>CM040402.1:101935421-103244171 GCA_022702515.1 Ilyophis sp. 1 JC-2022 | reverse complement strand
GTTAAACCAGCAAGGGTCTCTGAAACACGCACATATACAGCAGCCATTTTGAGTCCGATATTTTTTACTTGTTTAAAAAAAATAATAATAATTGTATTTTCCCCTCCACTCTAAGAACCTAAAATAAAAGCTCATCACCTGCACTGTTTATTTTATTCTATTTAGTCTATTTTGCTCATCTATATCAAGGATGCCAATAGTTTTGTCGTGCACTGTATGAATGAAGCGGAGCGTTTCTCACGTTGTGCACCATTGTTACAGGCAGCGTTTGCCTCTCGCGCTCATCATACACCATGCACGTAGTTGCAACGCTACAGAAATGTTTGTGTGTCTGTGCTACAAGGTTCGCTTCGAAAGACAGTCCCGCCTTTGTTTGCGCTCGCGCGGATTATACGCTTAAATGCGAGACGCGGCGCAAAGCTTTACAAATCTCAACAGCTGTCGCGTATAAATCCACTTTAAATAAAAGCGCGCCAGTAAATGAAAAAATACTCAGGCGATTTTAGTGGTTGTTCATGCATCACGCTTTCAATCTTATCTACCCTCAACTCATCAGCGGTGACCGACTGAGCGCGGGAGAGGAGCGTAATGGATGTTCTCTGCAGTCCCATGAACGACCCCCAGGCGCTCCAAGATAACACGCCTTCTTTGACCTCTGAGAACACTAATGTTCTTTTACTTTATTGCTTTATTTTATTTCACGAGGGAAAAAAAAAAAAGTATAAATCAATAATGGCGCCAATATTGTTCTGAATTTTTCATGCGCTATGCAGAAGCCGTGTGCGATTTATTCGGGCGTATTGCGTTTTCGTAACTTTAGTAGTTAATCATTAATGGTAAAAAGAGAATCATCTGCGTGATGTGGCTCGTGCGGGAGGTTCGAACGAGAGTGCGTGCGGGAGAGGACAAGCACCTTCAGGAAAAGAGGGCACTGGTTCCGTGCTTGCGGACAAGACGACCAAAACCAGTCGGGCAGGGGGCCAGCTTTAGCCGTGGACACAAAGTAGCCCAGAGCCATGGGCTGCTGGAGGAGGTTGGGAGCTTCGTCATGAGACTCCATCCGATCCGTGCTCTGTCCCTGGGAGAAAGGTGGAGAAGGGTGGAGGAGAAAGACCATGAAATGGGGCCTTCGGGTGCATCGCTGCAAACCTTCATCAAAGGTCAGATCTGAACCAGTAATGTCTGATTTTGTTCTGGAGTAAAACACATTGAAATACAGTTTTTCAATGGGAAACAAAGTTAAGTCTTTCTCTTTGGTTATTATAAGGAAAAAACATAATCTGGGCCAAACAATGCTAACGTCAAGCATTTAGCAATTAGCTTTGCAGGAGCTGTCTACTAGGATGGGATATTTTTTTGTATTGAATATCTATTTTGAGAGCCCAGTGCTGAATAGTATAAAAAGAAAGAAAAGCCACCAATCTTCCCTGACTGCCCAAAACTGGCAGAGAAACTGAGCCAGAGCTAGGGGTAGGAGCATGCGGAACGGCAGGGGCGGGGCCCACCTTGCTGCCATCTCCACCGTGATGGTAGTGTGAACCCGGCGAGTGCACGGGGGACGTGGTTGGCGAGTTCGGCAGGATGTTGATTATGTCAGGATCCACCAGGTCGTTTTCGGCCTCCTCCAGCAGGTCGAAGATGCCCATCCCGTCCGAGCCGTCTGGAGGCAGAGGGAAACGGGGATTAGTGCGGGTATGGAGTCCCAGGGTTTCTCCCGTGGACACTGATTCTGGGGCCCCTCGAGTCTGAGGGTGCAACACACATGCAATCCTCTCCCTGCAGAGTGCAACCTATCAAACTAGTGTACTTAAATCACAGGTATGTAGTATGTTCGTTCATAGCACCAGTTTTAAGCAGATATTTTTGCAAACCTTTTAGCTAGATTCATAGATGTTCAGTGGTCAGAAATTGACCTTCAGGTTCATGACATAGAATAGGCTTTAGAAAACATGACCTTAAAATAACACTTACATTTGGCGTGTACATGTGGAGGCTGGTGCTTGGATCTATAGGTTGCTACAAGGTCACCAGCTCCACCTCAGCCAATTTTTGGCGAGCGCTCTGGGGCAAAACGGTTGCCGAGCAACACAGAGGGAGGCGCGACACATTGTGTGGTGCCCGAAGGAGCCGTAAAGGCGGCGTTACCGTTGATGGGGTTGAAGTTGATGTCGATGTTCTCGGTGGGGTAGTTGGAGGTGTTGACCTGGACGGCGGCGGAGGTGGGGAACACCAGGATGTGCGTGCAGGACGTGTCCTGAGGCGTGTTCAGCTGGGACGTCTGCATGTTGAGCGTGGTGCTGCGGCCGAACACAGAGCCTGTGGACACCGAGTCTGTGCAGGGGAGGAAAAGAGGGGGAAAAAATCAGCCAATCGTCTGTATCGCTGCAGCTGACCCTCCAATCACAAGCAAGGACTTACAACCGCTCAGCGGGAGGATATTAAAAAGGTACTGGCTTTGGGTTTCCTGCAGTCTACCTGCTCCATAACTGTCCTATCGTACTGGTGTACATGCGAGTACACGTGTGCACGCTTTTTAAGGCACAGGCCAAGCCCTCAGTTGTCTGGCACAAGCTTTGGGAAAGCTGCTCGTTTCCACAGAAGGGACCATAGGGACCGGCGGCAGCATAAAGCTTTCTGCCTCACCACCTCCACATCGCTCACAGAGGTCACCTGCCAAGCCGGCTCTTTCCCCATCCCCACCCAAATTAAAGCACTCCATTTTAACTTCCCAGGAGCTGGAGCTAAAATCAATAGGCTCTTACGTTTTCGCCGCGTTCATTCATTTTTATAATAAAACGCCGTCTCTCCAGAGAATACAGGGCAGTGAAATGAGTCTGATGATCCCTGGACATGCCACACTGCCTCCTCTCGCGGCTCCCTTTTCGAAGCAAAGAAACGGCAGCAGTGTGAGCGCGTGCGTGCGCCGCACAGACGCACGGCTCAAACAGCTGAACCTTCACCACAGCAAACACTGATCAGAAACCCAGCTCTTCGGGTTACCCACTGTCTGTCCATTTATAAGTAACCTGCTGCTAACCAGCAAAACCACAGAGCCAGACAGGGCAGTCACAGAGTGGCTCTTATGCAATAGTGGTCTACAAATGCTTTAAACATTTTACCAACGTGGTGTTAGCACTGGTGGCGCAATGCTAATATGTGTAATTCAATGCAATTATGAGTGATTGCTAAAAGGCATTCCTTTGCCTGCAGAACCTACCAATTTGAAAGCAGCGATTGATTCCGATTCGATAGCAGACAGAATATGACGGAATAGCGTGGATAATGGCACCACTTCTCTCTTTACATTACGAGCCATTTTCACTTGCTTTTAATGAAGTCCTTACAAGGCAACTTAACGCCTTTGCCTGTCACAAAAAAACTAATAAATAATTTATATCAACTCCAATGCAGCGAGTCAATCATTGCTGGAGGTGGCTGGGAGAGAGACAGAGAGTGTGTGTTATGAAGAGACATCAGAGCCATTCACATAGACAAGCTGCACTTGAACTGTCTCTGAATCACCAGGTCTCATCTGTGTGAATGCTCCTAGGATGTGTGAAGGATCAGGTCAGTGGGGATTTAATCACGGTGCCAAGAAGTGATGTAAATGCAGCGCACAGGCCCGTCTCGCTCTACTTGGCAAAGTGCAGCGCTGAGGCATAAAGACACGGTACCTGGCATGATGACAAAGGAGCCCTGCGGCTCCATGGCAACCAGGCAGGCGCTGAGGATGCTGGGGGTGTCGGCGGAGGAGATGCCGCACATTTTGCACATCTCCTTCAGGCGCTTACTGAGGGACTGAAGGTTCCGTCTGCTGAGGAGAATACTCCAGTCTGGAGGAGCGGAGAGGGAGAGGGAGAGAGAGAAAGAGAGGCAGAGAGAGAGGGGGAGAGAGGTGGAGGGAGAAAGGGAGAGAAAGGGGGCAGACAGAGGGAGAGAGAGAAAGAGAAAGTGAGAGAGAGGGAGGGACACAGAGAAAGAGTGAGGGGGAGACAGAAAGAGAAAGGGCAAGAGAGGGAAAGAGAGACAGAGAAAGAGTGAGAGAGAGAGACAGAAAGAGACAGGGGAGAGAGAGAGAAAAATACAGAGAAAGAGTTACTCATAGTTACTCAGACAGTGCATCTCCCTCCCCCTTTATCACCCTAATTTACACCCACAGCAGCAGTACAAATCAGTTTGATTCCTTACCTCTCAACTCCCCGTGGCCCATCCTGCCCAGACGGCCAATCACTACCCTCCAGGGAAGAGATGTCATCTGCACCAGCCCCAGACACCACTCCCACAGCTTATTAAGGCCCAGCCTCCGGGCAGAGCCCTTTTTCCTCCGGGCCCTGCATGAGCAAGCACATGACAGCCACTGTCACCGGAGACAGACTCCGCCCACTCGATGACTGTGCAGGCAGACTGGAACTACAGCCATGCCCAGTCGGATGACGTGTGAAGATAATCCACAACAAAACACCAGGATATAGAGGTCTACAGTGCACTTCGTGTTCCAAATACGCCATGTTCCAACACTGCATTCTTTCCCCCTTGAGAAAGAATGGAGAAAGACGTAAAAACGTCCCTGCGATTTATACGAGTCTTAATAAAAGTGAATCGATTAATCAGACTGCTAATTAACAAGCACATAAAAATTAATCTGTACAGCAATCAGCCCTCACCCAAAATATATATATATATTTTTTTTTAAAGCAGTTGCTAAGCAATGAGCCGCGAGACTGAAATTTTTAAGTCAAATGAACATTATTGCCTGAAGATGTTTTATCATCAACCTTGCGCATAATTCATGCAATTAGGCCATGCAATCTAAATTTTTGCTGCATTGATACTCTTCAGATATCAAGTACATTGACTCATGGACCCAACATTAACATACACCTCCAGTTCTCGCTCAGGAAATAATGCTTTACTCTTTTCCATTGAAGCCAGCTTTGAGCTGACCAACTTCTATCCATACTTACAGCACACACAGGTTTGCGTGTACAGAAACACGTGTAAAACTGTTACCACCCGCAAAAAAATAGTCAGAGGTGATCAACTAACAAGGTGTAAAGAGGATTGCGTGCGCTAAAATCAAAATATACGTTGATTTCTCATTTTTTGATGGTTAGCCTGAATGAATATGCAAAATTGGGCATCTCTACATTATTTTGCGATACAGTGGGAGGTGGTCATGCAAATAGATTACTTTAGCAAAGTGATTCACTAAACCTGAAAGGAAGTTTTGGAACGGTATTTGCGGGAGCATTTTAGTACAAATGGAAAGCAGGTATTAAAAGACACGGAATCGGTAAGATGACTGTTGTCATTGTAGCAAGACAAGTACAGGTGTGTTTGGAATATCCATAACTGAACGTTCTGAATGATTGCGTGACAATGGGGGCTAATTAACTGGCCCATCCTAGCTAACGTTCAAAATACACAAGAGGAGAATTTGTGGATAGGCTACATGATGAACAGTAAGAATGTTTTTTTAATCATGAAGCAAATTGTGTTACAGAAGACAAGAGTAACTACACAGTAAAACGATCAGTGTTAATTCAACTCTAACAGAGTACATGTGGGTCCAATAGGGACCATATGTACTCTAAGAGTTTATTTAACACTGATCATATTACTGTGTAGTAGTTGAATAAAACAAGCAATACAACGACTATTATAACAATCAGTGAATAACAAAATAAAAAAATAAAACCCATCAAATGAAAATGTGATTCTATGTGACACAGCGCAAGTAGGCTTAGTGCTAGGAAGCACAGTTAATTTCAGTCCTGACAAACATCTGTAACTTGAGGGAGAAACTAAGAGACATCCAGCGAAAGAGGTTTTAATAAACCGCCAGCTCGTTCAGTGTAACAGTAGCCTCATACCTACACTAAAAAAAATACCATAAAAACAAAAACATTGTTGCTAGTACCCATATGCAAAAGGTCTGTAAAAATCATATATGATCATACTTGCAATGTTTTATAACAACAGATATGTTGATTAGTATGATACGATATATTTGTACACGATTCTTATACAATCTCTCAATGTTTTTTATAGAAATACCTATATATGTAAGTTAGGGAACTATATAATTTAGTATGAAATGTAGCCTATATGCCACTCTACCACATATTTCATAATTTTTGTATATGCATATGTGATTTTTACAGACCTTGCATATGGGGATCTTTTCACCCCTTTCTTACAGTATAACCATTCCAAACACGCAAAATCACATTTAAATATGGCTGTTTGCAGCTGGAGTCATTTACGTAATGACTCTTAGTTGATCACCCGCAAAGTGTGAAATGGTAATGCATACAAATACGTTGACCGCGCCCGCAAAATAACACCCCTTATTCGGGATCTGAGTAAATCGACACCTCAATGTTGTGCCAGCCTATTTCAATCACCGGTTCCCTGGAAGTGCGCCGATCTTCTTGATTTATTGACAGGTGAGGGGACGTTCAGTGGGGGCGCTCACCTGTTGGGCACATCAATGCTGATTACGCAGGTCTCCAGGAGCTCTCCGTACAGGTCTGTGCAGGTGGCCAGCAGCCACCTCTGGTCATGTGACAGGCAGTAGCCCACAAAGAGCACGTTGTACTTCTGAGAGGCCTCCCCGAACGTCTCGCCCAGCTCCGTCTGCTTGTCCTTGACGGGGGCCAGGATGAAGGGCGGCGTGTAGAGGCGCAAACACTCCGGCCTCTGAAAGGGAGCAGGGTCAAAGAGGAAGCACAGCTGAGCAGAAACCCCAAACGCACCGTCACCAAATCTACTGGTAGTGTCAGGTCAGCCATTTCAAGCAGAAACTAGAATAAACACCCCGTTACAAGTGAGAAGTAACTTTCACGTGGGCCACAAATCTGCAAATAAGTTTTTTTTTTTAAATAGCCCCCACAATCCAACACTTCCTTTGGCGAACAAAACAAGTTTAACAGTTAATAGTTGATAGGAGCTAGAGAAGTCATTGGTAGTACAAGCCAGAGCTACATAGCCCTGTTGCCACTTAATGGCAGAACTTGTTTGGTGCAGACTCTGGCGCAGTGTTTACCTCCGGACTCCTGAGGGCGCTGTCGAGCGCCAGGCCGGGGCCGAAGCCCGTCAGCGTCTTGACGTTGGTGGAGGTGGGCAGCGGCCGTCGGCACTGGGAAAAGACGGAGAAGGCCAGGGACTTGAGGTGCTGGGCATAGATGTGGCGCTCCTCGTTCCGCACCGGCTGCAGCAGGTACTGGCAGGGAATTATCTAGCGGAGACACGCGGAAACCAATCAAAAACCTGGTACAAGCAAACACTCTAAATTAAATGCAGAAATCTCAACAACAGACAAGTCACAATTTTTAAGGATGCTTTCTGAGCCCACACACTATGTAAGAAAGAACGAGTCGTCATGAACCCCAATCATGTACCACCAATTACACACTTACATCAACCAATGAGCGTCTTCCAATAAAATAAAGTAATTGGATTGGATCGTACCCAATCAGAGGGCTCAAAGCCCTGGCTCCATCAGAAGCACACCTCTCTCTCGCCCCCAGCAGGTCGGCGCCCTACCTGGACAGACACGGCGTTCCTGATGTGCTGGGGCAGAAACTGCAGCATCTCCACATAGCAACGCAGCAGGCCTAGCGTCCATATGCTGGAGGCCCCTGCACCTTCCGCCTCCTCATAGGAGAAGGGGTCCACCAGGTACACCACGATGGCGGGCGGGTACACGATGGCGTGGGAGTCGCCGTCCGTGGGCACGCCCACCTTCTCTCGCTCCATCGTGCTGGGGAGGACACATTTCAGAGTTTCACAAACTGTCCAAGGCTGAAGATTTTACTTCACAAACTAGGAGAGATATATCTATTATTAATTAATTTGGGGTGTGCAGTCGCACCTCTCTGGGGGTTCCGTGGGCCCCGGGGTCTGGCCGTCTCCCAGGGTGCCCGAGGTCTGCTGCCCGAGTTGCCCGCTCTGGGCGTTACCGCCCACGGTTGCGTAGGGTGCGAAGGAGCCGCCCGAGCCCTGCTGGCCTGAGGAGGGCAGGGACGATGAGGCCGGGCCGTTGGCCAGCGGGGCAGTGCTGCTGCTGGTGTTGCTGCCTGAATGGGCAGACCCTGCTGAGGAGGCGGAGCTCGGCGGCTGAGCGGAAGAGGACTGGCTGGAGGCAGTGGAGGGGGTGGGCTGACTGAGCAAGGAGCTGTCCAGTGATTGTGCAGCAAGATATGGGGCTGCAGGGGGGGGGAGAAAGAGGATTTACACCCCTTAGCTTCATATCAGGTTCCCTTCATTTTGATGAAACCCAAATTCCAATAAAGATGGAAAATGAGGTACAGTAAAGCAAGCATTTCATTCATTCGTTCGTTCATTCGTTAGTTCATTCGTTCGTTCATTCGTATATTCATTCATACGTTCATTCATTCGTTCATTCGTTTATTCGATTGTTTGTTCAATCAGCCACGCATGCATTTATAAAGAAAGCAATCTGAGGTGCCCTTGCACGCCCACAGAGACTTGGTGACTCACCGAGGTCGTGCCTGCACACTTGGGCATAGAGCTTAAGCTTGGCAAAGGCGTCGCTGTTGCCGCTGGCTGCCTTCAGGAACCAGTCGCTCACCGGCTGTTCGGCCAGCTTTTTGGCCATTGTGCTGCCCACCCGGACGATGCCGTCTGGGTGCGCTTTGGAGATGGGCCGGTGCTGGCCGAGCCGACAAGCCTGCGGGGGTACAGAAGGGAAAAACTGTGTTATTATACGGTAAAACCTCCACAACTAAAAAAAACACATAGACCTGGATTCCCATTACCCCCTCAACAAGTGCTCCTGTTTATTATTCACAAATGCAGTATAACGTCACAATTTTAGCTCACAATACTATATTAGTGAGAAAGGAAATCAAACATTTGTGCTTATTTGCTAATTAAATCCAGCCTGTGGTTTAAACACAGCAGCGATGCTACTCTACTGCAGAGATGAGCATCTACGCTGGGCATCTCCGCTCACCTCGTACACGGCGGTCAGGTCCCTGAAAAAGGTCTTGGCTCCGTTGAGCAGAGCTTCGTTCTCAGGGCACACCACTAGGTACCCCACGTCTCTCTGGGAGCCGAAGGGGTCCAGCAGCAGCTTCTCCCAGTAGGGCAGGCCGAACGGTGACAGCACCACAAAGTCGTACTCGTACCCCACCAGGAAGGTGGGGATGGGCTGGGGCTCCGGGGACTCGTCCGTGCCTGAGGGAAAATAGTAGAAATAGTAGAGGAGAGGGGGGAGAGAGAGAATCCCATGTCAGTCTTCCTTAAGAGCAAGCCAATGATTCCCAATGAGACTGAGCTGTCAGGACCTGATCCTGCCATGTATTCAGGCAACAGCTGATTAGTAAATGGGGGATTATGGGACCTGTCCGCCAACATTCCACATGTGCAACTGAAGAGGGAAAACACACGTGGGGGACCAATCATGTGTATACCGGAGGAGGAGGGTACTGTTCCAGCTTGCATAATGGGAAATAAAAATATAACAGAACACACAGCTGTGCTCTGGCTAAGCATTGATCAGTTCTGACGCAACATAAAGCTTAAAAAATTAATTTAAATAAATAAAAAAACAGAATTAAACAGAATCCCAAAGTCCAATGCTAACCTAGAGTGTCAACTTCATACATCTTATTACTTTATTTAAGAATATTGGATTATCTTGATTTTTTAATCTAATTTTAGAGAGTGTTAACTTATCCTGCAGATGCATTCAGAGTGCGGGCAGATCTAGTAAATGCTCATTTGTCCAGATGAATGGACAGCCTGCTGGTGCACAGTGGGTCTAATTCTTTGGGGAAGGAGGGCTTCGGGGTATTAAGCCAGACTGGTGAAAGATGCATGTTCACAATGTAAAAAGAAAGAAATTAAATTATACAATTTAGACATGCACATAAGCAATTGCATTTCTTCTGCGATTTGCATAAATCTACAGTAGAACACAGTGATTCCATATGAGAGAATGTGTTCAGTTTAGGGACTTAAGCACTGATTTAACCATCAGGTGTGGAAGATGGGAAGGAAATTAGACTTTTCAGGATCCAGGATGGAGGATAAACAAACCCAGATGTTTCATAGCAGATTAGGTACATCCCTAAAGGCTTGAATAATTTCACAGCCAACCCAAAACTTTCATGGATCTAAGCTCTGCAATAAAATAAATGAATATATAAAACTGGATTTGCAGTAAAAACCAGAATGATTAAAGCCCAGTTTATTACATGTCTCCTCAACAGAAACTCCTGTGCTCAGTGAGGATTTCCAGCTCTCTGGCTGAAGAAGGGAGAAGAGTTCTGCGATAGAACCTCTCTGGAAGCGTTTCTTTTAAGAAAGAAGGTTCGGTGATAGGAACTCTCTGGAAGGTTCTCTTTTAGGAAAGAAGGTTCTGTGATAGGAACTCCCTGGAAGGTTCTCTTTTAGGAAAAAAGGTTCTGTGATAGGAACTCTCTGGAAGGTTCTCTTTTAGAAAAGAAGGTTCAGTGATAGGAACTCTCTGGAAGGTTCTCTTTTAGAAAAGAAGGTTCTGTGATAGGAACTCCCTGGAAGGTTCTCTTTTAGGAAAAAAGGTTCTGTGATAGGACCTCTTGAAAAGGTCTCTCACTGCTATTTACCGTAGGAGCCCCGTCCCGCCATCTTGTGGAACTGCTGCCAGGTGAGGGGTCCCTGCACACCCCAGGAGCGCACCGTCCTCTTCTTCTGGATGGCATCCTGCAGAACCGGCTGCAAGGACAGTAGCATCCGCAGAACATCCTGAGAGAACAGCGTGCTCACGTCCACCGCTGAGGAAGGGAGAGGAGACGACGAGAGGGGAGTTTTAATGCACAACCCGTGATCACGTATGCAGCAACAAGAGCCACTACCAGTAAAGACTACTCTCCTAAACAAAGCTGATTAAGAACCTACAGTCAAAATGGCCAACTCCAATATGGACCACAACACCAACACAACCCACATGGACATGAACCACAACACCAACACAACCCACATAAACATGAACCACAACACCAACACAACCAAAATCAACATGGACCACAACATCAACACTACCCACATGAACATGGACCACAGCACCAACACAACCAAAATCAACATGGACCACAACACAAACATAACCCACATGAACATGGACCACAACACCAACACAACCCACATGAACATGGACCACAACACCAACACAACCCACATGAACATGGACCCCAACACCAACATAACCGCCATCAACATGAACTACAGCACAAACATAACCCCCATCAACATGAACTACAGCAGAAACACAACCCACATCAAAGACGAGTATTAATCTCTGAGCTAGCAAATCTGTACAGTGTCAAATAAGCAAATTTACATTTTACTGGCAGTGTAACACATAAGCAGGTATTCACGGTTAGTGCCAGCTCAAATAAAATAGGTGTGAAAACGGCATTTAATGGCGTGAGAGGCTTCATCTCACCGTTGCTTTTCGCCCAGTGGTGCAGGCCGGTGCTCCTGACCAGCAGCTCGTCCACCTTGCCCCCGGACATGTTGTCCATGAACTGGCGTCCGTGTTCCAGGGCCAGGTAGCAGTCGCTGTAGCAGTCCCTTTCGTCCACGCGCACGCAGGGCAGAGCCGCGCCGGGGCCCGCCCCTTTGGGGCCCGGGGGGAGGGGCTCCAGGCCGGACACGGGCGAGAAGGGGTTGGTGCACTGGTCCTGCAGCAGGAGGACCAGCTCGTCGGGCACGCGGTCCTTCAGGCTGCCCGCCCGGTGCAGTGAAGCCTGCCGCTGGGCCTCGAAGCGCTTCTCTGCCTCCCGGCTCTCGTCCGAGCCCCGCCCGATGATGTCCAGCTCGTCCTCCAGAAAGAGGCCCGAGCCGTTGCCGTAGCGGCGGTTCACCACGGCGCTGAAGCCGCAGGTGCAGGCGTACTGCACCTCGCAGTTGGGGTCGCTGATGTAGACGCCCACGTCGGCGCCCTTGATGTTCATGTTGCACACGCAGATGCTGCAGCTGTCGAAGTTGCAGTCCTTGAAGAGGTTCATAACCGACTCGGACAGGATGAGGTTGACGTACAGGCTGTGGGCCTCCGGGATGGAGGGCACGGTGGCCGGCTCCACCGAGTTGAGGGGCCGGCAGGTGGAAGGGGTGGAGGCGGGCGAGTACAGGTCCGGGTTCTCGTACTTCATGGAGCCCTGAACGCTGGAGGGGCCCCGGGGCGTGCGCGGAGTGCGGGGGGTCCTGGGGGTGGGGGCAGAGAAACGGGGCGTGGCGGGGGAGGGCAGGATGCCCGGCCCGCTGTTGCTGGAGGGGGCGCTGTTGGACATGAAGGGCGTGTGGGTCTGAGGGGTGTATGTGTAGTCCTGATCCATCACACTGCCCACACTCGGGATGTTACTGTGTGACAGAGAGAGAGAGAGAGAGAGAGAGAGAGAGATACAGAGAGAGAGAGAGAGAGAGAGAGACAGAGAGAGAGTTACGTCTTTGAAAGACCTGAGCAGAGCTCACCTAACCTTAAACACAGCAGCATCTGCCTGCAGCCGTTGGCCCTGACACCGTTGCTGTTACTGGAATTAACAGTTAACTGGAGTCTGCGGCTCCATTAGTGGCCCTTATTCCAGGCAGCCTGCCGCTGAGACCAGAGAGAGCAGCTGACATCAGTCCTAGAGCTTTGGACAGCTCATAACTCACAGCACTGCTCAAAGACCACACAACTCAGCCTTTACCCCAAAAACAATGCAGGCACATACATCACAGTTGTACAGGCAGGCTTATATATTTAAACACACACGCACACGCACAGGTGGTTGTACCATCTCTTCAGGCAGTAATCACTGCTGCAGACAGACTGCCCATGAATTCACAGCACTCGTAAGCAGACAGCTAATGCTTCCCAGTAATGACGCTTGTCTTTTTTCACACAGCGTTACTTATGGGAACTCAAATTTCGCTCTCTCGTTCTAGCACCACTTCATTAAACTCCCGTCAGCGGAGAAACCTCAGCGGCACAGCATCACAGGGAGACCGACGCTAACATCAAACTTTGAAACCCACATCACAGTCGCAGTGCAGGCAAACACCACGTCTGAACACAGCTCCTTTAAATAAGCCAGTCCCTTAGCAAGTCCTTCACAGGCTTCCTGAAATGGAGTAGGCGCATCACATGCCAAACGAGAAAAAAAACGTACGATTGATACTACTGGCGAGGGGACAAAAGCAGAAGTGAAATAATCTATGTCAAAACTGTTAGTATAAATTCTACAATAATATTTTTTTGTTTACCAGGTTACCTCAACCAGGGTGAGTTACGCAACTGACTTAGTTTTTTACATATTCATTTACACAACTGGGTGCTTTACTGAAGACATCAAAGTGCATAGCTTAAAGGTACAACAGCAGCGCCCCGCCTGGGAACTCCACCTGCTACATTTGCATTATAAGTACACCACACTTCAACCAGCAGATACAAGGAAAAACAAGGCAGCGAGCACAGGGTTCGTCACGCCCCGATTTCAGCCGCGTTCCTGGAGAGTGAGCCGCGGGGCTACGGGGAGCGTACCTGTCCTTGTTGAGGAAGTTGAAGGAGGGAAGTGGGTGGAGCATCTCCAGTTTTCCCAGGGTCCAGCTGGGCCGGTACTGGCACTCCTTGGGCAGCTTGACGGGCGGCAGGCATTGGCTGGGCAGCGTCTTCAGAGGGGCGAACATGGTGCAACCCACCAAGGCCTGGCACGTCTCCGGCTTGTACACGAACGAGAAGTCCTGGGATGGGGCGTGGGAGCGGGGGTCGGTTACCGCGGCAACACAACGCAGCGCCACCTGCACACTCACTGCATTTCCCGTTTCCGTGCACGCTTGTATTTCTGAAGGCTCTCCATTTACATTAGTGAATACATGTCACGTCTCCAATTGTAATCCCTTTACAGCTCAAAAATAATTTATCTCGATGCAGTAACGGTTTCGTATGCCCTCGTGCATGTACATATGGCACTCGCACTATAAAACGTCAGCTACTTTAATAATGAGAAAAAGTTCTCGTGTGTAATGTCCATCTTCACACCTGTTTACCGTGCGTAATTAAGCAGCCTTTCAGCTACTGTTCTGTGAAGTGTACCTTCCGTTTCCAAATGTGTAATTAGGATCATTTCTTGCAGCGTGATGTTATCGATCCTTGTGTGAAGCCCAGAGAATTTCAAAGTCATCAACCACGCAAATTAATAAAAATAAATAATTATTTAAAAAGAACACGCGCACACCCACACGCACACTTAACGGATTTGGAAAGTCCAAATTATTACGACGAACGCAAATAACAGCACTTGGTAAGACCGAGTCATTTCATATTATGGGGGAGGAATTTTAAGCTGAGTTCTGTGACGATGTGTTTATACTTTGATTATAAAACCATTTTATCAACTGTTGTGACGTATACTGTAGCTATTCTAAGTTGAAATTGCATAGACTAATTATAACTAATATGGATAACGGCAAAAAATTTTGTATACAGCCCGCTAGATATGACAGTTGGCATGGTTACTCCTCCAAATGCCTTTTCCCACTACTTTTACACTGAAAATAATTAGACGGTACAAGCCACACAGCTACTGTGGGGTGTAAATTGGCCTTTTAATTAAAAAAAACAACATGACTTTTTTAGATCTTGTGGTCTTTAGGACTATCACCGCGCACAAACCGCACACAGACCCGCACAGCGTCCCTCCACAGCGTGTCTGTGGCTGGGCTCTGCACTGTTACGCAAAGCTCTGCTGGGTAATGGAGGCAGGTTGTGCCTCACTGGAGGGGAGAGGCCGTGCTCCAGCCCAACATGACGTGGTCACAAAATCTCAATGTTCCATTTTTGGAATTTGAGTGCGAGTTTAAGCAGAAAATATATAATTGGCGTCCACCCCTGGCTATCGCCGACTGTGTGTAAAAACTACTTGGCCCGATTGTTCTGCCAGGCAGGTGTATCCGTCAACCTCCACGGTCGCTGTGTTTGCCGGTTGCTGCCAGCAGGTGGCTTCCGCACAGTACGCTACGCGGTTTCTTATAAAACCCGGACCCGGCTCAAACTGCTCTGCAGTGGGAGTTGTGTTTTTATCCCTGCAGGGTGAGCAGTTGGCACCAGAGCACAGTGGACCCCACCCAGACCCGGCGGGCCCCTCCCCATACCTTGATTTCGGAGGGTTTGGGGCTGCAGTAGCCCTCCTCCACCTCGAACCTGAAGTGCCCGGCCAGCGACAGGCCCTCCAGCAGGGTCATGCCGGCGCCCGCGTCCAGGATGCTGCCGTCCTTGCTGCCCGCGTTCATCGGGGAGAAGCCCATGATGTGCTGTTCCAGGGAGGGCGGCGTGGGGAACATCTGGTGCAGGTCAGCTGAACCTGTGGGAGGCGCAGTGGTGGAGAGAGGGCGTGACCATCACTGGAATCACGTGACTATCACTGAAAAACTGTGAGCGGCTTGACACTACGTTTAGTCTTTAGCGATGTACTAATGTAGCTGCTCTTTCCTCTATTGGCCAGTAGCTAAAAAAAACTTACCGCAGTGGTTCTTAATTTCTGCTGTCTTGTGTAACAATTTATTTATTTTATTATATTTTTTAAAGTAACACGTCAAAATTCCTTATTCAGAGTTGGTGACAAAGCGCCCTGTGGTAAAATCTAATACAAAGAGAAGCCACAGTCTCAGCTGAAGAAGCAGATGCACATAAACACATGCACACACAAACACAGGGGAATTTATTCAGAAGATACACTTCTGAAACCCATCTGCCATTTTCAAACCTCTGCATCGTCTGCATCTGTTAACCACCAACTGCCACTACTGTTTCCTGCGGTTACTTCAGTCAAACAGGAGAGGAGGGAAGTCCCCGTATATTCCACCAGGGGGCACTCCACCGAGACATTCACAGATAAATCTAGACTCCAGGGATACAGCAGCTAATATGAGCCAAGCTAATTAACCACTTCATCTGAACTTCAAGACCCCAAGTATTGCAGAGACCCCTGACCATAACATGTACAAGAAATGCTGACAAAATAGAGTAAACCTGCTTCTTAATCATATTATTTTAATGCAGTGATCACTCCTTGTGCACCATTAGTTCCATGCTGGTCAGAGGAGTTATAATGCATCATATTAATTGATTATTAAGTGTTCAAGCGTGTCAGCAGAAGAAGTTATTCAGGGATAAATGGCCCCTTTGCCTCATTCACTGGCCTCAGCTGTGAACTGTGAAGGCGGGGAATAGCGAGTTCACGCGCTGGAAAGCGTGAAGGAGACAGACACGGTGTGAAACGGCTAAAGAGCGAGCCTTACTGATGCAGGATAGCGGGTCAAGTGTCGTCGGCTTCGCTTCCTTATTGCCGAACTTCTCATCCGTTCCACCCAGGGCTCGTCTGGATCCAGGCTGTGGGAATATAAATGTGAACAAACTAAATATTAATTATGTATATATATATTTTTTTAAATTATTATTTTTTTTTTTAAAAGCACATACATACACAATCTATCATACAGATGTATGTTTGTCTTTTGTCAGATCATTATTTTCTCCTTCCCAATAAAAGTTTTATTGGGCATTATTGAATTACCAGTTGAATGAACACCCTGATCACATCCAGATTAGTCGCTGCGTGCTCTTGGTACAAGATGTCCCCGGAACACTCGCTTCCAAGGTATGCAAATCCATCTGAACTTGTCAGTACAGTGCTGGCATACTGGCACTCGTGCAGAAGTGATGTGACGGACAGCTCAAATACCGAACCGTAAGAAAAGGACGACTCAATCACGTCCAGTGGAGCGCACACGTGAAAAGCACAAGGCTGAATTATTTAAGTGTCCTCGGGGTTAACGCCGTGTGAATGGATACTTCCTGCCCTTGCACAGCAAGTGCATTGCATTGAGATAACCGGCTTGTCAGCCACGATAAACTGTTAGCTGCAGCGTGTTGAACACGGGCTCGCTGGCACACAGTGACCATTTACCAAGGCAAGAAAGCAGTTTGTGCTTTCAGTCACACAAATCATGGGAGCTAGCTCGTCTGTAGACGACCTCTCACAGCGTCGCTCCATTTTCACCGTTAACATGTAACTGACACAAAACGCAGTCGCCCCGGGCCATTTTCTGTCGGGTTGTACAGAAAAGATATGAATCCCGTGAGGAAGGTTCTATCGATCGCCTATCGCTAATAACGCTGCCTAAAGACGGACGTCCCCTTTGAGTTAATACACTCCTGATATCACCCTGCACACTCTCTTCATGTCTTATGTCGAACATTAAGTCTGTGTGGTTACTCTCGCCGGCCTGCAGCCAACACCTGTTCCGCTGACAGCGGCCTCTCTTACAGTCCGTTCGCAATACAGGGCTATTCCTTGTGGTTTCACTGCGGCCTGTTCCTATTACTGGAATATTTGTCGCGGTTCAACCGAGGCCTGTTCCCGTCGTGGGGATATGTGTTATGGTTTACCCGGTCATTCCTACCGACCACGAGCACATCTACATCAAAGCTGAAGAGGTGGGTCCTGGTGTTTGAAGGCAATGAGGGTTTAAATGTGGTTCGTCCTGGTTGTTGAGATATTTGTGACCATGTTTGTGACCCACTGACCGTCAGCTCGTCCTCGTCCGAGTTGAAGAGGTTGTCCAGGTCCTTGAAGGAGACGGCCAGGTCGTTCTCGTGGATCAGGCTGATGGTGGCGTTGCGGTTGTTGGCGGCCGAAAGCTGGGCGTCTGAAGGGCGTGGCGGAACACAGACGCACATCACCAAAACCCCCCCTCAATAATGCACCAATCACAATGCTCGCTAACATTAACATTGTAACAGGGGAAAATTAATTAAATCTAAATCACATTATACGTTGTTATTATTATCATAAACAATCACATACCTGTCAGAACTTAGTATTTAAATGTATGTATATTTACTTATTTTACAAAAAATAAACGAATCTGTATATATATTTAAATGGTTCGTTGAGCACTATGCTCTTGGGTCCAGTTCCTCAAGCACTAATCCAGACTGCTACTACTCACTGTTAATATTAATCAGCAATGAAACTGAACAAAGAGTGGGAAGAGACAGTGCGCTTGACGTGTACTCTAAAAATAGTTTTCAACTCCACTACAGGCAGGCAGATACGAAGGGCCCACACAGAGGGCCCACACAATGTCCACCGTCAGCCCAACTGTGGGGACGGTGGGCAGGGGGCCCGCGGTGAGGCCGGCCCTGTACCCAACATGCCAGAATGAGTGAAGAGAGATGAGGCATCCTCACCATCTGTGCTGCTGTCATCCCCCTGGAAAACAAAGCAAACAGGCGGTTACGTTTCCCTCCCGCTGATTGGAAGCACTGATTAGCCATTCCAGGTACACCTGCCTGCTCTCGCTCCTAATCCGTGCTAATAACGCTGGCTGTCGAGACACGCAGAGCGAGTCCTGTTGTGTGCCATTTCATTACTCGGAGAGCCACTGCCGTCGCCGGCGTGGCTGTCGGCTCGCTGCGAGTACCAGAGTCTGCGGAGGATTATCAACCCAAATACAGCAGCTGTGCGCTTAATGACACGCGCCGCCTCAGAGCCCGACGCGGGTAAACGTTTGCGGTCGCCCGATTCCCGCCGCGTTCCTGCGCGAGCGCGTGCGCCCCCCGCGCGGCGCGTTTCCGGATCTTCAAACCAGGTGCGCATCGTTTACGGTTAGCAAACTGGAAAATTACAGAGGAAAATGCGGCGTCTGCGGATATGACAACGGAGCGCGTACGTATGTTTCTTTAAAAAAAAGCATTCCGGGAATATTGAAGGCGAACAGCTCCTTACAGACGCACGCTGATGTGAACGTAGCAGTAAATGTGGGTCAGAGTCTGAGCCGTGGTACTGAACTCAGCCCATCTGATTTTATGGCTCTTTGTTGTGGCTGGTCCGTTCTCTTCCTTGTGGCTTACTGCAGAATAATTTCCCTTCTGAAACACCACAGAAGAGCACTTCAACTAATGCGTTATTGGAAAACTGCTCATTCCAGGAGAGAATCGGGAGGGTGAACCCCAGATAAAAGCAGGGCAATAGAACATCAGTATTTCTCAGGGACGTGTGGATGTGAGCAGAATGAATAGTCCACTTCCTCCTCAGACGGCACATCGGCCTTAAAGGACGCAATCCGTTTCCATTATGAACTCGGCTCAGCAGCAACTCTCAAGAAAAAGAAAAGAAAGAAAAAAAAACGTCACCGCAAGCGACATCCCAGATCCCTTCCATGACAGCATGCCAGCCGTCGCCATGGACACAGAGGAACTGAAAATGGAGTTATCGGAGAAGACAGCCTGGCAGTGAGGTAGTTTCCTAGTTAGGATTACATCACATCGCCCTCGCCGTTTCCCCACGCTCCAGCCAGAGGGAAAACTCTCCCTGCAATGTGAGAGGTGCGAGCAACCACATTTACATTCTCACACTTCCCTTCTTTTTCAGCTGAAATTTTCAGCCACAGGCCAATCACCTTGATATCTTGGAGCTTTTATTCAACTGAAGGAAAACTGAAAAATGCAACAAAACTCATCGCACGTGACACCAATTTTTTCCTCTTTGTGCAGCCGCGCATTATTCTTAAAATACCCTTTTAATGGACGTCAAAACTGATTAAGGCAATACTGAGAAAACTGTGATTACAGGTAAGTATGTACAACTGTGGTTACATTGTTAGGGGAGAAGAGGAGAAGGCTGGCCCCGTGTGTCCCCACTGGGCTAAAATTCAAACGCCGATAGTGACAGTTTGAGCGGTAAACAGTCCCCTGCCTGGCCTCTTAGCGCAGTGTGAGTGTTCATTAGGGCCCGACGCTCTGGATAAACAGCTCAGAGGAAACCGGTGCGTTCCGCGGGGACGTGCGCACCCCGGCCCTCACCTAGCGACGACCACGCCGCCACGACGGTAACCAGGGAACCACCTGCGTGCGGGGGGACCTGGGGGAGGGGGGGTTCAGCGTTGGGCAGCTGGTCTAAAGAGCGTGGTGGTTGAACCCCCTGAAAAGCGCCACTTCATCCACAGATAAAAGATAAAAGCCCCGGTCATAAAGCAGGGAATTAGAGGAGGGCAGGCATTAAAAGACACGGGTCGTTGGAGGGGCTAAAACTTCATTTCAGGGTTTATTTCAGCTGTTAAACGCACACTCCGAGCTCAACGCACGTGCAGGGTTTATAAAGCGGTCTGAGCCGGACAGCACTGCTGTATCCAAAGCGCTATTATGTCTTCACAGCGAATAAGCTCTAACAACTTCTCGAACTGGAGGCCTAATTAAAAAGGGAACGACTGCCCCATAATGATTTGAGATCCAATTTAAAGTCTGCGAAACAGGACCGCTGGAATCTAAGCCGCTGTACAGAGGAGAGGCAAAACGGCAAATAATTAAGAAAATGAGCCAATGGGGAAAGATCACAGCTCAGCAGCACTCCCGGGGCCCTCTGGCTCCACCCACCTTGTGCTTCCTGCCGACCTCCCTGTCACCGCCCTGCTTGTCCTTCTTGTCGCGGAAGGTGAACTCCACGTCCCCGTCCACGAAGGCGTAGGGGTCCGACTCGGGCTCAAGGTCGCCGTCGGAGAAGCAGGCCGACAGGTAGACATTTCTCCGCTGAGCGTACATCTGCACCAGCTCCTCCGACACCTTCAGAGGTTTCCGGGAGGTGGACATCACCCTGAGACAGACAGACGGACAGCGTGAGCACGTTTGGCTCCAACTTTTAGAAACATTAATACGCTGAAGCACAATCTTCCAAGCAGAAAACACGCCTGATTGTTGAGGTTTAAAAATTGATGCACTCAATTCGGTCTACAAATAAAAAACATATTTTCTAATTACACCAAACAAATGCATTAAAAAAATGTAAATAAAAACTTAAAGTAAGGTTGAAATGAGGACAGTTTTGTTTTAGGGAGGATATTATATACATTTTATAGGTATTCAAACTTCAACATTTACTATAATAAAAAAATGGCTTCCTGTATGACCAAAGCAACTTCAGTCTTACTACACTGTGAGAGTCCCAGCATACAGACCATGTGTATCACTGCGAGTCTATAAATATGGAATTCCTTGGGCCGATGTATCTGACCCAGAGCACACACACTGAGTCACATGTTCGCAGATTAGTGACCATTCAAAGCCCAGCTGGCCAGAAGATTATACTCGACCAGAATAACCCGGGAGCTTCCTGAAATCACAATATTACATTCGCATGCTATTTATAAGCGGCGTATCATTTGTTGCTGTTCTGCTGCGTTTTCACTTCCCCATCCTTTTCCAGGAGTGTCTGCGCGCCACCTTTTCCTGGAGTTAGGGAAAAATCACCCGTCGATAGGTCAGGTTCTCCCTCTCGGAAGACACACCCTGTTGTGGCACTTCGACACAATGCAGTTGCAAAAATGCAGTGCAGCAAATAGCGCGGCGATTCGTAAATGTTTGATTGTCCCTGTTACTCCTTAACCCTTTTCCCCAGTAAAGAGGGAGCAGCCTACTGGTCCAAGTCCAGTTTGGCTCAGATTTCCTCATTTATTCTGTGGATGTAAAGGTGTAGCTCCTGGCCTGTGTGAGACTGGCATGGGACTTGCACAGTCTTACTGCACAGGGTAAGAAACTAACACCAGCAACCAGCCAAATGCTGGTAAAATTTTGATTGTGGCTGGTAAGATTTTCTATTCTAGCAGCCACTTTGGCAGTTTAAACAACCAGGTTTTCAAGTACAAGGTAATGTGGCCGTTAAACTGTTGACGCTGGCTGGGTATTTTTAGAATCCACAAGCCACTTTGGGAAGTTGATTTTGTACCCTGTTGCTGTGTGACCAGGGCGGGGTACTCACTCGGTGATGGACACCACGCTGTCCTGGCCCCCCGCTCCGGCGCTGGAGTCGTCCCGCAACTTGTCTGTGGGCAGCGGTGGCGTGGGGAACTCGCCGTCTTTCCGCCGCGGCAGGTTGAAGAATCTCCAGGGCGCGTGGGTGGCGTCTTCGGGGTTAATAGCGGCCCCCACGTACACGGTCGGCTCCAGGGACTCGGGGTAGGGCGGGGCGAAGGGGTGGGAAAGATGGTCCAGGCGCGGGTCCTCCGGGCCCTTGTGGGGGGCCAGGCAGGGCTCGGAGGCGGGCTGGTAGAAGTGCTGGCCGTGGGGGGCGGCGGTGTTCTTGGCGGGCTCCGCCCCCTCGTCGCCGCGTTCGCAGGGGTGGGGGCTGAGTGGGGGCGGCTGGGGCGAGCCGGGTGTTTCGGGAGGGGGGTTCTTGGCGGCAGGGAAGCGGCCCTCCTCCTGCGGCCTCAGGCCCATCCTCGGCCCGCCCGCTTCGGGGTCCAAAGACACGTCCTCGCTCAGGGAGCTGCGGTGGTGGAAGGGCGTCTGCGGCCGCTTCGCCAGCTTCTCGCCCTTCTCCGGCTTCTCCGCCGTCTTGTGCTTGGGGGCCGGAGGGGGGGGCGCACCCGCGGACTGGGGGTGCCCCGGAGTGCTGCCCGACCGCTGCTTCAGGGCCTTGTGCCTGGAAAAATGACACCCGGTCACATTTCACCAGTAATGAACACCTACTGATATTATGACAGTTCTACATGGGCTGAAAGGCCTATTCAACATCAAGACTCTTATGCCCTTATAAATATTTAAAGTGAAGTTTCAGCGCAAACAAACGACAGCCGATATGCTTGTACAGAATCATAAAGAACTGATGTACAGAATCACCACATCTGTGTTCGGGGAGGGACAGAAAGGAGATTTGCAATGCAGCACACGCTGACATTTGGAGTTACAGAAGCCCAAGGCTTGCTGTGAATGCTTGGCATGCTTTCAATTCAACTAAACAGCCTCACCAGCCACAAAGTCTATATGAGAACTACATTAACCTCCATCAGAAACTACTGCGCAGGTATTTTACTGGTTCGTGGGCCAGGCTCCTGATCGTTCCCCATGTCGCATTCCGCTATTTATTTATTTTTTGTTCATTTTTTTGTTCATTTACACAATGCCAGTGTAAACAATACCAATACTCTGGAGTTTTTGACTGATAGGTCAGACAGCTTGTCGCTATGGTTACGGGCCCTAAGGAAAGCTATACGAGCCGCAGGACGTTAAAGGTGACGACGTCGCTCGTGGGAATTTAACACTGTGCGCCCCTTCTCACGCTGTGTGAAGGCGTAAGGACGCAGAGAGAACGCACTGAAGCTGCCATACGCGCATGCCACACCTCTCACAACGTTACCTGCAGGGCACGGTTTTACAGGCCACCCGTGTTAGTTCTGACTGAACCGCTTTAGTTTGCCGATTCATCGACATGACTGCGACCGCACATGCAGTTACTGACATTCACCACCCTGGACTACCCTGGTCTCGGTTCCCAACTGAACGGTGTCTCTCCGTTTCTCCCTCGGGACTTATCTGTTCAGAAATGTTCTCCATCTCTGCTTTTATACCCTTCACGGAAGAACACAGCCAGTTGATCCACAAGAGGGGTCATTTGAGTTGGGCTTTTGGGGGGCTGCGGTCAAACTCCAAAGCAGACAAACCGACTCGCTCATAACCGCAATAAAATTGGACAGGGAGCAAAAGTAAGCACTACACCCAGAAATGCCCATTGAGCAGCACAATCTATTGCCTGGATATTACCTGGATGATCAGCTTAAGCCACACCCTTCCGGAGGAGTGCCCTGCACTTTACACACTTGTACAGGTGAATATTTTACTGAAGTAAAAGTGAGTAAGTAACCTGGCTTTAGCCCACTGATTTGAACCCGCCGCCTCCCGGCTGCTGGTGCAGCTCCACAATGCCGCAGTGTCTGGACACGCTCGCTTTGGCGGGCGGAGGGCTCCATCTCACAGACTCAGGGAAAGCGGCCAGCACTGCCATCTGTCTGCATTTGGACTTTTCTAATGTGGGTGTTGTTTTTAGATGGGAATCATTCCTCCAGGGTCTAATCCGCCCCCCGCCTCCCACCCCGCCAATGCTGGGACAACACACCAAATGGGCCAGGGACTGGGGCGAGAAGAAACGCAGCAATTCAGAGGAGAACAGCACGTTCCCAGAGCACTGTCATCTTTTCCCCCTTTCTGTCATTTAAAAAAACCTGCGATCCCATCACCCCTCTGATGGAATGTTCCGGTCTACGCAGATGAGCTGCATCTCTTTCACTGGGGGGGGGGGCTGACCTTGAGCAGTTGCAGTTTGACCTCTGGGTCGGCTCCACAAAGTCCCAGCAGCCCACTTTGCCCGTCGACTCCTCCTCGCCGGTGCCGTTAGCCACCGCCGCAAATTTCCTCCTGGCGACCAAACACAGCTCAGTCAACCCGTCTGAAAGGGAGCATGTTTACACTGGAAAAGGACCGCAGCGCACAGCAGCAGCATTCCGTACGGACGCAGAATAGGCAGCGTGCTAATCTGTAAGAACGGGGTTATCCGAGCAGCGCGACCGTGGTCAGGGCACAGAAGAGAGGGAAAGAAAAGGCGTAATTATCTCACAAAAATGGGGTTAATGAACTGCGAAAACGTGGGTTCCTTTTCCCTGGGCACTTAACTGGCTTCATTACATCAGTCACTAAGCGTGCAACACGATCGTTTCAATGTCGCCATATTACCTGTATTATCTGAGAATATCTTACCCCATCTACGGTGGAGTGAGATTACGAGTATTTAATACAGGTACCCAGCGCCACTCTCCCAAAAAGCATTTTTATAATTATAATTATAATTACTTTATAATAAAAAAAGGAAAGTGCATCCCGGCATACTTGTTCTGGGCTCTGTTGAGGCTGCACTCCTGCCACACCCGCTCCACCGCCTGGCACGCCAGCCTGCGCGGGATCTTGCCGCCGTGGTGGCCAGTGGCGTCGGTGCTGAAACTGTCCGTCACAGAGGAGCCCTTCATCCACTTCTGCGCCGACTGGGAGTCTATGAAGGAGAGGCGTGGTTACGAGAGCTCACTTCTCATTTCACCCTCCAGTGCAGCTTAAATTAACCCTCAACCAAGACCAGTTGCCTACTTCAGCCGTACAAATTAGACACTCATTGAGATTATACCGCCCACTCTGCAGTCAAACACTCTAATACAATGGACAACACTAACGGCAACTATCGTATAACTATTCATTACAATATCCTCAAGGACACGTGTACGAATAATTGGTTTTGTATGTACAGGCAGATGTGGCATAAATTGGTTTGGGGGGCGTACCCGTCTGGGACTCCTCGGGTGAAGTGGGAGGAGTCAGAGTGACGGACGAGATGGCGGGGTCTCGATGAGAGGCCTGCTGTTGGTGGTTGTTGGGGTAGACTGCTGTGCAGTGGGAGGGGCCCAGGGGGGTGACGGCCAGGAGATCGGCCTGTGGGACGAGCACCAGGCAGGAGGGGTACACCATCCGCACGCCCGCTGCAGAAAACACAAACACACACACACACACACACACACACACACACACCTCAGTTTCAGTGACTGAACCTCTCATATGCTTTAGTGTCTTCACTAGATTTTATTTTACTTCATAAAATAAAATCCTCATACCCAATGCCTGCTCATCATACTCATCCGTGTTGTTTTACTGGGTTCATTTTTAAGTGTTTCCCTGTCACGTCGCATTTTAATCCTGTAAGGCACTTTCAACAAACTTTCAACCTCGTATAAAGCTATTATTATTATTATTATTATTATTAATCAGCATATCACAACAAGGGGAAAATAACTCCCCCCCCCCCCCCCACATATATGCCTCAGAGCCACTGCAGTTCTTATGAGAAGCATGTTAGTGTGCTGATGGGAAGAGACCAACGGGCAGGTTCCACTCAGCGTAGGATCACTGCTCTAAAACCTGCAGTGGGATTCAGCAGCATTCACGCGCAGACTCGCTGGTCATTGACCCGAAACGTCTTGGGTCTCCCCGCCATAATCTAAAGCTCAAAAGGACATTACAGGGAGAACTGATCAAAAACTGAGCGTGAAACCGAAACGCTCCTGTGCATTGGGCTGTAACACCCCGTGAAATTAAGAGGAAATCTGTGAAGCGCTAATCTCAAACAACCGTGAACTGTGAAAATCCTCACTTCCCATCTGATAAGCGCTGCTAAAATATCAACGTATCTTTGTGAGCCTCTCCAGGAGAGCTGACATTAAACGCACTGAGACTCAGGTTAAGCTACTGGGAGTAGCTGATGGCGAAGGAAAGTAACTGAGAAATGGCAAGAGCCTTCAAACTGAAGCCCAAAGCGGCGATGTTTTTTTCATGGCGTCTTACCGACGAGGACCTCCACTGCAGCCAGGGAGTCATCTTCCCAGTCCAAGTCGTCCATCTTGTCCTCGGAGCTGTCCTTGGCGCTGGGGTTGATGGGATAGAACTGCTTCCACTCCTCTATCAGCTTCTGCGTGGGGCGGTCGGACAGCTTGAAGGACTGGCCTGTCATGGTGCCATTCAGGCCAAACGGGCTGAGAATCACTGTAGGGAGAGAGAGATAGAAAGGGGGGGAGAGAGATAGAGGGGGAGAGGGAGAGAGAGAGTGAGAGGGAGACAGAGACATGACGCAAGCATAATCAGCACACATCTCCACAAGCTTATAACAGCCAGTTTACCCTGTTTCCAATCAGCATATTCTTTCTTGACCTTTCTGCCGGCCGCAGAAGCAATGATATATAGCGCGCTCACACACACAAACCATTACAATGGCCATTAATGGCTCACAGGACTCCTTGGGAGGCTAGTAAACCTCGACTTATACGAGGACTGTCCAGAACAGAGAGCTTTCTGCAGAAGTCAGGGCTGGAGAGGTCCTGACAGTCTCGAACGCTCGGATTACAGAAAATAGATAGTGAGATAGTTTTACTCATTTCAAGATTTGCCAGTGGGGTAAGATAATTTAACTTAGCAAGCTAATATTTTCCACTTGAAAAGATTTTAAGTCTCATTACACAGACCTTTTTTGCAGTGTATAGACTTTAGCTGATTATCAATTAAAGAAATTAAAGTTTTTTTAAGAAATGAAAACTGCTCCCTCACACTAACAGTTTGTCCAGGAGATCTGGAAATGATAATATGGATGATGCGGAAATCACGTCAGGTTTTTTGTTGCATGGTGTACGAAGAGCCATGTAAAAGGTCGCCGTAAAAAAAACGTAAACAGACACGAGTGCCTTCAATCACGGTTCAAAAATTCAAGCACGCTGGCAACCTAGAATCTTCCATGTTCAAAATCAATAAGCTGTGGGAACCGTGGGTTTCAAGCCAGGCGGTAGTCGGCACGGGTCACCTCAGCCAGCGCAAAGCGCGCCTGCTTCACAGCCAGTAATCCCAGTTAAAGAGGGGGAGGGACACGAAGCACGGCGTCCAATCCGGCTGGGACGGGGCGACGAGGACGGGAGGCAAGGAGAGCTTAGCCTCACGGTCACGGACGACCGCCGCGGGCGGTGTTACCACGCCGCCTGCTTTCATTACAGCTCCTCGATAAGCACAGTGTACACCCCGATAAGGCGTCGCGCGGGAACCCCTGCCTCTTCCCTTCAATCAGCAGCGGAAGGCCTGGGAATCCGGGAATTCCCATTCCTCAACGGGAGGGGAAGAGAAAGAAAAAAAAACCTGCGTTTAATCCGTTTTTGCTTTTGAGGAGAAAATGTCTCAGATAAGATCAGTTGAGAAAGAACAGCGGGCTTTGGCAGCACTATCTACATATTTGCACAGAGGCAGCCTTCACTTCAAAATTACCCACAATTCTGCATCTGAAGGGAGGTAATTACAAAACCGGCCGCTCTATTCCAATGTACACAAGCTCCACTGAAAGAATTACCTGGAGACCGCCGGTAACACAAAGACATAAATCTGACCGGTCCAGCTGACCACAAGCACAAAACCCCAGCCAAACAGGGGCACATAATGCCGTTATGACTGCAAGTACTACTTAGTCAACTAAACGTTTAGCTGAAACAATAGTGGGAATAACAAGCCGGGCAGAGAAAACGGCCATTGTGAGAATGTGAAATATTGTTTGTAATGACGAATGGGGGGGGGGTTTGGGGGGCTAATTGATGTGAAATGAAAGTGAACGGAGCACAAGATGACAGGCCTGACCAGTCAAGAAAGGGATGAAGTGGAGACGGGATTTCTTCAAGTGTCTTTAGGGTGCCTTTAACGGAAACAGTGGTGTGTGTGTGTGGGGAGACGCAAACTGTTTGTCTGAAGGACATGCCGGGTGCCTGTAGATCACTTCAATTAAAAGCATCTTTGCTGCCTTTTAATGAGGTCATATCCTGGAGACAGCCTTCACCAGCTCCATACTCCTGTCACCACATGAGTGGGGAAGCACTGTTATTATGTCTGCTGCAGAGGGCCTTAAATCACACACACACACACACACACGCACACACGCACACACGCACACACACACACACACACACACGCACACACACACGCACACGCACACACACACACACACAGGGGAAAGCAGCAGACAGACACATTCTCGCACTGACAAGCGCTCGCATGCGCTCGCAGCTTTACACTGTCCTCCTAAGGTCAAAGCTCTCACAGGTTAATGCTCCAGCATCATTTCCACTTCTTTCAAAGGTCTTGGTCCTCAGAACCCACTCCCCCCCCTCAGGGCACAGACACACAGCATCAATCACAAGTGGATTACCTGGTGGCCTGTGGGGATGCCTTTACACACTCTGCACCTAAGCTCAACTTGTACCGCTTTTCCCTAGAGCTTGGAAGCAAAGCGACTTTCTAGAAGCACATCACACAATGGCTTCCTTTTTCCCCTTTAAATGAAGGGCACTTTTTTTATGAATTAATTATTTAGGAGCTTGTACAGACAGGGAAGATCAGCGCCATGGGAGAGAGGTTAATTACATTATTCACCAGAGCAGCCCTTCTGATATTATTTTTTTATGGTCAGTTTGGGTGTAAATCACAGCACAGTCTGGACTGAAACAAAGAGACAGTGACATCAGTGTTGACGGTAGCTTTGCCGCAGGGGTGAGCGGTACCGCACTGTTAAAACACCAGCGCAAACGTGTTATGTCGCAGAAACCTAGTAGCTGGGGACCCGTACTGAAAGAATACACAATGCTTACACAACGTATGTGCACTGACAATATGAGGACACACGACCACTCAGGCCCGTATGAGCGGTATCTCGAGCGGACACTCCCGTCAGGTTAACGCCAGCTCCGACCACCAGTGCTCATAACAGCCTTAGCTTAATCAAAACCGAAACCAGTGCACAGCGGAACACCAAATGTCAATTAGGAAAGGTAGCCTGCGATGCTCCACAGCGAAAACCTGCACTAGCTAAAGCAAAGACGGGCAACGTCCTCCTGGAGGTTCGGCCGTCGCAATGATGGAGAGCTACGCTGAGGAATTCAGTTACAGAACTCTTGCATTCTTGCGTTCGTTCCTATTGGTTTGTCAGCACAGTTTAACTGCGTGTTTTTATTCTTTTTTTTTTGCAGTGAAATTCTTACACACTGCTTCAATTTCAACAGCTTTATCAAGTCATGCGATACACGGCGCTTTTATTTCACAGTGCAGAGGACGACCTGCTGAAGGATCTCGGTGAATGAACGCGCTGCTAAGTTTTCGCGGCTCTGCCTTTTCAAAAACGACGCCCACTTTAATCCGCAGCAGACAGCTTGTAAAAACTGGCTCAGAAGAGCTTCCACGTATTAAAGCGCAACATCGTGGGCCCCCACAGGAGCCAGTTTAAGAGTTGAATGTGCTTTTAAATAGGCAGTTGAGAAAAATCAATCTTTATTTTGTTGGCCTATTTTATTAGCATATTTCAAGCAGCAGGGTGATGTTTTAATGTGCGAGTGCTCGTCCAGTTTCAAAAGCTTTGGCGAGCCCGAGATGCACTGATACGCAAATTCAGCACTCCAAAACTGCACAGGTCAATCATTAACAAGGGTGGCCACACCCTGACTTCATAAGCACAGTAAGCAGTGTGTAGCTGATTTTCTCAGGTACACAGTAAGCAGTGTGCAGCTGATTTATGAGGTGAGCAGTGTGTAGTTCTGCGTTTTATGGGGCAAGCAGTGTATAGGTGTTTCATGGGGTAAGCAGTGTGTAGTTATGCGTTTTATGGGGTAAGCAGTGTGTAGTTATGCGTTTTATGGGGTAAGCAGTGTGTAGTTATGCGTTTTATGGGGTAAGCAGTGTGTAGGTGTTTTATGGGGTAAGCAGTGTGTAGTTATGCGTTTTATGGGGTAAGCAGTGTGTAGGTGTTTTATGGGGTAAGCAGTGTGTAGTTATGCGTTTTATGGGGTAAGCAGTGTGTAGGTGTTTTATGGGGTAAGCAGTGTGTAGGTGTTTTATGGGGTAGGCAGTGTGTAGGTGTTCTATGGGGTAAGCAGTGTGTAGGTGTTTTACGGGGTAAGCAGTGTGTAGGTGTTTTACGGGGTAAGCAGTGTGTAGGTGTTTTACGGGGTAAGCAGTGTGTAGGTGTTTTACAGGGGTAAGCAGTGTGTAGGTGTTTTACGGGGTAAGCAGTGTGTAGGTGTTTTACGGGGTAAGCAGTGTGTAGGTGTTTTACGGGGTAAGCAGTGTGTAGGTGTTTTACAGGGGTAAGCAGTGTGTAGATGTTTTACAGGGGTAAGCAGTGTGTAGGTGTTTTACGGGGTAAGCAGTGTGTAGATGTTTTACAGGGTTAAGCAGTGTGTAGGTGTTTTACGGGGTAAGCAGTGTGTAGATGTTTTACGGGGTAAGCAGTGTGTAGATGTTTTACAGGGTTAAGCAGTGTGTAGGTGTTTTACGGGGTAAGCAGTGTGTAGATGTTTTACAGGGTTAAGCAGTGTGTAGGTGTTTTACAGGGGTAAGCAGTGTGTAGGTGTTTTACGGGGTAAGCAGTGTGTCAGTGTTTTACAGGGGTAAGCAGTGTGTAGGTGTTTTACGGGGTAAGCAGTGTGTAGGTGTTTTACAGGGGTAAGCAGTGTGTAGGTGTTTTATGGGGTAAGCAGTGTGTCAGTGTTTTACGGGGTAAGCAGTGTGTAGGTGTTTTACAGGGGTAAGCAGTGTGTAGGTGTTTTATGGGGTAAGCAGTGTGTAGGTGTTTTATGGGGTAAGCAGTGTGTAGGTGTTTTACGGGGTAAGCAGTGTGTAGGTGTTTTACAGGGGTAAGCAGTGTGTAGGTGTTTTATGGGGTAGGCAGTGTGTAGGTGTTATATGGGGTAAGCAGTGTGTTGGTGTTTTACGGGGTAAGCAGTGTGTAGGTGTTTTACGGGGTAAGCAGTGTGTAGGTGTTTTACAGGGGTAAGCAGTGTGTAGGTGTTTTACGGGGTAAGCAGTGTGTAGGTGTTTTACAGGGGTAAGCAGTGTGTAGGTGTTTTATGGGGTAAGCAGTGTGTAGGTGTTTTACGGGGTAAGCAGTGTGTAGGTGTTTTACGGGGTAAGCAGTGTGTAGGTGTTTTACGGGGTAAGCAGTGTGTAGGTGTTTTACGGGGTAAGCAGTGTGTAGGTGTTTTACGGGGTAAGCAGTGTGTAGGTGTTTTACGGGGTAAGCAGTGTGTAGGTGTTTTACGGGGTAAGCAGTGTGTAGGTGTTTTACAGGGTAAGCAGTGTGTAGGTGTTTTACAGGGGTAAGCAGTGTGTAGGTGTTTTACGGGGTAAGCAGTGTGTAGGTGTTTTACGGGGTAAGCAGTGTGTAGGTGTTTTACAGGGGTAAGCAGTGTGTAGATGTTTTACAGGGGTAAGCAGTGTGTAGGTGTTTTACGGGGTAAACAGTGTGTAGGTGTTTTACGGGGTAAGCAGTGTGTAGGTGTTTTACGGGGTAAGCAGTGTGTAGGTGTTTTACAGGGGTAAGCAGTGTGTAGGTGTTTTACAGGGTTAAGCAGTGTGTAGGTGTTTTACAGGGGTAAGCAGTGTGTAGGTGTTTTACAGGGGTAAGCAGTGTGTAGATGTTTTACGGGGTAGGCAGTGTGTAGATGTTTTACGGGGTAGGCAGTGCGTAGGTGTTTTACGGGGTAAGCAGTGTGTAGGTGTTTTACGGGGTAAGCAGTGTGTAGGTGTTTTACGGGGTAAGCAGTGTGTAGGTGTTTTACGGGGTAAGCAGTGTGTAGGTGTTTTACAGGGTTAAGCAGTGTGTAGGTGTTTTACAGGGTTAAGCAGTGTGTAGGTGTTTTACGGGGTAAGCAGTGTGTAGATGTTTTACAGGGTTAAGCAGTGTGTAGGTGTTTTACGGGGTAAGCAGTGTGTAGATGTTTTACAGGGTTAAGCAGTGTGTAGGTGTTTTACAGGGGTAATCAGTGTGTAGGTGTTTTACGGGGTAAGCAGTGTGTAGGTGTTTTACAGGGGTAAGCAGTGTGTAGGTGTTTTACGGGGTAAGCAGTGTGTAGGTGTTTTACGGGGTAAGCAGTGTGTAGGTGTTTTACGGGGTAAACAGTGTGTAGGTGTTTTACGGGGTAAGCAGTGTGTAGGTGTTTTACAGGGGTAAGCAGTGTGTAGGTGTTTTACGGGGTAAGCAGTGTGTAGGTGTTTTACGGGGTAAGCAGTGTGTAGGTGTTTTACAGGGGTAAGCAGTGTGTAGGTGTTTTACAGGGGTAAGCAGTGCGTAGGTGTTTTACGGGGTAAGCAGTGTGTAGGTGTTTTATGGGGTAAGCAGTGTGTAGGTGTTTTACAGGGGTAAGCAGTGTGTAGGTGTTTTACGGGGTAAGCAGTGTGTAGATGTTTTACAGGGGTAAGCAGTGTGTAGGTGTTTTACAGGGTTAAGCAGTGTGTAGGTGTTTTACGGGGTAAGCAGTGTGTAGGTGTTTTACGGGGTAAGCAGTGTGTAGGTGTTTTACAGGGTTAAGCAGTGTGTAGGTGTTTTACAGGGTTAAGCAGTGTGTAGGTGTTTTACGGGGTAAGCAGTGTGTAGGTGTTTTACAGGGGTAAGCAGTGTGTAGGTGTTTTACGGGGTAAGCAGTGTGTAGGTGTTTTATGGGGTAAGCAGTGTGTAGGTGTTTTACAGGGGTAAGCAGTGTGTAGGTGTTTTACGGGGTAAGCAGTGTGTAGGTGTTTTACGGGGTAAGCAGTGTGTAGGTGTTTTACGGGGTAAGCAGTGTGTAGGTGTTTTACGGGGTAAGCAGTGTGTAGATGTTTTACGGGGTAAGCAGTGTGTAGGTGTTTTATGGGGTAAGCAGTGTGTAGGTGTTTTACGGGGTAAGCAGTGTGTAGGTGTTTTATGGGGTAAGCAGTGTGTAGGTGTTTTACAGGGGTAAGCAGTGTGTAGGTGTTTTACGGGGTAAGCAGTGTGTAGGTGTTATACGGGTTAAGCAGTGTGTAGGTGTTATACGGGGTAAGCAGTGTGTAGGTGTTTTACGGGGTAAGCAGTGTGTAGGTGTTTTACGGGGTAAGCAGTGTGTAGGTGTTTTATGGGGTAAGCAGTGTGTAGGTGTTTTACAGGGGTAAGCAGTGTGTAGGTGTTTTACAGGGGTAAGCAGTGTGTTGGTGTTTTACGGGGTAAGCAGTGTGTAGGTGTTATACGGGTTAAGCAGTGTGTAGGTGTTTTACAGGGGTAAGCAGTGTGTAGGTGTTTTACAGGGGTAAGCAGTGTGTAGGTGTTTTACGGGGTAAGCAGTGTGTAGGTGTTATACGGGTTAAGCAGTGTGTAGGTGTTTTACAGGGGTAAGCAGTGTGTAGGTGTTTTACAGGGGTAAGCAGTGTGTAGGTGTTTTACAGGGGTAAGCAGTGTGTAGGTGTTTTACGGGGTAAGCAGTGTGTAGGTGTTTTACGGGGTAAGCAGTGTGTAGGTGTTTTACGGGGTAAGCAGTGTGTAGGTGTTTTACGGGGTAAGCAGTGTGTAGGTGTTTTACAGGGGTAAGCAGTGTGTAGGTGCTTGGCTGAGAGAGGGCTGGGTCGGCTCACCTTGGAAGGGGCCGTTGGCCTGCTGAGCCAGGGTCAGGTGGTCCTCGCTCAGCCGGTACACAGGCTGGTGCTGGTTGATCTCCACGCTGGTGCACACGTTGCTGTCGCCATGCAGGAAGAAGGTGAAGGAGCAGGACAGGTGCTCACTGCAGTGACAGGAAGGGGAGGGGCACATAAAAGGGGGAGGGACACAGAGAAGGGGTAGGGTCAGTCAGTGAAGCTCTTTAAGGCGGCGGGTTAAACGCACCGTGAATCAAACTGGGCTCACAGATAACAATTCAGAAAGTGACGGGGTTCAAACACAAAGGCGTTAATATTCAGGAGGGGCAGCGGCCCTCGACCACGGCCCCCCGACAGCATCCGGAACGGAGCCGTCTCTACAAGCTAAACTCTACTGACCCATTTAAGAGGCTCAGTGATCCAGACTCAACGGTACTAAAAGCACAACCAAAAAAAAAGCCAAGAGAAAGAGGAGAGGCTACACGTCAGTAAAAAACCTTAAGCACACGACATACTCCCCTTCCACACAGCCTACCCCCACGCTCCATACCCCCCTTCCACACAGCATAGCCACCCTTCCACGCTCCATACCCTCTTCCATCAATCAACTCCAGTCAATTCTGTGGCCTGCTGAAAACATTTCTCACCAATTATCTGAGACCTCATTATACAACACAAGAGCACCATGCGCTCCGTAGGTAAATCATCCGGAAGCATCTCTGCCGCACACAGAAAAACTCGACAGACAGGGTACGGCGCGTTCGGGGTTGACGGAGCAGAGAGGCGGGAGTTGGCTTTGTCACAATTGAGGGATTTGGCTTTAGGTTGCACACAGAACGGGGATACAGGGAGCTCCCGAGTGCAGACGGTTTCCTCTCACACGGTCGACAAATGACCGTTCGTTAAACCGCTGATGATTACCACCAACAAGCACACTACAGCCTACAGCCTATAATCAAACTGACCTGCTGCCCACACCCGAATACTAATTACAGCACTGCTGGCGGACGACAACCAGTTACAATGCAAATGTGACAACAGTGATCAATAAACACAAGAGCAGCAGTATGGGTAATCTTTGCTTCCTTCAGTTTCGTACGTTTTCGTAAGATTGAGCCAAAAAAACCCGCCTGCAAGCTCTTCGCTGTCACTGTGTGGACAAGTTCCTTTAGAGTAAAACACTCCTGTTTCCAGGAGGAATAGCAAGAAAAAGTGTTTTTCTGCAACTGACAAGCTGGCGGTTACCTTCATTCCCAACTGATCGCTGACGCAAAGCACAGGGTGCATAAACCTGCATTTACAGATTTTCACCTAGATTTTCCAACATACTGCACTTAAAGGAATCATTTTGATAATGACGCTGGTCAGTTAGCCAAATTGCAAGGCCCCATCAATTTAGAAGCACACAAACACAGGCTAATGCTGCACAGTCCATTAGCTGCACCATCGAGCAGTAACCAGCGGGCTCTCGGTGTGAGAGTGAAGCAGTGAAGGCAGAGAAAGAGAGAGCGAGAGAGAGAGGGGGCACACAGAGCGAGGGACGGGGCCTCCATTATGCAAGCTGGTGGCACCGTAACCCTGCTTCAGTGAGGGGACTCCTCTGCTCCCTGGAGTCGTCTGCATAGCAGGTTTAATAAAATTAAAAAATTAAAAATAAAAACATGGCTGTGACAGACATAACTATCCTCTATGGAAGCATTTCAGAGCTTATAGTCAGAACAGGTCTGGTACCACCAACTCATTTCCAACTTGCGTTTATGTGCCAGGACACTGTAAAACAGGGCTGGTGAAGAGCATGCAACAGTGCCTTTTCTGGGAGGGAAATTACATCTAGGGCCGTTTCAATCTTCCAAGCAGTAGACCCATGGCCCTGCTAATGGAGCGAGAGGCACAAACACACTTGTAACGTGACAAAATACAGACTGCAAGGAATCATTCCACCAAGTGGCAAATAGAACAGAAACAGACCATTAAAATAAAAAAACTTGAAGTGTTCCCTGGCTGCTTCCCTCGGACACGGGAACAGAAAAAGAGATGGCCGTCGCTCAACACCTCTTCGAGGGAGCCAGTTTAAATACAGGGCACTGAGAGGCGCAGGTTTAAGAGGCTTGAGAGGGTACTGACTGACACGCCCACACTGGCCAGTGTGTTCACACAGAGGCTCCAGGGAAGGCCTTAAAGACGCTACACACAAAGCCTTCCCAGAACTCCCACCAGGCTGCATTCTTTAACAATGGGTTATTAGAGTTCAAAAGTAAAACCATTGCCTCAGGAGTGAAAATGAAGAGTAAAGCAAGACAATGTACCTGAAAATATGTACATACGTACTACTGTCCTCTTGAACATTCTCATAGGTGCAGCTAAATGTGCATCATGAAAAATACCCAGACAGGAAAACAAGCGGAGGAAGGAAAACAAGCGGAGGAAGGAACGCAGGTAGAGCAGTCGCTGGGACACAGGTTCGTCTCTCTCAGTACAGCAGTTACTGGAGACGAGGCAGTTCTGTAAGGTGCTCTCGATAAGCGGAGCGTGACTTTGGCCACTTTCAGGGCTTCTTCACTTCCTCTCAAAGTAACACACACACACACACACAGACACACACACACACACACACACACACAGGCAGACAGACAGACACGAGCAGTCTCTTTCTCACACACAAATGTATGAAAAACAAATGTATTTTTCCTGGAAGCGTGTACAGATAAGTGACTGGGCCAAGTCCCTGGCCAGTAGGTGTGTCTGCAACTCTGCATGCCCGGCACTGTGACAGGAAGCCACTCTGCTGCAGACGGGAAGCTGGAACTTCATTTCAGGAAGTGAACCAGAGTTCCTCTGCTGTGAGAACAAACCGGGGGCAGCGTGAGGTGAGGCTTCAGATGAGAGACTGAGCAGAGTCACCAAGAGTCTGCTACTCTCTACAGCCCAGAGAATCACACAGTAAGCTTAAATTTAGCCCATTATTTTCCCTGTACCTCAATACCGAGTGCTCTTCCACTGGGCAGGGGCGTGGCCTTCTCTAGTTCTGCAGAGGTGTCGATTTGACAAGAAATTCGAACAAATTTATCTTTCTCTCCTGGCTCGTGTAACACCCTTAATCTTTCCCAACCCCGCCCACTCACTGCATCCAGTGCACCAGCCAATCAGGAGAGAAGGGGGTGGGATCACTTACGGGTGCGCAGAAAGATTAGGGCCCGAGGTATTATTGCGCTTCATAGAGCCAGTGTTTGACATGCTGGAACAAGCGGGGCTGCGCAGGCGCTAGGCAAGTAAACAAACAGGCTAAAAACAGACAGGCTGCCAGCTTCTGCCCACACGCAGCGCAGCACGCGCCCCAACTCCAGCTGAGCCACACCTGCGCGCACACTACTGCCACCTACAGGAGGAGTCATGCACAGACCCGAGTGCACTCCTTTACACACTAAAGAAATCCCAAACAACAAACTAACAGAAACCAAAACAGTCCCAGCAGTGGGGTGGGCCAGTATTTGTGATTGGGCTTCTTCCAAACCTGGCTGAGAAAATAGACCAATGAGAAAAAAGGGTGAATGCAATTCATTTAAAAATTCCTCCATTTATTTCCTTGACTAAATGACAATCAAATTAAATTTTAAAATGAAAGGCTGCAGTTTATTCCTAACCATTACTGTCATTATTTAATGTTATTATTCAAAGCAGCAAATGGAAAATGCACACGTTGGCAGGTGGCCGGTGTTAACCTCGAGTGCAGAGAAGGTGCTTGTGTGTTGAGTCATCCTTGTTTATCAGACTCAGACGGTGCCGGATTCACTTTTCCCACTCAACTACATCTATAACAAGGTGACTTCAGCCCGGTGTGCCAACCCTGCACAGAGAACAGCAGCGCTATTCTAAACGTGTTTTTAACAGTGTGTGAACCACCCCCAACCCAAACCCCTTCCATAAACCGGCTGCTTAAATTAGCCAGAGGCACAGGGCATCCCTGCCCCCATGTCATGGGCTCTCCTACGTCAGCTGAGCCATGGTTACAATGCTGACGTCACTCTTAGCACACTGCTAGCGCTGCAAGAGTGACGCAGCTCCACAAACACACGCGCGCACGCACACACATACACAGTACACACGTGCGCACACACAAACCTTGTGCACACACCACACTCGCATGCATGTACAAAGCAGACGCACCATCAAAGGAAAACCCCGTTTATAAGGCAACGCTGCTAATCCAAAGAGGGACGGACGATTCAAGCTAGCTTATCATATGAAGAAAAAGCACGTCTTCATTTCCTTAGGTTAACCCTCAGGCGTCATAACCCTGAGAGGATTCGCTCCACTCTATTCAACAGGGTGTGGAGCGGCAGTGTAGTATAATGGTTAAGGAGCTGGACTTGTAACCGAATATAATGAAATGTAATGTAATGGTGTGTCCACAGTGTCTTCAAAGGGTTAATCATTTTACGTGGCGAGAGGGCCGCATTCGTTAAATACTCTTTAACACAAGTTAATGCATCTGAAAGACGATGAGTAAATATCCACAAGGCTGATACCGTTTTTCAAACGGTAACTAAACCCAAAGTGAACTAACCAATGGCCCCAAACTGTGAGGCACAGTCTGCTTGCAGTCAATTACCTGACTCATTCAGGAGAGCTCCGAATGATCACGCCTACTCAGCCGCCAAACCCCCAAACTACAAACATTATTGCTTTTTGGGCCAAGCCGACGAAAGAAACCCCTAAAAAAGCTGAAACCTCCGGATCGGATGACGTCAGCCCGCCTCCGGCGCCCCGCCCCTTTCGTTTACGGGGCTCGTAATTAGCGTGCGGAGCAGCGCCGCTGTCGGCCCGTGACATCATCTGCAAAGTTCCAATGCCCTGCGTGCAATGGGACTTTAACGAGTGTGACTAAGAACAGACTGGGGAAACTGCCGTCTCCTTAAAATTAAACCAAACACTCAATTAAGCGCATAGCGGAAGAGGCTCAGAAACAGCGTGGCTTTGGCTCCTTTAATAGTCTCTGGATTTCCACACCGCCGTGGCGCACGGCGGCGAGGGGCAGGAAGAGACCCCATTCCGTCACGGGCGGCGATGTCCCGGGCTCTGCCGCTGCTAAAGAGGGCCGTCTGCCGCAGGACGGGAGGGCTGAAGGGGCCTTACGAAACGTTTCACTTTTGGGCCCCAGTCCAGCGCTGGGATAGAGAGACGCTGGCCTTTACACGACCCAGACTGTTTCTCTCACCGGGGGCTAGCGGTGCTGTGCCTTACTGTCTGCCTTCTAATGGCTTAAACCAGTGAGGTCATGTGTTAAAACGACTCACTGCCCCGCGCCTGTTTCGGAGGCATTGGCCGTCTCTGATTCAGACCGGCTCAGATTGGTTTCATCAACCAGCTGCCAGTTTCCGTAACAATTCCTGACTGTTCAATCCAAACCAGAACCAGATCTTTGACTTCGCACATTTAACTGTGTTTGAATCTTTCTCTACTGTATAGAGAAGTGATTTTAAAGGAGAGCTACAGCATAGCAGCACCAGGGCCTGGGCAGTTCTGACTGGGCCAAACTTCCCCTAAAGAGTTCTTGATGACAGATGACTGACAGACAATGCCAGGTTGTCAATCTTTTATCAAAAAAAGAAGGCCATGAGGTTAAATCTTCTTGAGTGAGATCAAGTCTCATTCTCAGTCTACCAGAAATACAAGTACTACATGACATTTTACACTACTAAACTCCGTTCCACACTAAGGTGCTTGTAAATAGAGGGCCATATCAATGCAATTATACGGTTTGGTCACAGAGGTCACGGCTTGCACTCGATGTAGTAATTGCCATGAAAATGAGAAGATTCCCTGTAAAACGCCGAAAGCGCGAGCGGAAAAGAAGGCTTCACATGAAAGCAGCGGTGATGAAAGAACACACAGGCTCGCAGAGCCGTTTCCCCGTTCAGCCTGCAGATAAGGGTCAATCTCTCAGTGTTGCTGCTCTACAGAGGGCCAGCAGAGCACTTCTGTTTCACTATCATTTCAACAGCAGAACAAATATCTGCTCTAATGCTGCAGGGAGCTCGCAGGGAGCAGGGCGGGATTCTCCTCGCTAAATCAGACGAGCTGCCGCTCAGACTGGGTCAGATCCAGAACCGACCGGTCCAGCATCCACCCGCCCGATGCCGTGGAGACGAGAGCTCCCGAAAGACTCCAGCTGATCATCGCTGTGGGGCGGGGGGGGGAGGGGGGGTCTGGTGACCACACCCACCAGACTGAATTAGACACAAAGGCACGACAAACACTATGTAGTACAAATACTATTACATAAAAATTACACACGTATAACTGTTTACATTGCGCGCGCACATCTTACAGAAAACGTGTTTCTGGAGATCCAGAAACAAACAAACAAAAAAGTAAAGGGCCCAGAAAGAAAGTGCAGCCGTTTCCCCTCGCACTGAAAACAAGCTTCCAGCTGTGCGCTTTCTACAACATACTCCAAGACAGCATGAATCCCATTATTTCAGTCTTGCATAATCAAAAGCAAACGGCTCAATTCTCCTCCTGGGGGCGTGTTGTGATCTCGGAGTGCTGCATTTCCACCACCCGACTGCTTTAAAACAGCAATTAGCTTGGTTGCTATGGTCCTGACAGACCTCAGTCAGATTCAATTTGATCAACAACCCACATTAGGTTTTTAAATAGCATTTCACACACACATACATACATACACATACACAGAACAAGCTGTCGAACACAAAGATTGTTGCTCTATTAGCATCTGAGCCAAGTAGCCTGCATATTATATTCCTATGCCGCAGCTAGCAAGCTCTGGAGTAATACAAAGGTATTCTTCCTTCCTGCTTTGATGTCTGTGATGTAGGGGTGTAAAGTTTCACTGGTTCGAACCGATGTACCGATACAAGTGACTAACGTGTGGCTGTATCGATTCTTAAATGCAGAACCGGCCCAAATTAAGAGGAAACCGGTCGTCAAAAACCGACACATTTGTCAAAATAACATAAGCCCCCCTTTTCTTTAGTGAGACACTGCGTGGATGCGCCATTGTGTTACTCTGAAGGATAATGAATAGCATCATTAGACAGCCCTGACAGGAACAACAGGGAGAGAGTGAACAAACACCGCTTTTAGCTAACGCCAGCTATTTCTAACAGCTCTTACCAAAAACAAAAAACTGCTTGACCTTGCGATGACTTCTTGGTAGATACGAATCAGAACGTACTAAACAATATCTGCAACCAACCATTGCTGCAGTATCATCATCTTACCCACTTGTGTCATTATCTTGTATCATTGACTTGAACTAGTCATCTGTGTTGGAATTAAACGATTAGGATTTGTGAGGGAAAAAATGTGCATCTCTAACCAGCAACATTCTGCAACTCGCTGTGGTGCGATCAAATTTTAAAAAATAAAAACTTTACTGGCACTGCAAAGTAAAACGGCTACAAAACACAACCAATTGATTGCACTTAGGAGCCACAAAACACAAAAATGCACTCCAAATGTAATTATAAGATAATTTATTAATGGGATGAATATGTTGACGGTACACCTATTATGGGAATAATATGTTGATATGTTGACTGCAGAGTACACAATGCACACAATGGGGATATTGTACGAAAGGCAAATGGCCAATAATGGTGATAATATGATGATTTAACATTTGGCAATATGCTGAGCGTATAGGCCGAGGCATATTGCAGCAGAAGCGTTAGCAAAAAGCAACTTGCCACAAGAACTCATTTCGAACCTGAGGCAGTTTTATTATGTCGAAACTACTGACTTTCGAAACTTTGCTTATTCTAAACACATTGAAGCCTGCTAGCTAGCTAGTAATATAATGAATGATAGTTCACCACCTCAACTTAGCTTTAGACATAGCAGTCTTAGCAAGCTAGACTATATGTTAACCACATTTTTATTAAAAGAAATACAATGTCCTGTTCATTTAGCGTTACTTTTTTTGTTTTGTTTCATTCCAACGTTTGACTAGTACCTACGAAAACAGACTAACCCACATGTCACTAAACAACAAAAAAAAATAAAAAGCATCCGTCTTTCTTACCAGCTGCCTGAAGTTGTCGAATAGGGGGCAAATATTTGGTTTGGAAAAGCTTAGGCTTTTAATAACAAGACTCGGCAAGCCTAGCTCATCCCGGACGCCCAGATGCAGCCAGTGAAGAACATGTGACAAGGCACGGCAGATATTGTTCTGGAGCATGCAGGTTGGCCTGCGTACCGGGGCGACGGAGTGCATCTGATTCTCAAAGGTGTGTGTGGCAGAGTATGTGAGAGGGAGCGAGCGAGGAGGGGAAGCAGACAATTTTATTTGAGTGATGAGCACTATTCGCCGAGTTCATTAAAGGCTCCAGAACGTTAATTCAGACACATCAGCATTAACAGTTAAAATTGTGCGAATATTTGCGTCGCATTTCGCTTTTTGCAGCGAAACAGGATATGATGTCATAATTTTGGCACTGAGTTTTGGAACTGAGTTTGGGCGAGTGGTAGCCATTTTTCCGATACAAGTTTAAATTAGTTTCAAGGAACAGTTAACGAACATTTCTGTAGATGTTTAAAAGTTAACCGACAATTCCAGCTAATAGTTTTTTTAATAGATAGCTACCATTCGGCTGCGATACACTGAATGCTAACGTTAGTTAGCTAGTATCGTCAGCTAACTTTAAACCGCTAATTAATGTTACATAAATGTACTGTACTATCAAGTCCCGTTTGGCAACTGACTGCAAACCAAGCTGCATCCGTTTTATTTTGTTTCTGTAGTCGTGTAGTTCTTGTACAGCACCAAACGCTGGGACATAGTGAGCGACATCCTCCATTTTTTATTTTGGCAAGGTATTAAAAGAAGCATTTTTATTAGTTGATACCAGAGATTTTCTGGAGGGTCTCTGCTGATACTGTGAATTTGTGCGTCAAAGTTGAACATAGTTGAACTTTGACCCGAGGAGAATTGCGAATTTGCCAGAGACCCTGCGAATTTACTTCGCAGCCGGAAATGATGCCGTTTATTCGCCCTGTGCACGGTTTAGAATGAAAGTGAATGGCAGGCGAAGCAAATATTCACACAATTTTCCGCAAGTGTGACCGCCCCATTAGACAGCAAACTTCTTACCGTAATTACTGGAAAATTACGCATGCACTTTCAAAACCGGGGGATCAGGCAGCCAGCCAGTGAGCCAGCCAGTCAACCAGTCATTCAGTTACCCAACATTCACTCGTTTAGGCAAAAAGCAGGTAATCTTGAAGAGTTGTGCAAGTTCTGCAGGACAAGTATAAAATATTCTGCCAGTACCACCAATTTAACAACACATTTGATTACATGATCTAGAATAAAGAATTTATACCGACAACACAGAAAACACATATTAAATTAAAACTGAATCATGTCATATCCAAACTGAACTGAACGGCAGCTAAATTGAAGTTAATCAGACCTGACTCGAATCGGCGCTGAATAAAATTGTTGTACGCGCAAGTATATCTTTCCTGTATCGTATCAGAATCTTCTGAGGTGGAAAGATTCACACCCCTACTGTTAAGACATATATCCAAACTCATCTCGATTACAGTGAGGTAATCCAGACTGAATGTGTCTATGCCAATCTTAGAAAGCTTCAGCAAGACCACTTTCAACAGCAGCAACACCAGGACACAACACACACCCTCAACTGCGCCAAAACCAGGACACAACACAGACCCTCAACTGCACCTAAACCAGGACAAAACACACACCCTCAACTGCACCAACACCAGGACACAACACAGACCCTCAACTGCACCAACAACAGGACACGACACACACCTTAAAGCGGGGGGCCATACAAAAACCTTCCGCAAAACTTTGTAATATCTGCATGCGTCTTCCTAGCAACCAAAACAACCTTTTGCTTATTGGTAGACTACTGTCCAAACTCCATCGCCAACACACAAGGTCGCAATTAGTTCAACTGCACCTGTCATCATATACCTCAGGGAATCACACAGAGCAGAAGGCTAGCCTGCACTAGCCTGCACATCCTGCAGGTGCCAGGCTGTGTCAAGGCCTCCACCAATACCGATTTCACAATAACCTTTAATCTATGCAAATAAGCAGGCTAATCCAAGCAAGCAGGTCACATTCATAATCCTGTCCTGAGCAAATTTACATCAGGACAGCTGCCAGAGAGCCTGGTATGAGCGTCGCTGGTGGGTGACATAGGAATTCCAAACAGCGAGGGAGGGGTTGTGCTCTGGTCATAAACATGACCTTGCAGTCGCTCCTGCTGGTGTACTCTGTACATAGACAGCTGGAACAAAAACTCTGCTTTGTATATGCATACTATTTTGGGTGCAGTCTTTTTTTTTTTTTTTTAGACACATTCTCTTTGTAAAACACTTCCATATGTGTGCAAGAAAGAATATGCCCTTCACATCAGTTACATTCAGTCTATTAAATTAGATTAATGAAATTAGGCTACATACTGATGCACAAAAGAGACCAATTCCAAGTAGCATGACCTCACTATTCAAGTCCCAGTTCAGACACTCTTCATTTAACCAATAGCTTCTCAAGATTCAAAAAACTGCTCCATTACCGCAAGCTTTCATAATGAAGCCGGTGCATAATGAATGTGGAAGCACGTTTCCCCTTCAATGTTTCTTATGTAAATCTGGGTTTAAGTTAAATGGTGTCCATAAAAATGGCTTTAACTCATTACATCAAAATATAAGGAATCTTCCAATCAAATTGTGCATCTTTCGAAAAGATGCTTGTAAACCCGTTAGAAATGCTAAACTGAAGAAGCTCGGGACCAGGGTCCTCCTTGTCGACGGAAAACGTGCCGAGACGGTGTGGCTGGCGTGAGCTGATGCAAGGCGTGTAAAGCATGATGAATGAAGGTGCCTCAGCCCTGCTAGCAGGGGAGGGGGGGAGGGGGGGGTGTCCTGGGACCCCCGGTTCCTCTCCTGGGGATATGGTAACGACTCTGCAGTGGAACACAAACAGAGCTGGGAGAGGAACAGTCTGTCACCATAGCGACAGCACCAGAGCTCCATTCACAACTGGCAGACTGATCACTTGGTGGCAGCCGCACAAAATGCAGAACACAAAAAAAAGCTCATTAATACAGACTAGAGGTCTGCATCCTGACCCGAAGCCCGAACGTATGCTGTGACCGGCCTGGGTATCAGATTTATTTTTAGCTTTGTGATGTCAGATCAGAACGAGTACGTGCCCGCTGCCAACCTGGAGATTTACAAATACTAGCGTAGCAACACTTCAGCAACGATTGATAACAATGGCGCAAAGCTTCCAGTTTTTGTAGCATACCGCTATGCTCAACTAGCAAGTTAAAACGGCTGTATTTGACAGCACAGGAGCGATAAACATTAACATAACATTGAACAGACGGAAAAATGGCGCTGGCTAGCCTTTTGTGATAAATAGGAACAGCGACAAACGTATTAACATCATGTTTAACAGAAGAAAAAACTGCATTCATTCTAGCTGGCAAGCCTGTTCAGATCATTATGAACATTAAAATTTAGTGTATTCCTCTATTTTACAAACATGCAAACACAAACTGAAAGAGGACTGCAAGTGAGAACCTTAATGTCACATTTAAAAGAAGGAAAAATTTGACATTTAGCTCAAATAGCGCCGTTTTAATTTGATAGTTGAGCATAATGGCAGACGACAAAAACTAGAAGTTTTGCGCCATTGTTGTCAATCGTTACCAGCGTTGCTCCCTCCCGTTCCACGATCGCAAGCACCATCACTAGCAGCTTTCCTGTAGGAAACATTGCATTATTTTCTATTGCACTGGCTAATGTTGCGGCTGATGCAGGTCGGGCCGTAAAGACGTCGGGCTTAGGCGGGCTCCGGCCTCATTTCTAGCCCGATGTACACCTCGAAAACAGACGACAACTAAAGCTTTTTTGGGGAGGTTTTTTTTTTTTTTAGGCCTAACATCCCATAAGCAGCAACACAAACATCAGTGTATTTATTGACATCTACAAAAACCCTATGAATTTACCCACACAGATATTTGGCACTTACTAGAATTCTGAGTGAGCTATGTTTGGATTTACCTGCGGTAGATTACTGAACACAGAGAAAAGGAGTAATCAAGCAGCAAGGTACAAGGTACATTCAGCCCACCGCATTCCCTCAAATCAAAAATCCTCTCCCATAAGCAAATTTACTTTCATACATGTGCGCGATTAACTTTATCTTCTGAACAACGCAGAGATGTTACAAAATTATGACAAGGGAAAAATAAGAGGCAGTGGAAAGCGCATAAGAATTGACAGACATCACACTAAAGGCGCTACGGGCACTAAACTTAAGTATCACACTTAAGGACCTACAGACATTGCAGTCAATCTACAGACAGCACCCTTAACTCATTCAGTGCCGCGGGCGACATAAGTCGGAAAAAAATATTAACAGTCTTTACACTGCCGGTAAAGAATTCCGGATTTGAGTCAGAAAAAATTTAACAATTACCCATTTAAAATTACGTTCTTTTATCGCCCTTTACCCAGATTTACCCTTTTAAGTTAAGTTGCTGAAAAGACCATAAACAGGCACTACACTCAACCATCTGCTGGTTAAGGATCTACAGGTATTTCTGTAAGTATCTTCAGGCACTGTACTGAAGCATCTGCAAGTAAAAGGGTTGGTACGGCACAGCCTTCCTGTCATCTGAACAGACCACACAGACGAGCATTAGATGAGCTCAGAGGTCAGGTAGCGAGAGCCAAGCATCAACCCCCCCGCTGTCACACGACTAGCACACAATTCACCACCTGTTACATGCTGAGCTTTCTGCTACTATCACAAGTTTAATGCTATTCAGAAAACTCTGTTTTTATTTTTATGATGCAATTCTGTGGAGCTTCAAGCTCTGCCATAGTCCTATTATCACCGCATTGGAGATGAGGTAACTCAAGTTTTAATAAGTGTGAGCAGAGGGCCCCCTGGGTTTTAATGGCTTACACTTATCCACTTTTCCACGGAATGCACCTCAATTTCAGTTCAATAACAACTTCTTAGCCTGAAAGCGTAAACATAAAACCCCATCAAAGCCTTTTGGGGTATCTTGGAAGAATGGCACATTTACCTCAGGGAGGTAAAAACACACCCTCACACCTTACCGTTTGGCTTTTGGCAACCAACCTGAAATTCAACATCGTTAAAAAAAAAAAAACTATCTAAATATTTCAGGCCTTGAGCATATCGGAACCCATAAAATGTAAGAATCTTTTTCAAAAATTTGTATTGAATCATTTATGCCATTAATAGCAATAGCATAATAGCCAATCAATATTGAACAGCAGCTAATAATCGAAACAAATAGGCCGATTTAACAAAAACTAAAACAAGCAACAAAGTGAATAACGTGACTAAAGTTGTGAGAGCGTGCCGTCACAACACAACATACAAATACTTATAGCATAAACTTTAATAAAACAATTGCAAAAACATTGCATTTTTTTATGTTTAAGTGTTTCGGCTATATTATTAGATAGGCTAATGTTAACAACTTATTTAGATTTATCAATGTATTTTGTGGCCAGATTATACCATTAGACCATTTTAATAAAATTTATTCTGTAATTGGTGAATAGAAGACAACTTGACAACAAGATCCATTCAACGTTTTTAATTATAAGGCCGAAATAACTTGTTATATCAGCACCGGTCCCTCGGTCTAAACCCGCTACTCCCACCCTATTCTCTCTGGTGCACTGCGTGGTGAATGGCGATGACAACCAGCAATTCAACTTCATGAGGAGCGAGTGTCAGTTTGCGTACAGCCCACTTGCTTCATCCTCTAATGTATCTGGCCAGTGCTTTGAGCGCGACTTCAATTAGTGTAATGACGGGAAAAAATAATCACCCTATCACCCCGTTAATTAATTCATCAACCCGGTGTCAATTCGTCACCGAGGTAACCGGTATTACCAAATACGCTGCACAGCCCTAGTTGCAAGTAAAACTCTTTTATGTTGCTTGGTTTAGCCTACTGACGGCTTCAGTACAGTTTCTAGCAAGACACATTATGACAAAGCTATGGTTTATGTTTTGGCCTGGTCCAAATATGTTTTGATGTCTGAATTTACAGTAGATCAAACTCTAGATTATGGTATGAACATATTTCCTATACAGACAAAATTAATTGACAAATTATCGGTCACGAGAGGGAAATAATTATCGATATCCGCTAAAACAAATGTATATCGGTGCATCCCTAGTATAAAGCATCAAAGCTCCAAATTAGTTTAAGAAATATCCCTTCTCAGTTAATTTGAGTGGTCAATTAACCAAGTCTTTATCTCAAAAAAAATAAAAAAAATAATAAATAAAAAAATTTTTTTTTTTAAAAAGGGTAATCGGTAATCAAATTTCCAAAGGCAGGAAAGACAATTAGCCATAACAAGCTGAATGAGCCCATTTAAATTTTCTTACAAATCATGCTGGCTCAACCACCCATATCACATCAGTGGGAACTCCACAAGTCAATTAAAAACATGAAGCTCTCTGCCCTCCAATCGCCCATTTGCAGTGGGGGCCTTACCTTTTGTTTATGGGCTTCTCATCCTTGTCGTAGGGCCTGACGAACCACTTCCCGATGCGGGCGAAGCCACGGTTCATGAGGCAGCGTTCCAGCAGGTTGTGTATGGCCTTGAAGAGCAGCGTGCGGCACTCGTACGTCAGGCCGCTCTCCCACACGCCATCATCTTCGCCTGTGAAAAACAAATGGGGCCAAAGTTAGATCCGTGGGGAACACCAAAACGGTTCTCTCAGCTCACCCAAATCTTTAAATTTCATGGCACTTTTTGGAAACATGGGCAGACTGTGTGTTCCCGAACAGTGCATGCTCCCGGGTAGACCGCATTTTCACTATATTAACCAAAACCAGTCAGACTATCATGCCCTGCTAAGCCCCCACTGTACATAATATTCATTAATATAGCTGGATGTTTACTGAGGCCATAAGAGGTCAATGGCTTGACCGAAAAGTACAGTAGCAGTGCCTCTCAGTGGATCAGAGTCCACACACCCCCCTGTAAACTGACCCTCACCCAGGGTCCTCTGTCAGGGCTCTATCAAACTATGTTAAACTTATAGCTGCAGAAAGCGCAAGTTCCCTGGATAAAGCTGCACATCCGCAGTGAACACTGTCGGTCCTGTAGACTCATTTCAAAAGAAAACCAAGTTTAAAATCTTTCTAAACATACGATAACCCTGTTGGGTGTGGCTTGGTGAAATGATTAAGTACATGCATTTCTGTGACTTCTGGGTAAAATTGTAGCCCCATTCATAGGTCTCAGCACCTGCATATGTGCAGCATGTGTTAAGGGTCTGAAGTAAAGTTATACTACTTTCTCCAGTTCTCCTAAAATACCAGGCTCTCTATAGGATATTTCAGGCTGCAAAATGTATAAACGCCATCGACTCACGATTTATGCTGCAAAAAAGAAAAGCACTTCTACAAAGGCAGCTCAGGGACCAGAAGAACAGTCATCAATGTAAAGCTTCCAAGGTCATACATTTCATTTAAAACAAAATTAAGATGGCAAGGAGATGGCTTCCTCTTCATGGTGAAATCAGTTATTTGAAACCTGTGGCCATACGCACTTAGGTCTCATTGCTACACTTCCAGCTAGAAGAGTGCACGCTAGCCCTGCTGGATTGAGTTGGATTGGTAACCTGGGCAATTGCGTCCACTGACAGCAATATTACAAGAGATCACCCATCAGCAGTGTGGGACGAAGAGTGCCATGCTTGCCAAAACAGGCACGTAGCGTTCCTTCTTGCTGTCTGTCTCCAGAGAAATTTTTGAACCAACATGCTTGGCATATTTCAGGGGCTCCTCCTTTAGAATGGCCCCGGGCCCCCGTCTGTGATTGCCTGCCGAAAAGGAATTCTGATCCTCAGTCTCCAAAATGGCAACACAAAGCTGCTCTTTTCAGTATCCTGGACTGGCAGCACTTGCAGGCTAAAGCTGTGAAATTGAATTAGAGTACATGGCTACCAGCGGTTTCAAAAACAAAACAAAAAAAGAAAAGAAATGCATGTCTGTATTTCTTTCTTTTTTTTGCCCATCGCTGACAAACATCACCCTAACAAAGCAGTTGTGTGGTAACAGGAGCACAGACTTATCAAGTTTCATTGCTGGCTTTATGTCAGAAGAGAAAGTTTTACATTTCAAGCCGTGCCTTTACTTGGCCGTTACGAAGCCTGCTTATACTTTACATGTAAGCCAAAAAAAAAAAAAAAACATTCAAAGTTAAAAAGATGAAACGTTTTCTAAAAGCAAATGACGCAATACACTGGCACATAAGGACACTGGTCACGGGTTCTTAAAGAGAAGGCTCAAAAGGAAAGGAACCTTTCTCAAACCAAAGTCAGTCAATGTAAGTCCAGTAACGATAGTGGCAAAGATCACACAAAAATAAAGAGTGCGCTGAATAAACCAGCAAGACATTTCTTGGCAAGAGAGCAGGGATTAGCAGCTGGGTACAAAAGCCCTCGTGGCTTCCTGTGGTTTTATAGGTCTACAAAACAAAAGTTTTCCTGCAACACTTAATTTATGATGCCATTGTATTTCCACCCCAGAAATGCAACTCATGCCATTTCTGGGAAAGTCCAAAAGGGCTTTGAATGGCTAATGAGTCGATTCCTATTCTGGTAAAGTAGAACGCGCAACACAACAGACCAGAATTCGCATTCGGTTAAGAGAAGGCCAGAAAAAAAACTTGGCCTGGTGCCAGTTGGTATGGTGTAGGAGACGCCATTTGGCTACAATGGAAGGCATTGTATATGGTAGATAAATAGGCATGTGAGAGAATTTTAAATTAAACTTGCAAATGGAGCCAATGGTGCAGACAATTGTATTAATTATAGAGATGTTGTATGCGATTGGACTTCACTGCTTAGCACCATTGCGGTATGTTGTATTAATTTGACTGTCAAAAATGACACTCCTAACTTGACTGAATGCTCTAACAATGATCACATAACCAAAAATGCAAGATTTTAGATAGTCTCTATAGTTCAAATAGAGGCTGTCCTCAATTATTAATAAACCCACAGGTAGACAGGTGAAGGACCCAGCAAACAGAGCCAAGCAGAAGTCTGACCAACTCCAACCGGAAGCAAAAGGAGGCGGTGCTAAATAGAACTGGGATAAATATGCATTACAAACACCAAGTCTTCAGAGTACTATTTGACACTCAAAAAAAAATAAAAAAAATAGATTTTTTTTTTAAAATTCTGCTATGAATATTGTGGAAAATTCCAATGGGGTAAAGCACTAATCTAAAAAAACAGCTTGGAACTCACGTGTAAAATCCCAAATAACACATTCATTGTGTGTGTGAAAGCTGGCGAATGTTACCTTCAGGCTCCTCTATTAGAAGCCCTCATCAGATCGCCAAACCTGACATCTGGGACAGACGGCAGGGAGGTGTGGGGAGGGAGAACAGAGCTGAGGGGAGATTACTCATGCATGCGGACCTCCGTGAGCAGTCTCAGAAATCAGTCATTTTCCACAAAAACACAATTACCTCCGTACTCCAGAGGCCCTTAGGCTGGGGACACACCTACGGACTTCACACTGAATCCGCGTCGAATAAAACCAAACCTCCACCGCTCGCCTCAGAAACCGCTCAAAAGCGGGTTAATAAAACGTGTAGGTCGCGAGGGGAAGTCGCAGAAATTGAACAGATTAGGCATCCAACCCCCCCACCCCCTCCTCAAATTAGCCCTCACACCCCGCTCCGTCACTACGGATCCTCCCTCCTCCCTAACTGGCGATCGTGTTTCGAGAAGGAGGGAAAAACCCTCGAATTCTGCTCATTCTCCTGCGCCCCTGGTGGAAACAGACGATCGGCACTCTGCTGTACGGAAACAGCGATCATAAAATCAAAACATGGAAACACTTTATTCTAGCCGCTAGTCTTACAGGGAGACGAGCGCCACAAGTGTTAAGCGAACGGAAATCAAACACCCGAAACAATTCGATCGAGTAGTTTGACAGTTGAAGATTATTTTTCAGTATCCATTGGTTTGGTCTGTTCCGCTTTGGAAGGATACCACAGAGCATTTTATTTTTAGTAGGCTGCAAAATCAAAGCTCTCCTGTTTAGAACAGTTCCACTACACCACTGCGCTGCTACAGCATATAAATCTATCATCATATAAACACTGAGGGACTCCCTCAAAAGCCAAAATGACATTAACAGCGACTCCATAATACACAAAACTAGCTGTGGCTACATGCAGGAAAATACAAATTAAAGAAATTTTATTCAATACAAAAATTAAACAACACAATGTCTCCTGTCTATGTATTAACTGGCCTAACTTGTGAAATGTGACAAATCCAATTATTTTGTCCAGAGCCAGAGGATATCACTAAGAGACGCTCGGGCTTATTGCTGTGGCGAATAGAAACTTTGCGCTTTCTTACAAGGTTTCCATCCAGTAAAAATTAAGAGGCCCTGATGACTCAATGACCCACAATTACATGTGCTGATAATTGATTCAGATTTTTTATTATTATTATTTATTTATTTGTTTATTTATTTATTTTATTTTTTTTAAACAACAAAAAACACCAACATGTGGGTTACACAGTAATCATTTTCCAACTGTGCAAAAGCCTAAAATATAGCAACTATAGCAACAACTATGTCTCAAAGTTGAACTGCACCAAGTGAAATAAAAACATGTTTTAAATGGTATTCAAGGTAATTTCATAAAGCATTATATACAAACAATGCAAGTGACAGCAAAAGTGTACCGGTGATCAAATGCGATGGAGACAAAACTATCATAATATACAGGCATAAATCAAACTGTCATCTGACTGATGAAAAAAAACCACAAACACAAACTCATTCGTGAAAGTAAAGTATATGTACCACAAGTTAATCAGCAGACGACCGAGCCAGTTAACTACTGTCATTTAAAATAAATACATATTTAAAAAGGAATTGCGTGACATCCGGGGTTGGCATGCAAAATAAGAGGAAGGTTCGCTGGGACAATCATTGCTTTTGGGAACAAGCTCCCTTGTGTTAGTGAACAAGAGCTAGTGAAGAGAAGACGAGATGGCAGGCTACTTTACACGTAATTCTGACGTATTGCCACATTTCAGAAGAATGGTCTACTGTACAGTTCCCAATGGGACCGAAATAAGCGTAACTAAAGCAAGAAATCTGCAGGCAGTCAATGGTTCTTTTTTTGGGGGAGGGGGGGGTTCAGTTGAAAAGATTGTGCTGGAAATCTCTGGGTAGAACAGCAGTGCTTTTTGTGCATGGCAGAGGGTTTTTTTGTGAACCGGTTCCAGCTGTGGTGAGCTGCTCCAGATGAGTGACAGTATATGTGTGGAAGTGTGGGTGTAAACTCCTTTCACGGTTCCAGATGCCCTAATGCTCCCTCTCTCTCTCGGGGGCCCCAGCGCTCTCGGGGGCCCCAGCGCTCTCGGGGGCCCCAGCGCTCTCGGGGCCTAATGCTCTGTGACACCAACGCTCTCTGAAGCCAACGGTCTCTGAAGCTAACGCTCTCTGAAGCCAACGCTCTCTGAAGCCAACGCTCTAGCACACAGATGTGTGACTGTACACCTGCTTCAGTGCAGTATTAACTGCTGCCTGAACCTCAAGCACAACTGCTATCCGGTGCAAGAGCGGCTGTATGGCAGCAAATCACTTGCACACCCAGTTCATCTGGAGGGAAAGTCATGTCCAGTTTGGTGAATAAACAAACATGGACACCATTCTTACATGTGACCGTTACCCTCACCAGTACTAAAGGGCATATAGAATAAAGACTATGAAGAATAAAGACAAATGGCACCGGGAAGACTTGGGCGTTTTGTGTGTCATTACATCACACACCCACACAACCACAGCAGAGCACGATGTGCGTCTGAGTCTCTGCGAATCACAGCACATCTCACACTTTGCAGGTTGTCTCTCAGTCTAATTTTCTGCGCAAAACGATGCCATGTTCCCTGCCCCCCTTTTTACAAACATTTCAAACTACAGCTCGCTGCTTCTGCTCCGGTGGGAATACGCTGGCGGGGCTCCAGTTTCTTTCTTTTTTTCCCAGCTTCTGCTTCCTGGCTGCTTCCACCACAATGCGCGATTATGGCGGATGATGGAAGACTGAACGAGGGGGGCGACTGACTGAGGACTGGTCTGCAGTCACGAGAGAATGCACTTCACGTGCTCCTGCTTTCTCTGACACATAAATCCTCTGTACTCTCCGCTTCATAAAAAGAGGCGGGCTGCGAGGTTTCCGCTCTCCCGTTTTCTGCCTTTTGAAATCCTGCCACTACGCCGGTCTAATCTTGGCGAGTGGGCGTACGTCGCAATGATGTATGCACTGATATATCAGTCAGGTAAGAGGGAGGGTGACTGAAAGACCTGCCGATGCGAGCTATGAGGGACGTCAGGGAGACAGACACGGGTGAGGCAGAGAGCACAAGCCCACCCGCAAAGTTTACCTGCTATCAAAGATTTATGGCCTTATAATATATATATATATATGCAGTGTACCTGATTTCTTGGATTAACAGCCTCTTAAATTCCATTTACTTACTTTCTAAGATTAACAGCAACACAGATTCGTTCACCCGCTTTCTAAGATTAATATCCATCTAAATACAGATTACCTGCTTTTCAAAACTAAGAGCCATACAGATTCACCTAGCCTGCATTCTAAGATTAAAATCCATGGAAATTCAATTTGCCTGCTTTCCAACAGGGATCTTTCTCCAGGTCAAATGCATTCTAATATTTATTTTAAATGTAAAGTGACTCTGCTTTCTAAGAATTGATGACCTTTACCGAGAATTTTGCGGCCAATTTCCTTTTCTATGTAAAATGAACAAAAAGCAAACTCATTTACCTACACATGCTTCAGTTCAGTGCCGGTGTGTAAAGTCTGCTGGCGATCAGTAGGGGAAAAAATCACGGGGGCTCTTACCCACGAGCTCGTGGTGGATGAGCTCGGCGAAGTTGGGGTCCTCCCCCCACCAGAAGAGCCAGAGCTCACGGCGGCCGGGCGTCTGGTGTCGCCGCCAAACGCTCAGCACGTCCGACTTGAGGCAGCGGCTGAAGCTGCACAGGATGGGGTCCTCCTCCGTCACCGGGAACAGAATGGGGGCCGAGGAGGGGCCCTGCCACACAAAGCGCTTCCATTTTATCCCCGTCAGGTCAGCCTGTGGGAGACAGGGGGGCAGAAAATCAACGGAAGAAGACTGAACGGCGAATGAGTGTGCGAGACAGGGAGGGCGCGAGAGGGGGCGAGACAGGGAGGGCGCGAGCGGGGCGAGACAGGGAGGGCGCGAGACAGGGAGGGCAAGAGCGGGGGCGAGACAGGGAGGGCGCGAGCGGGGGCGAGACAGGGAGGGCGCGAGCGGGGGCGAGACAGGGAGGGCGCGAGCGGGGGCGAGACAGGGAGGGCGCGAGCGGGGGCGAGACAGGGAGGGCGCGAGCGGGGGCGAGACAGGGAGGGCGCGAGCGGGGGCGAGACAGGGAGGGCGCGAGACAGGGAGGGCGCGAGCGGGGGCGAGACAGGGAGGGCGCGAGCGGGGGCGAGACAGGGAGGGCGCGAGCGGGGGCGAGACAGGGAGGGCGCGAGCGGGGGCGAGACAGGGAGGGCGCGAGCGGGGGCGAGACAGGGAGGGCGCGAGCGGGGGCGAGACAGGGAGGGCGCGAGCGGGGGCGAGACGGGGAGGGCGCGAGCGGGGGCGAGACGGGGAGGGCGCGAGCGGGGGCGAGACAGGGAGGGCGCGAGCGGGCGAGATGATACAAGGGAGTAGGAGAGAGTGAGAGTGCATGTAACAGTATGTGTGTGGGTTAGTGACAGTGCAACTGTGTGAGTACGAATGAGTGATCGGGAGACTGTGAGTATGCGTGCGAGTGAGGGAATAAGAGCATGCGAGAGATAGAGAGAGCGACTGAGTGAACAAAAGCCAGCTCTGCTTTTAACTGTAAGTAAACACCTCTCCAATACACCACTTGTAGGGCAGCTGTTAATCCTCTTAGAGAATTAATTAATACACAAAACACAACCCAACTGACAATGACCTTCTGACCCTAAAAAGAGGCTGTGCGTCACAGCTTCAGCACAAGGTTCTCACACTGCGCGTGGAAAAAGGATAAGCAAACAATGAAATATTTTCTCTAGAAGCAGTTACATTTTTTATGAAGTTGCAATGGCACACGGTGCACGTGAGTAACTGCTTTGCGCACTGCTCCTTTGAGGTGCTTAACTCACACAGTCAACAGCGGTAAGCTGTAAACAGTAAGCTGCCACCGTCTAGTGGTTTACATAACGTGGCACAAGTCGTAGCCGTGGAAACGAGTTTACAATATGGCAGCCGCCAGAGCAACTCGGCAAGAGTCCACCTGCACCAGCTCAACCACCAGCTGCACAGACCTGCCCAGCCAGGAGGCTACAAACAACCAGGAGCACAGCGAAGGTATCCTTGCAAAAAAACAACAAACAAAAAAAACAATACCAGTCCTGATGTCAACACTGGCTGCTGCAGAAAAACCTGGTTCTTCACTGGGCCTGCATCAACTGCAAGGCTCGGTTTCCACAGGATTACAAGACTGGCAGCAAATCATCGCTTTTATACTGCCACACCAGTATCCATCCATGCGTGTGCAATGCAAGCAGCGGTACTTAATTATAATTCATGCGCCATCCTGAATGTGCCAGTAAAGGCAATCAAAAATGAGTCCAATAACTGTCTGCATTATTACTTACAAAGGATGTACAGTCGTACACAGTATTTTGAGATGCAAGGACTAAAATATTTTACCTTTGCCGACACAAAAATACTTAAATGCCAGACTGAAATAGATGTGTCGCTCTTCTCATTTCAAATGTGCTTTGCTGCTCTTGATAAAGACTCAGAAATCTGAAGACAACCTACCTCTAAGGATGGACTGCTGTGGTTAGCATATATAAAACTCCAAAACACCAGGTATACACAACACAACTCGGTACAAAACCATACTGCAAATAAGCAGACCATTCCAGAGAAGCATAATGAGCGAGTGAGGCGGCAGATTCTGCCCTGCTGTATGAGGGAAAAAACCACAGCTGCCGACACCGACTGAGAAACTCACTGCAGCCAATTACAGGCAATGACCTTCCATTGGATAAAAACAACAAAAAACTAGCATTATATGACAATTTACACCTCCGAGTTAACATGCCAGCAAATGCCGTTTCAAACAAAAGCAGCCGGATAGGTGTAAACATGCTTAAAGGAGCAAAAACAATTATTTTTGCTGGCTCATTAAGCCCATCTTAACAGACAGGTTCAGCTCTCGCACTTGAACCAGAACCACCTTTGAAACCTTCTGTTTGTCACACACTGCATGGAGTCACCTGGAATTTGTAAGCAACACCTGTGCTGGAGATTCCAAAGAGTGTGTAAGGAAACCTGGCAATTATACAGCTGGTGTATAATTTCTCAACAGTGTTTTTTTTTCCTCTTTTTTTCTTATGATTTGTTCCAAGTTCAGACCTGATGAACCGAATTCAATTTCTTATGACTCACTCAAGTGCTGAAGAAAAAAACCTACAATTCTTACTGTGTGCAGAGGTCTTAAATGAATAAAAGGCGAAAAAGCAGAGGCTGAATCTGCTGTACGAGCAACGCATCTTCAGCTGACCCAAAATAACTTCGAATCATCCGTCACAATTTTATAATTAGACAAAACAAACAACAAAAACATGGAGCCATTTCCTATCCAACCATTCTCCTGAATAAACAGGAAATGTAGGTTCTCTTTGGCCTGAGAATTAAATTACTGCATTGGAAAGACAGGATGACAGATCTTTCCCCCCCCTGCCAGGTGAAAAAAGCTTATGAATTCCACGCTCATTTCAAAAGCATCACTTTCAAATAAACCTTCATTGTCTCGATTGGGGGTGGGGGGGGGGGGTTGGTTATCAGAAGTCTGCTCGTTTTTTTCCACCTGAGAAGAGGCAAGTTTTGGATCCTACAGCTCGTTCAGTGTGGCAAAACCACAGACATTTCGGTTTCCGGGTGTCGGGGGGTTCATACATTTACCACTTGAACCTCCAGTATTCATGTTAGTACATTTCAACCCTGACAGAACTTTTCACAGCTGTTCACATGCAGTAACATCTCCAGCATCTGGACTCCCCCTACACTCTCTGGCCTGATTTTCAGACAGTAACAGGTGAAGTTCTCAAATCTTATTAGTCATCTCCACCCTGCAACTGCAGGCAGCTTACTCGAAACTAGCACGAATATTATACTTGGCCAATCTGTAACCCTATGTTTGCACCTCATTTCAACGTATAATCATGCACATTGTAATGCGTGCCAGTTGCGGTCTTTAATATTTTTCTTCCGTTCTGTACATAATCCAGAAAGCGTAGAGTAAACACTCCAAACAGAGAAAATCGTTCGTCATTTTCACACTTAAAACAAGCTGCCACCAACCATATAAAAGACTTGGGGAAACATAGCGAACTCCTGCACATTAAATCTACCGTCTCAAATTATTTGGTGATAGTTTAACCGGAGCAATAGACAAGATAAACCAACGTGGCGTGACAGTCGTGACACCAGCAGACGTTTCCTAAAACAGTATCTCCAATTTTGCGTCCACCTTTAAGCATTTCCCATTCGAGTATTCCTGTACCGACGGTTATCACCACGACTTTTCATTTACTGACAACAGCTGCAGATCGATAACATTGGTTTACCAATTTTAAGATAAAAATGTACCGATATGCGCGAAGTAGCTCTATAAAAGCACTTGCCTCAGAGGTGTGTAAACAGCTCTGAAATGGAGGGGCCAGAAAGCCATGTTCACTGATAGTGTTCGCAGTGTAGTGTACAACTTATTGCGCAACAACTGTAGCCACATATAAACAAAGATAGTCTCAGCACAGTGGGAAAAGCCCATCGCCCTCGTCTAGCGTTAAGTGTGAACGAAATGAACCGTACACACGTTCAGCTACAAATAGTAACGTCGCCAAAACAAAATGCCTTCGCAGTTCTCGGATGGCTAGATCAGTAATGCATTGTTATGAGTGATTAATGCCTTCATTTCGCCGCCAACTTAGCGTGAATATAATTTTGTCTGAAGTCAGCTAAATATGAATTGCAACAATGTGCGACTTCTCGTCCCATCCGGCTGCAGTATATAACACCATTCCGCCGGGCAACATCACAAAATAAAGCGAGCATCGGACAGAACTTTCCAGTCCTGGCGAGCAAACTAGGCTAAATTGGGACTACTCCGCCGCATAAGGAAGCTGTGTAGCGCTAGCTAATCAACTTTCTCGCCTGCCTTTAAGACCACAGGATAGCTCACTACGCTATCTGGTAACGTTACACGTAGTGACCGACTAACGTTAGCTAACCGGGCTGTTGCTCAATTTGGTAACGTTAGCTAACGTTAAATTCATTACGAATGATGATTGATGGCTAACCCAACGTTAGCTAGCCATCTGAACCAAAACATTTAGCTAACGTTGACAAAACAATTACGAGCGAGGTTGCTGACGTAAGCGAATTGGTTGTAATCAAAAACACAATAAAAAATGACCATCTAAGTTAGCTAATAAATATGCCTTTAAGTTACATCCATCCAAGGGCTTGACCTGTCCACAGATTGCTAACGTTATGCATAGTACTAGCCAGCATTGCGAGCCCACCAAGTTAGCAGGCAACAACTCGTGTTTTCATATTAGGTTCCTAACCGGCCATGTTAAATTAGCAAACTATTCACCCCCTGACATGGTATTAGGGGCAAACAAAGTTCAACTTAAATGATCACAGTTAGCCAGTGTAACTTAACGTTAACATTACTCCGATTAGGTTCGATTATACGGTATAGGTGGCAGTATCCAGCCCCAAATTGTAACGTTGTTGCTTTGTTGAATCCCTTACACTGTAAGGTGTAACAGTAACACGAGCTAAACGTGTTAAAATAAATAAATAAAATTTTCCCCCAAACGTAACCAAACTGTAACGTTAATAACAGCAGAAGATGGGCCAACTAACGTTAATGTTTAAAAGTCTGGTAAACCTTTCCTCCCACGAATACAACACTAAATTTGACTAACGTTAGCTCAACAACCAGCAATGTTTCCCACTAACGTTAAATGAGAATAAAAACTTCAGATCTAGCAAGCTAGCATTAGCTAGCTACTTGGCTAGTGTTGAGACATTCTTGCTTGATCAGCAGCACGCCGACAAGATTGTTGAAAGCTCCGAGATCACTCCAACTGCGAATACTATAGCTAACGTTAGCTAGCACAACTACAAATCAAATACACACAGCAAACTAGAACATCTAGCTAAACAGCCAACTAACGTTAGCTAGCTAGTTTAGCGAAGTATGAAACCAGCAACGTCGCTTACTGGAGTGGACAACTATTCGCTTTTTATTACACTGTATTATTCAGCCTGCTGGCCAATCCAATGAAAGCCAAACACATTTTGAATCAAATGTCTGATGTTTGGATTGCAACACTCAACAGGCCAGAGCCTGCGATCGCTTCACCCGTAAAGCTACCTTAGCTAGCTAGCGTTCGCTGGTTAAAAATGGCTTCTTTTAACGTTAGTTTGAGCTAGAAGCTAAATGTCTTACCAGGCAGAATAGGTTGGAGTGGCAGTCCTCCAGGCTGGCCCCGTTTGGTACAAAGCAAGAACTCATCCTTTCACTGTGTGATCGAGCGATCCATCATTCCAGTTCCCGAGAAAGTAACGTTAAGAATAGTTGTAAATAGTATTATTCTATAGTGGAATAAACTATCATGGAAACGTCTACACAATCCAATCGGTTGGGGAATGTGAGCTAGCTAGCTAGCTATCAAGCTAGCCAATTCAACACCCCCTCGATTTCCTCGCTCTCTTCAGCAAATATTCAGCGGTTAGAAAATGAAAAACACCACAACCCCCGCATCGTAAAAACCCGTTCAAACGTGTCGATAAGTTAAAATCCGAAAGCGGCGAAAAACGCTCTTAAAACAAAAAGGAAAGCAAAGAAACAACTCTCCCCCTCCCCCTTTGCTTAAAATACTCTCTGGTTAAAAAAATACTCCTATTCCTTTAATAGTCACCAGGTAAAAAGAAATATAAAAAAACATATTTTTTTTAAAAATCGACCTAAAACAATTGTAGTACTAATATTTCTCGGGTCATTTTTGACCATTACTATTCAGACACTGTTCCTGCTGGTTCCAATTGAATTCATGGATTCCTTTCTTTAATGGCGGCCACAGGGACAACTCCGTCTCGCGGACCCTATTGGTTCATTCGTGGTCATGAGGGGCGTAAAAACACTGTAACTGATGGCTATTGCCGCCAGAGCAAAGTGGCGCTACTGAGCATCCAGACCACAGCGAAAACTTACCGGCTTTAGCAAACTATGCTCCACCTAGCGCCGTAACCTGAGAAATGTAGGCCTACGCGTTTTCATATACTGTATACACAGTATCAACCTGGTGCTGCATCGCTATTCTTTAAATAATCGCTCCGGATATGCATTATAAATGATTTATATAGCGCTTTTTCCAGGATCTAAAATCTAATTTCAACTGAATATTCACTAAATATTGATTTAGTTATAAAGGCAAGATTTGGTTCCTCCAAGGCAGGATTATGAAGATAGCCAGACTATAAATGTCTGACTGGGAATTCGACTGGAACACTGGGGAACACCTTGTGCAATAAATGGCTCGGTACCTTAAATGACCCCAGTGAATGTGCTGAATCCAGATGTGAGAGATTAAACCTCTTACGGCGCAGTGTCCTAATGATTGCACCTTGGCATTAGCTGACCGTGCCCACAGGGAAGAACTCCCCCTGCTGGCTGGCAACTACCCCCACATATATATCATGAGGCTATTTACATCATCGTCACCACCACCTTCTTCATCATCATCATCTTATTGTTAGCCTAGGAGTAGTAGTATTTGTTGTAGTCGCGATATTAGTCGTAGCTCTACTTATTATATCATAGCACATCAAATACCCATGTAAGGTCTACCCATGTAATTAAAGACAATAAAAAATAAGACTAAAATCATACACAGTAGGCCGACACACAGCACAAAAAAGTAGTGAAAATGTAGAATTAGGGAACTGTCTGATCTAGAATGTGTGACGTTTTAACACACATTATTTTTTCAAGTGAATGAAAGAGATGTTTTATGTAACTGAATTTAACAGAACAAAAATGTGCAAATTGTGTGTGTGTGTGTGTGTGTGTGTGTGTGTGTGTGTGTGTGTCTGTTTAACATAGTTAAAAGTAGTCTATGTCTCAAGCATACCATTAATTACCGCAATATTTATTTACAGAAAAATGACAGAAAGACGGAGATACTGTGATTACAGTGATAGGCCTAGGTTACATACATTATTTTGTATTATATTATGGATATGACAGAAATTGCAGGCTACATACTAAATATTGAACTAAGGATTGATCGGTTCAGCTTTTGCATTTGATGATGACTCGATGGAATGAATTATTAAAGTTTTGCCGTAACCGGTTTAGTATAAAATCTAATTGGATTTGTCTGGCAGCCGCAGTCCATTTGCCAAATGATTCCGGTTAATTACAGTTAAGCATCTATTTCAATCTCTCATCAGCGCACACACACCTTTTCAACAAACCCCGTCAATCCTCAATCAGAAACTGATCGCGTAACCTTCGGCAAGTCACATCCTATCCGTTATGGAGGCATTTCAGGAGTTCTTCAAAAGCTTTCTAATCAATAATAATTGACCACATAAAACCATTTTGGTTGTATGTTAAAACTGCACTAAATATAAGGGCTGTAGGAGAGTCAAGAGTGGACCTAGTTCAAAACCAAGCTCTTGTTTACAAATGTCAAGACGCATTAATTTCTCTTTCATGCTTTCAATGCAGGAATTAAATAGGTTTGTAAGTAGGCTACATGGTCCACAAAGTCATCGTGGTTTAAAAACAGAATTTACCGCATCATTCTTGGCTTTGCCAAAGACTTGGAGCCACTGATAACCTACACAAATTGGGCTGGAGCCAATCCCAGTTTAGGCTATACGGGTGGGGCCGGTCGGGATTCGAACTCAGTACTTCTATGAGGCGACAGCAAAGTAAATCGCCTTGAAATGTTGAGTATTTTCAACTCTTTTTTTATGATACACTTGTCAATCACAATAGGCTAGTGATTATGATACGTCACTCTGCAAGCCTGCCAATTGGCTACACATATCCATGTAGCGGAGGAATTTGAATCCACAACGCAGCGCTGGAGGACGACTCAAATGCAGATTCTCCTTTCTAACTCTTAAGTTTTTTTTTTTTTTTTAAACATCTGTTAGCATCTATGCCGTCAATTTTGCCCAGGGAGTGGATCTAGAATTAAGCCTAAGTGTTAGTTTGATTGTGAATGATTGCAGGCTGGCCTCTTCTGCTTGTGGCGTTTCCTCCTGAGGCTGTGGCTTGGATTGAGAATCGGCCAGACTTGTGTTCTCTTCGTGTGAAACACTTGCTGCGCTTTGAGTGGAGAGACCTTTACCAATAGCTAGCCTGGGAGCAAGTGACCAGAAATAACTCCTTTCAACCATTTGATTGTGTCACACGAGAGCTGGCAGCAGGGACTCTGTGGTAAGCCTACAGACTGGCTGAGTCACTCCGTGCTCCTGTTTCTGTTAGATTTCACATGAATCATCAAGCTATGTTGTTGGTGATTTTGGAAGTTGGTTGCCTCGGGGTTACATTAGTTTATCTCAGGTCCTTAAAATGCTTCCTTTTTTTATTTTATTTTAATTTGTACCCCCTGCAGTGCATAAGGGGCTTAATATTGTATTTAAAACGGAACAGCATAGAAAACATTTTGTGAATGGTAAACCAAATGTAGCAATACAAAAATCTAGTTCAATAGAAATTCTAGAAATAGAATGCAGTAAATTGGGCTTTGGGTGTTCTGATTGGACAGGAGCTGCTCTGCTCTGCAGAGTAGAAATTTTGGATGAAGCTTAAGTTGCATTTCCCTCATGAAAAATTAACTTGACAGTTTTCCCTGCTACAGCCTTGTCATTGGGTACTGTTGGGAACAGATTGAATGTTTATTAGTTTTTCCATTATATTTTATCATGATGAAAACCCTACAGCAATCAAGAACAATGGAGGACTATTGAGTTGAGAGTACCAGCCACAAAACGAAGTTAACAAAGTTATCTAGGAAAAGTAGACGGGATTTAGATGTAGGATTTCAAGCTGAATGGCTTGTGGCCGTTATTTTCTTTCTGCGGACAATGTTTGAGTTATGAAGGAATCCAAAGGCAAGATAAGTAGTTTTCACACATACACAGTTTTTCTGAAGTTTTTGACATTAATAGCATACTACAGTGCCTCCAATGTTATTGGCACTTTTATAAAATAAAATAAATATAAAATACATATAAAATAAGCAATACAGGTAAAGTGCCATATTCTATGATGTATGTAAAATACATAATGGGGAAAAGTGGGAGTTTAAATCCCAGCCCATGTATGGAAACAACATAGGGTCAAAGGTATTGTGTTGTGTATCACCATACTTGTGTACTTGCAGATGTTTTGTACTCGTAGATTTGATTCGTAGCTGTACAAAACCAATCTGCGAGTACGCAAGTACGGCGACACACAACACAATACCTTTGACCCTATTTTGATTCCATACCCATGCAGCTACTACAAGAAACACACACCTTGGAAAGGCTCGTGTTTGGAGATTCAGAATTATTGTGCGTCCTCAATATTGTTTTGTCTGTGGATGTGGAAAGGGTAGGGCTGTGATTGAGCTGAGGGAAAAACACCACCTGGCAAACGGACCACACTCCACTGCAAATTCACCTCGCCATTATCGATGACTTATGAGCCACCAGGAAGGTGACATTCATTAATATTACACATTAGGAGGGAAATTGAAATATGCAGCTTACATCCTAATTGTACTCTCATCTTCGAAATGTTTCACTTTACACAATGACACATCTCCGTCCATTCATTGTCATTATGCAGTCTAGACTGCCATGCAGAAGTAATATTATATTCAATATTTCACATAAACCATTTAAAAATAGATATCCTGAATGTTCCTGTGAGCCCAGTGGTTCTGAATGTGTTATTGTCCACGTCAAAGAACACTATCCTGAAATCAGAATAAAGAATGTCACACAAGAAATTATGACAATACAACCAAAATACACACAGAGTAAATATGCAAATTTATGATGATTGGTTGAAACAATCTAAAATTGATGCTTTTTTTAAAAAAGTGCTTTTGTTTGGCTGAGTATTATTCTAACTGTAATCCAGTAATATTTCATCATCCTGCATTCTGTTTTCATAGGAAAATTATTTAGCGAAATTGTCCAACCGTAGTGTATTTTAAAAAATTGGGTAAGGTACTACCAGAGACTTTGAAAAGTTTCTGAATTTTCTCGAGTTGGACTTCAAAACGCGTTTCAGATTTTTCTTTCAGAAAAACTTCCAGGGGCTGTTCTACACAATGACAGGCAGGTATGATGCATAGGCACATAAGAGATCCAGCTGTGTTTCCTTTGAGCGCCTTGGCGCCTGAGAGAAGGCTGACTTCACTGCTGCTTACAAATTGACTGGTGATACCCACGGAGCAGAGGCTCGTTCAGAAAAGCCAGGCTCTTAAATAGTGAGCTCAAATTTTTTTGCCTTTATACATATTGTCACGACGGGCCGGGTGGTACGAGATGCAGTTCCTATCAGAGAACATGAAAAGTACACAGAGGAAAAACCAGCATCCTGCCATGAAATCCTAGACCCTTCTGCCTACAAAGTACTGTAACACTGAGGCTAATGTGCAGCGGAACCCACTTCCACTTTGCCGTAACCCAGTGGAGGGCAATCTTATCCGAAAAAGGGCCGATGCGGGTGCAGGTTTTTGATTTAACCCAGCACTAAGACACCTGACTCAACTAATTAACTGATCATGGTTTTCAATCAAGACCTTGATAAGTACAACCAGGTGTGTTAGTGTTGCACTAAAACAAAAACCTGCACCCACACCGGCCGTTTTTGGATAAGATTGCCCTTCCCTGCCATATCCCATCTTTGGAGAAGCCACACTAAAGGGCCATATCTAAATGTATTGCTGTATTGCACACTGCTGTGGTGGAGGATCCTACTGAGTGAAGCACTTGCATTTAGAGGAAAGGACCAAGCCACAGTCAGCACAGTCCAGATACAGTCCTGGACCACGGGGGAGAGCCAGTGCTTTAGCTGGAATTGACCACCCAGGGGCCCCTCTCACACGTTGGGTGAACACCACACGAAGCGTGATCCACTTCTCCACATTGTCGTCACTGGTGAGCGTATCATGTGTAGGGAAGAACATGATTAGATTTACCATAAATGGTGTTAAACAGCATCTGACGTGAGATACGTGCTCTCGCGCAGTTTGTGATACCTGCGCACAAGCCAGCTGCAGAGCGAGAGAGCCCGTATTTGGCGGTCTGCTCGTGTTGACTTTAATAAATATGAACACCGGGCACTGAGGGAAAACACTTGTTTATGTGGCTCAGAATATCCAGCGCTGGGCTGACCAGTGTGTTCGGCAATCAATCTGCCTGCAGACCGCGGGATCGTTGCTCGGCAGTGAAATGAATATGGAAGCATTCCTCGAGATGGCACCTGTTCCACCACTCTGCAGTGTAAATTCTGCGGGAGGGACAGATGCATGCTCGTCTGTGTATGCGAGACAGCCTCGGGCCGTGGAGAACGGACTGGTATTCAACAATGACAGCACCAGGATAATGTTACAATAGTGCACTTGTCAGTGGTGATGATGTCAGTCTTTTTTTTCTTTTTGGTAAGCTATTCTGTTGAGGTGCAGTGAGTACAAAGTTACATTTATATATATTTAAAAAATGAGAATGGACAGTTCACCAGTTATCTAGTCTACTCTTTATCATTTTATGACCATTAATCTATTGTGTGTGTCTATATACACAAACGGCTGACAAATTAAAGAAAAAACCAGCAGAAAGTGTCTTAGTAAGGTGTTGGGCCACCACGAGCCACCAGAAGAGCTTCAATGCGCCTTGGCATAGATTCTAGTCTCTGGAACTCTACTGGAGGGATGGAACACCATTCTTCCAAAAAATATTCTCTCATTTGGCGTTTTGATGATGGTGGTGGAGAGCGCTGTCTAACACGTCAGTCAAAAACCTTCTTTCTATGGAAAAATAAGTCCGAAAAAGAAACACTCCGTTATCCATCCATATCTACTGTATTTCTGGCAGCAGAGTGATGGTTTAAGGCTTGTTTGATACATCAGACCCTTGACTTTGAGCCATTTAGCCAACCATGCGTTAATTACATTATATTACAGGCATTTAGCAGACGCTCTTATCCAGAGCGACTTACATAACTTCTTATTAGATTCATCCATAAAGCTGGATATATACGGAAGCAATGCAGGTTAAGTACAAGGGTACAATGGCAGTTGTAACCCTTTCGGTTACAAGTCCAGTTCCTTAACCATTATACTACACTACTGCCCTGTGTTCCATACTGTTCCAGTGTAATTTGCAGCTAAATCTAGTCCCAACCCCCAATTTCCATAGAGATCCATTCAAATGCAGAGAGGTTATAGTATCGCTTGTAGGAGTACCAGAAAATAAGATATCAAGAGTTTTTTGATATTGTTGGGTCACAGACATCAGGAAGTCATGGCATGCAAAGGATATGCAACCAAATATTAAATATGATTACTTTATTCTACATTATGTTAAACTGTCCAATATATTTTGATTCCCAAAAATGGAGGGGGGACTATGTACAAAAGTTCTATAATTTCTAAAACGTTCATCCGATATGGATGAAAATACCCTCAAATTAAAGCTGACAGTCCGCATAGTCCAAACCTCATTGTCATTGTATCTTTTCAAACTCAAGTGATCGAGTACAGAACCAAAATAACAACGAGACAACTGATAATTTTGCAGTGGTTTCTTAATTTTTTTCAGAGCTGTATATACACTGCCAGGCCAAAAGAAATGTCGCACACTCTAATATTTAGTTGGACCGCCTTTAGCTTTGATTATGGCGCACATTTGTCGTGGTATTGTTTCGACAACATGCAACGTCACAACATTTATTTCCGTCCAGTTACATTCATTTTTGGCCAAGATCTTGTATTGACAACGGGAGAGTCGAGCCACTCCGTAAAGTCTTCTCCAGCACATCCCAAAGACTTTCAACGGGGTTAAGGTCAGGATTCTGGTGGCCAATTCATGTGTGAAAATGATTCCTAATGCTCCCTGAACCACTTTTTCACAATTTGAGCCCGATGAATCTTGGCATCGTCATCCTGGAATATGCCCATTGATGGGACAACCTGGTCATTCAGTACATTCAGGTACTCAGCTGACTTCATTTTATTGCTGCATAACATTGCTGAGCCTAGACCTGACCAATTGAAGCAACCCCAGATCATAACACTGCATCCAGAGGCTTGTACAGTGGACAGTCTGCACACTATGATGGGTGCAACGGCGACTTTTGTTTTGGCCAGACAGTGTATATATAATTTTATGGTGCATACTGGTGCTGTTTTTTCAGACAGCCCCCTACTGGTATGTTAAATAGCCTCTGTATTGCAGCCCGCATTGTGCCTTGTATAAAGGTGTAAACGGTTAAAGCCTCTGTATTGCAGCCCACATTGTGCCTTGTATAAAGGTGTAAACGGTTAAAGCTTGGGATCCTCATCAAGAGGGCGGTCACTGTAATTGCCTTTGTGATTAAATTCTATGTAACTGGAAAAGGCAGCAGACCCACAGTCAACTCAGTTGGACTAATGGAGAAATTTACCTCTAGTTCCTCATGGAAAGTTTGGAAATTGCTATTCAATCTGATTTATAAATAAAAAATTATTGCAGGGCATTTTCATAGATTGATTGAAAGTCAGTGATGGTGTACCCTTGAGGAAGGTCTTCAGCCTATCTTGGTATAGTACCCATATTTTGAGTTAAAATATGAGCTATATAAATTGCCTGTCTAGGGGATACTCCGTATAGATTTTTTGGCTATGTTTAAGTAGAATCTCAAAAATGTGAACGCATTAGGAATGAAGGTTGTTCAAAATTCATTATGCTTAACTTTGAAAGTTATTTCAAAATGCACATATTTTTTATTTTAATTGTCTTTGACTCGTATAATTAATTACATTATGTAGCCTTTTTATTAGGCTACTTTCACTTTGTAGTTATAAACTTCTATAATTGGGCAGGTTTCTATGAGTAGTTTATGTCTTTGCAGGATGAAAAAACAATAATTGAAGTCATTGTGCTTTGTTGGATTTGCTTTGTAGATTGTGTCTATGACCTTCAATATGCACTAATTGTACGTCGCTTTGGATAAAAGCGTCTGCCAAATAAATGTAATGTAATTATTATTTTACTTTAGTGCAGAATTTGACCAATTCCCATGAGATGTCTGCTTATCCAGGATGCAAATATTTTCAAGTACAGTGGGAACGTAATGCCCATCACAGCATATCTCGCTGAAAATAAACTTCTTGGCAAAGTAATTCCCCCATTGCCAAACCCAAGGGATATAATCTTTAAAGGATACATGTCACAGACCTATAGCTAATAATACATGTGATGCAAAACATATTCTGATGCCCAACTGCATTTTTTCTCATAATCAGGAATGTGTGCAGTTAAATATCTCCATTTCTGGTTGTGGTAAAGCCGTTCATGAAGAAGGGCAAAGACTGTGATCCAAATGTGAACTAAGTATGTGGTCAAAGGTGAAAAAGCAGAAAGTGCACTGTGAATAAAATTCACATAGCTAGTAAACTACTTAAATAAGACATTGAGAACTAGAAAAAGTGTAAGTGCACTTTTTGAGTGACAATAATTTTCTCATACATGGCCTACGGATTCATATCAGCCATATCACACTGTATTTGCTAAGAAGATTTTATCAAAAACCTTGAACTTAAAACACCTAGACACAGATTATTATATCACTTAAGCTACCATGTGAAATACAATACGAGTCATCATTCTATTATTTTATTTGAGTTCCAAACCCGTCCCTCTAATAGATCCTTCTATGCCCCAAGGGCAGAAGGCCAATGATACTGGAGAGGCGATGACTCGTCTGTTTCCATGGTTTCCATTTTTGTTTAACTTTGTAGCTGTGCAAAGAACAACAGACTTTTGGCCAAAGCGTCTGGAAAAAATACATTATGTTGTGTTGCCGTCTATAACCAGACCAATGTCTTAAAGACACCATTTCATTAAATGGGCTGAATGGAAATATTGCATTTATTACACTTGACACAGACATACAGGGATAGTAAGTGGGTTACTGTTTACTGAACTGAAACGGCACCATAAGTCCAAAATAGTGCTGTTTGATGCACTCGGCCAGAGGTACTATAACAGCCAGGTAATGCACACTATAGCGTTCGCGTATAAGAAGCACGTGCCGCTCTTTTCTCAGACAACATTCTGTTCTCCCGACAAGCTGCGTCTACTCTACATGATGATATCACTGGGCAGAACGTATGACTCACCATGCAGTACGACACCCGTTGGCTTCAGACGACTACAGTACACACCCACTGCAGCTGCTACTGCCACTGGCGTTTAAACATCCTCTCTCTTGTCTCTCCCCCAAGGGTATGCTCTAGCGCACATGCATTCTTTAAAAACCCACCTTTCCCTTTGAATGCAACAAATAACTCAAAAATGTGTGCCAGGAAATCAGCGTAACAAACTGTGCCATGGAATTAGTTTAATAGCTTTTATTTTTGGTGGGGTGAGAGGGGTGCGATGAGAAGCAGTCGTCCCGTCCTGGTAATAAACGGAAGGTACATGTTTTTGCTTTAGTTTATGGCCAGTTGTCTGTTTTAGAGGGGTCCATAGCCTGCGTTCATCAGTGAGGTTTCCTGTAAAGACACAAGAGCCGTCATCAGCACGATGAAACCTGCTCAACGCTGAGTGTCCGCTCTGTGACGACAGACACAGCTGAAGTGTCTTACGTCTTTCAGTCAACGTGCAGCTTTCAATGCACCGATACATTTGTAATGATCTCTTGACCTCACTATATTTATGCAATCAGAGTGTAAGCAATATTGAATTGATTATTTTTTTTGCGCTATGTTTCAAGATCATATAAATACAATAAAGAACGGTAGAGTAGTGTATATTCAGTCGGTGAACATTTGGCATGGAAACATTTTATTCTAATTGTGCCGAATCCAGATGGGCACATGTTTTATGATGGACTATTTCCTTCCAAATTTCAAAAGAGTGAACTTAATTTGATCTCATGAACGTGGCGATGTCTCTCAACAAAGACATTTCAGATACTCAGATAATAGTATAGCCTATTAGACTCCCCCAAATCCAGAGGAAATATTAAAAATTAAAATGAACAAAGCATTCAAACTTAAAATCATGAGCTGAATCATTATTTTCTACATCAGGGAAGGGTAACAGGAATAAACCTTACATTACATCACTTAGCAGAAGCTCTCATCCAGGAACACAAAAGTTAAATATTACCAAGGAGGCACAGGAGGCATAGTTATCCTATTCTGAGAGGGGGGGACAAAAGAGGATGGTTCTGTGGTTAGACAATAAAAAATGTTGCCAATCTGCTGTATTAATAAGCTCTTTTTGGGAATAACCAACTAGTTTACGTCAAATAATTTTTTGCTAAAGGCGATTTTAATGCATTAGTTACGCATATCACATCACGCAACATATTTATACCTCTCATCGAATCAGAATTGTTGGAATCCATCAGGTCCCGATGGCCAAAGGCCTAAATCGGCCACAGGCCTAAATCGGCCACTTTTGGGCAGGTTGTCAAGTTACAAAGAATCAAGATTCTGAGACTCTTTGACATTACCCAGGGCATGTGGGAGTAGACTAGACAGATTTCTTCCGTCTTATGGAGGAGAACAGTGAAAACAGCACCTGCAAAAGGTTATTTTTTGGCTAGCAGTTGTCAGCAAAGATGGTGCTGGACACTATCTAGGGGAGCACTAGGTACCCTTTAGTGGTAGGGAGATGGCGAGCATTGTTGGGCTGAATGGCCTGTTCTCATCCTTAAGTTATGTTATGTTATGTTAAATGCTTCACACAACTGAAAGTCATTAAAGTCAAGAAACACATTAAAATGTACAATGTAATGAGAGAAAACTACAGGCAATCTTCATAATGTCTCTACAATGTAGTTTAAACAGGGCATCAAAGTATACCAGGTAGTATTTGGAGTGCTCCTGCTTGCTTACGCTGGATTAGTCCTGGAATTATATCGCTGGAAGGGTAAACCACACACCCTTGAATAGACTTTATAGTACATCCTGGAGTTTCATTACCATGGGATCTAAAGAGAAATGGAGTGGTAATGTTCTCATCGTAAAATAAGCTCTGCTTCCACAATGCTTTCCACATTTTACAAGTGTGTCATTGTTGCAATGTAAAATGCGACACTGCGAATGTCAGGACAGATTATATTCACCCTAAATCAAAGGGGAAAATATCAAGGCATGATGGCAGGTTAAATTTAATGACAATTTCTCTCAGTGAATACTAAATTCTTTCAATGGCCAGAATTCAATCATCAGTTTGTCATATCATTGACTCATGACACAATGCAAGTGTTAGTTTTTTACCTTCACAAACAGTGTGAGCAGTTCTGCATTCATCAATATTATTTTTTGTGCATTTGTGAAAGAAAATATCAACACTTGAATTTAGTCAATGATAATGATACATGTGAATGGAATCCTGGCCCTCGCCTCTCCTACTCAACACACATATTAGCCTATGTCTGCTTTTCTTAATCCTGTTTTTTCTTTGTTTTCGTGCACAAAGCTCACAGGAAGTGAAGTCAATGCTTTCTCTCAGAGGGTATTTTGAAAGATTGTTCTTGAAGTGCTGCTTAATTGATGGCACAAGTCTCTCTGGTTCCTACACGTCTACAGAAGGACTCTCCTTTAAATCTCTGTAATCCTCTCTCCCTCCCAATGAGACTTCCACCATCTCTCAGCACCCTCCATTTTGTAAAATTTGTAACAGTCCACATCATCACCAGGACTCCAGTGCTCAGAAAAAGGCTAAGTTGAATATCCAGTTGAATTTATTTTCCCTACATTTCAACAACCGACTACCCTCACAGGGCCTAGGGTTTCATGCTCGAGTTAGCAATTTCATTCAACATCCTGGCTAGCTTAATCAAGGCCTGCATGGCTCTTATGGGATTTCAGTACAGAAAGAGAGCAGACAGTTTTTTTAGAGGAAGGGAGAGAGATGGGAGGAGAGAGGGAGAGAAAGAGACAGTCAGACACAGTGAGAAACAGACAGCTGTTTACAAATACAAATACAAAATCAACACTGAAACCTGTTGCACTATGGGAAAAATACCGATATGTATTTGATATATTTAAAAGGGGCACCCAACAGAAAAAATCAAAATTTTCTGTGTTGTGCCTTTCCGTTAAAATACGACACATTATTTCAGGTCTAGAATGGAACCAGCACGTCCTCAGGGTCTCCACATTGCCTGGGGACAGTCCCTGCACAGCGTTTTTACGGATAGTACCACTGAGTTTAAAGTTTGTGAAGGATCAGATGGCCCAACAAGCAACTTGGATCTGTAGCTTGGTCGATTCCGAATCGATACGTGAGCAGTATGCACTTTTGGGGGGAGTCAATACGGCTTTTTTTTCCCAGTAGAATTTGGAGTTTCACTGCGAGACACTGAGTGGGTGCTAAAGCACAGAGTATACAGCTGCTTTGAGTGTAGCTCTTAAAAAAAAAAATATATATGTATATAAAGTTAAAATACTGAAATGATGACAGATGATAAATGTTCCCTTCACTCATAACTCATACGATTAAGAGATTTATTCACTGACCAGGTGAGAAAATCTAAAAAAAGGGCAAGGAGACGTGCGGTTGTCTTCCTGTCAATATTGCCATTATAGTGGTTTAGTCAGGCTGTCTTTTTTTTTTTAGAAACAACACTGGTGATATTTACAAGCACAAATTTAACATGACATTCAAAAGGTCATTAGATTTTAGATGCCACTGAACATTCACATCAATACCTACCCGAACTGGCATGAGGAGAATATATAAATATTTTTCGCACTGGAAAACTTGCTTCAAAAGCTGCTGCGTATGGCTTAATGAATGGAAAACGGGCTCTGATTAGCACTTTAATATACACCGTTTAGTGGATGGCTCATCCTGTTAAGGCAGTGTTCTAATGCATGGATGGGTCCCGTGGTCTGGTATCAAATCCAGACCATGCCAGTCACAGACCGTGGCTCGAAGCCTCACTGGGCGACCCGCCAGCAAGTGTAACTGGACTGGGAATACTTGCAGTAAACAGGGATGATCATTTTCCAGACGGGACACAAGCATGCTAACTCCCTTCTTATTGAAACTCACCATTTGCCCATACAATGAAGGACGGGAAATAAATAAATAAATAAATAAATAAATAAATAAATAAATAAATAAATAAAGTGGTTGGTACATGATAAACTGCTGGTAAATGTGAATTATAATCATGGCCGGATCACAATGCATTTCCTTTCATTTATGAATTAGCCACCATTTATTCAGGACTTCTTGAATGGTGACCACACATGTCTCCCCAACCTGTGTTTGTTCTCTGCATCTGTATTTCTCAAACAGGATCAGGTTACACGTGATTTTTGGACTGAGTCCATGGTTTGCCCTGTGAGGATACTGATAGAATCCTACCTTGATATAGTAAAAATTGTCAAGTGGAAAAAAGTAAACAACATCAAACAGGGTGTTTATGTTTCTATCTTTTGCATTTCCTTTTGGGATGATAATGTTAAAAGTATAGATGTGTAAAGGTTTGCAGTGTACTGGTATGCCATGGACTATAAAGCATTGCAACAGTATTTCATAGGCATAGCAATAATGGTGTGAAATGCACAACAGAGAGGAGGAGAGATATTTAGTGGGTTCAGCCCCTACCAGGAGAGTGTAGAACGCGGAGCCCATGGCTTCCTCGTAAAAAGACTCCTCTCTCTGGTACTCCACACTCCTGTGTCCCTTTCTCCTGACCTTACGACTCAGAGTCTGCAGGACCAGCTGGGACATCTCCTTTCCTGACCTGCTGGACTGAGTCTTCTGGAATTTCTTCTTTTTGTCCGCAGGCAGAAGGCTATCCAGTACCTGTGTGAGAGAGAGAGAGAGAGAGAGAGAGAGAGAGAGAGAGAGAGAGAGAGAGTGTGTGTGTGTGTGTGTTTTGGGGAGGGGGGTGGGGGTGTGCAAATAGGATAGAATATTCAATTTCTTTATTCAAACATGAACTTCCCCAAGTGCCAATTTGGAAAAAGTCGTTGATGAACGATCTGGTGCCTAATTTCTGTTGTAACTCAATACTGAGATGAAAGGAGCATATACATATTCCATTCCTCTTTAGATGTACATATACAGTATTTGCTTTTCTTCCACAGGGGAAAAAACTTATGTTCTATAAAGTTCATCTTAAAAGACACATATGGCTGTCTTGATGAACATTTTTACTTTTCAGCTCACTTAATATCACTTAATATAAAACCAAAATGGAGCTTTTAAAATTCAGTTGTTGTTTAGAGATAAGCCTTTGAAAATTAAGCACTGATAAAGCACTGGCTGTGCTAAGTACACAATAAGTAAACGTCCAGTACAGAGAAGACTTATAAATGCTCTATAGTGACAAACCAATTACTTTCTCTGGCTATGCATGTTCTTATAGACCATCACAGGTGACCGATCAAAGCACTACCCTCGACTGTCTTCCACGAATGCCAGCCTTATTTGTCTTATTGACACATTTCCTCAAAGATCTTATAGTCTCTGCTTCGTGGGGAATACAAGCTAAATCCAACACTTGCAACTTGTACCTAACTATGTGCTGATTACACTGACATGATTGGAAGGCCCAGAATACTTGTTGATAATTTATACATTTTGTGATCAGTGTTTTTGCTACATGCTCTTTACTTAACAGATTCATATTTGAAAATAAAAAATCTAAAGTGATCTTTCCAAAACTATAATATAAATATACAATAAATCCCAGCAGGTGATGTAGAAAAAGGGCAAAAAACTAAGCATTGACTCATATCTATGGGAACGGTGCATTCTTTGCCAAACAACAGACCTTTTCTATACACGTGCAGCAATTAGGAGTAATTGAATTTTTTTTTAAACAGTAAAAAAGAAAAATAGAAATGATTTTAAATGATTAGTTCTTAATTTACCCTTTCACCAGGTTCCACATTGCACTGTGGGAGTTCTGTCACCTGTCTGGAAGCCTTGAAAGACAAGCTGCTTTATGACTTTATGAGTCCTGAATCCTGACAAATGACAGGAAAAATAAATGTGTGGAAGGTCAGGGAGAGGCGGCCCCTAGCTACTGCCTCAGTCATTCTCTACAGAGCCTTTGGCCCCTAGCTACTGCCTCAGTCATTCTCTACAGAGCCTTTGGCCCCTGGCTACTGCCGCAGTCATTCTCTACAGAGCCTTTGGCCCCTGGCTACTGCCTCAGTCATTCTCTACAGAGCCTTTGGCCCCTGGCTACTGCCTCAGTCATTCTCTACAGAGCCTTTGGCCCCTGGCTACTGCCTCAGTCATTCTCTACAGAGCCTTTGGCCCCTGGCTACTGCCTCAGTCATTCTCTACAGAGCCTTTGGCCCCTGGCTACTGCCTCAGTCATTCTCTACAGAGCCTTTGGCCCCTGGCTACTGCCTCAGTCATTCTCTACAGAGCCTTTGGCCCCTGGCTACTGCCTCAGTCATTCTCTACAGAGCCTTTGGCCCCTGGCTACTGCCTCAGTCATTCTCTACAGAGCCTTTGGCCGCTGGCTACTGCCTCAGTCATTCTCTACAGAACCTTTGGCCCCTGGCTACTGCCTCAGTCATTCTCTACAGAGCCTTTGGCCCCTGGCTACTGCCTCAGTCATTCTCTACAGAGCCTTTGGCCCCTGGCTACTGCCTCAGTCATTCTCTACAGAGCCTTTGGCCCCTGGCTACTGCCTCAGTCATTCTCTACAGAGCCTTTGGCCCCTGGCTACTGCCTCAGTCATTCTCTACAGAGCCTTTGGCCCCTGGCTACTGCCTCAGTCATTCTCTACAGAACCTTTGGCCCCTGGATACTGCCTCAGTCATTCTCTACAGAACCTTTGGCCCCTGGCTACTGCCTCAGTCATTCTCTACAGAACCTTTGGCCCCTGGCTACTGCCTCAGTCATTCTCTACAGAGCATTTGGCCCCTGGCTACTGCCTCAGTCATTCTCTATAGAACCTTTGGCCCCTGGCTACTGCCTCAGTCATTCTCTACAGAGCCTTTGGCCCCTGGCTACTGCCTCAGTCATTCTCTACAGAGCCTTTGGCCCCTGGCTACTGCCTCAGTCATTCTCTACAGAACCTTTGGCCCCTGGCTACTGCCTCAGTCATTCTCTACAGAGCCTTTGGCCCCTGGCTACTGCCTCAGTCATTCTCTACAGAGCCTTTGGCCCCTGGCTACTGCCTCAGTCATTCTCTACAGAGCCTTTGGCCCCTGGCTACTGCCTCAGTCATTCTCTACAGAGCCTTTGGCCCCTGGCTACTGCCTCAGTCATTCTCTACAGAGCCTTTGGCCCCTGGCTACTGCCTCAGTCATTCTCTACAGAGCCTTTGGCCCCTGGCTACTGCCTCAGTCATTCTCTACAGAGCCTTTGGCCCCTGGCTACTGCCTCAGTCATTCTCTACAGAGCCTTTGGCCCCTGGCTACTGCCTCAGTCATTCTCTACAGAACCTTTGGCCCCTGGATACTGCCTCAGTCATTCTCTACAGAGCCTTTGGCCCCTGGCTACTGCCTCAGTCATTTTCTACAGAGCCTTTGGCCCCTGGCTACTGCCTCAGTCATTCTCTATAGAACCTTTGGCGTGTTGGCAATCTAATGGCGTGGATACCCAGCTGTGCTTACGGGCAGGTCGTGGCGTTCATCATCGAGATAGTGCCCATCCCACACCTGCACCGCCACACTTGCCGCTCCTTTCAAAAGCTTCACTGTCCTGGTCTTTAAGTGTCCTGCTGTGGTCTCTTTCACTGGACAGGAAATGACAGACCCCAGGAATCCCTGAGGAGGACCAACAAATAAAACACACGCAATAAAATGAAAGGTAGCATGATACACTAGCGGTGGGCTTTGCGTGTTTTCACAGCGTTTGGTGCAGACAGAATTTATAGCGAGGGAACAGCTGTTCTGGTCTAATTTACACAATCGTTCTGGCTTATTGTTCCATGTGCTTTACTGAAATCTATTATGTAGACAAAATGCCAAAAAAAAGAGGCTCCCCTCACTGCCAAGAGGGAAGAGGCGATAATGGATAAACAACTACCTTTCGTTTGTAATTAAAAACACCGTGTGAGTGGTTCTGGCTCTCATACAACGTGGGGACGCACACCAGACAATATCACTTTTGACATTAAATTTATTTTAATAAAGATAGTAGGTTGAGTAAGCACCAATTAGCCTTGCGGTATTCGCCATGGCAACAGACTGTAGAGTCACCTAAAAATACATGTTATGCATAGATATTAAATTGTTTGTTGGCATACACAGACACATCAAATAGACTGTGTACTGGCTACCTCAGCTTTCTGTGGATGTCAATAATTTGACATCGCATCAAATTACAGCTCTGCACGCATGAGAATAACAAAGGTGCTGTCAAAAACGGTCAAGTAATAAAATACTGACTCTGTTTATAGGGTCTATTATTTTGCACTCCACATCTTCTGATTGATGAGGGAATTTAATGCATTATTTATCAAGAATATACAATGAAGACACATTTTTAAACTGATTGAGACAACCTGCCTGCCGACCAAAGGGAAGATCAAATTTGAAATCTAAACTTATTTTAAATAATAAAAGTGATTTTAAAATGCTAACATTATTTCAAATGATAATCTTTTCTGCTGTTCTTCATGACAAAAGATATATGCAGTATGAGGCAAACTGATGAACATAGCATGTATCTAGGCTACAAGTAATAAAAGTATACAAATGTCTACTTTACGACATACAAAGCGACATACAATAAGTGCATACAGACACGTCATCGAAGTAACTACAGAACAGATGAGACAAAGCACATCCTTCCCATAACGTAGCAGCTATCCCTAGTAATGAACATTGAATGTAGAACAGGGTTAGAACTTTCTCATAGAACAGGGTTTACACTAAGGTATACGGGAGGCTGATATGGTCAAACGCCAGGCTAAGAGAGGAGTGTTTTTAGAAACAGTTCAGAGCTGCTTACAATGCAAATAAATAAATGATTGTTATCTTCATCTAAATACTGTCCCCAGTGGTTTTATCCGTTTGAGAGAAAAACCTTAGGCGACCTGTAAACACCAGTAACAAACAAGGGCGTTACAGGTCTCATCCAGCTCCGTGACAGTGTGGGAATGTGTTTACTGCAGGAAAATAAGCTGGATGCAAATTATTGCCTGCATGCGAGAGGAATGTTCCACCTAACTGTGTGTGCTTCTAGATCTGTAGTGTATTCCAAAATCTTAAACAAAAAAATGAGAGGGAGAGAAATTTAACTTGTGCTTTACGGTTTTCAGACTCGGTTATGTTTTCCGGTTTACGTTTTCTCTGTGAGTTATCACTGGCATCACAGGACAAGGAGCACTTACTCTGTCTGGGGAGCCTTGGAACAATGGTGCATAATGAATCCCACTGCTCACACAGGGACTGTGAAACACAACCAAACACACAGCAGCAATTACACTCGGCACAATATCAAGCGGGGGACCATAGACTAATATGACTCAATGCTGGTTGATCAGTGCAGGTAAATGTCCTCCTTTTAATGCAATAATGCTATAATTCTGTGTATTCAACACAGGCACAGCCAAACAACCTGAATGGCTTCCAAAAAAAAAAAGATTGGCTCACACGTTACAAAAATGGTACACAATACCTTCATAAATCTTGTGTAATACCTTAATTATGACAGTATTACATCTTTATAGATTTTCCCGCAAGGTTCGGTGCTGTAGATTCGGTCAGGGGGATGACCAAGCAACATGTGTTTATTTCAGCTGAGAATAGCACTTTGTGTGATGTCATCCTCATGAAGTTTAAAATGACACCATTCAATATGCATTGGAATGATTTATAAACATGTTATGCCATGATAATATGGCATTATGCTGAATGAAAACTTCAGTACAATACACCTTAAGGGTAGATTGTGACCTTAAATCGGTATTATCAAATGTGTGATCATCTTGGACAGCACGATAGTTTTATGTAGTAGCGGTAACAGTGGATTATATCACAACAAACAACAAGCTTACCATACAAATATGATCGTTTACTTTGGTGAAAAGGTGAAAGAAAGAAAAAATGTAAACAACAAAAACGTCAGCCTCACCCCTGGAACAGGGGGATGACCGTCCACGCCAGCTGAGACTTGGAGTCCAGGCACAGCTGGCCCCTGGTTCGAGCAGAAACCGTCCCGCATCTCTGACCACTGGGGTCGGGCCTGTACACCGCATCCAGCACAAAGAGCTGGACCAGCAGGACTGTGTGCGGGTCGAGATAGGGGTGCAGGACCTTTAGGTATAGGGGTGCAGCAGGTCATTAACTGCAATGGTACAGTAACAGGCTATATACCAATGATAAATGATACACACACACACACACACAAAGAATACAATATCTAGCATTTTAAAAAGTGGATTGCACTCCTATTGAAGCATATTGGTAAGAACAGTGGTGTGTAGATCAAAATAATTGCTTTTAATCAATACACTTAAAACAAAGGTGAATTCCACTTATATAATCCACTACTGGATTCGCTGCAACAAGTTAGGAACTCAATAATAGCTTGAAATGTAATTAACATGTTATTAGGCAATGACATTTATATAGTGGGGTATAAAAAGGTTGTAAAGAGATTAACACTTTTTCAGTGACGAAGGCAGTCTGCCAATATGTTTGGATCTTTTAACCTTTAGCCCTTAGCATTTATATTTAAAAACATTGAGTGTGGATCCTTTATAGATGAAGTAACTGATACAATAAAGACAGCAAAGGGAATGTTATTATTTCTGGAGCGCTGTCCACCTCAAAGGCTTATTTTAGTTGAAGACGGTCACTATCCCAGCTGGTCAGGGTGATGATAACCAGGCAGTGGTAGCCTCTCATCTCTCACACCTGCATTACTGTTTGAATAACTGGCACAGCCTTCCCACACACATACTGTGGCATTCTCTCCCTTTTACATAAATAAAAAAAGCTTATTTAACAGTAGGGCTGATGAGAACATCTTTTCTGATCCTGACTCGCTTTAAATCAGATTATCGTTTGAGCTCTAGGGCCACACAAACGGCTTCCTGAACAGACAATGCCTTCATCAGCATATTTAAGGTCTGGGCAGATATTTTCTCGCAATTTATCTCACAGGAAGAGAGTGGTGGGTAGACAGGGGATTGCATTCCAAATCAGAACACAGAAAAACCAGCACCTGCATGTGACCCCTTGAGGAAGACTGGTTATTTACAAACACTGCTAATTTGGCAGGACAATTCATTAAGCCCATATTTATGTGGAGAAAAAAAAGTCTACAATCTCTTGTGTTTTTTCACGCTCATGGAGTTGTCCCAGCCATATTGTGCAATTGAAAACCAATATGCTGTAATTAAGAGCTTCACACTAAGCTACAAAAGACATAAAGCACTCTGCTACAGTCTGAATTCTGCAACAGGACCCATGGCGTGTAATTCCATCCTCATCTGGTTGGAGCTGCAGCCCCATTTTTAACGCCATTTATCCTCGTGCTCTAAGTGCAGCCAGCACTGACAGAGACGAAGCACTCCTCAGGTCTAATATCCTCATCATGCAGCACAGACACGCCTCACTGTCAGTAACCACAGTGATCTGGCCGCCAGTGGAATTCAATCTAATACCGTGTTCAGCTCGAGCTCTAGAGCCGCATTTATGTTAGGCACACACATGTTCTCAACAGAACAGCGAGTTCTCACCCAAACCCAGACACCCTGGTTCCCTCTTCCTGCTTTTCTCAGGTGGTGGTGGTTGGGGGAGAGGGGGTGGGGGGGGGGTGAAAAGATGTGCATTTTTTCACTGGCTTCCTGCTGACCTTGCAGTGAACACAGCACATGTAATATGTGGTCAAATATGCAGATTGTGTGAAAATATCCCACTAATACTAAGTGTATGATGCACCAGGGGTGGCTGTGAAGTGCTAGCTATACAGTACAGAGTGCCTTCAGCCATAGGCAGGCCACGCGAGGGTTGCTCGGATTATGAAAAGTGTGTGTCAGCACAGATAGTCAGTCATAGCAAAGAGGGAGTTGCTCCTGGCAAACATGGTCTCCCACACACAGCGATTCTCTTATTCAGCAACCCTTACGCCTAAAGCCGTGCACATCCCTTAACCTTAGATTAGGTTAACCTTAGGGAGAACAGTTTACAACAACTTTCAGATGTCTCTTTGGCTAAAGCAAAATGTTAATCAAATTTCTGAGTTTGTACCAACAGCCAGTATAGTACAGTTTAAAGTTTCAAAAGTCAATGTAGCCAGTATAGTGGCGGGTAGATCAAGTAGCTTGCTGTTCTGAGTCTACTGGTTCAGGGCTAGAGCCATGTACCCTCTGCGCAGCAGGTCACATGATAAGAACTACACACCCTCTCAAATGAACACACGTGAGATTCATTCTTTTGTGGTGCCCTAAATCTTTCAGTTTGAGAGTCCAGCAAAAATGTCCAAAAAATCGAATTCACACCAACAGCCCAAAACTATTTTCTATTTGCCAACATAGCATTATGATTGGACAATGTTGGCTCTTAAACAAATGTTATTATTTGTCGAGTTATGAAACATGGACAGTACATGGAGTACAGTACAGCTTTTATGGCACGTGATATTTAAGTCATACGTAAAATAGTATAAATATGTATACAATATAATGGCAAATAAATATTGCATTTTTATGAAGTTACAGTCAAATATATACAAAACAACAGCTATTTGTGATTAGTGCATTGAAATTCTTGAAGAACATTCTGCAGGTTTATAGTCATGGTGCATTGTACATTTCTGTGACGTAAGATATATGGCAGCATTTCAGATGAAAAGAAATGATTTCATATGTAGGTATAATTTTATACTCAGGGAACTACTTTACAGTCTGAAAGATATGCCATCAGAGAAATGATGCACTGATGGACCTTTTATTTAAATCAGTCGCTGAACGTGATCTACTTACTGTATGTAACCCGGCAATTCGTTTTTTTTTTTTTGTGTGTGCAATCCTCTGCCATTTTCTCCTCTAAATCAGTGTTTCTCTATCCCTGGGCCTGTACCAATTAGTGGGTTGGGAGAGGGGTTCTTGTGGGTTGTGCGATGAATGGCATACTGAACTAATGAAACTAAACAACATGCTGACTAGTGTACTGACAATCTGCTTAAATAAAACAGCTACGCATTACTAATAAATAAGAGGTGTATATTCACTCATCATGTAGGTCATGGACTTGGAAGGGAGGTTGTACTGTATATACATACCACTAAATGCTATGAAAGCCAATGCTGTAGCAAAAAAATATCATATTCCTGGCACAGACCTGGTTGTAGAATAAGGCTCATTGCTACCCGTGGGTTACGTATGTCTGGAGCATTAAAAAGAGGGAGATGATCCTAATTGCTTGAGCACGTCCATTGCAGTAAAGATGCACTCTAGAGAAATGGTCTGATGGTTCTAACGCACCTGTGCCAAAACTCACCGAGGATTGGTCGGTCCAGCGAGGGGCACGCTGAAGACCGCTGTAGTCATGACGACGAGTGAGGAACTTCTCATCCCCGCCCCATCCCTGGGGAAGTTCTGGGACACGGAAGGTGTCTGATCCTTTCAAGACCCTGGTGAACGCATTCACGTACAGGCCATCTGCTACAAAACAAGGCACCAACCAGACAAACGGCACTCAGACAAGCTTCAAGGGCATTCCAAAAACCAGACAAATTAAATTAGCAGACCATATGCACCAAGTCAGGATTTTAAATATGCCGTTTCTATCATCACACTTTAACGCTACGTTGAGTTTTCCAAATACATTTTCAAGTTGATGGGCCCTTGCTGACATTACATTAGACTTAAAGTAATTATATAGAAATTTGCGTTTTGGAACCACTGGTCGTTTTCTTTCTGTCCCGCTCCCATGCAAGGAATGGAACATCTTCTCACTGAGAGCGAGTAAAAGTGACTTCGTTTACACCAGTCGAGAAGAGTCATCTCCTGAGCTCTAAAACAAGCAGGCCTGTTCTGAATGCCGGGGGGGGGGATACACGGCATTATGTAACGGAACATACGTCTTGTTAAGTACGAGAGGATGTGTCGTGAAAATGTTGAGCAGGAAAAACAGTTGAAATTGAGGAGGGGGAAAAAGATAAACATCATGCGGCTTAATGTAAAAGAGAGAAGCCCATTTATTCTCTCGGTGCCTGGAGGACAGAGTCTGGCGCACGGAAGGAGCCGGAAAGGTCCCAGAGGAAGGCGTGGACGCCGGCTCCTGATGAGTAAGCATGTTCCTAAACACACACGGAGGAGGGGATCTGTCTTACAGCTCAATGGATGTTTGTATTAGAGAGCGTTCACACGCGCTGCCTTTAGCTGCTTCCCTCTGGGGGATGGGGCGGTGTAATATTTCATTTAGGCTGTCACCTCTACCAGCCAGCCAGCGCCCCCTCCATCATAACCCCCACCCCCCCCCCCCCAAAGTCTTCTCTTCTTATGCAGTTTATGTTCAGTTCCAATTTAAACAATCACAGTTGCAGGAGAATCTCTTTTTTTAAACCATAGTAACCATAGATATTTGGCAGAACAATGTGCACTGTGAAGTGTAATTACAACGTTATCTTGTAAAAAATATCTATTCTGCAAGTGTCTAATCTCTATTACTATACTTGTCTTCAGGAAGAGTGATGTTAATCACATTTGCGCAAGGAGATATTATTTGTAGCATGACAGATATTGGCGGTTCGAATGCGTTCAAATCAATTTCGTTTAGGGAATCGCATTACAGTATACCAGATTAGATCCATTACGAAGAGCTTTGAAATATCCCACCACAGTATTAGCAGTTAAGCTTCATTTTATGTTAATATCACACACGCACACACGCACATACACACACGCGCGCGCACGTATACACGGGGGGTTGTACATTTCCGTACCGGGCAGCCCGAAAGCCTGTGTGACACGGACACGGACTCCAGCCTGCTGCCGATAGCGTACCATTCGCCACACTGGGAGGTCAGCCGGGGGCTTCTGGGTTAGGTTCCTCTTCCTCGCATCAAGCCTGTCCTCCAACCACGCTGGAGCCTGCTCGGGTGAAACTACGGAGACACGGAGGGAACACGGTAAACCTGCCCACGGTCACGCTCCTAAGGGCCTCCCTGCTACATCACAGGAAGTGTGGTGAAGGCATGGCAGGTCCAGCTCGGTAGTATTATAGCGATTTATACCGTTTAACAGTCTATTATTTAAATAAAAAGAAGAGATGATGGTATTGTCTTAATATTTACTTATTATTATTGTCTGCAGAACATTTAAGTAGAAGAAGAACATTGGAGAATATTTGTGACATTGGTATGTTTTTTATTAATCTATGAAAAGGACATGGGTATGTTGAGGATGAAGGGGGGGGGGGGCTGTGCAAAACTGGCTAAATGCTCTTTAAGCACGTTACTGAAGTGTTACACATGAATCCCAATTCACCATGAGCTTCCTCCTTCTTTGCCAGGTCTTTCACCATCTCCTGCACAGTTTTGGGGGAGCCTCTGTCCCTCTGGAACGTGGCGATTATTCCCAGTTCGGACATGTTAGGTTTGGCATCGTCAGTGAAATAAAAGCCACTCAGGTAGTCAGGAGCTGGAACAAAATCCTGTGGAGACATGTAGATTAACAGCAGAGTGAGAGAGAAGACTGGTAGATTAAGAGCAGAGTGAGAAAGGAGACATGTAGATTAAGAGCAGAGTGAGAGAGAAGACTGGTAGATTAAGAGCAGAGTGAGAAAGGAGACTGGTAGATTAAGAGCAGAGTGAGAAAGGAGACATGTAGATTAAGAGGGGAGTGAGAGAGAAGACTGGTAGATTAAGAGCAGAGTGAGAAAGGAGACATGTAGATTAAGAGGGGAGTGAGAGAGAGGACTGGTAGATTAAGAGCAGAGTGAGAGAGGAGATTGGTAGATTAACAGCAGAGTGAGAGAGGAGACTGGTAGATTAAGAGCAGAGTGAGAGAGGAGACTGGTAGATTAAGAGCAGAGTGAGAAAGGAGACTGGTAGATTAAGAGGGGAGTGAGAGAGGAGACTGGTAGATTAAGAGCAGAGTGAGAAAGGAGACATGTAGATTAAGAGGGGAGTGAGAGAGAGGACTGGTAGATTAAGATAAGAGTGAGAGAGGAGATTGGTAGATTAACAGCAGAGTGAGAGAGGAGATTGGTAGATTAAGATAAGTGAGAAAGGAGACTGGTAGATTAACAGCAGAGTGAGAGAGGAGGCTGGTAGATTAAGAGCAGAGAGAGGAGATTGGTAGATTAACAGCAGAGTGAGAGAGGAGACTGGTAGATTAAGAGCAGAGTGAGAGAGGAGATTGGTAGATTAATAGCAGAGTGAGAGAGGAGACTGGTAGATTAAGAGCAGAGTGAGAGAGGAGATTGGTAGATTAACAGCAGAGTGAGAGAGGAGACTGGTAGATTAACAGCAGAGTGAGAGAGGAGACTGGTAGATTAAGAGCAGAGTGAGAGAGGAGACTGGTAGATTAAGAGCAGAGTGAGAGAGGAGACTGGTAGATTAAGAGCAGAGTGAGAGAGGAGACTGGTAGATTAAGAGCAGAGTGAGAGAGGAGTCTGGTAGATTAAAGGCATTGTGAGTGAGAATTCTTCATTTCTATCACTGAGGATGATTATGTCATTAGGAGCACAAAAACAACTTTTAAGAAAAAAAAGTGACATCATTGTGAGGGAAAACATGAAAGACGTGCCAATCAAAACCACAACCAAGTGTGCTTAAAAACTCAATTCTTGACTGTTTTGTGAACCCTATTTCTAATTTAGCTTTTATCACAATAAAAGACAATAAAAACATCAGAGGAAGAGAGGCAGTGGTAAAAAAAAGAAAGAAAAACCTGTAAAAAATAAGGCAAGAGAGCTTCCAATTAAGGCTGTACTAAAAACTGAATAATTTTTTGACATTTAGGGGAAGAAACTAAAACAATATATAGAAACTTTGGCTGGCATGTAAATGTCTGCTTTTTTATCCTTTAAGGTGCTGTATTTAAGGAAGAACTTAATGAAGGAACTTTATTGCCGCTTCCACGGCAGGTTGAATTTGCATGCCTGACACATCTGGCAATAATCCAAAACCACTGTTTATAGTTCTGCTCACAGTGTTTTTCTACTGTGTGAAGAACTCATCTATCCTACCACACCTGATATCAGGCTCTTCCCCCGTCCGATTGCCTCAAAATGGCCTCATCACATTGATAAACATGAATGTAAAATGAGCAGCTGAAAATGAACGATGGACCAGAGGGAACGGAGACCGTTGTACGCTGGCTGAAGTGCGAAAGGAAACTCACTATAATTTCATATCAAAGAGTGATAGAATGACATGTCGGTGCAGCGAGGTTGCGCGCTCATCCCCATCGTCCGGTTGCTGAGAGCACACCAGAGCATATGTGAATTGCATGTTTTCTTTGTTATTTAATTGGCCGTCGCATTTTCAAAAGAGCTTTTCATCTCAATGGGACTTCCTAGTTAAGTGGAGGTTAATAATGGAAACGATGATTTTGATGCCCGTTTCTCATTGGTTTGGCATGCTGTAGATGGGTATTGGATGAGACACACCCAGTGAGAAATATGCTAAACTAATTCGCATTATTGCATCAAGCAGAACCTGGGGTCCCCATGCAATGGCTGGTGTGCTTTGCTCTCTTGTTTCTGTGTTCCTTCATAGCCACGAGTGAGGTAAAAACCAGCAAAGCGTGGTGGGCGCTCAATATAGAGCGTTGCCCCCTGGGTGACCTGATGCAATGGCCTTCAACAATGACTTTGCAGAGATTACACTGAAGGGAATTTTCTCTTTCACCTCGACGTACGATGGATTTAAAGCATCATTTTTCCACAAAGAGCATCTCTCTCACTCTGTTTTACTGTGGGGGGGTTCTGAGTTTTGGTGAGGTAGTGGGGGTGTGAAATAGTTGATGAGTTCCCGCTGCGTTAAAGGCGGCTGTGGGTAACCCTATTTTAGCTCAATGGGCCAGCGCACATATTTCATCACGGCATCCTTTTTAAGGACAGACCACGAAACAGAATGACTCCCTTTTCGTTAATCAAATGCACTGCATGCAAAGACCTCCTGCCGCGTTTGACGGTTACATCAATATACAGAAAAAATGATAATAATAATAACATCAGCGTGGTTGTTGGTGAGCTATATGTAACACAAGGACCATAAATTCTGAGAGAAATTCATAAACCACAATGAACTCCAGACTCCTACTGGTGCCTGCAATATCTATGCTAAAAAGGTTCTGAGGCCACGGTCCTATTTTATGAAAACTGCAGTCTGGAGTATTAACATGTTTTTAAATTAAATATGACTCAGAATGCCTCATATTGTGTAATGTTTTATAGTACATTCCACTACATTTATTTAAAAACATTTCACAAGATGAGACAGACGCATACTGAATAACAATTCTTAATCGCTTATTTATTTGTCATTTCTTTCTGTGGGGTTGACATTATGTAGAAAACAGTGGTGGTTAGTGTTAATGGCAAAACATTACATTCTGACCTGAATATAACATCATGTTCGTGCAGAGAACGTAAAAACCTGGGGAGTGCAGTTGCAAATATTTTTTTAATCTTTGAAAAATGCATGTGCAGCCTACAAGCATTCTTGGACGCCAGGGCATGCATTTGAACTAAGGTAAATTCCCGCATAACCGCATCCCATATGAACGACCTACCGATGTCTATGATGGCCTCATTTAAATGTAAATGTCCATTTCTAATCAATTTTGACAGCCAAGCAAAGTGCCAGCTTTTGCACAAGGGCAGTATATTAATGCTATGTCCATACTTCAGCTATTGGTGCAAGCTAAGACTAGAGGACTACTGAACCTCTCCTGGTACATGCGATTGATTGTCTATATTCACTACGCTCTGAAAACAAGAAATCAATGGGAACAAAATGCAGTTAATTAGTTATTTTGTATTTTTGCCCATTCACATTTGAAATTGAATCTGCTGCCATGTTTATTTAAATTTAAGTTACTTTTATCCGACCCTCTGGTCCCATTGACCTCAGTTAGATGGGCGGTTACTGAATTTCCTTTTCATTTATTACCTGGTTGCCTTTATAAGCGCCATCTGCTGGAAATAAACGGGTACTGCGTCTGTAATTTAGAAAAGAGCGTGTGATCTGTGGTTCGTTTGGGTGCTTACGGGTGTGTGTGGTAAGATTCGAAATAAGACCGTGGCACTGGGAACCATGAGCTGGTGCTGGAAAGCGGACTCCGTGAGCAGGGTTTCCTCTTTCTGTGGCATCCCCACGCGCAGTCGGCACTGGTGCCCCCCAGCGTTCAGCCTTCCCTCATCATCGAACACCCGCACTACACAGTTTCCTGAAAGGTAGAACCGGAAAGCCACGTCCGACACCAGCACTGAGGAACAGGCAGGAGAGATGGCTATGCTTTTTTCCAAAGAGACTAGGAAATCGAGGCGCTATTGAGGGTTATCTCTGGTGTATGTAGTACACACAATATATTGAGTGTATTAACATACGAAAAGGTTTTTCATTATTTATTTCTCGATGTGGATTGAGATTCTAACTGGAAACAGGAAATTAATTTCAGCGGCATTGGTGAGTATTTTCAGGCAAACAATGTTTTAGGCAAACCTATCGCACGTGACTCCCCAGTGTCGACACAGAGGGTGTGCACTTGCAACAACAGCAGCATGTTGGGGTCAAAGGTTGTCTGGTTGCTTGGATTCACAGTCAGGTGGAAGTGGAAGTCTGGGCTCCTGGCTGAAGAGCTGAGGTCAGGGAGGGCCATGATGTCAGGCAGGTCCTTGACCCCTGAGCGCAGGAACCGGCCTATCACCTACAAGTGGTGGAAATGCACAGCACCAGGATTAACACATAAATAAATACCCCTCGAAGATGGTTTAACACCACTTTCCAGTGAATAAGCATAAATCTGTCCCTCTCGTCTTAGGCCTAGCTTCAACTAATTTTGTCGAGTTTGCCAAGTTCATTTTGGTGGTTGCTGAACTCGCCAATCTACTTCTGAAGAAGAAAGAACTGCACTTGCATTTAATCGTGAGAGTTAAGGACACATATTGAATTAAATTTAGCCCGACAGAAAATAGGCAGTGGCTCAGTTGATGAATTAAACGTACCAAAGAGACCTACCTTTACAATGGTGGCATTGTCGGGGATGTAATGAACGGAGTCAATATACAGGTCAAAGGGCTGACGGACAGTGGATTGGTGAGGAACAGTGAGTGAAGGATTGTGGGGGATCCAGGGGGGATACAGGAATGGAGATTCCTCAGAAGATGGATTACTGTGAGTCAGGGAGCAAATACACTTTTTTGTTAATAAAATTCACAGAGTCTACAGACTGCAGGACGCAATACATCCACCTTAACACCAGAGCGGCTTTCCCATATCTGTAATTCAAAGCAACTGTGCAAGCTAGACTCACAAATGGCAAAACAAAACCTTTAGCAGTTGATTTGCATTTTAGAAAACATAAATGCTAAATATTTAGTTCTTTTAGGTGATTTTATAATGCTGGCTGGCTCAAAGTTTAGCTTTAATACTGTAAATAAAAAATCTCGATAACAGGAGAACTGATTCTCTCCCAAGATCTGGGCTGTCTATGCTGTCTGATTTTAGTGGAAATTATCTGTCTAAAAGACATATTTATTTGTCTTTTCTGTTATTTACAATTTGCTTAATTGTTCAAAAAGACATGGTTTACTGATTGATTTAGAATTACTACTTTATTATATTCAATCATATAGCACGTATATTCATCAACATACTATTTTCTTATAGTTAGTACTAGTGCTGGAAAAGTCAGAACCATCCTTTTTCATATTGTGTTAAATAACAGAGAACACAGAACATAGATTTTAATAATAGTCCATTAAAATGAATGCAGATAAGCGCATAAAATTATAACTACTTAATTTAAAGTTTTTTTTTTTTGCCTGCTCACCCGTTGGTTTTTTCCAGCCTTGATGGGTCAAAGGCAGTCATCTGGACTTCCGACCCCCTCTGCAAGAGGCCTACGGCAACATAATGACTCAATGCATACCCACAAATGGGACTTTTATGACCAGACTCTTAAAAATAAGACTGCGTACCGTTATAACTATTCACTTCTCATTAGGCTGCTGCAGTTGATTTAATAAAAACATTCCTCCGGTTTTATGGAGAAAGAGCGGAAAGGTCAGTGCTCGTAGCAGCTGTTTGATTCAATCAGTGGTGAGCGATTCCAGTCCTGGAGGGCCGGTGAGTATTCTATTCAGGTTTTTGTTTCCACCAATTACCCGGGCTGAATTAGCTAATTGGCTGTATACACCAACACTGGTTCACTCGTAGATTAGATCACAGTAAAACGTTTCATATAGGGACACACGAACAGAGTTCGGCTCCCATTCATGCGCTTATCAAGAAATGTAGCTAAAATTTCAGATGGCATAAACGTTAGGGCTAATTAAGGCCAGAAGTCTGCAAGGCCAGAAGTCTGCATGAAAACCAGAAACAGATACGTCCCTGATTGCCCATCTCTGGATTAAATGAAACATTATACTTGTGTGACATTTCATAGATTAACATCACATAATCAATATAGCAATGATTTTCTTCCGGAAACAAAGAGGTTTTTAATTAATAGAGTAACTGTGTAGGGGTGTAAACTTATTACAAACTTATTACGAATATGACAACGGCGGAAGGAAAACACCTCTTGTAAAATCCATCCACTTCAAGGTTTGGCAATAAAAAAAATTTTCCCCTGTGTGAATCATGGGCTCCTTACTGCTCCATAAATACAGTGTGTGTGTTTTAAAGGGGTACCTGCTGGGCCTTGTGACAGGGTGTGATCCCAGAGGGACTCCTGGATCTCCCCGGCCAGCACAGGGACAGGAAATGCGAGCTCAGTGGGTGCCCAAACTGTCCTGGCACCGGCCTTTTGCTCAACAAAGAGGTCTACCTTCGCCCATCCCAGCATCATCGGGGCAAAGCCTACACCACCACATTTGCGAAAACAGGTAGATAAACAGCAGTATAGACAGAAAAACAGTCTAATATCACAATTGCAGAATCAAGTTTCACTGTAAAAACCGTGTCACACATCCCATGTTGTAGAACATTGCTTGTACAAACGGCTGATGGATTTTTATACATGTGTTGAAGGTTAAAGCTCTGAACCATGAACCAATTAGTACAAGGAATTTGGACACTGAACCTACCAATGCAAATATGACATTACTCACTCATTTACTACCATGTTTATGAAGATGTCCAGATATGTTTTTTAAATACAACATTCTCAAAATCAATATATATATTTTTTTTAATGGCTGCTCTGAGTAATAACCAGATTTAATAAATAGACAAGATAATTATGAGTGTTTTGAGGTTTAAAAAGACTTTACTGTTGTTCTCAGGTGGACTGTACACAACTTCAAAGATCACAGCAGGTCTGTCTTTCTTTGAGAGCTTTTCTCTGAAGTCAGACAGATCCAGGGAATCAAAGTGCAGAATATCTGAAGCGGAACAGAAAGTAAGAGCTCTGGTGTGCTCATGAATACAGTTCCGTGCACTGCATCATAAAAAAACACGGTAACCAAATACTAATTCTAGCAAACACTTCTGCATATGGATTCCACACATGTTCTAAGAGGAGAGAGAGCAGAAGCACATGATGCATGGCATTATGTTAGGAATAAATTAATAAACGGTTAACTCACACCTTCCAACCAATCAGATTCAAGTATTCACCCAGACCGCGGTATAAACAGCTATATGAAAGCTTCATTAACATGTCATAAGTTCTTAAGTCATTCACGCACAAATACAATTGCTTTATGAAGCATGGCACACAGTTCTGTAAAAATCCTATTCTCAAACATGACAAACAGGGGTTCTCTAATAAAAAATTCACACACAAGTATGAACGATCAATAAAAATGTTACACGGACAAACCGTTCTGTGTTAATGTAATTCTAATAGAGGTCATACAAGTCCAAAAGGAATAGAATATACTCCGTCAGAGATGGTTTAACACGGAGCATATTGCTGTACATGCTGTGTACCAATGTGACCAGACATTAAACAAGAGAAAAGAGAGAGATTATATAGATGGGAGTTAACTCGGTTGGCTGCCATACCGCTGTAGTGTAGTCTGTATTCAGGAGTCGTCATCTCGTGTTGAGGTGACTTCACCTCAACAGATGGCTTCAGAAGAGTGGATTTAGAATGCAGATTCACAGTACCGTAAACCACCGACGCTGTTAGACTCACAGCGCACGGATCAAAATCCTCCAGGCAGGCCTGCAACACCAACACAGACAGATCTAAGAGGCACAACTGGACCGTGTACTGGGCTACTTTTACCACACATGAAAACCACCACTTCTTCAGCACATGGATGCACTTCATTATATAAAAGTACACATATTTGCAGCCAAAACTATTTTGGTTGAAAAACATAAACATGACACATTTACCACACCAATGTAGAATGGATATTTTTAGATTAAAGCCAGTTTAGTTCAATTTGCTTTCTTGCTGACGCCCTTAGTATCAAAGAACAGTATGGTTCAAATGGCATCTCACAAAAGCAGGTCATGTGTCCAATGAAAAACCGCTCTTAACATGTGAAAGCCATACACTCATGCAAAAAGCATCTTAAAACCACATAGGAGTCCCGGAATGGCTCACCTGATGGATGTGACCTTTTTTGGACAGATCCAGAATCAGATGAAGATTGATGTCTTTCAGCCCAAGAGGAAGAACGTGGCCCAGGCTCTGTGGAGTGGAATCTACACAGAGTTCACACACACAGGTCTGAGAACCACACCATCACACAGGTCTGAGAACCACACCATCACACAGGTCTGAGAACCACACAGGTCTGAGAACCACACCCTCATACAGGTCTGAGAACCACACCATCACACAGGTCGGAGAACCACACAGGTCTGATAACCACACCCTCATACAGGTCTGGGAACCACACCATCACACAGGTCTGAGAACCACACCATCACACAGGTCGGAGAACCACACCATCACACAGGTCGGAGAACCACACCCACACACAGGTCTGAGAACCACACCCACACACAGGTCTGAGAACCAAATCCTCACACAGGTCTGAGAACCACACCCTCACACAGGTCTGAGAACCACACCATCACACAGGTCTGAGAACCACACCATCACACAGGTCTGAGAACCACACCATCACACAGGTCTGAGAACCACACAGGTCTGAGAACCACACCCTCATACAGGTCTGAGAACCACACCATCACACAGGTCTGAGAACCACACCATCACACAGGTCGGAGAACCACACCCACACACAGGTCTGAGAACCACACCCACACACAGGTATTTAACAGAGACTGCAGAAGTGCAAATGAATAATAAGAGCAGTCAGTGATGGTGTGAGATGAATTTTAAAAAAATGGAGGGCTTTACTTTGCACTCTTCAGCCATACACTTTAAATCATGTTTATCGTAATCACCACAGAGTCAAAATATGTAGGAAATGGGCAATAATTCTCCCATTCACGCTTTTAGATTAAAAGACTTTAACTGAGATGAAGACGAAGGCTTGATTAAATAGCAAAGTAAAATCACTGAAGGGAAAAGAATATGGTGGAAATTCAAGAGAAAAAACACAGCTCAAATGCAGGAGAAGCTCAGTCAATATAAGGCCACTCTACCATGTGCTGCAGCCTCCTGTGGAAAGGCTCCATAAAGAAACCTTGAACATAAATGACACGTACGAAGATTTAGTGCACATATCTGGCCCTGTGAGGTGACTGGAGTATAAACATGTGTTTCTCTCCGAGGTCTCTTACCTTGCGTCTAGTCTATTGAACCCTGGAATGTCATCCGCCAGACCGCCCTGCTGCAGGTGAATCAAAGCCCGCTGAATGTCAGCTGTGAACAGGAGGCTGACGTGACCCGACAACACCTGAACAGGAGGAACCGCACGTGCATGTTTCAGCACCTGAACAGGAGGAACCGTACGTGCATGTTTCAACGCCTGAACAGGAGGAACCGTACGTGCATGTTTCAACACCTGAACAGGAGGAACCGTACGTGCATGTTTCAACACCTGAACAAGAAGAACCGTACGTGCATGTTTAAACGCCTGAACAGGAGGAACCGCACGTGCATGTTTCAGCACCTGAACAGGAGGAACCGCACATGCATGTTTCAACGCCTGAACAGGAGGAACCGTACGTGCATGTTTCAGCACCTGAACAGGAGGAACCGTACGTGCATGTTTCAGCACCTGAACAGGAGGAACCGTACGTGCATGTTTCAGCACCTGAACAGGAGGAACCGCACGTGCATGTTTCAGCACCTGAACAGGAGGAACCGTACGTGCATGTTTCAACACCTGAACAGGAGGAACCGTACGTGCATGTTTCAGCACCTGAACAGGAGGAACCGTACATGCATGTTTCAGCACCTGAACAGGAGGAACCGTACGTGCATGTTTCAGCACCTGAACAGGAGGAACCGTACGTGCATGTTTCAGCACCTGAACAGGAGGAACCGTACGTGCATGTTTCAACACCTGAACAGGAGGAACCGCATGTGCATGTTTCAGCAACTGAACAGGAGGAACCGCACGCGCATCTTACAACACCTGAACAGGAGGAACCGTACGTGCATGTTTCAGCACCTGAACAGGAGGAACCGCACGTGCATGTTTCAACACCTGAACAGGAGGAACCGTACGTGCATGTTTCAACGCCTGAACAGGAGGAACCGCACGTGCATGTTTCAGCACCTGAACAGGAGGAACCGCACGTGCATGTTTCAGCACCTGAACAGGAGGAACCGTACGTGCATGTTTCAGCACCTGAACAGGAGGAACCGCACGTGCATGTTTCAACGCCTGAACAGGAGGAACCGTACGTGCATGTTTCAGCACCTGAACAGGAGGAACCGCACGTGCATGTTTCAGCACCTGAACAGGAGGAACCGCACGTGCATGTTTCAACACCTGAACTGGAGGAACCGCACGTGCATGTTTCAGCACCTGAACAGGAGGAACTGTACGTGCATGTTTCAGCACCTGAACAGGAGGAACCGTACGTGCATGTTTCAGCGCCTGAACAGGAGGAACCGCACGTGCATGTTTCAACACCTGAACAGGAGGAACCACACGCGCATCTTACAGCACCTGAACAGGAGGAACCGCACGTGCATCTTACAGCACCTGAACAGGAGGAACCACACGCGCATCTTACAGCACCTGAACAGGAGGAACCGCACGTGCATCTTACAGCACCTGAACCACCGCCTAGCTGAAGCAGACTAGCCCTGGCTAGTACTGGCCCAGTTAGGATTCGATTCTGGGCGGGGAGACAAAACAACACCGGAATCTCGCGCTTTAGCTGGATAAACCACCCAGGAGCCCCCAAAATAGGGTCATTTCCAGCTCTCTCATACTGTGGTAATTTCAGGGCCGGAGGACATGTTTTCAGTAGAGAGGAGAAGAGATGTATTAGCTGCCTCTCTCACGCTCTGGTAATTTTGGAGCGAGAGTAGGTGTTTTCAGCGTGATTTAGATACCTCTCTCATGCCTGGGTAATCGCAGGCAGCGAGCAGAGCCTCCCTGAGCAGCAACAGTAGGGTGAGGCAGAAGTCCTCCATCACTCTCCTGCTCCAGTCCTGCATGAAGAGCTGATCCCAGACCAGCAGCACTGCAGGCAGGTCCAGCACACCCACAAAGCCCTGGGAGAGGACATATCAGAGCGACCGTCTCCACTGGGCTACACTCAATCACATTACATTTGCCGCTAATGAAATGGACAGGACATGCCCCCTATAACCTAAGATCTAACAGTCCACCACATCAATACTGGCAAAGCACGTCCGGTCAAATACCCCAACAGACTGCATTTATGAAAACAAATTAAAGTGCATCTAAAACCATTTTTCGTCGTGCTGCAATGTACTTTGTTTCATACACAGCTTTCATGAATTTTATAATTTTATCATATTATTTAATTTCACCTCCATCTACTGCGAATAATAAAAAAACACTGCTTGCTATCAGTTTTCTACGGTTAGGTTGTTGCTCTGATTTTAAGACAGAGTGCATTGCAACGAGACTGGCCTCAGCTGAACACTGAAATTACATTTACATTAAAAACCTATTTGAAATTGGTACCGTACCTCTCCAATCCACTGGCGAAGGAAGACTGCAGGATTCTCCAGGAGCTCCCGAGTGGCGGCCAGGTGTCTGTCTGATGTGCCGGCGACGTCCAGAGCTTCCAAAACCTTCTCCCTCTCTTGTGCCAGGCACTCCACAGCATAATCCTGACAAACACACACTGATGTTCATTTCTCGCCTGTCCAAATTACACTTGAAACACTGTGTAAACTGTCCTACAGGGCTTTCCGAGGGGTCTCCTAGTTTAACAGACCCTGTAGCTCTCCGGGACCTTGGGTTGGGGATCCCTGTTGTTTAGTGCGTGATTGCATTTCACAAGTTTAATATATACACATACAGTAAAGCTAAGTCAACACAATATATAAATCAATATATAAATCCTGGATATAATAAACAGGAGCGCGCAGCCATTGAAACTATGGGCTGTGTCCAACGAGCATTTGTCAGTTTGTTGAGTCCAGCATTCACGGTGATTAAATGGTAAATGGTAAATGGACTGCACTTATATAGCGCTTTTATCCAAAGCGCTTTACAATGGCCTCTCACTCACCCGTTCACACACCAATGGCGGCAGCTGCCATGCAAGGTGCTAGCCTACTCATTGGGAGCAATTTGGGGTTCAGTGTCTTGCCCAAGGACACTTCGACATGTGGACAGGAGGAGCCGGGGATCGAACCGCCAACCCTGCGATCAGCGGACGCCCCGCTCTACCTCCTGAGCCACAGCCGCCCCGCCTACAGCAGACTGCATTGTAAAAACACAGTAACAGAATTAATTTAGAATAAAAGTATGTGATACAGGAGACTGCACTGTAGAAACCTATACTGAGTCCCTGGTCAGTGAATCAACCTGGGGGTCCAGGATTGCGTTCCTGGAGGCGCAGAGTTGTAGATGAGTGTAGAGATCAGGGTCCTGCTCATGTAGCTGGTTCATCACAGACTCTGCCATCGCCAGGACCTCCGCCCCGCTCGGAAAAAACCTCTGTGACAGCAGGTGCAGGTACATGGACAGCTCGTAGCAGTGTTCGGCTGGCGGGAACAAAAAGCTCACGGTAAAGCAATTCCGTTCACTGCAGAGAGTCATCAATTTCCCTCCTTCCCGTGTCTCTGTGTGTGAACTGCGGGTGTGTTTTTACTCTTTGTGAGGAAACGGGAGGTGCAGTTTGTGACCTGAAGTTGTAACAGCAAACCAAGCGCGCTGCTTCAAAAGCGTTTCAGGTCGGAGCCTCGGGGCGTACAACTGCGACACTTTAGCGACCGATCGTTTCAGCCGACGCGCTGTCGTGAAGGAGGCGGAGCCGGCGCATTCAAAATTTACTGACTGAAATGGCTGCTTTGATCCATCCCTATGTGACTGGATCAAATATAAAGAAATATGGATTTGTTCTACCCACACATGCAGAGCTGCTCAAAAATAAAAATAAATGAAAAATTGCTGCAGAAATTACCATTGCTGGAGACCCTTATTCTCAGTAAGACCTACGGAGCGCAAACACGATTTATTTGATTTTGAAATATTTCCCCACTGTTCGAGCTGCCGACAACATCGCTGGAAGTTAAAATAAAAAACACAATATCACGCTGAGAACCTGAAGCGTGTTTTTCCTTTATGACAGGTTGTAAGGGCGGTTACAGAGTACCTTTGGTGGCGGTCTGTTGAAACGCGATCTGGAGGGGAAACAGCCAGTGGACGAGGCAAGGCTGGTACATTCCGCTGTGCACATACAGAACATTCAGGGCCCTACAGGTCTCACTGATCATCTGCTCACTAGTGGCAAAGGCCTGCATGCAAGGGGTCCGTTCATACACCTGAAAATACATGAAAAGGCACAATTACAGGTAAGGGTACCGAGTATAAGTGCCTGTTTACACATTGTTTGACCTGACACTGATTAATAATCAAATTAATATCTAGCAATGTATCTAACTTTGTAGAAATTCTAACTAAGTGATGGTTTTAGTATTACAGAATGAGAGCTGGCGGGAGTCTGAGGCTTTTGAAGCACTGGTTTGCAGCGTTGTGACACACCCCGCAGTCTAATACCCAATCCTGACTGAGTAAGGTCCTCCGACAGCCGGCACTCACGAGAAGCAGCACAGAGGCGCAGCCCAGGGACGGGGGACTACAGGCAGTGGGGTTTACCCCGTCTCGTCACACAGGGGTCGGCCTGCAGGAGCTGGGCTGTGCACTCCTCTAACACAGTTAGGCCGACTGTGCAGCTCAGCTGGTGGACTGCACAGTGAAAATAAGCAGTGGCCGGCAGGACATTCAGAGGAGATTTGTGCTCGCCTTTGGTTGGCTACGGCGAAGTTTGCAACAAGCAGAACAGAGCTATAAATCTAATGGAGGGTGTTATATATGTCAGTCCCATCCAAGTCTCATTCATTCTCGCTTAAGTCTGCTCTCACCTAAATACACATTTAAAATTACAATATGATTCAGACTTCTGCACAGCAGAGTTAACAGTCACTTCCCTCATCTTCAGTACATTGTTCGACACCTTGTAAAACACACGCATTGAAACCGCCTTTCATAATCCAAAAAGAAAAAATCCTTCCTTATAACGCCATGCTATGGAATTACTAGATCAGATGCTGTGCTTTGCCTGAACTGGACTCTTTGTCAAAATTTATTCCATGACTGGACATATATACATAGATAGATATCGATAACTGCGACTTTCCGTGCTAGAAACAAAGTTGTTTTCAATAAAATATGTGCAAGTATAGTTACACATGAACAGAGCTCATTGGATAGGACATAGTGATTTGTGATTTATGATTTTATTTCGGTCATACATTGTGTAGGAACACACGTTATAATTTGTGTGAACATTTACCAACAAAAACATCAACATACCCATTTACATGCATACATTTCACACAATGAAATTCACACTAGTACCGAAAAAGGAGTAGGCTGAAGCCCAAGGCTTATTTTGCCTATCCTGCACCATCCATCAGATATAACTTAGATTCTCAGGCATCCCTAGGATGTCCGCCTTACAAAATGAGAAGAAAACAAAAAAGAAAAAAAGAAAGATGATATTGCTCAATATTTATACATTGCTTTCTAATTTGATATAATTTATATATTGATTATTTCAGTTGTAATCCTTAATTATCTTGCATTTTAAGGCTTTTTAAAAACTCAACATAGATCTACACAACTTAATCTCATCACTAAGACCATTCCATAACTTAACTCCCAAAACTGAGACACATCTATATTTTACATTCGTTCTCACATTACATGATTCAAAAATACACAACCCTCTTAACTTATAATTTCCTTCTCTTAAATGAAAAAAATTTTGAATACAAAAAGGAAGGCTTTTACTCTTAGCTCGAAAAAGTATTTCCATTGTTTTTAAATACACTATGTCAACAAATTTTAAAGTACTGGATCCTATGAATAATGGATTAGAAGATTCATAATAACTAGCTTTATTTATTATCCTAATAGCTCTTTTCTGGAGTTTAATTATAGGGTCTATATTTGTTTTATATACATTTCCCCAAACCTCAACACAATATGACATATATGGCATTATAAGTGAACAGTACAATAGATACAGACATTTCTTATTCAACAAATCCCTTGTTTTGTAAAGAATACCAATAGATTTAGATATTTTCCTTTTTATGTATTCTATATGAGGTTTCCAACATAGCTTATAATCTATAATCACTCCTAAAAATTTAGTTTCATAAACTCTTTCAATTTCACTGCCATTTAGATTTAGTTTAATTTCACAATTTCCCCTGGCGCCACTGAACACCATAAATTTAGTTTTATTTTCATTTAGTGATAGCTTATTAATATCAAACCATTTTTTTAACAGTATCAATTCTCTTTCTACAGTTTTCACTAGTTCTTTTATGTCATTTCCTGAACAGAATATATTTGTGTCATCAGCAAATGTTACAATTTTGAACGTATTAGAAACTGTAAAAATATCGTTTAAATATAGTATAAATAACTTCGGACCTAAAACCGAACCTTGTGGAACACCACAGGTTACTCTTCTAAATTGTGATTCAGTATTATTAATTGATACATATTGAAACCTATTGTCTAAATAGCTTCTTAACCAGTGATGGGTGATACCTCGTATCCCATAATGTTCTAATTTCTGTAAAAGTAATGAATGATCAATTGTGTCAAATGCTTTACGTAAGTCAATAAATATACCTAAAGTATGTTGTTTCCTATCTAGTGCTGTTGCTATGTTTTCTACAAAGTCCATTACTGCTAAAGATGTCGATCGCTTGCTTCTAAACCCGTATTGATGATCACTCAATAGCTCATATTTCTCAATAAAGTCATCTAATTTGTTTACAAATAATTTTTCAAGTATTTTAGAAAATTGAGGTAGCAAAGACACAGGTCTATAATTTGATACAGTATGTTTGTCGCCATTCTTATAAATAGGAACCACCTTAGCAATTTTCATTTTATTAGGAAAAATACCTGTTTGAAAGGATTTATTACATATATATGTAAATGGCTCGATGACACAATCAATAACTTCTTTTATTAGTGCCATATCAATAATGTTTACGTCAGTGGATATTTTATTCTTAAACTTTCTGACGACTTCCAGCACATCACTCTCGCAAACTCCACCAATGAACATTGACTTACTGTTGCTAAATGCACAATGAAAACTATTGTCTTCATCCGTGGGAAGATTAATTTCCTTTGCCAAATAGCAGGTATAATATAGTTTGCTCTATGCCTATACATAAGACCATTACTCTAAATTAGCCTATCCAATCTCGTACTCCTGTATCTATGATTATCCATGAGATTCATGGGTAAGAGTTGATGCTGTGCAGGTATGGTCAGCACTTCATGTACATTCTACCCCTAAAGCGCATCTAGTCAGCTACCCTAGCATTCATTCCTATAAGTTGAAACTGGTCTGAGGTCAATGGTGAAAGTACATACTCTCTGTATATATACATGAAAGAGTAATCTTTAATCATCCTGAGGTCACCGTTATGTTTGCAATAACATCCACTGGTAACATTCACATTCATCTCCATAATCCCTTTCTCTCTTGCTGCAGAAGGGAACTTATTGGCAGAAAGCTCATTGCAGAACTGAATATATGGAGAAGGATAAATTACCCAGCATACCCTGCTGATCACAGTGAAAAACCACCCACATTTATAATGGGTAATAAAAATTATTTGTACAGTTCATATAGAATGACAATGTTCCATTAGAGACACAAGAGCCAAATCTCCAGTTAGTGTGGGAGAACAGTGAGACGAGCAGAGTGCAACCGGGTAGAATTTACATTTAACCCTGACTGTAGGCTTCCTAAATTCCACTTGCAGAGAGAGAAAGAGAGAGAGGAGAAAAGATGTATCAAATGCAGAAGAACCTGCAAGCCTTCGAGTTCGGTTAGTGCTCCTGAAACACGGCCAGTGCAGTAACACTGCAGTAACAGTAACAAACAGCAGTTTATAGGAGCGCGCCAATGACCTCACCTCCACCACAGCATTCTCAATCAGGCCAGAGATGGGAGATCGAGTGGCGCTTCTCAGTTTCAGAGCGGCTACTCTGCGTTCCACAGCCCGGCCAAACCTCTCCCTCGCCCTCCTCTCCAGACTCCTGCAGAGCAACCACACAAATCACACCCACACACACACACACACACACTCTTGGAACGGGACACTGAGGCTCTGTGAACCCAAGAATGGTATTCAACTGTGGCATTTCTTCTGAGGAAAGGAGATTTTTTTATTGGTTCGCACAAGTCACTGATTGACAACATATGGTAGGTTGACTCATTGTGGGGAAGGTAAAGCCTGGTAACCAGTGATTGAGTTTCAGTTCTTGTATGACTTGCGTATAATTATAGTCTAGTGGTATCCTTAAATACCACTGAAAATATACTGAAATAATCAAGCTATGATATATATATATATAAACCACAGCTTGATTATCCTGGCTAAATCAATGTCAGTAAGAGCATGATAATTGTACTCTCATAAACCATGCTGAAGATGGATAATGAACTCTTACAGGGAACTACAATTCACGAAGTCTTTCAGACTGTGATTAATTAGTCCGAAACTACAACTGAATGAACTCAACTCAATGAAGTAACTCCCTGTGGGTAATAGAGTACAGAGTTGTGTGGTACAGGATAATGTAGTCTCCGTACTCACCAGGTGGAGTCAGAACTGAAGGCCTGCAATCTCAGCAGCTTGTCTATCCACACAGAACTGCGCAGGGATGCAGTCAGCAGCCGGCCACCAAGCCTCTCGCACACTTCCTGCATGCGGTCTGGGTCAGAGGTCAGCACTGCGGACAGGGCCCCGCCCAGCACCTCGCTCTCGACACAGTGTAACGGAGGGGGTGTAGGGCTGTCATACCGCGTCCCCAGCTCTGCAGTTAGACACAGTGTAACAGAAGGGGTGTAGGGCCGTAATACCGCGTCCCCAGCTCTGCAGTTAGACACAGTGTAACAGAGGGGGTGTAGGGCCGCAATACCGCGTCCCCAGCTCTGCAGTTAGACACAGTGTAACAGAGGGGGTGTAGGGCTGTCATACCGCGTCCCCAGCTCTGCAGTTAGACACAGTGTAACAGAGGGGGTGTAGGGCCGTCATACCGCGTCCCCAGCTCTGCAGTTAGACACAGTGTAACAGAGGGGGTGTAGGGCTGTCATACCGCGTCCCCAGCTCTGCAGTTAGACACAGTGTAACAGAGCGGGTGTAGGGCCGTCATACTGCGTCCCCAGCTCTGCAGTTACACGGTGTAATGGAGGGGGTGTAGGGCCGTCATACCGCGTCCCCAGCTCTGCAGTTACACACAGTGACTTCCTCTCTCAGACTTTTTGTCTGTCCTTATTTTAAGCCACCACCCCCCACCCCCCATCGATGCACACCGAAATCACCAGGGGACCATCCACACGCCAACTAAAGCTCAATCTTTTTAGATAATATAGACATGCTACATAAAGCTAAATTACAGCTTGTCCAGGACAAAACCATCTCTCTTAAGCCCACCATCCTGCCTTTTGCCAGATCAATAAGAATCTCAGTGCCACACTTGATGCTGCTCTCATCCCCTCCTAGAACATTGGAAGTCATGAACTTAATCTTACTACAGCTAATAAGCACTCAGCACCCGCCCTAGTGTTCTCTCCCTTTCACACCTCTAGCCTAGCAGCTGTCTGGTTAGGCTATCCATCCCCTCCTAATCATCTCCCTGGCTGACATCTTGTTCAAGAAGCATTTCTACCAGATGCACAGGAATAGTCCAACTCTATCAGAAACTCTTAGTGACCACCTCCTCCTTTATCACTTATTATGGCAGAAAATTAACCATACAGAAAAGAGGCAGGCAGGATGAGCGTGTTGAAAGATTAAATCTTTTCCATCTTATGCAGCGCTGGACATGACTTTGTACACACACAGTTTGTTCACAATCTTTCTGTGTTTAGTCCCACTTGTTGAGCAGCCTGCTAGTCCACAGTGCAGACGGTAAAAACAGTCATCGGTGTGTGAGGTGATACCTGCATTGGTGCTCTTATAGGCAGAACCCCTGCGCATGGTCAGGTGCAAGTAACTGCTCTCCACAGACTGGGGGCGTCTCCTCGCCGTCGACGCCCAGGCAGAGTCTGCCTCCACGAGATCCAGCCCCTCCTCTTCCTGTACAGAGGAGGAACCAGTGAAGCATCTCGTTCCCAAATCGCCCTAGCTTGCGTCGTCTCACCATCCAGTTAAGCCCTCCCTGGTAATGGCTGACGCTCTGCGGGAAGCAGAGCTGCCAAACGCTAAGCCCTGGCAATCGATTCACAGGGGGCCCCCCTAAATGACTTTGAAAGGCTAAGACTAGATTTAATCAGCAAAAGCCCCCTGGAATCCAGGAATTATCATTAGTAGTTGTGATAGTATTATGTGCTCCAGTTAATTAAAATATACCCAGTCAGCCCAGCCATAGAAAATTACCTCTGGTACAGAGTGTGTGTGTTGCTTTAGCTGTCATAAATTGATGGGGAAAGACAATTTTTTATTTGTGGTGACAGCTTGTTAATCCATAACAGCAACAACAATAATAATACAAATTTATTTCTATTATTTTATTTTTATTTTATTTTGGTAATCCGATACAGATTTCTGAGGCTTCCTCTGTAAAAGTGAGTAGTCATTGAATTACCGCTAAGGACAGCAATGCTATAGAATAATAGAGCTGTAGCAGTGGGTAGAGAAAAATGCAGTTTCTACGGCAGGGGTGGCCAATTCCAGGCCTCGCGGGCCGGTGTGTATGCAGGTTTTTGCTGCCGCCAGTTACCATGGTTCAATCAGCTAATTAGTCATACACACAATCACCGATTCACTTGTAAATTACAGAACGATAAAATGCTACAATACACGCATTGACGCATACCGGCACAAGAACATTCATCAGCTGCTTTTCATATCGCGGATATGTAGATTAAAATATCAGATAGTGTAAACGATTGGGCTAATTCAATAATTGTTAACTGGCGGCAGCAAAAACCTGCATACACACCGGCCCGCGAGGCCTGGAATTGGCCACCCCTGTTCTACGGGCAAGTAGCAGGCACCTTTGAATTATATGTCCGGACTGCATATAGTTTGGAGGGTTTTTATTGTTTCTTCAGCGCCAGTAGATACAAAGTGGAGTAAAACATTGTTTGCGCAAGTAAGGGTAAGCAAGGGAGTGCAGCAAGCCTCCTAAATCTCAGCACCTGTTTGCAGCATGGCCGGGACTGCTGCTACTGCTACAATTACCATTTCTCTTCACTGTTTGTGTGGAGAGAAAAAAACTAAACCGCAACAGACGACATCTGTTCTCGCTTCTCAAGACTGCGATTTGAATTACACCAGGCCCGTGGCCTCCGCGTGATATTGTGCGTTACAAGCAGCGCGCTCGTTTCAGCGCAGAATCATCCTGGAGCCAAGGTGCTAGAGGCGCTCGCGACTTTAACGTGGCCTACATCGGAAGACGGAGAAAGGCGCATTACCTGGCGCTTGCTCTCCTCCGCAGCCAATATCTCCTCCATCCCAGAAACCACCAGGTTGTATGTATCGTTGACAAAATCCATCATCTCTTGGCATACTGCATCGTGGCTGCCATCTGTGGAGAGGAAACACTCATCGCGTGAGCCAGAAAAAGAAATGAAAATGAAAATGCATGGGTCACCTTGACATAGGCCTTGTGTGTGATATTAGCATGGAATTCAAGTGGCCAGAAAAAGGCAATGATATCACACCATCTGTGTTACTAAAACCTTGTACTGTGGCCACATCTGCCATGGGAAGAGGGCTACTGTGGTACCACAGAACATATACAGGAGAAGCACACTTAACGGCACTAATAGTAATCAGGGCTAGTATGCTCAGACACAGGGAACAGTGGTTACAAGTATGGTAACACAGCGAAATACTGTTCGAACCTGGGCCAAATAATTGCTTGAAACACATACACTACACTGGTAAAATTCCTGCAGATTATTGAAAATGTGTGTAGATTGAAAGGTTATCTTCCTGACAATTATGCAAATAAACACTTGACAATCTGAGATCATCAAGTTCACCATTTTCAATCTAAATGTATTAAATATATGATTGATGAACACAGTTTACAAAGTTAATTTATTGACGTCACCCAATAAAACTAAGTAATGCTTTGAATCTGTTAACTTTCAAATCTAAACTGAAGACAGATAAAATGATCTCAAACTGTAAAAACCAAGAACATATAAAATTAATGAAAAGAAAACATCGTATAAGATCTGTATAATTATAAATAATTGTGCAATTATAGTTTGTTTACCAGTATTCCATAAAGGAATATCTTTGTTTTTAGTTCTCATTTGCTGTATACTATAATTTGTATTTTATTGCCATCTAGTGATTATGAGAGTGAACTGCCCACACATACTTCAAAGGGCAATTCACAGGATTGCTTCATAATCCAAATGCCATTGTTAGGTAAATAATAAAGTTAATCTAAAAAAAGAATTGGGGGATCTGCAGGTTTCGGTTTCAAGTGATATTTTTAGTGTTACATACAAGCCAACTGGATGTTGCAAAGTGGCTTTGAAAATGTATCACTGAGGGCGATGAATATTGAGTGAGAAAAAATCGGAGGTGTAAAAATCCAGGTTGAGAAAGTAAAAGACCTCCCCAGTATTTGGTTCCAATCACCTGGATTTGCTAATTAGAACAATTCTTCAGCCAGGAGATAGAACTAATTAGTGAAATCAGCTGGTGGATTTAATGGGTGGAAGAAACTATTACTTTCTGACTCCTGGATTTTACACCTCTGGAACAAAATCAACCATGTTCATGGTTCTTTTTACAGTTTAAGGTAGCTACTGTAAGAGCCTTTTTTTGTTTTTTTTGTCTATTCTGTTAATGTGTGCAGTGAAGAGTTTACACTACCACATTTCCACAGGCAGTGGCTGGTCTCCACTGCTCTCTCGCACAGCGAGTCCAGCTGATGGAACTCTGACTCCACAGCTGTCCTCGCACCCACAGGACACTTGAACGCCACACCAGCAGTCACCAGAAAGACAAGAGATAAAGCATGCTGCATAATATGGCCCACACATATTATTGTCCATTTCGTACTGTGAGAAACAAAAATTATTTTGGCAAAAAAATTTGTAAGAAGGTCGGCCTAACAGAATATTGAACTGTGCTTAAAAATAATTTAAAAAACTTAAGACACTAATTAGCCAAGAAATCACTGTCAAGATATGTTATACCAGTGACACGTATACTGACCACATGCATTATTTCCTTAGTATAATGTATATGGCACTGATTTAGACACGTAAGCCCTGATACTCCTTATACTAACCGAATGCCATGTCTGATCAGCAAGTACAGGCAAGAAGGTCTTTATGAAATGACCTCCAAGAAGCTCCCATGAGCGCTGGCTTTGTGATGAGTCTCTTAGCCGCGATTCGACCTCATGAGCAAGTGCAGCTCCCAGCCTGTTATAAACCTAAATAAAAAATAAGAAGGGTAATTTATGCAGTAGCATCATGGTTTGGTATAGAATATAGGTTCTGAGATATGGCTGTTCCTTGATCAAGCGAGTTCTATCAAACGCGTCGACTCGCACAGCATAGGCTACACATGTCAATTGAAAAAGTTTTTCAGCAATACAATTAATTTAAGTATTAATTATATCAATAAATAACTGAATGGGCTTTTCAAAAGAACTTTGTGTTTTAAATTGGTATGAAAATGATAGGCATATCCTAATTGCTTATTAACTTAAAACAACATAATTGACTGAAAAAACTAACAAATTATTCTTATTTATTGTTAATATTAATTTTGTTTATCATTTCTATATTGTACCCTTAATTTCGTCGCGCGCTTACACTGAAAGATTAGCGTGCAGTCTGTTACTGAAGCCGTGTTTGTTTTATGCCCGCCTCAATTTTCCTTGTACGACTGGCTTGCGCGAGGGAAAGGGCTTTCCGAAAACATATATTTACCTTATGCCATGGTTTGCCAGGCAAGAGAGTTTCCTCCAGGCAAGAGTCCAACCAAGGCAGGTGGTATACTTGTCTGCCCTTCCCCGGCTTCTGCCGGATGCGTGATAGACTTACGCATTTCGCCATCCCACCTTCTGTTCCCAATGAGAAGCCCCAAATGAGAAATCAAGGTCGTTAGAAACATGTAAACAAATAAATCACTAAAACAATATATTTTCATAATGGTTTTAATGAAAAGTTTTATTCTTCACGAATGTAAAAACAAACCTACATAAATATTTTGAATATAAATTCTATTAACTTTAATACTGTGAAGAACACAGCAAACAAAAGTAATGTTTTACCTATACACTCCAATCACCTTATTCCCGAGTTTACGGTAACTAGTTTTTTTACTTTGGCAACGTCATACAAACAACTTTCGGTGGACTTATTCCCATGTGCGTTGCTAGGTAATTCCAGACGAGAGTATTGCGTTTTTCCCCACTGCGCACTAGGTGGCGAGAATGGAAACATTCTGTAAGCGTTTAGGAGACAATGATTGGGGGCCAAAAGCAATAAATTACTTAAACTGAAAAAGAAAACAGGCACGTGACTGTTCAGTGGACCGGAGAGTAAAATAAGATTTAGCATTGTTTGCAAAAGTTTAAAAAAAGCATTAGGTAAGAATGCACCATACCTACGTACAACGCGCAATATGTAATAAGCACAATATGTTGTTATAGCTTCGCGCCAGCCCTGAAACATTTCATATGCTACTTACATGAACTGCATTACCTGAAAGTAACTTACCAGAAGCGGTCATTTCATATGCTACTTACATGAACTGCATTACCTGAAAGTAACTTAACAGAAGCGGTTGTAAAAAAATGATGTCTGCAGCTCTTTCATGACGGAGTGAGTCTTCAATGTCTGTTGCCTGATCTGAATGTTAATGGTGTCGGCGTCATGGCAACCAAGTCTCCTGTCAAACCCTGGTGAGCTTGGAATTCTTGGCTACTTTCCCTTATCAAAAAAATTGAGCGTTTTTTTGGAACTAATTGAAACACTTGAAATTAACAGCAATAGTCTACAGCTGCCATTTTTTGGAGAACCACCCGTTTGTCAACGGCCGATTATAAGATTCATCATTCATTCTCAAAAACCGACCGCCAACCCTTTGCAAAATAATACTTGGGAATTACAAATAAGCAAAAGAGCAATCGCTGGTATTTAATGGAAGAACGCACACATACACGCATTATCTGCTGGTAATGAACTTTAATACTATTTTCAATTCTCTCAATTTACAGCCATTCGCTTTTAAAAACAAGTGCAGAGGCCAAAAGAACAAAATACAAACAAATGACCACTGCCATACCATCTGTTAACATTTCTGTTATTGCCTGCCATCTTGCTCCCCACATTTTCTAAATATGGATTCATTCAGTTAAAAGCAATGACAAAAATAAACCGAATCTAAACAGCAATAGTTTGACTTTAAAAAGAACCACACATAATCTGGTACAAATGGTAAGGCTATTCCCAAGTAAAGGTGTGTTGTGGTTAATTCGAGGTCACGTTATAAAAGCGTTATGACTCATTTCTAAAACGTGGAATTGTTAATTAGTTAGTAAATAAAAATGGCGAAATAATACATAGGCCTATGTATCACAATAGTTGGTCAGTTACCTTATGTTGAGAAAGGCTGCGTTTGAACAAACTGACATGCGCACTGCGGCACAGTAATATCCAACATCAACACAGTACCTCAAGTCAGTATTCCCTTTGGTCATTTTTAAGCAATGGGAAATGAGAGGCTATTCAAGTGATCGTGCTGTGCTTTTTCTTGGCTCCGGTCTGTTCATTTTGCAGCATACAAAAATAATCAAGGGATAAAATGTATACCATAGACATCTGCTTTTAGGTAAGATGTGTCTGGAGACATCCAAAAGATGTCATCACGAACATGCCTCGAGATTATTAATCATGGTGACGTCGGCGTAATTCCAATATATATATTTTTCTTAGTCCATTTACTACAGATGAAAAATACTTAAGGAAAATATTCTGAAAAAGCAGTTGGCCCTGCAGCTGTCATTTAAAAGCACGGCCAATGTTACTGCCCGTCGGGTGCATTATATAACATTTGATGTATATGATTAATACCTCGACCTTTGCTTACACCCCTCCCCCCTTACGGGCAGACAAAGTTCACAATTATGGATAAATCCAAGATGACACGAGCATGAATAATGAAGTCTTGTGACGCAAAGTAAAGAAAAATATACAAATTAAAAGCTAACAGTGACGACTGGACAGGAATTAACAGGCCACCGCAGGTACTCATTCAGACAAGGTACTTTAAAAAGCCACACTTGCCATAAGCTTCTTTCAGGCAGAATGGAAGCAATCTCATATTTTTATCAATCACATATTTCTCCTCCCCAATTAACTGAAAGGAATCACAATAGAAAATAAATCCCTTATCAGCAGGAGCAATATTTTGACAATCCAGCTTTACATTAAAAAATAAAATAAAATAAAAAAAACTCCAAAAGTTCCGAAAATTGCAATAGGTTCACCTGGAAGGATAGGTACAGTCAAACCCGAGTAGGTTCAAGACTACAATTTGAAAAAAACTAAAATATCCTAGCTGCTGTTTTCTCTTATTTCTCTAAAAATATTTGGAATAACTGGAAAAAAAAAATGAAAAAAAATAAAAATAATAATAATAATAATAATAAATCTATTCCACCTGTCCCTAAATCATACAAACGCTTCAATTTCAAGAAAATGAAATTAAAGCGACTATAAGCAACACGTTAAGCTGAGCGAACGTGGACAAATAAACAATTTGCATAGTGTTCTGGATGCAGAAAGCAGAGGTACCACTTGAACAAAGCATCTTTGCTGAAAATAAAATAAAAACCATATGCCTCAAAGCGCTATGAAGTGTTATGTACAGTTTAAAGGCTGCGGCAATTATATAAGGTCACTGTTGAATTCAAATTCTACTACTTTACCATGAACCACTGCAAATTCTGTAGTGAAATGTGCATTAGTCCTGGTAAGTTCATTCATATGGACCGAGCGCTTTCCTCATAAAAGACTAGCGCTATGGAGTGAAATCACCGCTCCTCTGCCAGGGGCCTGTTCAGATTAGGACATTAGAGGCCTCTCCAGAGTTTAAAAACACATCTTCAAAATGGAGGTGATTAAAATAACAAACATGAAGTAACTCTAAAGTGTTGTAACAGGTAATTTAACGCAATGGCAAAGCCTTGATGCAAGAATGCCACTTGTTAATTTGGGTATTTACGGACTCTTTTCTTTGCTTCGTTCCCACAACAAATAAAAAGTCCAATTCCGTCTAGACAAGCTGCAACAAAAGGGTCTCTGATATCGTCAATGTGTACTGAGGGGCTTGGAGAGAGTCCAAACAGAAGTACTGCCAGTGTTGGCTCAGCCAGAACAAGGTTTCAAAATCAGAGGTTATTTAAGGTGGAGCCAGGTTCGGCCCTCCATTCCAACATGAAGTTCATTGTCCTTAATGGAAAAGGCCGGAATAATTAAATATTTTTCTTATTGACAGCAAATGTTATGAAAAAACCTAAACCTAAAATGCTTCAGTCCCACTCTAAATACATTATCCTACCCCACTCATTGCTCAACCAGTAAGCCATTCATTCAATTTGTGCGCTAAAATCATTAAATACAGTCCAGAAAGTCATTTTAATTTTCAGGAAACGCAACCTATATTATCACGAAAAACACGGCTAGCGTAGGTTTTACCAAATTTACTTCAGAACGGAGCAATTAGTTCATTTCGAAGGGGACTATTTTCAGTAGTTCGGCGCCATGCATTTGTATACATTTGATGCTGTAGTGAAGAGGCCCATATCGAAAATGGAATCGCTGAAATTCAGTTGTTTCAGTAAAAAGTAGAAAGGTCAGGTTGCATGTCTCTGACTTCTTTTAATAGTTCTTTTGGACAACAATGGAGTTCTATGATGACCGGGATACGGACGATATCTGCCGTTGGCTAGATGGACAATGCTTGTTGGAAGGATAAATTAATTGTAGGCTTCAGTCTTTTCATAGGATATGTGGATCATAAGAAAAAACATTAAATTATGCCGGCCTCATGCTTTAAACACGACTTGGAAATGCAGATTTTAGGTTAATTTCTTGTAATGCAAGTCCCCTGCATTAACGGTCAGAGCGAAGGCCTCTTTGGGGCAAGCCCATAGTTATCATCATCAACAGCCACGGATTATAAGCACTCCACAAAACCCAATGGGAATCCTCCGAATTTGCCTTAACGCCATAATTGACTTATTCAATTGCAATACACTTATGATTTCTTCCTGCACAACATAGCTTTTGCAAACCGATTTCATTGAATTTAATTTGCATGCATTTAATCCTCATAAAACAGTATCGACGTCACTTTTATTTACTCCAAAGCAATTTAGTCTCCATTTTATTGAGGAGTCCATTTATTAATGAAAAAAGCAGCCAAATTAATACTTCCAGCAAAAAAAAAAAAAAAAAAAGTTCTACAAAAGAGATGTGGGAAAGAAGCAAACTCCCTCTTACAGGCATCTGGGTACATTTTCTTAAAACATAAAAGGCCATTCACCAAATTAGCATACCGGTCAGACCAACTTTTGTGCTGCGTTAAAAAACATTCAGCCCTGATCTTACTAGCCAGGAATGCTTCCAAGTTTGTGCACAGATTCCAAACTTTCCAAAAGTACAGAGGGTGGGAAGAAACTCAGATCATCCACTTTCTATCTCCTCTGTAATCATTTGGACAAACGTTAACTGTAATGCTGGAATGTTTTTTGCACATTTCGAGAGCAAATTCCAGTCATTTTATTTCTTGGTTGGCGATTGGGCTTGTTTATGGCTTTATTCCCTGGCTCATAGGAGGAAAACAAATGCTGCCGCCACAAACATCACTGTCCTGTCGTTGCTCAATGGTTCCACTAGCAAAGAAAAACAGCAGTCATAAAGCTCTTGCAAAAAAACAAACAAAAAAAAACAGTACAGGCTAAATATTTGAGAAATACAACTTGCATTTGGTTGCAGCGGATAATAATATGAAACGATTCCAAATAAAGTATTTAAGGCAGATTTAAGGATTTGGTTGAAGCTCTTATGATTATTATAAAATTGTGTGATCGTTATATAATGGGACTTAAAAAAAAAAAGCTCATCTCATTTCAACTCATCAGCCACTCAACCCATACAAGCATTGTCTCCAGTATTGAAACTCGTTTGCTAATCGATTAAAACGTCACATCCTTTTCCACTCGTCATTCCTCAGACCCAGGGCCTTCTAATGTTCCGTGGAGCTACACGCCAATAGTGACCATTAAACCTAATAAAACCTAAACTAGTTAGCCTGCGAAAGTAAATGAATAAATGTGGTCCATGGCTGTTGCCGTAAAGACCACAAACAAGATCCTTCAGAGTCAATGTGGTTGAGGGGGAAATCAGCAAAGTTTATATCAATACAAATCATTGAAAGACCAACCCATTAAACGGTTAAAATAAACAGGTTTTTAAAATTGTTCGGTAAAGACAGGAAACATACAGATGGTCAGCTGGCTGTCCTTTTGGCATTGTGTTTGCTTTGATGTTCTAATGGAAGCACAGGCAGAGATACCAGGAGCGGTATTCTGAACAAAACTGCATTCCGTGCTTTGTGCATATTGATGATTTTGAAATATGTCGACAGAAATCTGTTTCATAATCTCGAGCGAAAAGGTGTTGAAAGACATGCTCTGTGTGGAACAGCACCATGCAACAGAAAAATGTACCCAGATCAATTAGTCACTAGCTAGAGACTTAGTTTTCATTTCAGGGCAGGGCATTGGTTTTTACCTTATTTAAAATTCTGCATGACCTCTGCAATCATTAATTTGAATAAAAAGCAAAGGGACATATAAAAGTAAACGGCCATATTTTAGTTTTTAACTTGTCTACCATATATGAACTCATCTTAGTGTATTTGGGCGGCATTCCTCTGGTGAAACACTCCAAGTAGGTTAAGACTAATTTGGACACCCATGCAGAGAGAGTCCCGACTTTCATATTTTCTGTTAGTTTTTTTGATTAGCAGTGATTACAGTCATTTCATTCTGAATGGGAACGCAGTTCTACATCCAGAGTAATACTGTCAAATTTTCAAGCATTCCACGGAAGCAATTCCTTAACAGGATTTGATCAGACAAAGAGCACCATGTAAGTTTTCAGTCGGCATAGTTGAGCAAATTGTGTCACATCACACTTTTTTTAGTTATCTATTCTTCCTGCGAAGAAAACGGAAATGAATCCAGAGTCAGGTCCTCCTCCTAATGCGATCTGAGGCATTCGGATGTTTCCAGAAAAGAAATCTGGCAGAGATTGAGAGATGGTAGTAGCAGCCAAGTTCTCAGGCTCAGTGAAGCACAGATTGTTCTGGAAAGGGAGAAATAGGGGTAGGGTTGGCTGGATGAGGACTTCGTGGTGTGCTGGGGTGAGGTGGGGTGGCAGGCATTAATAGCGGTCATGTGACAGTTATAGGGAAATTAAAACTATTGGCTGAGCTGAAGGTCATAGGTTCATCCGGAGGTGCTCAGGCCGTTTGGACATCATGGGGTACGCCTGCGTTTTAAAGGGTCCGGTGTTGGTTCCTGTGGGCTGCCTGATGGGCAGGGGGGCGGTGGCCTCGGTATTGGCCGTGACGTCCATCATCTCCGCGGGGGTCACGTCCATGGCCTGCTCCGTGGGGGACTGAAGGGGCGGGGCTCTGGCCAGTGTAGGACCACGGGGCCACAAGTCCCCTCCGGCAAATTTACCTGGACTGAGGGGAGGAGAGAATGAGTCATGAAAACACAGGCTGAAACCTCCCTTCACTTCATCTAAAGGGGCTTTTTAATACGCTTTTTAGCAGCCATATTAAAACATAAATTCAAAACATTTTTTGTATTATTAAATGGATGTAGGCATGCATACATTCCATATTTAAACAGAAATGCTTATTTAACATTGACATCAATGAAACGGTCACTGCTGTGGTTGAGTCCTGATTACTTGTTGTGTGTCCCCAAAAACAAAGTCGCAGTAGTACAATTAGTCAGATTTTTTACGAGCTGGGTTCAATCAGCAATGTTTCAAAAACTTCCATCAACAGATACACGTGCAGGGTAAGGTCATTCTAAACATCTCTTTATGAGGATTAGATGTACAGAATGCAGATATAATACCTGACTGGTGTCCTTGGACTTCCCAAAATACGTCTAGGGGACCGAATTCTTGGCTCGAACGGGAATTTCTCCTTAATATGTTCCAAGACAGACGGAGCTACATACGTGAAGCCCTGCAAACACAACCAGAGAGCACACAAATAATCAAATGAGTTACAACGAATTAAAGAAATCACGAGAAAAAAATCACAAACGATCAAACTCCTATGAAAACACAACACACCTTCTGTAGGAAGACAATCTCCAATTAAAACAATAGTATAAATCTACACTTTTAACAAAAATAAAAAGATCACATCCAATTTAACAATATACAAATGGACTGCACTGCAGTGTGGACAAACACAGAACATTAACCAGGTGCATGTACCCGCAACCTTACCAGGAAGGCTTGATTAGCACTTTCACTGAGTGTGGAGTCATCGGGGCTGTCCACGGGGGTCTGGCTGGTAAACTTCGAGTCAAACTGGCTCACGTCCTCTGCGGATTGCTGGGAGGACGAGACGGAACGAGCCATTTAGTAGGCCCCCCGACACACAATGGTGACGGAGAGGGTCTTGGTTTCCGGACCCAGATAGCCACTGAAGGCCTTGCTTACCAGAAAGGGTTTGAATGGAGGTTCTACCTTCCGGGCGAGGAGATCCTCCCAGTTAATCTGTCTAAAGAAGTGGTGTGTCTGAAGGAGAAAAACACACCATCAGTCACTTCGTTAAATCAAGTTCACCTCCCACCTGCCATTTGGAAAGGAGAACGGCATTCGTACGCCCGTCTCATTGCTGCGGGGCTAATTTAAGAGTGCGGACGCACAGGTGCCAGCCGTGCCATCTCCTCGCTCTGCAGTACACCCGCTCTGCAGTACACCCGCTCAGTCGCTGCGCTAGGAGGACTATGTTTCACACGCAGCTGGTGTAAGCACCGGCAGGCACCTGTAACCGGAGGAGGTGCTCCAACCCCCCGGGAGGGGATAAACAACCAACCTGGCCACAGTCAGCGTTGATGCGGTCAGGATTTTATTCTAGACTGTCGGGCACATCACTGCACCGTAACCTAGTGCTTCGGCTGGACTTACGGTCTCTCTTTACATCAACATTAAGTGAGGACTCTCTTCGGGGGGGGGAAACCTCAGCAGAAACAGAAGACTCTTGGGCCGGCAGTGAGGCATAGCGGTTAGTAGGGCTGGGTATCGGTACTCGATACCTTGTAGTACTGGATCGAAACAAACCGATACCAAGTAGCATCGAAACGTCTTCAGTCAAACCAGTACTTCATTCGATCCTTTTTGTATTGAGATCTAGGAAAAAAAGACGTTGTAATATGGTCCAATCACCGCAAGCGTTCGTTCTTCAATTTAATGCGACGCATGATTGGCCCATTACGGCAGACAGCTACAATCCGTCTGGTGAAATATCGACTGCAACTGCTAGTTGTCGACGTGCGTTTAGCAGGCTACTCTACACGCCTATGGCGTATGGGAAAAATAAATGCGAAAAATGTGGAAAGATAATCTCAGGAGCAACTGGGAATACGAGCAATATGATCAAGCATCTAATCACGCATGGCGAAAACCTCAGGGTGGAGAACTGCACAGTTTTCAAACGTTCGACACCTGCAGCGCCATCTGAGACGGACACGCCACAACTGTCGGTTACCTCAGGTAAGATAAATAGTTAGTAGTTAGAACATTACTCGTCTTTTGTGTGAAAAACTTTTATTGAAACGAAAACGGCTTTGGGCAGGCTCCGGTAGGCGGGTTTGTGTGCTAGCTAGCTTGCTAGGTTTCACAATCTGAACGCGGATTTCCCCCATTACCTAGCTAGCAACCCTACAGTAATGTATTGCTTAGTGCATTGGTTACTTAGTGGTAGTTTTAACTTCTGTAGCAGCGAAATGTGTTTTGGCTAATGTAGTAGTTAGTTGTATTGTAATAAATGCAATTTGATACTCAAACACTTTCTTGTAAAAAATTATTTGAATGTGGGAGGATTGATGGCATTTTACACAACTGAATGCTTCCATTCACATGATGGTTATGGAATGAAAAAAATGCAAAAAATAAATTCAAAGTATCGATTGAAGTATTCAATTGGTATCGGTATCACTTTAAGGGTACTGGTATTGGTACTGGTATCGTAATTTTTGAAATGATACCCAGCCCTAGCGGTTAGGGAACCTGCCACTTCAAGGGTGTAGGTTTGATTCCCAGGTGGAAACGCTGTTGTACCACTGAGCAAAGAGCTTATGCTGAACCGCTTGAGAAAATATAAGCTGTATAAATGGGTTGTATGTACACAAAAAAGGAGTAAGCCGAGTAAGCCTCTCTGGATAAGGGTGTGCCGAGTAAGCCTCTCTGGATAAGGGTGTGCAGAGTAAGCCTCTCTGGATAAGGGTGTGCAGAGTAAGCCTCTCTGGATAAGGGTGTGCCGAGTAAGCCTCTCTGGATAAGGGTGTGCAGAGTAAGCCTCTCTGGATAAGGGTGTGCAGAGTAAGCCTCTCTGGATAAGGGTGTGCAGAGTAAGCCTCTCTGGATAAGGGTGTGCAGAGTAAGCCTCTCTGGATAAGGGTGTGCAGAGTAAGCCTCTCTGGATAAGGGTGTGCAGAGTAAGCCTCTCTGGATAAGGGTGTGCAGAGTAAGCCTCTCTGGATAAGGGTGTGCAGAGTAAGCCTCTCTGGATAAGGGTGTGCAGAGTAAGCCTCTCTGGATAAGGGTGTGCAGAGTAAGCCTCTCTGGATAAGGGTGTGCAGAGTAAGCCTCTCTGGATAAGGGTGTGCAGAGTAAGCCTCTCTGGATAAGGGTGTGCAGAGTAAGCCTCTCTGGATAAGGGTGTGCCGCGTGCCTGAAATGAAAATGACGAGTTGCGCTCACCTGCACTTCTGAGGCGTCTCCAGGCCCCGCCCCGAGCCGAGACGAGGCGTTTCTTTTAAGCAGCTGAAAAATAAAAGGGAAAAAGGTTCAGGAAAAGAGCAGCGGAGACAGGCAATGTAACCAGGTGCCTCTGACTCACAAATATCCCCAGAGGAGCGCGGCAAGCTAAGGTCTGAACATTCCACCTCCGTGAGCTGAGATAAGCACTCAGGACACAGAGTGACATCCTGGCACCGTCACCAAAGGGAGATCAAGGAACTTTCACGCGGTGTTCACTCGACTGTTCAATTCAGACACAATCGCAGGGTTCAGTTTCCCATGGAGCTCAACTTCTGCCAGTGATGCATTGCTACCAGGGTACAAATTAAGACAAACAGACCAAAAAGAGGGCTAGTCTTGAAGACTGCAAGATCTTATTAACAAAGTACTGGTTCAGAGTGAAAGCACATAAGTTTGGGGTCAGCTGAAAAGGAATCGCTGAACGGGGAGAAGAATAGACTTGATGTCCCGTGAGACATACAGCAGGCTTCACGTGTGTTAATGCCCACTGTAGGACGATCAATACCGTATCCCATGTTAATCTATGCAGTAAAAGACACCGCTCATGTGGAGACCTGGGTGAGCATGAGGCAGGACACTGCAGGAAGTGAACCGACTAAATATAGACACCGGTCCTAATGGGTCAGAGACAAGTGAGAAATCAGCAATGCCGTTAATATCGGAAGTAACTGATACTTACCTTTTTTAGAAGGTCCCTGGCTTCCTGTGTGAGGTAGGGTGGAAGGTTTAGCTTGCACTTTAAGATTTTATCAATGGTCTTCTTCCTGTTCTCTCCAGTGAACGGTGGCTGGGGGAAAAACCGTAACAGTACTCATTGGTGGACTGGAACCAAAACATCAGCAGATCTGACACTCTCTCTCATTCTATTTTTAGTCACAAGTCTTGCTGAAAGCCCTTTTAGCAGGGAAACCGGTTTCAAAAACACCGAACTGGATGGAATACATTTAAAATTTACATAAATGTCCATATTTAGTGCGGATGAAAGTCGACGTAAGGGTTTTGATTGGCCACTGCCACACAGCAGTAAAACTATCACGCAGGCCAACAGACAGAGAAAGGACACGTACACTGCCCTATAGCACAGATAAGAGGAGGCTATGTATGGCGTGCGAGATCAGGAAGTGATGGGACCTACAGCGCCTGTCAGCATGTCGTACATCAGGGCTCCCAGGCTCCACCAGTCCACTGCCCGGTTGTGTCCGCTTCTCATCAGGATTTCCGGGGCCCTGGAAAACAAAAGCAGGCGAGAGCTGAGCACTCCCTTGCCTTACACACATCTGAAGAAACATTCACACTTTACCCTCAAAATGTCAGGCTAATAAGGAACAATGGGGAAAGCTCCATACAATCTTCTGCAAAAACTCCCCGATGACCACAAGCAATTGCACACCCTGATGTTTAATTCCCGTCACAATCTTGTGCGACAGGAAAGAACTGGCCCATATCAAGGCAGTGTAAACTGGGAAAAGCTGAAGGTCCTCCCCAACCATCTTTGACTCAACTTACATGTACTCTATGGTACCACAGAAAGTGTGTGTGACAGTGCCGTCGTGGATAGATTCCTTACACAGACCGAAGTCTGTCAGCTTCACGTGACCTGCAAATAAGTAAATACCGTAAGCAAAAGTAATCTGGACTCAAACATATACATTCTCAAGTAATGGATAACACTGAAAATAACGTTTGCATTATGCCATTTTAATTGAATAGTACAATTATGTAGACCACTCATCATCAATTATATATATGACAATCAACAACATAAACTGGATATAGAAAGAGTCCGCTTGTACACCACTGCGACCTGCTGAACGTTTGCAGTTACTCACTATATTTGGCAGCGTATGCAGAAATCTGCATTGCCATTTAACCATGGACAAATACTAAAAAAAGAACGGCTTATCCACACCAAACCATGGCTTAACCATCAGTCCAATTCTATTTGTGCACAGAGCACATTACACCTAGACAGACGTGCTGGGAATCAGTAGGGAAATGACAATCGGGATTTCTGTACGGCCGGCACACGTCACCGAGCGCTGCCGCTTCACCTTGATGGTTCAACATGATGTTCTCGGGTTTCAGGTCTCTGTAGATGATGCCGTTCTGATGCAGGTGCCCCAGGGCCATGGAGATCTCCGCTAGGTAAAAGCTGAAAGTAAAGGGCCTTTAGGCATCTGCTTTCCAACATCTCCATCAACCTGCTCGAGCTATATGGTGGGAAGCTATTCAAAATGTTAGCATGCACATTCGCAATAATGCATTTTTAAATATACTTGCTCATTTTTATTTGTAAATCAAAGATTGATTCGTTTTTGACACTTTCAGCACATGTGCACTCAAAGAATCACTGCCCTCATGCCAACTTAGTTCACATGACAACAGGGTGTAAAGGTCACAGTCGGTCTAAAATATCAGTACAGTTAGTTATCGAAGTATACTGGAGATGCATTCCTTGAAAATATGACTAAAGTAGATGAAAAAAATTGGGTATGTTTTGGTCTTATTACAATTAAGGAATTTAAATAAAATGTTGGCATCCAAGCCCAAATAAGATTCACTATTCTTACAGCTATGAATTTTATGATCAAGATAGAAAAGGTATAAATAGACAGTGCAGTGAACAGGAACAAGATTGACGTATATTGACTACTTATAAGGCGTGTAATTCAGACACTGTTTCTTTCATCATCATCATCATCATCATCATCATCATCATCATCCTACTTACCAGGCTGTGTCCTCCATGAATATTCCTTCCCTTTCCAATTGCATAAACAGCTCTCCACCTGTAAGCACCAAGACACAACTACAATCTTATTCATTAACATTTTTAAACCTATTGTCAGAACTGGATAAAATGTTAGCTTGCAATGAAATCCAGCTGCTGTCTCGTGAAGCGATCACAGACGTACAATTCATGTCTGGATAGATACCCCCAGGGTTTAGTGGTGATACCTTTCTGACCAATGTCTTAATTTTACACGTAAAATTATAGAAGCTATCTACATCAGGTTATTTTGCCATTCCTATTATTTTCACAACACCAAGCGGTGGCACAGTTGGCCAAAAGTGCTGGTTGAAACCAATGAAGTATATCAGCAATAAAGATAATACAGTGCAGGCATAGGTTAAAGTGCATACTGTTGCTGTCAGCTTTAATTTGAGGCTATTTACATCCATATCGAGTGAACCATGTAGAAATTGCAGCCCTTTTTATACACAGTTCCCCTATTTTAGGGGGCTAAAAGTAACTGGCTGTTCAGCTGTTTCTTGGCAAGCTGTGTGAAGTTGCATCATTAGTTCATGCACAAGAAAGCTAATAAAAGGTCCAGAGTTAATTCTAGATGTGACATTTGCAGTCTGTTGCTGTTGTCTCTCAACATGAGGACCAAAGAAGCGTCAATACCAGTAAAGCGGGCCATCGTGGTGGGAAAATCGGAATAAACAGCCGAACAGATGAAGAACACTCTCCAGGACGTAGGCAAACTAGGCATTGATATATCAAAGCGTGACCGCGTAGCCCCAGGGTGTTCATCACAAGATGCAAACCACTGACGATGCAAACCACTCAGAACCGCCAGGTTAGTTTTTGCTAGTACATGAAAAGAAAAACGTAGACTTCTGGGACAAACTCTAATGGACAGAGATGAGTATTAAACTGTACCAAAAGGAACTGCTTGTGAGTGCCGAGTAGCAGGATGAATTCAGAAGTGTACAGAAACATCTCATCTGCTCAGGTCCAATCAAATGCCTCAAAGCTCATTTGACGGCGCTTCACTTGGCAGCAGGACGATGACCCCCGCACACATTAATAAAGCAACCAAAGAGTGTTTTGGGGCCAAAAAGCGGGTTGTTGTTGACTGGCCAAGTCAATCATCCGACCTGTATCCAATTGAACTTGCGTTTCAGTTGTTAAACACAAGACTGAAAGCAAAAAGCTCCCGAAACAAACAGGAACTGGAGGTGTCTGCAGTACACACATCATCCTGGAATGTACCCAGCATCTGGTGATGGCTATGGGTCACAGACTTCATGCAGTCATCGAATGCAAGGGATTTGCAACCCATGACAACTTTAAGACTATGTTAATTTGTCCACTTACTTTTGGTCCCCTAAAATGGGGGACTATGTATAAAAAAGGCTGTAATTCCTAAATGGATCACTGGATATGGATGCAAATACCCTGAAATTAAAGCTGACAGTCTGCACTTTAACCTCACATTCCTTCATTAATTGCTTCATTTCAAATCCAATGTGCGGGAGTACAGAGCCAAAACAATTGTGTCACTGTCCAAATACTGAGATGAAACTGTATATCTTATTTAGGGCTTAAATATAAAGGGTGTCACTGTATAAAGAGTACAGAGGAAGGCAAAATGCAGATGGATATTAAATCCTAGTCCTGTATCTCCAACCCTCAAAAATTTGTCATGACTTATCCTTTACCAATATACTACAGCCCAGAAAAAGGGCCGCAATTTATTAACGAGGTAAAAATCTGTAAGAGGAGGCAATTTACTGACCGCTTAGGTACTCGAGGATTAGGTAGAGCTTGCCGCCAGTCTGGAAGGCGTATATGAGATCGACGATGAACGGGTGCTTCACTTCCTCGAGGATGTTGCGCTCTGCCTTGGTGTGAGCGGTGTCCTTCGCATTGCGTACGATCATAGCCTGCAGGGAACGCAGTGTTTAACAAACAGCCGCTACAGATACCAGCTTCAAAATACAGGCAGAGATCCTCTGGGTATTCAAGCCCAGGCTTGATGTAGTGCTGGACATTCTTCAAGTATGAATCTAAATGTGCTGAACGGCCTGTCATTATGTATTCTTACACTCAGAAAATAAAGTCTAAGAAAATACAACATAAGCCAATGTTTGCTTTGGACAAAATGGGAAGTGCACGGAGACCAACCTTTGCACATCACACAATTGTCACCGAGGTACATGATACGCAAATGCATAAATATATGACCATCTGTGATCTTCACTTCAAGTGGCCATGTGTGAAAAACAGAACCTTAATTTGGCAGTAACCAATGTTCCCATTTCTATAAGACTTTTTCTGACTTTTCATTGGCATTTAAAGGGTAAACATTAATATTTCGAGGATCCCATTTCGTGGGCCAATCACTAAATTGTTGTGAAATGTGGCACTTTTTCAGTAAATATTTTGTGTGTTTAGACCCACTGTCAATTTTCTTGCCAAAGAATATCAAGTCACCAATTACTTTTGAAAGTACACAGTAAATGACATCAAACTGGTGCATGAAAGGAGGACAGATATCACTGTGTGGAACTATTCAAAAAATAATGGAATATTCAGATTTTTCCCTTTTATCTCCCAATTTGGTAGCCAAATGGACCCTATGCAATTCAATTCCCCCCGTATAGCACCCGCTAGAGAATAGAGAATTGCCGCTACAACCCCTTTGGCTGCTAGCAGGAAAGAGGGCGCCGCGTCCTCTACAGGGCGCGACTCCTCAAGCTCCTAACCGTGATTCAAACTCACCGATTCTCTCCAAGTCCCTCCCACCACCCCTGGGAGTAGCCACCAATTGCCACTCCCTCAAGGCACCGGCCATATTCGGATCTGGCAGGACCGGGGATCGAACCCCCGATCCTCAGAGCGCAACCACACAAACAGAAAGTCTGCACCACCGCGGTGCCCAAGATAACGGAATAATGGAATATTTGGATTTCACATAAAGATGTGAAATAAACAAAAAAAATCTTACCACTTTCCAGTACTAAAATATTCCTGGGATTTTCAGGGACTGTGTGAAATATTCTTATCAGACACATAAGCTGTAAGGTCTAATAAATCAAGACTCGTTTCCATTCTTTACTGTTTAAGATATTGACTGCCAATGCAGCATCTCACATTGAAACATGAGTGCACTGCATACACCAACTGGTCAGGCATTTGTCAGCCATCTTTGAAACAGTCGTCTTATTGACGCACACTTGGTTCGTCCAACCATTCCCATTAACTCAATTTCAATCACAATTTACATTCGTCAGAGAGTTGTTCGTGAAATATTCTATTCTGTGTTCTGCTCTAAACAGAGCTCCATCAGAGTGTACAGCAATAAACATCTTGTTAAGTCCAGTACCTTCTTCAAGACCTTCATGGCAAATATTTTCCCGGAAGCAGCACCAGCAACCTTCCGAACCTGGAAAACCTGACAAAAACATGAAAACCAGGACAGTTTAGATAGTTCCCAAAGACAACAGGGGAGACGGAATGCTTGCGCTTTCTTAAACCCGACAGTACACTTCTTACCTTTCCATAGCCTCCTTTCCCCAATACCCGCAGCAGCTCAAAGCATTCGGGCCGAATGTTTTCCGTTCCTTTGTTTACGCTGTCTTCCGAGATTTCAAACTTCTCACAGCCTTCCATATTACTGGGAAAGGACATTCACAGAACATACATTAATTAGAATAATATATTACATATTTAATTTTAACTTAAAAATCAGTTGCAGTTCATCAAAACAAACAGAAGCATGATTATGCACACCAAAAGCTACATGATTATTTAAAAATCTATCATTTTTGGATAGAAAAGCATTAACCAAGGGGTCTATAGAAATCAGTAGGGGTCTCTAAGTCAGGTAATCATCTAGCAACAAAATCCAAAACTAGTTGGCTCGTTGGCAGGCTGACTGCAGATATTTTTTTCCTCTGCGCACTCCATCACATTCATAAAGAAGTTCCTCAGAGGCTAAAATAATGCTCTACATTTTGGATGTGTCAGAAACATGTGGATAGTCTGTGTTTGGTTGGCAGGAAATTGTCAAATCACAGTTGCTTACTTACAATTCAAAACCACTGCACTGGTCCATGTACTCACTGATCTGAACCTGAAACCAAAGCAAAAATCCAACTTTATTCACAAGTCCATTTCGCAATTGCTTTTTAGCACTGGTAGAACTCCTCAGAGAAATTTATTGGGGCTACGGATATGTTACAAAGGGTACGTTGCCCTTTATGGTCTATCTGAAACATTTTTTGGCACTCAAGCAGAATGTACAAGAAGTAGAACCTCACAATATGAGGAAATAAGATAGCACTTAATGGTAATGTATAGTAAACTGAATAAAACTAATTAAACAAGTGATTTAAATACAATAGATTACTTTTTGGCATTGATTTTCATAAGTTTTTCCAGCCTGTGTCTAAAGCAGGAACTTGAATTAATATGACCACTCTTTCAGGTTGATTCTGTCCTTGAGTACAAAACACAGGACGTCACGCAACAAATCCGCACTAGACAGGGTGAGAATTTCCCCATGAAATACATTCAGAAATAGCTCATCTCATACCAGAGCCAATATGAAATATTAATGCAATTATAATAATGGAATGTAGCAGTTAAATCTACCAAAATATCATATATTAAAATAAGCCTGCACATGGGGTCATTGAAACTACAATATCTGCACTAATTAAGTCCACCTTACTAATGAGATTTGCATTTCAATAATCAATTTTAATGACAGGCAACATTCTCATAGGTCCATCCATGCACTCACTTATGGCATGACGATACTCAGCAAATTCATTGTTATAATGTAAGTTTGCCACATCTGATTACCCTGGCTTTGTACTGCTGTGTTCACATTATATAGATCAGAAATTCTGAAACCGACTTCTGGTGTGGGTTTGCTGTTACTCTGAACTTTTGATCTCATCAGAGGAGTGAGATGAGTTGAGAAAAAATGAGGGCCAAAGGAAGATTTGAGCATACTCATATACATTACAATCTCAAAATCCTTGAAACTAGGACCACACTGGGATGGCATGCTGCAGTCTATCGCACTGCACTGCCTTTAACAGCTTTACAGTGACTTATGCATTGCACAGCTATGAGGATTTTAGAAGGCCACTCTTCCCGATCCATTTCTCATTTAACCTTCCAATTGTGCAACCACATTCACAATTTGACATGCCTTCGACGTGCGAAAATATGTGCAGGTGTGTTTGACATTTCTCTTGATGTGTGACTTCTATAATCATCACAAAAATCTGCATAGGCAATAAATAATAAGTAATAAATGTTTCATACAAGACCTGACAGGGTCAAAGGCTGTAGCAATAATATTGACAGAATTTTAAAACGTTGTAAGCGCAATTTCTTTTCTTTTTTTCTGTTCTCCCAATATGGAATGCTCAATCCAAAACCCGTCTCACCACTGCAACATCCTCTGTCCAAGGATGCTCTCCTCCACCTAGCAAGTACAACTCAAACTGTGTCAGGGGCACACGGCTTGCAGATGCATACTACGAGCACCTCTGTCCGTGGGTGAAGCTGGGCGGATTACGCCTCATACTGTAGAACAGAGCTACTGGCCTGAGATCTCACAGAAAACCAGTGCTATTGCCAGATGCACCATTCTACAGCCTCGTAAATATACGTACAATCCTTTCCGATTCAAAAGGTGGTGCATCTTAAAAGCAGTCTTAATATGCCTAACAATAAAACAACATACGCATTTCCTTTCCCCCTAGACACCAACCGTAACGTAACACCCGACAGTACACTTCTTACCATCATATTAATTGTCAACACACCATGACGTGGATATCTATTGTACAACAGTGACTAAGAGAACTGACAAGCCCAGTTCAGTGCACGCACAATATGTGAAGATTCTGGTCAGCTAAGTTAAACATGAATCCACGTTGTGTTAGTAACTAGCGTTAGTACAGTACCAAGGCTGTTAAACAAATGTTGTGGGACACATTGCTTGAATGTAACATCAATTTGGACTTCATGGCTAGCCATGTTCTTATTTTCATTTTAAATGCACTTTAATGTTTGGAGGTGTGGAATATTGTTAGCAGTGCGACATCTGTTCTAGCTAGTTTAACTAATGGTCTAAACGCATTCTGCCCTTGGACTGGCTCTTTAATTATGATAGCCAGCTAGCAAGCTGGGTTGTTTAGCTCCTAAGTTAGCGGTCATCATTATGCATACATAAGGGTTGGGTCGTAAAAGCTCGAATGTGAATGATTATAAAATACTCCATAACGTAGTAACATTAAACTGTAAACTTCCAACAGTTTGTTTCGTGGTTTCAAACATACGATCCGACATAGTCCACTCGTACCGATCAAATTTCACAGACTGGCAACGCAAGACCCTTGCGCACTAGCTAACCAGCTGCTAGTTTGCTAACAGTAGCATACTATAAATCACCTGTTACAGCCACTGGCAATATACCGTATATAGCGCTACTAATGTTAGTGCACTACGACTAGCTTGATACACAGTGCTAGCTACCTAGATACCTAACATTAGCTGCAAAATGTGTATCGTGCTAGCTAGTAGTAAGTTACAGTAGCAAGTTCGCTAACGTTAGCTACTTATTGCCTAGTTTCAGATCTCACTGTTATCATTGGCTAGCTAACTCAAAGTCGCTGGCACACAAACTAGTTGAGACTCTTGTATCCAACTTCGCAATATCATTCTAACTTCAAGCTGCCATCCAGCTGATAAGACATATTTAGAACTCATGCCCAGTTCGTTGTATGCCGATCCACGACTCTGAGGCCTATCGTTCTGATAGCCTGCGACCAAGATGGGCCTCTGCGTTACCACACAGGAGAATTAACAAGGTAACGTTAGTCACAAAGGTACTTACATCCTCAAGCTCATCGTCAGAGACGTTTTCCTCAGGCTGGTCCAAATCAATGTCAAACACCCCAGCCATTGCACCGGGTTTCTTTTTCTGTCTCAATTCGCTAGAATGGCTCTTGCAGCCCGCCTCATGGACATACACACAACGCCGCCATAACCGGTTATACTACAAGCCATGTGCTCACCGCCACCAACCGAGCAAATTTCCATCGGAAAAAAACAAAGCGGCACAGAAAATGCACTGATCCCACCCTAAACTGGATTGCCAATTTCCGCATACTTAGGTGTCAATCACAAAGTGAAAACTCAACGATCTCCACATTAGTACGGTGTCCATTCCAGAACAAACTTTCTAGTCCCGTGTTCCAATACTTTCCAACCATATACTATTGTCTCAACTTCTGCGTTTCCAAAAGCAAGTTATGATTTGTCCAAAAAGCGCTTTTAAAGCGTGATTCTTATATTTCGATCTTGGTGCTGCACAGTTTTAGATAAAAATCGACTCAAATAAATGATTGGGGCTGATGAGATGAAAAAACACAGGAAGAATATTTTTTAAATAAATAAAACGATCAAACTAAGGCCCATCGCTGAAAAAATTGAACTGAAAGGAAAAGTATTGTTGTTTCACAAAGAGTGGACAATATGCCTATTACAAACCTCAATTCCAAAAAGGTTGAGACAGTGTATAAAATGTAAATAAAAACAGAAAGCAATGATCCTTTTTGATCTGTATTCAATGGAAACTTTAGGTTACTGTCGTAACCCCGGTTCTTTGAGTAATATGAGCGAGATGTCTCGCTATGGGATGTGACCCTCCGCAGCCCTGACAGAAGTACCTATCTCAAATAACCAATCCTGATTGGTCAGAGAAGCGTGTCCCTCCGCTGCGTGATGTAGTCCCCCCCACTACAAATACCGCAACAGGAGGACACGCCCGCCATTCTAAAGCCCGAAATTCCTTCTCACCGCCCAGCAAGAAGGGTTGTCTGGCGAGACATCTCGCTCATATTACTCAAAGAACCGGGGTTACGACAGTAACCTAAAGTTCTTTTTCATAATATGAGCTCGATGTCTCGCTATGGGATGTGGTTACTCCCGAATTGCCAGACAGCTTTATCGAACAGCCACCAACCGATGGGAGGGTCCAGATGTCCAGATGCTAGGCCTGAAGGACCGCGCTGGCAACGCACGGGCCCGACACATCCAGCATGTAGAATCGAACAAAAGTCAGAGGCGAAGTCCAACTCGCCGCCGCACAAATGTCCTGAATAGACACCCCCCTGAACAAGGCCCAGGATGCAGCCATGCCCCGCGTAGAGTGAGCGCGCAGGCCCGCAGGCGGGCGCAACCCCTCATTAGCGTAGGCCAAAGTTATAGCTTCCACCAGCCAGTGTGAGAGGCGCTGCCTCGAAACAGGCTGACCTTTCCTGGGATTAGCCCAGGAAATAAAGAGCTGATCGCTCCGTCGGAAGCACTGAGTCCTGTCCACATAACAACGTATGGCCCGGACCGGACACAATGTATGAGCCCGCTGGTCAGCAGCTGGAGCTGTGAACGCAGCGAGAGTAATCGGGGAGCATGAACCCACCACCTTAGGCACAAAGGCTGGGTTAGGTCTCAGCGACACCCTTACGTCCCCTGGGGCAAACTGAGTGCATGACGGATGCACCGAGAGTGCATGAATATCGCTGACCCGCTTCGCGGAAGCGAGCGCCAGCAACAACATTGTCTTAAGAGACAAATGCTTCAAACTAGCACCCTGTAAAGGCTCAAAGGGGGGACCCTTAAGCCCCTCCAAAACCACCGTCAGATCCCATGGGGGCATAAGCGGCCTGGAGACTGGGAGCAGTCTACGGGCACCCTTCATAAAGCGGCACACCAGAGGGTGCTGACTCACTGTTTTGTCCCCAAAGCCCACGTGACTGGCGGCAATGGCCGCCAGATACACTTTGACTGTCGAGAAGGCTCTGCCATCATCGATGAGGCTCTGAAGAAATGATAAGACCACCGGAACAGAGCACTGAAAAGGGGTGTGATTCCGATCATGGCACCACCGCTCAAACACCCCCCACTTACCAGTGTACAAAGACCTGGTAGAGGGGGCCCGAGCATTCTGAATAGTGTTAATCACACTCGGAGGAAGGCCCGCAGTGGTCATAGAGAGCCACTCAGGGGCCACGCCCACAGTTGTAACCTGTCCGGGTGTGGGTGGAACACCGTCCCCCCCCCCCTGTGACAACAGGTCCCTGCGTATTGGCAACTGCCAGGGCCGGGCGCACAGCAACTGATAAATCTCCGCCAACCAGTGCATCGCCGGCCAGTGTGGAGCTATCAGGATAAGAGAGTGTCTGTGTTCCCTCACCCTCGCCAGGGTGGGAGGAACCAGCGCCAGAGGGGGAAACGCATAGAGCAGCTCGTGAGGCCAGTCGTGCGCCAGAGCGTCCAGCCCCAAGGGGGCCCCCCGGTTGTGTAGGGAGAAGAACAGCTGACACTGGGTGTTCCCCTCCGACGCAAACAGGTCCACTTTGGCGCGGCCATAAATGGACCAAATCTGAGTCACCACGAGAGGGTGTAAAGTCCATTCTCCGTATACGGGCGCACCCCTGGACAAGAGGTCCGCCCCCACGTTCAGGGTCCCCGGGACATGCGTTGCCCTCAATGACAGGAGACGCACACTGCTCCACAGGATCAGTTTGCGTGCCAATATGTGTAATTGACGTGAGTGCAAACCCCCCTGGTGATTTATGTACGCCACCGTGGTCGTATTGTCCGTCCTCACCAGGACATGATGACCCCTGAGGAACGGGAGAAAATGTTTCAGAGAGAGAAACACTGCCGAGAGCTCCAGAAAATGTATGTGATGTCGCTGGAGACCCAGGCTCCAGCGGCCCCTCACAGATCTGCCCTCGTGAATGCCGCCCCACCCCTGGAGGCTGGCATCCGTAGTGACCACTTTCCTGGACAGGACGGTGCCCAGGGGCACACCCTGAGTCAGAAAAGAGGGTGCCCGCCAGTGACGTAGGGCCAACACGCAATCCGACGTCACCAAAATCCTCCGTGCGCCATGACGCACGGGGTCCAGCCTGAGCGCAGCAACCCAGCGCTGAAACTCCCTCATGTGGAGGCGACCGAGGCGTATTACGTGTATAGCCGAGGCCATCAGGCCCAGCAGGCGCAGACACACCCTGAATGGAACGTAACAGTGTCTCTGAAAAAGAGCAAGACATGCCTTGAAACTGTTCGCCCTCTCCTCCGAGAGGCGCGCAGTGAACGGCATTGATAGCAGCTGTAACCCGAGGAAGATTATTTCTCGACCCGGTGAGAGATTGTTCTTTTCCGTGTTTATCACAAAGCCCAACTCTGACAGATGACGTGTGACAAACTCCGTGTGCGACCTGGCCTCCTGCTCCGAGCGCGCTAGGAGAAGCCAGTCGTCCAAATATGTGGCCAGGCGTATTCCCCCCCGCCGTAGCGGGGCGACCGCCGCGTCCGTACACTTCACGAACACCCTCGGGCTGAGGGAAAGTCCGAACGGGAGCACTCGGTACTGATAGCACACTCCCTGAAACGCAAACCTCAGATACTTTCTGTGGGCAGCGTACACTTTTATATGGAAATAAGCGTCCCTCAGATCCACTGATGTGAACCAGTCGCCTGGTTTTATTAGACGCAACAGAGATGCTTGAGTCAGCATCCTGAACTTGTATTTCCTTAAGTGACAGTTCAGAGCCCTGAGGTCCAAGATAGGGCGAATTCCTCTCCCTCCCCGTTTGGGGACGAGAAAATATCTTGAATAATACCCGGATTGACTCTGCTCGGGAGAGACGATTTGAATAGCTTTTTTGTCTAAAAGAGACATTATCTCCTCCTTTAGCACGCCAGCTAAACGTCCCTGTGCTCGTGACTGTATTATGCCGGAAAAACGAGGCGGCACAGTGTTGAACTGCAGCCGGTAACCCCGCTCTATCGTGCGTAATACCCACGGATGAGCCCCTATTTCTCTCCACTTTTGAATGTGTAAACACAGTGAAGGGGAAAATATCGGCTGGGGTTCTGCCAACACGGGAGGGCTCATAAGTGGTGGTATGGCTCCCTCCAGTGGCAGAGCGAGAGAATGTCCCTCGTGCCGTACTGCGCATGCACGAACTCGCGCCGCAGCCTGGGTAAATTCCTCCGTAGCCGGAAGTGGGATGCCCATCGCCGGCAACAGAGGGACAACATGCCCGGTGGACATGTTGCTTATGTGCAAAGCATTTATTTTGTTTGTGCTTGCTTTGTTTTGGGTATTTTTCACACATTTTGTTTTCAACTTTATTACCTTGAATAAAGGCAGAACATTGTGTGTATGCGCGTGCTTGTGGACATGTGAACACGGCTGTGCAACGGCAAACAGCCCGGTGACAATGTCCCTCCTCGTCTCGTCTGGCCCTGGGGCGGAGATCAGCGACTGGAGATGCGCACTTAAAACCCTCTTTGGTGGAGCCCATGAACGGGGAACTGATGGGCGCGTCACCCGGAGAAACGGCGAAGGCGGTCAAGTAGCCTTCTTCTTCCTCCTACCCTGCGCAGCTGAAGCGGCCGGTGGAGGCGGCGGGGCTGCGGGCTGAGCGCCGGGGGGACCCTTCCAACCAACCCGAGGAGCAGGCGACTGGGATCGGGCCGGGGAAGGTTGCTGCTGCGGCCTCTTCGGGACCTTAAATCGCGCAGATTGAGCAGCAGCCTGGGCGAAAGACTTTCCCCGGGGCGGGGGAGACGGCGAGGGGGCTCTACGCGGCAGGCAGAGCGCAAACGCCTCGTTGTCTTTCTTCCTCGCCTCCGCTCTCTCCTGCATGGAGGTCAGAGCTGAGCCGAAGATACCCTCCGGTATGACGGGCGCATCCAGGATGTCGTCTCGCTCTCTGTCAGTCAGCCTGGCGAGATTGAGCCACCTGGCTCGTTCCTGGACCACGAGAGAAGCCATAGCTTTCCCCGTGGCGAGCACAGCCACCCGCTGGACATGAAGGCACAGGTCGGTAATCACTCCCGCCTCGCGCCAAACCGCGGCGCTAGGTGCACCGTGGAGAATGTCGGCTTGGTAAGCGGAGAGAAGCGACAGCACATTCAAAGCCCTCATCGAGAGCGCGGCTTGCTTGTACGCCCTCTCGGTCAAAGCAGACTGAAGACGCTCCGATTTAGCGGGGAGGGACGGACGTCTGCTTGAGCCAGCCATGGCGCCACCCGGGTACAGATGCGCTGCAACCGGGGACTCGACCCGGGGCATGGCGAGGAGACCCAGGGCTTCCATGTTCTCGGTGTCGAGGACGGAGGCACCCGGGATCTGGTTCCTTCCACTGTACGGCTTGTCGCTCCACATCTTGGTGAGCTCGAGCAGTAAGTCAGGAAAGACGGGAAGAAGCTGCTTGGCCGTGTTACCGCCCGGTGCTAATAGCCTGCCCTCGTAGCGCGAGCGCGAGGGCTGTGTCACCGGAGCGGGCCAGGGAATACCCATGCTCGCTGCCGCACGCTTGCACGTGTCGAGCAGGACCACAGGAACCGGGGACGAGGGACGTGCGTCCTCGCCGTCCTCCGAGCCCCCGGAAAGCAGCCCCGGCTTTGCAGCCGGCACCGGAGTGATTAAGGCATCATACTCCTCCTCGCTCTCTGAAATGAGAGGGGGATCATCGGAGTCGGACTCCACACACTCCAGCTCTAACACATCGTCGGAAGGGAAGGCAGGAACCGGGGACATCACGGACAGGGCGGCCCAGTCGGTGTGCACCTCGTGTACCTCCTCCACCATGGGCTCCTCTTCGTCAGCGGCTACCGGGGTAGCGGCGGTCAGAAGCGGGTCCTGGTCGGACAGGCTGGCTTGGCGAGCCAGGCGGCGTCTCAAGCTTTTCGTCGTGAACATTTTGCAATGTACACACGACCCGGGGACGGATAGGGACAGCCTGGCGTGGTCAGTCCCGAGACAACCCATACACACGGGGTGCGTATCCTTCCCCGAAATCCGGGCACCACAAGGGCAGGGCCGGGAGTCTCCTCTGGCATGAGGAGCAGCGGACGCCATGGGGGCAAAAAACACCGGCGGGTGCGCGGGTGTCTTTTACGGTAAGTGCTAGCTAACTGGTGTGTTAGGAGCAGGTAGCTAGCTAACTGGTGTGTTAGGAGCAGATAGCTAGCTAACTGGTGTGTTAGAAGCGAGAGGCTGATAACTGGCGTGTTAAAAGCAAGATGCTAACTGGTGTGTTAGCAGAAAACGTCGAGGGGAGCTGGCGTGCAAAACCTCGGCGAATATCGTGAGCTGAGTTAGCGTCCGTCGACAGAAGCTAATAAATAATTAATTCCGTCTGTGGACAGTTAAACTAACTTAGGCTCGGGTGAGATAATGCTTCTAGGTGAGAAGAATTTTTAGAATGGCGGGCGTGTCCTCCTGTTGCGGTATTTGTAGTGGGGGGGACTACATCACGCAGCGGAGGGACACGCTTCTCTGACCAATCAGGATTGGTTATTTGAGATAGGTACTTCTGTCAGGGCTGCGGAGGGTCACATCCCATAGCGAGACATCGAGCTCATATTATGAAAAAGAACAGTACAAAAACCAGATATTCCATAGAGTTCAAGAGAAAAATGAGTGAGGAAAAACAACCCTTAAAGTGATCCATCCATATCTACTGCATATCTGGCAGCAGAGTGATGGTTTGAGGCTTGTTTGATACCTCAGAGCCTTGAAGACTGACAGCCATTTAGACAACTATGTGTTCCATACTGTTCCAGTGTAATTTACAGTTTAATCTAGAACCCCCCCCCCCCCCCCAATTCCCATAGAGATCCATTACAATGCAGAGAGGTTATAGTAACTCTTGTAAGAGTACCAGAAAATAAGATATCAAGAGTCTTTTGATGTTGTTGGGTCACAGACATCAGAAAGGCATGGCATGCAAAGGATATGTAACCAAATAATAAATATGAGGACTTTATTTAAGTTTATGTTAATTTGCCCAATTACTTTTCGTCCCCTAAAATTGGGGGGGGGGGGGGCTATAAAAATGGCTACAATTGATACACGGTTCCCCCTACATGGATGTCAAAACCCTCAAATTAAAGCTGAAAGTCTGCACTTTAACCTCATAGTCACTGTTCAATTTCAAATCCAATGTTCTGGAATACAGAGCCAAAACAACAAAAATTGTGTCAAACGTTTGGTCCCCACTGTATGTAAAAGAAAATTTACAAATCACTGCTTTCTGCTTTTATTTGCATTTTACATACTGTCCCAACATTTTTGGAATTGGGCTTGTACAAAGATCTGGACAGAATATAAGACCACACTATACTGTGAATTTAGAACCACACGAACATGCCCTAACTCCGTTTTTTAGGGACCTTAATCTTGGATTCATGATTTACTGCACTTCTGAATACATTTGGGTGGCAGTGCAGTGCCCCCAAGTGTTATAAATTCACAATGCAGCTTGATTAAATTATGCCTTGTTTTCAAAAGATTTGTACGGAATAAACTGGTGGACTTTGAGTTTCGTTGTCAAATAAAATAAGCACACTACTAAATGTAAGCTGAAAGAAACTGAAATTTTACAAAACTGTGGGGAAATACTTTTTTTCAATTCAATTACATTTTTTTACATGATGTTTTGGCCATGTCCTTCATCAAGTAACATCTCACAAGAGCTGTACAAATGCTTTCTTAAATTAACAGGCATGCACAGGCGATCGTTCCCAATTAATTACAACCACAAAGATAAAGTATTGGAGAGAATAAGGAGTGGCTCATCCTGTTAAGGCACTGTTGCATTGTGTAGTTGAGCCTTGTGGTCTGGTAGCAAATCTATTGTTCCAGACTGAGGCTGGCAGCGCTGCAGGGCAACACATAATTGGCAATAAATTGCCCTGAGGAAGGGATTAATTCACCAGAGATTATTGTGAAATCTAAAATTAGTAAAAAATGGAGGGGGGGGGGCATTTTAAAACAAGTGGCTAGAAGTGCCATCCCGGGGCAGGCTGGCAGGCTGGCTAATTTAGGCTTGCAAGAATGACTACACAAAAAACCCTGCAATTCATCGAGGTATTTTAAATCCGAATATCACTAGAGATTGTCGTTTAGAACATATTGTGTGGCCTTGTGTGAATTAGTGAGTTGTCATTTTGTATTTCTCCAACACATTCAAGAATTTAAGAGGCTTTGATTTATAGAGAGAAATCACACTCATGACCAATTACTCATCAACTTTAATGTACGTGTGAAGGGGAAATGTATGCTTATAAGATAAAAAGCTCATTTCTAAAGATAAAAACAGCCCGTCCTCCAAACTACTGTCCAGTAGTTTGTTGAAAATTCCTGAGTGGCACAGTACAGCCGTAACGTTTCTTTTGCATATCGGTGATGTTGATTACAGAAGTATGGCTGCAGGAATAGGACATACTGAAATTACTGCTTTTTATCTTAATATGATGCTAATTATTTACTAGTGTTGCACAAGAGACTGCAAACAGTACGTCTTGTATGGACATCTCATAAATAACATAGATAAACTGCTACATGTTTATTCTGTTGCATCTTTATTTCTCCCCAAAGTATGATTCAGTGCATTAAGACATGGGCCAAAGGGATTTGAGTTCTTCCTGCTCACTAAACCTCTACAAGTTGAGATGAGTGTAATATCCTCATAGCATATTGTTCCTTCAGTGAATTGCAGGCAAGCATGCTGTTACCCCTGATCAGCTGTGTTCAGAGATGTTCAATATCTTCATTCTGATGATCGTATCATAGCCACTGTTTGTGTGTGTTGTCCTGAGGGCTACAGAGCAGTCTTAGGTTGGTTTTGTAGCATACAGGTAAGGGAGCTGGTCTTATACCTTTCAGGTTGTAGCTTCAGTTCTCAGGTGGGGCACACTTGAGCAAGGTACTTAACTGAATTGCTTCAGTAAAAATCCAAAAATAAAAAAATTGTATGTAAATATAAGCTGTCAATCTGGATAAGAATGTCTACAAAATGCCTAAAATGTCTTATAAAGTGCAAATATTTTCTGCAGTTCACATATCCCGGCTACAATGTCTGACCCAGTTATGAATATAAATGCAGGATATTGTCAATATTTGCACGCATACATCAGGAAATAAGCCCTTTAAATGTAAAAGGGGATATTTCCATTTAAACTTCTCTCAGTCAGATAAACCAAATGTTTTCTGGTTAGTCTTAGTCAGTCTTTCTCCCACAGACAATAAAGATTCTGCTCAAGTTTACTGGTATCACTAAATCACAGAATTCCTTTGTGTGTTTATGTATGCTCTGTAATGGGCTGATATCCCATCCAAGGGTGTTCCCACTTTGCCCCCTGCACCAGCTGAGTGAGTTTTACCATGCCACCAACAAAGGCACAAGCAAGTACATTACATTACAGTCATTTAGCAGACGCTTTTATCCAAAGCGACATACAATAAGTGCATAAAGAAAGGTCATTGAAGCTGTGGGTAAATCAGCTATACTATAATTCTATTCTAAATACTATTATAAACTATAACATCAAACAGTTAGACAAAAAAAACACGGGGAACAAGTACTTTGAGAAAAGGTCTTAGATGAGGATATCAGTCAAGGTGGAGAGGTGTGTCTTCAGGCCACGATGGAACGCAGGCAGTGTTGGAGTAGAACGTAGAGGAATGGGGAGTTCGTTCCACCACTGAGGAGCTAGGGTGGAAAAGCTCTGCAGTCGGAGCGAGTCGAGAGCCGGTTGACACGGGGGGGGGGGGGGCGCGTGCCCCTGCTGTGAAGAGCGAAAAAGTCAAGCAGGAACATAGTGCTGGATTAAGTCCTGCAGGTAGGGCGGGGCATGTCCTATTGCCTGCAGTGTAGGCCAGGGTCAGAACTTTGAACCTGATCCTGGCTGCAACTGGCAGCCAGTGGAGTGATCTCAGCAATTGGAGGTATAGTGCCATGTCTTTCGACAAGGACATCAGTTACAGTTAGATTTCTTCATCTAACAAACAAGGGGTTAACCATGTGAGAAATGAGAGCTTTAAATTAGCCCAAGACTGAAACAATACAGAATAGTGAGGAAGCAGAATAATAATACTCTATGGGTTTGTGTCTATGGGCTGGCATTAACAGAGCAGACAGACAGCAGATTCAGTCTCGTTTCATAAACCATTATTTTTCTCTAATGGCCTCTTTATGGAGCCCCAGCAGATCAGTTCTTGTTGCCTCTAATTACCATGTGGAGAGAAAGTATTGTGCAGAGAAAGTAGTGTGCAGAAAAAGGGGCTTACACATTTCTTTGTATTTTTTACATAGTCATACAGGTCCAGTACCTTGCTCAAGGGTACAACGGCAGTGTCCTACGTTGGAATCAAACCTGCAACCTTTAGATCAAGGATGGGCAAGACCGGCTGTATATTTTTCTGGATTTCAGACAAACTTCTGCTCATAATTATTGAGCAAAAACCTGCATACACACCAGCCTGTGAGACCTGGAGTTGCCCATTCCTGCTTTAGATACATATACTATACTACACTGCCACCCAACGTGTGAGGGGTTCTCTATTCTGGCCCACTGGTACAGGCCTACAAACAAATTGTGTCTTTTTTCAACATAATGTATTTTACTGTGGCATAATTATGTTATATTTGTATTAGTGGAAGTATTTTGTAATCAGTAAAAGGCTAGATTGATCAGATTCCATAGAATTGCTACTGGTGGTGAACATTAACCGTTGCTTGCGGTGGGGGGAAAAAACCAGATATTTCCAGCTGCACTGCACTTTTCAGTGTGTTCCTTCAGGCACAGCCAACTGTATATGGGCTTAAATATGAATGGAGCTTACTGTAAGAGGTCAGACAATTCCAGAAACGTCAGGGTAAAATGCCCATTAGGGAGCAGTGACTCCCAAATAAATAAATAAAACTGTAATTTAGCATCATCTGGAATTCATCAGAACTGAGGTCAAACAGAGTTTTGGTCAGATAGGCTATACTGTTTGGATAACTTAATTTGTTTTCCCAGATGAAGATCACACCCGCAAGGGTCCATTTCTGGGGAAGATGTGGCCTGATATGTAAATTAAATTCAGTTAACATAATGTAATATCAGATTTTAACACACATAGTTGTTTTCAGACTTAACCAATGGTCTTAATTGCTCTCTCTCTCTCTCTTTCTCAGGAGACATTAATTATGGACTTATTGGCAGAGAGTTATAGTTATAATTTCTGTTTAATGCCTGGAAGAAAGCAGCCTTTCTTGGAAAAACTTAGAGGTCACGCCGAGCATTTCAGTGAAACTAACTGATAGTCTCCTTTGTCCTCAGTATGGCAATGGATTTGGGTAAAGGTGAAAGAAGGGCTTACTCAATATTACTGTTCAATTGAAGATGAAATACATCTTAGTAGTTTTAAGTGCCAATCTGAGTGAATATGGGGATGGTATAGTGGTTTGGTTCCCAGTTGACGCACAGTTGCTTGAGTAAGGCACTTAACCCAAATTGCTTTGGTGAGGACAAATGAGGGATAAGGGCATGTGCTGAACTAATAAATAATGAAAATAAAAGCTGCTCTGGCTTCAAAACAAATAGAATAACAGCTTCTGCAATTCACTCATTTGACGTGTCTGCCAAGTCACCAGTAATTATATGATTACAATCCATACTTAAAACATAAAAATACATAATGACGAGAATAGGCCATTAGGCCCAGCCACCATTTATATACAAACGACAACAGTGCTACTCAACTCCGGGTCCTGCATGCGGGCCCCAGTGTCTGTTGGTATTTGCTCCAACCATGCGCTACACCACCTGATTTCACTAATTACTTTACCTCCTTGGTTCAGGAAGTAAGCTCATTAGGGAAATCAGGTGGTGTGGTGCATGGATGGAACAAATACTTGCAGACACTGTGGCCCGCAGGACCTGGAGTTGAGCAGCCCTGAATTAAAGTCTGTTTCAATCCGGAAGGTTGTAAGTTCATATCCTGGATGGGGCACTGCCATTGTACCCTTGAAAGACACCCTTTAAAGAGTAGACAGCAGAGGTGTTTCAAACTGCAGTTTCTGTCTGTCATTCTGCAGAACAGGACGTTTCATTTGTCCGTTCAGTTTAAGACCAAGGCCTCAATCATGGGACCTTATCCACTCTCCTGAGGCCACATCGCATTCTGCAGTTCATGCTTCTTAGATCACTGAACACACTGAAGAACACTAATCATTGCATATACAGATATGTCCACTTCAGATTTTTGTGTTTATATGTTTGATTTCTGACTCAATCGAGGATTTTATTTAGACTTAGAGGTCATGTCAGAATTGAAAACGAAAAACCCAGTGTGCTGTTTCAATCTGCCCTGTGGAAATTGTTGTGGACTTCTGAGACCTCCAGAAGATTGACGAGGAGGGAGGAAGACCCTTATGATGCGTGTGTCACAGTCCTGCCAGAACACCAGCTTCAGCAGCCAGACCGGGTTACGTTCCTGCACACGGCCCACACTCCTTTCCCAGTTCTGAACAGTGGGAAAATAGTTCTGGGAAAAAAATGCATATTTGCCTTTTCAACATTATCACCGGGGGACGTCAAGGGAACAGCTGTATGGGATCCCCTTCACATTTCTGACCAGCAAGCCAGTGTGTGTGCGTGTGTGTGTGTGTGTGTCTGTGAGAGAGAGAGAGAGAGAGAGAGCGAAATAGAGAAAGGGAGAGTGAACATGAATGAACATGACCATGTTTTGAAAGTGTAATTAAAGCAATTGCTCTTTATGTTAGTGAAGTGTGGGGCCCCATTACCAACCAGCATTACAGTAAATGAGAAAAACGCCATACAGAAACCCTGCATGTAGAATTCTGCAAAAACATTTTTAAATTACAAAGAAAAACTCCAAACAACGCATGCAGGGCAGAATGCCTCACAGTAAGAAGGTACTGAGTTCGAATCCTGCTTCCGTGTGGAGTTTGCATGTTCTCCCGTGTCCGCATGGTTACCTCCGGATACTCCGGTTTCCTCCCACAGTCCAAAGACATGCAGGTTAGGCTAATTGGAGACTCTAAATTGCCTATAGGCATGAGTGTGTGAGTGAATGTTGTGTGTGCCCTGTGATGGATTGGCAACTTGTCCAGGGTGTATTCCTGCCTCTCGCCAAATGCATATTGGGACCCTGCGACCCTGACTAGAAATAAGTGGGTTAGATAATGGATGGATGGATGGATTATTATTATTAGTATGTAATCTGAACTCACTGCACCATAAAGCCCTGCTATACCAAGAGTATAGAAGAGAGACCTGAAGCTAACTGAACAGAGCAACACCACCACCAGTCAGCTTCAGGGCAGCACATCAACAACACCGATTAATGCAAACCAAATTATCAAACACTGCAAAAACTCTTATTTGGATGATTGGGATACAACTACTAATGCTACCAGGCCCTAAATATAAATTGGCAGAATATCTACTCATCATTAAAAATTCCAAACATAGGGAGTTCCTGACCAACTATTGTGTCAATGACCACAGCCTGGCCATTGAAAATGCAAACCTGGCTAGCCAGGGAAGACAGGCTGCACGATCATGCGCAAGCAAAGAGGTTGCGATAGTGGTTATATTGTACATATTATGATCAAGAGAAGAAAATGTTCTTCACACCATAATTATTGAATTAATTTATGGTTATGATTTTTTACTTTTAATATGTTTGTTGTGAGTATTGTAAGTCATACTTGTTGCATGTTGTGTATGTGGATTCCATATTCCTGTATGTTCTGTATGTTGATTTGGCAATATGACTATATGGTTGTCCTGTCAATAAAGCAAATTGAGATTGAAAAATTAAGAGAGAGAGATCATTGATGTCTGCAAACCATAATCTGTGTTGTGAGATGTCAGAGCACTGGCAAGGTGTTATAACACTTACTGGACATACTTGGTCTGCAGAATACAGCTCATTCTGATTGCACTGATGTGAGACATATTTCCAGGACATCAATGGGACATGATGTGGTGCACCAAGCTAAAACAATCAATCTTGGTGCGTCGAAATGCTTTACAGTCCGAAATGGAATCCTACTTGTGCCAGTGTAGGTTGGAAGTGCGACTTCACCTCCAGTTTACACAGTACATTGTACTCTAAAGTTTAAAATCCCTCCCCAATGCCTCAAAACTGAATTAAATATGAGCATTTGGTTGTAAGCTGAGAAGAGCTTGCAAATACTGTGCAAGTGCCAAATACATCACTTACAGTAAGAACCTGAGTATGAAATGTTGATATCTCTCAATGATAAATTACTGTTCTGTGACACAAAAAACATATGTGTGTAAATATGCACGTTCCACATATCATAAATATACCAAAATGATATTAGTATTAGCATGCGCAGACAGTCACGTTGTAAATTATACATGGTGCAGAGCATTTCTACAGCAGTCCTGGGAGACTGACCTTTGGAGCTCTCCCTGAGCCTTTGTGTTTATAGTCAGATAACAGAGGTGGTTTTGAATTGTATATGACACAGTGAGACGTCAGGATATTTCAGAAAATTGATAAACAGTCATCGCAACCATCAGCTAATATCTCTATACAGTACTATATGTGACCAGAAAAAGTCATGTTCAGAAATCAATCTTTTTAGCAGCAGTTCCTGTTTCGGTTATGTCATGTAATTATTTATGGGACTATTGACAATAGCAGCTGTATGTTCATAGGTACTGTACATGGTTCATTCTTCTCACAATGAAAACTCTTCCTTCTGGATACTTAAGTGTTGAATTAAATTTTAAATTTGACTTTTTCTTGCCTTTGTGTCAATTGTGCTGGGGTATTAGATGAATCATTTACATGAGTTATCACCTTTATTCTTTGACAAAGTAGGAGTTTTTTTTTTTTTTTTACAAATTAGTAACTGCAGAAGGTTTTTAAAAATTATTTTGTTTGTTTGAAGACAGAGCAGAATATACAAGGGCATACAAACAACCGATTTCAGGGGGCTGTTGTTCGGCTCTTCTTCCATTCTCCAGGGTTTTCAAAAAGAAGTTCTTGACCTTATCAGATGAGTGAACTCGGAGACAAAAGTCACTTTCTCTCTGGAAACGTTTTTTGTTTGTCTCACAACAGTTCCACCAAGTTGCCATGACAATCATTTTGGAAGGTTCCTTCCAATAGGACCTCATGACCTCATGACCTCATTGACTAGGGTTCAGTGACACAACAGTAACTTGGATTTCATAGGACTCTGGGGACCAGTAGAAGTGATAAGGTCTCCATCTGTGATGAATGTTTTTATGGCAAAATCTAAAGAAATATGGGGAGTCAGGTCAACCCAACTGTGCCCAAGAGAGTGAAGTCTCTGGCTTGGGCTGCTGGTTCCCAACGATGTCTGTGGAGGAAGGACAACAGGAAATAACATGTGGAAAGTGCAGTGTGAAGTTAGGGCTCAGAGAGTGACCCTGTCCCCCAGCTCTGCCCAACGCTGCACAGCATGTGTGCTTTCCACTCAGACAGCCGCACTGAGCGCAGGGTCAAGCACGCATGCACTGGCTCAGTGGAACGTGCTGCACCGCATGCAGGATTTATTAACAAGAACAGACTAACATCGTACAGTGCTGTCAGTAAAGGGCAGGGCAAGCAAAGATAAAAAAAATACATTTAAAACAAAGTTTTGAGAGTTTTCCATGAGACCAATGTTGTAACAAAGTTTTAAAATGTAATTTTTTAAACGTTTTTTAAGTATTTTGATGAGGTTTTATGGGTATAGCTGATGCATAGCAAACTCTCAAAAGAAAACACATTAGACCCAAACTTAGTTTTTATGACAAAATAATAGCAACCATGGAATGTGATGCCCTGTTTGGTTGATAAGGGCAAAATAAGATACTATATTATCTTGATTCAATTATCTTGATTCAATTATCTTGCCTGTATATTTTCAGATACCAAATACAGCATGGTATGTCATATTGGGTTTTTAACCAAAAAAAGAAACAGCAAATACAGAACACAGAATTTTTTTTCTTCATTTATTCATGCGTCACACATGGGAAACCTGATACAGGCTTCTTTAATCACATCAATAGATATCTAGATATCTTCTCTAATCACATTATCTTCTGGTTAAGGTGTGACCTAGCAAAAACAGAGCCAAGAAACAAGATGGAACATCAGTCTACACACACATGCACACACACAGGTACGCATGTGCTCGCCCATACTCTCTCTCTCTCTCACACACACACACACACACACACACACACACGTACAGGCACACATTGGAGAGGCTAAATAACCTCCCTAATCTTAGTGCTATGACAGGAAAGTGGAATACACAGAGGAAACCCACACAGACATGAAGAGAACAAACAAACCGCACATAGACAATGCCCGGCTTAAACCCTGGGAGCTGTCAGAGATGCAGTGCTACGATCTCTGTCACTGAACCACCCCTTTAGATAAGAACACAATGTTGTCGTGTTCTGTTTTCTAAATCATTGGGGATGGGGATGCAATAGACCTTAAAGTATTACTGGTTGTGGTTGCTGTTCCAGACAGTCCTGAAGTCTGTTTCTGTTTCAACTGGTGCCCATCAGTTTGAACCCTTCCCTCAGGGGATGAACTAAAAACAGAGAGTTTGATGATGGGGGGGCTAATGGTGGAAACACAGCTGTATTATGGGAGCCTCGCTTACTCTGTTGGACACAGGAACAATTGTACAATCTCAGAAATAAAGGTACAGTGGAGGTACATTTTTCTTTAAAAAAAAACACATTTCCAAAATGTACCCTGAAAGGTACAATAATGTTCTTCGGATACTATTTTTTACAAGCAATAAAGGTACAAATTAATCATTAAACCATGGTCAGGGGTACAATTTTATGTCGGCAAACTCTAGGGTACCACCCCAGTGACAAGTGTTGTACATTTTTTTCTGAGTGTAAATAAAATTAAACCTGTTACAGGCACACATTGTAAATTCCCGAAAACACTAAGTATAGATGCAAGCTTAAGAAATTTAACACTTGATGTAATCTTGGTAAAATAAATAAATAAACGATGTTTTCTTTTTCCCCCCGGAAACCCTAAATAAATGCTGTTTTGACGCGGTCACTATGACGAGACTACTGGCGATATTAATAAAGAGGCTAGGTGTGTTACATTTCCAAACGACCACTGCCTGCACTGCCGGTGAGATGCTCCATTTGCTTAAACATTTTACCTGGGTCATTCTTTTGCGTCAATACGACAGGGGTAATGACTTGCTGGGATGGGCACAGCATTCCAAAGTTTTGGTCACATTTGTGTAGTCTCATAGGACGGATTTACTTGGGCCACGCAGAATTGGGCGTGGTTTTACATTATTAGACTCGCGGCTGGAAAAGCATGTGGTACAAGCAGTTAGGCAAAGATCTTGCGGCTGCTACAACGGCAAATACAGTATGTTCTTTAGTGAAACCAGCGCGTATTGTAAGCGAAGGTAGAAGTCATTGTTGACTTTGCATTCTAAGGTAAGAAGCAACTTCACAGACGCAAAACATTATGCACTTTAATCTCAACTTATTTCCTTTATTTTCCTTCACATTTTTACGCAATAACAATGTCTATATTTTCCACACAACAAAGGGAAAAAAATAATCTTATAACGAAAGTTTTTCTTGGCATACAAGACATTTACAGTAAGCTATTCATTAATCGATTAGCACGGCATTGTTTTAGAACGTGGACATCTATTGTGTTTTCAATTATTAGGCTACTTTAATTATCCACGCCAGCGTATAATGATCTTTATTTCTCGTTCTTGTTTTTCAGATGACAATTCCCCAAACTCAATTAATTGTTTGGGAAATCTATTTTGGATTGATCAACTGATTTCCCACTGAATGTTTCTATATAGGTATTGCGCAAGCTAGTGGGACATTTTTACTTCTTTTAGAATTGTTTCTTCTCCGGTGTTCCCGTCTGAAATGGATCCGTTATATATAGTAATTGAATTAATTATTGCTTTTTTGTCTGTTTCTGGGAATGTTTTGGTCTGCTGGGCCGTTGCCACCAACACGACCCTGAAGAACGCCACGAATTATTTCTTGGTTTCTTTAGCTGTGGCAGACATCCTGGTTGGTTGTTTAGCCATCCCTTTTGCCATCACAATCAGCATTGGACTGCAGTCGGACTTCTACGGTTGCCTTTTCTTAGCATGCTTTGTTTTGGTGCTCACCCAAAGTTCAATCTTTAGCCTACTTGCGGTAGCCGTTGACCGGTACTTGGCAGTCAAAATTCCACTCAGGTGAGTCCTCTTTCTTTACTCCACATTAGCGCAAATTAGGTTTTTTTCTCGTAAACATCATGGTAAGATGCATAATAGGGGTCATTCAAATGTTAAATATTAGTTGGCATGCAACGTTTTTTCTCTGAGATTCTAATTTTGAATTTGCCCTAGTAGACAAAAAGAAAAGAAAAAAGAGTGTTCTTTTTGTCAGCCCTTGTTTTGTAAGAAAGTGCATATTTTCTAGCCCTTGTTATGCTTTCAAATTACTGATTGTTAAAATGGTACTTAAGTGGGCTACCAATTAGTTTTTTGCTCTCCTTCACTCCAACTAAGCAAGAAAGTATTCATATTCTCTAGAAAGTATAGGCCCTATCTATTCTAAGCGGGGGTCAGCACCATCATCTTCTTTGATGGAGGACTCTGTGAAGACCTGGCCTTTTTTTAAAAAACGTTTTTGAATAACATAAATAATGTCTACCACAGTATGGACACGTTGTGACCCGATACCATGCATGACATGACATGGCATTCAAAGTAGCCTATGCCTATGTGTTATGGCGAGCAAAATCTTTTCCAATTACCTCTGGCAGAAGAGGAGAGGAAATGTCCACATCCACGCTGGTAAAGCATTTAGAAATGCTATGATTTACATTGAGGGGAAGATAGAATGAGTGGTTACACAGTTCATCGTAACTACTACCCCACTATCTCAAAGCTAAATAAATGATTGACTGTCAAAATGTGTAGCATGTGTGCATTTAACATGACTGGCTAAAGAAAGTGTAGTATCAGTTTGTTCCTGACTGACGTACTTCCAGTGTTTTGAGCATAGTCTGCATTAATAAATGGAACAAGCAGTTCGATATGTAAGTGATAGATTTATTTATTTATTTATTTTTTAATCTTATAATGCATTTGCCTAGATGCCTTTACCCAGAGTGTCCTAGTATTGGGCCTTATAGGCTGATCCCATTGCTGCAATGTTTCATAATGCTTCATAAATTTGAGAAAGTACAGGCCAGCACACAGTCCTTCAAATCCACCTCCTTTCATGCAGCATCCCTATGTCAGAAGTTAGTACAGGCAGACTACAGTATTCTCAAGTAACAGTCAGAGCAACTGCGTATTTTAAACTCATTTAACTGCGAACAACTGTAATGCAGCAGTACATTTGTATGTATCAGTGGTACATCTGTTAACTATTATAAAGTCATACCTACTGTTACTGAGCCTGTCCACAGCTTTAATGGCCAGCTCAACCACCTAGTATTGCACACTCCGAGTCCTGATATCCTGCCGAAAAACATGCCGGACCCGACCCCACCTGATTGAGCCATCTCTACCATTTGGTTTATGAGTCAAGTCCAACAAGACACCAAGACCCTAAACGTGCTCCACCAAATGGCTGAGGGCCATTAAAGGGTTAAGGCGGAATTTAGGTCTATAAATCATTTTAGTCAAAATTATCAGAAGTCATTGGAAGGTAATTGTCTCAGCAAGGCTATTTTATTTTTAAAAAGTTTACAATTTACAATCTATAAAAACCATTTTGATACATGTATATCATCTGTCATACAAACATCTCCTTTTTATAATTTAGGTTTTTTTAAACACATATTGAAAGTTCTCATTCAGATCGGAGTTTTATAAGTCACAAATTAATAAAGTTGGTTCAAAATCCCCAAAATGACAAAAAACATAATGCTCATTGCGAAATAGAATTGTTTTTTTCTCTTTTTTGCAGAGAATTATACTTGTTGGAGATGTTTTATCAATGTTTTTGCATGACACCAATGATATGTGACGTTGTTGTATGATGGTGCTAAACTACTAATCAGTAAGAGTAGCTAATGTCATGTTTTTTTCTGTCTGCTTTTTTGGGGCGGAAGGGGATGGGGCCCCGTGGCTGTGGTCTGCCCTGGCCCCTGGCCCCTGTGTGGGAGGCGATGAGTGAAAACGGTTTTGCAGGTGCTTAAAAGCTCAGGAAACCGCCCACTTCCCGTGGGGCCATATATGAATGAATTTTGGGTCACAGAGGGAGGGAAAGAGGCAAGGTCACCAGACAAAGCCTGTAAAGGATACACTAGAGGAGGGCGTGTAGCTACGGAGGGGGACTGTGGTTTTGTCAGAGTTTGATCAGCTCCTGCATTTTGAGACACGGTGCAGATGAGCAATCACTACGGCCTGGACCAGCAGTTGGAGAGAAGAGGGAAATGCGTGGTTGTAAATGTTGGACATGAAGGTGCATATCACTGCTAACATCATTTGCTACTGCACTCTTTTGCTATCGAAAGTCTGCAATACAGAGTTAGGCCTTCAAAGGCCGTGGGGACGTGCTTACTGTAAATCACCAAACTTGCAATTTATTTAAGATTTATTTCAGTTTCCCTTGTGATCAGATATCAAACATCAACGGCTTAAATAAAAAGTAAAAATCTACCTACATTCTATGCCTTCACATATTTAATCTATACAATGAGGAATATCCACATACATGGAAGTTAGAGAATGGCAACAGAGAAATGAGAAGATATGAAAGGGGCATAGTATAAACCATACAAAAAATAGTTCATAGTGATAAAAATGTGATGTTATAATACAAAGGCTTGTGTATGAGATTGCTTTAATGTGTATACTATCAACTCACTGTATTATTTACATACAATATTTTAAGCCAAGCCTTGTAACCCATATTTATATTTTATGCAATGCGGTATTTGGCTTTGGTTCATACTAAGTGGCATTATTCAGCATTACATTATTCCACATTAGTATTTGGCATCACAAGGGCTAAATACATTGTCTGAAAAAATGCCAAATTCAAGTCCTTCCCTGTAATCCAATGTTGTAATATTCAAATTACAACCCATGCAACAATAATTAATAATAATAAAAAGCTAGGAACAGCAAGAACAATCAAGATTCCAGTGTATTTTAAATATTAGGTTTACTTACAATCCCTGCCAATTGTTGCTACCCATATCATAACAGAACAACAGTGAGGTGGTATGGCAGTAAATTGTTGTAAATGTTTGGTTTGTGTGAGGAGAAACTGTATTTCCAGTAGTAGGCAGTTAATTAACCTTCACCTGTGTTAGGAATGAATTGTTATGCATTCAGGAGTGTGAGGCCCAGGGGGCCCGCTTCCTCACCGTCGCCAGGGAAATCTCTGGGACCGTCTCTCACAGGGTTTGGCCAGAAAGAGCACATTGCTTCAAAATGTTTTTTAACATTCTTTCCAGGTATAACGAAGTGATGACAGGAAAGCGAGCCAGAGAGATTATCGCCCTGCTCTGGGTCCTGTCTTTCATTATTGGGCTTATCCCCTTCCTCGGTTGGAACAAGAAGGATTCGGCATGCCGGGGGCCCGCGAACGAGAGCGTTCCGGGGAACGGCAGCGGCCTGAGCTGCCGGCTAACGTGCTACTTCGAGAGCGTGGTGGAAATGCGCTACATGGTGTACTGCAACTTCTTTGGCTGCGTGCTGCCGCCGCTGCTGCTCATGCTGGGCGTGTACGCGCAGATCTTCAGCGTGGCGCGACAGCTGCTGCGGCAGATGGAGCTGAAGCGAGGCGAGGCCGCGGGATCGCACAGCCTGCTGCAGCACGAGATCCACGCCGCCAAGTCGCTCTCCATCATCGTGGGCCTCTTCGCTCTCTGCTGGCTGCCCGTGCACGTCCTCAACTGCCTGACGCTCTTCTGCGGCCGGCTGCACAAGCCGCCCGCCGTCATGTACCTGGCCATCATCCTCTCCCACGCCAACTCGGCCGTCAACCCCGTCATCTACGCCTACCGCATCCAGGAGTTCAGGAAGACCTTCCGCAAGATCCTCTCCAGGCACGTTCTGTGCAGGAGGGACGAGCTGTACGTGGGCTCGAGCGGCTGCGGAAGCAGCATGCACAGCAGAGAACACACCAGCTTCACCGCCTCCACCGGGCCCTTACACTAGGGACCAGCAGGGGGCGACATCTTCAGTTTCCTCTATCGTTTTAAAAAAAACTTTTTTCCTATCTTTTTTTTTAATGCCATTCCAAATAAGAACTGCTCACGGACTGAATGGACCTTGTGTGCAGTCTGCAGCCCCGGGTGGTGCGCATAATCTGTTGAATGTAATTTACAAAGAGGCTGGCCTTACGGTGTATACAGTTTTCTTCCATAAATGCACTAATGTTTATATGGGCCCCATAAGCATATGGAATGTATTTGAAAATGCAGAGGTTATATTGCAGTTGTTGTTCTGGATGCAAGCAGTGCAAATATCAGCCACATTTCTGATAGGAACTCCTGTGTGGCATATGCAGCTAATGGTTAGTTCTCTGTGTAGGGATGTGAATGGAGTCCAATCAGGTGAGGAGTTATTGGCCATACAATCACCCAGCAAAAGGGTTTCGGTAGACAGCATTATCCTATCCTTATCATGGACTAGCAACTCCTCTAGTTAATCTGGCTGTCTGTTGAGCCTCTGATGTCTTGCTGTTGAGTGAGTGACTGACTGCATGCATTTGAAGATGCTGTGTGCAACCCTGTCAGATTTTAAGAATCTTTACACATAGTACTTGTGTGTAAAAACATTGCCGTTTGCTGACGTTAGCGAGTTCTTGCGGTGAAAACATCATATGTAGCTGAACTCTGAGCTCTTGAAATAGCGTAGAAGTGGATGTTGAATTTTCCAACCCATTCCATAACGTCAGCTTATCTGTACCGGTGTCTATGTAGCAATAGCTAGCCTAGCGCACAAAGACACAGCTTGAAGAAGCTGGCAAACACTTGTGGGGTCGGAGTTTCGATCTGTGTTGCCAATTTAGTGATGAGGTTGGGTATATGACAGAAATGACAAATTGGGCTAAAAAAGATCAAAGTGAAGGCAGTTTTCAATGTCTGCCACAATTTAGCATAACATTTTTTTGAGATTGAGAAAGATTTCATTTAAACTGGACAAATACTGTTGCACTAAACTAGACATAGGAAATATTAGGCTCATTTAGTCTGATTCAACCACAAACTAACCTCCTTAAACAAAAAAGAAAGGGGGAGGGGTGGACTATACTGTAGTATACTATCCTTGGGCAGCCTTTCTCAACAGCCTTACTCGATAATTAAGCCTTACTCTAGATTTAAGCAAATTTCTTAAATCGTGCACTTAATATAAGTATTGCTATCAGGACCTACTCAAAGAGGGCCTATAATTAAACAAAGTAGGCCTGTATTGTGCCAGCACCAACACAAATGGCTGTTTAATGAAGGATTAAGAAAGGACACGATGAACTGAATGTGCCCACATCTGTTCTAACCACAGATGCAGTGTCTCAGACACTCTAAAGCTCTTTACTGTGTAATGACTGTATAAAAATATGTCCTGTAATTGCTATATAAATGAAACAATTTCACGGGTGAACAAAAACTACTTCAGCTGAAGATTCTGGTCGGTTATGGTTTCATGTATATTTGAAATGCCTTTGAAATCCTTGTTCATTGCAGTATCAAAAGAACACTTGTTGGCCTACTTCTTGCATTATTTCAGGAGATGTTCTTCTGTCCACAGCTTCAGTGAATGCCTTATTGCAGTCTATACAGATATTTTGGAGACCATAACTGTGCATATAGACTTTGATGAAGTTTAAACGTAATATATAGTTTTATAGATTAAGTCTTGGTTTTAAAAACAAGCAGTTTCCTGAGTGAGAATGAGCAGAATATTATTATTTAATGTTTGAGATACACTACATGGCCAAAAGTAAATGAGACTTGCTTATCCAATATCTCATTCCAAAGTCATGGGCATTCGTATGGAGTTTGTCTGCCCTTTGCTACTATAACAGCATTCACTCTCCTGGGAAGGCTTTCCACTAGATGTTGAAAGATTGCTGCAGGGATTTGCTTCCATTCAGCCAGAAAAGCATTAGTGAGGTGGGGCGCTGATGTTAGGCGATAAGGCCTGGTTTGCTTTTCTAACTGAGCCCAAAGGTGTTTGATGGGGTTGAGGTCAGGGCTCGGCGCAGGCCAGTCGCCAAACCATTTCTGTATGGAACTTGCTTAGTGCACGGGGGTAATGTCATGTTGAAACAGTAAAGGGTTCCCCAAAGCTGTTGCCACAAAGTTGGAAGCATAGAATCATCTAGCATGTTATGATGTGCTGTAAAGTTAAGACTTACCTTCAATAGAACTAAGGGGCCTAACCCGTACCATAAAAAACAGCCCCAGACCAAGAGGTTTTGGCCATGTTGTGTATGTAGTTGCTATTACCAATGTTTTACCCACATTATCAGCACATGTGGAATTCCAGTGTTAAACCCTGCTTTAAAAAGATACAGATGCCGACCGTCTTGCCCACATGTGGAGTTTGCTGAGCTGTTTGCTGCTTCATTGAGGGTTATACAGCTGAGCCTCCCAACCCCACCCATCCTCTCTCCAGACTTCAGCTGCGATAAGAGGACTCCGTGGTTTTGATACTGTCAACATTCGTCAATGAACTCTTGCAATGTACAGTTCAGCACTACTGTTTTAGGAGCAGACTTCCTGAGAGAGATACAGGCCTTACGGCCTGTATGCGTGCACTTCTCTCTTCCCTTTTAGATTGTGAAGAATCCATACTCAAACGTATACAAATGATGTTGGTTCATCGGGACTTGTTTGGGGATTCAAATAATACCTAATTGTATACATGTGCTTCTGTCGGTGTGTGCAGTGTAAATATCTCTGGACGCAGACATTCTCAATGGGAATAATGCATTGTAAAGCCACCAAAGAAACTCGCTAGAGAATGGTTGAGCTGTTGGGATGAATGCAAATGTAGCCTGATATTTAAAAATATAATTGTACAGAAATACTCAGGGAGATCTTGCTAGACAACATGCCATCCATCTGACTAGGTAAGAACAGTGGTTGGGATATTGGTAAGAAGGGTTAAACAACTTAGGTGGCCAATAAAGAATACACATTATGCATGAGATATTGGCTCCTGGTTTAAATGGCCTTTGTGAAGGAAGGAACATATTGAGTCTGTTCATCTCTCCTGCTTTCATAGGGCTCCCTTACCCTCTTACTTAATGTGAATTAATACATCAAGAATTGTAGCTCTAAGAGTTCAGCCTTAATTTAAATAAAAATGGTTAGCTTTCGGCTGAGCTCCAGGGAGACAACAGCATAATAAATTTCACTCCTAAAATATTTTATAAACAGAAAGAAATGTTTGAATGTGTTTACGACTGGAAAATGTTGGAATAATATCTGAATAATCTATTTAATTCCTTTCAACAAGGAATTGAATTACACAAATTACACTGCCATCTTGTGAAAAATTGCTGCAAAACAATAATTGGAAATCTGACAATGAAAAGAATATGCTTTATGACTGCCCCCTAGAGGATGCCTAAATCAGTGACGATTAACTTGCATAAAATCTATTTCTGTGGAGAGATTAGACATCCTACCATTCCAGGGAACTTTTAAAATAGTTTTTCCCGTTCTGAACACGTAGGGGCACACATTTTAAATATTTAACTGTCCACGGCATTCACACGTATTTCAAGTTCATGCTTCATATACCATTTTCTCACCCCAATGTTAATTTTCCAAACCTTTAATATTACATGTTCCCAGTCTGTTAATATCTCAGCCAATAATATTAATAATCTCCATAATAGTAACCATAATATTAAATATAATACTAAATTATTTTACTTTGGTTATTACTAAAATGCACAAGTGTCAGCCACAGTACTGTGGTGACTATAATGATCTAGTCTATATCATTACAGTACTGTGGCTATAATGATCTAGTCTATATCATTACAGTACTGTGGTGACTATAATGATCTAGTCTATATCATTACAATACTGTGGTGACTATAATGATCTAGTCTATATCATTACAATACTGTGGTGACTATAATGATCTAGTCTATATCATTACAGTACTGTGGTGACTATAATGATCTAGTCTATATCATTACAATACTGTGGTGACTATAATGATCTAGTCTATATCATTACAATACTGTGGTGACTATAATGATCTAGTCTATATCATTACAGTACTGTGGTGACTATAATGATCTAGTCTATATCATTACAGTACTGTGGTGACTATAATGATCTAGTCTATATCATTACAGTACTGTGGTGACTATAATGATCTAGTCTATATCATTACAATACTGTGGTGACTATAATGATCTAGTCTATATCATTACAATACTGTGGTGACTATAATGATCTAGTCTATATCATTACAGTACTGTGGTGACTATAATGATCTAGTCTATATCATTACAGTACTGTGGTGACTATAATGATCTAGTCTATATCATTACAGTACTGTGGTGACTATAATGATCTAGTCTATATCATTACAATACTGTGGTGACTATAATGATCTAGTCTATATCATTACAATACTGTGGTGACTATAATGATCTAGTCTATATCATTACAATACTGTGGTGACTATAATGATCTAGTCTATATCATTACAATACTGTGGTGACTATAATGATCTAGTCTATATCATTACAATACTGTGGTGACTATAATGATCTAGTCTATATCATTACAATACTGTGGTGACTATAATGATCTAGTCTATATCATTACAATACTGTGGTGACTATAATGATCTAGTCTATATCATTACAATACTGTGGTGACTATAATGATCTAGTCTATATCATTACAATACTGTGGTGACTATAATGATCTAGTCTATATCATTACAATACTGTGGTGACTATAATGATCTAGTCTATATCATTACAATACTGTGGTGACTATAATGATCTAGTCTATATCATTACAATACTGTGGTGACTATAATGATCTAGTCTATATCATTACAATACTGTGGTGACTATAATGATCTAGTCTATATCATTACAATACTGTGGTGACTATAATGATCTAGTCTATATCATTACAATACTGTGGTGACTATAATGATCTAGTCTATATCATTACAATACTGTGGTGACTATAATGATCTAGTCTATATCATTACAATACTGTGGTGACTATAATGATCTAGTCTATATCATTACAATACTGTGGTGACTATAATGATCTAGTCTATATCATTACAATACTGTGGTGACTATAATGATCTAGTCTATATCATTACAATACTGTGGTGACTATAATGATCTAGTCTATATCATTACAATACTGTGGTGACTATAATGATCTAGTCTATATCATTACAATACTGTGGTGACTATAATGATCTAGTCTATATCATTACAATACTGTGGTGACTATAATGATCTAGTCTATATCATTACAATACTGTGGTGACTATAATGATCTAGTCTATATCATTACAATACTGTGGTGACTATAATGATCTAGTCTATATCATTACAATACTGTGGTGACTATAATGATCTAGTCTATATCATTACAATACTGTGGTGACTATAATGATCTAGTCTATATCATTACAATACTGTGGTGACTATAATGATCTAGTCTATATCATTACAATACTGTGGTGACTATAATGATCTAGTCTATATCATTACAATACTGTGGTGACTATAATGATCTAGTCTATATCATTACAATACTGTGGTGACTATAATGATCTAGTCTATATCATTACAATACTGTGGTGACTATAATGATCTAGTCTATATCATTACAATACTGTGGTGACTATAATGATCTAGTCTATATCATTACAGTACTGTGGTGACTATAATGATCTAGTCTATATCATTACAGTACTGTGGTGACTATAATGATCTAGTCTATATCATTACAATACTGTGGTGACTATAATGATCTAGTCTATATCATTACAATACTGTGGTGACTATAATGATCTAGTCTATATCATTACAGTACTGTGGTGACTATAATGATCTAGTCTATATCATTACAGTACTGTGGTGACTATAATGATCTAGTCTATATCATTACAGTACTGTGGTGACTATAATGATCTAGTCTATATCATTACAATACTGTGGTGACTATAATGATCTAGTCTATATCATTACAATACTGTGGTGACTATAATGATCTAGTCTATATCATTACAATACTGTGGTGACTATAATGATCTAGTCTATATCATTACAATACTGTGGTGACTATAATGATCTAGTCTATATCATTACAATACTGTGGTGACTATAATGATCTAGTCTATATCATTACAATACTGTGGTGACTATAATGATCTAGTCTATATCATTGCAATACTGTGGTGACTATAATGATCTAGTCTATATCATTACAATACTGTGGTGACTATAATGATCTAGTCTATATCATTACAATACTGTGGTGACTATAATGATCTAGTCTATATCATTACAATACTGTGGTGACTATAATGATCTAGTCTATATCATTACAATACTGTGGTGACTATAATGATCTAGTCTATATCATTACAATACTGTGGTGACTATAATGATCTAGTCTATATCATTACAATACTGTGGTGACTATAATGATCTAGTCTATATCATTACAATACTGTGGTGACTATAATGATCTAGTCTATATCATTACAATACTGTGGTGACTATAATGATCTAGTCTATATCATTACAATACTGTGGTGACTATAATGATCTAGTCTATATCATTACAATACTGTGGTGACTATAATGATCTAGTCTATATCATTACAATACTGTGGTGACTATAATGATCTAGTCTATATCATTACAATACTGTGGTGACTATAATGATCTAGTCTATATCATTACAATACTGTGGTGACTATAATGATCTAGTCTATATCATTACAGTACTGTGGTGACTATAATGATCTAGTCTATATCATTACAATACTGTGGTGACTATAATGATCTAGTCTATATCATTACAATACTGTGGTGACTATAATGATCTAGTCTATATCATTACAGTACTGTGGCTGACACATTTTAGTAATAACCAGTCATCAAATCAGCTTTGTGATCATATCTGATTTGGGTCCATATCTGATTTGGTCACTACGTTGTGATTTCACTTCTGCGGCTGACACTTGGGCATAAAATCACTGACGAATGTTGTGTGCAAAAAGGTCTGTTTCACATCCAAAATTTAAATATTCTCCACAGCAGTCTCCAATACGACTGCCACAAGGTGCGCGGAGTCACAAAAATATCCGTCGGTCTATACACTGACCAATGAAGACACAGTGGTTGGGATATTGGTAACTGTAATAATATCATAATATCTTTTCCACAAACAAACAAACATCGGTCTGTAATGTTTCCTCTCATCTGGAGAGGGGCGCTCAGGATGAGGAATTGACTACAAAAGCTTTACTCTGCTGGGGACTCTGCATAGTGACTGACGAACACATTGGGATGTGACTGACGAACACATTGGGATATTCATCCATAATATTAAACACGCAATAAAAATCCATAATTAGCAAAAATTGTGAAAGGCAAATATTTGTTTGGATTATTTTTAAAATATTTTTAATTCTTCAATAACACAATTCCCTAATATCTTCTAGATCTGGTCCAGCTCTTGAGTGCTGTTAGCATAGATTGGGTTTTCATATTGCAAACCTGTTTAAACAAAATACAAATACAATCAAAGGCCTATAACAGAACTAAATAGAACCTGTAAATATGTACTCCAGCAACACATAAGACATGAATGCAGTCACACAGTTGCAGTGATACATTCTTGTGAAAACCATTTTCATGCATGTTTTTACTTAGGGTTTTGATCAACAATGTACGCATTAGGAACAAGAAGTCTATCAGACCACTTCCAGCAGCAACCTGCTCTTCCACAATTTCACATATCTAACCAAGCCCACCACTAATTATCTTCAACCAATTAACTGAACGAGGTTGCCGGAATGCTCCTGGCTATTATAGTTTTATACAAAGTTCTTATCATGGATGTTTTGCACATTGCAACCTTCAGTGAAGTTTGCAATTGGATGATGGCGGTTGGAGGGGATGTCACATAAAACTTACTGAGGCTCTTCTTCTTCTTCTTCTTCTTCTTCTTCTCCATTTTCTCTAAATGTTTACTGATCTCCTGCTGGTTGACTGGAAGAAACAACACCAGATTGATACATTGACATGGCCTGATATGTGCAAGCAAGTTCAACGGTCCTTTTTTGTTGTTGTTTCTTTTCCTGTCCTACCATAAAAAGGTTTCCCAGGTAGCGGCTGCTGTGTGGTGCTTCTGCTGGAGACTTCTGAAAGAAGCATTAAAGCACACCACAAATTATTTCATGCTGCTCCTGTTTATAAATAAACTAAATTCATCTTTGTCATCACAAATGCAATGACACTTTTGCGTTTAAGAAGAATCTGAGAACATTATATAATATCGATGAATATTTCTGACATTAGAGTAGTGCACTTGTGCTGGAGGAGAGCTGCGGTTAAGTTTCATGTGTCTTACCTTCCTGATGTTGAATTTCCACACATGCTACACTCTTTGGATCGTGTTCATCATTTTCTGAAGAATTCGATGAAGAGTTAAGAACAAACACGGGATTAAAAGTGAAACACAAAAACAGGTGAGTTTTCAAATTGAAGTTCCGTAAGAGTAAATGGCTGTTTTATCTCAGTAGGCAAGCTTGTTACATTTCAACAACAACAACTCATCAAGCATGTGAGAAACTGTAAACCCCTTTGCGATTCAGCCGGATGAACATACCATAAACAATCTCCTCAGAGTCACTTCCTGCATTGAGAGGAAATGCGTCAGTTTGACCATGGCGTTGGAAATGCACAACACACATATACAGATTTCAGATTTCAAATGGCTTAAATTGTAAATTTTTGCAAAAGCCATAAATAGAGCAATACCTTCTGGATGCAATGTCCACATAATGCAGTTCTTCACTAATATTATGTATTCTTACTGTAAAGAATGCCTGTGGCATTGTAGACATTACATTCATTCATTTTCACACAAGGCATCAGAAAGGGTGAGGAGTCTATGTACATTGTGTGGAGCAGGGCTCCCCTTATTGGAAAAATGGTCAAAGGTCAAATATAAAATGCTTAGATAATATACAAGCAACCCCCCCCCCACCTCCCCCCAAAAAACTCAAACATACTCAAAACATTTATGTATTATTATTGGTGGTAATGTAGATATGATCAATATTCAAACGTAATGGTTACTTTCTCAGTATTGATGTAATAGATTACGTTAATGACACCTCAATATATATAATTTATGTTTCTGTTTCTGTGATGTACAAGAGCTCACCTTCATGGACGCTGGTGCTGGTATGATCAGGGGCAGAATCCCCTCTCTCTGAAACCACAATACAGAGCCAGATGATGACGAGTTTAATCAACGATTCACACTTTTACATTTCTTTAAACAAATGTTTAATATCAATTAGTCAATTGTTTCAACTAATTAAAGGGTGCTTTCCAAAAGGCTTGATAATATAATCATAAGTTGGAAAAATAAATGTTGTCGAATAAAAATATTTGTAAAGATTACATTTGTACCTGTACCATCGGCCTTATAACATGCATATAAAGTGCTAGGGCACAGGTGGGTAAAGATTTCATGCAGGTGCTCACTTCGAAACTTAGCACAGCAGAAACAGATGATGAGAAGAACACAGACGACTCCTCCTATTCCGCCACCGATTATAAACCACTTGTACACCATAAAGTGTGCCACCTCATTCTGTCCACCTAGATAAGTGAGAAAAGCAGCATTAGTTTCACCCAAACAGCTCCTACGGGACTCGGTATTTGTGTGTGAGGAAAGGAAAATGTCTAACATTTGAGCATATACAGTATATTTTTCTAAGAAATGTAGACACATGACATATTACTGTGACACAAAACAACATTACATTACCACAGAAGTTGAACTGTTGGTTGACTAAAGAGGCTGTTTGACCTGGGTGGCCAACCGGATAGAACAATACTCATTGGAACTGTGATGTTGTCAATGGTCTGGAATATAATCATGTCCAGGCCAGAGCAGATATCTAATCGACCGTAACAGAAGAGTTTCAGTCAGAAGAGTTTTGCCAGGACAAACAACTGGGCAGCGAAGATGGCGGACAGCAGAAATGAGAACAACAGCTGGTTGAACAAGCCTCAGAGGGCACTTCCGAAGTTACCCTCCCAAATTAGCCAACAAATAAATAAAAAAGCAGATGAAAAATGTTTTTATGACTGCTAAGGCCTTAAATGAGCTTGTTAGGAGCATGACTCCTACAGGGACAGGAAATATGGCGTTACTATTTGTGGGCTGGTGGAGGCTCACACACCAAGTGCAGCATCTTCCATGTAACATGTTCACCATGGCTGTGTCCCAAACCGCATACTTCCATGCTCCGAGCATGCGCATCCATGTGAGTCCATAGCGAAGTACGGTAGTGCGGATTTGGGACACAGTCCACGTGTCCATTTCCCTCCTTATATTTGAAAGAAAATAAAGAAGCTTTCTCTGTATCAGGTTTCCTGCTCTTTCAAATTAAACAAATACTTCGCTATAGAAATCCGCTATCACCTCTACACAAGATGGACTTTTTTCAGGTGTGACAAATTGTATCAAAACCATAGAGAACTAAAAACACAGCCAATCATTGCATCACACCAATTTGATGTCCAGTTAAGATACCTTCATTATCAGTGCTAAACTCCACCACACTGCAGACTGATCTGTTGTGTAGCACACAGCAGTACTGGCCCAGGTCGGACTGTTGGAGATGTTCAATTCGGATGGAGAAGTTTCCCAGGCGACACAAATTGGGAAACACTTTCACCCGGCCTTCTCTGGGATCGCTGAAATTGATGCGGCCCGTCTGTGTGATCTTCAGCAGAGCGCCTGTTGACGACTGAGTCCACAGCACTTTCGCGTTATCGCCATCCGTGGCCCGGCCGGGAGGACTGGCAGGGAAGGCACAAGGCAGAAGCACATCAGCGTTGGGCCGAGCACTGCGGGTCACGTTCCTCACACAGTTTTCACACAGACCGCTCGCACCTAAAAATGAAAACCAGAGTTTCTCAAAAAAGAGACCGTCTCTTTACATTTCCAGGTTTGTTTACAGCTACACATCTCTTATCTCTGGCGTGTTATCATCACACTTCCAGCTAGCTAAACACTTGATAGACGTTTTACTTTTGGTCGTTAAAATGTGTGAATGACTATTCTAGTGGATATGGGTTGCAAACATGTCTTTAAAAGGTTTTCTTGAGAAAACAACAATAACTCAGGACCCATTAACAACATAGCTGGACAGTTCTGAATTTGAGGGTGTTAAAAAAGAAGAAATTTTAAAATGTTGCAACAATATCATTTATTCATCAAATTATTCATCAAAACCATAGAATCTTACTGCAACATTGCAAAATGTTGGAATAACGTTTTGTGTTGGATGGGCATTAAGCAGGTAATGCATTGTAACAGCTAGTACTACAGAAACAAACTCAAGTGCTGCCTGAATGCTCCTGAATATACAAATCATTTAGAGCTATAGATATTTCCACTGGTGACCCATGGCTACTTGCATGTATTTAACAAACAATATTAAAACACCGAAAACTAACTTTAAAAGCCCTCCGAAGTTCTACATCATCTCATCCCACTATTCAGAAGCACCGAAGTTCAGGAGCTCTTACTTTGGGAAAAGGGCCAAGCTCTTTCAGCTCTTAAAGGGCTACCTTTTCCCTGATGACAAAAATGCCTTTGCACTGTTCTGCCTCAGCACCAAGTTACCAATCAAGTTACCATTTATTTCCAAATGTTTTGGAAGAAAGAGCACTTACCCTGCAAAAAGGTCAGGCCACCGTACAATATGATGGACAAGGTCCAACATTCTGTGATATCCAGCCACATTTCTCCGATAAGACCCCACAGATCTGCTTTAAGCACATTGACAAAGCGGAGAAAATGTCACACGGAGGCCATCAACACAGCGGCCGAGTAAGAGTGAGACACCCGCTACCACAGTACGACGATAACACAACGCAGAGGAAATGCAGACAGGGCGGCCATTTCCTGAGAGCACAAAACTCTTTCCACCCATCATGTGCATTTTAATATATAGGAAGCGCTAAGAAGCAGCAAAAACATATCGACATAAAATAATCCGCAAGTACATTCTAGACCCTTTATTAAATACAATGCATGCTCTTGGTTCTGAGGCCTGTTACAGTTTATTATGCCTGGTATAGTGCAGCGCATAGGTTTTATCACCTGCTGGGGTGATTATCAATCTAGTGATGTCAAAAAGAAAAATGTCAATATGTACACCCACAGTTGCAACACTGAAACAGGGCTTATGTACCATCACTGCTCACTGCAGCACCCGCTCATTGACAGAGGGCACTGCTGTTAAGCACCTGAAACCAAAGCCATCTTAATAACTAGGGCACGACCGTAGAGCTCAGTTGGATGCAGTTTGCATTTATCTCCAGCAACCGCAGTAGCTTCCTGTCGAGCTGCCGGGTCTTAGCAGAAGAGTTCCTGTGTGAAGGTCAGAGATAAAAACCACATGTTGACCAGGCTACTGTTGGAGAACTGTGTGTAGGTTTGGGGGGTACTGCTCAGTCTGAAGTAGTAAGCAAAAAGGCAAAACTCTCAATCACAAAACGTGTACAAAAGGAAAGAGTGCCATTTTTATAAAAGCATTACTGTGCTGACAGCACATCTTTATAGAAAATGAAAAGCTGATGCGCTCCAACTGCAACCAATGCAGTGGTGTGTAAACAGGTGCACAGAAACAGATGTACAAAGTGTGATGTGTGACTTGTGTTAAGTGTTTCATTGCATTAATAAATCAACCAAGCCAAATTATGTATTAAAAAATTCACAAGGTTTCTTTTCCTATGTCAATGGTGAAACGGACACATTTGTGAGACAAATGCAGCACACAAAAAAACAACAGAAGAATCTGCTCAAGTGACATACACACCGTTAAAAAAGCACACAGTATGTCCTACTGAGTAAGCGCTAACCGTTAAAAAAAACATACAGTATGTCCTACTGAGTAAGCGATAACCGTTAAAAAAAACATACAGTATGTCCTACTGAGTAAGCACTAACCATTAAATAAACATACAGTATGTCCTACTGAGTAAGCACTAACCGTTAAAAAAGCACACAGTATGTCCTACTGATTAAGCGCTAACCGTTAAAAAAAACATACAGTATGTCCTACTGAGTAAGCACTAACCATTAAATAAACATACAGTATGTCCTACTGAGTAAGCACTAACCATTAAATAAACATACAGTATGTCCTACTGAGTAAGCACTAACCGTTAAATAAACATACAGTATGTCCTACCGAGTAAGCACTAACCGTTAAAAAAAACATACAGTATGTCCTACTGAGTAAGCACTAACCATTAAATAAACATACAGTATGTCCTACTGAGTAAGCACTAACCATTAAATAAACATGCAGTATGTCCTACTGAGTAAGCACTAACCATGAAATAAACATACAGTATGTCCTACTGAGTAAGCACTAACCGTTAAATAAACATACAGTATGTCCTACTGAGTAAGCACTAACCGTTAAATAAACATACAGTATGTCCTACTGAGTAAGCACTAACCGTTAAATAAACATACAGTATGTCCTACTGAGTAAGCACTAACCGTTAAATAAACATACAGTATGTCCTACTGAGTAAGCACTAACCAGCAACAAAAGAGAAAGTTATGCAGCCACACTAAGTCAACTGAGCTTTTGGAAACTCTACCCAGCCCCAGATTTTGAACATTGAAAGTGGTCTGTTGGATGTCCAAAAATCTTAATTATTATGCTGAACAGATGTGATAAATATTTTTTTTTTTTAAATCACAGGACGTGGTCAAGAAATTTCAGACAGGTGGAGAATTGATCCACTTTATTGACTGGTTCCAATGCGTGAGATAGACTACTAAAAAACAGTGCAATATAAGCATTTGGACAGCATGGGTGCACAGGCCTCATATTAAAGCCTCATATTAAACAGAAGAAAATGAAACAGGCTGGAAGAACGCACTGACTTTTTTTTGTAACAAAACTTAAACTGCTAAAGACAGACATTGTTCTGTCAAAACAGACTAAGAATCGAGCACAAGCAGATTAAAACAGTATAAGAATTAAGCGCAAGCAGATTTGTTGTAACTTAAGTAAACACAAGCATCAGGGTGTTTAAACACAGAAATTAATAATAAAAATGGTGAGTGAATATAAAGTATATCGTAGGCTTTTCTCTACTCAGCGCAATAAATGCCATAATGCTTAACAAATTTTGAGAACAGTCAATAAGTTGACAATGACCAAGCATAGTAATCGTGTTACAAACTCAGCTAATATTGCGGTTTTGTTTATTTCAGATATTAAAGAAAACGAGAGATGCTGGATGGGGCTTCCCAGTGCAGTGTCCTACCCCACGACCCAGAATCGAACCCTGACGTTTCCGTGCCAGTCCTTACTGCGGCCAGGGGCCCCACAGGGGGGACGCCTGATTGGTCGCAGTGTTGACTGGGCGGGAAGGGTTTGCGAGTTCTACCATTTATTGGGGGACTGCAGTCTGTACCAGCTGCGCAGGAAGTGCAGTCCTGTGCGGAACAGATGCGCAGTTGAGCGCGAAACGGAAGGCTGGCTGCACACGGTATGGAGAGCGTGCAGTCGACTGTAGCTCAATGCAGAGAAGAGATGGGATTATGACTGTGAGAGCGCATACATGCGCTGTGGAGAGCGTGCAGTCGACAGCAGCTCAAGCAGAGAAGGGATGCGATTATGACTTTGAGAGCGCATGCAATGCGCTGTGGAGAGCGTGCAGTCGACAGCAGCTCAAGCAGAGAAGGGATGCGATTATGACTTTGAGAGCGCATGCAATGCGCTGTGGAGAGCGTGTAGTCGACTGCAGCTCATGCAGAGAAGGGATGCGATTATGACTGTGAGAGCGCATTGCACCTTGGGAGGGAAAAGTAAAGCGAGAGATAAAAACAAAACAAACAAAACAAAAAAAAAGCAGAAGAAAAAATGCATTTTACAGTCGGAAAAGTAAATTAGCAGGTCAGTCGTTTGTCACAACAAAATGTAAGAAAGCAGTTAAGAGAAATCTGATTTTTAACAGGATAAAGCATCTCACATTATCAAAAAACAAATAAGACAGTGCTCTGGTTACTTTTTTTGCTTTAAAAAAATTGCAGTACCAAAAAATTTAGTAACAGGGCATAGATTTTTTAAATGTTTTCTTAATCCTTTTTTTTGCTGGGGGGGGGGGGGGGGGGTTCAGATAACATAGATACTGCAGGATAATATAAAAAATGCAGAAAAACACAGTCGCTTATTTGACAGAACAAGAAAAAACTCTCCGTTTCCTGCCAAACCGCACAGGCTGGTGTCAACAGGAAATGGTAAAACACATGACAACATTCTGTGACATTATTAAGCACCAAGTAGACCCCCATTCCCCATCTGTTCTGACTTTAACGATACCAATACCGTAACTGTGTTCAATAAAACACTGACATTGACCAATGTAGATCCCATCTGGGCCTTGACGAGAATAAAAAAAAGAATTAAAAAAAAAGGTTACACGTTGAAATTAAAATAACAAAAGAATAATAAAAATAAAAAAAATGTAAGGTCAAGCTTATTTCTCCTTCCATCTTCAAAACTGTGATGCCAGTGTTTGGAATATCGGGCCTTGCCCCAAAAAAATAAAATAAAATAAAAACTAGAGAGAAGACTGGAAAAAGTTTTAGAAAAAAATAATAATAAAATGATATAGAATAGTCTGTGCATTACTGCTACAGTGCGGCTAATGGATAAATGTGTAATAGTGTGGAAACGACACCGCTAGTTTCTTGGGATTTGATAATATGTACAATGCCTCAGGCAGGGAGGTGTGTGCCACAGACTGGTGCACAGGGGCACAGTAACGCACGCACACCTCTTTGTGACAGAGGCCAAACTACACCTGCCCCATCCTTCCCAAAAAGTGGATCGACATTTCACCATGAACAAGAAAAGAATAATAACCGCAAAAATGAGTATTTCCATATTTACATTCACTCATTTAAAGACATTAAGGTTTTTTCTTTTTTTATAGACATAAATTGAATTAAAAAATGAAATAATTTTTATTCCTTTTTTTTTTTTTTTTACATTATAAGATGTTTACTTTACAACAATAAACGCTGCCTTAACACAGACTGCATTTCAAAGCTTCTGTGGGAGTCTGTCACTCTATACAAAGCACCTTCATTCCATCCAATGCTGTCGGCCGCAGTGCTCAGGCCACTCCCTCCCTGAAAGCAGGGGCCAGGCTGCACGTGCCTAGTTGTCACTGTCTGACAGGGTCTCGTACTTCTCTGACAGCAGGGGCTCACGCTCCCACGCGCGACTCGGAGTCAGAGGGCCGGGCGGGGCCTGGTGAGAGGGGGGCGTGGTTGCCGTGGAGGTGGGCGGGGTGCTATTCATCATGCGCATGGTCAGGGGATTGTAAGAGAACTGGGCGGAGCCTGGCAGGAGGAAGGGAGAAAAGGCGTGTCATTATATATTTACTGTGAATAGTTTTTTTTTAGATATTTTCCATGAAGTCTACAAAACTTACCACCATGGAGGGGTGGCAGACTTTGTTTAGAATAACTCAAGCAAGCAAATTAATAAATATTATGTGAAACCTATTGGGCGGCAGTGCAGTATAATGCCACTGCTGTTGTACCCTCCAGCAGGATATATGCAGCTGTATAAATGCATTCTATGTAAAAGAAAAGTTGTGTAAGTGGCTCTGGATAAGAGCTGCACACGCTCAGATAAGAGCTAAATGCCAGTAATGTAATGTAATATAATATGGAAGATTCCTCCCTAAAAAGCCACAGCCCTGAGCATGAAACAGCCAGACATTAATTGATCAAGCACTTGTGCTACAACCTGTGCTTGGGCAGCGGCATCATCACTGACATGATTCAGCTTTTCACAGTCGCAGGGTGTAGCGGTGCTGACTGTGGGCCTACCTGTGGAAGAGGGCCTGTCCTCCCAGGCCCACCCTGCCACCTTTTTGCGCTGGTAGTCCCCCTCAGACTGTGCGGTGGGCCCCGGGGAGGGTCGCTCCGCCCCGGCGTAGCCCTGCGCTGGGCTGGGACACTGGGGCTTCCCACTGCTGGCTCTCCCCAATGGCCTCTGCTTGCCTGCTGCAGGGCGACAGTACAGGCTGCATATGATTCACACTCAATAAACGTGCTCATTGTGTAATGCGTAAGAACGGCTACTGACACAGTTAAAACGCAACACAGACATTTTAGTGCTCTGCCTTCTTCCTGCAGATATAAGATTAAAGATGATGTGTGTATAAGTGTAAGTGCAGGTATAAGATTAAAGATACTGTGCTGTATAAGTGTAAGTGCAGATATAAGATTAAAGATGCTGTGTGTATAAGTGTAAGTGCAGGTATAAGATTAAAGATGCTGTGTGTATAAGTGTAAGTGCAGGTGTAAGATTAAAGATGCTGTGTGTATAAGTGTAAGTGCAGATATAAGATTAAAGATGATGTGTATATAAGTGTAAGTGCAGATATAAGATTAAAGATGATGTGTGTATAAGTGTAAGTGCAGGTATAAGATTAAAAATGCTGTGTGTATAAGTGTAAGTGCAGATATAAGATTAAAGACGATGTGTGTATAAGTGTAACTGCTGGTATAAGATTAAAGATGCTGTGTGTATAAGTGTAAGTGCAGGTATAAGATTAAAGATGCTGTGCTGTATAAGTGTAAGTGCGGGTATAAGATTAAAGATGCTGTGTGTATAACTGTAAGTGCAGGTATAAGATTAAAGATGATGTGTGTATAAGTGTAAGTGCTGGTGTAAGATTAAAGATGCTGTGTGTATAGGTGTAAGTGCAGATATAAGATTAAAGATGATGTGTGTATAAGTGTAAGTGCAGATATAAGATTAAAAATGCTGTGTGTATAACTGTAAGTGTAGGTATAAGATTAAAGATGCTGTGTGTATAAGAGTAAGTGCAGGTGTAAGATTAAAGATGATGTGTGTATAAGTGTAAGTGCAGATATAAAACTAAAGATGATGTGTGTATAGGTGTAAGTGCAGATATAAGATTAAAGATGATGTGTGTATAGGTGTAAGTGCAGATATAAGATTAAAGATGATGTGTGTATAGGTCTAAGTGCAGATATAAGATTAAAAATGATGTGTATATAAGTGTAAGTGCAGATATAAGATTAAAGATGATGTGTGTATAAGTGTAAGTGCAGATATAAGATTAAAGATGATGTGTGTATAAGTGTAAGTGCAGATATAAGATTAAAGATGATGTGTGTATAAGTGTAAGTGCAGATATAAGATTAAAGATGCTGTGTGTATAAGTGTAAGTGCAGGTATAAGATTAAAGATGCTGTGTGTATAAGTGTAAGTGCAGGTGTAAGATTAAAGATGATGTGTGTATAAGTGTAAGTGCAGATATAAGATTAAAGATGCTGTGTGTATAAGTGTAAGTGCAGGTGTAAGATTAAAGATGCTGTGTGTATAAGTGTAAGTGCAGATATAAGATTAAAGATGATGTGTGTATAAGTGTAAATGCTGGTATAAGATTAAAGATGATGTGTGTGTATAAGTGTAAGTGCAGGTATAAGATTAAAGATGATGTGTGTATAGGTGTAAGTGCAGATATAAGATTAAAGATGATGTGTGTATAAGTGTAAGTGCAGATATAAGATTAAAGATGCTGTGTGTATAAGTGTAAGTGCAGGTGTAAGATTAAAGATGCTGTGTGTATAAGTGTAAGTGCAGATATAAGATTAAAGATGCTGTGTGTATAAGTGTAAGTGCAGATATAAGATTAAAGATGCTGTGTGTATAAGTGTAAGTGCAGATATAAGATTAAAGATGCTGTGTGTATAAGTGTAAGTGCAGGTATAAGATTAAAGATGCTGTGCGTATAAGTGTAAGTGCAGGTGTAAGATTAACGATGATGTTTGTATAAGTGTAAGTGCAGGTATAAGATTAAAGATGCTGTGTGTATAAGTGTAAGTGCAGGTGTAAGATTAAAGATGCTGTGTGTATAAGTGTAAGTGCAGGTGTAAGATTAAAGATGCTGTGTGTATAAGTGTAAGTGCAGATATAAGATTAACGATGATGTTTGTATAAGTGTAAGTGCAGGTATAAGATTAAAGATGCTGTGTGTATAAGTGTAAGTGCAGGTATAAGATTAAAGATGCTGTGTGTATAAGTGTAAGTGCAGATATAAGATTAAAGATGCTGTGTGTATAAGTGTAAGTGCAGATATAAGATTAAAGATGATGTGTGTATAAGTATAAGTGCTGGTGTAAGATTAAAGATGCTGTGTGTACAAGTGTAAGTGCAGATACAATGGGGGAAATAAGTATTGGACACGTCAACAATTTTATTATCAAACATATTTCCAATGTAGCTATTCACATGAGATTTTGACCAGACATTGGTATTAACTCAATAAAACTACACAGCTAAAGAAATTGTAACGTTCCAATTCTTTAAAAACGTTATGTGCAATAAAGTGAAATGACACAGGAAAAAAGTATTGAACACGCTAAATTAAATGTGGTAGAAAAGCCATATTTTTTATATTTGGTTGCATATCCTTTGCATGCCATGACTTTATGATGTCTGTGACCCAACAACACCAAAAGGCTCTTGATATCTTATTTGCTGGTACTCTTACAAGCGATACTATAACAGCTCTGCATTTGAATGGATCTCTATGGGAATTGGGGGGTGAGACAAGATTTAGCTGTAAATTACACTGGAACAGTATAGAACACATGGTTGGCTAAGTGGCTCTAAGTCATCAAGGGTCTGATGTATTAAACAAGCCTTTAACCATCACTCTGCTGCCAGAAATACAGTAGATATGGATGGATAACTAGAAGAGTTTCTTCTCCTGACTTATTTTTCCATAGAGTTCAATAGGACAATCTGTCAGGAGAAACAACTCTTAAAGTGATCCTTCCATATCTACTGTATTTCTGGCAGCAGAGTGATGGTTAAAGACTTGTTTAATACATCAGACCCTTGATGACTTAAAGCCACTTAGCCAACCATGTGTTCTATATTGTTCCAGTGTAATTTACAGCTAAATCTTGTCTCACCCCCCAATTCACATAGAGATCCATTCAAATGCAGAGCTGTTATAGTATCGCTTGTAAGAGTACCAGCAAATAAGATATCAAGAGCCTTTTGATGTTGTTGGGTCACAGACATCATAAAGTCATGGCATGCAAAGGATATGCAACCAAATATAAAAAATATGGCTTTTCTACCACATTTAATTTAGCGTGTTCAATACTTTTTTCTTGTGTCATTTCACTTTATTGCACATAACTTTTTTTAAGAATTGGAATGTTACAATTTCTTTAGCTGTGTAGTTTTATTGAGTTAATACCAATGTCTGGTCAAAATCTCATATGAATAGCTACATTGGAAATATGTTTGATAATAAAATTGTTGACGTGTCCAATACTTATTTCCCCCATTGTATAAGATTAAAGATGCTGTGTGTATAAGTGTAAGTGCAGATATAAGATTAAAGATGCTGTGTGTATAAGTGTAAGTGCAGATATAAGATTAAAGATGCTGTGTGTATAAGTGTAAGTGCAAATATAAGATTAAAGATGCTGTGCTGTATAAGTGTAAGTGCTGGTATAAGATTAAAGATGATGTGTGTATAAGTTTAAGTGCAGATATAAGATTAAAGATGCTGTGTGTATAAGTGTAAGTGCAGATATAAGATTAAAAATTCTGTGTATAAGTGTAAGTGCAGATATAAGATTAAAGATGCTGTGCTGTATAAGTGTAAGTGCAGATATAAGATTAAAGATGATGTGTGTATAAGTGTAAGTGCAGGTATAAGATTAAAGATGATGTGTGTATAAGTGTAAGTGCAGGTATAAGATTAAAGATGCTGTGCTGTATAAGTGTAAGTGCAGATATAAGATTAAAGATGCTGTGCTGTATAAGTTTAAGTGCAGATATAAGATTAAAGATGCTGTGTGTATAAGTGTAAGTGCAGATATAAGATTAAAGATGCTGTGTGTATACGTGTAAGTGCAGATATAAGATTAAAGATTCTGTGTGTATAAGTGTAAGTGCAGATATAAGATTAAAGATTCTGTGTGTAAAAATTTAAGTGCATAAGATTAAAGATGCTTACCGTTGCTGGGGGAGCGGTTGGCCTCTCGCCCCTCATTCATTGCTGCCAAGCCTGCAGAACTATTGTTGCTGTGCTGGGAGCCAGTGCTCTGGGTCTCCTCCTGCCTGTCCTCCATGCTGCCCATCAGAGCCTTGCGGATAATGTCCTCCAGGCCCAGGTTGCTGGCATGCTCACTGATGGAGTGGTTTCTCCCACTGATGTTGCCTGTGTTAACAAACAGCAAACTGAAGCAAAGCAGAGCTCATGTGGGCTGGTTCCCAATTCCAACTGTCCCAAAAAAAGTTCTGTTCTGGGACTAGGAAGACGGATTTTAGTTGCAACACAGTATGCCTGCTACAACATATATAATTATGATACGTCTGTGTGTAGGCTAATGGATAAAAATGTATTCATAAATAATAGCTTACTTGAACTGGTTACTGCAGGCAAGTTGAAGATCTCAGTGCCAGGTTGTGCACTCGCTGTGAAAAAAATAGTATCTTTTGTAGAATAACTGTTAACATAAATAATTTCAGTTTCTGAAATGCCTAACAATTAAACATTATCCATATAAATTAAACTATTATGGCTGTAGAACTTCTCTTTATCATAACGCAAAGAGAGTGCTAAAGTTAAATAATGACGTCTTCATTTTGGTTCAAACTAAGCTATGAACTGGTGTCTTCAAAGGGAACATTTCTGAAGTTACTTTAACTTTAGTTATTTTTTTAAACAAAAAATTATTTATCAAAGCGATGAAGCTACTGGAGGACTGAGTCATGGTCGTAAAAAAAAAAAAAAAACGGACAGATATTCTCCAAATAAATTGCATGAAACACCACACAAAGCCGAGTGATGGCCGTACTGTGGACACAGAACGAGAAGAGAGGAGCAGCTCACTTACCAACGTCATTATCACCTCCACCTGAAGAGTTCATCTTGCGGAATATCTCCTGCTTCTTGGACTTCACCATCGGGGAGGTGTTCTCCAGCTTCGTGAAGAAAGAGGGCAGGTAGCTCACGCTTCCAGGAGAGCGGGAATCGTGCCTGAAACCATAGAAGGACCAGGACTGAGTAAAACTGCAGAACTGAGTAAAAATCACTTTGTCTCTCAGCACTTCAAACAGGGCAAACAAGTTCAAGTCCCATCAGGGCCCGGCCAGCTGGCCGTGCTCAAACCCAAAACCATCCCCCTTTCTCACCAAATTTGTACTGGATTTCGTGCGGCCAGATTCAGCCGGTGACACAGCCCAGGCAGAAAGCTGCCATGTTGAGACTACAGGGCCCACATTCTGACATTAACACCAGTGTTATATTTTAACAGCACCTCTGTTCTGGGGGGTCCTCCTCTCGTCTCTGGGACTGTTGGGGGGCTGCCTCCTGTTTGTCCAGGGCAGGGTAACTCTGTGGGGGGGAGACGGGCTCGTAGCCATCCAGCGCTACTCCACCCTGATCTGGAGACTTGCCAGGCCTGCAGAACACACAGAGGGCAGCGTGCAGGCCAAACAGAGACTTCACACCCAGGGTTTCTGAGATCAATACGTACACCACTGGCAGCTGTTCATTCGCACACAGCAAGGAAGCTACAGCTCTGCTGTGTATCACTACTTTTCAGTTTTTCAGAGCCATACAATCCGGACGTCACACTGCGCTTCAAAGTGAGAATTTTACAGATGGGAATAAAAATAAAACAAAACGGGCTAAACGCCCTCATCAGACAATATAGATCCCGCCCCCCTCTAACCAAGTAATAGGCAATTAAGTTGAACTCTATAATAAAGCAATATGCTAAATATTGCAAAAAAGAACAGCATGTTAAGACTGATAATAAACTGAGGACAAATGCAATCCAGGACATTTTAATATGCATGATAAATTAATAGCAACTTAGGTCTTGCAAACTACTCATCAACATCTAATAAAAACCATTAGACCTGTGAACTGATGTGTAAATTCTCATTTAGATGGCCCATCAAACAGGCGGTTATGTTGTCTTACTGAGCGTGGTACCTGGTTCTGGGCCTGTCGGAGGTGTTCTCGGGCGACACTCTGCTAGAAGGCCTCTGATGGTGCCCAAACTGGCCTTTAGCCTCCGGGCTATAGCGGCTGGGCAGCCTGCCTTGGCCGGGGGCGGAGCTTGTGGAAGTAGGGGCGGAGCTGTGGAACGTGGCAGCGGCAGCAGCAGGAGAGCCATTGGAGGAAGGCCGAGAGTTGTGCTCCTTGTTTCGGGCGAAGTCCTGAACGATGATATGCTGCAGCCAAGCAACAGGCACACTGCTCAATGGACAACCTCTACATTGAACATTGTTCTTTTATTAAGCAACTTTTATACCCACCATTTCTTTTAAAATGCAATTGTGAATGTAACTGTGTCTGCCCTTTAAAAACAGCAGTCTGTGACCCTGCACTTTGTCTGTCCTTAAAGAGCCACCCAGCCTGTGACTATGCACTGCGTCTGCCCTGAGCTGCACAGGCTTCACTGTGTCTGTCCTTAAAGAGCCACCCAGCCTGTGACTATGCACTGCGTCTGCCCTGAGCTGCGCAGGCTTCACTGTGTCTGTCCTTAAAGAGCCACCCAGCCTGTGACTATGCACTGCATCTGCCCTGAGCAGCACAGGCTTCACTGTGGCTGTCCTTAAGGAGCTGCTCACCGAGATGTGGTCTGCCAGCGTCATGATGCGGTGGGCTTTGGGGGCCTGAGAGACTCCGTCAGCCTGGGGGGAGTGAGGCTGCTGGGGGGGGAAGGACTCCGGTGGCGGACGATAGCGGCTGTACTCAAAAGAGCGCGATGAGCCTGAGTGGGACACATCATCAGCAAAGTCACATTTACATTTACGCATTGAGCAATTGCTCTACCAAAACCAGCTGACAAGAACATGCACCTAACAATCACAGACAAATCTGAGCCCACTGCAGTGACAAGAGCAAGATAGAGAGGATTTTAAGAAGAACCAGTATAGAAGATTTGAACTCTCGTAAGATTTATTCTTTTTTTTAAAGGCCAAAACAAAGTGATCCCATGCCTTCAAAAAGACTGAACTCACTGATCCACATCTACTGTTGGCAAAAAACTTGTTGCAGGCAGTTGGGTGGATAAAGCCTGGGCCACCAGTTACCTTCATTTACATCCAGTGGCTGGGTTTACAAGCCAGTACAAGCTCCAAGCTTGTCTTACGTGCTTAATGTCATTACAACATAATTCACCATAAATCAATCATGATTAAGTTGGTGCTCAGCCTCCAGCAGTTGAGATGAACAAACAAGGTCAAGTGTTTACCCCCTCACAATCGATTGTTCCGTCCTGTTGTTAATAAGGACAACGGAACATTTCAGTTAACCTGCTTTATTAAGCCTCCCCCATAGGGGGTGGCTTATACCAGTTGTTTGGTTTCTTTCTACACTGATTTCCCGCAGGAATTATATGCGTCAGACTCTATGTCCACCCACTAGTCCAAAATCACTTTCAAAATGTATTATTTATAATTTTTTTCTTTTTTTCTTTTCTTTTCTTCTTCTGGCTGGTTAATTTTGCGGCGGAGGAATCTCAGAAACCACAAGGCCCTGGAACGAGTCTATGTACATCAGAGATGTATGTTTACTTAAGTTGTGCAACATCTATTTGTTTTGTGACCTTGACCTACTTTTTGTCCGGTAGGGCAGCCATCTTGGAAAACACGTTTTTGCTAATAACTCGAGAACTATATGCCCGATCGGGAGAAGCAAAGTATGAACTTGAAGCTTGACTTGGGGCACATATTTCTCAAATGACAACTATATAGGTCAGAGGTCAAGGTCTAGATCAAGGTCATATGGCCAATTGAAAAAGAGGTGTGACAAAAAATGTAACTTTTTTGGCCTACAATTGTCTATACTGTATGTCATTGTTCATCAGAAATGTATATTTACTGAAGTTGTGCAAGATCTATTTGTTTTGTGACCTTGACCTACTTTTCATCCGGTAGGTCCGGCCATCTTGGAAAACACGTTTTTGCTAATAACTCGAGAACTATATGCCCGATCGGGACAAGCAAAGTATCAACTTGAAGCTTGACTTGGGGGACATATTTCTCAAATGACAACTATATAGGTCATTGGTCAAAGTCTTATGGATACATTCAAAAAGAGGTGCAACAAAAATTGGCACTTTTTGGGGCAATTTTATTTTATATATACTCATGGTTTGCATTAAATCTATGCCGTAGCATAAATGGGTGAAATGCATATAGCCCGGTTATTCAATCTGGACATGAACATACGTTCAACATGGATTTCAACTGAACAGCCTAGCAGGATTTACCCATCTCAGTGTCCCAACATATCTAAATATTTACAAGGCATAGTTTTCCTGTGGTGAGTCATGGTCTGTAATATAAAAGGGTCTTATATTGAAATTGGAATTGCAGCATTGGGAAGAAAAACAAACCAAAGCAGTAGAAGGGCAGGCGAAGGGAGGTTTTTTTCCTGATCGATCAGCGATCGGAATTTCCAGTTTTATTAACCCATTGGTTGGCGATTAATGTGAGCCCCACTAATTTAAGGACATCACAGGGGTTGTAAACACCAAGCATTCATCAAGGAGCTTTTTAAGTGATATATACAGACGGGTGACAAATTAAAAGAAAAAGCAACACACGGGTCGATTTACCAAAGGTTCACGTGTACAAAAACACGTGTAAAACTGTTACCACCTGCAAAAAATAGTCAGAGGTGGTCAACTAACTAGGTGTAAAGAGGATTGCGTGCGCTAAAATTCAGAGACACATTGATTTCTAATTTTTGCCGGTTAGCCTGAATCAATATGCAAAATTGGGCATCTCTACATTATCTTGCGATACAGCGGGAGGTGGTCATGCAAATAGATTACTTTAGTATGTGTAAAGTGATTTTACACTTTAAAATACCGTTTTGGAACGGTATTTGCGGGTGCATTTTAGTACAAATGGAAAGCAGGTATTGGAAGACACGGAATCTGTAAGATGACGGTTGTCATTGTAGCAAGACATGTAGGCTACGGATGTGTTTGGAATATCCATAACTGAACGTTTTGAATGATTGCGTAACAATGGGGGCTAATTAACTGGCCCATTCTGGCTAACGCTCAAAATACATAAAAAGAGAATTTGTGCATAGCTACATAGGCTACATCATAAACAGTAAGAATATTTTTGTTAATCATGAAGCAAATCGTGTTACAGAATACAAAAGTAACTCGTATTTCAATCAAACAAGCAAAACAATGTCTATTATAACAAACAGTGAATAACAAGCAAATCAAAACTTTATGAAAAAAATAAGACCCATGATCAAATGGAAATGTGTTTTTATGTGACACTTTATGAGTAGGCTTAGTGCTAGTAAGCATAGTAATTATGATAATTTCAGACCTGACAAACATCTGTAACTCCTGTCAGAAAATAAAATACATCCAGTGAAATATACCGCCAGTTTGTTCGGTGTAACAGTAGTCTATGCCGTACTCGTATGCAAATACTTTGGCTGCGCCCGCAAAATAACACCCGGTATTTGAATCGACCCCAAAGTGTCTTCGTAAGATGTTGGGCCACCACGAGCCACCAGAACAGCTTCAGTGCACCTTGGCATGCATTCTACCTCTAGTTTAGCATAGATTCTAGTCTCTGGAAATCTACTGGAGGGATGGAACACCATTCTTCCAAAAATATTTGGTGTTTTGATGAACACATTGGTCCAAAATCTCATATAGGTGTTCAATTGGGTTGAGATCTGGTGACTGCGAAGCCCATAGCATATGATTCACATAATTTTCATACTCATCAAACCATTCAGTGACCCCTCGTGCCCTGTGGATGGGGACATTCTCATCCTGGAAGAGGCCCCTCTCATCAGGATAGAAATAGGAAAAAGTTGATCACTCAGAATAACTTTGTATTGATTCGCAGTGACCCTTCCCTCTAAGGCAGGGGTTCTCAAAGTCCACGTGAAAATAAATACATATTATATTAGAAATCACTAATGGTCCATTTTAATACAGTACTGTCCCTTTAAATGTCTTACCGGCGGCACAGCGACTGGTGGCTCCGAGCAACTAAAGCGGGCATTACACTGTTAGCTAGTTGATAGAAGTTTGACTTCTACAGTATCTTCTCTTCATTAATATTTACAGTATAATTGCAAGCTGGCTTAGTCGCCTGTTTGATCAGTGCTGCTATTTTTGTGAGAGCTAAAGTTAGTTGGTTTTGGACTTAATTTAGATTTCACGGGTGTATTTTTTTCTTGTGCAGCCCTCCATCCAATGCAGGCTCCCTTAATTGGCCCTCAGTCACCAAAACTTTAAGAACCCCTGGTCTAAGGGGATAAGCTGACGCAAACCTTGCCAGAAAAATGCTTTCCACAGCATAACAGATCCACCGTACCCCCTCACTGTAGGGGTTTTTCCTTTCATTTGTCACCCGTCTGTGTGTGTATATATATTTAATATGAACTGGCAGTATATACAGTAATGTGTAATATTACATAGTACATATACAGAACTCTTTGGATGCTGGTAAAATAAAAAAATACTCCACCAGAAAACCTTAACTTTAACTATAGTTGTATAGTTCACATAATACACTCAGCACTCAGTTACTAACTAAGCAGGCTGACCTGTGTGTTTAAATGTGAGCCTCTGTACCTGTACCGGGGGCGGGCCTGTCCTCCTGTCTGTCCTGGGACAGTGCTGGAGACGGGGCGGGGCTGATCACCTCGACGGCGTTGCTGCCGTCATAGCGACTGGAAGACACTGCACAGGGAACGGCACCGCAGTAAGGGTTAGCCAACTGACATAACTAGCATAAGCTGTTCCAACTGACATGACCGGAACAGCTATGGTAACGCTTTACTTTCAGTCTATAAGTCAAACATTAACACGTTATAAAATGTGTCATTACGAATGGATACCATGTGTGCAAACTTTCATTTCACAGAATAAGGGATATCTTATTATATCAGTTGTATGACATCAGTTATATGAAACGTAGCAGCAGTGCTAACTGTAAGCGTATGTGGGGAGGTGGAATTAGTAACTCACAGCCGCCGGAAGAGTCCGAGCTCTGGGAGCCCCTCTCGCGGGAGTCCTTGTCGGAGGCGATCTGGCGTGTGATGATGACATCGATGAAGTTGGCGGCGGTGATGGTGGTCTTGCCGCGGGTGCGCAGCTCCTCCTCGATGCGGGATTTTGTGGGCTGGGGCCTCTCCCTGCCATTCTCACCCTGGGGCTTACCGCCAAGGAGCGACGCCGTGGCCGACGCGTACGGGGACTCCTGCCTCTGGTGCTGCTGCTCGCCAGGCGGGGCTGTCCGCCGGGGTGACGGGGCGTCTGAGCGGCCCTCCCTGGCCTTGGACACGTCCAGCTGAGGGGCCAACACGGCCGCGTCCACCAGGGTGGACAGGGCGTCGACTGCCGTGCCGCGGCGGGGACCCGTCTGGGACAGAGAGGCTGATGGGATTTGCCTGCAGGGGAATGAGGACGGAGATCAGGTACCAGAATACACCACTGATATCACCACACGCCAAAATGGGCTCCTCATCAAACGCACCCTGTGGGATAAGGCCATGGCTAGCCATGCTACAGCAACATATTAATGTCTGTAATAGCCCAGAGAACATGGGTTTTTGTGATAACTTCTCTTTTGGTACTTTTTATCTCATTTACAGAGCCTCTTGTCTTGACTTCATTACGCTGGATATGACTGCCGGACATTTGTCTAAGGGTAGGACATCGCCAACATCTCACAAAGCAAATCACACTGCCATTGTTTTTACCCCTCACACTCCCAAACACTGTTACTAATGCAGCAGACGTTGATTAAAAGATAACAGTCCTATTCACCATAAATCAATCTTTAAAAGAGGGAATGAGGAGTAAAACAGACACACTGTGCTGTGGAACTCACAGTAGCGGGGTGATGACACTCTTGCTGTTGGTGTTCTGGAATATGCTGGGCCTCTGCTGCACCCCGCTCTCCTGCGGCCTCGTGGAGGGGGAGGGCGAGCGAAGGTAGCCACGGCTACCGGGTCTGCCAGGCTGCTCAGGGCCTGGCCAACGGACAAAAAATAATTACAACCACACAACATTCTGAGGCTATACACTCAGCTAATGCAATACTACCATGTTTTCATTGTCCCCTCAGCAAGACATGCACTGTCAAGCATCATGTAGTAACTTGATTAAGAATGGCACTATACAAAGTAAAGGGTACTTTGTATACACATAACACCAAATCCTGTTATTAGTAAGTACAATGAGCATAAATTATCATTACTTTTTTGTATTATGTATTCTGAAAAGAAACCCTTTTACAGGGAAATCTACCCAGCTCACATATTACATATTATTAATTAAAGCTGCTGGAGATTGACTGAACTGGAGATTTGTTCTGCACTACAGCAGTGACGCCCCTCTGGTGCTGTGTTCTGACTGAGGCACTGGGAACCCAGCGCCCGTGCTGAACTTACCTCCTCGCAAATACTCATTGGCCGCCATCCGCTCCCTCTCTCGCTCACGCTCCCTCTCTCTCTCCCTCTGCTCCCTCTCTCTCTCCCTCTGCTCCCTCTCCCTGTGCTCGTGGTCGCGCTCCCTCTCTCGTTCCCTCTCCCGCTCGCGCTCTCGCTCGATGCTGGCTGCTGACGAGGCGTAGTGGGCGGGAAGTCCTGTAAAGGGGACACACACACAGGCGACGCAGAGACTGTCAATCACAGGGCAGGGGACTCGGACTGGGCTGGGAGCGCGGGGGAAAGCAAGCGCTACGTCCTTAGTTTCCCCGCCACTCTGGAGCAGCCTTCCGCCATTTTACAATATGGCGCTCTTTGTACCTCATCAGCACTGTCCCAGAAGAGACCATAAAGAGATTTACCATACAGTGCAGACATTTTGCAGGGGTTACATTACATTAAATTACAGGCATTTAGCAGACGCTCTTATCCAGTGCGACTTACACAACTTTTTAGCATTTTTTTAACATATTATCCATTTACACAGGTGGATATATACTGAAGCGATTCAGGTTAAGTACCTTGCTCAAGGGTACAATGGCAGCGTCTTACCTGGGAATCGAACCTGCAACCTTTCGGTTATAAGGCCAGTTCCTTAGCCATTATACTACACTGCCACCCCATAGGTTAAACAGTCAAACATAAAACATGGTCTCTTCATCCTACTATAGGGTGGGGATTCTCACCCAATGATAAGACGGGAGAGGGGAGCGTATGAGTGTGTTTTGGGGGGCGGCGCCTCTCACCTGGAGAAATGGACGCTGGGTTGAAAGGCCGGGGTGGGAAAGGGGCCTGACCACTGGGGAGGTAGCTGAAACGGTCCAGAGGGGGCGTACCTGCCACCCCGGGGTGAGCCAATAGGATTGCAGGAGGCATCTGGGCCAGGTCAATAATCCCTTTGCAGGCAGAAGCAAAGCGAGAGAGAGACAGAACCAAAACACACTTATTATGAAACACCTCACTAAATTACACAACCCCCGCTCCTTTGATAAACTGTTATGACCATAAATGTTCTGGAAAGATGCTGGAGTAAGGAGAATGTACAGTGGAAAATCCATCAAATTAGTAATCAAATAAATGAGCACACCAACTGCCAAAGAAACTTATTTTATTTCCGTTCAGCGATGTTTGCAATGAATTTGCTTCAGGACTTTGGGTGATGGTTGCCGACACTGTAAACTTTTCTTAAGCTAGAATTCCAACAGCCAGCAGTTCCCACTGAAATCTCCATAAAGTAGTAATTACATGACCAGTTATGAACTGGGAGTAGACATAAAGTTCAGAGCTACAGTCCAAAGTGTGTATCTGGTCCGTACCCAGGCTGGGTGTGACAGAGAGGTGAACTCAGTACCTTGGGAGCCAGGAGGATAGGGTACAGCAAGCTGCTGTTCCCGTGGCGACAGTCCCGCAGCAACGTCAGGCCGCGAGACGACCTGCATCTGCTGGGAGGTGATGTAATCGTTGAGTATGGTCTGGCGCGTGTTCTCCATGGCGTACAGCTGGTAGGTGTTGGGGTAACCAGCGGGGGCAGGGTGTCTCTGGAATAAGTACGCGGCTGGATGGAACAAACATGAGAATAGAAGTCATTTAGATCCAGAGACTTTCCCCAGGTACTTACAGACCAAAACAAACCTGTAAAACAGGAATCGTAACATGATTTAGGCAGGGATTACTCTATATATTGACCAGATAAGCTGCTCTTGTATGCTTAAAAATTAAATACTAATTTTCCTCTGCCATTGCTGAAACTCAGTTTCGTAATTTGTTGGCACATTATGAATATTCATTAAGGAGTGTGGATCATAACAGGACAACAAAGAACTGGCAAAGTGATGCCTCCAGCTCTTAAATCTCCTGCTGCCACCTGGAACGCTGCAGTGAATGAATTCCAAATGACAGATGCAACTGGAGGAGAATATCCGTATGCAGAAGCCGGAATATCACACAGGCCGTTATATAAACGATCAGAGCATTACGTCATGTACCAATCTCACCAACGCTGACAGACTTGAGGGTTTTTAAGCATCGTTTCATTGAGTGGGGAAAATGCTTTTGAGCCCTATCAGTTGTACACGCGAGTAAGAGAATGTGAGTTAAGGGGGCGAGTGGGTTACCTGGGTCCATGCTGCGGTGGAAGGCGGCGGCAGGGTCCAGGTGGGGGAGGTGGCCGCGATAGACCTCTCCGGGGACTATGATGCGGTGATGAGGGTCGAAGGGTCCGTGCGAGGGCAGAGGCTCCGCCCCCATCCCCGGAGACTTGGCGGGGATGGCGTCTCGCTGCGACGGAGCGCTCTTCCGCTCGTGCCCGGTTCCCTTCCCGCCGGCCATGGTCCCTTTGAGTGGGGAAGACAGAGGAAAAACCTGAAGAACATTTCCTGTTTTCCAGTAGTGACAGAACAGAACACAAAGTCCTCAGTCAATGCTTTCCTGCTGATGCTAAATCAAATCAGGTACAATTAGAATTATATACATTATAATACACATGGAACACTGCTGGGAGGAACTACTGCAGCAGTAACCCTGTGGAACCCTGGGAAGCTTAAACCTACCCTGCCAATGGAACCATGAGGCCAGCTGAGTCCTACCACTGCAGACTCCCGGTAATCACCAGGTAAAACCAACGCCATGATTCAAACCCGCAAATTATTGGATAAATGGCTGTACCATCACCATATATCAGCCTATACTGACTATGCCACATGAGCACTCCAAAAACAGTTCCATTTAAAAAAAGGAAGAGCGATAATGGTAATAATCCTACACAAGTAATGCAAGTATGCACCTTCTTGTGAAGCCCGGGATGTGGAGCCGGTGCTGTAGTTAATGGGAGTCCTCCGGGCGCCCGGGTCCTCGTACAGCCCGGGGCTCAGCTGCGACCTGCCGGCCTCCAGGTGGGTGGAGCGCAGGACGGAGGCGGTGGAGTTCACCACGGAGGTGTGGCGCACTCGCTCCGGGCCCCTGCCCGCCTCGGGGGCCTCCGGCTGGGGCTGGCCGTGGGTTGCCTTGCTGGGGCCGGAGAGCAGAGACTTCACGTTGTGCTTGATGGCCGACTGACCCAGGCTGCTGCCTTCGTATTTCATTGGTGTTCCCTGCAGGGCAGTAATAAATATAACACTGGACAGAGAATTCCAAAAAATGCGTCTGTCCCTTTTTAAAATATAGCATATATTCTTTTAACATGGTATTTTAATAGACCCTTCCGCTATATAAATCCTCCTCAAGACCCCAGTCCAGAGAAACTGAAATCTGGTCCTCAAGGCCAGCTGCTGTTCATTCTTTCCCTGTAGTCAGGGACTCATTTATACTTGGGACATCAGGGGAGTGGAATCACTGGCCAATCAGGAGACAAATCCTACGAAATAAGCGCCCATCTAGACCCCATTTAAATGACTTCATATTTGAGTGCATGTGGATGACGGAATGGGGGTACCTGGGATATGGAGCCGTCCATGACGACGCGGGCGCCGGGGGGGAGCTCGGGGGTTTTCCGGCTGTTTCGTTCAGAGAGGTCCTGTCGGGGGATCTCGTGGATGGAGCGGCCCATCTCCTTGATGGTGTTCACTCCCTCGTACGGCTTGCCCTTGCTGATGCCCCCCTCGAAGGATCGCACGGGGGGGCTCTCCCTCTTCATCTGCTTGCCGTACTTGTGCCCCTCCTCAAACGTGTCAGCCGGCCCTCTGGGTGTTCCTACGCAGGACGAACCGAGGCGCTATATTAGCAATCTGATAACCATCAAGATTTAAGAACCAAACTAAAACCATTAAGCTCCAGTGCCTTAACTCATAGCTTGATTTCAAGTGCTTATTAAATTAAAAGTGGAAATGGAGAAACTACATTTTCCAAAGACCCCTACCATTTTAATTTCATCTAGCATTATGCTGTTTTGATTTTTTGATTCTTGATTCAATTTACTATTGTATTTCATTTAACATTGTAGGGATTAGAACAACTTTTCTTTTGCAAGTGTACATTCTGAAAATATACAATAGGTAGCTAATGGGGCTCTGTTTTATTTGACAGGAAAGTGCTTCTAAAATGCAATCGTTTTGATGCTTTTTACAACAACATTTTTTCTTGCCATTTTTCCTGTTCGCAAAAGCAATTGATCACTTAAGTTTCCGTTCAAGAAACATCTGTGGTTTCTAATTCCCTCCTCTTCTTTTCCGGTGCCCACAGCCTACATCGTAAGGGCTTTTTCACCGACGATTAACAGCACCTGGCTAATCGACCTCACGGATATTAAAGTTAACAAATGCTGGAATATGAAAACGAGAGACAAGCACAGAATTGGAAAAGCCAGCTTAAAAGAGGAATCCTGTACCTTGCATGATGGACCCCGGGAGCGGCACCCTGTCCTTGGGGTCAGGGTGTGGACTGTCTCTCGGCATGGCCCGGCTTACCAAACCTACAGCAGGACCACAATGCTCACAGCTCACACTAGTACAACAAGCACAATCACCTGATAGCCTGGGAGTCCTGGATAGAGCACACTGGCCCTTTATCTGTCGCACCTTAAGCATATCCAACTAAACATCAGTACCTCAAGCTGAACTCACATTATCTCCCCAGTATGGAACTACAGTACCCTTGGGCCACCACTTTGTTACCTGTACAAGTGTAAGGAGCACAGCAGCTGAAGCACACTCACTCCCCAGATACTACCCTGTATCCTACAGGACAGTGAAGACACAGCCCTAAAGGAAATATCATGCCAACACAAGACAGCTGCCAAACACTGATAGCCTGTGGGTACCTAGCAAATATGAGCTAACCTGAGAAAGACAAGCTGACCTAATCCTGCCCTGCCCCTAACAGGATGAAGCCCACTGTATCCCATTAGACTGCCAGTCACTGGAAGCCTGTGACACGCCTACAGCGTAGACTCAGACCTGAGCCAATGCTTGCATTGATGTATAAGAAAACATTGATGTGCTTCATTCAGCAAAAATACTTTTGGAGGACTTAATATTCTTTGCTTGCACAATGCACATGCCAAGAGGAAAAGTTTTTAACTTAAGCAGCTTCTCGTTTTGTTCTTCTATTTTTTAAATTCAAAATACAGAAAGAACCAAAACCAACATTTTAGGGGAGAAGTACGGTACACAGAAGTACGTCTCAGAGGACAGGGACGGTTTTGCAAACCGCCACCAGCAGGGGGCAGTACCTTCATAAAGTGCAGACTCCCTGTAGGGGGGCCCTGTGGTCATTGAACCCTCCATCATGTCATGGGTTCGCTTGAGCTCTCCGCCCCCCCGGGGGCTCCTGATGCCCTCTCTGGGATTCTTCATGGCTTTGGGAAAAATGTAAAAGGTTTTTACAATAGATTTCAAGCATGACCACACTAGTTTTACTATACATTTTAACAAGATGAAGAACACACAAGGATGCTTGGGTGAGTCTCATGTTTGCCAAAATGTCCAAACTACCTTTTCGAATACTGATTAGGTATTCTAAAAACTAGAATAATAACTAGTCTTATACACATCTAATTCCATCACTTAATATTTTAGGAACTATAATATATTCCAATATGGCATTCAGGACAGCATAAAGGTCAAATAAATACTATCATTATTATTAGCAATAGAAATATCACTACAAAACATGAGGACGTCATTTGAAAATATTCCTCGCCCAGTTAAGCAAATCTAAAAACACAGGGAAATATTGGAGAGTAACAGATATGTGCTCACAGTCATAAGAGAGGATGTGCCCGCTCTCGCCCTCGAAGATGACGTGGCCCTTGGAGAAGGCCTCGCCCCTGGTCCTCTCGGGATTGCCATGGTCTTCTGGGGCCAGTTTGGTGATGGTGCCCTTCAGCAGGACCTCTGCTGCCATGCCGGGCTGGGACAGGGCCGGTGTCCCCTGCACCGGGCCACAAACCCAAAACAAGAGCGCTCAACGCCAACCCCAACCCTCACGGCACAACGCCGTCTATAAAACACATCTTCAGATTGAACGTTGCGGTGTAAGAACGGGTGACTGATTTAGGCTGATTGTGTAGGAAGACGTCCCCCATGTGGCTCAGTCGATAAAGGCGCTGAGCAGAAGCACAGCCCATGACCAGAAGCCAACGCATCTCCAGTAAGAGTCTATCACAGAGGTGGCTCACCCTCGCACTGCAGAGCACCACAGCATGCAGACTTTTGTCTTTAAAATCAGTAACTCATTTAGACCTAAGAATCCAGATGAGTAAAAGCAGTTGACTTACAGTTAACACAATACATTGATTGATTAAGTGCAGGACCAGGGCTGGCTTCAATCTCATGAACTGAATGAGATCACAGTGACAGGCGATAGTTGGCTTTGTCACACAGGGGCAAGGTGGGATCTGGCTGACAGGTATGATAGCTATTCATAAGCCTCTTACAGGTTAACAGATATGCCTCCACGCCGATTGGTAATCACTGTACTATGTTGTGTGGCACAATTAAAATAAACTAACAAACATGCAGTTATGGTTTCAGGTTCTGTCCTGCACACGATGGCGACGCAGGCTTATCGGCAGCCTCCGGTCAGATGTGTGATCCGCTCTGTGTGGGAGTCGCGTACCTGCGTGATGGAGCCGGGGCGGAAGGGTTGGGCCTCTGATGGCATGTTGGCGGGAGTTCCCATGGTTACGCTCCCATCCTGAGCAGCAGATGTAGGGTTTCCTGCACACACGAGCAACACATTGGAAGGCAGAGGAGATCAGACATCAGGGCCGAGGGATGCAAGACTGGGGTGGTTTAAAATGGCCTCAGCTCAACAAACTGAAGACCTCTCACTACCATCTCATTTCTATTGTAGGAAAGCACGAGTTCACAAAGGCAGAATAACACTGTGATTCCATTACTGTACAGTAGGTGGCAGTATATTTTTCCCACAACAAAGAAAATGAAAATAATTCTAGGGTGCATTTTTTGTGACAAATTTCACCCTCTAGCATTTCAAAAAGTTTGAAGGCGATTAATTCATGTAGCGATTTTGTCAGTGGCCATTTTCTGCTAAAATGAAATAAAATTAACATTCCTCTTCTTCTAAAAATACACATTTTAGAAATGCATCAATCAAACCAGGACAAAGAAAGTGCCACAGACACACAAAAACAAACACACAAGCAAACAAGCACACGCACATACAAATGCGCACACACACACACACACACACACACACACACACACACACACACACACACAGACACACACACACAGACACACACACACACAAAAAAGATTCGGGAGAATACAGCAGATTGGGGTCAGGGTTAGGACAGACGTACCCCTGATCATGCCCTCGTACTGGGCCCTGGTGAGGAACCCCTCTGTGTGCGAGCTCTCCTCCGGCCTGCCGTACGACACTGCAGGAACACAGAGCACAGGGAGGGAGCCCTGCTGTTAGCAGCCTCAGGCAAGAGGAGGAAGCACATGCTCCACCGCACCTTTAAAGCCGCAGCCATTAGCGCAGTAATCTCACCGTGTAACGAGGTCATTTTAAATCATTAATACTGTAATGACACTGCAATTTCAAAGCAATGAATCAGTGTCCCCATGTGGCGAGGTGTCATTTAATCTGGCTCCAGACGGACAAAGCCGCCGCTGGAACAGAGCGTGCCAGAACGTCCCCCTCCCCTCCCTACCTGCTGTGGCGGGATCCGGTAGCCTTGGCAACCCCAGCGATATGGACCCCACCGCGGTCTTTGCTGCCTCTTGACCGTACGCAACTTGGCTGTGTGATGGCAGGTATGTGCCAGGAGTTCCCTGAAACGGCGAGAACATGAAAACCCCCGCATCAGCCCCCCCCCGCCCCAAAAACAACAACAAAACAAAAAAACAAGGCAAAGGTTGTGGCGTGACTCCAGAAACCCTGCCAAAGAAACACTCGACCAGTGGCGGGACACCGGGAACAAAATGTCACCGGGCTTAAGAAGCACTTATGTACACGCCATAGAGCGTGCAGTAAATTAATTAACCCTCGCTAAAACCCTTTCCTTCTCACCTGGGAGATGGAACCCCCCTGGATGAAGGACGGCTTGTCGGGGGGTTTGGCCGACGGGATGAGCGGGGGAGGAGAAGGAATGTTGGCGGGGTGTTGGCCGTGCCTGGAGAACGGGGCGCGGGCCGGGTCGTGGAGGTTAGGGACCCCCTGGATAGGGCCTGGCTGATGAACTGCAGAGAGGAATACGGAAGAGACAGTTACTCGCTTTGCCTCCCCCTCTCGTCTGATTTGTTCATTTCTTCGCTCGTTTCAGGTAATCAGGTGCACCTGTGCTGGTGTCTATAAGGTGCAGCATGCTTGCGCCTGGGGGTCTCTCTCTCCAACCACTGCATGCTGGTTTTGGTTTGCCTGATCTGGTCTGGGTGGCTGGTGGAAGCTTTCGCAATTATTTTTTTCTATTTTCATTTCCATTCGTTGTTTCTACTTTATATGATTAATTAATAAAACCCTTTGGCCATCTGGAGTGTGGCGTTGTTTATGTTTCAGCCAGTTCAGGGTACACCAGGGGGTGGGGGGAATGAAACAGGTTGTCAGAAGAAAAAGGTTAAATATGCAAAAGCAGCTAAAAAAGCAAGAAAAGGTCACTCTACAAATGATTAAACATGTCAAGTAATTCAGCGACTAACGCTACATAAACACACTGCCACGGAAGAAAAAGTTTTCTATGGCGAGGAATTTTTGCAGTCCTTTGCCGTAACATGCTGTGCTAAACTTCCCGACACAGCACTAAGAGGGCCAGGGAGAAGCTTGGGAGAAGCACGCGAAGAAAGAGGGCTGCCAGTCACCCAACCTTACCCCTGCAAAGCTCAACAAATAGGAGAGCTTCGTCTCTAATCAAGCCCGCATCCACAGGAAGCGCTGTTAAAATATTGAAGGGTTCAAATGGAGGCAGTCAGGCGGCACGGCGATGCCTCGGCTGACCTGCGGATGCACTCCCAAGCTGTGGGGCATTGTGGGGCGGCACTGGGGCCAGCCCGAGCCAGACAGGCTACTGATGTAACACCCCGTGGTGGGACAGAGTATTTTTGGCGCAACAGCGCCGTCCTGAAGGAACGCGGTTCACCCGCGCGACGCACAGGGGCTAATGTTGACTGTGGAATTAAAGGCTGAATTCAGCGAGTGAGGGCTAGACGTCTGCATCCTGAGCCGTCAGATCGGATACGGGCCCGCCGCCAACACGGAAGTTTACAAATAGTAGCACAACACATCTGCTAGCTGTTAGCATAGGCGCAAAGCTTCCAGTTTTTGTAGTATAGGCTACCATTATGCTCAACTTGCAAATTAAAACGGCCGTATTTGACAGCACAGGGCGATACATATTTACGTAAGCTTTAACAGAAGGTTTAAAAAATAAGCGTGAAAGCTCAAATATGGCTGTTTTAATTAGCTAGTTGAGTATAAAGGTAGCCTACATTAAAAAACTGGAAGCTTTGCTTTGCGCCATTGTTGTTAACAGCTGGTAGAAGTGTTGCTCCCCCTTAATCCGCGATCGCAAGCAGCTTCACGAGCATATTTCCTGCAGGAAGCACTGTGTTATTGTTGTGCTGTATGGACTGGTTGGCTTGTCATTTCAGCAATCGGGCTCTATCAGGTTCAGGCTTAAAATGTTTGGCTAGAGCTTGTCGAGCTTCGAGACGTCGGGCTTAGGCAGGCTCGAGCCTCATTTGTAGCCAGATGCAGACCTCGAGCGAGGGATGTTCACCTTCCTAGAGGTCAGAAAAAAAATGATAAAATAAGGAGAATAAAAAGTTATAATAAAATTAAATCAAATTGAAAAGCCAATCTTATTTTTTTCATTAAAACCTGAAGATCATCCGACACACAATGGAACGTCTTCTGATAAACTGCAAAAAATGTATAAAATCAGCATGCATCACATCAGCATGTATGAAATGGTCTCCAGCAGCTGAAATAATATGGCATGTCATATTCGTTATTTTATTTATTTTTTGTGATAACAAACAGTCCACTGTGTTTTGCTCTTACACACTTTCGTTAATCTGAGGTTTCTCTTCTGTGGGTAAGAAGCAAGCAAGCACCCCCAACAGCTTTGACTACTCAGCATGATTCTCTTTCGAGGGGAGCAACAACTAATTCCATGCCCTCTAATTCATTTTAACAAACAATACCACATAATGCTCATTTCCAATGAGATTTCAAAAGAGCTGCAGACTCCAATTGCAAAAACAATAGGACTCACCCCAAAAGGCACAGACTGCAGTTTTGCTTGATTAATGCTCAAAATTGATTCATACAATCTGAAAGTCAAAATGCATCCTAAATAAAATACAAATGTTCCAGAGAGGTGAATTCTAGTAGCTCTCTGTTCCATAGCACATTCATTACAGAAAGCTACCAATGCCCCAGGGATGGACCAATCAGCTGTGAGTCAACAGAAGCCACTGTGACACCACCATCAATGATGAACCAATCAGCTCCAGCTTGAACACTGAAAGGGGTAGTGTTCAAAGGGACAAACTGAATTACATTACAGGCATTTAGCAGACGCTCTTATCCAGCTGTTACACAACTTCTTAGCATTTTTATTTATTATTTATTTATTTATAGATTTTTTGACTTGAATGATTTGGGCTGCTTTCAGAATGGCTCCCTATACGGTTTATAGTGCACTATTTAGGGGATCGGCCATTTCGTAGGGTATCCAAATTATTTTTTTTTCCTAAGCAGTCCACTCAATCTCCCCAACCATGCACTGCAAAATGTAGGGTATAAATGATGTACACTACTTGGTCACCGGATAAATTTTTTGTCAAGATGCAAGTTTAATTTTATATGTTAAACAAATTGTATTGTATTCTCAGATTTATAGCCGAAATATAAATAAATGCAGTAGATTAAATACATTACGAAGTGTTAACTATTTTTTAATCAAACAATTATTGCTAGCTACGTTTAATGGAAAAATGCAATTTAACTCGCTAGCTGGCTACATACCTACAATGAGTCAGGAAACCATTGTTTGAAAAACTTTTTTACCGTTTCTTACATGCATGCTCACCAAGCCGCTAACAGCCGTCACGCAAGCGTTGCGCTTTGCTAAGTAACCTGCTCAGAATCTGTAGGCCTACTTAAATACTGTGCTTTCAGGGTCTTCCACCAATTTCTAATTTGTTCTGTGATTCGACTGAACTCAGCATCTATAATTTTGCCCGCTACAGCATTAAACAAATCATTATTTCAATATTTTCTGCAGTCCATGTATTGCACGATGTTCAATTCTTTTACCGTATCGGACCAGAACTGAGGGCATCGTGCATGCCAGATTTTTTTTTACAGTAAACTAGCTGGCTGACTTCAGCACCTAAACACCTTGCTAATGGGTACATGTTGTAAGAGTTGTTAATAAGTTGTTTACATGTTTTTAAATTTGTGAGTTATTAGAGGCATATGCAACCTATCTTAACCGGATTACATACGGGTATATTCAGAATAAGGACAAAAATGGGTTTTGCTTTTTGGAATATGGTGTTTACACGGGCAGTTTCATAACCGGAAAAATTTTGTTTTCCGAGTAAGATCGGAATAATTACGAGCAAGTAAACATGGTCAATTAAAAAATATATATATAAAAAGTTCCCTTCAATCTAAGTCAGGACTCAAAAAGGCACATGACCACAACCGTCCGGGGCATCTGCAGTCGAGCGGAGGAGGAGGCCACCTTTTCCAAGGGTAATGAGCATCACAGGCACACGGCTCCTTGGGCTCTCCTTGAGGATTCCCTAAAAGGTCCATTTCTATTACTGCATTCCACTTCACTTCAGAGCACACAATGTCCCAGACACAGAGAAGCCACTGTGCCGCTGGCCGCACATTAATAACTCGTCACTAAAATAGCTCTGGACGGTCGTAACGCCTTGGTCCAGCCTCCAGCTGATACTAAACTCCAAGCTGGTTTTAATTTGGGTTATTCGCTAAGTCTGAAAATATGTTATTTCTCAGTACTCAAGCATACACGGCAGGATAATAATAAAACCGGTGCTTGACAACCATGTAATACTGCTTTCTAGATCAGCATGGAGGGACTTGAATTTCCAGCCTTTCTCAGTTCTTGAGACAGAGGTGGCACAATGACAGCAATTTCACCTCAGTATGAGAAGCATAACCACAAGCCTTTAGACTTTTGATGATTTGTCTGGTTCGTAGTTGGAACAACCAAGCAGTTCAGCAGCTTCCCTTCTCTCAGCCAATGAAAACAGTGGCACTATGCAGACTAGACGCTCTGGAAGAGCCCGCAGAACACAATCTGAACACAGCGAATGAGAACCAGTTTCTCTGCAATGCTGTCCCCCAAAAGACTCATGAAAGCGACTGGCAGAAAATATATATTTATATATACGTCAGAAAGACTCATGAAAGTCTGCAAAACAAACCAGCAGGAATCACGAGTCTACAAGAAGGCACTGTCCTCTTCTTGCGGTAGACATGTAAATTATGAATTTGAATCTGTGAAAATTAGGAGAATAACAACAAGGCCTCGTAGGCATTCACTAAAAATGAAAAGACTTTAATACTAGTACTAAAAAAAATCCCTCAAAATAAATCTGAATATGAGATCTGAGGAAGCCAAGCTTCTTTAAAAAAAGAGAATTATACAACCTGCCGTGTTTGTTTTGAGAGTGTGGTGTGGAGTACTGTGTGGGTATTTTATATTAGAGGAGGGGCTTACCCTCCCTGTCCAGGACGGTGGGGCTCCTGGTGGAAATTCGGGGGCAGTGGGGTTGCCACCTCTCAGGCTCCCCCTGGTCTTGGCGCCAACGGTCGTCCTGGTGGGCGGAATCATGTGCAGCCTTGATCTGGTGCTGGAACATGGCGTAGCCACTGATAGGGGCTCCCAGGGGTACACCACTGGCACTGAAGGACGCCTGAAGGAAGAGACAGCAATCAAGCAGCTAAACAGCAGCTATCCACAACTAGCGCTGTCACTTTTTGATAGTGTTTCAACGAATATCTCATAATAGAAAAATTTGTTTAAATTTGTTCAAATTTCCACCCGTCAATATTTTAAACGATAAGAGGTTGCCTAAATGTATAGCTAATTACTATGGCCCAGTTTTAATTTCCCATTAAACGTGTAGCTAAATAGCTTAAACGGACAAGGCTATAACTAAGAAATAATGACAACAGTATCTTGAAGTTTTATTAAGAAAAATAAAACCAGGGAATGATGCCGTTCACAGTAACATATTGACTCGGTAGATCAACTGTTGCTCAAATTAATGAAAAAATCATAATGCACAAGTGCATCATTAATTCACAACAATGGCATGGCCTACTTAAACGAAACTGAACTGAGGGGGGGAAGTGTCAGCCTTTGGAAGGTTAGTAGGGCAGTTGCCGCTTGCAGACCGTGCAGGTCGACTCTCTCCTTGGTTATTATTTTGTCTCCGACGGCAAAAAACCTGCAGTACTCCTGAGGTGCAGTGGAGTTACAATTTTTCTTGGCTCCTCCATGTCAAATGTAGAGCCTACAGGCTACAGGATAGCATGACCCACACATGAACTTTATTTAGGCTACCTAATGGTATACCCTCCAGACAAAACAATAACATGGCTCTTTTATATTGAGCGTTACCATGAGCACAACATGGATAAGCGCAGAGTGCTACAGGGCTCCTTTTTTCGACTAGGCAACGCGATTACAAATTCAAACCCTTAACTATATTCAAAATGTTTAATTTTCCTGAGACTTTAACAAGTTTGATTACCAAACAAAAAACTGACAGCTCTATTCACAATGCACAGAGATCACTTGCATCACTTGGCCTAGTTCAACTGAATGAAGTATACGAGTAAATGCATCCCTGCATACCACAGACAGTATTTCCAGATACACCACTGGTCTCAAAACAGCCGGATGCACTGTAACAAACAGAACAGGCCGTTTCACATCTCACTGGTCTGTTACACGTGTACGTGCATCCGCTTTAGTTCAGCTGATTCACAGTGGTAACTGCGTTTCGTTAACGTTAAATACATTTTCAGTAATACCGGCCTGTAGCAAACTTTACACAACCAATAAATGCATTACTTCTTTGGTGTCACTAATTTAGTTTGAATTTATTTAGTAAATAAAACAGTCTTTCAGCTATCTGGCTGCTGGGTGTTTTTATGTACATGTTTGTGATAAAGACACTCACCATGGGTGGGATGGTGGCAGCACGTTGCTGGTGATGCTGGGTGCTCAGGTGGCCCTGTTTGGCTGAAGACACCAGCACCGTGCCGAGAGGGTTCAGCAAGGACGGCTTCTCTCTAGAGAACATGCTGGGGAAAAACCCACAAACGCACAAACAATAATTAATGACAGGAGCATGTGGCCATTCAGGGATCAGGAACCAGGAGGGAGGGAGGGAGGGAAGGAGGGGGGAGGGAGGGAGGGAGAGAGAAATTGAGAGAGAGAAAGAGACAGAGAGAGAGAGAAAGAGAGGGCCATTTGGAAATGCTGTCCACTGTCCAAAGCAACCATGACCCCTGACCCCCCTGGAACATTTGCCCCTCTCTGAGTTGTCATTCAGCCTTTGCCCTCACACTTACACCATGGGATCCCTTTACTAGTAGAACACACATACATTTATTTTTCTGGAGTGGCGATAAAGCTCCTGTTAAAGGGGGTACTGATGAGCCCCAAATCTTTCAATAAACCTGAAATAAACTTTATTCCAAATAATCTCATTACTTTTTGTATTCTGTGTACTGTACGTGTGCTTTCTCGCTCTCTCCCGTTATCCTTGTGAAGATTCTGGAAGAACTCCAGTGCTGACACTGCTGACATTCCAGGCCAACCAATATTTTGGAAATCAACAAAAATGGAAACATGCATGAAAGCCACCAGGCAGTTTTCCATCCAGGCAAAGGGTCGGTTCTCCGTGCTCCCCTCTTCCCCTTATGGAAATTATTTTTCACCTAGTTATGCCTTTTATGTGCATCTTATGTACACCTATGAACCAACAAAAATATAATTACCATGATTTTCACTCTAACAAAATCTCTGTTCCAGAAAAAAGCAATACATCTGTGAGTGATGCATATCTGCACGCATGGGCGTATACCAAAAGAGTTATCCAATAAAGTATTATTTGGGAATTTTGCTGACCCTGCCCCCCGCCCTTCTTTATTAAAGCTACATGTGCGCACTTCTTCGGTTAACGTCCAACATGGGACGCAAGTGTATTTACGGATTTGCTCTACATCCAAAACTCTTGAGCCAAGTGATTGGAATTTGCTCATTTGTTCATTTTGGGGAGGAAGGCATTTTTGAGAATAATCCCTTGTGCGACAGGCCTTTTCCAGTGGATTGTTTCACCAATTATGCCACGGGATATGCTCGCTACTTCAACCTGAAGGACATAGCAGTCCCATCTGTGTTTAATATGTTATGATTTACTTTTCACAGTCTATGGTATCTACTGTCTACCTGCTAGTTTGCGATTCAGAGTGTATTAGAGTAGTCTAGAAAAAATGATTTGATGTTGTGTGTTTGGTCGTTCTCCCTCGCAAACACTGCTCCCTTTCTCCAAAACTGCTTGGCTGCTATCTCGGTGGTTGGAATTTATGCATTTCGAAGAATCTGGTAATTGTGACAGCCCGTGGTTGTGTGCAAAGCATTTTACTGAGGACAAGTTCGGAACACAAGATGGGCTTCGCAGCACATCTATCCCTAAAAGATATGACCACCCCATCCATTTACACCGTTGGACAACACATCAAGTAAGTAGCGGACTTTTAGCCTAGGTCAGTTTTTCATCCTGTTGATATTATTTATAATTTTGTTTTGGATAATGACACGAATAGTGGCTAAAGCTAATCCGATGATCTGATCTATACTAGCTTACTAGTTTAGCTTAGCAAGTAAGAGTCTAGATGCTGATGCTACTATTCATGGTGACAGCTAAATTTATCATACTGTATATAAATAATGCACATAGTCTAGTATATATATATATATATATATATATATATATATATGTAACATAACATCCACAATGGAGCTTAGAGTGTTGTGCAAATCAGTTCTGAATGTGAGTCCACATTTGATGTCAAACCAACCCCTTGAAAAATTCCCGCCGAACGATTTATTTAGCTCACATCATATCACTGAAGCTAGTTCTGCTCTAAATTCCGTTTCAAATGTTGGTGTCTTTAAGAAAAACCCATGCTGTGGGCAGCATATGTCTGCCTAGGTCGGTGGCTGTTTTAGACCGTGCTCTTCGTGTTGTCCCGTCCGCGTGGGAGCGTGACCTTCCCAGACCCTGTGTGGGGGACGTGCTCACCTCGGCCTCTCTGGCTCCATGTCCACGTCCTCGTCTGCGCTGCACGTGGCGCTGGAGTCGTGGTCTGAGTGGGCGTCACCCTGCTGGCCCGTGTGGGCTGGACCGGACCCTGTCTCCGCCTCCACCTCCATGTCCCCCGCCCTGACATGGGGTTGGCATCTGTCCCGCGTGTCCCTGTCCGGCGGCCCTGCCCGGGCCCGGCCCTGGTCCTGGTCCTGGAGGAGGGGGGGCGCTTCAGGGTTACCCTCTTCCTTTACGCTCCGGTCCCTGTATGCTGGCTCGGAGCCCCTGGGGCCCTCCACAGTGCCCTCCTTCCCAGGGCTGAGGGCCCTCCCTGATGTGGCCTCCGCTCCAGAGGGGCCGTCAGCCCCACCCCCTCGCTGCTCAGAGCTCCTGCCAGAATCGGGACGAGACGGAGAGGGGGCGCTCTCTGTGTCTGAGCTGTTCTCTGCAGAGGGAGGGGCACAGGAGAGAGGCACAATTAGGCAAGGTGCCAAATACATCTGTTAAAAAACAATGGCGTCCCAGTAAAAAGACTAAAACATACATTTTGTTTCACAGTAAGTAAAAACATCTCCATTCAGCAATGCATACTGAAGTTACATGAACATAAAGCCACTGTTCTAAAATCTCCTCAGCTAATCATTCACATTCATTGGCGCTGGTGCAGTTTGTCGCCTATTCCTCGGTTGTCATTGTACCGGAAGCCGTTTAGCTGTGTTTCGTGGCTGTGTTTGTTTGATATGTAGAGGTTTGCCGGTGGGTGAGGTATGAGAATACTTAGGCGATTACCTCGCTGCAATCCGTGGTGCTGAGCTGCCATGCCTAGTGTGTGTGCGAGCATGTGTGTGTGTGTTTGTTTATGAATATGGTGTGCCCGTTCGGCTGTGTTTATGCTTTACCAAGGCGACGGGATATCGTTGGTGGCTATCTCTAAACATTACTCTATGTAGGCCACCGTGTCTTTTTATCTTAGAATGCATAATACTGAGTGTGGAAAAGATGGAGGCCTATTACTTTGGCGGACCAAAGACCACTTGGAGAAGCACTGTGAAAGCAGAACTAAAGTCTCTAGACCACAGCTGGGGCACCACTGAGAAGATGGCCAAATACATTTGGGCATGACGGGCAATAAGTAAGTATTACTGAATGAAAAACCTACGAGTTGTTGACAGTGGTGTTTTTGGTTTAGGCTCCAAGCAAGTTTGAGAACTTTGTGAGAAATGAGCAGCCTATGTTTCTATGGTGCTGAACTTGATGTTTGTGTGCGCAAGCACGGGTGCGTGTAAGTGCATACAGTCCACAATCTTGTATAATGAGCACAAAAACGTTTTATTAGGAGAGAATAACCACTTACAGTATATGTGGGTGAGCATGTGTCTATATATAGTGCAGGTATATTTGCGATCCAACACGTTATATGTGTGCGTGCGAAATCTGCCTGACTGTAAGTCATTGTAACAGTCCTCTGCACTGACCTTCGCTGTCTCCCGGGTTCTCATCCTCATTGGAGCCCTCGTTCTCAGCAGAGGTCCCGCACTCGCTCTGACTCACGTCCCCGTCACCGCTCGCCCGTCGAGCATCCTGAAGAGAACGCACACACGCACACACACGCACACAAATACTTCATAAAATTCAGACTGCTGTAATGAATATGAATGTGAGTGTCAAAGCAGCTGGACTTGTAGCTTATAATACTAATATTAATACCAACTCTACTACTACTGTGAATAATATAATAATAATAATAATAATAATAATATTGTATATAGACTCAGCTGTTTTGTGGGCACAGACCAATATATTTAAATTAAAAATGGCTGCAATGGGGTAACAGGCAGTGATTGGCTGAGGGCCTGGTTGGCCGGTGAAGCGGGGCCTATTCTGGAAGCACCTGTTTGTACTGCTGCAGCAGGTTGTCCAGGTTGTGGCGTCTCTTGTAGTTGAAGTAGAAGTTCTTGCACTGCGCCTCACTCTTGGTGCCCACCATCTTGGCAATGGCCGTCCAGTTGCGCCCGTGCTCCGCTAACCCTGTGATCACAGTGAGGTCAAACTCGGGTCAGGAAGCCCTAGGGTCAGTCTCACAATGCTCGGCAGGCACAGAAGGCCAGAAGAGTCCCAAGCAGGGCTCCTGGTTCTAGTGACTGTGCTTAAATAGCACCTTTCATGATCTCGATACACTTCAACCCCAAACAACTCCAACAAGCAGCACCCAGCTAGGTGATACGACAGCATCTATATTGCATGATAATTAAGGCAAACTAATTGGGAAAATACAGAGTGGCCAGGACATGAGGTAACCCTTTACTCTGCAGTTAAATCAATCACATCTTTAATGACCACAATTATAATTACATTTCAGCTGAAGAACACGTGTGAATGTATCTGTATGTAAACATGTATGTATGCATGTACCCTGGCGTTCACTGAGACATTACGTTTAATACATTATCAATGTCTTGACTGTATTTGTTGATGAATTTCATGCTACCTTGGTGAATAAAAGTATAATTTTTTTTCAAAAACATAAAAATGTGTTCCAAACTTTTGAACGCAAGTTTATGTGTTTACGTATACCTGTTTACACAACACATAAAACTATATGAACCTAAATAGGCCCGCTTTTTAAACACCGAACTGATCATTGTATCAGGTACTCTATAAACTCTTCCGTCGCCCTGGGAACTCCTAATCTTTATTTCGAAAGCGTGCCAGCAAAGCCTTTTCTCCTCCACACCCATCTGTCAAAGCTTGTGTCAAGCCTTCAGCCTAACCTGATCCTCTGACCCCGCCTCATACCTAATCTCATCTGACCTGGCATGTGGCATCTGCACCGCGTGTCCTCGTCCTCCTACCCTGCTGCCCGCAGCGCGTACGTCACCCCGCGTCGGCCAGAGGAAGCAGAGGGAACGCCCGCCCTGCTCTGAACCCTCGTCCCACAGCAAACGTAACGTTAGCGTGGTCCTTCAAACGCACGAGGCCTCTCTCTGGTTTTATACGTGCCCATCCCCCTGAGGGACATGTCGAATTGTGCAGCAGGAAAAGGGGCAGCCTTAGCTCTGCTAAGCGTGGGGGATTTGTGTGCAGTATCAATGGTTTTCATTGTTTAAGTTACACTGAAACAGTGTTACCGTTACAGTACATCTATGGAATGGTATCATTTTAACGCAAACTTGTACTGTACTGACACTTCCGAGCCCATTAGAGAGCCTCAGAAAGGCTTCACAAGATCTAGATAAAAATCTCTAAGACATTACGCAGAAATGCTACTTTTGTTGTTCCCAAATCTGCATGCAATCTTCACCTGAGAAATAACATATGAGGCTAATATAGGGGGATAATAAAATAACTGCCCACCTTGTTTGGCCACTTCCATTTCATCCTCGGTCCAGCGAGAAGTCTCCCCGGCCTCCACAGCACCTGGAAACAGAGGGACAATCCCATCAGACAGAGAGAGGAGGCCTCACATAATCTCCTAATCTCATAATCTGTTTACATTCGAGGGCTGGGAGTGGCCCTCTGTTCGGGCACAGACAGGGGGGCCAGTCAGCTGACAGGGGCTCCAGATTTGGGAAAGGAGCAACTCAACCAGGGTCGAGTGTCCTGGACTAAACATGCCGTCTACCGTTGGTGCTGCTGGTTTGCCAGCTCTCTGCATGGCCTCTTATAACCCGGGAATGGCTCAGTGTTTTCAGAAAGGTGCTCGCTGGGTCTACACCAAAAACAGTGCCTTCTTTTATCTCCTCATGAGGTCGTTCTGTCCTCGATTTACAGATAAAGGACAGAACATACAAACAACTTTTCTCCCAACAAACATTGGCATGGTTCGCCAACTATTTTCATTCCGACTATTTTAAGGCATAAAATATCCTTTCCCAAACTCTCCCTATCTCTATAGGTGTGCCTCAGGGCACCAGTCACCCTTATTTGATTCACAGAAAGCATTCACCGATCTACACCTTAAACTTAACACGATGAAAACCAAATGCATGATCTTTGAAAGAAACAAACACATTTTGGATAATATCTCTAAAATCCCCTCCTTGGATGGCTCAACTCCTCATCACATATGTATCTGGGACTTTGGCTGGATTCTTCCCTCACATTTTAAACTCACATCAACACTGTACAAGACAAAGTTAAGGCCAGACTTGGAAAACCTCAATGACCTTTGGACGCAACTCCTTCCATTTCTCTGTAGCCCATGTCTGGAATATCCTACAATCCACTCTCAAAACTCCCTAACCGCAAGACACCCATAAATTCCTTTTGAAGACTTTTACAGAACACATGTATTGAACATTGCACCCGCTAGCTCCCCATACCCTTGTGACTGTTGCCGACCATGCTCTATGAGTACCGATTAAATTAGATTCTTTGTCCCTTTATCATTGACAATGCATTGTCGGCACCTAGTTTTGTATGAACTGTATGGATTATTGCATTTTAACATATGCCTTCTTGGCCAGGTCAGTGTAAATAAGAATTTGTTCCAAATAAATTTTACCTGGCTAAATAAAGGTTAAAAAACTTTTATTAAGCCCTTTTCTACAAGTATTTGAAAATACTTTTGCATAAGCCTCTTTATAAGCAATGGACAAATAGCTGTCTGGATGATTCATAGCACTGGAATGGTCACCACACATGAGTAAAAAATTTTCATTTTAGGTAGTTAAACCCGAGGAAGATTACAGCACCAGACTGAGCCAGGAGGGAATTCTGTGAGAAGAGACTGCAGATATAACCCCTTTAATCATGAGGCCTTTAATGACCTTGTATCACCGGGACATTTTAGACCTTTGATATTGGATCTTGCCGATTCTGACTGTAACCGATTTAACACCATTGCAAATGAGGGTTCCCGCCCTCAATGTGTCACTGAGAATGTGAAATAAAGGTTGAATGACCACAGGATCTCACAGCACTGGCACTGTGTCTTTCATTCAAAACACACAATGGTGCTAATATCAGCGAAAGGAGACACCGACACTTGGTTCATACAGAAAAGTGCCCCCTACTCTTAACATATATCAGCATAATACATTGTACACATTTTATTAATAATCTATAAGAATTTATTACAGTTGACAGTATACCGTTTCAGTGCATATATTCAAATAAAAACAAAACTGTGTTAACATTTTTTTTCTAGTTCACTGTTAAAAACTACAGTAAAACTACAGGAACATTGGCTAAGCATAGTCCTACAGCTGTCTACTTAAGCAATACCGATTAATCACAACTTAAATTAATTGGTAAAATCCATGAAGACAAACTGGATTGGTATTATTATTTGTACTTAGTTTTTTTTGTATTTTGTAGTATCTGAATTGTTGAGATTTGGCAGCTTGCTGTAATTTGGCAGATTATACTGTAATTGATATTGTGCACCTTGCACTCAAACAGACAAATGGTTTACTGGCTTCCACACACAGGCGTATGTGCCAAAATGAGTAAACCTATAAATCATTTTTAGAAAGCGTGAGATGCGTGGATATCTATGGTAGGGGAACTGAAGTTATGTCCTCCTCCACCTCCCCCAAGAATTTCAAAGTGTAGATATTTGACCTGGGATTCAGCGATATTGTGAGTTTTTTTATGTTATCATCCTGCATATTCAAAAAGCTAAGCTGAGAAGTGATAACATGGTACTAAGAGCCTCACTCCATGCAACCTTCACTGGTTTAATTAGTCCTTACTGTGCCAATAAACTTCAATACCTATAGTGCCCTCAGCCTTAAACACCACAGGGTTGCTATGGGTAACAGCGGGTGAAGCACAAGAAGAGGCCTGTTCTCTTTACTAAGAGGAACAGAGGTTATCACTTCCTCAGCGGTTATTGTATCAATTGCTGTTGATAAGTGCTTTGGAGAGACCTTCATCTTCCTCAACTTCCATATATCCAGCTTCTCAGGGGCATTCTACTGTACTAAAAGCTGTAGCCCACTTAATGATCTCCAGGCCGTAAGGTAAAGTAGCGCTGATGAAGTGGAAGCTTGCAGCACTATGATAAGAAGGGCTAAGGTACCTTTGTGTGACTGCGAGTCCATGACTACCATGGGAGGGGTGAGGGTCTTGGCCTGCTCCCGCCCACACTTAGCGACTTGTTCCTGCTTTGCCATCGGGATGGGCTCTGGCCGAAGGGCAAGCAGGTAGCAGAAACGCAAGAAAGAAAAGAACAGCTCATCAACAATACAGAAAAATACTTCATTTTTGTCAATTACAGCAATGAATGTGAAGGCGCCTGACCAGCATTCCGCATTTTGCAAGGACTATGCCTAAAGTCATGGTAGGCACTCGTGGTGGTATACTCTGGGTAAATGAGTATCTAATAGTATGTGACTGCCCAGGCATTAGAGAAGGATTACTGAGCATTTACTCCAGTGCAATTTCACTCTGAGCACAAATCAACCTTAAACTGATCAATCATTACAGAAGCTCATAATAATTATACAGTTTTTAATAATAATGAATATAATTACAAACTAATTTTACTTTCTAAAAATTATTTTTGGATCAACAACAGCAGTTTGCAGAGCAGAGGCTGTGTCAGATGACAAGATAGTTATGTAATCCATTCTAGCTTCTGTGGTAGCGTTCATTAATGAGCCCAGACTGGACTACTGACCGCACTTGCAAGTGCATTGTGTGGTGCAGCTGGACTGGGCTTCGTGACTTAGAGGTTGCAGGTTCAAATCCCTGGCAGGGCACTAGAGTTGTATTACCTCAGTGAATATCCAGGTGTGCACATGGACAAAAGGTAAAATATGCAACTTGGCTATGTAGGTCTGAATAAGCAGACGCCCGGTTACAGGCCTAAACTAAAGCACGCTCTGGGTTCTCACCAGGCTCGGGGGGAGGTGGTGGGGGAGGAGACGGGCCCTCGGTGGCCGCGGCCTCATTGGCCATGGAGCGGGTGATCCTGCCCTTGCGCCGGCCCTGGCTGTTGGCAGTCTTCCTGCCTCGCGTGGCGCCCTGCTCCTTCCCGTCCTCGTCCTCCCCGTCACCCTTGTCCTTGTCTTTGCCAATGTCCCTGTAGGACAAATGCGGAGTAGGGTTAGCGGTTCGCCAAGGGCTCCGAATCGCCTTGCTCTCAAACCCCGCCGACGCTCTCCTGTCACACCGGGACGATAAACAGGTTAGAGGGGTTTTTGTTTTGGCGGTTAACTGTTGCATTAGCAAAAAGGGAAATGAAGCAGATTGCTGCATGGGAAGCACACAGCTTCACCTGAAATAATGTCTTGGAGGATCTCGTAGAAAAGGAGTGCAGCATGATAATAAAGCCACTGCCTGGCACAACAGCTGTGACTTGTGAGCTGATGCACTTTCTCCAATGATGTAATGTTTACCAAATGTAATTACTGGGGTGCGGTTGCTGCTGTGAACATTGTTGGGTTATAGCAGCCTGTAAGATGATTTATAGGAACAGAAGTGCGATTAGGGTCTTTCTTGGCATAACAAAAGGCAACACAGAGAAATAAGCTCCCAGTCCAAAAGAACGCCTAAAACCACCAGTCAGTGGCTGAAATAGCAGAGATATATTTAGTACATCAGCGCACAGTTACTGTAGGCCAAAGAGTACCTGTGTGGGGAGCGTTGAGAGAGGACACTGCTGTACAAATGTGAATGAACAAAAGCACAGAAGGACATGAAAGAAATTTAAACAGTGTGTTGATGTCATGTCTGCACGTGTTTAGGAGCTCTTCGTACAGAGCAGAAAGGAAGGTTCCCACTGAAACATCTAAGTAAGAGTCTCTGGCAACAGGAAGGAATTTAGACTTCCTTCCATTCTTCTTTTTTTGATACCTCTTTTAGGAAGAAATGTAGACTTTAATACCTCTTTTAGAAATAAATGTAGACTTTGATACCTCTTTTAGGAAGGAATTTAGACTTTGATACCTCTTTTAGGAAGAAATTTAGACTTTGATACCTCTTTTAGGAAGAAATGTAGACTTTGATACCTCTTTTAGAAAGGAATTTAGACTTTGATACCTCTTTTAGGAAGGAATTTAGACTTTGATACCTCTTTTAGGAAGAAATTTAGACTTTGATACCTCTTTTAGGAAGAAATTTAGACTTTGATACCTCTTTTAGGAAGAAATTTAGACTGATACCTCTTTTAGGAAGAAATTTAGACTTTGATACCTCTTTTAGGAAGAAATTTAGACTTTGATACCTCTTTTAGGAAGGAATTTAGACTTTGATACCTCTTTTAGGAAGAAATGTAGACTTTGATACCTCTTTTAGGAAGGAATTTAGACTTTGATGCCTCTTTTAGGAAGGAATTTAGACTTTGATACCTCTTTTAGGAAGAAATGTAGACTTTGATACCTCTTTTAGGAAGGAATTTAGACTTTGATACCTCTTTTAGGAAGGAATTTAGACTTTGATACCTCTTTTAGGAAGAAATGTAGACTTTGATACCTCTTTTAGGAAGGAATTTAGACTTTGATACCTCTTTTAGGAAGGAATTTAGACTTACTTTGACTCCTCTTTTTCATCTTTCTCCTTCTCCTCCTCTTCCTTTTCTTCTTCTTCTTCTTTTCTCTCCCCTTTGTCCTCCTCTGTCTTGTCCTCCGACTTATCTTCTTGTGTGGGACGTGTTATCTGCTGCTGCAAAAACAGATACATTTTCAGTCATTAGCAAAGCAAATTTATTTTCCTTCAGTATGGGTGTATACTGTTTTATTTACTACATCCCAGAATAACAGAACGTACGCAGTAACATAAGAAAGGTGGCATGGCATTCAAAGTGTCCCTATGCAGAGTTTACAAAAGAGTACAATTTCCTTTCCTTTTGTACCCTTGAGCAAGGTACTTAACCTGAATTGCTTCAGTATATATTCAGCTGTATGAATGGATAAATGTAATAAGATGTAATAAGAAGTTGTGTAAGTCGCTCTGCATAAGAGCGTCTGCTAAATGCCTGTAATGTAATGTAATGTAAGTAACTCTTGCACGAGACAAGGACAAAAGCGGCAGTATGCTTCATAATGGGCAATGCAGACAAAATGCCGTTTTGAAAATGAACACATTTTGGGCATTAAGTTCAAGGCAAAGTTGATATTACAGCCATTATAAAAGTGAATGGGGAAAAAAAACAACCAAAGGGTTTTGGCTGAAAGCAAAGGAATGTAAATGGAAACCCAGGCATGGCTAATCCACAGCATCCAGTTTTCCACTGAGGTTTCAAACACCTCACATCAGACAAGACGCACTTTTCTTTCTCCGTGTGTTTGTGCTTTCCTCTCTGAAGGGGAGTGGTTCTAGAGCATGGCACGCAGGGGTGGGTTGCAGCCCCCACACACCCCAAAAAGTGCACAGGTTTTCCAATCAAGTGGAAAATATCGACAACATCCTTAAATTTACTTTCCCGCAATTCGACTGAATAAGTGAAGATGAGACAGATGAAAAAACGCATTTCTTCAAAAGGAGCTATATATCATCATCGTCAGCATCATAAAAGATGCCATCAGAGGCCTTTCATCAGGAAATAAACAGCCCATAGCTGCTAATCAACCAACACATGACGTTCCCAGATGGCCTGGGAATGGCAAAACCCTGTTTCTGAGACTGAGGGACAGGAAGAGAGTAAACCCAGGTTCACACAGCGATCAACTCGGGTCGAAAGCTTCCCGTCGCGTCCTCTTACTGATCTTGTGCAGCTACAAATTTTTGTTTTATATACAGTGCCCTCCACTATGACTGGAACCCCTGGTAAAGATGAGTAAAAAGGGTTATAAAAAATGCACCTTTTGGTGAATGAGCTTAATCTCACACTTAAAAAAATTAGAAAAATCCAACCTTTAATTGAAGTAAATTTATTCTGGGAAAAAAAATCCCTCATTAAGAAATAATTAAAGTGTGCCACAATTATAAATTGTGAAATTCTTATGAACAAAATGTAACTGAATTTACATATATTTTATATATTATATTTTACTTTTTAAAGTTGATCAGAGTGTTTAGAAACTTTCGAGCAGTAACCTATGACTTCCAGTTTCACTGGGGTATAAATAACAGATGACACAGAGGCCATATTCCCTTATTTATACATCAACATGGGAAAGTTAAGAGAACACACAAATCAAATGAGGGAAACGTGTGTTGAGCTTCATAAGTCAGGAAATGGCTATAAAAAAATTGCTATTTACCTGAAAATGCCCTTATCTACCGTTAGGGCAATACTTATAAGTAATATATAACTTATATAAGTAAGTTCAAAGCAACTGAAACTGTTACAAACTTGCCTGAAAGAGGACCCAAATTTATTTTGCCCCCACGCACAGTGAGGAGGATGGTAAGAGAGGCAAAAAAATCCCCAAGCATCACTGTTGGAGAATTACACAGGAAAGTAGCATCTTGGGGTCATCAAGTCTCCAAAACTACCATTAGACGTCACCTCCATGCCAACAAATTATCTGAAAGGCATGCCAGAAAAAAGCCTTTTCTGTCATTTCACCACAAACGTGCCTGGAGTTTGCTAAACGCTACTGGAACTTTGACAGGAACCGTGTTCTATGGTCAGATGACACAATAATTGAGATTTTCGGCAACCAACACTCAAGGTGGGTTTGGCGTAAAAAGAAGGATGGCTATACCGAAAATAACCTGATCCCCACGGTTAAGTATGGTGGAGGTTCCGTGATGTTGTAGGGCTGTTTTTCCTCCAAAGGCCCTGGGAATCTTGTTAGGGTACATGGCATCATGAACTCCATGAAATACCTGAACATTTTTTATCTGAATCTGGCTGGAAACTAAAAGTGGGTCGTCGTTGGACCTTCCAGCAGGACAATGATCCAAAACATACGTCCAAATCAACACAAAAATGGCTAACTGAACACAAAATCAAGCTTCTGCCATGGCCATCTCAGTCCCCTGACCTAAACCCCATTGAAAACCTGTGGGCCTAGCTGAAGAGGTGAGTGCACAAGAGAGAACCTAGGACTCTGGATGATCTGGAGAGATTCTGTAAAGAGGAATGGTCTCAGATTCCTTGCTCTGTATTCTCCAACCTTATTAGATGTTACGGGAAAAGACTCAGTGCTGTTTTATTGGCAAAGGGATTGTACAAAGTATTAAATGCAGGGGTGCCAATAATTATGGCACACATGGTTTTGTTAAAAATAATGATTTCTTGATGAGGGATTTTCTTTTCTCAAAATAAATTTACTTCAATTAAAGGTTGTTTTTTTCTAATTTTTTCAGTGTGAGATTAAGCTAATTCGCCAAAAGGTAAATTTTTGATAACCCTTTTTACTCATCTTTACCAGCGGTGCCAATAATTGTGGAGGGCACTGTAGTTATGATATAACACTGAGATAGATAGATAGATCGATTCCAACCTTCTAACTTTCCAACTTTTCCTAGCAAACTTTCAAATTCTGCTAGCTTGTTGTCCTTCTTCAAGAAGCCTCAAAACTATGTTTACAATCTGATGTCACAAACAACATATACAAATTATGAAAAAATTATGAAAAACAATAGAACCAGTTGAAACCCCAAAATGGTCAAAAATGTTGTTTTCTCAGAAAATACGCTGTTGGGGTGGGGAAATTATTCACAAGATGGTCATATCATCATTTGATCATATCGGTTGGAACACAAGGGAGCGTGGAACTTTAGCTGTTGCGGGCGATGCTCACACAAACAAAAACAAAAAAAGACTACGGGCAACCTTTCTCTGGTAACTTTTGTTGTTCAGTCGCCCAGTTGCTCGGGTGGCACAGCTTCATAAAAAATTTATGGACTTCCAGCAACTGGGCGACAGAGTTGCTCGCTGTGTGAACGGGGGGTAAGGGAAAGGGTGAGACACAAAGGCCCCGCCCACAAGGTCCCCTTCGACTATGAGATCACAGAGGCACCATCTGGGAGCTGCCTACACAAACAGGCACCTTGTAGAACAAAGCTTTGCCAATATGTGACTTAATTACATTCAACCCTCTGCGTTAATGCAAAGCAAGGCTAAGCTCGTGAGTAAACATTGTCTTTGGGCCAGACCAGCCTAAAGACTCTCACGTCTCCAACAGACGCTGTGAGCTGCCTAACAGAACACTGTGGTCCTGTGGTTTTGGGGACAATTTCTGTCCTGAAGGCCTGGACTGTGTGGGCCTTCAGGATCCCAAGGGTTTGCTGACTCACTCACTCTCCTGATGTTCCTGAACCACTGGTAGAAGAAACACACACGGACCTCCATTTGCTTGCTTTCTCTTCGCCAATGGTTCAGCCACATTGTTGCAATTAAGAGTTCCTGCTTTGTAATTAGAGAATTTTTTCCTAGCAGAGTATCCTGACTGGACCATACCTGCCAGCTAGCCATGTTGCTACACAGCTGAAATTAAGCTTGGATTCAAAGATTCTTTATTGTCTCTATAATTCAGACAGCACAATTGATGACACTGGAACTGCAAAACTAACTATAATGTCCTGGATGAGATGTAGAACTGATGAAAAGAAACACAAAAAAGCAGACAAAGCAAGATTTGCCAATCTAGTGCTTGCACCAAAAACACACAGACAAAAAACAACCTAGTGAATATTCAAGTGAAAGTAACTGCCATGCAAACTGAAATAATGGTCATTGTTCTGAGGTAAAAAGAATTATAAAAATTCTGCTTGCAGGCATTTTCTTCCTCATCTAATTTTTATACCATTGCAGTGCTGATTGTAGCAAGCAAGCTAAAGTGTTTTTAAACTTTGGTTCATGGCACAGGAATGGAACTTTGTTCAGATTTAAAAAGAAATGGGTAGTAAATGACATGTACAGTATAATGCATACTGAATGAGGCTTAGCCGGTTTACTGGATTAACCTAAAAAGGGAAGTATTCCAGTGTAGTGCATATTCCATGCCAGGCACCAAAGTTCACTGCTTTGAATATTCTAAACCGTTTGCTCTCCTGGAACCACTCCTGGAAGATTTATTTACTGCAGCTAGCTAACAAGCATTATTAAAGGGTAATTTGCACTGTAATTTGAATTTTCAGACGCTATCCCTGACCTATAGAAGGTATCCACATGTAAGGTTATCCTTTTTTAAATAACAAATTATGCAGGGTAATTTGAATGCTGTACATGGTTTCATGTACCTTCTTCAGGCTCTCTAACCTTTGTACACAGTCTCGAAAGCATAGCTCCAATTCTCCTTCTCTGTGTAAATTGTAGTAGGAAAGTCACATTTGTTTTTACGATATATGGTTCTTCATCACTTACACACATAAATACAGATTCCAAACATTAAGCTAAGCAGGAGACATAGTAACCTATTTTCAGACTAAACTGGTTGGTGTCTTACCGTGTGGAAAAATAATGTAGATATACTGTATGTTAGAAGTGTTGTGAGGCAGAAAGAGCAGAACCAGATTCACAATGCATTCTGGAGACTGGAGGCAGGAATACAGTAAGAATACGTTTCAAATAAAATTGAAAAACATACACATATTCAGTACAGTATCATGTTTAAATGTTTTAGTGCAACCACCTCTACAGTCCTTGAAGACTCATATGGAGATAACAAAGCACTGACATTGCAGGGAGCTATGAATCACGTATTGTCCATTGGAACCATGTATTTATCTTTAGGTAATCGATTAAGCTGCCTTTCCGAGTACCTCAATTAGGCCCCATATCTTTAAAACAAACAAGACGACCTGAAGACCAAAGCCATCCCACTATACTAAGCCGTTTATTTTAACAAGAGAAAAAATTAAATTGCCTCAAAACTTGGAGAAAAAACTGATCACAATATCACTTTGCTGGCGAGCCAAGTATCCGCACTCACAATGGCGTCTCCCAAGAGAGGGAGAGTTTGATTTGGCAGGATTTAGCCTCCACCTCATTGTGCATTAGTGACTCCTCAGCTCTGCCTCTGCTAAGCCTGCGCCAGCCGTGAAAAGTATCGTCCTCAGTGGCGGTGTTACAGCGTGAACACAAGCAGCGGCTGGATGCACTCGGCTCCCAACTGACGAGACATGCTTACAAATATGTATGGGGTTTCCAAATTAGGAGAAAGGTAAAAATGTGTAACAACAAATACATTAAATATAGTATGTTTTTAAACGCTTTAAAAAGTATGATTAAAAACAGCAGATTATGACTGGACAACCTGCATGCTTTCATTGTTTTCCATGTGATGTTTGAAACCACCAGTAAACTGTTGTAGAATATACAGTGCCTGTAAAAAATGTTAAATTTAAAAAAAATTCTAATAAAAGTGAAAAAATGTAAACCATTCTTTCATGCTAAAATGGCATCTCAGCTTGGAAGGCATGCTGATAGATTTTAAAGATCCAGTTTTGATGTGAAAGTATCTGAAACGGTGGGAAGATAATCCGTATAAACTCTGAAAGCTGCTGGTCAGAACTTTCACTTACATCAGCCAGAGTAAAATGCAAAAGAAGCAGGGAAACCAGCAGCAAATCTGCTCTTCTCCTGCTTTGCATTTAACCCCTCTTACAGTACATTCAAGTCCTGGGCAAACCGGAGGGGTCTGCACTCTGTGAGCCCAAGCGGAGAAACGGAAGCCTCCTCTGACTACCACAGAGACAGAGAATGAGAGGGGGAGGGAGCTGGATGGAAAGGGAGGGAGACGGTCTATCAGACGCACAAATAATAAAAAAACAACTAAATAAATAAAAACCTAGAACGGGTGAGCAATCATCAGTCAACAACCAACGTACCTGCAAGCTCATCTGTGGATCTAAATGTGCTTTCCCCTGAACGCCCCCAATACTGCCTGGGTGTCAGGTCCAAGCCCGACACACAGCTCCCAGAAGCAGAGAAATGCCATCTCGGAGTTCCGCAGAACAGTCGTGCATATTCCAGGAAACGGTGTCATCCCGTTGCTAAAGCAGCCTGAAGAATCGCCCATCTCTCTTGCGCTCTTTAATCTATCAAGGGTCACTCAAGGTAATCCCCCTCGGGCGCTCCCTTTGACTGGCATTCACAGCAGTACAGCAAGTTTTTTTGGCCTTGTTAGATCAACGGGTTGTACCATTTAGTCATAAACAAGAGGGGTGTCCAGTAGCTGAGGGGAAAAAGGAAAAAGAAAATACCACAAATCCAAGCGGCCAGAACAGAACAACCATCTCTTTCCTGCCAGTGCATGTTCTGCTCTCTCTCTCTTTTTCTCTCCCTCCCTTTATGCCTCTCCGTCTCGCTCGGTCTTTAAAAGCACAGCCCACTAACTCCACGAGCCTCTTGGGAATTTCAGCAAACAAAGCCTAGTCCAACATCTTTTTGGAAAACAAAATGTCAGGCCAGAGCAGGATTTCTCTGCTTCCTCTCTTTTTTTCTGTGAAGTCATTTCTGTGGTATTTTCACTCAACTCATTTATTGCGCACGCACGCACGCACGCACGCACGCACGCACGCACGCACGCACGCACCGCACGCACGCACGCACGCACGCACCGCACGCACGCACACACGCAGTCTGACGGATAATTCTAAACAAAGCCAATACAAGAATGTTTTATTGGCACTCCAACAACAATGGTGACAACTGTCATTACCAATCATTTTAATGACATAGCCATCCCCACTGTGTCGCTGTGTTCTGTTCCATTGCTAAATGACAAAATCGAATTCCAGGCCAGGAATCTCATTTACTTCTTTTGGGGCGGGAGGATAAATTTAGCAATCCCATTTAGTGTCCCACTTTTGCCACCTCCACTTCTCAGCACTGAACTCACCCCCACTAATGGTAGCTGCTGTTAGCTGTGGGCACAGGCTCAGGGGACGACACAGTGGCAGCACAAGCTCATTTTTTTATCCATTTTATTCTCACAGAGGAACAATCCTGAGGCTATTTTTGTAAGTTGTGCTTCTTCCATATGTAAGCTAATATCTGGCAGGTATGTCACAGCACTGAGTCTGGTCCATATCGCCTTGTCCGGCATGTCAGAGTTAAAACTACTGACAAATCACAATACTGTGTCGTGTGGGAGTCCGACTGGAAACGGTGATTCAGATCCATGATGTTCTGTGGTGGTGATCCCATTAATAGTGTACAAACATAAACAAGCCTTAATCCTTATTGCAATCCACAGCTGCTTCCTAGGTTGAAATGGCAAAAGCACCACTTGAGTTGATGTGACCAAAATATTGTGATTCTAAAGAGCGTCCATTCATACAGTAAATGTTGTCAAAAAGTCGGAGGTGGGTGCTTGAAACGTTAAACCGCCCAACCAATCAAATTCAGCAGTAGAGTTCTGCTGCCACCAGTCTTAGTCTGTGCCAAAAACATTAACTACATTTTCCAGATGCTCTGTCAGAGACCGAGTGTCTGTAGATCGAGACGCCATTTCAATGAATCAACCATTGCTCATTCATTCATTCATTCATTTATTTATTCACTGGTTCATTCACAGCCCTGGCAAAGAGCTGCATGACACCTTCCTCAGAGGCAACCGTGTCTCCTACCGTGTGATTTTCAAGCTCATCACAAACTCAGATCTGAAGACTATCATAAGACACGAATGCTATTATTATACTTCTAGGCCGGAGGCAGAAAAGCTCCAGTTTTGTTAGCACTGCTGAGTCTATTTGTTTTGCAAAGCCTTTTTTCTGGATAAAGATCCAGCGAGAAACACTCGTATAATATTTCCACTGATTATTTTCCATACAAAAATATGCCTGTCCTGGACAGAACACAGCAGGACCAAAAACTATGCTACACAAAACGCTCCCCGTTCGGTTACTTAAGACATATAAAGGCACAACGGCCTAAAGAAGACTCCTTTCATCCTTCTCAACCTTAAGAGATTGTGAACTTCCACTTCATGGCCGCAATGCCTTTCATCTGAGTGACGCCACTGCCTAAGAGTGCAGAACAGGACAGATCACGACAGCCACTCTTTGCATGTTCAGAGAGACAGTCTTGTTACCAGGCAAAAGAACCAAAAACACAGACAAGTGATGAGACAGTGGATGACTAAGGGGGTTCCAGGGAAATAAGTGTGAAATAAGGCCGCCTGCACTAAAAACCTCCATAATTTACATAATAGGGAAGCAAACAACCCTCCATGGCATGTAAAAAAAAAATAGATGATCTGTTTTCCATCGTGATCCTTTTGTTTATGATGGTTCATGAGAAAAAACCTATACATTTTTTTTTTACACATGCCATGGAGGGTTGACATTTGTCACCTTTCATTTCTGTTACCTGTAAAATTGATATTCAGGTAATTCTTCAATGTCTACATTATTCTCAGGACATCGGGCTTGCTGCCAACAAAAAAACATATTGTGAGGAACCAGAATGACAACATGACGTTTAAACTCCGCTCCTTTCTGTGTCAGGTCAGGTAATCGACTGTGATGGGCGCAGCCCCTTCGGGATGAATACCAATTCGTAGAACCTTCTGGCTGGGATCCAAGAGTGTTTCAATTTGCTGGTAGTAATTTCACTAAGCAGGGAAAATTAGTAGTGGGTGTGTCTGACTCCGAACAGAACGCATAATAACAAGGATTCGACACGGACGAGCGCCTTCAGGGGAAAAAAAGCTTCAAGAAGCTAATCTGCATTAAATCAGCGATGTTTTCCAAACCAGCCTCTGCTCACGTTATCCCCGCGACACAATAGCTCAACTTGGTTTGCAGCTAATGAATGTCAGACAGACACTCCATGATACCTCATAACACTGTCAAAGTCATTTTTCATACAATTTGTGCGTCCTGATGCGTCAACTTGTGTACTGCTCTGTACACTAGAGGGCCTCCAAGTCTACAGTAACCTTCTGCAAAATATACACGGTACTTCTTCAGTTACCAAGGCCTTAATGGACAAATCTTCCAGCAGGCACAAAATGTACACCTTAAAGGGATAGCTCTCCAATGTCTTTTCACCCGATAATGACAGCTCTCTGCAGCCTTTTTAGCAGATTTGATTTGTCCCTATTTCAAAATGAATGGAAATCTAAAGACAAAAAAAATCCAGTTAATCTCTCGCTTCAAAATACCAAAAATAATATCATTCAAAGGGATCCGTTGTACAAATGAGCAATCTGTGGCTACATGAGCAGTCACAACAATATCCATAGCTACATAACTTCTTAAATGATCGCATATTCATTAGAAACTTATTAACAAGCTACATCCCCGTATTCAAAGAAAGTAGGCAGGATTATGAGCTGCTCTAGCGGAAATAGATAAAACAAGCAATAAATCAAACTAGGTTCATCTCAAGTTATATTCTGGCAACCTTTGACAAAAGAAAACAAGAGTACAGCTTGCTAGATAATCAATCACTCTACATACTAGTCCCTTTGACAGTGAACCACACATCTTCCCAGAGCGACACACTAAATGGCAGTATGACATATCTCAAAGGTAAGAAAATAAATGAACAATATTCATTTTTAAAGGTGAACTATCCCTTTAAATATGCTTTTTGAAATGCATTGCACAAAGCCTATAAAAATGCTTTTATATCCACATCACTGACTAAAAACACAGGGTACTTCTTCCCCCGATGTCTTTTATATCCTGAGGGATGTAAAATTTTCGAGGCCCGATTTGATATTCCCTCTCAGGGTTGCAGATGGCCGTGATGAGCCCTTCCACATTCTGCATTAACATTGTGTGTCTTTCTGGAGCCGGAGCTGGTGTTCACTGACCTGGTTTCGACCCCTGCGTCTGCCAAAGTTGCGTCTCACTAAGGTCTTGTAGTTTCCGTTCTTCTTTGTCAAGTAGTAATAGAAAACACAGTCAGAGACGCACTGCGAGAGGAGAAAAAGGTTTTCGGTTAAAAAAAGGAAAGTAATTCACTTGGTGTGAACATAATCATGGACAGATTGCTCGAGAAAAATCTTCTGGCATTGACAACCACAACAAAAGCCCAGTCATGCTTAGATTAGAAAGAACGGACAGATGAGACGGTTCACTGTTCCATGACCTATGACCTCACCTCACAGAGACTCGTCAATGATTTGTCAGAACTGCTGACATAATGAGCAACTCGTCTGCGTTATTTTTTCCACGTCTCTTATGATTTTAAACTCAATGAGGCTTACATTTTTAATGGCCCCGCTTTACATTAAAAGGTCCCAATACCTGTGTATTTACACCGTAATTAAAAAACCTGATAGTGTCAACAATGTACATTTCTAAATTGCATCTTACTTAGAACTGTAAAACCTGCAAGAGGCTGTATTCTGATTTCATTGCAGCCAAAAACTTAAATCATAAAAGCTGTTCTCCCCTTTCCATACACTCTCAATATGGACTAATAAATATGAATTCAAATACTGACGTACAGCTTTTAATATAACAATGTTCAAGAGCACAGGAGTTACAATCTATACCTAATACTCAGTTACAGTATAAATACACAGCTGTAAGGACCAACAATTACAATGTGAATAATTCAAAGGCACCACAGCTACAGCAATTCATGGCTCACCTTTCTCTCTAAATACGATGCGATAAGGCCAAAGTTCTTTGGATGCTGTACAAACCTGCAGGCAAGGAGAAAGTATTCACTGCAAGACACATGGAGGGAGCTCCAATGGGCTAACGCTCCCAGGCAGATTAACTAAGTACACATTTCTGCTGCATATCCCCTCAATTTTTTGCGACTCAACTCAAAAAGCAATAATCAACGCAATAAGTGAAAATAAAGTTATTTATACGAATTATAAGGCCAACTGAAAATGAGAAACAATTATAGCTAATCACAATTAGCGAAGAGACTACACTGGTAGTCTAATGTAGCCTACAGTCTCAATCTGAGAAAGGAAATCTGAACAGCTGAGAAAATCTAAAATGAAGGCACAGCACACAAGAGAACAACTGCAATTGTGTGAGAGAGGGGCACCACCTGAGCAGTGGCCACCAACCTCATTAGCTGCAGGCAGAACTCTGCTGGATAGCGGACCGGATAATGGGAGCAAGCTGCATGTTCTCTAATATACTCCTTCTTTTTTACAGGATGGATTTTTACTCAATGGATTTTCACAATATTCTCCTTTTTGTTGCAGGAACATCCCTTAACTTTCCCGACATTTAGCATAAATTCTTATCCAAAGGGACTACATGCAAGTGCTCCTCTGCAGTATGAATATAAAAAATTACATTTACAAACATGCTCAAATTTGTTGGTTCCCCTGGTATAGATGAGTAAAAAGGGTTATAAAAAAATTTCACAGTTTGGTGAATTAGCTTAATCTCACACTGAAAAAATTAGAAAAATCCATCCTTTAATTGACGTTAATTTATGAGAAAAAAACAATCCCTCATCAATAAATAATTATTTTTAACAAAACCACATGTGCCACAATTATTGGCACCGCTGCATTTATATATAAAATAAAGTAATCATCTTTTATATTTGATCGCATATCCTTTGCATTAAAGGTTACATTTTTCTAATTTTTTCAGTGTGAGGTTCAGCTAATTCATCAAACGGTAAATTTTTTATAACCCTTTTTACTCATCTTTACCAGGGGTGCCAATAATAGTGGAGGGCACTGTATATCAACGGCAAAGACACACTGTGATACAGGGTCCCCTGGTTTTGGCTACTACTCAATTGAGAAATGATCCAATTGTTATTCCAGTGACAAAGAACTGTTATTCCAATTTTAAAAATTTGAATTGTGGATGGTCATTCATGTTTGCTTATCTGAAAAGTTAGCAAAGTTCAACAAATCTGGCATTTTAATACTTACTTTGGGAACATACTTAAAATGATATCTAAATGTTTTTTTTCCATGACAGCCAATCAAGGGATGTTACCAGTAAGTTTTCTGTGACTTATTCAGACAAGAATTCTGTTTGTGGAAAGTTTGTGTCATGCCCTGAAATCATGATCAAATGGGAGCCAGAATGTTCCCCAAAATTACTAAAAAGTTTTACGATAGCTGGCGAAAAAAAAAAAAGGCTCACTTCTCCTTGAAGATCTCCTTCTCGTGCTCGTTCCAGACATTCATGAACTGCCGGGCTTTGTAAACTTTCATCGGGTCGCTCATCAGCCCGTTCATGTTGATGAACCTCACCCTCCGCTGCTCGGAGTCATACAGCATGGGCGGGATGACGGAGAGCTGACGCATCTGCCTCTCACTGTTCTGATTGGAGGAAAGAAAAAACATGCTAATGCTCATGTACCATTTCATAAACACTGTTTTTAAAATAGGGTAAAAATTCAGTCACCGGACATCAACTTCACCAAAAACAATTGAGCCGGTGTACGTGCGTCTGCGGTTTTACCTCTTGCTCTGACAGCCCATCGATGATTTCAGAAATCTCGTGCTCGCTTCTGGCGATGGCTGCAGAAAGGCCAGTGCCTCGCTGGCCAACCCTGGAACAAGGTGACAGCGTCAACCCCGAGGTGTTTCCTGGTGGAATTCTCCGACTGATAAAAGTGAATCACAGTTTACCTGGCTTAGTAAAAACACAGTGCCTGCAAATGAGCCCCACTGATTTCCATAGAAACGGTGTTCAATTAGCCAATGAGACAAACGAGGCTCTCCCTTGTCATCATCTACACGGCTGTCTCTCAATAAACTAGCTTTTTTTCATGGTGATTTAATTTTCAAGCTGACTCCGTCCGCCCTTTCAAAGGCAACTTGGCAACTGTGAGAGCACATTAGTTCCCCGGCCCTGATCACTCTGGAACGCTCTGTCACGGCGTTCTTATTGCGCCGGCGATGAGACGCCCACACAAGAAGCGTGAGAGGTTCTGCCTCAGACAAGCTCTTGGCCCTCCTTACAGACACATCGCCCTCCACTTACTGTGCAATCAATGGAACAAATGCGAGTTCTCACTAAACCCACAGAACATGTTCATCTTCACGCCCTGAGCTGAGGTGTAAGGCCAACACCCAACCCCAGGGATATGCCTTGCATCACCTCTCCACTACTTGTTATTTGATCGAGGTTATTACATTTCTACAGGACACATGATTGAAATTTTTCAATTCATAAAATAAAAGGAAGTACCGAAATACTTTCTTTAGGTTGAGTTCCGTCAGTAGAACACACGTGCAACTTATCAAAAGCAAATTTCTGCACAAATATCAGGAAGTATTTCTTTACAGAGTTGTCAATGCATAGCTTGGAATAACTTATCAGGACATGTTATAGAGCCAGTCTACCATATGACCAGTCCAGGTGGGTATTTCAAAAAGCAGGATTAATGAGTTAGCTGGATAACTGCACTGAGTAAAACCCAGAACAGCTTTTTTTAATTCAGTCCATGTACCAGATTTTGGAGGGGTCCGGGTTTTACTCAGTGCACTTATCCAGCTAACTCAGTAATCTAACTCTGCTTTGTGAAATACCCCCCAGGTCTTACATTTTTGTTCTTATAAGTATTCATACATGATGTATTGTTAAACAGTGGAAAGAAAAAGTCAGCCTTCTTCTACATTTTGGAGCCTTGTTGCCCTTTCCCTGAAAACATGGGAAACAAAGTGTCTTGGTGTAATAGGAGAAAAATGTAGTAACTGCAGCAAAGATTTCCTAAAAACTTTATTTAACCAAATTCTGTTCCAGTGCAATGGCAATGACTCTATTGACCGTCTCTTAATTAAATTTTGAAATGTTAATTTACCAGTGATCTTTGGCAAGTCAGCAAGGTGGTTCAACCCAGGCGCTGATTAACGGGAACGTGAGGCACTGTTCCCGTAGCAGCGTGGAAACACACCCCTAGACTAAGCCCATCTCTGAGCGACGGAAGCCTGAACTGCAAATTAGAATTCCCTCTCTACTGCCCCATGATCTCTCCAGAACATTCTGGACACCCCAGAGCTTCTCCCTCTCACCTCTGGAAGCGCTCCTGCTGTTCGCGCTGCTTGCGTATTTCGGGAAACTGCCTCTCGTAGTACTCGCGGGTGCGGCTCTCCTTGGCTTTGCGCCTGGGGTTGTTCTCCATGTGCTCCACCTGCTTCTCCCAGGCCTCCATCAGCTGGTCATAGCGCTGGCAGATATTCTGCTCCTGAGCAGAGGGAGCCAATAACATCCTTACCCAGAGGGACTGAACCCAGTGGACACTGGGACCGCCCATACACTCCACCCTGCACCACCCCTTACGCTCCACCCTGAACCAGCCCTTAAGCTCCACCCTGCACCACCCCTTACGCTCCACACTGCACCACCCTTTACACTCCACCCTGAACCAGCCCTTATGCTCCACCCTGAACCAGCCCTTATGCTCCACCCTGCACCACCCCTTACACTCCACCACCCCTTACGCTCCACCTTGAACAAGCCCTTAAGTTCCACTCTGCACCACCCCTTACGCTCCACACTGCACCACCCTTTACGCTCCACCCCCTGGGACGAAAGCAGACCCTAGTCAGCAAAAATGGTTTCTTTTCATAACTACGTGTTTTTTCATGGATTCCGGTTAGCAAATCATGAAGATATTGACCTTTTCATCTCAAGAAGTGGGCTACATATAATTCAGCTGACTAACAAGCTTTAAACCCTTTAATACAAAAATCCTTTAATACAAAAGAGGTGCTTATATAATGAGACATGATTGATCATCTGTAATTGTACTTACTCAGCTTAGTACATTGTTGTTCAGCACTCAAGCTATAGCAATTACTCATTTCAATTTAGTGAACAGATTTCTTTGAGAATTACATTTTTTTCCTTTCTAATCCTTCTATAAGGTTTGCACAGCAGTTCAAGTGAATTATTGCATGTTAAAAAGACTATCCGTTCTCTCCAGGCCCATGGGCCCAGCCATTTAGCCACCTAGCAAGCTTCTGAACACTGTTAGCAAAAACATGTCCTACTATCTGCTATGAACACGGTGTCCAGGGAATTCAGGGCAGGGAGTGAGACAAGGTCTTGAACCCAAATGCTGTCCTCACAGCATGGATATCAAATTTCAGCTTTACCCCTTACCGAAACGGGCCCTGTATTGTTCCAATCCCGACAATCCCCCTACTCTGCTTACTTACCCTTACACAATCTGAAGAAATTCTGTGCAAACTATACTGGACATTAATAATTCCCCAGATATTTTTGGGATAAAAACCCATGAAGTGTCCACTAAGGAGGGCTGTGGAGTTACAGTCTCACAGCTGTCTTTAATGGCTTTGTACATAAATGATAACTAAGAACACATTCTCTCTATCATTGTCTAAAGGCCTCCAGGTTTCTTTTTTCAGGGTTACATTTGGTTTCTCATGTTTCCAAAAACTGTGTGAAAATGTCTACAGACTGTAACAAACCGTGATTGGAGAACCAAATTCCTGCAGTCATGCTCTTGGAGGTGCAAAGACTACCTCTCTTAATCTCAGATGCTGGTTAATATCAGGGAAAAACCCTTATTAAAATAATCCATCCGATCAAAAATCCCAATGATCCTGATCTTGGAGCATCAAATGATACTTAGGCATGATTATTGTGTGGCGTGTTTACAGAATAAAACAGCATGTCCACCCCATCACATCCGAGCACATACAGTATTCTCACCCTCTGTTTGCGAGCATGATTCCTCCTCTTGAAATAAAGAATAAGCTTCTGTCTCATCACCTGGTTACTGAAAAAAAAGTCAATATTTTTAAAAAATGTTAATATTTTAAATAACACTATGACACAATGTGTGTTCATGCACTATTGTAACAAGGAAATGGAGGCACTGGTGACCTCACCCTGTTGTATTAGACATACTTAATTCAGGTAACCCTTGCTATTTAATGGCGAAAAAATTCTAGACATTTCCATGAATGATAGACTCTGTACTGGCATTACAAATATAAAAAGCATATCTGGTCTTGTTTGTTTTGTTGAAATATACCCTATTTAAACAAAGCCCAGCAGCTTTAAAATCTAAATCTATGAGAAAAAGGGAGCCTGCAAAGACAATCATGGCACCAACCACTATGTATGCCAGCAGATGTTCATCACAAGATCCATGAGAACACTAGAGCCGGCACAGACACTTCACAAAGGACTACATTTCCCATAAAATATTAAACCCTAAATAGCTGACAGACACATTCTGGACAGAGGACTACATATCCCAGAAGCTATTAAACTCGAGATCCACGAGGACTGGAGCTGGCACAGACACTCATTGGATAGAAGATTACATATCCCAGAAGCTATTCAATTATAGATCCATAAGTTCACTAGAGCTGGCACAGGCACTTACTGCAGCGCATATTCATTTAATAAGAAGCTAGCTTCTTTAATAAGGAGATGGCATGACTGTAAGAAATTCATGTTTTACAAAAATCCAACAGTCATAGTTTAACAGTAAGTCTTATTTACCCTTGTACCCCGCCCCCGCCCCCCCAACCACCCATGTCCATTGCGGCTCTCTGACCTGTCCTTTTATTGTCAGGCAGTTCCAATGAAAGCATTTACATATCATGCCATAACAAGGTGTTCAACAAATAACATCATTCTAACTAGCAGAGGGCTGGACTGAGGGTACAACAGGAAACACAAAAGATTATAATAAACAGATTAACATGGGTGCTGTCGCCAGTATTTCCCAAAGTGAAAGAAAAAAATACTCACATCTTAATGTTGTCGTGATAAACCTTTGTATCCGACGGTTGATTATAAAGTGGCTGTACGGGAGGAGACATTACGTTCAGCACATATAGTTGGCATGGAAACACAATGCACCTCCGTTGGCCAGCTGCCCTCTATGGCGGGTTTTAGAGGAGACATTCAAAGAGACCCCCCCGCTCCCTCCAAGGACTCACCAGTTCAACCTTTGGCCCGAATCCTTCCAGAATGCAGTGAGCCTGCTCAGCTTTTTTCTGTAAATAAAGAGGTGAAGAAAACCAATGAGGTTCTTCAGAAGAAACCCAATTCACCAAAATGCTTAATGTGATGTTTAAAAAGGGGTAATGATAGACTGAGAATATCATGTTCATGACACAGCTGTGTTGAATCACAGTCTTTTTAGGACATTCTCAGCAATAGGACGCATTTGTTATTTTTTCCAATATAATCTCTGGAACAAAATTTTCAGGAGAAGAAAAAACATGTCTCCTGGCACAGCTAAGCGGGATATGAAGTGGTTCTTTTTCAAGCCCTACATAATGGTGTCTACCTGCCAAGCGAAGCCAGACAGATTTGGGTCAGGTAATGAAATACTGAAGGTGCTGATAAAAACCGATGAGAGAAAGAGCGAACAGCAGCTGAAGGTGAATGCAAAACCAGAGGCTGAAGCAACACTTATGCAAATGCACAGCAGTCAGGCCACATCTTATCATAAGTAGCAGTATTATTTTTTTAATTTCTTCACCATAGTTACACCCAAGTATTCAGATAACAGGATGCACAAACATAGGACATTACAGATACACAAACACGGCACAGCACACATACATTCGTATAGACAAGCCAGTCCAACAAATGGTTCCGCTATGCTCTTGCTTATGCCAGCATACTAGCAACAGTTGGCTTCCACTCTCAGCACTAACTTGCTTCTAATAAAACCTGGACACAAACTGTGATGTACATTAGGAGCGCCATTTCAAACCTTGTGCATAAAAAGAGAAATAAATTCCAATAATTGTGGCACACGTGGTTTTGTTAAAAATAATTATTTCTTGATGATGGATTTTTTTTTATTCATTATAAATTTACTTCAATTAAAGGTTGAATTTTTCTCATTTTGTCAGTGTGAAATTAAGCTAATTCACCAAACGGTGCATTTTTATAACCCTTTTTACTCAACTTTACCAGGGGTGCCAATAATAGTGGAGGGGTATATATATACATATATATATTATATATATACACACAGGGGGTAGAAAAAATATCAGAAACACCTACAAAAACGGAATATCTAGTAACTAATAACGGGTAGGCCCACCCTTTGCCTTCAAAACCGTTTCAATCCTTCTAGGAATGCTGTCAGAAATTTCTGAACGGTGTGTAGTGGGATATTGGCCTATTTTTCAAGAAGGAGAGTCTCCAGTTCTTTGAGGGATGAAGGAGGTGGAAATCTAGTTCACACTCTGTGCTCCAGAAGGTTCAATTATGTTTAGAGCTGGTGATTGTGCAGGCCATGGAAGGCATTTGATGTCATCCTCATGTACTTGGAACCATTCTTTAATGTTTTAGCAGTGTGTACGGGGGCGCTATCACGTTGGAATATGGGGACATTGTGAGGGACCAGTGTTTGAACCATAGGGTGCACCTGGTCTTGTAAAAAGGTTTCTTATAGTTTGCCTGTTACACATCCATGGAGAGCAATCATTGGACCCAATGAGTCCCATGAAATGGCTGCCCATACCATTACAGAACCACCACCATACTTAACAGTTGGCAACAGACATTGCGGATTGAATGCCTCCTTTGGCTTTCTCCAAACATAAACCTGTCCAGATGTATTAAAAAGAGTAAAAGAGGACATGATCAGACCATATCACTTTTCTCCGTTGCTCAGGGGTCCAGGTTTTGTGTTCCTTACATGTTATGCATTTTTGTGCATTAGCCTTGGATACAAATGGTTTCCGAATGGCGGCCCTGCCATAAATACCAGCTTTGCGAGGCTCACGACGTACTGTTTTTGATGAGACTGGTCCAGAAATGGATTGATTAAATTCTGTGGTGATTTTTAGAGCTGTAGTTCTGCGGTTATTAGCAACTATCCTACCCAGTGTCCACCTGTCCCTGTCGGAGAGCTTTGACTTGCGGTCTGGGTTCTTTTTTGCTGATGCTGTTTTTTGGTGTTGGGCATATGTTGTCATACTTTTTGACACTGTTCCCCTCGCCACCTCAAATAAGGTTTATGTGACCGACGCACCTGCAATTTAGGCACCAACTATTTGGCCCCTAACTCTGTTAGTATCCTCATCTTGCTTTGGAGACTTGCCTCGCAAAATGCTGCTGGTTAGATCTCTTTTAAGCAGGCACATGCTGCCAATTAGCATTCTAATTTATAGTTATCACCTGTGTAGATGCTTTTGTAACTGTGGTTTAAATGCTTTGGTTTAGAGTTAAAGCCATTTTTCAGTTGTGTTTCCGATATTTTGTCCACCCCCTGTATATATATATATATATATATATATATATATATATATAATATATATATATATATATATATATATATATACATACACACACTCTACATTTGTAATAGTGCAGTCCATTGAACAGATGATGAATCATAAACATGATAAAACAACATTTGTCAATTTAATAGAACTAAAACCTAATGTTTATATTGTACAAAAAAGTTAATTAATTGTAAGAAATTACAAAAAAAAAGAATTAATCAAATTCAACATTAAAAACTGAATTTCGTTTACAGAGAACTGCTGCCAATTAAGTAACAGCACCAAAACTGAGTCACCAATGCCACACACACGAGCGTCCAGAGAAAACATTCGGACTATAAATCACACAGCATCTGCTGGTTAGAGCCATCCTCCCTAAATGCTCCTAAGCTCTAATTTACAACCTGCATCAAAATGTTTCAGTAATGGCAGAGGCCATAGCAACAGCTGACACTGGATACCAGCGATGGCCTGATTGCATTTTCAGTCAGCCGCATGAGACAGCTCCAGTGCTTTCCTGCTGCAGGGGTTAAGAGCTGCTCATGCAGGAAGCTGTAGCTGGGTGACTTCCAGCAGCGCAGAGAACAGACAGAGCCTGTGAACTACAGTAAACCCTCAGCTTCCCTTCCCTTCTCTCTCTCGCACACTCACACTCTCTCTCTCGGTCGCACGCTCTGTCTCTCGCACACGCACTCTCTCTCTCGCACACGCACTCTCTCTCTCACACACGCACTCTCTCTCTCACACACGCACTCTCTCTCGCACACGCTCTCTCTCTGTCTCACGCTCTCTCTCTCTCGCACACGCACTCTCTCTCTCGCACACGCACTCTCTCTCGCACACGCACTCTCTCTCGCACACGCACTCACTCTCTCGCACACTCTCTCTCGCACATGGACTCTCTCTCTCTCTCGCACTCTCTCAATTCAATTAAATTCAATTCAAAAATGCTTTATTGGCATGACATATTTTGAAATATATATTGCCAAAGCGCAATAGTCAATTAAAACAACAACAGTCAGCAACAATAACAATATATATAAAAATTATAATTTCTCTCTCGCACTATCTGTCACTCGCTCTCTCTCTCTCTCTCACACACACACACACACACACACACACACACACACACTAAGGGAACGCATACTAAAAAACAGCCCTCTGCATAAAACACACACAGACATTCAGTAGGCATTGTTCTCTGTGAGGGAGAGGCATTGTTCTCTGTGAGGGAGAGGCTAATTTCCTGCAATCTGATTTTGTGCTTGCTTGGTACTTAGTTTTCCAGCAATAAAAATTAAGTAAGCAAATTTTTATTTGCTTACAGTCTGGAATGTCCTATCCTATTGAGTGGAGAGCGGAAGCGAGCACAGGTCCACCTCCGAAGATCCCCGTGTGCCACCAGCTACACTTTTCACCCCTCGGCCCACCAGCTTCCTCACACAAACTACAGGCCCAGGATCGACCAGACCAGCCAAATTCCTGCCAGTGGAAACCCTCCCTCCCTGGGCGACACCCTGCACAGCTGCCATGGCCAAGGTCAGGGTGCGGTATCGCAACACTTAAAAACCAGTGCTTCAAAAGGACTGGCCACCTGAGATCACAGTTTTAGTCACTGACTGAAGGGCAAAGTTGAGTGAACTTTTCTCTACCAGCAGCTGGGCTGATTTAGCACAGGTTAGTGGGGTCGGGGCTAGCGCAGGTTAGTGGGGTCCTGGCTAGCGCAGGTTAGTGGGGTCGTGGCTAGCGCAGGTTAGTGGGGTCGTGGCTAGCGCAGGTTAGCGGGGTCGTGGCTAGCGCAGGTTAGCGGGGTTGTGGCTAACGCAGGTTAGTGGGGTCGTGGCTAACGCAGGTTAGTGGGGTCGCGGCTAACGAAGGTTAGTGGGGTCGTGGCTAACGCAGGTTCGTGGGGTCTTGGCTAACGCGGGTTAGTGGGGTCGTGGCTAACGCGGGTTAGTGGGGTCGTGGCTAACGCGGGTTAGTGGGGTCGTGGCTAACGCGGGTTAGTGGGGTCGTGGCTAACGCAGGTTAGTGAGGTCAGGGCTAGCGCAGGTTAGTGGGGTCGTGGCTAGCGCAGGTTAGTGGGGTCGTGGCTAACGCAGGTTAGTGAGGTCAGGGCTAGCGCAGGTTAGTGGGGTCGTGGCTAGCGCAGGTTAGTGGGGTCGTGGCTAACGCGGGTTAGTGGGGTCGTGGCGAACGCAAGCGAGTGGGGGCGTGACCAGGCGCAGGTGCCCCCGTCTCGTCACCCACCCTGTTCTCGTCGTAGATGATCTGCACGATGCTGCGGTGCTTGTGTTCCACAGGGGGAGTGGTCACAATCCGCTCAGCCTCTGCGGGTTTCGCTGCCTCATCCTCCAACTGTTGCTAAGATACAGAAACAAAAGCGTCATGCAAAAACAGCAACAGTAACAGCAACAACAGGAACTCTGATATGCAATCTTCATGCCACCTGGTGATGGGGGGCACTATGTCTGCAGCATCATGACAAAACAACTCACCAAACAGAGACGACCCCACAATGACACTTATGACTGTCATGCTTAGTTCAATAAAGGCTCTTTTACCCATCAAATGAGTGCTGCAAATGTTCACAACATTTTAAAGCATTTTATTATAACTAGCCAAAAATAAACGAGAGACGAAAAATAAAAAAGGTTCCTGGCTAAAATCAAAAAAGGAAAAATACAAAAGAGAAATAAAATACTGTATATCCCACTTAACAAATGAACAATGCCGGTCATGCACATAGCATTTCAGTGTATACTGCATGTGAATATCGTTCAGTCCAGCCTCCAAGGCAGTGATATGCTGGAGAGCCCAGCAGGAGGTCTGCAGCACAGAGGCAGGCAGCAACCCTTCTGATGCTTACACTGGATGAAATATTTAAACGGAGAAATAACCATATATATTTGCTCACTTGATGTAAAAAAAAAAAAAAAAAAAAAAAAGGAAGAAATAACAAAAAATGTTTTACATTTTGGAAAACAAAAAATGTTATTTTTTTTGGGAGTGCACGTTAATCACGCCGCATTTCTTTTTCAGAACGGCACGGTAAATCATGCAAGAGCGAGTCCCACAGAGTCCCCTCACAGTTTAACCCTTTCACTCTTTCTTTTCTCTGAGACCAAGCCAGAGAGCTGTAGGCTCCCCCCCGCTGCAGAGAACGGCATCGTGTGATTGGCTGGATGTTAACCAATTATGGCATTTGAAAAAACTGAAAGGCACGGCTCAAACAAAGGAATTAAACAAGTTTTTATCTTCTCATAGCCTTCAGTCTGGAATCATCCATAGACAGCAGAACAGGGCCCTAATAATGAGATATTACCTGTTTCTTCTTCAGCTTAAAGATCTGCTGCTCCACCTTGGCGATCTCGCGGTCCACGCGATCCATGCTCTGAATGAGCTCCTCTTTGGACAGTTTGGAGGGAGAGCTGTCCTGCTCATCCCCTCCATGATGCTGGGTGCTGGAGACACACGCCTGACCCTTCAGCCCCGACTGGGGTTCCTGTAACACAGAAGCACAATCATACCCAGAAGGTCCACAGCAAAATGTCAAAAATATGTTCCCCTTCAAGAATAGTTTTATACTTTTTTTATTGCTTAAATAAAAACATTTTTGAATTATAAATTATAAAATGAACTATTATAATTTTTTATTTTTTATTATTTTTTTTTTTTTTTTTACAAGTTTTGAAATTTATTTGTCATTTCTAGTCAGTACCAGGCCCTAAGGTATAGCCAAGATATTTTCACACCGAGTATTTCAAACCCATGCCAATGAGGTCGCCACTTGCCAGTCCGGCCTAGTACAGTTAAGACTCCCAGCCAGCCAGGCACCAGACAGTTGGCCTTACTGTAATAGTACCCTTACTGCAGCAGTCATATGAGAGCAACGCTCCCTATCTTGGTGACTAAGGAAGTGACTGTCACCTCAGTTCAGCGTTGAGCCCAAAACATGTAGCCCTTCAGACCTTTTTAATGTCCCCTGTGGTCCTCAGGCCTTCTTGCAGGGTGTGGGGGAGGGACAGAACGATCCCAGGCGCTGAGGAGCATGGGAAATGTGCTTCTGAGACGGTTTCAGCACGAGGCCGTTTGGACTCCGGAGCCTCGTGTTCAGGCTGGGAGGATACAGGGTGGAACTGTGGTCCGTAGTCATGTCTCCTCTCCGAGGACCTAGAGGAGCACGCCACTGTTGTGTAAACGCTGCATAAACTGCAAAAACACTGTATAAATGCTGCAAAAACACTGTATAAATGCTGCAAAAACATTGTGTAAATGCCACAAAAACATTGTATAAATTCTCCAAAAAAGCTGTATAAATGCTGCAAAAACACTATAAACGCTGCAAACGCACTGTATTACCACTGTACGAATGCTGCAAATACACTCCACAAGCGCTGTATATACGTTACGCTGGACATAAGGGGCTTGGTAAGATGTGACTGTATATATAGTTTGGGTATCGTGTCGGTTTAAATTTGAACACAGCAAATTTAGAGACCCCCCCCCCCCCCACCGAATCTTGTCATTAAAACGTGTGAAAGCATTTTTTGCACTGTGTAAGGATATTACGAGTTTTGCCCATCCCTAGTTATGGTGAGTATTACGCTGCGTTACAGTGTGGAGGTTACCTCTCGGCCCCTGGGTGGAACGCTGAGAGCAGAGAGGGCCCCCGGCGCTGCAGCTGGAGCAGCTGGGATGCAGAGCTGACCTCCTGCAGGTGAGGCCGGCAGTCCGTGGCCACAAACTCCTGCTGTGCGCAACAACACACAGCACCCAAAGTCAGGAAGGAAGGGGACCCGACACAGACAACAGCCAGCACAGGCGTGAGAGACGTGCGGTCCGAACACAGAGAACAGCCAGCGCAGGCGTGAGAGACGTGCGGTCCGCACACAGAGAACAGCCAGCGCAGGCGTGAGAGACGTGCAGTCCGAACACAGAGAACAGCCAGCGCAGGCGTGAGAGACGTGCGGTCCGCACACAGAAAACAGCCAGCACAGGCGTGAGAAACGTGCGGTCCGCACACAGAGAACAGGTGGAACTCACGCTGTTTTTTTCAGGTAGGAAGAACAGCACAATCACTCTAAAATTATTATTTGTGCCCCACACCCCCCTATACATTAAATCTTCAGTTATTTGTGGTTCAAGTCCTACAATGTTTGGAAGACCTAAATATGAACCAACACCCAAACTATCAAAGAGCATGAAATTTTTCCAAAAAAGTTCAGATCAGTCTAGACTGAAGTACAGGATCATCTGAATGCTGTTACTTCAGATGAGCCCATTATTAAGTCTAAAAACCTAGCCGAACATATGCTTGGCATCATCAATATATATATATTTTAATTCATAGCTGCTTAAATGTTTTGTCTTCCCATTGAGCCCACAGCTGGCATAATATGAAAATCACATCTATTAGCAGTGCTTGAAACAACGTCATCCTCTTCCTGAAGATTGAACCCTGTCCACGGCTCTGCCAAACTTCCCATGCATTCCTCCAACCAGACACTCCGCATATAAATTCAGCCTTTTTACCAACTCGTAGCACAAAATACACCACAACAACTGACCTGCTACACACATTTACATTGGCCTTCCGTTAATGTGAACCAGAACAAAAACAAGGGTTGGTTTCGTGGGACATAAAAGACAGGCTTTTTTGGGTGTAGTGCAGCAGGTTTACCTGATGGTGGCGCCCTGTAGTGAAACTGTAGTGGACTGAGTGCGGTGGATAACAGTTCTGCTCGCTGCTAAAGGCCCCTTGGCTGGCTGAGAACCCAGAGCTGGACATCCTGGCAGGAGCAGAGACGGATGGGTGGGTGTGGTAACTACACAGGGATCAGGGCCAATGCAGGAGTACTGTGAGATACACCAACCACCTGTTGATGACAAAAACAGACGGCCATTTTTACAAACGGGAACCAGCATCGATGCCGGTGTAGATTAATATGTAGAACTTCCGTGGAAACATTTTTAACTAAATAAATGAATGATGCATGAATGTACCGTTATCTCTTATGGACAGAATAGCAACCAGACAATCTAACCTAAAATAAATAATCTCTTTTCAACGACTCAGCCATCCCCCACCCGTTTCAAATCCCTAAACTCAATAATAACAAAATTATACTGGAAAAATAAAAAAACCTAAAACTAAACTAACGGCCCTGTAGAAGCATGAATATCAAGGGGGTCTAGAAGCAGCAAATATCAATAATTATTTTCTCACGAACCAACTACAATACATCTCCAATTGGATCCACCCCACCGAACAGTGTAACTGTTCAAAGAAGAAGTTGAACAATCACAATGCTAAAAAGTTTTAATCTCAGACCAATTTATCAACCCTCCCCCAAAAAAACACCATAATTGTTTCATAAGCACCATAGCAATGGCTCTGACAGCTTGGTGGCAAGCCCACAAAGCCACTAACTCAATAATAGCACCATGTAAATACACCCCACAATGGAATAACCTTCACTTTGTACAAAACAAAAAACCACTAAACTTCACAGCTTGAAAACAAAAAGGCATTAAACAACTTCCGTAGATTATCCAAAACAACACTTTTATGACGTTTGAGGACCTGGTCCAGAAGTATGTTATTGTCAACATCAATATCACCAACTTACATCCGTTATCACATCAAAAGTCAATACAACACAATACAATTTACACCCCCTGCTCTCATAGAAGAAAGTCTGCAAACTTAACCTCCACAAAAATTATTTTGAAATTATATTAACTATTGAACTACTCAGACTTGACAATATCTCCTCAAATTTAAAAAAAATGGAAAAAAGATTTACCACTTTCACCCAATGCCGACTTCTGGACCCAAATCTGCAAAAACACATTTTCAATTACTACCAACACTAACCTGCAACTTATTCAATATAATATAAATCACAGAACACACATCACACAAAAAATACACCAAATTGGTCTTTTGAGGAAAAAAGGTAGACAAATGGATAAAGATCCATTTCACTCCACTTTTGGCCTTCCCGCCTCTACTTTCGAAAACCTACAGTTTTACAACCCATTAAATGTAGGGTTCCTTGGAATCCATTTTTGTGGAATCGCAGAACTGACCTTCAAAAGCGGAATCTTGGCTTTTGCAGAATTTCGTTTTTTTTGTTTTGTTGTTTTTTTTAACGCCTACGTAAATCTTGTGAGAGCAAAATAAAGAAGAAAAGGAAAAAACGTTAAATGCAAAATCTCAACAACTCGCGTGCGAACGTGATACTGCTATCCCTTTAATGGTGTTCATTGAACATCATTTTTAGTTTAACTTAGCTGCGCCACTCTCGCCAGTCACAGCTAGAATCATAGTGTGTCACATTTTAAAATGTCACTTACTGGCTATCGAAATCATTTATATGTATTTACGCTAGTTTGCTGTTTGTATTTTTAAATTGAATAGATAGATAGACCGACCGTCTGTTCCGCCTCCGCATTGATTACGTCTGCGGAATCAATTCCGTCAATCTCGCTATTCAATGAGCCCAAACTCGCCACGTAATTAATAAAATGAAAATGTGAGTTTTACACGGCAGAAATATTTTTTGAACTCGGCTACTGCAGAACACCAGAGATGTTTTTTTCCATTTTCTTGAATGAAAAGCTGTTCAAATACAGCCACATTCAGAGACATTTTTATTTTTATTTTCTTGAATTAAAAGCTGTCCAAATGTTCTCGAGCTTTGTTGTTACCATTAGCTCAGAAATGCATCATTTTCATTTAACTTTTTCATTTAGAGTGGTTTTCTTAATAAATCATTATAATCCCATATTCTCTTTGCATTTTATAAAGCATAATAATAATAACAGAAATTATAATAATATTAGTATTAATAATAGTCTTCATTAAGTTTGTCCGACCACAAGTTTGCATTATTAAATTAATATATTTTAAGCTAGTTTGTGAATGAAAAGGGTTGAAAACGGGGAAAAAAACAGAAAATGGCTTAAAAGGATTTTTAAAAACCGAAATTTGCCTTTTTGAAAAACGGAATCCTAAGAGCCGTATAAACGATGAGAACAATAGCATGGTCTCATTGCAATCACAAAGACTTGCTCTACAACATGGGTCATGTTTGAATACTTTGACTTAATTCTTTGCATTCATTAATTAGGAATTTAAATGAATAAAATATACGTTTAAAAGGTTTGCTCAATTCATATGTTGCTCGACATATACACGTGCCAATTTACAGAGTGTAATTCTTTGTTGTACAGTACTATTACAAGACTATTACAATGGGTGACTGACTGGTCTGCTTTCAACTTTTCACCATACTTTTGTGAGATTTGTCATTTTTTTCTTACTGACAGGAAAAACCCTCAATGGAAGATAGACACTTTTTGAAGTCTGCCAATTCTATGTCCGTCCAGTCACCTTGCTTCTCATTACAAAGCAATTCTTATGGCACATTTTACTGGGATTCTTGTGCTTTTAGCTGTTCTTCTTGAAGCTATTTTGCAACAAGTGACACTAATTTCCTGCCCAATAATAGAACCTCAAACCAATTACTATAAAACACAACATCTGAGCTACACCTTCAAGTAGGGCAGAACATACAGGTGTAGGTAAGTTTAGAGATGTTAGGGATTAAAAGAAAACTCCAGGCTGAAACACTTGGATATTGTTAGAATTCACCCCAGGTCGTAGTTTTGTGTAGTATTTCAGTTTTTTGTAGCTAAACTCAAATTCTGTAGACAACATTGCTGTCACGCGGTGTTATTGCCCAAGCAGGCACAATGAAGTTTAATAGAAGTGTGTCTTCAACTCTATAGAACCAACTATCAAATATTTGCTTGAGCGCATTAAGGACAAGTCAGCAGTTTGGCCTTGCATCGCTGCTAATAAACTTTCTGCAACACTCCTACTGAGGAAATCAATCATGTATTAAAATGACATACCAACTTTTGCCATGCTAGCAGCCTCAATAGTCCAGAATGCAATAGCATAGCTTTGCAGTTCTGGGCAACATAGACAAATGACACACTGGAGCAGATCCAGAAGAAGCCTGACAGGATAGCAAGTGAAAAATAGTAAATAGCAATAAAGTAAAATATATTACACATATTAGATAATAAACCCTGGAATGAATTGTACATTGCTGCAACGCGTTTATTAATGATGTAGGCCAAGTGTTTTAGCCAAGTGTTTAGGAGTTTTCCTTTAAGCAAAGATTGTTTTGCTCCAATCCATTCACTATACACAAAACAGGCAACTCAAGATTTGAGAAGAATCTCTAAAACGTTTGTGGCAAATTGAGCAGGAGAACTTGTCACTTGCACATGACCATGTCGACCATGCAGATTTTTTCTGCCAGCTCATCTCAAAATATGGGTTTGAAGGCTTCACTGCCTTGTAAAAACTTAGGTGACTCACGCTGATTGGTGATTGTGGGGGGTAAGGGAGAGGATGTCTTAAAAATGAGCACATCTTGCTGTGAGGACTGTCTCAAAAATCCCACATGAATTCCACACGTGCCATGCGATGCTTAAATGCACATCGACTCTGTCAAATCAATGCCCATACATTGGTAAATCTTTTCATAAAAAATTACGTGCATCAAGAAATTTAAATGTACTATTACATTTGTCTGTCCGGGAGAGAGTGTAAAAACATGTGAACCAATTATTTTGTTTGTAAGATTTGTAAAATATTTGTGAATCTCATTTTATTTGTGTAAGGTTCATACGAGTATTTATTTAATCATGTATGAGACTACAATTTCCCCATAAGTGAGTCAGTCCACAAAATGATGTACCTTTCATCAACAAGGCTGTTACACAGAGCTCAATCAACATAATGTCAAAAAACAAAAACGGGTTAGAGCACTGTATTTCATACATACCTATATATCACTATACAACATAGGCACATATGTGTAACAGTTCCCTATATTTTCATTCAATGTGGCTATAGGGAACAGTACTGCTTGCGAAATCAAGCTTAAGACTGAGTGAATGATAGTAGCCAATTTCCTCTTTCCAAAAATTAATGTCTCTCTATTATTTATTCAAAACAAACTGAAATTCTCTAAACCACTGGAAAGAAAGAGGTGACTCCGAGCTGGAATTAATTCGAAGTGATTATAACAACTAAAAAAACGTTCAACATTTTAAACACTCAACACATCGAGTGACACTGATACAGTGTCACATTACAAATAACAGAGTGTCCCAACACAAACAACAGTGTCCCAATACAGAGTGTCTTTATTGCCATTGTTAAGCTACACTCACAGTGACGTTCATTATGATTACGCCCTGACAATCGTCCTCACAATTCATCATCAGTATTACATTCCTGAGTTTATTTTTTTACAATTAAATAGATAAAATATCTCTATAGCTGTGTTTAAAGTGTCTCCGATAAATTAATTGCATCATCGTTCACAGCTAACGTTACAACTTAGTCAACGTTCTTCATGTTATCGGCGTGGTGATCCGTGTATTAAGAACAGAAACTGTATTTGAATGGCATTACCCGTCGAGCCATAAGTGCATAACACATAAATCATAATTGCAGAACAGAAAGTGATGCTGCAGTCTACATATTTTTTGCTAGGGCGAGGCACACACAGCAAGCTTGCTTCCTACTGATGATAGCTCCCAGATTTGGGGAGAAGCCTTGCTAAAGTTTTCTTTTCCATTTAGCAACCCAAATGAAAGTGCTAGAAGCAGAAACGCTACAACGTCGGATGATGCGCGCCAGCTAACTCGCTCTGAATAGTCTGAGTCGGCTAGCTAGCTACCGATAGCTAAACACCACTAGCTATTAATGCTAGTTATCCAACTAAATAGCCAAACGATATAGCCTAGTTAGTTCGTTAGCTACGTTCGCTAACGTTAACCAGTAAAAACGACTTAACAGAACGGTGGCATTCTAACACGCTACAATATATGTCATTCCCCAATACCGCCAGTCAACGCTGATTAAACATTTTATTAACGTTAGTTAACCCAATACCGGATAAAGTTTAGCTAACTAGCTAATTAGCAGGCTAACGTCGTAGCTAGCTATTCGCCCCTTGTAGCTAGCCATCACAACCCGTCCGCCATCTTTCTCAGCCCTGTCAGCGCCAACGTTAATGGCCAGCGAGTTGTTTCATTAGTGTACTGCTCATTCTGTGCAATGAGGAAAAAACAGGCACTTACCACATTTCAGCACGACTATATGAATTTGTATGACAACAAAACTAGTTACAGGCGCGTTTCATTATAGCAATGAGCCAGCCATGTACAATATGGTTAAATGACTAGCCCTATCCGAGTGCTGAGTGCAACTTGAGCCGCAGCAGCACTGCTGCGCTTGTGTAGGTCATTGCAGAAAATTGCATATTTTTTTCCACCAATTTAAATATTGATTCAGTTGTACCTACTCGTTTTTCAGAAATGCGGTATGCTATTGTTCATCAGCCAAACAGCTATTCTGAAAGTACTGGACTATAACAGAATATAAAGTAAACGTACATTGTATTTTATTTTATACATCAAGTAGGACTTTATGGTGTCACATTAAATGTTTCCGAGTAGCGGTGGTCGCTCTTGCGTAAAAAAATCTCTGTGTCCGTAAGGAAAATAAAACCGGGTGATTCGTGATTGCATTGACAAAAGTTCCATTGACAAAACCGATAAAATTGGCCCCATTTGGTGGAGGCAAAATACGGCACAATAATAAACTTTTTTGCTGTTTCTTGTCTTTGTGTTTAATGTTATATGTTTTAATTGAGGTCCAGGGGTTTCTGGGTGACGTCTGGCTCTGTTGATTATGCACAGGGGGGTGGGTGGGGTGAAAGTTTCATTTATCTCTTGGTTCATTCTTTAGCTCCTTGCACTTGGGAGAAGGGGGTTGGGACCACGGGGGTGTTTGTTACAGATGTTTTTGTCTTGGAGATACTACGGGGGGCACGATAATATAATAAAATGTCAAAGACAGAGAAATAATAAGTATATAATAAATAATGTTATATAAAGTATAATAAGGATTGGCGATAATATTGGCAAAAAATATATAAATAAAAATAAATAAATAATAATAATCATAATAAAAAAATAAACTTGCCTTTGGCAAAATTGTTATATAGTTGTTTGCCATGCAGTGGCAGAATCAGTGGCTAAATACAATTTAGTCTAGTTACAACGTGGACAGATTTGTAATAAAGCATGTTGTCATATAATTCGTTAAGAAATATACATCATGTCAATCGCCTTGCAGTCATTATATGCAGGAAAGGCAGAACTAGTACAACAGTTTGGGCACATCTGGTCTAAGTGAATGTTACAATGACTCTGAAAGTTGAACAAAGCTGAAGAAAGTTAAACATGACTTCTGTACATATTAATGCATGATTAGGCTACTATTTATCACAGGCACAACATACATTTCAATGTGTTCTTTCAGTTGTATCCTTAGTCAAGAGTTCTCTACAGCAAAAGTCCAGCTGTATGCATACATAATATATCATAGATAAGAAGTATACTAAGCAAGTATCTAAATAATGCAGAAAAGACATGTGAGGGAAGCGCTTTTGTAGTTTTTGCATCTGAAACAGTGTGGTAATACATGGAAAATGTACGCCTGACAGATAAACTTCTGAAGTCTCAGTGATGATCACATAAAATCTGTCATTTCCTATTCCACCAGTGTCATCTATATGTATCTTTACCAACCGGTTTGACCAGTTGTGAACCAACTATTTTTATTGTAACGTATGAGCAATAATAATCACTATCACAGTAAAGTTAATTATGTAATATCTCATGAGATGAAACAGCCAAATCCAGAGGACTGCAATATATTGCATACAGTACAACTATATATTACAAACAAAGCAAAAGCTGGATGTTGTGTTTGTCTGAGAGGAAGGGAGGGGCAATAAAGAGTTTTCTGTTGTTTATTTTTATTCATCCTCGACATTGCAGTCATGACATACATCACTGCGACTCCATATGAATGCTTTAATGGTCACATTTTTTTTGTAAACATTAATGTCATCATCCTGGATAACTTAGCTTATACCTTTACATGTTTTAGAATATAATACTTACTTTCTATGTGTATGTGTATTAATAGTTTTGAAAGAGTGACTTTCTAGGATGGGTTTTTAGGCATTTTAAATCACAAAATATCTTCTTTTTTAAATCTTACTTTCTGATACGTATATTTATATATGACAGCTAACAAATAATAAACTACATGTAACCCGGGTCTTGCGAAGGTCAATGTGTGATAAGCTACTATACCACTTATTTCTCTCTAATACATATTACAATAATATCACAGCTAATAAGTTTCCAAACAATTATCATTTGGCATAGAGCAAAGAGTGATCCTGATTCAACTCAAAAATTAGGACACAATGAAGTGAAATGTCTGCTCTCCAATGGCTATTTTAAAAATATATACTTTTGTAAAGCATGTCTTGTTTGCCATCACAGTTTCTGCTGGGCAGATTATGTATGAATGCAAGGATAAAGTATGAGAAAGGTTCAATAGTAGCTCTATTTGTACAGGTACATTTATTACATTTTATTATTTAACTTTCTAACCTCTACTATATTTTCAGCCATGCCCCATCACTGCAATATCCTCTCAATCATAGTAGTATGACCATCATCTAACCTGTAAACACAGGAGAAAAGTTTTATTAATTTTTTTAAATGATTAAAATATAATTATATTACAATACAATAGAGACACCAGTATCCAAAGGCAATGGTTTTATAAACAAGGAGCCCATAGCTTATATATTTGATCAGGCTGACTTAATGTTTTAAATGCTTCAGTTACACGAATGAAGAAGCTGATTCAATTTCACATCTGACAAGCCTTGTTATATTGAGGAGAAACAGATCCCACACACTGCTGTTCTGTACTGTACTGTACTGTAAATTGGTTCGTGATTAAATAAGGTATTCTGCCTCTTGAACTAATAGCTGTTTAGTTTGTGCTTGAAACTGCAGACATAAAGATTGTAAATGTTAACATTAAATGGAAAGAATGTTTTCAACTTACACATTTGTACTAATGAAAATCTATGCTTAATTCAATATAAATAGATGATGAGTATATTATAGTAGAGATAAAATTCATAAGTTTAATGCCGGCTATTCAGATAGATGGTTGAAATGATGCATTTAAAGTGACTCACTCATACATGCTTTTTGGTACTGTGAGAAAATGAGGAAGATTTGGGAGGAGATGGATAGCAAGGGTGTGCAACTGCAAAGTTACATTTACAACCCTAATGTGTGTTTACCAAAATGTGAAAAATGTAAGATCCAACTGGATGGCAAATCCTTTTTTTCTCATTAGTTTTTAAGAAGTTAATATTGAAAAATTGTGAAAATTGTATTCATTTCATTATTTATTCACTTTTTAATACATGTCAAAAGTGGAAAACATTCATGAATTATTATTTGAGTATAGGCTACTGAGAGGACAATGACAGAAGACAGTAACAAAAAGAAACAATTCAATAAGATATTGTGTATGAAGTATTGCAGCGTATGAAGAGACGCAGAATCCCCCAGCGGTTTGATAAGGGAACCCTTTTTTGTTGTTGTTTTATCTATGTGTCTTCCGTTGGGCTGTGACTGGCTATGCGTATTTGTGAAGTGAGCTCTTGTTTGTTTGTAAATGTTTATGGAGGGGGTAGTACGAGTACTATAATGGTTGTACTAGAAGTAATATGAGTAACAGATATGAAAAATTGAAAAATCCTATACTCCACAGTGCTTTGTTGGGCATGATTTACTCTCCTTCGGTTGAAGCCAAGCCACAGGCGAATGAATCACAGGATGTGCTGTGAATTGAAGAGAGGAGGAGCGGATCTGGAGGACGGGCTCTTTTTATGACAACGTCTTATTCATAAGAGGCAGATGAAACACAAGACAAACGTGCAACGTTTCAACTCGCTCACTTTTACCGTCGAGAATCAGATTCCAGATCCTAGATTCCACAACATTATTCATTTGCTTAGCAGATTTAGTCATACGGAGTGACTTGATGAGCTTATATTTGACATACTTACTGGAGCATATTTACTGAGTTTAAGTAACCTGCTAGTTTGAGCCAGCAACCATTGCAGGGATACCTGCTAAGACAGACACATTTCTACCATACTTACATCATCCTTTCTTGTTCATGTGACCGCTTTAAATGTCTGAGAAAAAAAAACTGAACAACATGTAAATTGTGTCCATATTCTCTCAAACAAACAATATATTCTAATGCACCTTTAGCAATCTGATGCACTGAAGTTGAAGCCAGTTTCACCTTATTGAGAAAGAACCCATAGCCTGGCGATAAGGTTAGCCAGTGACCATACAGTGGAATAAAAGCATCCACACTACCTTTTTCAATAAAGCACACAATATTTTTTTAATACTTGCAATTCGTTTGATATTATGTGCAAAAATTCCTCCATTCTTCTCCGTGTCTCTCACTAATGAAAAGGCAACTCCGCTGAAGCTTTTTTGCCTTGTCGTTGCCAATTTTTCTTCTCCCCTGCTTTTGGAAGACTGAAATGGTGACCTCTCTCCTACTTGGAACAAGCACCAGCAAAGCAGACACTTTATATTTCAGAAACTGATTTCAGCTGGCAGGACGATATGCAAGCATGCTGTTATTTATGGCTTTCAAACATGGACAGTTTCCACAAACAGGATCCATTTCCACAGCCCCAGCCAGCCTGCCGCTGAGACTAAGGAGTGGTTCACTGAAGAGATTTCCAGGAGCATCCAGACTAATAGCATTTAATTTTATCTACTAAGGTTTCAGTGATTCTTTACTGCAGTACATGCATGGTCTGTACACCAGGAAGTGACAATCGACAGGCATTTAAAATATCCATTTCGTATTTAGACACATTTGCCATTAATCCTCAGTGTCTCATGTATATCGTAAAGGCACTTGCCTTTGCTTTGCATAATTTTTAATCCCAGAGTATGTCAAGCAGCTATTACTGGCAGTCCACTGAGGCAGTGTACAATGTGGTTCATCCTGCCAGGGTTAGGGTGGCTCTAAATCAGCCAGGGATCCTCATGTTACAGCTTTTGCTCCCCAAATCACACATCAGGGTCTCATTAGCTATCAGAGATCAATGAGAGACACCTTCCCTCTGATTTGAGCTAGCTCACCTGTAGTACCATGTGGCCTATAGTTTGGAAAATACAGCAGTCACTGGCTTGCAGGTGAGTGCACTGAAGAAGTGCATGGGCTTCAGCTGCAGTGTGAGACTAAGTGGTGTGGGTGGCACACAAAAATGTATAACAGGACATTTAAAAGTTAAGAAGAGGTAAGAAGTGTTCAAAATATATGTTTTATGTGTTTAAGTAGAAGGTGGGGAATGTAGCTACTGATGATAAAAAGGAATATCAGAAATACATGAGATATTATTCTCCATTATCTCAGATTGGTCACTTTTCCATCTCTATACAATTGGAAATAAGTCTGAAGGTGAATTTCTCCCAGAAAATAGAGGCAAAGTTGAAGAAACAATAAGAGCGCCATCTGCTGGTTAATTCAATGTATACTTTAAACTTGTATTCAGTTAACTGTGAAGACACATGAAACTACAGTTTATAAAAATGCTTATAGTTGTGTAAGTCACTCTGGATAAGAGCGTCTGCTAAATGCCTGTAATGTAATATCATTTAGCTAATTATACTTCATGGCACAGTAATACAGAACAGTGCTTTACAACTATATGCTGGAAAATGCTGTCTCCAATTATATATAATTGTATAGACCAATAAAAGTAAACCAACATGTCTGTGCATCAGAAGCTCAATATAGAATCATATCTGCAGTGAAAAATTAGAGAACTCTGGGATCGCAAAACATTGTGGTTATTGTTCTTCTTTCTGGTAGGCGAGTTGAGCATAATAGGGAGAGAAGTGGGCTTGCAACTCATAGGCTGTATGGTTCCCAGGTGGGCCCTGCTGTTGTACCCTTGATAAAGGAACTTAACCAGAATTACTTCAGTACCTATCCAGCTGTATAAGCGGATTGTCTGTAAAATAAGTAAAGTATGTAAGCTGTGTCAGTCACTCTGGATAAGAGGGTCTGCTAAATGCCTCAGATGTAAAAATGTAAACAAATTGTAGCATGCCATGCTACGATCTACAATGATCTGGACAAGAATATCTATAAAATAAATAAATCCATATTGTACAATTATGATGTCAAAACATAACACATGCATCTATTTTTGTCCTGTGAACGTATTTCTCTGAATCATCGCTCTCCAGCTGACACACACAGGAGACACACAGTAAAGCAGGACCGCTATAGGTGAGCACCACACACACACTCACACTACCGACTAAAATACTGTAGTAAGTATTTCACAATTTGTAATAATTATTTACCAACAGCGCCAGATTTGCTTTCATTTAATATTGACATTCATGTAAATATGAATTCAGAAAATTTTAAATGAAGGTTTAAAAAAGGAACCAAATACAATTAAAACATTTTAAGAACAGCAATATGCTTATAGTGGGAACATAACATATATATTGGAAATACCATATCTGTTTATTTTAGTGGAGGTATTTTCCAGAAGAACCTATAAACTTCAGCTACATTCCTTTTGACTTTGACTGATTTTCATGATTTAATCATTGGAATGTCTCACAATATGAAGGCATTTTGACCCTGACCTTCTGTGATAGGAAACCTAACTGGGAGCACAGGTTGTGACAGGTTTATTATATCAACACACCACTTTACTGATAAAGAGTTATCTTTTACTGCTAACCTTTTGTTTCGTTATGTTGTTAAAATTATGTTGGCCCAAAAAGACAATAAATAAAAGCAAGCAATAAGGGTATCCACTGTGTAATCTCAAGAAAAGATACAATTAAAAAAGAAAAGGGGGCCTCCAATGTTATGGTCTTGCATGTGAGGGTTTTCACAAAGATCTCCATCTTGAAATCTATGGAAAAGGAGAAAACCATGACAAATAGTCAGTTCAGATTGTCCACCATACCAAAATTGGAAAGACTCCACCTCTAGTTTGAAGTTGCAAATATATAAAAGAACTCAGAAACTAAAGTTTATTTATCTAGCTCTAAACTGAACAGCAGGAATCATGTTACAGTCCAATGTTTTTCTGCACAGTATCTTAAAATACCACAATGCAGGATTAACAAGAGCCTATTTTTGTCAGATCTTTGGTAGTCTACATCTCTTGGAAATATGTAATATTAGCCTAATTCACAGGCTAGACCCCGCCCCTTTTTGAAATGAGAAAAATCTGGGCATGATAAGGTAATAATATAGGGGCTGAGCTCCAGGTATCAAACCACGCCCCAGCATTTTTTTTCATTAGTAGCATATAGACCTCCATAGACCCGCCCACGTTGGTGACAAATGGCTGGTGCCAACTAAAACGACTACAACATCCGGGCTACTCACTTGCTCACCACCACTGCTGAAGTGAAAGCCACCACTAAAGCTGACACTTTCGACACGGCCAGACTGATAGTGATTCTCGCCTTGGTGATACTCTTAGTTTCATTTCCATAATAAGTTACAAGAGCAGACAAAGTGATAGCCATTTCCGCAACAGAGCAGCCGGAAGCTACCTTGTTAGCTAGCAAGAGCGGGAGCAGAGGATGTACATCCGGGGATTCTGGGTAGTGTAGTTATGTTTCTCAAACTCTGTTAATTACACGATTCAAATTTGATTTAAACGCGGTGGTGAGTATATAATGAACTTTGTATCATGCACATATATGTCAAAGTTTGGTATGTACAATGCCATATACCATCATAAGGGTGACTGAAAGATCCCGAAGTAGAACAGGTAATGGCTTCCGGCAGTCTTGCGGGACCAGCCAGGGACAGGATGGGGCGGGACTACTAAGCTCTATAGCTCATTTGCCGGCGAGCGACTGGAATATGGCCCGTACCCCGTCAGACTACAACATCCAGAAATAATCTCCTCTGCACTTTACTACTGCGTCTTAGGGGAGGTATGTAGATCTTTGTCAAACCCTCCCAGGGAACACCATTACCCTGGATGTGGAGTGAAGTGACACTATCGAGAACATAAAGGCCAAGATCCAGGACAAAGAAGGAATTCCACCAGACCAGCAGACACTGATTTTTGCTGGCGAGCAGCTGGAAGAAGGCCAGCTGCTCGCCAGCAGCTGGCCTTAGATAAGTCTCACATCCAGAAAGATTCTACTCTGCACTTGGTTCCTTGGTTCTGCATCACATATGCAAACTACCATAAAGCAACATGCTATGTGAACTGTCAAACTGCAAGAATAACCTGTATTTCCTACCTCTTCATTCCTAATACAGTAATTGGTGTGTTTCTGTTGAAGTCCTCTCCATATTTAGGCCATGTACAACTGAAACAGCAGACATACACAGTATAATCAGTTTGTATTTGTGGAGCCCATTACTCTGCAGAAAATAATCAGAGCAGGGATCGAACCAACAATTTTCATATTCACATGTCACACTCATAGCGCACAGGTACACGGCACGGTGAACTGTTTAAATGCCTCCCTAGACCCCTGTAGGTAACCTTTTGCCATGACACACACTGATGTCTGTATTACAGTTGATTCAAATTGGTACAATGCACAATTATGTAATTTTGCAAGTATACATTTAGGAGGGGGGGGGGGGGGGGGGGGGTGGGGGGGGGTGGATGTGGAGGTGGAATTTGTACATTTTCAACAAATGAAATTGCATTTGGAATATTCTTACTTGTACCAGCAGACTGGAGCAGCCTCTGAAGAAGGTCTGCAGCCACACCCTCAACAGTTCTATGAATGGTTAAAGGGTCCATCTGGCTTGGAACTCTGTCTTTTGCATCTGGGGTGCATTCCACAAAGCAGGATAAGCAAGTTAGCCAGATAACTAATCCCATAAAATAACCTCAGAAACGTTCTTCAGCTAACAATATGTATAACTAACTCGCTTTCCTAAACCAGATTCTAGCGCATTTTCATCAACTCAAATCTCACTAATGTGATGGTTCAGCCCTATCGTTCTCACAGTTATCTGGATAACCTGATAATACTATCTTGTGGACTACCCCCTGGTGAAGGGAATAAATGGAAGATTAGTCCAGTGGTAACATCAGAAACAAGTATATGGACCTGAAAAATTACTTTGTAGCTATTGAAAATGGAAGTGTAGGTGTCTTAATATAACACAGGCTTGGTGTCTCGGGACACAGGGCCTTACCTGGTGATGGCGGTGGTGTTTTATGATGTTCAGGGACAGGACTGTAACTGTCCTGAATGTCTACTTGGGATTCAATAGGTAGAGGTGGGGTTCCAAATCTTAGAAAAACAGCTGGAATATCACTACCCAGTTTAAAACTTCAACACAGAAAATTACAGCCTTTATAATTGGATGCATGCATTATTTCCAAGTCTCAACATTATACCCAGTATTTTGCATTGTGTGTACAATTGTTATGTAAAAAAAAAGAAGTAAATTTCATGTAAAATCCAAAGTATCTTAAGGCCTCCCCCCTACACCCAACCCAAGTATGTGAATCGGCCATTGTGCACTTCCCATATAAAATTATTTTTAAGCATTTGTAGAATACACCAATCAAAATTATTTTACACCAAATCTCTCTTTGTTATCACATGTACCATGATGTGTAACCTTTACATCTCTTCTGATTGGGTTGCAAAACTCACAATGTGATTCTTACCTTCCTTCTGTCTCCGTTTCATTAATGGTCTGTAATTAGAAAATCAGATCTTAAATATGAAATCATTCATTGTAGAAAATTATGTAGTTCTAAACTCAAAGTCCTTACAGGGTAAAACGTGAAAAACAAGTGTAATGATGGAATGTTTACCAGTTTATACTCCCGAATCCTTTCGACTTCTGCCTGTAACTGATCAATTTGCTCCTTTGCTGTCTTTTCAGTTTCATTGTGGCGCTGTCGTTCCTGGGACACGAGAAATTTTATGTTAAAAGGCAACCTATAAACAAAGAGTTTAACTAAGTCAGTCCTTATTGCACATTTCTCTTGTCAGTTAGCCAATTAGACTGAGTTTTGACTTAATTCAGAGGGAGAATGAGGCTCACCAAATGAATTTGTCTTCAGTAAAAGATAATGTGTTTGTCTCTAAAATGTTCCAAGATGGACGCCAGTCACTCTTAAGATTTCTTTTTTTAGGCAGCCCGAAAAAGGTTAGTTGGCTGAAATGTTGCTGCAATAATTATGCAAGTGCTTCAATAAATGCAATTGAATTAAGCAGTGTTGCATCATTTTCTAAGGCAGCTTATTTTTTCACATAATCAAAACCAAAGAAGGAGTTGACATTTCAGTTAATAAATTCAGAGAAGCAGTAAAAGAAAATCAGGTAAAAATGTAAATGTAAAAGATGAATGGAATCTCTGAAGTGCAAATAAAAAATAGAAATAAAAAACATGAATAAAAATAACCTGAAAAGGAATTACTAACACATTTTCTGAAACGTGGCGCAAGTTGTATGTGCAGTATTCCAATAGAAACTGATACCTGAGCCAGTTGTTCCTCCAAATGAACCATTTGTTCTCTACTAATGCGTCTGGTCTCTTCCAAGTCCCTCTGTAGCCTCACCTCCTCTCTCCTGCAACAACATACATTTTCATCACCAGCACAACCATGGAAAACAACTTTCACCTTGCTGGTTAGTTATGCTACGCAACGTAATTATGACGATGCATAAATTTGCAAACCTGTTTGAGTGTCTGACTCTATCTTTGGGTGTTCTGAAGTAGAACAATTCCCTACTGTTGTGACACAACACTGTATACTGAATGCAAAGTTTGTTTAAAGTAACCTGATTTGTTCCTCTTCTTTAAGCTTCTGGTGCTGTGCTTCTCGCATCTTTCTCTCAGCTTCATCAGCCCTCTGGGCCTCTCTTATTTCCCTGGAGGAACATTTTACAGCAAAGTTCACCTTTTTCTTCTTACATTCAGGGGGTGGTTTGGCTAATATCATTTCACTAGGTCTTGTGCACTTCTCTAACCACTAGGGGAAACTAAAGCAAAGTGTGTTACACGAACAGCTATAATCTATGGTAGGTACTGAGGTAGGGGTCACCTACCTAGCTTGTTGTCTGTCTCGAGGCTTTGTTCTCATAGGGAACTTACTGGTTAACAAATGAGTCCATGGAGGGAAGAAAGCTGATGAAATAAAAAGTGAATGGATTCAAAAAGAATTTAAATACTGTTTTAAAGTTGGTGTCCAGCATTATGGGGATATCCCTTCAGGTTCTTTAGAGAATGGTTCAGTTTTCCAAAACCATAATTTTAAAACCAAGGCCTCAACAAACAAAAAATGGTATCTAATAACTTTTTTATAAAACAATGCAAGGCTATCTTCAGATCACCAATGATTTTCAAAAAATTTAGGCTAAACAAAATAAATACTGTAATGAACCAGATTAATCTTGAGTGCTTTCATGTTGAACAAAAAATGCAATTGCATCTATACTGACCTTGAGTTGGATCCAGAACAGGAAAACCTTGTACCTTGTCTTGAGTTAATTTACTGAACAAATCGTCATAGAAGAACTTGCTTATGACGGTCTGGAACTGGGGTACTGATAGATTGAGGCCGTGAGATCTTGTCACCTCTGCCATCTCAGACTTCTGTCCACAACAAGATTTAGGATGAGCTTCATATTGCATATATTACACTGTTCTCTGCACAAATGTCAGTAGATTACCTTACCATTATCAATAATTGATACATGTATATGTGTGTATTCATGTTATGTTATCTTATACACTACATACATGCGTTATTGGACCTTGAAATGTTACATATTCATAAAAGCCGATAATGAAAAGTGCTCATCAAAGTGAGTAAGCAGACTTTGTATGTGCACATTGAGCACATTTGGAAGGCTAAATATGTTTCTTTTTTTCCCACCCAACCTCTTCAGAGGTCAAACCAACCAATCAGGGCTAGCTATGTAGCTACCAATCAGGGCAACTATCTACAAGCAAAATATCCTCCCCGTAGAATAAACCCCTCCCTGTCTGCCTGTTTCCCTGTTTCCGCACGTGCACTGGAGCATCATGTGGTGGGAGGGGCTTAGGAGAGAGATAGGAGGGAGGAGAGCAAAAGGGGGAAGTCTTTTTGCCTTGTATATTTTCAAACTTGCCTACTGCAGCTTTAATACATGTAATTCAGGTCAAATCAATGTTATGGTATCTCAGTGTCCATCCAGTCCACCCCCTACCACTTCACTGTGAGAGCCAATACCCTAGTCTTTCATCTGAGACTACACTCTACCTCTCAACAGTTTTTACATATTCATATAAGGAATAGCATACAAATTTGAAAAAGAAATGGTAAAAATGGATGTATAATGCATCAAGTAAATAAAATCTAATTTTATATTTTAAAGACATAATACTTTCTGTAATTGGACCCCATAAAATCTTGTTTACTTTGTAAGACTTAATATGCTTTTGTGTCCCAGATGATAAACTTGTGATGTGCGGACTAATCATTTTCTTTTTAGTTAGTGTGCCACGCAATGTAAACATCTTCCCTTTCATAGAATGTTTGTATAAATCACAACAAATCTAGGCTCAACTGATAACATTTAGCTAAAATGAAGTATCGCTCAATACTGTGCCATTTAACCGCATGCGTGACAAACGCGTTCGAGGAGCGCGTGAGCCAATGACTCACGGTGTTACAGTGCTGGAAGTGCTCCCTCAGGAGCAACAGAAATGCAAAGGCAAAGACTGGCAGACAGTCATACAGGGGGCTGTCCAGTCCGATGACGTACTGATCCCAAACATAGAGCAGAGCAGGCATGTCCAAATAACCTGGGAAGAAGTCTACGTTTCACCAAATTGCACATGCTTTCAGGTAAAAGCAAGTTTATTATGACAAGTTATATGTGGTTTATTATGACCGATATTTTAGTTTTTTTGTCACAGAGCAGAACTATTTTAGCTCTTATTTCTTCATTGAAATGAGAAGACAGGAGGTCACACTTGTTCTGTGGTTAAAACCATAGCTGACACCAATTGCATCAACCGGAAAGCTGTCTAGCCAGGCAATTTCCTGTTTCCCCATGCATCAGTGGAAAAAACATATAGCTTGATATCCAATAATCATAGCCATGCGCCTATTTTGCTGTTGTCTAGCAAAACTAGACTAACCATGGCATTGAGTGTTGTCAAAGGCCTTCTTTTATACTTGCACTAACTCCATTCCTTACCAACAAAAAATACTTGAATTATAGGCTGCAGGAGCTCCTTCACACCTTCAAGCAAAGGGTCTTTTATCTGACCATCTGGGGAGAAAATAAGAGACTTATCTAATTGTTGCACCAACAATTATGAGAATAAAATGTACGTTTTTGTCACTATAAAACAAATAATTTAGACATAATCAGGGCTCTGGGACAAGTAAGACATTGTAATAAAATCAGAGCTTATTATACATTGTAAATTTGCAGTATCACAGTGAGTATTCAATTGTATATAAAAACAGCTTCACTGTAACATTGTACAACCTTTTGGTGAATGCACCCCCCTTATTACACTTGCAAGCTCTTTGTCTTTTTGATTAAGCATTGAAGCAACTTCCTCAAACAGATCACCACTTTCAGTTCCGGGAGGGATCTATGAAAAAAACAGAAAAACCATAATCAAGCGGTGACAGTCACACGGTGACCTATAAAAGTCTCCACAACCATACAACAGTCTCCTCTAAATGTGGCAACGTCTGTTTGACTAAGCCACGTAACGAGTACTGAGATCTACCACACGTCCAACACCAACTGGCCTTCCCGGTTTCATTACCACAGGACGAGAATTCATGAAAGAGAGAAACTGCTCCACCAGCTGAGCGGCCACAGAGTCCAAGGAGGTGGAGGGAGTGGAGCGGGCTAGTGCCACCTGCAGCAGTGGCACCAGCAGCAAGCAGTCGGACTCCGGAAGTACACTCTTAAGGTGCTGAATTCGGTGGTAATAGGAGAGGACCTTTTTCATCACTTTAATGGCTACTGGAGTACACAAAGATAAAGAGTGATTATACATAGTATAGTGATTGTATAGTGTGTGTGTGTGCGTGTGTGTGTTTTCTGATAAAGTGTGAGAGACAAGGGCGGAATTACACAGAGCATTACGCACAGGAAGTACATTTTCATTGTGAAGTCTTGAACGTAAAATTTTAAAATGAGGACCTTCACAGAAATTTCATTTATGGAATTGAATAGCAGCACTTTCATAATGCCACATGATTCTGGGCAGATTCAGGCAGGTACATTTGTAGATTCTGAAATATATCAATCTGGTCGAACATCTAGCTGTGGAAGTGACCAGTGAAAATGTAAGCTGTGCAAATCTCCAGGTGTCCGCTAAGCTGCTGGGTAATGTAATGTAGTGCAGTCAGATTCAAAAGCGGTGTTACATCCAGAGAGCAACAGCAAGGATGACGTTGCTGGTCTTGGATATCCTGCACACAGGCACTCACGCTCACTGTTGCTGAGATTGTGGAACATGGGTCCTGTGGCAAAAAGTGAGTCACACTGCAGGCAAATGTCCAAGTCTCGTCTGGACTTGTCCTTGTTGACGGACACAGCCATCAGGTAATCCATCCGGGCTGAAACGACATCAGTGAATGCTGAAAGTCCATGCTACATCTATTAACACTCGACTCCCCTCTGTAATAATATTTGTGACAAGTTTGACATTTTTTTTTAATCACCTTTCATATTGGAGAGATACAGTTGCCATGCTACCTCTCTGATTTCTATGGGTAGCGGATGGTTGAAAAGAATGGTCAGCTTGCTCTTCATGTCTGGCCACTTGTTTAAAAGACTAACCTGCAGCAAATAAGGTTCAAAATCATTTTTTTGTGTCTTACACTTTGAAAAGGAAACAGCTTGATTGAACAAGAACAGTACATCATGAAATATCACAAATTGCTCTTTGTTTGTGATGTTTTCTGAAATTCTCCCATAAAACCGTAAAATTCTTCAAGCAAATATATAACTAAAAAGTTTAACTAAAAGGTAAAACAATGCAATTTATAGGTTGACACAATAAATAATATTAAATTCACATTTTTATCCTAGGAAGTTTTAATTCCCAAGCTGCATGTTTAAAAATATTCTTTACAGAAATATTTACAAAAAATCCAAAAATTCTGTTTGAATAAATATCCAGTTTTGTTGCTTCCTAGCTTGTAAACATGCCCTTAATGTTTTCAGCTTTTAAAACATGTGCTGTAAGGAACTGTAGGACACTTTGGAGAGGGTCCGCTGAATGAATAGGTAATAAACACATGAAATATGAAAATAGAAAACTCAACATGCCGTGCCGTCCTGGACATGACTCTGGAAAAGGTCAGTCTTCGAAGAAACTGTATGTCTCTCCTTCAGCTCCGTGCCCACGTGGCAGCTCAAAGCATCTTCCAGGACAGAAGAGATGTGAGCAACAACATCCACATGGGACCTATCTGGAAAGAAGGCTGACATGTTTACTAAGTTCCTCAATGACGCACACACACACCTTTTGTGGTTGGCCTGAAGGCTCGCAACAATGGGTGAAAGGTTTGGACATGCTAAAAATGGCTTCCTTGAAACATTAAATTATAAAATACAATTTGAAAATGACTGTTGTGTGTGAAATAAAAGACTGAAATTGTCCATTATGAGTCAAACAACACCTAAAAGGTAAGCATTCACGCTTTTACCAAGCAATAGCCTACTATATATTAAGAAATATATCATAATTTGTACATACAAATAGTTCATAGAGGGACAGATAACTTGAGTCTGAACTTAATTAGGGGGAAATTGTACACATTTTAAATCTGAAGAGAAGGGCATTTGATGCAGCATATTACCACTAATATTTTGGAATACAAGCTATAGCAATATCAAGTTAGCCAGACCGCAAATTATTGTCAGGTGGTTAAAAATGAAAGAATATCCATCCTGTTCTAAAAAAATGTAAAAAAAGATTATAAAAAAAGATTAAAACTGAAAGAGAAGCAAAGTTTAAAATATTCAAGCTCTAATTTGAGAACGCGAGCCCATGTGCAAGCGACCACGGCTCATTTAGGCTATTCTTACCAGCGTGCGCCGCTTTGGCTGCTCTCTCCACCAGCAGGGCCTTCTCGGTTTCGCAAAGATCAGAGAACACGTTGACGCTGCTCTCTGCAAGCTGCTGTCGCATAACCTCAAACACCTCTGCAGTGAAGCATTTCCACTCCTCATCAAACAAAACAAAAAAAGACAAAAGACAAGACATTTGCACCTGGAGCAAGTCAAGTCAAATATGAAGAGAAATACATACAAAAATGAGGAACGAACTTAAAGCGTAGGCTACTAGTAGGTTAATAATTGTAGGTTATAGTATTGTTTAAGAAAACTGTATTATCATGTGAAGTAAATCTATTGCTAAGGTAACACTGGTGAGCACACAATTCTTAATGTAACATTTTACATTTTACATTTAGCACACTGGCAACTGTGGTTTAAATTGGACCATTATCCAGAATAAATGCAACTTTTAGGCTACTATTTATAAGTATACAGCTGGATATGTAATTACACAAATCATGTTAGGTACCTTCAGAACAACACCGGGGATACCAACCAACATTAAGCTTTTTGTTTTTAATGTCTGCCTCTACCCTACTCATGAAGATCATGTTGAGCAGGCTCTCACCGCTTAAAAAGACCCGAGACACATTCAGATGGCTTACTACTCAAACTAGAGCTATAGTCTAGCCTACCCTCCTCTTACCCCTCAAATGTTGACATTTTATGAAGCCTTTTACATTTTATTAAGCCTTTCTGTGTCACCTTTTGGATGTCTCCCAATTGACTACCCTTTTATCCCGAAAAATCTGTGATGAAACATCTCATTTTAGAGCCTGGAAGTTTGTGAAGTTTAAAAGCTTTATTGGAAAATGCCACCAGAATCACCAACAAAACAATCTGAGGTCAAAATTTAAAAAGGTTGTATATATTTTTTACATTTTATATAGCTACCCCACAAAGTATCCCACACAACACCTTTGTATACAAAGTTGGTACAGGACTTAAATTGACCCCGAACATAATATGAGGGTTAAACAACTTATGTTATGTAATTTTCAACACACTGCCGAATGTAGGCTAGTTAAGATTGGCAGACTGTTAGTTTAAAATTGCTATTTTAATGAGGGAATAAATTAAGTCTAACCGAAAGAAAATATTTAGGAATATTTTGAAATAAATAACGAAGCTTTTAAGTATGCATACCTTTGAGTTCTCAATTGCTTCTCTTGCTTTTAGTAACCAGTGCGGAGTTGCGAATGTTGCGTCCATTGCCCTGGTTTTATGGTTTGGGTTTGTGAAACACAGTATCCTAGAGATGCTGGTAACTAACGACTCGGGGTAACAACCCTTTACTGATGGTTGTTTAGTTTCACTTGCAGTTTGAATTGTGAAATAAAATAGCCTACTTCGTTGTCAGTTTAATTGCACTTGCATTAGTCTTTCAATCACTAAATATGATAGAATGAGCAGGTGGTTAGGCTATATTTTAAGCAAAGTGAACTTCAGTGTTTTATCTGACTGGCTTGTGACATGGTGGCATAGTGTAGCTACAATAGAAAAAAGGAACTAGGAGTCTGTCAGTGTAGGCTACGTGAGAACAGACAAGACGAAGGGTTGGTGAGCGCACACTGCTTCTTATTTTACGACGAGTCTCTGAAAAGCAAGTAGTTTTAAAAACTCGTAAAATGATTCACGGATATGTATTTCTTACTGGTATGTATTGATTTATCTTTCATACTTCGTAAACCGTCGATTAATAATTTTGATTGAAATGAGAATGAATGATATATTCCAGTGAGCAAAAGCCGGAATCTAGACGTCTAGATGGGTGGGAATCTCAGATTGAGAGGCGTTTTCACACGTTTTGAAATAAACCTGTCAATTTAGCTAAATTTAGCCCGAATTTCTCCCAGGTTTTACCCTGATATAGCCTGGCTATATCCTCGCAAGTTAAAAACCAAATTTAGCCGGTTTTTCACTCATAGACGCGAGACGGCGTTTCACCGTCTTTTCACTGACTTTATAACACATGTTCACTGGAATAGCATAGCCAACGTAAACTATTCATTTTATAATCGACATTTGTATAATCTACAAATATAGCTACAATCAATATTTTAGGTAAATGTTTCAGCTGTGCATTCAGTGTGAATTTATATTTCAAACAGGTAACATACACACGTTAAGTTTGTTTTTTAAACCTAAGATTTCTTTGTAGTTACATGTTTGGGAACCATATGCAAAAGGTCTGTAAAAATCATATAGTCTATGATCATAGTTGAAAAGTTTTATAAAAAATCATATTTGGATTATATTAAAAATAAAAAACGGAAATATCACATTTACATAAGTATTGCTTTAATGTATTTTTAAAGTATCATATTTAATATTTGGTCACATATCTTTTGCATGCTGTTACTTCCTGAAGTCTGTGACCCATCAACATCAAAAGACTCGATATCTTATTTTCAGGTACTGTTACAAGCCATACTATAACCTCTCTGCATTTGAATGGATCTCTATGGGAATTGGGGGGTGCAAAGGATATGTGACCAAATATTAAATATGATTAAAAATTTTAAAAATACATTAAAGCAAAGAGTGTAAATACTTATGTAAATGTGATATTTCCGTTTTTTATTTTTTATATAATCCTGAAGATATCTAAATACTTTATTTAATTTGCACATTATATAGAATTACTTCTACAGGAGTAGAAAAAAGCCCATGTAAATATGTTTTAATTTGACTTTGCAACACAACAAAATGAGAAATAATCAATGGGGTTTGAATACTTTCTCAAGCCACTGTAGGTGATTCTTATAGGTTTTTTTACAGACCTTTTGCACATGGGAAGGAATGGGGCTAGTTAACCTCTGAGAATCGTATATGGACTACAAACAGAGTGTAGGTAATCTAAGGGGTTTTAAAGATGTCCACTTTTCTTAGATTTTTTAGCAGCTCCATGAAACGATCATTACAAGACATGTCCTGCTCAGTTACACAATGGAAATAAAATTGTTTAAGTATTGTCTATGATGAGTCACATTTTCAGAGTGCACATGTATTTTTTAATAAAAACAGAAAGTATATAACTTTTACAATAATGCACAGCACATCTACAGCTAATAAATGAGTATGTGACCATTTATAGGCAAATAGCCCCAATACTCCATCACACAGTCTGAATGACTGGGGATTTTCTGTGTAAAGAATGTATGCATGATAAACTTTTATAAAACTTTCATGGTGGGTATGTTTATGTTAATTCTAAATACAGATGAGTCTTTAGCTGCACCAGAAAGGTGTCCACGTGCCTATTTTTATGTTGACTCAACTATTTAGAGTTTATTTAGAGTATAGTTTATATTAACTATACTATGTAGAGTTAACACATACAATGGCTACATTTGTGTTAACTCAAAATTGTGAGTTTTATAAAAAATTAATTATAATTTTTTTTAAAGATCCTGGATTAGCAGCACAAAAGTTGCCAAACTAACAAATATGTACTGTGTATTATACAGGCTAACATTGTCTTTGAGAAGCAGGGCTTAACATATTGACTCAATCATATAAGTGAAGTAAATAAAAGCTTACTTATGCAACACATTTCAAGAACAAATTCACAAATTGCTTCACCGAGGCATAAAATATAAATACAAAATAAAAAAAATTGAGCCACACAACAAAAAACAAGACTAACTGAAAAGCAATCTATACAGGTGAGTCTTTAGCTGTCACATAAAGGTATCCACAGTTCCCACAAATCTTAAGTCTATAGGTTGGCTGCTCCACACATGAGAGCCACTAGGGCAGGGGTAGGCAACCCTGGTTCTGGAGAGCCGCAGGGTCTGCTGGTTTTTGTTGTTACTCGCCACTTAATTGATCAATTAAAGCAGTTGATTACACAGTTAACTCGCCTCACCTGGTTTCTCTGGTCTGAGTAATTGTCATATTTAAGGTGAAAACAAAAACCAGCAGACCCTGCGGCTCTCAAGGACCAGTGTTGCCTACCCCTGCACTAGGGCAAAAGCCCGGTCTCCCTTTGTTTTTAATCTAGATCTGGGGATCAGGGGCGTGTCTAGAACATTTTGAATGGGGGGGCCAGGCTGGGGCACAGACCCAGAGGAGGGGGGCCAGCCATCAAGGCTTACCATTTTTTTTTGTTGCCGCGTACAGCAGACACACGTGTATTTATCCGACCAAACCTTAGCCCTAGCCTTAACCCTAGCCTAACCTTTTTTTTTATACCTGCCCCTGATTCTAGGTAATCATATACAGTGCTTTCGTATGAACACTCTTTCAAATTTTGCTGTTTGACAGCTCAAATTAAGATATGTTTCAATGGGCTTTTTGTTACTCATCTACACAAAGTGCTCTATAATGTCAAAGTGGAGTAAAATGTTTTGATTATTTCACTATTGGATACACCAGAGCTTATTTTTAAGCCTTTACAGCAAAGGGTGTATTTTTTTCTCTACTTTGACATTATAGAGCACTTCATGTGAATGAGTAACAAAAAAAGTCACTTGAAATGTTAATTTGAGCTTTCAACATAGCACAATTTGAAAAAAATCCAACGGGTTTGGATACTTTCCAAAGGCACTGTACATATATTAAATGTTGCATTATACATTTCCAAACTGTATGGTTGAATATCCCCTCAAGATTGTAGCACTTGTTCAGATTTCCATTTTATTCTTCTGCTTCAATATTATTCTACTGTTCTATCATAACCAATATACTGAAAGATAATGCCTTTTATTTACCCTTTATTGTGTAGTGTCCCCTTACTGTGTACAGTTTTGCAGGTAGTTAAATAGTCATGCAAATCTTCAATACCCATTTAGTATAGAGAAAAGTAAGATTATAAATAAATGTGTTTGTACCCAAACAATAAAGTCTAAATAAATCTGTACACCATTATAGCTAACTGCCTGTAGCTACACTACATAAATGGCCATTAGGTGGCGACAACCAGTAATATTAAGAGCACCCCTAAAATAATATAGCATGAGAATAAATGGATACAGTCCAGGTCAGAATTAACGTTAACAGTTTATAAACAATCGTTTATTCAGAATATTAAAGATAAACATAAATAAATAACTATTTTACATATTAACAGTATGAAAATGGATAAAAGGCCATAAAAGCAAAGTAAATAGAAAAGTGCTATGTACAATATTCCAATATTCACAGTAGTTTGTACAGTACACAGTACAATGAGGTTTTGAACCTAAAAATATATAAAATGAATACAAAAAAACAAAACAACCATTTAGCTCTTGACTGGTCACTTCTGTGACTGGTGGGCAACAAAGGTATTTGTGTGGGGGGGATTGCCTCCATATATATGAAGATATTTTTTGCATTTTTATAAACTTTAGCCATAAAGGCCGTGACACATCGGGGACGTAACGAATAAGCGAGGCGAAAATGCGAAAAATTCGTCGGCGAATATTTCGCGTAAAAACCTGACACACCTGCAACGATGCTAAAAAACAAAAAGCTCGCGTTCTTATTCGCATTTGAAAATCCGTGCGAATAAAAATGGATTACTCTTCGTCGAGCGATGACCTGGTTATCCGTTCGGTCCATCACGGAACGAAAGTGTATTTTTTTTCCCTCTACCAGAACGTTAAAAACAGAGCATGCTTAAATTACATTGGCAAAATATTGAACCGGGCTTATTATGTGTCCGTTTTTACTTATGCAGTTTGTTTTGTCTACAACATGCTCTCCTCTTCCCTCCTTTTACGGACATACGTGTTCCACTGCATCTTTATCTCTTCCACTAATATAAAGGGTTAACCACAACATAACAATACATTACGTCATTTCAGCAAACATCTTTAAAATAAACTTGTAGTAGTCTATACAGTGTAGCAACTCATGAAGTCTGAAGAGTTCTCTCCAAAACGATCGCTACAGGCAGATTTTTGGGGAACTTTATTTGCCACACATACAGACAACAGTGTGACAGCAAAAAAAATTCATATAGGCTACTCTAACCTGCCCTTCTCCTCCCCCTTTCTCTCCCTCCACCACAGTGGCTGCCCCTGGCCAGACCCGGTAGCTAGCATACGTGTCGTCTTTCTCCTTCGGTTAGCCTATAGCCCACAATATCCACGAAACAATATCACATATAGCGGTTCGCTAGCTTTCATCCTTTATTTTCACCAAGGCAAACAACCCAGCCGGTGACAGCGTAGCCTACATGAACTCGCCTAAGGTAAAAAAAATAAATAGGCCTACGTATCGTGTAGCTACGTTTGTGTGTAATCGCCACTGGCTTGTTATCATCTTTACATGAACTGCTATCAATGTTAACGTTAGATCTAAAGGTTAGCTAACGTTAGCTGGCTAAAATAGCTGGAGACGACTTTTAAGCCAATGCTAATAACCTGTGGGAGCTCATCAGATAGCAAGTTGTGCGTATTGCAACCATTTAGCTATAAACCCACCATCTTCATAGCCTATTTTCTCGGCTATGGTTTTCCACAAATTGTCCTTCAAATCGTTGTCTTTGTAACTATTAAGGCCGTGACACACTGGGCGCGATTTACTCGCACGAATAAATCGTACTTTGAAAAATAAACTTTGCAACTTTGGTTCCGCCTCATTTTATGTCCATTCCCATTGGGCTACAGAGGCTTCTTTCATCGATACTGACAAGACAATGGCCTATCATATTCCGGTTCTGGTAGGGGGGGCACCAGGGGTGGCCAATCAGATTCCAGTGGGGGCCAGTGCCACCCCTGGCCCCCTACTGGCCCCGCCCCTGCTGGGGATTGCCAGCAGCCCTTGGTCTGAGGGCCTAGCGAGCCATTGTTGGTGTAAGGACAAAGAATCTTGCCAATTTAGGCTGGTACCTGAGCATGCAATGCCTTATATGCAATCACAATAATTTTGAATTAATTCTATGGGAAACCAGTGTAGCGAGGCTAAAATGGGTGTAATGTGTGACAACCTATTGTCATGGATCTTGCCTTCCTTCTCTTATCTCCGCGTCCTCTTTATTCCTTTTTGTCGTTACCGGTAATCTATCGGATTTTCCTTGGTTCTGTGACAGGGTTTTGCTTTCGCCTCGTCATTAGTAAGTTCACCTGTGATTAATTTCTGTTGACTATTTATACTCCGCTTCCTGCCTCTCTCGTTGCTTCCATGTTATTCCACATTCGAGCCGGTACAAGAGGTATAGGAGGTTAGCTAGAAAAAGCTAGTTTAAAAAAGAGAGGTTAGGAAGTTTAGAAAGTAAGTTCTCTTTTTTCGCTCTCAGTGCAGAGCAGAGGCTTTTCGTTTCTTTTGGTTTTTCCTTTCTTATCTAGGAGTGCTCTTACCCGAAACGTTTGGGGTTCTGTTGAGCTCTCTGTGTTATACTTTTTGTTTCGCTCCACTAACAGGAGTTAGATAAGCGTATAGCTTATTTCTTTGTTTTCGCTCGGAGATCGAGTTTCCTCGTTCTTATCGCGAGGTTATTTGTGTTTTACTTTTGTTTCGCTCCACTAACAGGAGTTAGATAAGCGTATAGCTTATTTCTTTGTTTTCGCTCGGAGATCGAGTTCCTCGTTCTTATCGCAAGGTTATTTGTGTTTGGTTATTTTCCTTTATTCCACTACGGATTATTGTCTGTCGGTGGTGTTCTTTCGAACATTTTCAGTTTGCTCAGCTATCGCATCTGGACTTCCAATACTCCCTCTGTGTCTCTGACACAGAGATCCCCCTACAGAACATGGAAGCCACAGGGGAAGTTCCAACGATAGTTGCAAATATGAAAGGAGTTATAGCTACTCAGGAGGCAGCCCTGGCGGAACAGAGAGAGAGTGTTCGTTCTCTGCAATATTCACAGCAAGCGTTGCACGAGCAGATGCAACTGCAGGCAATAGCTCTGCGAGAATTGTCAGAGAGTATCCGGACTCTCTCTCTCAGGGCAGATCCGCCCCCAGTCACACAAGCACATACACTGGTCACTCCCCCGTCATTTCCACCTAACGCTAGGGAACCGAGACTCGAACTCCCATTGCGATATAGCGGGGAATCAGGAAAGTGTCAGGGTTTTTTAACGCAGTGCTTAATTTTTTTTTAAAATGCAGCCCTCGCGGTTCTGTGCACAGGAATCAAAAGTCGCTTTTATTCTGTCTCTTTTAACTGGAAATGCTCTCGCATGGGCTGACCCACTGATCAGGGCAGATTCACCAATCATGAGTAACACAGAGAGGCTTATGGCGGAGATGGTGTCAGTTTTTGATCAAGACGTTTCTGGCAAGGAAGCTGCCATGCGTTTGACCCGTCTTCGTCAGGGCACCGACACCGTGGCGGCCTTTGCAATTACTTTCCGTGCTCTCGCGGGGGTGACAGGATGGGCCGATGAGCCTCTTTGTGCACTGTTCCTGAATGCACTATCAGAACCCATAAAAGACGCCATTGCGGGTATCGAACCACCCGCTACATTCGGGGCTCTGGTATCTGCAGCTATTCGGTTAGACAACCGGTTTAGAGAGAGAGAGAAGGAGAGGGCTGATAAGGGTTTTAAATATCGCCCAGCCCGTTACTCTTCCTCTCCCACGCCAACGCCATCTCGCTTTCCGTTTTTAGCTCCCACTAAGCAGGAGGAGTCCATGCAGGTCGATGGCTCCTCCATGCGCGAAACAGGGGATGCTAAGTCTCGCGAGTGGTGGTGTGGGTACTGTAAGAGGAGGGGTCATTTAAAGGACCACTGTCCCAAACTTTCGGGAAAAGAGGGGTCTCGCTAGGGGAACCGAGTCGCCTAGCGGGACGAAAATTAAATTACCCTCGGACCTTCCTCCCGGTTGAATTACGCTGGAACGACCGGCGGATTCACTGCAAAGCGTTTATTGATTCCGGGGCGGTTGAGTGCCTCGTCGATTCCGACTGGGTTAAATCCCACAAGATTCCCACCCACCCTCTTTCTCTTCCTCGCCTTGTTACGGCTTTGGACGGCCGCCCGCTAGGCACAGGCACTATTTCCCGGGTTACCGCCGCCATACGCATGCGCGTTCCGTATCGAGAGCATACGGAGGAGGTAAAAAATTTTTTAGTGGAGTCCCCAGCTTATCCGCTGGTTTTGGGACATTCCTGGCTTACTCGCCATAACCCACATATTAATTGGGGGGGGGCGGGGCCCGTTATTCGTCAATGGGGGCCCGGATGTAAACGCCACTGTTCTGCCTCCAGGCCGTTTTTGTCGGAAGGAAGGGGTGAGGATTGTGCTGAGTCTGACTCAGAGAGTGATGACTCCGTTAAACAGGAGTTATTTTATGCTCCCTCCGAGAATGGAGAGGAGAGTTTAGATTGGGATCACTCTACAGAGCAACCTCATGTGTGGCAGGAGTTGACGTCTGAATCAGAGATCGACTGGGAGATTCACTCTGTCTCGGACACGGAGGAGTTTGAAGTGGGAGGGGCGCTCGAATTTCAGCTTCCCGCTAATGTCCCTAAACTATACGCCGATCTTGCTGAGACATTCAGCAAACAACGGTCCACTTCACTTCCACCTCACAGACCTTATGACTGCGCCATAGAGCTATACCCGGGCACTACCCCCTCTAGAGGGTCTCTTTACTCCTTATCCATTCCGGAGAGCACATCTATGCGTAAATATATTGAGGAGGCCTTGGCTAATGGGTTCATTAGACCTTCCACCTCGCCTGCAGGGGCGGGTTTTTTTTTTGTTAAAAAAAAAGATGGAGGTCTCAGACCCTGTATTGACTACAGGTCCCTTAACGACATAACGGTGAAGAACAGGTACCCCCTTCCTCTTATGAACTCCGCCTTCGAGCGACTTCAGGGGGCGTCTGTCTTCACGAAGCTGGACCTACGCAATGCCTATAACCTCGTTCGAATTCGTGAAGGCGACGAATGGAAGACCGCTTTTAACACGCACAGTGGCCACTACGAATATCTCGTTATGCCGTTCGGGCTCACTAGCGCCCCCTCGGTGTTTCAGGCGTTAGTTAACGATGTGCTGAGGGAGATGCTGGAGAGATTCGTCTTTGTTTATCTTGACGATATTTTAATATTTTCGCCCGATCTTACCACTCGTCAGGTTCTTTCGGCTCTTCTCAAGGCCCAATTATTTGTAAAAGCAGAGAAGTGCGTCTTTCACTCTGGCTCTGTGTCATTTTTGGGTTTCATTGTAAAGGAGGGGAAGGTACAGATGGATCCGGAGAAGGTTTCCGCGGTAAAAAACTGGCCCACGCCGTCTTCCATAAAACAGATACAACGTTTTTTAGGGTTTGCGAATTTTTATCGCCGATTTATTCGCAATTTTAGTGCGGTAGCAGCGCCTATTACTGCACTTACAAAAAAAAATCGCGGCGGTCAGTTCCAATGGAATTCCAAGGCGGGGGCAGCTTTCACGGAGTTGAAGAGAAGATTCACTTCCGAACCCATCCTGGTCACACCCAACCCCTCCCTTCCCTTTGTGGTAGAGGTGGACGCCTCCGAGCTAGGCGCCGGTGCCATTCTGTCCCAATGCTCGCCACTTGACCACAAGATGCACCCCTACGCGTATTTCTCTCGCGTCCTAACATCGGCGGAGAGGAATTACGACGTAGGGGATCGAGAATTGCTTGCGGTCAAGTTGGCTTTGGAGGAGTGGCGCCATTGGCTCGAAGGAGCGGAACATCCGTTTACGGTTTGGACTGACCATAAAAATCTGGAGTATGTTCAGCTGGCTAAGAGGCGCAATTCACGGCAAGCGCGGTGGGCGCTGTTCTTTTTAAGATTCAATTTTATCATTACATATCGCCCCGGGTCCAAGAACGTAAAACCTGACGCTCTCTTGCGGATTTACGACCGCTCTGAGACTGACTCTGTTCCTGAGCCGATTATCGCCACTGACCTCGTTGTTGCCCCGATTATATGGGAGGTTGAGGCAGTGGTGCAAAGAGCCTTGCGCTCGGACCCAGGTCCAGGTGGGGCACCGGCTAATTGTCTTTTCGTGCCTCCTCGTCTTAGGTCTCGGGTGCTCCAATGGGGTCACGCCTCCCAACTCACCGGTCACCCCGGTGTTCATCGTACTAGGGATTTTTTATCCCGGCGTTTTTGGTGGCCTAGTCTGGAGAGGGACGTACACTCATTTGTCGCGGCTTGTCCAGTTTGCGCTCGCAGCAAGGCCTCTCACCTTCCCCCCTCGGGTCTTCTTCGTCCCCTACCTATTCCCACCCGTCCCTGGAGTCATATTTCCCTGGACTTCGTCACAGGGTTGCCGTTATCCGCAGGCAATACCACCATTTTAGTGGTGGTCGACCGTTTTTCTAAAGCGGCTCACTTCATTGCGCTGCCCAAGCTGCCTTCTGCACCTGAGACAGCGCAACTTATGATTGACCATGTGTTTCAGCCGCACGGCCTTCCGTCGGATGTGGTGTCCGATCGCGGTCCTCAGTTCGCCGCCAAGTTTTGGCGGGCGTTTTGCTCTTTGCTGGGGGCTTCGGTTAGTCTGTCTTCCGGTTTTCACCCGGAGACTAACGGCCAGACAGAGCGTACGAATCAGACTCTGGAGAGTACTCTTCGCTGCCTTGCCGCGTCCAAGCCCACCACCTGGAGTCGTCACCTCGCCTGGGCTGAGTACGCTCATAACACGCTGCGTAACGCCTCCACCGGCCTCTCACCCTTCGAAGCTCAGCTGGGTTATCAACCACCTCTTTTTCCTGAGCTGGAGAGGGAGGTGGAGGTGCCCTCCGCAGAATTTTTCGTTCGGAGGTGTCGGTCGATCTGGAGACAAGTGCGTTTGTCTCTCATACGGGCATCGGCTAAACAAAAAGCCACGGCTGATAGGCATCGTCGAGCCGCACCATCCTATAGAGTTAGTCAGCGGGTTTGGCTTTCTACGCGTGACCTTCCGTTGCGGGTCGAGTCCCGCAAACTCGCCCCTCGTTTTGTGGGACCCTTCAAGATCATAAAGAAGATCAATCCAGTCACTTTTCGACTGCAACTGCCGCGCTCAATGCGCATCCGCCACACGTTTCACGTCTCCCGTTTAAAACCAGTGCTCGTCAGTCCCCTCGCCCCGGTGGAGAAACCACCTCCGCCTCCCCGACTCATTAAGGGGGGTCCGGCTTATACCGTTCGGCGCATTGTGGCCGAGAGATGTGTGGGCAGAGGGTGGCAGTTCCTCGTAGACTGGGAGGGCTACGGTCCAGAGGAACGTTGCTGGGTTCCATCAAGAAACATCATGGACCCTCAGTTAATCACCGACTTCCGCAGAGATAAGGTTGTGGAAACGTCCGGTGCCGTTCCTTAGAGGGGGGGTCCTGTCATGGATCTTGCCTTCCTTCTCTTATCTCCGCATCCTCTTTATTCCTTTTTGTCGTTACCGGTAATCTATCGGATTTTCCTTGGTTCTGCGACGGGGTTTTGCTTTCGCCTCGTCATTAGTAAGTTCACCTGTGATTAATTTCTGTTGACTATTTATACTCCGCTTCCTGCCTCTCTCGTTGCTTCCATGTTATTCCACATTCGAGCCGGTACAAGAGGTATAGGAGGTTAGCTAGAAAAAGCTAGTTTAAAAAAGAGAGGTTAGGAAGTTTAGAAAGTAAGTTCTCTTTTTTCGCTCTCAGTGCAGAGCAGAGGCTTTTCGTTTCTTTTGGTTTTTCCTTTCTTATCTAGGAGTGCTCTTACCCGAAACGTTTGGGGTTCTGTTGAGCTCTCTGTGTTATACTTTTTGTTTCGCTCCACTAACAGGAGTTAGATAAGCGTATAGCTTATTTCTTTGTTTTCGCTCGGAGATCGAGTTTCCTCGTTCTTATCGCGAGGTTATTTGTGTTTAACTTTTTGTTTCACTCCACTAACAGGAGTTAGATAAGCGTATAGCTTATTTCTTTGTTTTCGCTCGGAGATCGAGTTTCCTCGTTCTTATCGCGAGGTTATTTGGGTTTTACTTTTGTTTCGCTCCACTAACAGGAGTTAGATAAGCGTATAGCTTATTTCTTTGTTTTCACTCGGAGATCGAGTTCCTCGTTCTTATCGCGAGGTTATTTGTGTTTGGTTATTTTCCTTTATTCCACTACGGATTATTGTCCGTCGGTGGTGTTCTTTCGAACATTTTCAGTTTGCTCAGCTATCGCATCTGGACTTCCAATATTCCCTCTGTGTCTCTGACACAGAGATCCCCCTACACCTATTGAATCTTATTAGCCTGGCAGCAGCATTCTGAACCACTAAGACGGACCAGAGAGAATTCACTAAGGTATGAAAAAATGGCATTGCAGTAGTCCAGACACGAGACAACTGTGGATAATGATCTCCAACGCTGGTTTAGACACGAAAGTCTTAAGTCGAGCGCTGTTCCACAGCTGGACAAAACAAACAAGCCAGCATTGTAATACGCTGGTATAAAAAAAATTAAAATTAAAAATGACAAATTAAAAATTCATGGACTGATCAAAAATGTACCTACTGTGACAACCAGGCACAGATGCAGAACCAAAAAAAGTGGTTTAAATGTAACTGCCCTTGGTTGGCTTAAAGCAGGACGCAGAGAGTCTCTACTGATGCTCCACAGTTTTATTATCTTCCTCGTATCGAAGCACCGTGAAAACTAGACGGACACAGAAACAGTCTCAATACATGCCCATTTCAGCTTCACACATCACAAATTAGATATTTTTAACAACAAAAGGAGAAATATAATCAAGCTACTCGGCTTCACAGTGTGAATAAAAAAAAAACATCCATCCATACATACATTCATAATAATGAAATTCCCTCGTAACTAGCTATAGGCTGAATATACCGGTACAGGGCTAAACTTAGGCTAGCTCAATAATCTGAACGTTACCTCATTCCGCTGACCAAGGGTGTTAAAACAGGTCTTCTCTGCTAAAGGACGTTGATGTTTCACATGTCTCTCTCGGTGTTACTATCCACCATTCATAACAAAATTGCAATAAGTAATAGATTAAAAACATTAATTCTCCTTCTAGAGGGATAGTTGAGTTCTTATCTTGTCGTACTTTTCTCTTATTTTTTCCCTAAGCGCATCAAAAAAAAGAAAACACCAAACCGAGAACTAAAAACGTAGCTTGCATATCCGCTCTGTACGGAACATAGACAGGGAGAGTCTGCCATCTATCGGGCACCAAAGGTAACAACGTAAAGTTGCTTCACTCAAATTCAAACTCAAAACATGTAGCCTTTCCAAATGAAATAATAACTAACAGGAGATGAAATAAATAAAATAAATGTCTACCATTTAGCTGCTGTTGACTATACTCTAGAACATGTAAAGATAACATAAAATGGCAGGCTAGTGGCCATTTACACTCCCACCAAATCCTGCTATGAAGAACAATTTAAGAAATGAATGCTGAATACAGGATTTCTAGACTGAAATATGGCTGTTTAGCTATATCAAGAGTGTATGTGGTGTAGCGGGAGTTCTAGTCACTCTCAAGAAGGAGCACTAATTTCTGTATTGGTCTCTCAATAATGGAAGGCTTGAATGAATGACCTTGGTTGTGTTTCCCTGTTTGAATTTTGACCCTTCGGACCAGACCATCGTTCTCTTGAGTGGCCTCGACCACCTTTCCTAGTAGCCACTGGCATCTTGGAAGGTTGTCGTCTTTGATAATGACTATGTCATTTGTTTTGAGGTTACGCCGAGGTACATGCCACTTCTGTCTGGTGGAGATGTTCAAAAGGTACTCTTTCCTCCAGCGGCCCCAGAACTGCTCGATCAAGTACTGAACTCTGCGCCACCTCTTGGTTGCGTACATATCCTCCTTCACAAATTTCCCGGGGGGTGGCAGAGCAACTTTCGACTTCATCATGATGAGATGATTAGGCGTCAACGGTTCTAGAGCCTTTGGATCATTGATTCCGTCTATTGTCAGAGGGCGGCTGTTAACGATGGCCATGGCTTCATAGAACAATGTTCTAAGCGAAGCGTCGTCAAGCCTTCCTGGACACTGTGCGAGAGTGGCGTTCAGTATGTTCCTGATGGTCCGGATCTGGCGTTCCCAGACACCGCCTGCGTGGCTAGCTGATGGGGCATTGAAGGCGAAATCACACTGCTTGTCAGCTAGGAACTCTTCCAATAGCTTGGTGTCGCACTGCTTGAGTGCCTCTCTAAGTTCATTTCTGGCCCCTACAAAGTTTGAACCATGATCACAATGCAGTTTGCGGACAGCTCCTCTGAGGCTGATGAAGCACCTCAATGCATTGATAAATGCATCCGTTGACAGATCTTCAAGCATTTCGATATGGACAGCTCGGGAAGCGAAGCACGTGAAGACCAAGCCGTACCTTTTATATTCCTTACGAGCCTTCTTGATTATGAAAGGACCGAAGCAGTCCATACCGCTGTACGTAAAAGGCCCTGAAGCTTCAACACGCTCTTTAGGGAGCTCGGCCATTTGCTGATCTTCTGTGGGACGTCGAAGTTTCCTGCATTGTACGCAGTTGTATATCAGTTTGGCCACTAGTTTGCTCCCACCCATGACCCAGAACCCATTTGCTCTGAGCTCCATCTGGGTTTGGCCTCGACCCTGGTGGCAAATCTTGGCATGACAGTGAGCCAGAATCAGATTAGTGGTGTGGCTATCCTTCGGGAAGATTACTGGGTGTTTTAGCTCCTGACTGAGAGATGACTGCTTCAGTCTTCCGCCGACACAAAGGAGTCCTTTGTACAAGATAGGGTCAAAGGAGAAGAGAGGATTAGAACTCGGAAGACTCTCTCCTCTTTGAAGGGTCTTAAACTCTTGAAGGAAGGCTTTCTGTTGGACAAGCTTGATTATTGATTCAGCAGCTCTCTCCCGTTCAGTGGTGGTCACTACTTCACTGCGGTGTTTTTGTTTGGATCCCAGTCGTTTGATTCTTGCGATCACATTGAGGAGCTTAGTCCAAGAGGAAATCTGACCTAGCCGGTCGAGAATGTCTGCACAATCTCAGAGTCTAGTCGCACATGCCAGAACCATCTTGACCTCAGGATCACCTACGAGCAGCTCAGTTGTGGAGTTGGACTTTGTGTGCACTTCTTGCTCCAAAAGGAATGTCGGTCCTTGAATCCAATTTGATGAAGAGATCTGCATCGCTTGAAGGCCCCTGGAGGCATGATCTGCAGGATTTTCTGCCGTATCTACGTGATGCCATTGGCAGGGGTCTGTGTTTTCCCTTATCAGCTGAACCCGGTTTGCGACAAAGACGTGAAACCTGCGTGCGTCATTGTTGATGTATCCCAGTACAACTTAGGAGTCCGTCCAGAAGAATTCTTCATCAATTTTCATTTCGAGTTCGCGCTTCAATGTGACACTTAATCTAGTTGCCACTACAGCTGTGGAGAGCTCCAACCTCGGGATGCTCATGACCTTCGTTGGTGCTACCCTGGCCTTAGCCATCGCCAGACTCGTGTGGACTGCCCCTCTGTCGTTTTTGTATCTAATGTAAGAACATGCGCCGTACCCCTTGCTACTGGCGTCAGAGAAGTGATGCAGTTCAATTTTGACGATGTTCCCAAAGTCCTGGGGGTGATAGCATCTAGGAATCACGACTTCCTTTAAGGACTGGAGTCCAATTTTCCACTCCTCCCACCGTGGTCCTAGGTCGTTTGGCAGTGGATCGTCCCATCCAGCGCCCCTGCGACATAGCTCTTGTAGGATACACTTTCCACTTAGGACGAACGGTGCTACGAACCCAAGTGGGTCGTACACAGAGGCAACCACCGACAGGATGCCCCGGCGGGTAGGCGGCTGGTCCTTCACACTGATGTTGAAGATAAATGTGTCATTTTCTATTGACCACTGAATGCCCAGAGCACGCTCTGTAGTGATCACATCCTGATTGAGTTTGAGAGTTTCCGTGGACGTCGCCCTTTCTGAGGGGCTCACACAGTCGAGGACTGCCTTCTTATTTGAGTCGAACTTGTGAAGACGTAGTCCTCCTCGTTTGCACAGCTCCTGTGTGCTGATGATTAGATCTTTGGCTTCCTCGACTGACGCGACACTAGTCAATCCATCGTCGACATAGAAGTTTTTCTCAATGAAGGCTGACGCCGATGGGTAGTCACCTTCATGTTGCCGTGCCAGGTACTTCAGTCCGAAGTTGGCGCACCCCCGAGAGGAAGAAGCTCCAAAGATGTGGACGGTCATCCTATAATCCTGCGGCTCCTTCTCCATATCTCCACCCTCCCACCATAAGAACCTTAGATAGTTTCGGGATTCAGGTGTGACGAGGAATTGGTGGAACATTCTCTCCACATCGCAGATTATGGCTATGTTCTCCTTCCTGAAGCGACAAAGGACTCCTACTAAGGGATTGATCAAGTCAGGACCAGTGAGTAGAGTTTCATTTAGGGAGACACCACGGAACCTGGCTGAGCAGTCGAAAACAACTCTTAGCTTGCCGGGCTTTTTGGAGTGATAGACGCCGTGATGGGGTAGGTACCAGGCAGTCTCTCTCTCGGTTGAGGTGGACTTCAACTCTGCATCACCCCGGCTGATCATTTCCTCCATGAAGATTTTGTAGTGGTCATAGTACTGTTCATTGGCCTTCAGCTTCTTCTTCAGAGACTGGAGTCGAATGGTGGCTAGTCTTCTATTGTTTGGTAGCGAGGGTGGATTGCAGTTTTTGAAAGGGAGGGGCATTTCAAGGTGTCCATCCTTGTGCTTGATGTTGTCACTAAGGAACTGTATGAACAGAACATCATCCTGGGACACATACTTCTCCTCACAAGCCCTTTCAATGAAGTCTGACTCCAAAGCCTTCAGAATATCAGTGACCGGAGGGGTTGGGATTTCCTTTACTGTGACTCGATGCACGAAGCTTTGGCTTCCCTGCCTGTCTAGATGAGGATTAGATGAGCCTATTATGCTCCAACCGAGCTCGGTCCGCTGTGCGAAGGGTTCGTTCTCGCCACCTATGACAGCTTCCAACGGGGCGAGTGCTGATGGACAGTTATATCCAATCAACAGTCCCACCTCACAGTCTTGGGGTGATGGTAGCTTGTCTGCTATATGTCGGAGGTGAGGCCACATTTGTGCAGTTTTCTTCGTTGGGATGTACGACTTGTCCACCGGGATGAAACTGCGGGTATAGGCCTGGTTTACTTGAAGGTGTTTTTCAGAATGGAAACCTCGAACTTGTAGCCCACGGATGCTCTTACTGGGTAGGACTGTATCAAGGGCGGTCATGGTGCTAAGTTTTAGCTTCACAGGTTGGGCTTCCACATTCAGGTCCTCAAGGAGGTCTTCTAGAATGAATGTTGAATCGCTCTGTGTGTCAAGTAACGCGTATGTGAGGATTTCTCTCTGTGGCTCTTGTCTCGAGGATACCAGGACAGGGACTATGCTTGAAGTGGCAGAGGTATATCGTGTTGACGCATGAGATGTGACTTCATGCACTTCCTCAGCGTCACTGTTGTCTGCAGATGCAGAGTTACCCTTCATTCCTTCCATTGTTTCTTGTCCCCTCTCTTCGTGTAGACAGGTTGGATGTCGACGATTACAAATGCTACAGGTGTACCTCCTTTTGCACTCTTTGGAGATGTACCCTTTCCTTAAGCATCCGAAACAAAGGCGATTTTCATGGATGAATGCTTTCTTGTCTTCAATAGTCTTCGAAGCGAAGGTAGGACATCTGCCGATGCCGTGTTTTTCATCCTTACAGAAAGAGCAAGGCGGTTTCACCTTAGAATCGGATGTTTCTTCTATCTCTCGGGTGGAGTTCCTTTCTCGAGTGCTGGTGTTAAGAGCTCTAGCTCTCTTGGGTGATCTTTCATCAGTACTCTTGGTATTCATGAGGAATGGGGAGGCAATAGGATTGCAGGCTATCCGGACCTCTTTGTTTAAGAACTTAGTGAAGTATGTAAGGTCTGGGTAGTTCCCGGAGCTATCAAGTTGATCTACCACGATCCGGCTCCAGCTCCGCACAATCCATTCCGGTAGCTTCTTAAGCAACTTATGGTTCTCTTCGCAATCATTTAGGATAGCCAGCCCTTTGATGTGGGGTATTGCCTCTGCACATCCCTGTAGAAAGTCTGCAAATTCTCTGAGTGCTAGAGGCTCGGCTGCACTGATTTTAGGCCATTTGGCGAGTTTGTCTCGGAAAGCCTTTTGTACTATAAAGGGGTTCCCATATCTCTCTTGGAGGACCTTCCAGGCACCCTTGTATGCATCTTCCGAGCCTCGGTAGAAGAATCCTTCTACAGCCTTGAGTGCATCTCCAGTAAGGTAAGTTTTCAGATAGAACATTTTTTCACAAGCTGGGATGGGTTTCTGATCGATAAGAGCCATGAAAGACATCTTCCAGTCTATGAATTTGATGGGTTCACCATTAAACACTGTCGGTTCGGGTACGGGTAGGCGATTTATGCTTAGTGAATTCGCTAGTACTTGGGCTAGGCTGGAAGTTTCCTCAGGTGCTGTTGCTCCCAGGGAAGCTGGACAGGGTTGAAACGACGTGGCCTTTAGGTTTAGCTGAGCTGCGTGTTTAATCTCTTGGTGAGCAGCGTCCGTTTTGTTATTCACGTCGTCCTCATTATCACTTCCGAAACCCTCGTATGCTCTAACCCGCGCTGCTGCTACCTGAACTTCATTATCTGCTTGCAACTGTTCTAGCTTTATCCTTTCCTCTTCTAGCTTTATTCGACTATTCACCCGTTTTTGCTCTATCTCTGCCAGCATTGTTGCTTCTTCAAGTTTCGATTCACTTTCCATTCTCTTGAGTCGTGTTTGCTGAGCCTGGATATCTTTCATCACCTTTGCTTGTTCTCGTTTGGCCGCAAGTTCTGCTTCTGCGTCTAATCGTTTGCTGGAGATATTGGAGGCTGCAATTGAGTGGTTATTAGATTTCTCTGATGTCTCCGAGACTACAGTTTCAGTTTCTGTGTGGCCGAAGACGGACCCATATTCAGCCTTATTTAGCGATATCCTTACTCTGTCTTTCTCAAATCGTTCGTTATAGTTCTCGTTAATTGTTTCTAGTCGCTTGCTCACAAGGTCAAGTATCTCTTCAGTCAGAGTGTTGCAGGCGTCCATTTTATTTGCGATATCTGGAGTTGCAATACGGTTACGCGTAATGGGCTCGTATTCACGGCGTACTATATCATATCTTGTTTTGATTTCACTTTGTATTTTATCAAGGTCATCTGGGGAGCAGAGGCCTTTCAGTGTTTTGAACTACTCTCTTTCGCTGTCTGCTTCCAGGACTCATAGGCCTTATTAAAGACATTCTCATGTTTTTGGGCATGCTGATAGTGCATTTCTTGGCCCTTTTCTGTTAGAGTCCTTTGGCGGGGTTCTGCCTTGTCTTGGGCCTCTAAGAATTTACTCTCCTCTAGTTCACTGCTCACATCCTTTTCCTGGAGCGACATTTTATATGAATTGTGTGTCTGGTTTGACTATTTGACTGCAAAATGTAGTTGTCATAAGCCTGGGATAAACCTCTGAGTAGCGACTTTAGCTCTAGGATGAATGATACTACTCTCACTTTGACAATTAGGGAGCTATTTGGACCCTGTAAGAATTTCAGCATGAAGAGAAATTAATTTGAATTTGGAGACCCTAAGTTAGGTGGGAGCTGGACAATTTTAAAATAGCCTATGTTAACTGGTAGGACAATACATTCAATGTTAACTGATAGGACAATACATTCAATGTTAACTGGTAGGACAATACATTCAACTTTGTCATAGGCTGCTATAACTTATTCTCACAGTTAAGTTGGAAGGAAGGTTCCTTTTCAACCTTTAAAGTATTGTCCACTGTGAAAGATTTCAATTTCAAGATGGTTAATTATATACTTGCATAGCTCCTTTAAGGTTTCTGATTACAGTCTCTTGCTGAACCTGTGGCATTATAGCCTACTGTGATACGTGGTCCTCTTCCGATCTTGTTTGGAGTAGGGAGTTGGTTAGATCAACAGTTCAATGGCTGAATGGTTATCTAACGTAGATTCATTGGAGAATGACAACAACGGTGGTTTGACGGACGTCTCAGACGTAGCGTTGAGTTTTCACTGTAACTGCCCTTGGTTGGCTTAAAGCAGGACGCAGAGAGTCTCTACTGATGCTCCACAGTTTTATTATCTTCCTCGTATCGAAGCACCGTGAAAACTAGACGGACACAGAAACAGTCTCAATACATGCCCATTTCAGCTTCACACATCACAAATTCGATATTTTTAACAACAAAATGAGAAATATAATCAAGCTACTCGGCTTCACAGTGTGAATTAAAAAAAAACATCCATCCATACATACATTCATAATAATGAAATTCCCTCGTAACTAGCTATAGGCTGAATATACCGGTACAGGGCTAAACTTAGGCTAGCTCAATAATCTGAGCGTTACCTCATTCCGCTGACCAAGGGTGTTAAAACAGGTCTTCTCTGCTAAAGGACGTTGATGTTTCACAGGTCTCTCTCGGTGTTACTATCCACCATTCATAACAAAATTGCAATAAGTAATAGATTAAAAACATAAATTCTCCTTCTAGAGGGATAGTTGAGTTCTTATCTTGTCGTACTTTTCTCTTATTTTTTCCCTAAGCGCATCAAAAAAAAGAAAACAGCAAACCGAGAACTAGAAACGTAGCTTGCATATCCGCTCTGTACGGAACATAGACAGGGAGAGTCTGCCATCTATCGGGCACCAAAGGTAACAACGTAAAGTTGGTTCACTCAAATTCAAACTGAAAACATGTAGCCTTTCCAAATGAAATAATAACCAACAGGAGATGAAATAAATAAAATAAATGTCTACCATTTAGCTGCTGTTGACTATACTCTAGAACATGTAAAGATAACATAAAATGGCAGGCTAGTGGCCATTTACATTAAATACACTCACAGACAGGTGCAACAATTAGAGAGAGTAGAAAGCGGAAACGAGAATCAGCTGTAGCGAGTAGAAGAGTTAAGGAAAGAGGAAGCGAGGAAATCAGGAAAGAGAATAGTGATAGCAAAGGCGGAAAGGAGAGACAGCTGTAGTGAATAGAGAAGATGCCGTTAGATAATTAGCAGAAACCCTAATTTCTATGAGGTTAGTAGATTAGTACTAAAAGAAGGAAATAGCAGGAAATTACAAAGAACACCGAAAACACAGGGAAACGTGTGACGGAGTGGGAACACAAACGTTACACCTACATTTCTAAAGCTGGACCTAAAAGCTGTAGACTGGGAACCAAGGCTCAGCTTAGCCTTAGAAATCATACTGTCGATAACCAGGGGCTCGTTTCACGAAAATTGCAAAGTGCGAGCTGCGATCTGCAAGATGCGATCGATTTCTCCTGCACTTTTTGGAGTGTTTCACGTAGAAATTGCAATGGCAAGCCACGAACGCACGTCAGAAAGCGCGTTAATGTAGGCAATCCTGCCATGTTTTGGTTTTGTATCGAACTGTCAATTATCCCAAGACAGAAACTAAAGGAATCGTTGTGTATTATAAGTTACTTTGCTATCTGTAACATATTCAAAATCATTTTAATAATCAAACTTATGTTGCAATGTATTGTTTCTGACCTTAATCTAATGTTAATTATGAAAAAATATTAATCATCTTAAAACTCTATTAATGGCCAAAGCAGAATTCACATTTACCCTTCAGGAAAAATTTTAATTTTAAGTATTTATTTTATTTGAACTATTAGGTCTCCCCAGTAGGCGGCAGGCCTATGCTGTATAGTAACATTACGCGTATTTGTAATATTCAAATTAAACCTGCCCACTGTCACATAGAAGCCATCAGTAATTTCACAAAGCAGTGACACAAATTGCTCCAAATGTAGCTGTCGTGTGTGCTTCTACGATATTGAATCCCAGGGCATCACATACAATTTATAGACAATGTTTATCGAGTGGTAGGCCTACTCTACACACAAACGTGTGTTCGTTCTCAGGCGGTGCCCTGTTGCAACCCATCCGTCTCACAAAGGACTTTTGTGAGACCACATAAAACTCACCTTTCCTGTGTTGGGCTCGGAAAACTGATGGACGCATCTGAGCTTTTCTTTGATTATTCCATGGCATTTTCCGACAACCTCGAGAAAGCTGCCGGTTGCCAGGACAGCTTGCCAGGCCATTCTCCTGTTAATGTCGACCTATCTCTGTCAAGAAGGTCGCATAAGTGTAATACTTAATGTTGTGGCAATCTATCCCTTACAAAAAAATAAATTCATAAAAGTAGGCTATGCCTTTACACTTGTTCTGAACTAAATCCTAGGTAGTGGCTACTTAAAGTGCAGAAGTAAATTTAGATCACAATTTCAAATAGGCTACTTAAAGTCTACCAATTTAGGATACAAGTTCAACGTTTAGTTCCAGGAAATACAAACCCCAATTCCAAAAAAGTTTGGATTTGCAAAGTTATTTGCAATTTGCAAGCGATGCACATGCGATGCATTTTCGCGAATAGCGTTTTGACAAGAAATTGCGACCTGCGAGAAAAAATCTTCGCAAATCGCTTTTGTGAAACGAGTCCCAGGACTGCAGTTTTGTCTGAGTTGAGTAGCTAGTGTATGTCATCTGTGTAACAGTGATAAGAAATGCATGTAAATTGACTGATAATCTGCCCAAGGAGAAGAATATATATAAGGTGAACAGAATAGAACCCAGGACAGAGCCATGGGGCACATCACATGATTGAGCAGCAGAGGATGACACATAATTACCAAAAGACACCAAAAAATGAATATCTGAAAAGGTCTGAGGAAAACCAATCCAGGGCAGTCCCAGCAACAGCTTTCCACTGCCTAGGCCTCTCAATCAGGGGCTCGTTTCAGGAAAGCGATTTGCGAGAATTTCCACTCGCAGATCGCAATTTCTTGTCAAAACGCGTTTCACGAAAATGCATTGCTCGCCAATCGCAAATAAAAGTGTGACCACTATAGGCCACTCGCATATACAATTATTTCTTCGCAAATATGCCGTTTTCTTTGATTGTGCGGAGACAGAGGCATGCTCCAGAAATAATCTTTTTTGTGATCTCTTTCACCATTTAGATAACTACGGAGATTAGTTGAAAGAAAGATATACCTTACAAAAAAGTAGTAGCCTACATAAAAGTTTAAGTACATCAAATACATTTTAAAGTAGACTATAGTTTACGTAGACAACTTTATAAAACTGACAACTTTATAAAACGAAATAGGCCTATGCATTTAAAGTATTTTCAGTAGCTCTATTTATATATTTCCTGGAACTAAACGTTACGTATAGGCTACTACCATTTATGAACTACTTCTAAACTTGTAGGCTACTATCCTAAATTGATAGACTTGAAGTAGCGCAAGTAGTGCACTTTAAGTAGCCTACATGGGATTTAGTTCATAAAAAGTGTAAAAACATAGTCCTTCTTTTATAAAATTATTTTTTGTAAGGGATAGAATATTACACAACCTTTTTGATCTTAGGCCATACACTAACATGTAATAGAGCATGCGGTCCTATCTCGCTTAAAATAGTGACAGCTCTGCGCTTCCGGGCACCCGGCAGCTTTACCGGGGTTGTGGGACATCGAACAATGTTATGTAATAAGCAACAAAAAGTCAAATTCATCCGTAAAGTGACGACAGCACTACGCATTGTAGATAGCCTACTGATTTCATTCAGCCCGCAACACAGACGTCAGAAGTGAAAGGAGACGTTAATGCACTGCGTGGTCTCCCAAAAGTCTTCTGTGCAATTGATGGATTGCAAATTCCCACCGGGGCATCAACTGAGAACAAACACACTTCTGTATGTAGAAAATAGCCTAACACTCATTAAAGGGTAACAAAGCACTAAAACCACTTATTTTAGATGGTAACTGATACATTTGGGTTTTTCTAAGTATTACTCATTGATCCTGGTTTAAATCTTGACAAATTACTGCAGTCGGCGCAAAAAAGCATAAACTTTAAGAATCTGGCCCAAAAGTGTCTCGAGTGGTAAAACGTTAGGTACTGCACGTTCAATCTGTGATTGGCCAAAAAGGTCTTCCCTAACGTATTCGGTACTCTGTGACAAAATGGAAATCTGTACAGCTACGCCCGGAAGTTTTGGAGCGAGGGCAGGCTACGGCCCAGCTATAAAAGTGAATCTCAGCAGTTGATCTGCATGTGGTGGACGGGGAGAGGAGATAGGAGAGAAAAAGTGAGCGAACGAGCGATATATATAGCTAGCTTACAGTTTAGCTTTTTTGAATATTCTAGTAAGTTATTTTTATTTATTAAAGCTATTTTTGGTATATTTTTTATAGTTAGCTTGATAGTAGGCCTACCTTGTTTTTTGATAGTTCGTCAGTCTAGCTTAGCAAGTAGCTAGCTAGATAATAAAAAATATATATATATATACAGTATATGTGACATTTCAGGACATTCATAAATGGACTGCACTTATACAGGTGCAGCTCAAAAAATTAGAATATCGTGAAAAAGTTCAATATTTTTTGTCACTCATTTCAGAAAGTGAAACTCATATATTATATAGATTCATTACACAAAGAGTGAAATATTTCAAGCCTTTATTTCTTGTAATTTTGATGATTATGGCTTACAGCTAATGAAACCCAAAATTCAGTGTCTCAGAAAATTAGAATATTTTGCTTTAACATATTTTTAAAGTATCATATTTAATATTTGGTCGCATATCCTTTGCATGCTGTTACTTCCTGAAGTCTGTGACCAATCAACATCAAAAGACTCTCGATATCTTATTTTCAGGTACTGTTACAAGCGATACTATAACCTCTCTGCATTTGAACTGATCTCTATGAGAATTGGGTGGTAAGACTAGATTCAGCTGTAAATTACGCTGGTACAGTATGGAACACATGACTGGTGAAATGGCTGTACGTCATCAAGGGTCTAAGGTATCAAATGAGCCCCAAACCATCACTCTGCGGCCAGATATGGAGTAGATGTGGATGGATCCCTTTAAGGGTTGTTTCTCCTGACTTTTTTCCCCATAGAGTTCTATAGGAAAATGAGTCAGGAGAAATAACCCTTATGTGATCCATCCACATCTACTCCATATCTGGCAACAGAGTGATGGTTTGGGGCTCGTTCGATTGCTCAGACCCTTGATGACTTACAGCCATTTAGCCAGCCATGTGTTCCATACTGTACCAGTGTAATTTATCTATGAATCTAGTCTCACCCCCAAATTCCCATAGAGATCAGTTCAAATGCAGAGAGGTTATAGTATCGCTTGTAACAGTACCTGAAAATAAGATATCGAGAGTCTTTTGATGTTGATTGGTCACAGACTTCAGGAAGTAACAGCATGCAAAGGATATGCGACCAAATATTAAATATGATACTTTAAAAATATGTTAAAGCAAAATATTCTAATTTTCTGAGACACTGAATTTTGGGTTTCATTAGCTGTAAGCCATAATCATCAAAATTACAAGAAATAAAGGCTTGAAATATTTCACTCTATGTGTAATGAATCTATATAATATATGAGTTTCACTTTCTGAAATGAGTGACAAAAAATATTGAACTTTTTCACAATATTCTAATTTTTTGAGCTGCACCTGTATAGCGCCTTTATCCAAAGCGCTTTACAATGGCCTCTCACTCACCTGTTCACACACACATTCACACACCAATGGCGGCAGCCACCATGCACCATTTCCTAGCCTGCTCACTGGGAGCAATTTGGGGTTCAGTGTCTTGCCCAAGGACACTTCGACATGTGGACAGAAGGAGCCAGGGATTGAACCGCCAACCCTGCGATCAGCAGACGACCCGCTCTACCTCCTGAGCCACAGCCGGCCTACTATACTGTTTATAAAAAATAAATGGCATGGATAACTATTTGTACAGCGTGTGTTTTATTGTTTACTGGCCACATCATTATAAGCCCAAACAAGGGCAGGTTGGTATTATAGCTATTGAAATGTGTTCTGAGGGCAGCATTGCAAACCTTACCGTAACCCTAACCCTAACCATAACCTTCTCGCTGCTTGGATGGCTGAGACAACCAATCACATAAATGATGCCCTCAGAACACATTTCAATAAATACAATACCAACCTGCCAAACGAGGCTATGCGGGCCGCATTCTCCACCATTGCTTCTGGCTCGGCAGCGGCAAGCTTCTTGGGGCTCGCTTGGGCGTGGTTTGATACCTGGAGCTCAGCCCATATTATTTCCTTATCAAGCACAAACATTTTTCTAATTTCAAAAGGGGGCGGGTCTAGCAAAACTAGCATCTTTTGTTACCCTTTAAAGAGTAACTACACCTAAGATCACCTTTTTTTTGCTGTAAATGTGTTTGTATGCCTACCTTATAATGAAACTTATTAATCCATTCTGTTATTTCAACAATTCTGAAATAATAACATAATTCGGGAGAAACTGGTAGAAAAGCGTCTTTGTGCTTGCCCTCACGGTTGAAATTTCCTTTCTGCTTCAAACACTGCCCCGCCCTTATCGTGATGTCAGAGTACCTCTTTGGAGGTACCCCTATGTCATATGGATAATTGTCGCCCACAACGGAAATAGCCGGCACCTGATTGGTTAGACCCACTACGTTACTTTCGCTTCGGCTCCACGTTTTTAAACCAGAACAACATTGTGTCCTGTTCATAAACTCTCTTATTCCACCTAAATAGACCAGTAAAATATGTTTATGAAGATATTTGAGGTGAGAAATAGGCCATGCAATTGCTGAATCTTGATTCATACTTGATGTGCAACGTCTAGTTTCACAGTTTGATCCGAGTTATACGTAATAATTTGTACAATGTAGCTACGTTCATTTATGCAAATGACGATGGCAGCTCCTCCGCCCACACCCCTCTCCCTCGCTCACCCCACAAAGTATTTTTAAAAATTGTTTTGTGGGCGGAGATAGGCTTAAACAGTGGGTTGTATGCGATGCCCTGTGACTAAATGGGAGCACACACTACAGCTACATTTGGAGCAACTGTGTGAGCAATCACCGCTTCCTGACATTACTGATGGATGGCTTTTAGGTTTAATTTGGATATAACAAATAGCAACACGCATAACGTTATACAGTTTGGCTATATTAGGCCTAATAGTTCAAATGAAATAAATATTTCAAGTTACATTTTTATATTAGCCTACAACGCGTAATTACAATTTAATCTGACCGCAAGGTGAATTTTTCAACCCTCTCCGACCCCCTCCCCCAGATACCACTTGCAACCTTGGCTACACCCGTGGCCAGCCCACACAGAACGGAAGGGCAATACAATCTTGCTATGTAGCCTTAATGGTCAGCATGCAGCAGATAATGCAGTTTATTCCCAGCCTAATTAGGCTATGAAATAAAAAAAATTCCTGAAGTACAAATGTGAATTGTGTTTTGGCCATTAACATAGTTTTAATATGATGTGTTTTATATAATAATGTTGGATTAAGGTCAGACACGATAAATTGTAACATAATTCCGGTTATATATTAAGTATTTATATTAAGTATTACAGTAGCCTGTAATATATAGTGCCACCTTTAGTTTGCCTTTTGGGATAATTGACAGTTCGATACAAAAAACGAGACGGGGATGAGAACGATTGCAGATTTACGGATTGCCTACATGAACGCGCTTTGGGACATGTGTTCGTGGCTTGCAATTGAGATTTCTACGTGAAACACTCCAAAAAGTGCAGGAGAAATCGATCGCATCTTGCAGATCGCAGCTCGCATGTCGTAATTTTTGTGAAACGAGCCCCAGAATTCTAGATCAACGTAACAACAACAAAAATAAATAAATACATTTCTACCCAGATGCCTATCTTTTTGTATTGGCTATTTTAGTACAACAGGTCCCAATGTATTGTAAGTTTGTTTTAAACCTAAGATTTATTTTAACATGTTTGGGAAGGAATGACCCCCCAAAAAAGCTAGTTAGCCTCTGAGAATCATGTTGGCAATAAGCTGTTCATTTCAATATACTGTATTTAGATGACTGAAGAGTGGTATACCAGCACCTAATTTTAACAGTATGTTTGCCAGACATAGACCCAATGTGGATGTTGGACCTGATCTTTTATTTATTTTAAGCATTTTCTGATTTCATTCAATATTCTGTGTGATTTATGAATTCCAGTACTATGTGCCACTGCTGGTTTCAACATATTCACGAAACCTGTCAAGCATTTTCAAAAGAAAGATGACAACCTATTTGGACAAACTATCATTGAGTTTCAACAAGGGTGAGTGGCTTGAAGCCAGAACTGTTCTAAGTAATGGTTACTTGTGTATTGTGCTAATTGGTGAATACAATTTCAGAGAATGGAAAAAACTTTAGAAACTTTTGTTGAACATGTGCAGCCAACTGACCGGATAAAGCAAACCATTTGATGTTCTCTGTATGTTCATAGGGTCTTGGTTACCTCTCCTGGTTCAACAGTCCAATTGCTCCATTGTACTCTGGAAAAAGGGTGCAGTGAAGTGCATATCACAGGTATAGACATCCATGCCAATCAACTGCTAGTAATAATATGAAGAAGAGGCACTTGAAGCTTGAGATTCACTTGAGCATTGATATTGGTTGAAAATTATGCTTATTTATCTCTTTCAGAAAATGTGAGAAAGGGTTTGAAACCAATTGTATCAGCAGCTAAACACACAGATGGACATCAGCACATGGTATGTTGAACGCTTTTGTTAAGTATTTGTACGCTGAAAATGCAGCAGGAATAAATATATCATTCAACATTCTGTCTCAGGGAGACAAAAACCAAAGATCTGAAACTGAGCAACTCTGCATGGGGGTATATGTGATTCATACTTCAAGGGAAAGTTCATACTTCATATGAAGCTTACCATTTAAGCCTTCATTAAGTGCACTTCATGAATGGGCGCCCATTCTGAAGCTTGTGTAAAACAAGATATTTGTGCAAGGGCTGGTCTGTTCAACTTTAACCTACTGTGCCATGTGTTTCTGGGCCAGACTACTCTCATACCAGGAGGGATATATACGTAGCAACTGTACCGCAAGCTACCTTCCTTCCTCTCAGACATTGCTATGCAAGGCCACAGCTTAACCATATCTCTGTCTGCTTATGCTCTGAGTCTGTGTGACTCTCTCTGCTATACCTTAAGTTCCTTGTATTGCATACACATTCTTGACAACACAACAGTTTACATGTCCTTTATAATTGAACACAACAGTTTACATTTTCTTTATAATTGAACAAAAAATTAGTTGACCTTCAGGCTAATTCTATCAAGTCCGGTTGGTATTTCGAAAGGAACCAAATATAAAATCCTGTGCCAGAACAGTAATGAAAAAAATGTTTTTCAAGGGCTCATCAAAATGGAGAAACCACATTATCATCTGCACTAATTTGGCACAATAATAAAACCATTTATTTTCGGAAGGAATAAAAACTAGAGGTATCTTTGTAACTTAGGACCAAACAGGATTGCCTCCACCTGGTGCACGGCATTTAGTAAGTACTACCGACAGGAAATGCCGTTAAGTGTGAGAGACACCAAGGTTGCCACGTCTGTGTGTTAGTCACCCATTCCTGACTGATATACTCGTAGGCTGTTTTCTCATGAATTCAAGAATGCATTCTCTGAGCTGTCGCTTGTACACGTTTGTATCCCTCTGACCACATGAGAATGTTAAATGTACAGGGTTACTCTTGGTCGTTAATTAGAATTGATTCATTTTCTATGTAAAAAAACTTAAGATTGAGAAGGCACTTTATTTTTTTTGTGTTTTCTGTAGCAAGAAAGACCCCATATAGTTAAAAATGCTGTGTGAGGGTGAGATTGTAAATACATTAAAAAAATTATTTTGTCTGACATTTATGATAATTTCTAATTATGTTTGATGTACAAATAAGGTCTTGGTAAAAGTAAAAAAATTTCATTGAAGTTCTATGAAAAGTTCTCATTAAAGTTGTCATTAAAAGGAAGCCTGAATGTAAAATATTATGAACATTATGAAATTGTTTCAAGAAAATAACAACTATTATGGGGACATGATTTTATTTTAAATGAGTGCATAATGGTAACATTGGATCTATTAGGTCTGCCAACAGGTCAGGACACAGAAAGCAATTAATGAGGATCTAAATGGAAACTGTGCCCTGTTTCAAGATCTGCGGCAAATAAATGAAATTTCCCCTTCATCACTTGGTATGCAAAATCCTTTTCATTTGGAAAATGAATGAATATTAGAATGGAAGATATTATTCATCCAGTTATTATTAAAAATGATGTCAAAAATGGGAGAAGTTTAATGATCATTGAGTTAATTACATGTTACAGAGTGTGTGTTTGTCTGTGCTCTCCCAAATCAACAAAGATGTCACAACAACGATACAGGCATACACATATGAGTGGACATTTCAAATTGGGACAAAACACAAAAAGATAACATAAAAGGGTATAAAATAAGAACAAACTCAAGTACGATACATCAAAACAGATAAATCTACTGCTTAGGGGCTGTAAAGGGGCAGTGCACCCAAAAATGAAATGAAGACATGTTTCTACGTACCCGGAGTGCTATCTATCCATCCAGATAGTTTCGCTGAGATTTTACTGGTTTTATAGATATCCGCTGCAGCTCACAGTGATATCACCCTGATATGACACACCTCAGCTTATGTCTGGGGCTTATGACACCACAGTGTGCCCTAGAGTACTGGCATACTTTGGTTGAGATGGATATACACAGTTGGAGTACTTTGGTAGAAACAACATCTCTCAATGTTTGTGTGTAACTGTCGCATTATATTTGGAAAGAGACGTTGCTGTTGATTTTTTCCAATGTAAATTTTTGCCACATTGGACCAGTTGAGATCCGTCCTATCGGGTGATATCACGGTGAGCTGCAGCGGATCTATAAAACTAGTGAAATCTCGGCGAAACCATCTGGATGGATAGATAGCACTCTGGGTATATAGAAAAATATCTTAATTTCATTTTTGGGTGAACTGCCCCTTTAAAATGTTATATATAACATTCATACATGCATTTTATTATACAGCAAAATAATGGTTGTTTATCATGATTTTGACAAAGTCATTAAAGATAACCATTATCAGTTTTTTGATATTTTCATATTTCATAAATGGCTAAATGCATTATTGGGAACTTTCTATGTCTTTAAACAGTTTCCTTAAAACTAATGTTTTACATTCCAGTTGTAGAAGAAATGAAAAGGAACAATGGCAACAGCAACAACAACAACATCAACAGCCATAAAGAGCTCATCAAACCTGATTTAGGTAATCGAACATCCCCAATTAATACACATATTTATAAAAAATGTAATTAGATTTGTTGTTAAATCATGTGCATGTCTTTTAATCCCAACAATATGCGGCTCATTACCCTCTGTCACAATTTGTTGATAAATGCTCACAAATATGGTTTTTCCATTTTAGTAAGAAAATAAAAATCGTATCAAAAATAATAGGCAGCTTCACTCTTACTAAAGGTACATAAAAGTGAGATATGAAAACGAATTAAATTCTTGTTTCAGACCAGCTTATTAATCGGCAGAGAAGATACATCAATAGCAACAATAACAACAACAACGACGAGGAGGAAGAAGGTATGGACTTAACTCCTGCAACTTGTGATACGGTTGTTATTTAACTTTTTGTCATTCTTTGTACTTAAACTCTTTAAAACAAACATGCTTAATAATCAATATTTCCATATTCCAGAGCAAAATACTGCTCCAGAGAGTACTATGGCAGTGGTTTACAAGTGAACTATGTACAACATAACAAATTCACAAACAAAGAAACTGATTCAAAGAGGGAGCTAGCGCATAGTCTAATTTCCCAAAAAGGAACCTCAGAACAGTTATTGTTTAAATTGTGTTTTTTTAGATGCTGGAACAGAGATTGCCTTTGTTCTGGATGGTTCTGGGAGTATTGAACCTGAAGATTTTGAGAGGGCGAAGGCATTCATTTGTAATATAATGCAAAAGGTTTGGGAAACCTGTTTCAGTGTAAGTACAGCACTCATGTTCATGGTCTACTGGCATTATCATTAATCTACATGAGGTTAATCCAAGATACTGATTCCTTGTGATCATAAAATATTACGAGTCTCTTGGATGAGTTGGCAAGTGTGTTTCAGATGTAAGAGAAAAGTTCTTGTCCACTGAGCTCCAGTAAGCCTATGTTTTGTCTCATTACTGATTCTCCACAAATTGTGCAGCAGTGCTTTAAGTACGTTTGAGCAAAATTCTTAATCTGAAATCTGTCAATGAAAATCTAGATGTTTAAATGGATAAATGCATGGCATATCTGCAGTTCCACACACACAATATATGCAGGGGAAATATTGGAAACACCTACAAAAACTGAATATCTAGTAACTAATAACGAGTAGGCCCACCATTTGTCTTCAAAGCAGTTTCAATCCTTCTAGGAACGCTGTCATACAATTTCTGAACTGTGTGTAGTGGGATATTGGCCCATTGTTCAAGAAGGACAGTCTCCAGTTTGAGGGATGAAGGAGGTGGAAATCTAGTTTGCACTCCAGAACGTCCCATAAAGGCTCAATTATGTTTAGATCTGGTGATTGTGCAGTCCATGAATAACGTTTTATTTACTGCAGGCTGTGAGAAAAACCATATGCTAGGCAGATGGAGGCAACCCAGTAGTATAAAGTATAAAGTAGTATACTTTAGTGTAATAAAAATATAATTTAAGTATACAAAGGTTATTACAATAATTTGAAGTATGTTTAAAGTGTACTTTTAAAAAGTGTACTTCAAGTATAGTCTCAAACACACCGTCAATATGTTTTACAGTTTGTTTCAAATGCACTGGTGACATAATTAAATTGTACTGCAAGTGTATTTAAGTTACCAAAAAATCATACTTTTTTTAGTGCACTTAAATATACTTAAGTACACTAAAATAGGCCCATTTTAACATACAGACATAGTGCACTTCAGTATAACTAAAATAGTCTCATTTTAACATACATAGTGCACTTGAAGTACACTTAAGTACGACTTAACAACTTTAGTGCACTTGGTATACTTACAGCACTGCCAATTTAGCACAAAGTACATAATTAGTACAAAAACTACTAAAAGTATGCTTTGAAAAAGTATATTTCAAGTGTAATCTTTTTTCACTTAAATAACCAATATCCCACTGCACCTGCTTCTTCCCTATATTTATCGCCTTCTTTGTCATGTTCGTTGCTGGTTCGTGACACATTTCTTTCAAATTTTAAAGCAAGATTACTTTATTTAAATTTTTTACAATTTCAAAATAGTAAAAAAAGGAAAAAGGCCCTGTGCGACAGTTTGGGAACCCTTTCAGATACTACTTTGTAATTCCTCCTCGGCATTGCAAACGCTTCCTCTGGCTAGCTAAGAGTCTTTCACTTCTTGTTTTTGGAGTTTTTTCCCATTCTTCCTGGCAGAACACCTCTAGCTCAGAAATATTCTTTGGCCTCCTTGCATGCACGGCATGTTTGAGATCTCCACAGTCTGGGCACTGTGGTGGCCATTCCAAAACCTTCATCCATCTTTTCTGGACGTACTTCATGGTTGATTTTGAGGTATGCTTCAGACCAACCTCTCTTCAACTTCAGTGTCTGGACTGACCATTTGCAAGGTGTTCTTCTCTACAAACGCTCCCCGTTTTTTCCTCCAAACATACCTTCTTTGGTTGTGGCTAAAAAGTTCCATTTTGGTTTTGTCAATGCAAAGCACATTGTTCCAAAAGCTTCAGGCTTCTCAAGGTTTTTTTTGCATACTTCAGATGCTTAATTTTGTGTTGAAGCTGTAGGAAAGGTTTCTTTCTGGGAACTCTGCCATGCCATGGTTTTTGTAGTTTAAAGTACTTTGCATTGTTGTCCTGTGAACAACTAGACCTGTGTCTGCTACTCTTTTTTGCAGCTCTTTTTCAGTGATGTGTGGGTTCTTCTGAACAATTCTCACCAGGTCTCGGGCCATTCTATCAGACTTTGTCTTGACTTCACTGTTCCATTTATCTTCCATTCATAATAATGTTCATAATGTTTCTGACAGTGGAAATGGGTAGTTTGAAACGTTGAGAGTTTTTGTTAGCCTCCTCTGTCATACTCTGCGATAGAATACTCTGCGATATTCCCTTTCTTAGCCTCGGAACTGCGATCCTTGCCGTGTTTTGCCGCCGCCCGGGACTCATCGCCCACATTGGATTCAGCTGTTTTGCGTGCTTCCAGGCTTCTGTGTTATTATTTTCAAGGTAGCCAGGTATTGGTATAGGTTGAAAGACGGCTTTTCTTTGTGTAAAGCAACGCAGGAACTTCCATAGTTTTGAGTGTGGGTTCAGATCCCCTTTGATCTCTCGTCCTTTTTCTTTCACTCTTAGACGTTCTTCCTTTTTGCTTATCTGTTCTCTCTGAGACAGTTATCTCTTTTTCTCGTTACCTCGTTATCTCATTACCTTTTTTCTCATCCTCTGTATGGCTGGTTTTATAGCCTAGCGAGCCGGAGGATTCTCAGTTCTTATTTTCTTTTTTTCTCCTCCTCATTAGGGTTCGTATTTAGTCTACCGGGCCGGAGGTTTTCTAATTTTCTCATTTGATCTTTCTATTCGACTTTACTAGTCGTCTCGCCCTATTTTCTGGGGAGGTTTTTTGTTGCCATTTGCCAGGGGCCTTTTTCCCCCGTATTTCCATCCCTATTATTCCTATTAGTGGCTCTCACTGCTGTGGGGTGCTTTTAGATTCCCTTCCGGTCGCGTCTGGTCCTCCGACCCATCCCTCTCCCTGATATCCTCCTTGTTGGTGGAAGTGAACTATTTTGATTCTGACATCCTTGGACAACTGTTTAGATGAACCCATGGTTGTTAAAGTGATACTGCAGTCGCTTTTCTAAGCCCTTTTTTACAACTTCAATTTGAACTTGGAGCCGTGGGTAGGTGTGACGATGATGCCACAAGGTCATATTATGAATATTCATACGGTCAATGAGTGAAAGGGTGTGTCTTGAACTGACTCAGCCCCCTTCCGGCTCTTTGAAACTGAGCTCTCTGCTCAATTTACTAGCCGAGACTCCACCTATTTTTATGCTAAGGATTTCGGGACGTCACGAATCCCCGGAAATGCAGAGCATGGTAAGCTGACACAGAAACTGAGACGACACTCACTTTGACGCAATATGAGATTTTTGGAAAAAAACTGTTGTGTTTGATCATAGTCTAACCCAAAACATCGGTTTTCAACGTAAAAAGTCGGTTTTTGACTACAGTATCACTTTAACACCAGACAGAACAGCCACCGTAGTTGGATGTTTTAGAAGGCATGGAGTTAAATAGTTCAGTCCTGGAATTATATTCACCTGATGCATTGAAGCCCTAACAAGTAAATCACCTGGGCCTGGGCCTTAGTAATCTTCTTAGAAAATAACAATGAATAATCCAAAAGGGTTCCCAAACTTTTGCACAGGGCCTTTTTCCTTTTTTTAAAAAAAATATTATTTTGAAACTAAAATTTGAAAAAATGTGTCATGTTTAACCATTTAGAGGTCAGGGGTCAGGTTAGCTTCTGTTCACTTATATATTTTGCACCACACTGTATACATACAGTGCCCTCCACTATTATTGGCACCCCTGGTAAAGATGAGTAAAAAGGGTGATAAAAATTTCACCATTTGGTGAATTAGCTTAATGTCACACTGAAAAAATTAGAAAAAACCAACCTTTAATTTATTATGAGAAAAAAAAATCAAGAAATAATTATTTTTAACAAAACCACGTGTGCCACAATTATTGGCACCCCTGAATTTATATATAGAATGAAGTAATCATTTTAAATTTTTGGTCGCATATCCTTTGCATGCCATGACTTTCTGATTTCTGTGACCCAACAACATCAAAAGACTCTTGATATCTTATTTTCTGGTGCTCTTACAAGCAATACTATAATATATCTGCATTTGAATTGATCTAATTGGGAATTGAGGGGTGGGACTAGATTTAGCTGTAAATTATGCTGGAACAGTATATATATATAAAATATTCTAGAGTCACATACATTTATATACCCAACACCTTCTGTAATCTACTTATGCAACTGAAATGTTACTGGAGAAACTGAGGTAAACTACCTTGCTCAGGAGCGAAACACCAGTATCCCACGTGAAAAACAAATCCAGTTTTTTTATACATTAATTTACATGTATTTAGGAAACACTCTTATCCAGAGCGACTAAAACAACTTTTGCATTTTTTCATAACATCCATAATACAGTTGGATATATACTGAAGCTCTTGGGTACAACAGCAGTGTCCTATCTAGGAACCGAACATGCAACCTTTAGGTTACAGGCTCAGTTTCTTACCCATTAAAAAACAAATAACAATTACGAATATCAGAGTGCAATTAACATCTTGTTCTGTTTTTCAACAGTGTGAGTTTGCTGTTGTACAATTTGGAAACCTTATAAGAACTGAACTTTCCCTGTTGGAAAATAACAATGGCAGAAAAGCCATTGAAACAATCAAAAACATAACGCAGATCATGCATGTAACAAAAACAGCTTCCGCCATCAACCATGTGCTGTAAGTACAATATTACCAACTTATGTACAGTGGGGACAGAAACTGTTCTGGCAGTGACACAATTTGTGTTGTTTTGGCTCTGTACTCCAGAACATTAGATTTGAAATGGAACAGTGACTATGAGGTTAAAGTGCAGACTATCAGCTTTAATTTGAGGGTTTTTACATCCATATCGAGTGAACCGTGTAGCAATTGTACCCATTTTTATACAGAGCCCCCCCCCCCATTTTAGGGGACAAAAACAAATTGGACAAATTAACATAAACTTAAATAAAGTCAGCAGATTTAATATTTGGTCGCATATCCTTTGCATGCCATGACTTTCTGATGTCTGTGTGACCCAACAACATCAAATGATTCTTGATATCTTATTGTCTGGTAGTCTTACAAGCGATACTTTAACTTCTCTGCATTTGAATGGATCTCTATGGGAATTGGGGGTGGGACTAGATTTAGCTGTAAATTATGCTGGAACAGTATGGAATACATGGTTAGCGAAATGGTTGTAAGTCATCAAGGGTCTGACGTATCAAACAAGCCTTAAACCATCACTCTGCTGCCAGATATGCAGTAGATATGGAAATGTTCCTATTGAACTGTATGGTAAAATAAGTCAGAAGAAGAAACCCTTCAAGTTTTATCCCATCCATATCTGCATATATCTCTGCAGAGTGATGGTTTAAGGCTTGTTTGATACGTCAGACCCTTGATGACTTAGAGCCATTTAGCCAACCATGTGTTCCATACTGTGCCAGTATAATGTACAGCTAAATCTAGTCCAACCCCCCAATTCCCATAGATATCCATTCAGATGCAGAGCGGTTATAGTATCGCTTGTAGGAGTAGATAAATGCATATTTGGAAAGATGGACAGTGCCTGTGCTCAAAATGAATGTTCTGGCTTTTTTATTTCTCCATGCTGCTAATTGCTCTCCCAAACGAATTGTTCGTCAAAGTAATAAGGCACATTTTATAATATGATTTCTACAAAGTAAATGTGCTGATGATTTGTTTGGAAGTGTGAAATGTCGACGGTTGGATTGGCCACACATACAGCAGAGACTGTTTGTGGTCAGGGCTGTTCCTGGGACCCTCACAGGACAGATATAACATTGTGGCTTCATCCTGGAATCCCTTTATCCAGTTGTTCTACTGACAATAATTGAATGTAGGCATACCGTCTGCAAGATTCTTCCACTTTCTGGTTAAAGTCAAATGTATTTCTTGTTGACAAATTTTCTGCATTGTTATTGCATTGTTACCTCTCCTCTTGTTCAAGGGGAAGGCTTAAAAATAATTGAAATAATTGTTCCCCAAAAAATGTGAAAATATATTTTCAGCGAGCATGTTTTTGTTGCTGTGAATGGATCAAAAGAGAAGGCCAAGAAGATGATCATCATAATTACGGATGGAAGCATATACCAAGACCCAATGAACCTCACAGACGTTTTGAACTTGCCAAAAATGAAAAACATTCTTCGCCTTGCTATAGGGGTAGGTTATTTATGCGATAAACAATTTTCATTCCTAAACATTTTAACATTAATTTCAAATGCAAACATTTAAGTGAAATACTGCATTTTATACTGCATTTCCCCTCTGTGTCAGCATTAGTATAGGTAAAACAGTACATTACAGCCTACCAGGAATCAAAACCTTATTGTTCCAGTGTGGTCTGTAGCCAGAAGAATCGTGGAGTAATACATAACAATATTACACCACAGCTATGGTGTCATTCACAGAGGGATGGTTTCAGGCAGCAGAGAGTCTGGCTCTGTGCTCATTGGCTACTCCTTTTTATGGGTGCTTGCAGTCTGCATGAGCCAGTTCTCCTGGTCAGTGGCAGCACAGCTCAGCCTGTGGACTCCAGAGTGAAGACAAGTGGCACCTTGCTGTGTGTGCTTTGGAGAACACGTGCGCTCGTCAGCACTTTCCCAAACTGATGGCGGTCATTGCTTGGGTATATAAATGTGACTCTGCAGTCCATATCTGCTGAAAAATAACACGCCGTGTTCTGACTTTTAGGTTGGAAAGGTTTCAAATGGCTCTAAGGAAGCGATAGAGCTGAGTGAAATTGCTTCAGATCCAGATGAAAAGCATTTATTTAGGGTCGAGAACTATTCCGGTCTGGATGAAATATTATCAAATTTTGAGAAGACAATTGTTGGAATTGAAGGTAATGTAACTTTTCACCCATCTTTATACCCAGCCTTATACTCCATCATACGATACTGCCTTTAGCAAAACATTTACCTCAGATGCACATTACCCCCGAACTCATTCTGTTCATTTATTTTATATGTGTGCATTTTCTGTACTGTATGTACAGGCAATTTATATAAACATAGTCACATCTCAGATATTTCCTATTGCTAATTAATTATTCATTGGGTACACCTGAATCATATCACTCAGCATTCACTGGTTTAATAATAAAACAAGTAATAAAAACAGTAGTAAAGACATTGTATTTCCACTCTACAGGTATCCAGCAGGGGGCAGGATTCCTTTTCGAACTTGCGGAAGCAGGGTTCAGCTCCCACTTTGCACACGATGTGAGGATTGTATTTTTATATTAATACATTGCATTCCACACACATACACACTATGGGACTTAATTTACAGAAGCCCAAGATGAAGAGTTATAAGATTATAAAATGGAATTTAGGACTGTCTGATAGTCTCAATGTGTGCCAATGGCCAAGACTGAGCATGACAGAGACTGGGATATACAGTGAGCATCATAATTCATTGGACAGTGACACATTTTTTTGTTATTGTGGTTCTGTACTCTAGCACTTTGAGTTTAAAAGGATACAATGACAATGGGATTGTAGTGCAGACTGTCAGCTTTAATTTGAGGGTATTTTCATCCATATCGGATGAACAGCTAAATCTAGTTCCATCCCCCCCAATTCCTATAGATATTAATTCAAATGCAGAAAAGTTATAGTATCGCTTGTAAGAGTACCAGAAAATAAGATATCGAGAGTTTTTGTAATGTTGTTGGGTCACAGTCATCAGGAAGTCATGGCATGCAAAGGATACGTGACCAAATATTAAGAATTATTACTTTATTCTGCATTAGAGTACAGAACCACAATACCAAAAAATGTGTCACTGTCCAATTAATTATGGTGCTCACTATAAAGCCAAGTATAAAGCCAAGAGAGAGAGGCTCTTGTGGCTGAGTGCTGAAAGGAGTTCCAAGCTGAATGTGTTCAAACACTAAGCTATTCAGAAGGGAACCAAGTTAACCAACAGTGATAATGTATCGAGTGCTCTGCTCTATTTACAGGGAAATCTCCTTTTTGGTGCAGTGGGGGCTTATGATTGGAGCGGGGGACTGATTTTGCAAAACGCTAAGGATGGCCGCGTAACATTTCTCAACGACTCTTCCACGGGACCAAGATTTTCCTATTTAGGTAAAGGACTATAAACCAATGTTTCAACAGTGAAAATATTCTTCAATTTGAGTCTAGTCTTAGTCCAGTATATAGGTCCAGTATTGTTCCCCATTTACTTACTTCCCCTTGGTCGCATCCTGAGACACCATGGAAATCAGTTTCACTGCTACGCTGACGACGCCCAACTGTTTCCACCAAACCCTCTGTCACATCCCCTCCATTCTCACTCATCACCTGCTTACAAGACATAAAAAACTGGATGACCCAAAACCTCCTCAAACGCAATGGAAACAAAAGTGAAATTCTTATGATTGGCTCTAAATCCGCATTGACTACATCTAAGGACCTCCCCATTACCATAGACAACACCGCAGTTCCCCTTTCAACCCATGTCAAGAGTATGGCGAGAGATCAGTGCCACCTGAACCTGAACCTGAATTTTCTAAACCTGAATTTTTTTTTGTTTGATTTTGTTGTTAGTGAATTCATTCACCTCCTTGAAATTTTGGTTTTGAAATCCCAGGGTACGTCCCATCCCGCTCTTTTTATTCATCCACTACCGGCCTCCTCATTACCCCCCATGCTCTACCCTACATGCCTCTCTACCCTGGGAACACGGGCTTTCAGTTACATTTCACCCAGGCTCTCGAACACTCTCCCCCCTCATCTCAAATTCCCTCCAGTCCATCAAACAAGAACTAAACACATATGTTTAGACTTGCCTACACCTAGCCCCAGTTTCCCTGCAACCCCCCCCCTCCCCCCCCCCCCCTCCACACACGCACATTCTTGCTTTCTAATCCTGTTATTAATCTGTGTTGTATGGTGTGCTTGGGTCTCTAGAAAGGCACATTCTAAATAAAATGTATTCTTATTATTATTATTATTATTATTATTATTATTATTATTATTATTATTATTAGATGCGATTGTGATTTACTGCTTCATTGTACAACAATGAGATCCGAACGAGTAACATGATTGGCCGAGATGCATTCCACCAGTGCTGGTATTTAGCATAACCGCACCCGAGTGTGTAGAGCGTTTTATAGAGCATTGCCAAGGAAGCATAAACATTTTATATTTAAGCAATAGATCACAAGAGGAAGTGCGTTATTAGAAATATAATCACTGCGGTGACGTCGCAGCAACGAGACCAGCACTGGTGGAATGCGTTTCGGCCAAGCACGTTACTCGCTCGAATCTGAATTGTTGTATAGGACTAGATTAAACTGTAAATTACACGGGAATAGTATGGAACACATAGTTGGCTAAATGGCTATAAGTCATCAAGAGTCTGAGGTATCAAACGAGCCTCAAACCATCACTCTGCTGCCAGATATGCTGTAGATATGGATGGATCACTTTAAGGGTCATTTCTCCTGACTTATGTTTCCATAGTGTTCAATAGAAAAATGAGAAACATTTTCCTATTTAACTATATAAAATATAAAAACTTGGAGTGCACTGTCATCCTGTATATACAGTTATGCTGCATTGGCTGCAGCCAACTATCTGCTTTGTGTGTTCATTGCAGGCTACAGTGTTACGTCTGCACTGGGGTTGACCGAGACTCTGTACATTTCTGGGGCTCCTCGCTATAACCTTACCGGCTCTGTCCTCATCTTCAACAGCAAGTCTCATAAGTTGATGCAGATCTTACCTGGAGACCAGGTGAGAGACCGCCCCCAGAGAATGACCTCTGTTTCCCTACAGAGTCTCTGCCATGCCCCCAGATTTTGTTTTGAAATACTGCACTTCTTATGTATCTTACTTACCCTACCTATACAGAAGCACTGCCCACGCAGAATCTGTAATAGGGAGCTTCATGCCACTCTACTGTGACACAAACCATTCAGTGCACATGAATAAAACCATGTGTACATTTTCCACATTATTCCTTATGCCAGTCACATAATATATTGTTCCAATACCTAAATATTTGGAACTGATATGTGATGTTAAAACATCTGTCTGGTTCTTCCATGGCTCTTCTTCATCTGCGCATTGATTATGGATTCACCTGGATGTCTTGCTTTATTTTGATACTTCATCTGCGCTTACATACTTACTACCTTTGAAGATATAATTATTTATTTTGGGCTAATGTCAACTTGGCAGAATTTGTTCAAATCAGTCCTGGATTTTCACAGCTTTACAAATTGGATTACAGCACTTTGTGTAAAGTACTTTGAAGCAGCTGTCGTTTCCCATGTTCGGCGTGTTACTTGTTCCCAACCTGAGATGAACGATTGTATGTCCCCTTGATTCAGCTGGGCTCTTACTTTGGGTCGGTGCTCTGTGTCTTGGACTCTGACAAAGATGGTAAAACGGATTACCTGTTGGTCGGAGCACCGTATTACCATGTCAAAGGAGAAGAGGGCAAAGTGTACGTGTATAAACTGAACCAGGTAAGCAATCCACTGGAAGCCCCCTTGTTCCAGGCCTGGTCATAGAGTCTACTTGAATATAATGGTTCTCATTAAACTGCATCAAGCCTATCATTTTATGTTTGAGCATATAATTTTACATCTGCAGTGTTATGTCTATTGGTTAATAAAACAAAACCAAGCATAATAATTCGAAGAAAGACGATGGATTGCATTTATATAATGCCTTTCATCTCATGATCTCAAAGGGCTTTGAGGAGAAGGGGTGAAATTCACTTCAACTGGAGCCATTGGGGGGGGGGGCTTTAGGCTAATCTTCACCATAGCCCATGTAATGTACCTCATGGCTCCCCAGAACTTCACACTATTTCCTTTGCGAATCTAAACCATTTGGCACGTTGACTGCAGGCACTGGGACGATTTGATACAGTGGGTACGGAGTGGAAGGGAGAAGATGGGCACGTGTTTGCCACGTTCGGGTCCGCCATCGCAGCCATTGGGGATATCGACGGAAACAGGTTTAATGACGTGGCTATAGGGGCTCCTCTGGAGGGGGATGAGGAATCCGGTTCCTTTGGAAGCATCTACATATATAACGGATATGAGGGGGGAATCCGACCACATTTTTCCCAGGTAAGAAGAAAGCATCTGTAGTCATCAGTCATCTCCAAGATTCTCCCTCTATATTTACATTGATTCCTTTAGCTTTTTTTCATGTAGCAGATGGTCTTAACCTGAACAATTGTGAGATTATGTCTGAAATGAGATTACAATAAAGTGCCATTGTATTATTAAACAGCGTTACAGTCCATTAAAAATCTTGGTTGGCAAAATGTAAATTAGAATTGCTCTAAAATACGCCAAAGCAGATTTACAAAGGATGACATACGGATGCTAAAATACAAAATGATGATGTTTAATTATGACCTTAGATTGACCTCTGTTGCAGCTGAGTTAGAGAAAACCCTCACACCACTTGGCCTTCCCTTTTAATCACCCCCACCCCCCTTAGTTGTTACATCAACCCCCTTATTGTATCAAGTTGGCAGGGGCGGGGCTGTTGGGTTGGTGAACAGAGGTTTACAGCAGTCAAATGCAGAGTGCACCACCGCATGGCCAAAGGCTGTCACTGCTTTTTAAAATGTATTTTGTCTCTCATCAAGTTATTTTTTTCACTGTTGGTAGGATTTATGTTTGTGTGTGTGTTCATAGGTGAAAAGCAGCTATGATTTTTGTATTTAATGTTATCCTACATGCCTGTATCAAGGGAAACAAAAATATGCAATAATACAGAACACAGAAAATAAAAAATAAATCTGCACAGCCTTTTTGAAAATTTTTATTATAACCCAATGTACATATTTAGTTGTGATTTGACAGAGTAAGCTCTGTTTTAAACTTACTGGACAGTGCTCCAAAGCGTTCCGATCCCATGCTTGCTTTTTCCTAGAGGATTTCAGCTGCAGATTTAGGGATGAAGCTCCAGTTCTTTGGCCGATCGGTCAGCAGGATGTCAGGAAAACAGAACAACATGCAAGAACACATCAGTGTGGGAAGTGAAGGAGGCGTCATCGTTCTGCTGTAAGCATAATATTCACATTCACAAAAAATAAGAATTCTGTCTGTGGCTTTACATAAACTAACACATTCCCGTTTCAAATTTCTAATTTAGTTTCTTATTACATTTTGATACGTTCTCTGCTGGAAAAAAAACATTGTTAAAGTGTATGACGTTTACTATGTATATATTGTTTTTTATTTGTTATAGAGATATTTTCTGTTGCAAAGAAACATGTAAAATAATATAATGGTTGTATTATTCCAACAGATATGTACTGTACATATATTATACAGTAATACAATCCATTGCTACATGGCTTAGTTTGCAATGTTACATTTATTCCAGGGCCCTTCCTGTCATTGTCTTCAAACCAAAAATGACAGTATTTCCTCCCCGCCTTCCTTCAATGGACACAGGCAATAATAAACTGCACATTGACCCAATCACTCTAAAAATCTGTTTCAATACCATGAGAGGGAGCATAAAGGGTGAGTGTGTGTGGCTATTTTCATTTAAAAATTCTGTAATATGTAAATCTGTGTTAGTAGATAGTCCAGGGTTTGTACGGTCATTCTTTTTTGTGAACGAATATATTTCGTTCCGCTCCCTTTCCTCAGATATTTTTGCTGTGTGTTACAATTTGCTTTTCAATTCTCACTTTCCCCTATTTAACATTATTCAAATTTTCATTTCAATTTGTCTCAGAGGGTCATCTCCCCGTTTCATATGACGTGAATCTGGATGCTGCTCAAGACACAAGCCGTCTGTCTTTTGCTCCCGGTGTGTCCGGGACAGACATCTTTTACTTGACTCGAGATAAGGAATGCCTTGACACTTTCAAGCTGAAATTCACGGTAACAGCCCCAGAGTTAAGGTTACTTGGCTAAATAACATTTCAGGGATTGACGGAATAAATGACTGCTTGACATATAGAATGGCTGATGAAAATGTATGAGTAATTAGGGGGCTGTCAGTAGCACGTCTAGCTAAAGAAAGTGCTCCTAACGCAGCATCACCCAGTGGGCTTTTAGTTGGCATGGCATCCCAGACCCCCATAGCTGCACTAATAAAACAGGGACCTGCAGTCTGTCAGACCCAGCTGTGCATGAAGTGAAGTTCTCATGTTCTGCATTTTCCATGGAGAAAACGATGTGTTTTAAATAAGTGATTATGGATAAATCGCCTGGATAATTAAGTGGCTGATAGAGCTAACACCTGCATGTGCAGACTACCGTAGCAGAAAGCATAGAATGTGAGAATTCAGTAGAGCTTCGTCTCGATGCCGAGGAAGATTGTGCTTCTGCGCTAGGCGTGGGCTCTTCTATCTGTGATCAAGGTGGTGTTTGTAGGGATAGATTTAGCATTTTGCTGGGATGAAAACTAACTGCTTTTTATCCATTCTGCCCCAGTTCAGCATCTCAAAATGTGCCCCCATTTTGAAATGAGCTACAATTAATCACCTTGTGCCGGTGACTAAAAGGAGGTGTATTGCACAAAAGTTATATATTTTATAAATGGTGTTCTAACTTTTTTATTATATAAAATAATTGTATTTTAGAAATTTGTGCCAAACCCTACCCTGCATTATTATTTTTCCTCCCCAGAGAAAATACATTTTGGAATACTGCTTACTGCGTAGAGTAAGAGTAGGTCGCTCAAATCTCCGGATGTTTAGAAAGCACTCCTCCATAAAAACTATACAGAATTTTAAAATATTTTCACCTAATCCACGTGTTTGTGTGAGAGTCAAAGCCATGTATTCATGTGTTCCAGGGCTGCCATGACTGTTTCGCGCCCATCATAATCAAACTGAGCTTCACTCTGCATCACAACCATTCTGCTGGACCGCCACTTCGTATTCTGGATAAGTTCAGTCCCACAGAATTTACCACAGAGGTACATACATCATCAACAGGCGCCGTCTGCTTTTTAATCATATTTGCTCAGTTGAGCTAATTATACTGACATGGGGAACAGCAGGAGGGTAAATTACTGTAGAAACACCTTGATTAGGTTGTCATGAAATAAAGACTGAAATCAGACACTGAATGCATAAAGAAACAGAAGTTTTGGTAAGAATATCCTAAGGATGTTGATTAATTTCAAATAAACCTCTCCATCCATGAGAAAGATGTTGACATGCTATGACCAACGGTTTAGTTTGTACAGAATTGAAAAGAGATCTGGTTTCTTTTCAATATTCATGAAGTAGTCTATTCTGCTTTTACAGCGTTACAAATGTAGCCATTCTGCTACATATTTCCCAACAATAGAGGATGTTAATCATCAAGTTTGTTATATTTGCTATATAAAAATATACTCTACAGAGGGAGAATATGGGCACGCTAAAAAACACGTTTCTTATACAAACCCCAATTCCAGAAAAGTTGGGACAGTATGTAAAATGCACATAAAAGCAGAAAGCAATGATTTGTAAATTCTCTTTTACATATATTTAATTGAAAACAGTACAAAGAAAAGATATTTAATGTTTTATTTATTTATTTATTTATTTTTTAAATTTTGTTTTTCTGATTTTTTCCCCATTTTCTCCCAATTTAGTAGCCAATTGAACCCCTATTCTACTTCAATTCCCCCCGTGTAGCAACCGCTAGAGAACCACCGCTATACAACCCCGTCAGCCGGTAGTAGGAAAGAGGCCGCCACGTCCTCTACAGGGCGCGACTCCCCAAGCTCCTGACCGTGATTCCAACTCGCCCGGGGCCTTATTTTTGCGTAGCGATTCTCATCCGAGCCCTCCCCCCACCCGGAAGCAGCCGCCAATTGCTGCTCCCACAGGGCGCTGGCCATGCTCGGAAAATGGCAGGACCGGGGCGCGAACCCCGATCCTCGGAGTACAACTGCGCTGACTGAAAGTCAGCGCCTTTTACCGCTGTACCACCGCAGCGGCCTGATATTTAATGTTTTAACTTATCAACTTTATTGATTTTAGTAAGTATACGCTAATTCTGAATTTGATGCCTGCACCACGTTCCAAAAAAAGTTGGGACAGGGGGAAAAAAAAGACATCTGTTTGGAACATTCCACAGATAAACAAGACGATGCTATCATGACTGGGTATAAAAGGATATCAAAAGACTCTTGATATCTTATTTTCAGGTACTCTTACAAGCGATACTATAACCTCTCTGCATTTGAATGGATCTCTATGGGAATTGGGGGGTGGGACTAGATTAAGCTGTAAATTACACGGGAATAGTATGGAACCCATGGTTGGCTAAATGGCTGTAAGTCATCAAGGGTCTGAGGTATCAAACGAGCCTCAAACCATCACTCTTCTGCCAGATATGCAGTAGATATGGACGGATCACTTGAAGGGTTGTTTCTCCTGTCTTATTTTTTCATAGATTCCCATAGAGATTAATTAAAATGCTTTTAGTATCGCTTGTAAGAGTCTTTTGATATCCTTTTATACCAAGTCATGATAGTATCATTTGTTTACCTGTGGAATATTCCAAACAGGTGCTTTTTGAACTTCCCAGTCTTTTTCTTTGCCCCTGTCCCAACTTTTTTGGACCATGAATCAAATTCATAATTAGCATATATTTACAAAAATCAATAAAGTTGATAAAGTAAAACTTTAAATCTTCTTAGTCTTGTTTTCAAAACAAGAATTTACAAAAAATGTACACCGTTTTCTGCTTTTACAGTATGTGCATTTTACATTGACAGTATTTCAAAAGTGGTGCATAAGCAATATGTCATATTTTCAACTTGTGCCCTTCACAGCTGCCATTCCAGAGGGACTGTGATAAATGTGTGGCTAAGGTATCCTTGTCTGAATCAAGGTTGAGGTAAGACAGTTACTAACTGTTATTGGCCAGAGGCATTGCATTTGTGTAATGCCGTTTTAAAACAAAAATATAAACTTATCTCTCCGGATTTCTAGTCTAAAAGTTATGGAAATGAACAGTGTAACAATATGTCAGCTGAAATTAAGTTAAGATACTGGTGTTTTGTTACTATCTATTTTGGATCATTTAATTTTTTTCTTTTTTCTTTTATTACAGTACAGACATGATTGTAGTTGGACACACTCAACACTTCAGTATAGTCTTCAACCTCACAAACAGAGGGGATGGCTCCTACAAGACTACACTGGTCTTGACATATCCTAATATTCTCCTTTTTAAAAAGGTAAACCTCCCCCATCACCACACACTGACATACTTTGAAGTTGTGGAGTGTGCCAGGTGTGCTAAAATATATTTTTATATGGGTTTTAAGATATTTTTAATGTATGTTTTTCATTATTTACAGGCAAGTGACAGTTTGATAGCCTGCCAAAATGAAGAGAGAGACATAGAGGGAGATACTTCACAGCTGAAGTGTAATATCATGCATCCATTACTGAAGAGGGGTGTTCAGGTAAATGTATATTCTGAAATCTGAATACCCACCTGCTCCTGCTGAATTTCTTACCCAAATAATTCTTTATTTTGAGAAAATACATTTTCCCACCATTTTGGTAGGATTTTTAACAGTATTCTGCTGGGTTTGTCTCCCGTAGATCAGCTTCTCCATCTCCTGGCAGCTTGTGAGCAAGAAAACAGAGCTGAGGACAGCCAATATTCTCGCTAATTTAACATGGTTGGAAACATGCTTCCATTTGCCTTCATATGGTTGCTTTTGCATTGGAACTTTTAAATGAGAAAGGATTAATGTGTGGCACAATAATGTGCTTGCAAAAATACGGTATGCAGTACATGAGGAATGACATTTTGTGATTTTTGTAGGCTAAACATTGATTGGTTGTTTTCATGCATCCCAGTGAGAATGATGGAGGTCAAGTCCTGGATATGAAAAGCTACAAATCTGTGGTAAAGAATGCCCTGAAAGTCCAGCTCATAGGGTGAGTGTATTTCAAGGGTTAAGAGAGTTCTTTGGGTCTAACGTGAACAGGATAATTTCACATGGCATTGCTGGCTGTTTGTCATTTCAGGACGGCTAACCCTGAGTCCCTGACCATAAACAATGATGACAACACAGAGAAAAACAATCTTACATTTAAATTTGAGGTATGTGGTCTCTAAAGTTTCATCCATCGTAATATTAATTCAACCTCCAGCACATATTAATTGTCATGGCCTGAGAACTTCTTTGAGGTGGCTCAGTTGGGTTTGGAATTTTTATTTTAATATCCTTTATCATGACCTTTGTTTACAGTGGTGTCTGTATTGTAATATAACATTCCAAATATCATCCATGTAAGCCAACACATATGCAAAAAAAAAAGTTCCATGAAAAATGTATTTGTTTCTCCAAACAAATTTATAGAAAACGTTGATTTGCTGTTGTGCTGTGGCTCCTCTTCTGCAAATAGGGCAAACCTGGCTAGTTACCTGTGAAGCACGGGTAGTAACTATAACACATGCACTGCAACACATGTTTAGAGGGATTGTTTTATTGAGTTTTTAATTAAGATAATTCATATTTCCTGAATGCAATTGTACATTACTAGCATTATTTACACATTACTTATACATTCTGAGAATGTGTAAGTAGGGCTGGAGACTATATTTACATAATCATGCAGGGGACATCAGCCAAATAATTACAGAGGCCTTGTTGGACACAAGTGTGGGAATCCCTGATTTTATAACATGGTAATTCACAACTAGAAATAAAACAGACTGTGACCCACAATATAAGTCTCTACATTGTGTCATGGATACACCCAACAAGTGAAACCACACAAAGTCATTATGAACACACTTAATAGCATTGTTGTTCATTTTCAGATAAATGGTGAGAACAAATACAATGCCGCACTCTTTGTGAACATAAGCATAATTGTGCAAGCACAACATACTAAGCTGGACATCACCGAAATATCTAAGGTAATAAAGTTTAAACAATTGTTACATGTTATCGTTCGCCAAGTTCTGCGTGTGACTTACTTTCTTTAACATATTTCTCAGGGAAAATGTAATTTCCAACAAGGCCGCTTGAAAACAGCAAGTGTAAGTGGAAAACCTTCAGCTGTCTTTGTGCTACTTTCTCTTACTAAAAGTAAACTTCACACTCATTTATAAGTCCGTTCATGGAAAATGGGGATGAGTGTTATTCGTTCACATAACTTCTTTGTTTTGTTCTCAGGAATCTTATCTCCTCCGCTGTGTTGTCGGAGAGTTGCAGGATACGATTGTTATCAAAGCCGAGGCTTTCATCAAACGCATTGAGGCAAGACTGCTGCCTGTTTCCCAATATTATACTCGACTCACAATTAAAAGAGAGTGCTTTAAATTAACGAGTTGTGACCTATTATCAGGATGACACATTGGGCCAGATTCAATATCACAAAAATCTTTGTGCTTAATATAAAGTGACACATTTAAATGACGTGCAATCAAAGTTTGCTCTTCAATTTAAGCAGTCATAATATTAGTATGAAAAGAAATGCAAGAGTCACTATTTTTTAAAATGTCATTCAAACTTAAGGAAAAGTAGTGAACTGTGGTTAGACTGACTCTGGGTCCTAGTTAACATTGATGCAGTAGCATGTGATAGTTTAGGATACTATGACCAGTTTTGTAAAGTGGTCATAGTATAAAGTGTAAACTTTACACTTGTGTATTTTAGTTTTTTTTAAACATACAATCAAGACAATTGACACTGCAGTAGTCTTCGCAAGTCTTGGGACAGAAATAAACCTGTGTTTGTATGTAACATTTTCCTGATTAAAATGCTATTATTTCGTTTGAACGCATTTGTTCTGCTGTTTTGACAGGACAGCTCAGAGATGATCAAGGCTGAAGCAACGCTGGAATTTGACAGCAATCAGTATGAGATAGCAGAGAAGGGCGGCCACAATGGACTGGTATACTGCTCCGCCTCTTCTTTTTAACATCTTTTTATCCCATGTTTTTACATTTTTGTCATTTAGAATTACCAGTTACAATTAGCTTGACTCTGTGCAGGATGCTCTCAACTGTAGGTAAATGACAAGCGTGGGGATGTCAAATTGTCTCATATTAAAGCTCATATCTGATATTGTTCATATTAAAGCCATCACTCAAGACTCACCTTCCCTTCCCCTTCTTCATGGATTATTTAACCTGTACATTATAAATAACTGTCATTGGGTTAGGCTGCTGTGAGAGTGCAGAGATTAGGGACACCCTGTTTTTATCCGGGTCCAAATACTGCGGTTCTCCCTCAGCTCAATGCCTCTCATTCTCAGGTCGAGGTACCAATCATTAAGCCCGTAATAGTGAGGTCAACCGCTGCCATTGTAGGAGCGTCCATTGGTGGCTTCCTGTCCCTGGCCATAATCATTGGCATCTTGATAAAGGTAAGCTTTTCTTTATATGCCACACCCACAACACCTTAACCTCAGATGGATTAAATATGTGATTATTCAGATTCTGCCACGTTGTTCTGTTGTCTGCTTTTTCAGTGCGGTTTTTTCCGGAGCCGTTACTCAGCGGAGCAAGCAATGGGTGCAAGCTGATGTCTGTTCTTGGCTCCCAACTAAACCAAAGTCGCAGAAAGCTCATTAAAGCTATCAGATACAGTATTAGGGATTATTTCTTTTTTTGTTTTTTTTGTTTTGATCTGTTGGAAAAATTATAGACTTCATTTTGTATGTGTTTGTTTTTGCGCTTTGCCATTTTTTTGTTTGTTTTTAGGTTTCCTATTTACCTTTAATTTTACTGCCAAAAGCCTCGTATATTCATTGCAAATGTTTATTGAATTAGTTGACAGTTGAATGCTTTCGTTGCCATTTTGCAGTTCTGTGTCAAAGGAAAGTCAAAGGAGTACTGAAAATGGACAGGCTCAGATTCAAACAAACCATTGTATTTTTTAGCCTGACCTTTTAGTAAGGATTGCATTTACTGTATGAAGAGCCATTCATCTCAGTACCAAACAGAGGTGGAAATCCAGGGGACAAAGTAAAAGTCCTACCATGTGTTTCTTCCACCCATAGACTCAGCCAGCTGATTTCACTAATTAGTGATTCTAATTCACAAAATACTGGGGAGGACTTTATGTCCCCTGGATTTCCACCTCTGGTGCCAAAGAGCTGAGTGATGTACAGAAGCCATTTTGCCCCAGAAGGCTATACAACTGGGAGGGATCATGGCCCAGAACTGCTATGGCTTATCCCCTCAACCACGCAAAAAAATCATACGTTGCAGTCTGGGGACATTTTAATAAATGAATGTATAAGGGAACCTACCCTGTTAAAGCACTGCTCCAGTGCACGGATATGCCCCGTGGACCGTGCCAACGCTGACTGTAGCTGGCAGCCCTGCAGGATGCCGCGTAATTGGTACTAGCATCACCCAGGGAGGGAGGGAAGGACGATGTCTTATCGCGCGAAGTCTTCGGGTCGATCCAGCCACCGTGGGGGACGCCGCTTGCTTATCTTAGGCCCTCCCAAATTGACATTGGAAGTTGTGCCGCGGCGTGAACGTGATTGGGCATTCCAAATTGGAGACAAAAAAATCAATAACAAGATTAGGCAGTCAGGTATATAAAATAATGGATGACTTTCGGTGAAAATGTAATGAAGTCGTTCATCATTGTCTTGTAAACGGCTCAATACACCCAGGACTACCACGTGCACATAACTCTGAAACGCTGCATTGCACTGCAGTGCTCTCCAAATTTACTGTAGAGAAGGAGCACCCATTTAAATCCACCTCTTTTTTTTCACCGCTAAATATTTATTTTGTATACAAGAAACTGACTGATATGACATCTGGAAATGTTGTATGATATATCTTGATTTATATTATTAAAAAATAATGATTTATGTAACGTATATGTCTATCAGGGTTCAATTAAACAGATCATTTTTACTATTGGGTAAAAATACCCTTTAAAGGTTTTTGCTAAATGTAAGGCCATTCCTTTTCACCTCAACTTCCTATTTAAGCCACATTATTTTGACTACTGTATCATGTAACATTTTTTTTTTTTTTTTTAAATAAATGAACTGGTTAAAGGTTTCTTCCTGGTGATTCCTGTCTATGTCACACTTTCCTATGCATTTCCTACGTACTTTACTCTTGTCTCTCAATTTGAAATGATAATTATAGTCCTGTGCTGAATTTTGGTCCGCCCACCCTGCCACACAGGTCTTTCAGTTATTTTCACACTGCAACTTAGCAGCTAAGATGAGCAACTATTGCACTGGAGGACTGCACAGTTAATGCAGCTGGTCCAGACTGACTGAAAGTACACCTTATGAACCATAGGGGGCAGTGTTGCACAAAAAGGCCAATTATTTCCTTGCTGACCCAAACCTTCCCCCCCTGGAAGTGTTTGTTCTGCCAGTTTTACAGAACCCTGTGAGATTGTTGGCCATGGTTAGTGCTTTAGGAACCTCACATATGCAAAGTCCTTTTAACCAATTTGTCTTTTACTCGCATTTGCCTATGTGTACGTTTTTTTAATGGTTATCTGATCAACTGTAGCTCACAACAGTAACAGGAGCCATGCTAGTGGTGTCCTATTTCCCATCCACTGTCTGACCTTTTCCGTTTACCCTGGAGTGACTGCAAAGAATCGGCTTCATATTGGATTGTGATACTTATATCATCTCTGCAATTTGGGGGGGCCTGTGCCCTGCTAGGGACATTGAGAAAGCCCTTAAGTTTAAGTAATAAGTGTCAGTGCTGTGAATGGGCAGTTGGCTCTGTCAGCTGTTCATCTCTCTCTCTCTCTCTCTCTCTCTCTCTCTCTCTCTCTCTCTCTCTCTCTTTCACTCACTCCATCAGTAAAGCTGCCAGCATCATGTTTCCAGTTGCTATTTTTACTTGACTGCGACAGTATACAAGTACATGACATCATCCAACATCCTGGCATCGTGCGTAGTGAATTGATAGGGTATATTTGTTTTAATTAAAATTAATTATACAACTGTATTTGTCTCATTTAAATTTGACTGAAGTTTTGTCTAAATCATATAAAGTTATAACATGTCTGTTTATTTGACAGATATCCTTATCTAGGTAAACTGACAGAGAATAAGGTTCAGGTTACAAAGGGGCAAATAAGCAGGTACAATGTATCTGGAGATACAATTAAGCAATGAAGCTGTCTAGTCATCTTTAAACCAAAATCCACTTTGAATAGTAATTACTGAGCTAGATAGGGCTAAGCAGTATATTAAAACAGTCCACAGGTATTCTGGAATTTAGATTTAAAGAATACTCCATTTTATATAAAGTTTTATTTTTATAACAAAAGATTAACTATCTCAACTGAATACAAAGGGATACAAACAAACTCCCAATTATATAAAAAGTTAAAAACAGAAGCAGGTATCCTCAATTTGATTATGCTAATAAATACAATGGGAGCACCTTATAGCATTTAAACAGCATGACAAATACCTATTGCAGAACCCAATCTTGCCAACACGCTGTAGACATGTTGGCAGATTGGCACATAGGACATTGAGAAATATTTGAATTGCCTTGTCAGTCAACTCCAGTTTGCCTCTGGCCCTAATTTTTGTTTTTTGCATGCAATTATTAGGGGGTCCTTGAAGGTACTGTATGGGGTCCCTGGCCAGACTTGACATGCAATGATTATATATATACACTCCTCAAAAAAAGTTCGGAAACGTTATTTCGGTCGATTATTCCTCCCCTTTAATAATACCAATTGGTATTGTATTTTATATCGTTGGAAAGCCTGATTAGTCACCTTTACAACGAGGTACAACTTGTAAGGATCATGCATTCGTGGAATGAGCAACACAGCTAACCGTGTGGGTAGCGGCCCAAAAAAATGTGCCAAAATCCCCTGCAATATTCTTCTGTTGGTATTCACTCTCGTTTTGAGTTGCTTGGTGGACTGGATGATTGCACTCTCCCACAGTAATAAGGAAAAAACAACACATATTGGCCATTTTTACACTTTATTCATTTTACACTGTCAGGGACCTCAGTAGCTTGTGGAAGATCCATACGCAGCCACAACAGCTTGGCACCTCCTCCTCATGCTGGTCACCAGCCTGGTCACACACTGCTGTGGGATGGCATCCCATTCCTCGGTGCCAATCAGGTGCCAGTCACACACCTGTGACTGGCATACACCTGCCAGCACTTGAAGCTCAAAACGAGAGTGAATACCAACAGAAGAATATTGCAGGGGATTTTGGCACATTTTTTTGGGCCGCTACCCACACGGTTAGCTGTGTTGCTCATTCCACGAATGCATGATCCTTACAAGTTGTACCTCGTTGTAAAGGTGACTAATCAGGCTTTCCAACGATATAAAATACAATACCAATTGGTATTATTAAAGGGGAGGTATAATCGACCGAAATAACGTTTCCAAACTTTTTTTGAGGAGTATATATAATTTTTTTTTTAAAAATATAACACTTTTTAACTTATGATGGGGGTCCCCTGGATGCCTTTGAGCCCTCGTGGGGGTCCCTGGATCAGAAAAGGTTGAAACCCCCCCCCGTTGTGGTTTTCCTAATATTTTTAATGAAGTATGCCTATTACATTTTTACATGCATTTGTTTTTATTAAAAAACGTGTAGGCCTACTTTTTGCTGCATGCAGTTTATGCACTCAATACAATGCATAACCATTAAAGAAAATGCACTTGTACTGTAATTTTGTAAACCGTTGCTAAATACCACGGTGATCTATTTGAACAGAATATTAAGAACATTTATTCCACATACATTTCAAGATAGCCTATGTATAATTCTAATGCATGGCACAGTCGGCACTAACTCAAAATAGAATTTCATGTTTCTGCCATCATGTCAATGCAGATATACGGCTTGCTTCAGTGCAGTAGTGAACCGGATCATTTTGTCACTACACAAAACTGGCCCTGATATTATCCAGGAAACACAATATATGCATATCACGTATGTACTCATTTCTTCATAGTTTAAGTCTCTTTGGAATAGCTATAGGTGCGATCTTCTGTACGAGCACAGTCTTCAGTCAACTCCCCGGCTGCGACACTTCGTAGAGGGCATGGCTGAAACCAACTGGAAGGGTTTTTTCCTCTCCGCATTTGATTATAAGACGGAGAAATATGTCATTGCTAAAAACAAGAAAGTCGGCGTGCTATACAGAGTCGTCCAACTTTCAATCATTGGATACATTATCGGGTAAGCGTTTACACAATGACTTAATTTGGAGCCATAGTTTAAATTAACCTTCAGAACTTGGCTAAAATTGCCCAGCGCTAAGGCTATCATAAGAACAGATATTCAATCAGATTTTACATTGATTCATGGTGATGAGAGGATCATACAAGCTATGGTAATAATGTAACGTAAACCATGTAATGATATTAGCAGCTCAATTTAGTATGTTACCGTATCCACATGGCACGCTAGATCCGTATGAGAACATAGCTACTGTATTTGAACTAAGACCGTAGCCTACATCTGCTCTGGTGTATTCTTCATAGGTGGTTTTTCATGCTTTATTTATAAATACCAGTTTAATAAACACCAAGTAATCATTTGAAAATACCTTCGGCTAGTCGGCGGGTTATTTTCTAGAAGTAGCCTACTAGGAGCTGCACCAAGGCGGTGGTGGTACCGACTGCACTGCAAGTTTTCAAGAGTCTGACTTAGGAGGTTAGACTAGTAGCAACTCGTTTCAAGCCAACATTTTTTGTTTAAGAAATATTTCGGATGACCCTTTTTCCACCAACATTCCAATTTCGGAATGAAGTTGTTACTAAACGATGACTATGGAAAAGTCGATTTAAATTGACTACATCCTTAAAAAGATTTATCAATAATAGCTACACAACGGTATTATCTTGACATCAATCATCTCAACGGACGCAGGTTACATGTAGTCTATGCTTTATGCACGTAGAATATTCCTTATATGCGGCATAAAATGATTAATTTAATGAAATTTTGTTGCCTACGGAATGATAGACGCAAAAGGTGTGATAATTAATCCGAGGGTGTTGGCCAGCTCATGATGTCAGCTACTATCATTGTTAAAATGTAGCTGGCTGTCCTGGAACCCCCTGTATCAGATGCACCTTTTTAGCAAGACCTTGTGGTCGTTTATTATTATTGTTGTTGGTGCTGTTGGTGTGTTGTAACTGGTACTGAAATTCGTGTTTGTGCTTAACGTGTGAACAGATGGGTTTTCCTGACAAAAAAAGGATATCAGGAAACAGAGGAGTCTATCCAGAGTTCTGTGATCACAAAACTCAAGGGGGTGTCCCTCACCAACACTACCGACACAGGGCTCCATTTATGGGGGCCTGAAGACTATGTCATTCCACCCCAGGTGAGTCATTGAAAAAAAAAACTGAGTCTAAATTGTAGACCTACAATCATTACGTCATCGATTTAGAAAGGTCTGTTTCTCCTGAGAGGCATGAAACATAAATAAATATGAAGTTTGTATATTTAAGGAAGGACCAGTCTTAGCTGTTCTTCATAATGCCCGCTGCATGTTATCTACCAACTGGTATAGTGAAGGTAGTGTGTCTGAATAACAACGTTTGGGTATACTTTATCATTATAATTACGGTCACCATAGAATTATATGCAGATTACATGTCACATCTCTTGGATAAAGTCCACATTCTCAGAAAAAAATATTTTGTTGTTGTTTTGTTTTCAGGGGGAAACAGTATTTTTCATCGTTACAAATTTTATCGAGACGCCAAATCAGAGACTAGGATACTGTGCTGAGGTGAGAAAGTCAATATTGAACGAAACACACTTTGTCATTGCCTTGCAGTTCTATTGCACTTTTGCTTCCAATGCACTTCACAGTGGAAATTAATTTGCTTCATGCAGTGGTGCTGGCAGTGCAATCTTGTGAACTTGTACGATCTTTAATAAGAAAGACTTGATAAAAAAAACAGAGGATAGATTACTGTGATGAATGTAAAATGTTGTCTAGAAAATTAATTTAGAAAATGTTGTTCCTGTTTGGGCATCAGTGAATGAGCCACATGTGAAATGTGTGATTACATTCTCTCAAACATAATTTACGTGTTAAAAATATGTTAACTAATGAGGCAACCAAAAGTATTTCACACACATCTAAACACCACAAACGTAAAAGTAAATATTTAAAGCTTGGTAAAATGCTATCAAAACAATAATTTAGAAACCATTGTCGTAACGAGTAGGCTAGTGTTTAGAGGGTCCCAAATAACTACCCAGAAGAGTACTGATATACTGTGCATGCAGAGAAAGTTATTGACACTTTTAACATGGTCACTGGCCATATGAGGCATGACCTTGGATCTGAGACCACTGAAAATAAATTTGGGTGATGTATCCACAGACCTTGACCTGTAAGCTACTGCCACTGACCACTATAAATGTTACACAACAACAGTGTGGCAGTCTTCCTGAGGGAGATGCATCTGGTTGGAAAAGTATATTACACAAAAACTAGGCAATGCACAACATTTAGTGTCGAGCGTCCTATCTGTCCTGTTGATGAAGCTGTAAATCTCATTTGTATTGGTACAGCGAGCAGCAATAAGTGTCTTCTTGAGGAACAAAAACTCACTCTTTACGGCATCAACGGTGTATGCTGTCTGGGATTTATTTATTCAGCCAATTAAACGGGGGATGATACGATGTCTATATTGCCGAAACAAAGATAAGCCGGGAACATGCTGACTGCTCAAAATACTAAAGGGATCAATAAAGAAGTGACTGAGTCAGTACCCAGGGAAAGGATACAGTCAAGCTCACTGTTAAACAGCAAAGTAAGCAGAGATGCATGCAAAATGGTGACTGAAGTTAGAAAACTACATGACTGAGCAGTTCATAATCACGGCAAAATTCCCAAACTGGCTGCGACAGTGCTGGAAACGTTTCATTCCGAGGCCCTTGCATTTTTTACTGGTCATTAATCTCAGAGTCTGGTGCGGGTTTCAAACCGTTACCCACACTGCCCCTCCCAATGCCTTGTGATATCATGGGCCAGTTCTCAGGTTCACAAGTTCTTACTGGTATCCTCGCTGGCTGCCTATATTGTGATTTGGCCACCAGCCAAATTTGAATTGTGGCTGGTAAGATTTTCTACGATAGCAGATAGCACAGTACCAAAATGACAAGTATTTATTGTTCAGAACCAAACAGACACAGCTGTGTCAGGCGTTTGGAGCACATTCAGTGTGTGAGACTATTATTATTTTTATGTTTTAATATCATTATTACTAGTTATACACAGTTATATATTATTAAGGATTTGTATTTGCAATCATCTATAATCTGACTATACAAATGTGAAAATAGTCAACCTTTTAACCAGACTGCTTGGCTGTCATATCTGGCCTTTGGTCATAAGTGTAATGGTATATGGCAACACTTCCGGGATGAATGTACTATACCTGAACAGAGAGATCACTGCAAAAGGTTAATTTATCTGCAATTTATAACGTGATTTTTATTATTATAATAATATAATATAATTTTTACTTAGCTGTAATGACTCAGTATAGACTGGGGTGTTGATTCATCAGCCAGGAACCTTTCCTGGCTGTCAGGTTCAGTGGACGTTTTCATGTTTTTTATTTTATTAGATTTTTGATTTCGGTTTCGTGACTGTACACACGTGTCTGTAGGCTTGCCGCCTGAACACCTCCAGCCCGAGCCTCATCAAACATTTTGCCTGCCTTATTTTCGACTCCATGGCAACAGTTTTGCATCTCCTTACATGGTGCATCGGTCACCGCACAGTCTCCACTCCATTCCAGTTTCCATACCCAGACAAAGTGCTTTAAAAAAAATGCCCTTGCTGAGGACAATAAACTATCTATATGTAAACAGTTTTACATTGAGGGGGGTGGGCAGAACCGTCTGGAACCGGAGAATTTCAGCTCAAGGCAATGAAAAGCATTTGTGCAATAAACCCGCACGTGAAAAGCTGACATGACCCCGTCATCGTAATCCTCGCATATCCTGTTTATGGGGCGACTTCTCACAAATGAGTCAGCTGTGTGTCACGTTTAGTGTGGGGGTGTGTGGGCGTCTAACCCTCTGGATTTTGTTCCGTTTTGTTCCAGAGCTTTAGGGTGCCGGATGGGCTCTGTTGGGAAAATGCTGACTGTCCAGAGGGTGAATCAGTTACTGCTGGCCATGGTATGGTTGCTTTCTATTGATAGAAAGGGGAAAGTACTGTATGTTGGGTCTAAAATATCTTATTTCATAACTGAACCCTTGGTATAGGAGCGGAGGGTTTCACATGCTACTTTCTCATTGTCGTGTTTCTCAACAATTAGAAGGCATGATCTGGACTTGAAAGGCAATCCCGATAGGACTCTGACAGGACTCTTTCACATCTAAGTATGTCAGAGTCAGGTTACTGCCACCTTGTGAATAAATGTCCTGGTTGTTTTAAAACACATGACTAATCATATTTTCCATGTTGAATGAGAGCACAACTGCACCCTCTGTGCACAATTCTAATAAACAACAACATGTGATGACAATTTGAAGGTCTGAAAAAAAGACACTACCGTGGTAAATACAGACATTATTTCTTACATTATATATCACATTAAAGTAATGCTATCATATTTTTGAGAGCCTTTAATCTTTATGACAATGATAACATATGAACATAATAACAGTTTTAAATGTGTATGTGCTTTCCTGCAGGCATTAAGAGTGGACAGTGCTTGAAAAAAGACAGGAACTCTACGGGCACATGCGAGATATATGGCTGGTGTCCCATTGAGAGGAACCGGCGACCACAGTAAGAATAGACCTTCACTGCTGATAAATTCTACCCCAATAAATAATGATCATCATCACTGAAAATCTAGATTTTTACACACACACACTATGAATAAACCGTTTCACATAAGTTGTTTTTTTAAGTAAGAAGAGTCCTCATTCTCACTCTGAGCCTGATAATTGGCTGTATTGTGATGGCTTAAGTCATTCTATGCAGGTAAAGGAATTGTTTTATCATGTAAAAAGTCCTTTTCTTTCAGGGAACCCTTGTTAAGAAAAGCTGAGAACTTCACAATCTACGTAAAGAACTTCATCAGATTTCCTAGATTTGGATTTTCAAAGTAAGTGTCGCTCATGTGGAGACCATCAGGGGGATTCTAGAGAGAAAACAGCTCTGATCCAGTATATTAACAAAGATCTTTACCGTTAAGTTGACCCTTCTTTATGGTGAGTGGATGCCAATGGGCGGTTGCATAATTAGACTGTCAGATACTAAAGATACCGTTAAAGTTTATCTTCTTCTCAAAAAATTCTGACACCCACATGGTGTATGCAAGCATACAGAATTGAGGGGGGAGGGGAGGGGGGGGGGGGGGCATACCTGGCACTGGCCCAGGTGAGTGCAACACACTCCAGCCGAGTGAAACTATTACATTCACACCTGCAAGCCCAAGCCAAGACTAGGGTTTCTTTGCAAACTCTACACAGTCTCTGTGCAGCGCAGTTGAAGGGGTCTAATGTATTAAAGTTGAATGTCTTTATTTGATTATTTGATATGTTTGTGTGTTTGTGGGTCTGCCCCACTGTCTATGTCTTTTTTGTTGATGCTGGTGGCTACAACTGAAGTTCCCTAAAGGGAAAATAGAAGTTATTCTATTCTAATGGGCACCTAGTTTTTTTTCATGGGAAAAGTCTGTTCCCTTCACTTGATACAGGTCGGCCTTGATACAGGCCCGTCTTGCTTTGTTCTCAGATCGAATGTTCTGGACACAGCCAACGACACATACTTAAAAAAATGCTCATATGACGAGATAAGCAAGCCATACTGCCCTATCTTTCGACTGGGGGATCTTGTTAGCTGGTCTGGACACGACTTCCAGGACATGGCTTTGATGGTAAGTATTGACATACTGCGTCAGTCGTGTACAGCGGCTCAGTTTATCACCCAACCAGGCAACTCTGCATGCAGTCTAAGATGTGTTCAGTGGATGCAGACCATCAAGCTACATGACGGAGATGCTACAGATAATGAGCCACTTTAGCCTTATATACACAGTATATACATTTTGCACTCTTCCTGTGTTACAATCAAATTCATTCATCTGAGAAGTAGTTGGCCAGAACAGTGCCTGTTATGTTGTTCCGTTGATGATAATCTAATTTACCTTCAAACACCTAAGAGCTATTTGTAGTAGGCTCCCTAGTGGTTAACGGTGCAGCTAAGGCAGTAATCGTGTGGAACATCTGTGATGTAAGCCCATAAAAGTTGAATGTGTCTCGCCCAGGGTGGGTCAATAGGAATTCTGATTGAATGGAACTGTGACCTAGACAAGGGATATGCCAAGTGCAATCCACACTACAGTTTCACACGTTTGGATGTGAAATCTTCAGCCAGTTCCATCACATCCGGATACAACTTCAGGTACATTTTAAGATTCCGATCCCCGTCGCATGAGCTCGTTCAGTTAGAGGGGTTAAATAAGATACTGCTACGTGAAATATTGTATCCTGTGAACTTGTGACTCTTTTTGGTGTTTTTGTTTGGTGTTGAATCCGTTGTCTTACTGTGTAATCCTATTCATTAACTTTCCTCAGATATGCACGCTATTACAAAAATGAAGCTGGGCATAGTTATCGAACGCTATATAAAGTCTATGGAATTCGCTTTGACATCATGGTCCATGGGAAGGTATGAAAACAAAAATATGTTGTAGTCTGATTTAGACTACAAAACAAAAAGTAGAATTGTGGAATAAATCTATGTGTCTGTTGATGTCTGTTCATGTGACAATATCTGCTTCTCTTTCAGGCTGGGAAGTTTAATATTATCCCCACAATAATTAATATTGCCTCAGGTCTTGCTTTAATGGGTGCAGTAAGTATGAACATATTATTTTACATTAAATAAATACATTCAGCTTTTTAATGGATGACACATCTACTGATCCCGTGTCAGCAGGTATATTCTTGGAGCTATGGGAGAGGAAATTGTAGGGTGCAGTTACAGTGTCTGGTCAGAAGAGGTCACTAGAAGATTGTTTTTTTGTTTTTTTTAACACGATACATTAGGGCTGGGCAGCAAGTGGTGGCTAATATTCAGATTCATTGATTGGCAGAGGCAGATTAAGCCTTTTGCGCACATGTTCACAATATTCAGATTATTTGAATATATTTTGAAACTTTCTAAACCTATTGCAAAATGTATATTGTTATTATGGCTATAGTGTACCAGTTTAGTGCTATACATACACAGAACTGCCTTCATTTTGCTCCTGTTTCTTCTTTCATATATACACTTGGCAGCATGAACCAACTTTGCTCATATTTGTTCAAAGCAACATTGTTCATTCATTAATTTCTCAAACATTCTTTTGCAGAGACTATGCCTGTTCAAAAATTGGTTTAAGGCTTTTGGGCCTTGATCAGCTACGCCCAAAATGAGAAGAAAACATGATTTCTAACTTGTCACAGCATTCCTTGAATCGGCTCAAATTTGATACATTTGTAGCCTATAGTAACTTGATGTATGCAAAACACTTTGCACTGCTGCCTCATCACCTATACCCATCACTGCTACCTCATTACCTATACCCATCACTGCTACCTCATTACCTATACCCATCACCGCTACCTCATTACCTATACCCATCACCGCTACCTCATTACCTATACCCATCACTGCTACCTCATTACCTATACCCATCACTGCTACCTCATTACCTATACCCATCACTGCTACCTCATTACCTATACCAGGGGTGGGCAATTCCAGGCCTCGCGGGCCGGTGTGTATGCATGTTTTTACTGCCACCAGTTACCACGGTTCAATCAGCTAATTATTCATACACACAATCACAGATTCACTTGTAAATTACAGAACGATAAAATGCTACAATACACGCATACCGGCACAAGAACATGCATCAGCTGCTGTTCATATCGCGGATATGTAGATTAAAATATCAGATCGTGTAAACGATTGCGCTAATTAAATAATTGTTAACTGGCGGCAGCAAAAACCTGCATACACACCGGCCCGCGAGGCCTGGAGTTGCCCACCCCTGACCTATACCCATCACTGCTACCTCATTACCTATACCCATCACTGCTACCTCATTACCTATACCCATCACTGCTACCTCATTACCTATACCCATCACTGCTAACTCATTACCTATACCCATCACTGCTACCAAATGAGGATTTTTGTGACTTCAGTGAGCATTGACTGATCTTGCATCTTTTGTCAGGCGTAGACGTCAGTGTACTGCTGATCATTCCTTGGTCACATCTACCGTTGCCTCGAGATTACAAAATTACAATTTGCAAAGATATTCAATAGTTTTAGTTATCCTCATTATCAGTCACCAGAGCCTCTCCAACAAAGCTGCCAGACCGTGGGCTTGAAAGCCTCGTGGTTGCCTGTGGCAACACCTTGCTTTATTTTTCAGAAATGCAGTCCTTGTTTTGGGTAATTTTATGGTTTTGCGCTGTATATGGCAATAAAGCTGTCAGTGCTTAAATTGTCCCCATTAATGAAAGGGTGGAAAAGATATAGGGAGGGAGGGAACAAAGATGGAGGCTCCACTTACTGCACTAAACTAGCTTCATGCAAGAATAACTGCATACACAGCAATATTATGCAACATCAAATTGTTATATTATTGCCTACTGAATGTCTGATATTGAGTACAGTTAGTACTGTAGCGATCGCTCACAAGACCAAGAAGTGTCATTGTATACCTTTGGCAGCAGGTTAGGTTTTACACTGGCAGATATTTCTTTGTAAGTGAAACATTGTAAATAAATAAGAATAATAACCTTATTTCTTCCATTGGTTCTCTGCCAAGTGTAACTGAGACCACTTTGGAAATTACTGCACCAAAAGTTGCAAGCTTTCAAACATAGTTCCAAGTAATATATTCCCAAACAAAAACTAAGAGAATATCATGGCCACATTTGTATGTAATTTCACCCATTCCTGGATTAGACAAACTAGATTGATGTGATGTTTGCTTTGCCTCTGACACAGTTAATGATCTTGCCCGATTAAGAATTAGTCAGGATGATGTGTCGGATTTTTTAAGTACATACTGTACATGAAGTACGTACTGGTGCTAACATTGCCTTTAATTCCACAGAGCTTCACTGAGTGGTGACAGTAATGTATGGGAGATAATTCAGTGTGGATGTACCTAAAAAGAGACTCCATGTTGTTTCAGGGGGCGTTCTTCTGCGACTTGGTGCTGCTCTACATGATGAAGAAGAGTACCTTCTACAGGGAGAGTAAATTTGAATCCGCCAAGTATGACTCCTTAATATGATATTTATACACTGGTAATTCATGCAGTCAGAGCACTTAGCTTTCACACTTATTTCGTACAAAAAACTGGTGAAATGTTAAAAGGACATTCGGACATTGTCTATAATGAAAAGACTGGCCATGGATATTTAAATATGCCACAATCTTAATACACAAGTAGATTATTGTAGGACTATTCTCAGAATCGAGGACTTGACTCCACATTTGACAACTAGCAGTTTATTACTAATTGGTTTATTGGTTTATTATTTGTGTGTGTGTGTATATAAACACTTCTTAACTGTTGTTTTCTTGTGTATTTCCAGTGTTCCGTTGCTATAGCTTGGTTCACTTTTTATGAGTTCACTCGTGACCTGTGTTGACCACACAGAAGAAGGGAGATTCTTGTGAATCGTTTTTTTTGTGTGTCTCTCGAAAGGAACAGCAGCAGCCATAAGAAGGGAGAAGGGAAAACCGTGACAGACCCTGCCCAGATCCTGGAGCGACGGCAACTCACCGATCTGTCGCCAGAATCTTAGCCTGCATACTTGCATACTGCTTAAACAGGATGTGGCGTCCGCATCTGAAAGCAACAGTGGACGACAGAAATGGGCGGCGAGACCCAATGGATGGGGTAAAGCCGTCCCGTCAGTATTTCTTCCCATTCATCAGAACTCGCAGCACTGAGCAATGGCAGGAAATGTGCAGCGCCGGGCCACCCTCGATGGACAAGGCGACGCTCGGCTCTTGCCTCCTCGACACGCCACAGCTTGAATACATCATCGGTCTGTCAAACTGAAAGACAGAGAACACGAATGTTGACTAGAGGACAGATTTGCCAAAGAACACAGCACCATTCCTGTGCACCCCGGCAAGCACTGTGAGCAATGAGCTGAAGAAAATACACTTTGACATTTCTGTGTCTGGACTTTCTGTTGACATTGGCCAGTGGTTCTCACCCCCGCTGCTAGATCAGCAGAGGGGAGAAGCCATGGTATGACATGCTTGCAAGGCAAACACAAAAAAAATTGGTTTATAAACATTTGTGTAATTTTTGTATTGTAAATTTCATTGCAATAAAAAAATACACAAATGTTTTAGTAGTACAGTGAAAGCTGTGACTAGGACCACATGTTAAAATCAGGTTGAGTCTTTACACGAGAAAAATGCATGATCCTGCAATGACTTGAATTGTGGTTCAGAATTGCATTGTGCTTGGTTTCATCAGAAATCTGTATAGAATTGCTTGCATCCATCCACACACCACAGTATAGACATTTTGATCTCTGAGCCCACTGGAAGGAATGTCAGTTAAACCCTTCTGTGAAAAATGCGTACACAGCTGGGGTTTCATACGAAGTCCTGCAATGGTGTCATTTCTCCATAATGGGTACACCTATGCCTCTGTTCCCAAGTGGATTTAACCTTTTTACACCAAATAATTAGGGGCTTGAATATTTCCTGAAAGATATCTTTATCGTCTATACATGTGACCAAGCAAAGACGGCCAGTGTTAAATGGGTTGAGAACAGCAGTGGTGCATGAAACCAGTTAGCTATCCAAGTGATGACCATTGCGATAAAGTACATTTACTGGGAGATAATTTCAGTAGTAGAATCTCTTTGTGTATAGGGTTACTGCTGGCTGTGTGTTTTTTTATATTCAATCAAATTATTCATGCTCACAATTAATTATTGTAACTGCCTTTTTACATCGTGGTGAAATATCTGTGGGGAATGAAAATCCACACAATTAGACATTACAGCTGTTGAAAAGAGAAAATGCAACACCACACATTTAATAAGTTTAAGCAACTAATATGCAATATGATCTGACACTAAGGTGTACAAAATATTTTATTTTGCACCGCTATACTGATTTCTGAATGTCAAAGCCAATATTTCAGTCTTGGAGACAAAGTTTTGTGAGTTAGCAACCCAGGTGGGCACCGGTACCATCTATGAATAGCTAATTTGAGCAGACTAATAACAGCTTGTACAAAGTTTTAAGTCAAGTCTGTGATATTTACAGCACAAATATATAAGGAAACTCATTGAAATAATACCAGAGCCAACATATCCAAACCATATAGTCAAGTATAAAACATGCAGCGTATGCTTTATACGCAAATTAATTCTGTCCCTACAAGGCCTCAGTTGCACTGAATAAATTTGATGTTGAAATATGAAAGCCTTTATGAGTCTGAAATATAGCTTGTTCCGAGTTTGTGAATGATGCATTTCACTGCAACCGGACTTGAGCTTTAAATTTACAGTCACTAAACCCAATGTGGGTTTATCACAGACCTCAATTCTGTTCAAACGCTGGGGCCGAACTGCGATCTGATCACAGGTCGCATAGAACTGTCAAGTATGGACGCAACTCAATCTGACCTGGTGTGATCGGATGTTGAAAGTTGCATGAAGTGACTAGTGTAACCGTAACATTAGCAGTCTAGCTCCTGCCCAACAACCATACCTCTTTCAAAGTCAGAGATCTCTTCTATTCATGGTAGCTTAAAGTATTGGGCAAATTCTTCGTTTCACCAGAAAGTTGGCGGTTGACATCAAACGTTTAGTGTATTCGCTACCACCATATAATGGAAACTGCCTGAGGCGTTTTTATGCATGATGGGATGTTAACTGCTTAATTAGCTCGCGCACGGGGTCAGTGTGAACCACTTGCTTTCAATACACTTTGCGAATTGCGTCGCTCCTTTATTGGTGTTTCTTTCATTTTGCCAGTTATATTGCTGTATATCATTTGAACTTGGTATTTAGCACATTCGTGCACCACAACCCATTCTAAGATGGCCTGTAATACATTTTTTAAGACGTGTTCAGAACATGTATTCCACGTGTAAAACGCTTTTGAAACAGCTAGGGTGAACACAGGATTCTGCTATTCCATTTTGGGTGACAATTACGACACGGCAATTACGTCAGCTACGATCTTATAAAGACAATACATTATATGATATCGTAAATTATAAACGTCAAACTAAAAACACATCAATTTATTTACAGTACACGTTGATCTGTAATATCAATCAATGGATGTGTTTTTACACCGGTACAGTAGTAGTCTAATTCAGTACACGTGCACCATGCCGTAAAGGAAGGTCCAGAACAAAACATAAGTAAAAAGTCTTCCCACAAGACCCCCTGTGAATAGCGACCAGCCTTTAGAATGAGGAGCAGAGAGAGGAGAAACAACGCAAGGAAATACAAAATAATAAAGCCGTACAATCCGGTCAGGCCCAGTGGCTCCGTAGAGTGTAAACAGAGGTTCTGCAGTTAGTCCAAGTGTCCAACACGGCTGCCTTGCCCCGCACGGCCACCTCGCAGATGAAATGTCGTCCTTCCCGTTTGGTTGCGGGACCGGTCATGTCTTTTAGCTTTCAAGTTAAACAGACAGGGCTATAAAAGAAGGAAGAAGGGGGAAACGAATAACAATCTGTTTTTAAAACCAAAATGAGAGACGTCTGACGGACCGACACGGGAATGACGGACACTATCCTACAACACCCTTGCTATCAGCCAAATTCGTTGACAAGCAATTACATGAGGTCTGGCATGGCGATTTGGGAATGTTAAGAAAATATAGCTACAGTTGGACATGTAAGCTACCTAGCTATCAATATTTTCTAATAACTCGTTGATCTCCGAAAACGTAGTGCTAGCCTAATGTAGGCGACGCTAAAGCTAACTTAGCTGGTTAGAAACGGGATATATTACAAATAATAATTTAGCAAGCCATCGGTAGAAAAAAATCACAAGTGCAATGTTCGCAATTTAATGCAGAAAAAAATGTTCCGTGTTTATATGACTCAGTGATTGAAAAAAATAAATATAACTCGCTGTACCTTTGCAGATGGTCTGTGCTCGTAATCAATAACATTACATTAAAGATCTAAGTCCTACTAAACAAAAATGTTGATATGTTAGGCTAATAGAAACAGTGTTATTAATGGAACGCCCACTCCAGTGTCAAATGATCTAAACGGTAGGTTATGACAGACTAGCTGTTAATAGTTAGAGATGTTAAGAGATACAAGTTGATAAAATTGTGAGTTTGTGGTTACAGCGAGGATCCGCAATCTTTGGCTAACTTTACTTATGTGGGAGTTTATAGAGTTTACAGCGTAGTAATAACGACAACATGGAAAACGTCCGCCACCTACTGTCTGGAGTATGAAGAGTATAAGGTGAACACCCCAGCGCAGTAGTTATTGGTCCTGGGGACCCACTGTGTATGCTTGGTTTTTGTTCAATTGAACCACTTGCCTTAAGGTTGTTGAAAACATGAGAATAAGTTCTATAATTTTTGTTCCTTACACGTAAATTAATACGATGCTGGGTTGGCTTATCATTCGCTTAGTCTTTGAACCTTATTCCACAAATGGTTTTGTTTCAGTGACTAGGTGTCCATACTCTCAACAGTTAGGACCCAACTGATTTCACCTGCCAATCCATAATAGAATCAATGCAAAATATAACCTCTATTCACATAAATTATTTCTAATCTAGCACATTAAATAGAATGGAAGCATCAGTTGATATGGCAAATTGAATTCCCTGGGATGTGAACGTGGAACATTTATTCTTTATAGACTGCATAGTTATTTCTGATAATACGGCAAACTGGCAGTAAATGTGTGTAATTAAGAATAATTGGTAGTTTTTACAATTCAGAGTTGACATGTACTGACATGTATAGAGTTCACATACTGGCATGTATAGATTGACATGCACTGCTATATGTGATCGAGTTAGATATTTACACCACTGAGACTGGTCATATACACTGCTCAAAGAAATTATGGGAACACATAAAATCACACATCGCGGATCTCAATGAACGAAATATTAAAGTTGAAATTTTTTTATTGATTACATTGTATAATTCGTCGAGAACAAAATGACGTAAGAACAGTCAATGGAAACCAAAATCATTAACCCATTACCTGAATCAGGGCATCAGTGAGCTCCTGGTCTGTGGCGCTACTTAGCGGCGGATGCACCGATACATAACGTCCCAGACGTGCTCAATTGGATTCAGGTCTGGGGAACATGAGGGCCAGTCAATGGCATCAATGCCTTCGTCATTCAAGAACCGCCTACACACTCTGGCCACATGAAGCTGGGCATTGTCCAGCATCAGGAGGAACCCAGGGCCCACTGCACCAGCGTAAGGTCTGACAATGGGTCTGAGGATTTCATCCCGGTACCTAACAGCAGTCAGGGTACCGTTGGCTAGCACGTGGAGGTTTGTGCAGCCCTCCCAGGATATGCCTTCCCAGACCATCACTGACCCACTGCCAAACCGGTCATGCAGGATGATGTTGCAGGCAGCATAACATTCGCCACGGCGTCTCCAGACTCTTTCACGTCTGTCACATGTGCTCAGTGTGAACCTGCTCACATCTGTGAAGAGAACGGGGCGCCAATGGCGAACCTGCCAATTCTGGTGTTCTCTGGTAAATTCCAATCGAGCTGCACAGTGCTGGGCTGTGAGCACAGGTCCCACGACAGGACGTTGGGCCCTCATGCCACCCTCATGGAGTCTGTTTCTGACAGTTTAGTCAGAAACATGCACACGAGTAGCCCGCTGGAGGTCATTTTGTAGGACTCTGGCAGTGCTCCTCCTGTTCCTCCTCGCACAAAGGAGCAGATACCAGTCCTGCCGCTGGGTTGTTGACCTTCTACGGCCCTGTCCAGCTCTCCTCGTGTAACGGCCCGTCGCCCGGTATCTCCTCCACGCTCTTGAGACTGTGCTGGGAGACACAGCAAACCTTCTTGCGATGCCATGTATGGATGTGCCATCCATCCTGGAGAAGCTGGACTACCTGTGCAACCTGAATGGGCTGCAGGTACCACCTCATGCTACCAGTAGTGACAAGGGCACTCGCAAAATGCAAAACTAGAGAAAAATCAGTCAGGAAGGATAAGGAGAGAAATGGTCTGTGGCCACCACCTACAAAATCATTTACTTTTTGGGGGTCGCCTTGCTGTTGTCACTTTAATTTGCACCAAAGCAGGTGATATTCATTCACAATAGTTTACGCTTCCTAACTGGACAGATCGATATCCCAGAAGTTGAATTGACTTGGTGTTATACTGTGTTGATTAAGTGTTCCCTTAATTTCTTTGAGCAGTGTATTATGGCGGTTACATTCGATTTTATGTGAATTGCTGAAATGACTTCTCACTGTCTTACGAACAATTAGCATTTAGTGTGCATCTATAATAGTCATAGAAACAAAGCATGGGAAGCCATTGTGTATCTAAAATGTGCAGTCTACACATTGTTAATAAAGTCTAGCTCAGGGGTAGGCAACCCTGGTCCAGGAGTTCTGGTTATGAATGAATGCAGTTATGGGCACTCCAGGACCAGTGTTGCCTACCCGTGGTTTAGTTATGTCAGGGGTGAGAAATTCTATTCAGGTTTTCCACCAATTACCCTGGCTAAATCAGCTAATTATCTTTATACACCAACACTGCTTCGCTCAGATTAGATCACAGTAAAATGTTTCATATAGGGACAGGAACAGTTTTCAGCTGTCATTCATGTGCTTATCATGAAATGTAGCTAAAATGTCAGATGGCATAAGTTAGGGCTAATTAAGTAATTAAGGCATGAAAACCATGAACAGATGGCCCTCGTTGCCCAACACCGATTTATGTAGTTAAGAGTTAGACTGAGGTAGGTTGTTTGCCTCCAAGACTTGTCAATCAACCAAACTAATGATAGTGAACTTCACCGAAAATTCAATTGCATTACGTAGGGTGACCATATTTTGAATTTTAAAAAAGAGGACCGGGTCAGACGGGCGTTATGAACATAATACTAGGCTATTTCTTTGTTTACAAATCCTTTTTTACATTTTAGGAATTTAAAAATCCTCCCTGGGCGGATATTTTCGGTCCCAAAAAAGAAGAAACGTCCGGGAAAAAGAGGACGTCTGGTCACCCTACGTTATTACCTCACAAAGCATTGTTTGACAGCCATATTACACAAATAAGAACACAGTTTGATATTAGCTCTACACAGTAGTAGTTATACTATCATATGTACTTATCTAGGGATATATTTGACTTAATTTGGATCTCGTTGGTTGGTGGCAATATTGGATTTGGCTTTTTGCATTCACCTTCAACGTCATGAGTACGGTAATGATTTAAATTTTAATTAAATGTATAAGATCCCATTTGTTAGCGAGATGTAGCAGCAATTCTGCTTTGCATGACAAAAGTTACTTTTGAGCATAGCTTGAGCATATGCTGCAGTGTAAAAGGAAGACAAATGGAAGACAGAGGCATCATTAAGAGGAACCCTGGGAAAACTGAGCTCATCAAGGCTGTCCTCCCTCGAGACCAAATCGCACAGATGTGCGCTGTTTGTAATAGGAGGGTACAGCTTGTGTGCGAGTTAAGAGCAGCACAGAGAGGGTTTCCACCGAATCCCATTAAGAAATGTGAAACCTTAAAACGTCACTCCAATTTTGAAATCGTTATTTATGCGTTCATTTCCATAAAGCAGACAGTACCGGACGCATGTTCTTAAGACTGCTTCTAAAGCCCCAAAAAATTGGCCTGGATGATGTTTCATACAAACTGGAACGTGTACTGCAACCGGAGGGAGAGGTAACAGCTTAAAAGCAAAATACTGAATTTCATATCAGTTCAAATCACTTTCCCCCTCCCCACCACCTAAAAAATAAAAAGTGCTGATGGCTTCACTCAACGGCAGTTTCCAAGGAAACCTGCTTTTAAAGTTGCCACTACATAATACAATTCACTTTCCATCATGCTCCGAGCTTGCATCAATCATCTAAGTGACTCAAATTACTAAGCAGTGTCAGGCACCCCCCCTCACTTCGAGGATAACATCCGGAGGTGCTGCATTTGATCTAATAACATGTACCGTATTGGAAACAGCACAGATATTTGGAAGTCAAGACTGGGGGCTCTTGATAGGTGTATTCAGCCAAACAATTGGCACTCGGTTCAGTGATAGGAGCTGTGGCAAAAGTCAAAAAAGATTGATGCGTGATTGGTCAAACCAGGACAGGCTTATAAATGCAATACCATTGGCCATTTCAGCAAATTTAAAAAGATCTGTAGCAATTTAAGGGAAAAAGGACAACACCATTCACTGCCATTACACTCATTGGGTGATTTTGATCCAGTATGAGGGTTTAAAGGTTCATACTACACAACTGCCATGCGATGAATGTGAAATCCACATTTGAGAATAAACGTTACGGCCCCTATATACTAGCTAGCATTGCAGTTTAAGCATGTGTCATGGAAAAATACCGCCTCCCGTCCCCCGCCCCCTCACAATCAACAAATTTCACATCTGTTGAATTATTTCTGTCCATTGCTCAACTTCGTGCTCATGTCCTTGGGAGAAGAAAAGAAACAGTGGAGGAGTCTGAGTAATATGAGTTTTACAAATGCAAGTCATACTTTATTTTGGTTAGAAGGGAATGTTTGTGCAACACACAACGCCTCTTCAAAAAAATTGGAGAACAAGAGGGAAAAAGAACTACATGAAGGAGAACATTCTACCCCCACCCTTGATAAAATTTGAGAATTTTGCGTAGGGAGGCAGGGCACCACCTGACGATGCCTAGCTCATTAAACTAATTTGACCGTAAAACTGCTGTGGCCGATCCGCATTTTCTTAAGGTCACACAAGCTCAAAGGTACGAGAAGATTTGGGGGAGTAAAAATGTGCTTTACAAATCCCATTAAGAATTCCTCAGAAATGAATATACTCAGGCAATCTGGACACAGCCGTGCCAGCATAATCCCTGAGGAACTGAGCTTTTAAATATTCACTAAACTCTGCTGTCTATCTTCAGTCTCGGGGGGAGGGCTGTCACTTCTGAATCTGCAACAGTTTAAAATAATGTAAATAGTTTATTGGACCCGTAACACATTAGGAATTCTGTCAATAAACACAGTATCAGTAGTCAAGTATACTGGCCTCCTCCAACTATGGACATTGCAACATTAATGTACGTTAAGGGTGTGAGTGATGTGTGTTGTGTGGTGGGAAAGTGTGAGAGTGTGATGTGTGTGAGAGTGTGTTTGATGTGTGCGTGACAGTGTGATGTGCGTGTGGGAGTGTGTGTGTCAGTGTGATGTGTGTGAGCGTGCGCGTATGTGTGCATGTAAAAACACCATGCACACCAAATACATCATTTCCATGATTCAATCCAGTGGAGGCACTTCACATCATTAACATTATTAACAGAAACTGCAATAAACAAGCTGCTTTATTCCCCTCCCCATCGGGCTGTGACATCTGCATTAAAAAGGGGGAACTGATACAGGCCTGAAGTTTAAAAAGGGGGAACTGATACAGGCCTGAAGTTTAAAAAGGGGGAAATGATACAGGCCTGAAGTTTAAAAAGGGGAGAACTGATACAGGCCTGAAGTTTAAAAAGGGGGAAATGATACAGGCCTGAAGTTTAAAAAGGGGGAACTGATACAGGCCTGAAGTTTAAAAAGGGGGAAATGATACAGGCCTGAAGTTTAAAAAGGGGGAAATGATACAGGCCTGAAGTTTAAAAAGGGGGAAATGATACAGGCCTGAAGTTTAAAAAGGGGGAACTGATACAGGCCTGAAGTTTAAAAAGGGGGAAATGATACAGGCCTGAAGTTTAAAAAGGGGGAAATGATACAGGCCTGAAGTTTAAAAATGGGGGAAATGATACAGGCCTGAAGTTTAAAAAGGGGGGAAATGATACAGGCCTGACGTTTAAAAATGGGGGAAATGATACAGGCCTGACGTTTAAGGGATGGGCTGAAGCAGAACAGGGAACTCATCTAAAAGTAACAGTTTTTAGCCTGGTGAATTAAATTATGGGAACTGGTCAGAACCCGTTTCCATTCCATTAGATCATCTCTTACTCCTCTGAAACCCCGTATGTTTCAAGGAAACATTTAATCTTGGAAACATGCTACCTTGGTACAAGTAAATGTCACGTCTGTCTTGCGCTGCCCTTAAAAACATAAATTAAAAATGTATCACCACTGCAGTGGTACAGTAATAAGAAAAAGGTAGCACAAATCCCAGACTTGTTTGCCGTATAACCACAAGGCACATTGGAGACAACGAAAGGGCAAGGATGTGGGGGGGGTCAATGGAATAAAACCTGCATTTCAAAATAAAGATAGTGTGCCAAGGTTTCTGCTTGAAAATCATCACTTGTGCATTTTTATTTTTAATTCAGTAGGTTTTGAATATTCTACTTGTATTCCATGTCATATCTGATGTGCTCCAACCTTGAAATATAGAAAATAAGTCACTGCCCTACTGTTTTTTCAGCAAACACAAGGAATTAAGACTATAAGCATGTTAAATAGAACAAATAAGAGTAAAGTTTGAAAATATAAAACATAAATTTAAGCATTTGTTACAGCCCATTACTACAGATATCTACAGTATAAAACTTAGTTACAATAAAATATTAATTCCTTGTCACCTAAGAAACCATTGTACTTCTATTGATCTATTAACTTAAGAAAACATATGCTGCCAATTTGCCATCACTGTCCATTATGACCAGTTTGATTTCCCCAATACATGCTTCAAGTCCCAGGACCAAATACTTAAGGCTTTTTTGAGGGTTGTCAGGGAGGGAGACACAGTGAGTGCATGTGTGTGTGGATCCGCCCACAGAAACACTACTCGAACCCGCACCCACAGGCAACATTCAGAGAATAGTTCTTATTTTAAATTACAGTAGTATAGTAGTGAAACCAGTGTACATTAAAATAAACAATACATTTGCTATTCTGCTTTTGAACAAAAGTATTTCTTTCCATTTAACCTCCTGCAGTTGCAAGTGATCAAGTTGTTTTTATCACATATGGCCGGGGTAACTCTTAATTTACAAATTAGTAGCAACTAAGTCTAACTTACATTATTATAGCAAAAACAAAAACATCAATATTCTAATTTGGTTCGTAGTTAGGATTAGTACTAATCTGTTATATACTATGTCAGGTGTGGTAGAAAGTTTAGTCTTCCAAATGTTTAACTCCCACCCAACAAACCAACCAAATCTCACATTTCAGTTATTCAAGTTTTTTGTTAAAATGACCCAAAACATAAAACAAAAAAACAAAACAAAAAAAACTTAAGTCATGCTACCACTTCCAAGGTTGTTTTCCAACTTCAGGCTGTGCCACTCACGAAAGAGAGAGAAAGAAAGAAAACCACGTTGCACATTACCGGAGAACTTGCTTGGCGGTACTTGAATGCATGAGAAACTCCATGTAGACACAGACGCCTGAATTTGTTCCTGCATTGTAGTGTTTGAGAGAATGTCAACTTCTCTTTCTCAAGGGTACAAACTGTACAAACACCTGATAAGAGAGAGCTTCCCTTCAGAGAGAACCAGTTTTGGCCATCGACCTGATTGAACACATTTAACAGTCCTTTCAAAAATAACTTAATTCAAAATATTAATAAACATGTATTAACACTAAACATGTACAAAGTGTCGGTCCTCTGAAGAGTCAAATTAACATTTGATTCTTACAAATGAGCAAATAAAAAATAAAATAAAAAGTAAACTTCATGGGGGGGGCGGGGGGGGGAAGGTCAGCAGTCCCATTAAAACTGGTCAAATGAGAAAATGTACACAGGCATGAAAATCTATATCTGTCATGCCTCAATATTCTTTTCTTCTGAAATTGGTTACATCTCTTGGGTCATCCCCTTCATAAAAACACAATTATAATGATAGGTTTAAAGCAACTAGTGGTTGAGAGCATCCACAAATTCTTCAAACTCACTAAGATGGAATTCTACACAGAATACGTGTTATTGTGTGGCAGATACAACTAATACAATTAAAAAGATTTATGAAAGACCAATGTCTGAGGGGAGAACATGGCCATTTTTAAAAAAATATATTTTTTTTTTTAACCTTGACCAACTGCTTAAAATTCCCATGTATGTTGTGTTTCAATTTAAATTACGGCTCAATTTAAATGATAACGTGACATTTCTGTCAAAATCAAGTGCTGTCAAAATCATTATCAGCACAGACCATTGCTGCAAAAAAACACTGCAAAAATAGGATACAGTGTGGGGAAGGGCAGAAGTACTGCCCAACACTAGCTTTTGTGTCAGTTGTATTGCCTGGCTAACCTTTGCAAAGTTAATCTTTGAGGTCCAGCAATATTTTCAGTGTAGAAATTCATTTGTGTGTGGAAAAGCTTTGGCAAATCGCGTTTTGGGTGAGGCAGTTACGCTGAACGATTTGGAAACATTTTTGGCTGGTTCAGCACAGATGAAGGTCCTGTGATGTTGGAGGACTGGGGGGGGGGGGAAGGCGTGTTGGTGGGAAACGGTGTTGCATAGGGCTTCTGCCACTGTGAACAACAGGAAAGACAGATCGAGCTCCACACGCCCCGAGCATCAGAAGAAAATGAACAGCAGTCCTATATTCTGCACTGAGCAGTTCTGCATCTGTGCAAAAACATGTTGCGACAAAACATTGTTAGATCAATGTAATGGCAAAGAAAAACAGGCATAATAATAATTAATAATAATAATAATACCACCAGGATTAGTACACTTCCAGCTGCTAGCATTCTAGCTTGGAAGTAAAATGAAATAAAAATGGACAAGGGGTGTACTATAACAGGAATGACAACCAGGGGGAAAAAAAGGAAATGAAGCCCATTTAAAATACAGGAGAAAACAGCTCGTTCTTCTAACAAGTGAGTAACATTGAGGAGCGTCGTTTAGAAAACCTTTCAATTGATCACTTGCAAGATGGACAACAACGAAAACACTGCTTGCTCTTAAATATATATAGATATGTATATATATATACTTTTTTTAAAAGTTAGCTTCATTTTAATTCATTCATTTTTATGCATTTCTTAAGACTAAAAGATCGATAACTACATAGACAAAAGTTGTAGCTTATCTGTACCCTGGAACCTGAATATGAGTATTTCTACCGTCGCCTGGCTCTGGGGCTCTGCTCATAGAAGGCCTGTGTATCTTGCCCACCATGCCCAGGTTCTGGTCTCGGAAGCAGGGCGCCTGGTATTCCCCACCCATATACTCCATGCCTTGCATCAGATTAGTCTGGCCAGAAGAACCGGCTCCAGCCCTGTATTGTGTCCCTGGGGTGCAATCTACAGAGGCGCCTGATGGGCCCCCGTGGAACGGCATGGCTAGGTCCTGGGATCCCGAGCTGTCACTGTTTGGCGTCGGTAAGATGTTGTTCCACATGGGCTGGAAGTAGTGGCCGTTGGCGTAGGGCACGACCCCTGGCATTCCGTTGACGGGCGGCGAGGGCGCGGGCTTCTCCACTGGGGCCTTCAAGCTGTAGGGCTGTCCGGCGCACGGGTCCTGCGAGTAGTTCATGCCCTTGCAGGGCATGCCGGGTCCCCCTTGACGGTCCCTGGGCAGGCGGCCGCAGTGGTTCCCGTCCTCGGAAACACGCTGCAGGTGGCTGAGTTGATGCTGGTTCCACGAGCGATGCTGCTGCTGCTGCTGCTTGATGTCGTTGTGGTAGACAGACATGCGGTCGACCCCCGCCAGGGGCAGAGCAGCAGGCTTGTCCATGGAAGCGAGGGCGCAGGACGGCAGGGGGGCAGGGTTCTGGCCGGACACGCGGGAGCTGGCGTTGATGAGCAGGTTGCGGTTGATGGGGCTGGGGTTGGCGATCTGCCCCTCGCACACTGAGGTAGTGCTGATGCCGGGTCGCGGCTGGCAGAACTGGCTGATCTGGTGCACTATGCTGCTCAGGTCTGCCTGCCGGTTCTGGTGCCGGGACGAGGCCATGGACAGCGGAATGGTTGAGGTAGACACTGTCACGTTGGGCGGGACGTCGCCGTCCGCCATCTTCCTGGGGCCGTGCAGTCCCGGCAGGACGCTAGGGGGAAGGGGGCCCAGGCTGGGGGGGTGCTGGAGAGTCTGTGCTTGGGGCAGGACCTGCGGGTGCTGCAGTTTTGGCAGCTGGGCCATGCCAGGGAGGTGCCTCTGACCCTGGGGTGTTGGCGGTCGCTGTAATGTCTGTGAATGGGGCAGGCCTGTCTGCAGCTGATGCTGTAAAGTCTGTTGCTGCTGCTGTAAAGACTGCTGGCGCTGCAGTTTCTGTTGCTGCAGTTTCTGTTGCTGCAGCGTTTGTTGCTGCAGCGTTTGTTGCTGCAGCGTTTGTTGCTGCAGCGTTTGTTGCTGCAGCGTTTGTTGCTGCAGCGTTTGTTGCTGCAGCGTTTGTTGCTGCAGCGTTTGTTGCTGCAGCGTTTGTTGCTGAAGCGTTTGTTGCTGAAGCGTTTGTTGCATCGTCTGTTGCTGAAGCGTTTGTTGCTGTTGCTGAAGCGTTTGTTGCTGTAGCGTTTGTTGCTGTTGCTGTTGCTGCAGCGTTTGTTGCTGTAGCGTCTGTTGCTGTTGCTGCAGCGTCTGTTGGCGCTGCAGGGTCTGTTGCTGCTGTAAAGCCTGTGGCTGCTGCAGCGTCTGTTGCTGCTGGTGTATGGTCTGTGCGTGGGCCAGGCCCTGCTGCTGCTGTAAATTTTGCGGGTGCGCCAGGCCCTGCTGCAGCTGCTGCTGTGGCTGTAAAGTTTGCGGGTGAGCCAGAGCCTGCTGCTGGGATAGGGACCTGGCCCGGGAGAGACCCTGGGGGTGGGGGACAGTCTGGGGGAGGTTTAAAGTGCTCGGAGTGACGTAGGGCCCGCTGGGGGGGTTCATGGCGACCTCTGGGAGCAGACGTGCTCGGCCGCCTTCAAAGCCTTTGAGGATCCCTTTGAGGGGCCCGTTGACGATGGCGAGGAGGCCGGTCTTGGTGTTGGCCTGAGACGGGTATGGGCTGTAGCGCTGGCTGGAGGTGTCCAGGCCGTTCACGGTGCGGCGAATGTGCTTCCTCTGAGGAACCTTGATGCTGTTGGGGAAGATTTTTATCGTCAGTGGGCTGTTGGCAACTTTCTTAGCATAGGCATCCAGTTCCGCTGGGGTTGGATACTGAGCAGATCTCATTTTCTGTGTAGTGTCCCCTACAGAACAAGACAGACAAAAGGAAAGGTTAGTTTAGGCCTGAATTAGGGTTGCCAAATTCCGGGAATATTCAAAGGTGGAAACTTCACATGGGAATTAACGGAACGGAAATAAACTAGAAGTGTTGGCGTTATTTTTGCTAGCTGCATTTAACTCGTCATATGCAGACATAAATATAAACATTTTGTTTTGTCATAAGCAGAAATCCATGCAAACATTTGTGAGTAGAACTTTAATGGATTCTTTCATTGAACAAAAAACATGAATGTTGAATAAAAAAAATGTAACCCCCCCCCCCCCCCAATAGTTTGCAGAATGCTCGGAAATATCTGTGCATGTTATAAAAGAATGCACTGCACGCGCAATGGAAGAATGCACAGTGCAGGGTTGAAATTCAACTGAATTTGCATTAAATTGGGTTGTTTTAACCTAATCTATAATTGCATTTTTTTGTGTATTTTCCAACTAAATTTACGTTCTATGTTATAGGCTAACTTATGCAAAAAAAATTGGTCAAAATTTCCAAAATTCCCAAGCTTAACTTCCCATGGTAAGTGAAATTTACCGGAAATATCCATCAACCTGAAATGCACAATTCACCACAAAACCAAAACATTTCTCGATTCGGTCTCTCTGCCTATGCTTAATGATAATATATATCTGGTCAAAGTATATTGTAGAATCTTCTTAAGGGTACATTCATGGGTCCCTTTAGTTCCCATTTGCAAAAACAATGTTGACCGTACCGGAAAAAAATCTAATTGTGTATAGTATATGATCAAAAAACAGCAGGGAGCTTTCATTTCAATAGTGTGTTCTCTAGTTAATTTACAGTATAATCCCGCATATTCGGCCCTGTTCAGATTGGATATGTGAAAAGTCTGATCATTTTTAATTGTTGAATTATTTATCTGGATAATTAAATCCTGCTCCTCTTTTGAAAGCAAGAAAGCCACATTCCTCATTAATTAGGGTGACATGACATTAGAAGCATTTAGCAGCGATTCAGCTCGGTGTCATTTTCACTCCAGTGTAAGAGGCATCCTTCCCCATTTACAGTACGCCACTTTAATCTGCTTTCCTGCCACAGGACATGGTGTAAATAAGTGTCCTTTTCAGGACTGGATGGCTTCTCATGACTTGAACTGCACCTACAGTTAAATTCTACCTGAAGAACCTTGAAACAAATGCACAGTGATATTAGCATGCATTTGCATTCATCTCTTTTGGCAGCTAAATTAACTGGCTGCGTGTGGAGGATTCATCGTCTCGGAAGCGCAGGCTCATAATTCATACTCGGTGCAATACGATGCATTTGCCTCCACTTTCCAAGGCCCTTATTAGTCACAATACCTCTCTGCACAGATGGCACATATCTGCACAACACATTGATAATTCTTTGTGAAATTGCGCTAAAGACAAACTGTCGAACCGCAACTGCAATTACTGTTCACTAATATTACAAAAACAAAATGATTTTATTGGTAATATGGCAATTACTTTTTTTTTGTAATGGGAACCGACTGCATTGCTCACTGAACAAAAAAAACTCCTGCTCATGAAATCATGCGAGCATGATTAAAGGACGTGCTTCATGCACCATCTTAAATCCCAGGTTCACATATAAACACACTAATTGTCAAAAAAGCGACACATTAGCACAAGAGGTGCAGATGCATATTAGATGGCTTACTCTGGGAGACGGCCATTTCAAATGGAATCCCAAGAGGACAAGCGCGACTGGGGAAAGGGCAACATTCATTTTTAATAACCCTAATGCTAGCAGCTAGAAATGTATTAGCTAGCTGCAGATTGGCCAATAAGAAAACGGGAAACTATCCTGAGGGAGGAGACCAAATCAAGGGCGCCATGACAACTGAGGTAGCAAGGGACACTACAGTAAATGCAATCTCAGGAGGCGTTACACTAAGTCTAAATACAATGTGTGAGATGAGACGGAATAGAGGATTAAACTGTCCAGTGTTTATATTGATAAAGTTAACACAATAAAAAGTTGTAAGCAGGATGGAACACGTGAAACAAATGGGGTGTTTCCCTTCCACTTAAAAATGTCCAACTGCATGTTCAAATGGATCGCACTGTGACCATAAAAACAGCCTAATTGCATTTGGTGGCCTACTGTGAGCCAGACAGGGAAGGAAAATGCGACTTTTGCACTTAATCGCCATGCCCACTTCAACTGTGTCATGCATGCTTGGAGGGCTGCGCTCATTAAAGCACAGAGCACACGCATCCTGTCACAATCTGCACAGGATGTCCTTCTCTACAGAGTGACTTTCCTTCTTTAAACAAGCTGTAAATTGGCTGTGTCCCATTGATTTCAGCTTGTGCATCCTTCACATACGAGGTGAAAATGGTCAAATGCGGGGTTCATTTCAAGGTTATTGGGAAATTGAGAGTTGCCTGGATTGCAGAATAAAGCATATAATTATCCGGGAGCACTGGTGCCAAGTAAATATTCACATTGATGATATTCCTCCATGCGCCATTACAAAACACTAGTACATTTATACACAGAGCTCATTTCCATACTTTTCCAGGGCATTATTTTCATAGGTAGACCCTTTAGAATTGCACAAGGTAGTCAGCTTGGTTAAGCTTTTATTAAGGTAGTCAGCTTGGTTAAGCTTGTATTAAGGTAATCAGCTTGGTTAAGTCTACAAGCTATGCTTGTCGATGCGTTTGGTTTAACCGGTGGCCTATAGTGCACGAGCATACACCGGTGTAGTCATCTACATACCCTCAATACCAGTATTTTGTAATTACAATTTAGAAATAAATAAAGTAAAAAAATAAATAAAAGCACTTAAATGTTGATGTTATAAAATTTATATAATAGACTATATTCACATGCTCAATAGCTGCAGATATATAGCCGCCAGTTCTCCTCAATTAGACTGTTAGGCGAGTAATAAAATAATTGCATCGCAAAATTGTGCACAATTTATCAAAATTATTTAAAATTGTGGATACACCAACTGTTCGTTCTCCGCACTCACTCTGAGAATATTCATGGCAAAGATCTGCAATGCGCACATTTTGTCATTTAAACGATCTTGAAGCGAAGATTGTTAAAGATATCCTTAACTTCAGGTTGCGCTGAACGCTAATGCAGTAGATAAGAGTATATATTTTTTTGTTACGTGTATTTGATTAAAACATTTTTTCTAAATTGAATGTACCGTTTAATCTCCCTGGCATGATGCGAGATGTAGTGATGTTACGCTTCATACCGAAGCTTCGGATCATGCATCGAAAACGTGAAGCAGTTTAATCCAAAGCACTGTGCCGATGCTTGTTTCGTATGGCCAGAAGCACGTTATCAATTACGTCCGAAGCTTCGTTTCGTCAGACAAACACGTCACTGGTTTGGTTTTGGTGTCGGATTTTGGCATTGGGTTTAAAACAAGCTGTATATTTGAAAACGTGGTGTGCTCCAAGCACGTTCGCTGTTCAGTAACAAAAACACTTCACGGCCGAATTGAAACTCACTCACTGTCATCCGTGTGCATTTCACTCTAATTGAGCCTTCATACATTTTCTGGCAACATGCTTAAACAAAAGAACGTTTATATAGCATACATAAAAAAAATAAAAATGTTGACTAAACTTTTGCTACAGAAATAAACAAAGATACTAACCCCGATCTCTCCATGCTTATTGCTGTGCGCTAAACTCTCACCAATATTATTAAACGGTGGTAGTTGTAGGCCGACTAATTAAATGCGTATATAGCCTAAAGGAATAATATAATTTTCCGTTAGGGTGTGTGTTCGCTGGCTGTAAGAATAGGCTTATTTGAGAATTATTCATACCCCAAAAATAATACAAATATAATATATACTCATAAATAATTTATAAAGATTTATGAATTAGGCTAGGCATCTCATTACATCACAGAACACTCAGTGTTCTGTGATGTTGTTAGTGTACAGTCATTGGTTAGGCTACTAGATTAATATATAGCCTATAATATTAGTTGGCTATATTATATTAATATTAAATGATATATTATTAGTATATTATAAAACGATGTATTTGCTGGGCAACATTTAACGATAATGAGCATGCTGCTTCACGTCCAACTTTAATTCTTCTGACCAGCTGATGCCACTAGTGCACATTGTGTTAATCAAAGCTTTGAGTAATGAACCCATTTTCAACACAATGGGCTGGAAAAGCTTTGTTGCTTCAGAAAGCTTCGTTTCCCCATCACTACCGAGATGTGCGTTAACCTGCCAATAGAATATTCAGATTGCAGGTTAACACCAGTGTCAAAATAGTAACACTGACAAGCCTAGTCCAGGCTCATATGGTGGTCCTGCTGCACATAGCCATGTGATCGCTCAAAAGCCAATGTAAAGAAAATGACTGGTCCTGAAACAAGAATCTAAAACGATGTGAAACTTGAGGCTCGCAACACAGTGGCATATGGTGGACTTGTTTAAGCCTTAAGAGACACCGTTTGGTCTTCCAACAGTAAACACCAATTATTTCATTTTTTCCCTTTGGTTTCCTACTGGCAATAAAATGGGGAGATCTGTAGAAATCTACTGGTCAAGCTTCCAACCTCCTTATCTTCAGCTTCCTCCAGCTCAACACACCATTGCTCATTGCTGTATGCACTTCCAAAGGGCTGGGCTGCCAAATTAGTTTTAAAGCCAGTGTGACAAATAGGGCCCCTGAGAAGCGATTCATTTTGCGGCAGGAATTGCTCACCCAGAGACAGGCAGTCTGCAGACCACCAGCGTCTCAGTGTGAACAGCAATTATGAAGTGACATTCTGAGGAAGATGGCTTTGCCATTACAGAGAGGGCACAAGGGGGCAAGAGACTCCCTCACTTATATTCAAGTCTTATTCTTTGGATGAATGAGGGGACACATATGTGCCGCCAGGCTAATTCACTTATTTAAAGTTGATGGTTTTACTTAAAGCACAATTACAATATATCCAGGGTGTCCCAAAAGCCATGTTTTGAGATTATAACAAGTAGCAAAGGTTGAGTTCAGACTCTTTGATTACATTGACTTTGCCCACAATCCATTTTCCAGTGACTCACAAACCACAAAAATGCACAGTTAAAAACTCCCTCACATCTTTCACAGTAGTGTTAATATGTTCATTGCTCAACATTTTATCTGTAAAATTGGAGTTTCATTCCTGATTAAATAATTTCAGTTTCGTCTGTTTATACATTGAGGTACTGCTATGGAAAGCCTTTCAACAGCCATCTTGAAACAGAGTTGCAGAGCTTTAATCTTTTTTAGAAGCAATTTTACATAACAACCAAGCAAAAATTGCTAATTCAATGTTAAGAATATTCAGGTTTTAATACAATTCCATAATTCAATACTTTAGCACGCTGCCAATTGTTTCAAACCAGTTATCAGTACGCACAGACTTAATTACAAATCTCTTTTTTATCAAGTTGAAGGGCAGAGGAAGCACTCACATTTCTGAAGTCCAGTGTTCATCTGCGTGTGGGAGAGAAGCTGAAGGGAAAGGTCACCTGCTACTGGCAGACAGGCCAGCATTTCACACAGGCACTAATGCAGCATAGGGCAGTGGCTCCTCATGGCGCTGAAAGAGACGGAGAACAGACACAGCGTTAATGCGTGTGAGCTGCCCAAGGGAACGCAGGCTGACTGCCAAGAGGCACAATTTCCCAAACACAGTTCAGACTCCAGTCCCACGTTGTCTTCGTAGACAATCCAATCAAAACATAGATATCAGGGGAGTACTTATTATTCAAATGGACGTGGAAATTTACCGATTGGCTCTGCAAACACATTTTGTCCCCCGGGACTATTTTTAGTGTACTTTAATTCCAAAACCATGAACAACAGGTGGTGGACTTTAAAAAAGGATGACCAACAGTGCTTTTCAAATCCCTTGTTAACTTCCAGTGAAGAGACAGTTTAATTAGAGTTATCTGGCATATTCTAAAGCTTGATGCATCGTAAAACTTGGTATCCCGACGTGATCAGCTGAATCAAAGTTAAGCTGGCTGGCGAAATTTATAATCACTACAAACACACAAGCTGGGGCCGCAAAGGACTGTGGGCTAATTATTGTTAGCAATCAGTGATACATTTGTAGGGGCACAAAGGGACAAGGAGAGAGGGAGAGGGAGAGGGAGAGGGAGAGGGAGAGGGAGAGGGAGAGGGAGAGGGAGAGAGAGAGGGAGAGAGAGAGGGAGAGAGAGAGGGAGAGACTGTTACCAATAAGTGATACATGTGTAGGGGCACAAAAGGGACAAGGACAGTCAAAGCCATCAAATGTTCCAATAAAAACTGAAGCGCTTTGCTGTGAATATGAATATTTAATTTATTGAGCACTCCTTGCCACTGTGAAAAACTATATAGTTCATAGTCTAGCATGACCTCGGTGTGACCAGGCGCTTATGGAGACCCGCTCTCCTCTACATAATCTGACTTTATAAAGTGGTCAATACAGACCCGTTGCCCCATCCCACAAGTGGACTCCATTTCAGAGCAGCCAGCGCCGCAGTATTTGTGGTCTCGTCAGAGGTAGGTCATGAAAATGTATTCGTTTTGTTCAATAATACTCATTCGAGCATCCTGTGGCAAAAAAAAGGACCCTCTTTGGGTTCTCAGTTTAGTTTTTTCCTCACGATTCATCGTTGAGCTCATTGAAAGTCAGCAGTCTGGTAATAGGTGTAGCTTGACCTAGGGCTGGGCGATATACCACAATGATAATTATCTATTGCAATAACGTCCATCGCCGCTATGTGGGGCATTGCCTTTCTTTTAGTCTTTTTTTCTTTAATTATACCTGATGCGGTAGTAATCTAAACTTCAAATCCCGCATGAAATTCTTCCGGGGAAAAAAACGTCATCACTGTCTACTTGGTGTTGATAAAAATGGATGTTGGCGTTGCTCCCTTCATGTGGTTGACCAAAACGCTTCACATGATCACATGGAAGCTGCACAACCCTGCTACCGATTGGCTGTCTTATCAACACACAGTAGATATCAGCGGAGATGTTTTTTTCCAGAAGCATTTCACGCGGCCTCTGAAATTTGGATGTTTACTGCCGTACATCGGGTATACTTAAAGAAAAAGAGACAAAAAGAAAAGCAGTACCACACGGTGGGGACGACCGTTATTGCATTCGATAATTATCTATGCTGTATATCGCCCAGCCGGGACAAGCCAAACTAGCGACGTCACAACCTAGCTTGTTCCAAAATGGCCGTGCACTAGTTCGAGTCGCTTCAAAAAAAGCCAACTAGTTTATTTTTGTAGCACATACAGGTCAATTTCAGATTTGAATGCAAGGACATAGCTTATCGTAGGTAAAAGCAAATGAAGCAGTCATATTACCGAGTGCCTCACGTCCCCTTTAATACATTTATAATTAATTCTGTTGTAGGCATTTCTCAGGATGCATGAATCACTCCTCACATTCTGAGTAATGGGTCCAGCTGCTTTCCGATTGGTGGGTCTCCTGTCACAGTTGATTTGCTGACTACAGACCACATCAATGATTGTGCTGTAATCCAGGATGTGCCCGTGCTAATGTGAGGTACTCAACACAGATATTCCATCGCACCACCGTTACGTCTTTACTAACCACTTCCCTCAAGCACAACAGGTTTACTTTTAGTGCCGATGAAATGTGGATGCAGCTGGAGCTTAACTGTGTCATCAACAAAAGTGCTTTTGGTTTTGGAAGGGTTGTCAAAAATGTTTTAAAGCTCAAAACATTGATGAGCAAAGTACTAAGTAAAATCCCAAACACCTGACTGTTTTTGAGCACAAATAGCATTTCTGAGTTTGGATGGGGGTTTTTCGTCTCAACCATCCGTGGCAATTACACATGATCCAAATGATCTGCCGATGATCTCCAACAGAACAACCTCAGCACTGCTCTTCACCTGCATTATGCCAGAGACTGCATCTAGCCTGGCCTGTATGAGGGAAATGAACACACTTAAAAAAATATCACACAAAGGTCAGCTTGACAGCTCATTTCATCCTGAGAGAGAGAGAGAAGGCCAGTGTTAATGAAGCCCTGGGCTACCTGGGTGCCCTACATCTGGGGAATGGTGGGATTTTGGGGGGAGGGGAACCATGCCCCTGGAGCCAGGATTGAGAACATGTTCTGTGGCTACAGCAACCATATAGAGAGCATCTCACACATTCACAGTACGTGTCCCTCAGTTCACACGCAAACATGCGTGCAAAAGACATGGGCGCAATCCTGAAACTGTAAACCAACTGCAATTATGCAATGCAGACACTGAGCAATGTGTTCCAGGAGAAGACACTTGAACCACGTAGTATAGATGTGTAAGGATATCGTACTGGAAAACAGAGTGGGGTCTTGGTGTCAAAAAATTGTAATTGACAACACACCCTAAGTTCAAGGCTAAAATTAGATATGTAGCCCATTTGGTACACTAAACAATTGTAGGAATATCGGTAAAGCAGGCAATGATCAGTGTCGTTACGAGAGACACAAGAAAATATCCACCATTATATATGAATCCAAAAAATTGTCTAGACTCGATGAAAACTAGCCGAGCAAATTTGATTCAACACATCTTTCCCCAAAAATAATGAAAATCGATAAAATAAACATGAAAGTATTCGTACATACCTTTATTTACGCAATTTTCTCCACATCAGCCACTTCCCTAAGTGGTGTTAAACTCGGCGCTCAGTTCCACTACAACATTCGTGACCGAGACGCCAATGTAACGAATGTAATAATCCGGAGTTGAATTTCTGATTTACAGGAGAATGATGGGATAGGGCAACCCTAGAGCCGCAGGGCAGGCTGGTTTGTGTGTTTTTTGTGTTACTTAATTGATTAATTTAATTAAGTTTGTCACACACACAAGTTACAACTCACCTCACCTGGTTTCTTTGGTCTAAGTAGTTGCTGTATTTAAGGTGAAAACAAAAACCAGCAGCCCCTGCGGCTCTCCAGGACCAGGGTTGCCTACCCCTGGGATAGGGTATGACCTCAACACGATCGACGTCATTGATATTCGAGCCAAATTGTATTCTTCAGTGCAGTGGCTGATAAGTCGGCAACATACATTTTCCATCACGTAGGCCTAACATTCGTTACATGTTTGACACCACATTATCCTAAAATAGTCCATTTCTATTATTATTGATTCTTGCATTATTGAGGAGTATTTATTTTTCAAGGATCGACAATTCAGGGTATTATTCAGATTTTAGGAAATTTGTAAAGCAAGGAAACGTTCCGATTTTATTTTAGGCATGCCTGAAATTTGTAAGCCTACTTGGACACGAATGTTAGGCACTTCTTTCAGGGTATTTTTCGTGGAATTGCGCGATCATTTTGATACACCACCACGCATATTTAAATGTACATTCTGGTCAGCATCATCGGTAACCAGAAAGAAATGCAGAAACGGTGTATTTATGTAACAATGTTGAAAACAAAAATTCGTACCCTGGTGTTTTCCAATACCATATCCTTACACATATCGTCAATTTAACATGTAATTCAAAAAAGCTTATTGCCCATTCGTATTGCCTAAATGCTTAAATGACTAACGCCTCTACTGAAAGGAGCTTCACTGGCCCAGCTGAACTTTGCATTTCAGCACTGATGCTGGCTGAACCGTGATGCAGACTCAATAAAACATCCAAAAAGACCGACAGCCAGCTCCGACAGACTGACACTGCAAACATAAGCTGCAAATGAAAGCTGTCATTTATTACACAAACACTGCCTTTATCATGCATTGCACATGTGCGCAAACGGCCGAGAGCATTAAGCAATTAGGTTCTAAACAGATGGCGAGCACGTATGTAGCCGCTTTCTGGTCATACTAGCATACAGATTCTGATGACTAACGAATCAGAAAGGAGCCCTTAAGCCACGAAGCCGTCACAGGAACGTCCGTCAGGATCGGAATGTCTTTTTGTTTTTTGAAGAAACCAGCTGGAGTGCGAGAATGAGAGCTGGTAACAAACCAAGAGCACTTCAGAAGGATCATAAATAAAGCTGTCAGACTGAAAATGTGAACACTGCCGGCTTCCAGTGCAAGACAGAATTCAGCCTCCCGAGCACAGAGGGGTGGGCGCGGTGGGGGCTGCAGTAACTATATACAGGAAAAGACAACCATATTCATTATTCAATCTGAAGATAGACAGAAGATAGAGAGTAACCATTTGAAAACATAGCGCCAGTATTTATCCTACAGCTATCCTATGAGTGTGATGGCTAGGGGATTCTAACATCTATCTCACACTCTCTCGCAGTTGAAGAATTGGATTGAGTGACGGCAGTTTGTAACTGGCGTTACGGGTTTCACTAGATTGCGTACTGGATTGATTTGCCCAGTTTCAGTTGGTTTATTTCACAGGAAAAGGGAATGGGCCAAGCATCACCCGCTCGACTCTGTGCTGCGCCCTTTTAATCAACCGTTTTCCTGGAGGTTCTGATAGGAATCAAACCACTTGTCCGCAACCTACAACACACCTGGTGGCAAAGCAGTCAATCTCATGTTCATCGTTTTTAAATACAATTTTAGTGCCCATGATTTCACATATCTTTGCGTTTGTATTTTGAACTCAAATGAAATAAACTTATCCTAATAGCATGGAGACCAGAGGGGAAATGTGAGGCCTGTGGACGTGGTCTGAAGACTGGGCTGACTTGGGCCTAAGGACAGTTTCCTACGGCTGGGGCGAGTCCATCCGGATCCCAGTTTGAACGGTGGAAGTTGCATTTCCCTGGTTTTGTTGCTTTTAGGTTACACATTTGTTAGCCCTTGATCTTGGAGCATGAGAACATTACGGCACATCTTTGGGGTCTAAATGGGGGTTGGAACAGATGGCACACTAAAAAAAATATAATAAAATAAACATGGTACCACATCAGCTATGCAAGACAGGACGACGCAGAGATTGCAGAAAAGGCTGGCCTTGAGGTGCAGCAATCGAAAGCCAGGGTAAATGTTGCCATTTACAGCCAAATAAGCTATCCATAAAACTGTCAAGGTACATATTCATAACAGGCATTTTGATGGCAAGAGAGCTTGCCAATTTGAAGACGTTCACCAGCGATTAAGTTTCCAAAGCTGGTAATGGGGTTTTGCAACTTATCACAGAGTACGTTCACCATGTTTTTTGGCTGGACATCGGTAGCATTTTGCCAGACATTTATATCACATTAGTGTGAAAAACTGCATGGCGCCATTGCGGTAAGCAAAGCTGATCTCATGAGAACAGATGGGGCAGTTCATTTCTCTGAGAAAGTGATCACACGAACAGGAAACAAACTGTTGCACATGTAAATGTGGACAGGGCTAAAGTTTCCATTTCGCAAGCTTTAACTGCTGTGAGAATTCATGCAGCGGATGTTTGTTGCTTCAACTCTGCCAAAAGAGAAAGACATCCACACTTTTGGAACTAAAGTGCCTTAAATGAGGCCCCCAAATAGCTCGCGTTTACCACAGAGGGGAAATGGAAGGACTTCAAACCTTATCCTGTGCACAAAAAAGGGTGAACATAGCAAATGTATTTGTAAAACCCACCCAGTACGTACAAATAAAAATATGAATTTAATTTCCAAACCAATTTATAATGTTATGAACAGATATCCATTTATTTGACAGAAGAACAGCGTGATTACTACAGGATACAATTATTCTTGACACAGTTTTAAAAAATGTCTAAATCCCCTACATTGTGATCATGATTCACCAGGACTGAACAGGATGTATGAAAAGTCCATCATCCGCTGTGAAATTAGCATTTCAATAGACTTTTACATTTTCCAAGCAAGTGCACATCCTCCCCCCTCACAGACAGAAGGAAAACAGCCCAGGCTACACTATGACAGCCATACAGGACGCTAACACACAAATGAGCAACCGCTGCAATATTAAATTATTAGTTGCGTTGACAAGTCAGAACGGTGGTGGCTGGGTGATAAATCATGGGGAATTTACGCTCTGGGTGAAAATGTATCCATACTAAAATCTAAAATCTCCACATGGCTGCGGTTCTGCCCTACTAACGTTGTGGGGGGGGGATTACTTCGTACAGCTGCCCGGCCAAGAATTACTACTGCGCCGCAAATAAATTCCTCTAAACCTCAGACACAAAAATGTGACACGGGACTCGCACAAACTGAAGCTGGGGCTTTGAAAGCCTGCAGAGCTGACAGCCAGTCAGTTACAAACGCAAACCTTTATCCAGCCTCCAGGATGGGGAAGCGGGCGGGTGTGTGATACAGCACCATCGAGCGTAGTGCCCTAGCACTACTGAATCTGCTAGCAACTCGCTACAAAACCAGGTGCATTTCCCAAGTGACACACTATAAACCCAGTTTTGACTTGACTATCACCTGCTATCTCTGTAGGTCAACCCAGCACAAGGTGCAGTTGACTGGCATCCATTTTGGGTGCAGGTGAACCCAGTGCATACATACATATGTGCACCTTGCTCTGCACCCTCACAGTATTCATACGCGCTTCTCTCTATGCACAACCAGTCCACCTTAGGCCAACCCAGCCCCACTTAGGCTAACCCAGCCCCCGTTCCTCACTGTGAAGGTCCTGTCCTTCATGCTCCTGTGAAGGAGTAATGTGCAAGGTGTTTGGCTGTGATTTCCGGCCTCACAGTAACAATTCTCCAGCACGGTTCTGCTTTTCCAGGCAGTTAACCTCTGTGGACCGGGCCCAGCTCCACCCATCTGTGCCCGAGTCTCAGGCCGTTGCTCCGCTTCACGGGGCGTGAGCGGCAAAGCGTCACCAAATCCCCATTTAGCAGGGCCAGCTCTGCTGACCTTCACATAATGAAGTCACTCAATCAATCACAGCACACACACAACATCCATCAGTGGCTGCTGCTTCACCCACTTATTCCTTCAGCGAATACAATGGCTCGTATGCTAACACTGCATACCTGCAGATCAGGTACCTAGAATGGGACCACTGAGCTACTCGGTTTGCTCACAAAGCAAATCGCATTGGTCAATTAAGTAACATTAAGTAAAAGCTTTGAGAAGTTACTGATCACTCTCACAGTTCATGCTGGAAAATGTGTCTGTTTGAAACAATGTGCTAGTCTCAATTCAAAATACATTTCACAGTGCCATCACAAATGGTTATAAGGCCTTTTCAGCACACTAATGAGCACTAGTGCGCCACAAGGAGCATTGAAGCTGCGCTGAGTGAGATGGCTGAAGTCCTTCTGCGATGTCAAAGCAACAACATAATCCAGCCTATTTATGGGGTCATCCAACAGGAATGCCCAGCTGAATCTAACTCACTGGCCACACTACAGGGACCTGGGAAAGGTCATGTAGACCCAGCAGTCACAGCCAAACCATTCCAAGCAAGAAACCAAGAGCGACAGGCTACAGCAGCCACAAAACACTTACTGCCTGTTGAAAGATAACAATATTACAATTTAACAAAGTCTTAAACTGTATCTCAGTTTCAAACAGGGTGGACTGTATACAGAGGGTGGACAAAATATCAGAAACATACCTGAAAAAAGGCTTTAACTTTGAAGCATCGAAACCACAATTACAAAAGCATCTACACAGGCGATTCCTATTCATTTGAATGCTAAATGGTGCCTGAATTGCTCTGCGTCGGTCACAAAAAACGTCAAAATTATTTAAGCTGGCAATGGAAACAGTGTAAAAAATTATCACAACATATGCCCAACACCAAAAAACAGCATCAGCAAAAAAGAAATGTGACCGCAAGTCAAAGCTCTCCGATAGGGACATACGGACACTTGATAAGATAGTTGATAATAACCACAGAACTACAGCTCTAAAAATCCCCACAGAATTGAATCAATCCATATCTGAACCAGTCTCAACAAAAACGTTGTGAGCTTCACAAAGCTGGTATTTATGGCAATATCGCCAACCAAGGCTAATACACAAAAACGCATAACATGGTATAAAGAACACAAAACCTGGATCCCTGAGCAATGGAAAAAAGTGATATGGTCTGATGAGTCATCTTTTACTCTTTTTAATACATCTGGACAGGTTTATGTTTGGAGAAAGCCAAAGGAGGCATTCCATCCACAATGTCTGTTGCCAACTGTTAAGTATGGTGGTGGTTCTGTAATGGTATGGGCAGCCATTTGGGTCCAATGATTGCCCTCCATGGACGTGTAACAGGCAAACAATATGAAACCATTTTATCAGACCAGGAACAAACACAGTTCCCTTGTGATGTCCCCATATTCCAACATGATAACGCCGCCATATACACTGCTTAAAACATTACAGAATGGTTACAAGTACACAAGGATGACGTCAAATGCCTTGCACGGCCTGCACAATCACCAGATCTAAACATATTTCAACCTTTATGGGAAGTACTGGAGCGCAGTGTGTGAACTAGATTTCCACCTCCTTCATCCCTCAAAGAACTGGAGACTCTCCTTCTTGAACAATAGGCCAATATCCCACTACACACCGTTCAGAAATTGTATGACGGCATTCCTAGAATGATTGAAACGGTTTTGAAGGCAAAGAGTTATTAGTTACTCGATACTCAGTTTTTGTAGGCGTTTCTGATATTTTCTCCACCCCCTGTATTTATATAAATATATATAGCCTACATACATATAGATTACATTATCCTTTTTCCAGACCCAGCAGGAAAAAATAGGCTACATATAGGCCTATCCTACATACACAAAAATACCAAATTATGAACTGATCCATTTCGCAATATATTAGCAGCAGCAGTTTTACATGTTCGCCACACAACATGCAAGTCAGATTACAAGCAGTCACCTTTTCCCACATCTATATGATTCATGTGGACAGAGGCATTGTGTAGCTTCCATGCCTTTCCCTTTCTGGCTGTGCACCACTATCAACACGAATGAGGGTAAAGGTTGGGGAGGGGGGGGGGGGGGCTTGGGTCACTAGTTCTGGATGCATACCTCTAAATGAATTGGACCAACAAACAGATAAAGAAACAACAGGTCCATAGGAATGCGGGTAGCAGCATGTCAGTGTGAAGGGCCGACTCGAGGCTACAAATTAAAACTGATTCAAATCAGGATACTGGATCAGCAGCATCTACAAGCACCACTGCTCCTGCATTTGAGCCATTTTGTGGTGTAAACAGCTCTTCTGGATGCTGCAAGAACAAATCCAATCCCGTGTCATCTGTGCCCAATGCAGTACACAGCGCACCATTAAAATGCAGACCCGCACCAATGTGGGTTTTTATTTATGGATCAGAAAGTGTGGGTTTTAAGACATGCTGCTTGTGCGCAATGTGAGAACTGATAAAGGTGGGAATTAGGCTCAATTACACCCAACATTGGTGAAGGTAAAATGCTATAGAGATGCAAAATGCTCATTCAAAAGTAAATCCTGTCACTTTACATAAAGTCAAACATTACAAACAGAAAAAAGCTGGTTCGCCAAACAGCTCACACATTTACATGGCCTTTGTGTGTCGATTGTAGGGCCCCCACAATTGCGTTTTCACAGAATCGTGGAGGGAAGCAACCTTCAAAACATAATCTTGGCTTTTGCACAGAATTTAGTCCTTTTCTTTCCCATTTTCTATTGGTCAGATGGTTTGCAACACATTGTGTCCTTACAAACTATTAAAAAGCAGGAAGGGTGGGAATAAATATCCGATTGGCAGCTGGCTAAACTCAGAAATGACCCTAAATAAGCTTTCTACCATTAAGTCCATCATCATTCACTGCTGTAGGCATGGCGCCCCCACCACCCAAAAAAATTAAAGTATCCACAAATAGAGCAAATGCATTTATGGAAGATCTGTTTGCAGATGGAAAAATTTTGGCGATTAACAATCATCTTGCAAGCAAGAGGCACAGTGCTAATACAGATGCTACCAAGGCCAATAAAGCTAAGGTGAAGCAGAGTGAGTACTGTACTAGAACGATTTATCGAGGTTATTGAGGCATGTGCTGTTGCACATTTCCATATATACCGGGCAGAAAAATGACAACCTTTCCCAATTAAATACCATCCTCAGGTTTAAAAATGGAGAAAACAGAAAATTTCTTAATGATAAAAAACTTGAATTTTTGGAAAACAGTTTGTCCCATTTTTTTTAAATTTTTTTTCAATGGAATCTTCCGAGCCCTACGATTGGGAGAATTTCACTGTAACCTTAACTCAAATGATAATGAAGCCTTTCCAATAATGCATCTCTGATTGCCACTGTCCTGAACCAACTGTAGCCGTTTAAGTCTTTGAATGGGGGTCAGCATGCAGTGCTTTCAGTACTGAAAATAAGCACTTCTTTCTTCCAAACATCAATGAACTCCAGTGGGCCACGGGTCAATATAACACTGCTGACAAAAGAGCCACCTGAGAAAACATTCAATCCAGGGCTCCAGGCAGGGTGAACCCAGTTTTTTAAAAAAGAATCAACTTCCTTGCCAAATAATAGGCAGTTTATTATTTTTCCCCCCCCTGTACTCATGGCTGTAAGGCCTTTTGTACATTTCTCTGGATAAGAGGGTCCGTTAAATTCCTAAATTTAAATTTAAATGCAACATGAAAGCCAAAGGTGGACCACACAAAATAGGCTATGTAGTGTCATCAAGGGCGATCTCCCCATTGGCCTGCTTTGGTAAGAGTCGAGGCAAACTGACAGAAAGGATCATGCCCACCTATTGAGTTGGGAAAGAAAGAAAGCTCACACGAGGCAACCTGTACATGAAAGCACTCCTGAAGCCTCACAGCTAATGGAGGGGATGAGTACTCCACAACTAAAGTACCCAAAATAGAACAATGCGCTCGAGCGTTAAAAACACTACTTGATTGATTATTGTCAAATTCTCCATTTAAATAAACATTTACTCTGAAAGCAGATGTCATACGAGGATAGACACTACAATTATTATTATTTTTTTTAAAGAATTATTATTATTTATTTATTTTTAATTTTTTGAAAGCACTTCAGAACCGCTTCCATTTTTACAAGCCATCTCTGGGGACTGAAAATGGACGGGTTTAATAGCTTTAAAAGGTCTGGGGCATAAAACCATAGCAACGCATTCAGATGGCGAACTGCCTGGGCGGGATGCCCCTCGCATAATCGAACAGAAGCATTATGCATAAAACATTTTAATAAAATGCTCAAATAAGTGGTGCTGCACAAAATCTGCAATGCAAAGCTGGAAAACACTCATTAAAAAGCACACTGCACCTCAAGACGCAATTAAAACCTCCAGACAAACGGCCAGTTACAACCAGCAATGGACACCCATCAGAGCATTGACTAGCACAGCCACTTAGCACCGAGACCCTGTCTGTTATGAGAAAATCACAGAGCTCATCTCTAAAATGCCTGCAACGGGTATTACGTCCCCACATTCTGCAGAAGATCAGGGTTCCAACGAAGTTATGCAACTTGCCATGTAACATTCAGTCAAATGCTTCTAGTGCTTGCTGGACGAGTATCCAGGGGTCTGCTCTCAGCAGAAATGTTTTTGTGGGAATGTACCCTTTAGGTCAGGGGTCCTCAATCTTATCCAGAAAGGGCCGGTGTGGGTGCAGGTTTTTGTTCCAACCAAGCAGTTACACACCTGATTCTACTAATCAACCACAAGAGACTTTGCTAAAGACCTTGATGAGTAGAATCAGGTGTGTTACTGCTTGGTTGGAACAAAAGCCTGCAGCCACACCGGCCCTAACTGGATAAGATTGAGGACCCCTGCTTTAGGTGATGCATATGCTACTTCTAACCAAATAAATGGTAAGGGTGGGGCAACATCCACTTAACCACACTCTTACCTTGGAGTGACTTTGGGTTCTGTTCTTCACATTTTTATTCAAATTAAAGGACGGTGCAAACTCATTTATCCGTTTTATCTGAATGTATTTACATGATCAGAATTAACATGTCAATGTCTATTCTCCAGCGGGTGCCGTTCTTTTTCATAATATGAGCTCGATGTCTCGCTATGGGATGTGACCCTCCGCAGCCCTGACAGAAGTACCTATCTCAAATAACCAATCCTGATTGGTCAGAGAAGCGTGTCCCTCCGCTGCGTGATGTAGTCCCCCCCACTACAAATACCGCAGCAGGAGGACACGCCCGCCATTCTAAAAATTCTTCTCACCTAGAAGCATTATCTCACACCGAGCCTAGTTAGTTTAACTGTCCACAGACGGAATTATTTATTAGCTTCTGTCGACGGACGCTAACTCAGCTCACTATATTCGCCGAGGTTTTGCACGCCAGCTCCCCTCGACGTTTCCTGCTAACACACCAGTTAGCCTCCTGCTTTTAACACTCCAGTTATCAGCCTCTCGCTTCTAACACGCCAGTTATTAAGCACCTGCTTCTAACACACCAGTTAGCTAGCTACCTGCTCCTAACACACCAGTTAGCTAGCTACCTGCTCCTAACACACCAGTTAGCTAGCACTTACTGTAAAAGACACCCGTGCACCAGCCGGTGTTTTTTGCCCCCATGGCGTCCGCTGCTCCTCATGCCAGAGGAGACTCCCGGCTCTGCCCCTGTGGTGCCCGGATTTCGGGGAAGGATACGCACCCCGTGTGTATGAGTTGTCTCGGGACTGACCACGCCAGGCTGTCCCTATCCATCCCCGGTTCGTGTGTGCATTGCAAAATGTTCACGACGAAAAGCTTGAGACGCCGCCTGGCTCGCCAAGCCAGCCTGTCCGACCAGGACCCGCTTCTGACCGCCGCTGCCCCGGTAGCCGCTGACGAAGTGGAGCCCATGGTAGAGGAGGTACGGGAGATGCACACCGACTGGGCCGCCCTGTCTGTGATGTCCCCGGTTCCTGCCTTTCCTTCCGACGATGTGTTAGAGCTGGAGTGTGTAGAGGATGACTCCTATGATCCCCCTCTCATTTCAGAGAGCGAGAATGAGGATGATGCCTTAATCACTCCGGTGCCGGCTGCAAAGCCGGGGCTGCTTTCCGGGGGCTCGAAGGACGGCGAGGACGCACGTCCCTCGTCCCCGGTTCCTGTGGTTCTGCTCGACACGTGCAAGCGTGCGGCAGCGAGCATGGGTATTCCCTGGCCCGCTCCGGTGACACAGCCCTCGCGCTCGCGCTACGAGGGCAGGCTATTAGCACCGGGCGGTAACACGGCCAAGCAGCTTCTTCCCGTCTTTCCTGACTTACTGCTCGAGCTCACCAAGATGTGGAGCGACAAGCCGTACAGCGGAAGGAACCAGATTCCGGGTGCCTCCGTCCTCGACACCGAGAACATGGAAGCCCTGGGTCTCCTCGTCATGCCCCCGGTCGAGTCCCCGGTTGCAGCGCATCTGTACCCGGGTGGCGCCATGGCTGGCTCAAGCAGACGTCCGTCCCTCCCCGCTAAATCGGAGCGTCTTCAGTCTGCTTTGACCGAGAGGGCGTACAAGCAAGCCGCGCTCTCGATGAGGGCTTTGAATGTGCGGTCGCTTCTCTCCGCTTACCAAGCCGACATACTCCACGGTGCACCTAGCGCCGCGGTTTGTCGCGAGGCGGGAGTGATTACGGACCTGTGCCTTCATGTCCAGCGGGTGGCTGTGCTCGCCACGGGGAAAGCTATGGCTTCTCTCGTGGTCCAGGAACGAGCCAGGTGGCTCAATCTCGCCAGGCTGACTGACAGAGAGCGAGATGACATCCTGGACGCGCCCGTCATACCGGAGGGTATCTTCGGCTCAGCTCTGACCTCCATGCAGGAGAGAGCGGAGGCGAGGAAGAAAGACAACGAGGCGTTTGCGCTCTGCCTGCCGCGTAGAGCCCCCTCGCCGTCTCCCCCGCCACGGGGAAAATCTTTCGCCAGTGCGCATCTCCAGTCGCTGATCTCCGCCCCAGGGCCAGACGAGACGAGGAGGGACATTGTCACCGGGCTGTTTGCCGTTGCACAGCCGTGTTCACATGTCCACAAGCGCGCGCATACACACAATGTTCTGCCTTTATTCAAAGAAATAAAGTTGAAAACAAAATGTGTAAAAAATACCGAAAACAAAGCAAGCACAAACAAAATGAATGCTTTGCACATAAGCAACATGTCCGCCGGGCATGTTGTCCCTCTGTTGCCGGCGATGGGCATCCCATTTCCGGCTACGGAGGAATTTACCCAGGCTGCCGCGCGAGTTCGCGCATGCGCAGTACGGCCCGAGGGACATTCTCTCGCTCTGCCACTGGAGGGAGCCATACCACCACTTATGAGCCCTCCCGTGTTGCCAGAGCCCCAGCCGAGATTCTCCCCTTCACTGTGTTTACACATTCAAAAGTGGAGAGAAATAGGGGCTCATCCGTGGGTATTACGCACGATAGAGCGGGGTTACCGGCTGCAGTTCAACACTGTGCCGCCTCGTTTTTCCGGCATAATACAGTCACGAGCACAGGGACGTTTAGCTGGCGTGCTAAAGGAGGAGATAATGTCTCTTTTAGACAAAAAAGCTATTCAAATCGTCTCTCCCGAGCAGAGTCAATCCGGGTATTATTCAAGATATTTTCTCGTCCCCAAACGGGGAGGGAGAGGAATTCGCCCTATCTTGGACCTCAGGGCTCTGAACTGTCACTTAAGGAAATACAAGTTCAGGATGCTGACACAGGCATCTCTGTTGCGTCTAATAAAACCAGGCGACTGGTTCACATCAGTGGATCTGAGGGACGCTTATTTCCATATAAAAGTGTACGCTGCCCACAGAAAGTATCTGAGGTTTGCGTTTCAGGGAGTGTGTTATCAGTACCGAGTGCTCCCGTTCGGACTTTCCCTCAGCCCGAGGGTGTTCGTGAAGTGTACGGACGCGGCAGTCGCCCCGCTACGGCGGGGGGGAATACGCCTGGCCACATATTTGGACGACTGGCTTCTCCTAGCGCGCTCGGAGCAGGAGGCCAGGTCGCACACGGAGTTTGTCACATGTCATCTGTCAGAGTTGGGCTTTGTGATAAACACGGAAAAGAGCAATCTCTCACCGGGTCGAGAAATAATCTTCCTCGGGTTACAGCTGCTATCAATGCCGTTCACTGCGCGCCTCTCGGAGGAGAGGGCGAACAGTTTCAAGGCATGTCTTGCTCTTTTTCAGAGACACTGTTACGTTCCATTCAGGGTGTGTCTGCGCCTGCTGGGCCTGATGGCCTCGGCTATACACGTAATACGCCTCGGTCGCCTCCACATGAGGGAGTTTCAGCGCTGGGTTGCTGCGCTCAGGCTGGACCCCGTGCGTCATGGCGCACGGAGGATTTTGGTGACGTCGGATTGCGTGTTGGCCCTACGTCACTGGCGGGCACCCTCTTTTCTGACTCAGGGTGTGCCCCTGGGCACCGTCCTGTCCAGGAAAGTGGTCACTACGGATGCCAGCCTCCAGGGGTGGGGCGGCATTCACGAGGGCAGATCTGTGAGGGGCCGCTGGAGCCTGGGTCTCCAGCGACATCACATAAATTTTCTGGAGCTCTCGGCAGTGTTTCTCTCTCTGAAACATTTCCTCCCGTTCCTCAGGGGTCATCATGTCCTGGTGAGGACGGACAATACGACCACGGTGGCGTACATAAATCACCAGGGGGGTTTGCACTCACGTCAATTACACATATTGGCACGCAAACTGATCCTGTGGAGCAGTGTGCGTCTCCTGTCATTGAGGGCAACGCATGTCCCGGGGACCCTGAACGTGGGGGCGGACCTCTTGTCCAGGGGTGCGCCCGTATACGGAGAATGGACTTTACACCCTCTCGTGGTGACTCAGATTTGGTCCATTTATGGCCGCGCCAAAGTGGACCTGTTTGCGTCGGAGGGGAACACCCAGTGTCAGCTGTTCTTCTCCCTACACAGTCGGGGGGCCCCCTTGGGGCTGGACGCTCTGGCGCACGACTGGCCTCACGAGCTGCTCTATGCGTTTCCCCCTCTGGCGCTGGTTCCTCCCACCCTGGCGAGGGTGAGGGAACACAGACACTCTCTTATCCTGATAGCTCCACACTGGCCGGCGATGCACTGGTTGGCGGAGATTTATCAGTTGCTGTGCGCCCGGCCCTGGCAGTTGCTAATACGTAGGGACCTGTTGTCACAGGGGGGGGGGACGGTGTTCCACCCACACCCGGACAGGTTACAACTGTGGGCGTGGCCCCTGAGTGGCTCTCTATGACCACTGCGGGCCTTCCTCCGAGTGTGATTAACACTATTCAGAATGCTCGGGCCCCCTCTACCAGGTCTTTGTACACTGGTAAGTGGGGGGTGTTTGAGCGGTGGTGCCATGATCGGAATCACACCCCTTTTCAGTGCTCTGTTCCGGTGGTCTTATCATTTCTTCAGAGCCTCATCGATGATGGCAGAGCCTTTTCGACAGTCAAAGTGTATCTGGCGGCCATTGCCGCCAGTCACGTGGGCTTTGGGGACAAAACAGTGAGTCAGCACCCTCTGGTGTGCCGCTTTATGAAGGGTGCCCGTAGACTGCTCCCAGTCTCCAGGCCGCTTATGCCCCCATGGGATCTGACGGTGGTTTTGGAGGGGCTTAAGGGTCCCCCCTTTGAGCCTTTACAGGGTGCTAGTTTGAAGCATTTGTCTCTTAAGACAATGTTGTTGCTGGCGCTCGCTTCCGCGAAGCGGGTCAGCGATATTCATGCACTCTCGGTGCATCCGTCATGCACTCAGTTTGCCCCAGGGGACGTAAGGGTGTCGCTGAGACCTAACCCAGCCTTTGTGCCTAAGGTGGTGGGTTCATGCTCCCCGATTACTCTCGCTGCGTTCACAGCTCCAGCTGCTGACCAGCGGGCTCATACATTGTGTCCGGTCCGGGCCATACGTTGTTATGTGGACAGGACTCAGTGCTTCCGACGGAGCGATCAGCTCTTTATTTCCTGGGCTAATCCCAGGAAAGGTCAGCCTGTTTCGAGGCAGCGCCTCTCACACTGGCTGGTGGAAGCTATAACTTTGGCCTACGCTAATGAGGGGTTGCGCCCGCCCGCGGGCCTGCGCGCTCACTCTACGCGGGGCATGGCTGCATCCTGGGCCTTGTTCAGGGGGGTGTCTATTCAGGACATTTGTGCGGCGGCGAGTTGGACTTCGCCTCTGACTTTTGTTCGATTCTACATGCTGGATGTGTCGGGCCCGTGCGTTGCCAGCGCGGTCCTTCAGGCCTAGCATCTGGACATCTGGACCCTCCCATCGGTTGGTGGCTGTTCGATAAAGCTGTCTGGCAATTCGGGAGTAACCACATCCCATAGCGAGACATCGAGCTCATATTATGAAAAAGAACTTTAGGTTACTGTCGTAACCCCGGTTCTTTGAGTAATATGAGCGAGATGTCTCGCCAGACAACCCTTCTTGCTGGGCGGTGAGAAGGAATTTCGGGCTTTAGAATGGCGGGCGTGTCCTCCTGCTGCGGTATTTGTAGTGGGGGGGACTACATCACGCAGCGGAGGGACACGCTTCTCTGACCAATCAGGATTGGTTATTTGAGATAGGTACTTCTGTCAGGGCTGCGGAGGGTCACATCCCATAGCGAGACATCTCGCTCATATTACTCAAAGAACCGGGGTTACGACAGTAACCTAAAGTTTTGAACAGTGACCTCAAATTGCGCAATTTATGACATTCGACTTTTCAGATTTTTTCATTAGTTTTTCATTAATGGAAGCTTGCTGAATTTGCTTACATTTATACAAAAGTGAAATACTCAATTTAAAAGTCAAGTATTTACAACGTTAATACATTTTTACAAAGTTATACTGAAAATATACCGACAGAAGCACTATTGTATAATAATCAAAATGTGAATAAATGTAAAAACCAATTTAAGGCCATGAGTCAGCTTCCTGACAAAGCCATATTTTATAATCTTACTTTAGCGTTTTCAGTAGAGTAGAATAGCGCAACACATTTCCCACAAGCACACTGCACCAAATCAACCCTTCACCTAAAGGCAACTCAACACAGGTCAAACAAATGCAGACTCAGAGTCTGCCAACTAGAACTGTAGAGGATTCATCAAGAGATGAGGCTCAGTTGGCCATCTACAGCCAAGTAAGGGGCATAAGCCTAGCACCCATATCAGACATGTGAAAATCAAGAGTGATTGTATTGCGAATGGAAAGGACATACTGCAGAAATCGGTGGATTGAGCGCCGACTTCGCATTTTCTGAAACGAGTCATGATACGCCTCATCGCCCATGGACCACAATGATTTCCGAGGCCTGCATATCAACGCACTGGTTATCAATAGCAAATAGCCACACAAACCTCAAGGACAACCAAATCATTAACCGTATACATTACGCGACCTGGCTCGTTTTCAGCCTTTGCATGGACAGTCTGAACAGTTCAAATCTCGCCGCAGTCTCGCTAATTTCTCATTTTCTGCTTGGGTTGGCTACGTTTCACAACTACACCCCAGCTTCTAGCTGGGCTTCTGCAGGAGGCCTCACTAAACACAGGTGTTTGTTCTCAGAATATTAGTCTACTGCTGTCTGTCACTCACAGCTTGTGAAATCCAAACATGAGGTGTTGAACATTTCTAGCATGCTAGCAACTGCCCTGAAACACATTGGTGCTTTGGAAGAGCTGCAGATCAACCTACACTGTGAATTAACCTAATTAACGATTTCAGTGAGAATCACGTGACCAATTAAAAAAAGCTATACTGAGGTTAAATTCATACATGTGCTAGTTAGGCGAGGTCCCAGCTCTATATTTTAGCTCACATGTAATGTATAAAACTCTCAATAATATAGTCACATGCTTTTCTCACTGAACACACAATTATCCGTATGTTTCCGCTTAAGAGAGCGAGATTTCAGACTTCAAAGTACACATAAGGGGAGGTGAGGCCCCACCCCCCAAAAATAGCTGCTTGAAACACCTGTGTTTCCAAGAAAGTTCCTCACACTGCATAGTTCAGTTACACCTGGTATCCATTTGGGTTTCGCAGTTCGCTCTCAATCACAGAAAGCTGACATGGACAGAGGCGCCGAAATGCGATGCTACCCTGGAATGTCACGCACCGTGATGGACTGAAACCACCACAGCAGTGAAGCAGCAGTTCAACTCAACACTCCTGCCCATCCATCTTTTTTCATTGGCTTACAGCCACTCGACTTGCGGACGTACATTCAAACCAAAATAAAATAGGGCCATTTCTTGTGAATGGCACAAGCATCGAGCAAAGCACAACGCATAACCTGGTGTCTTCGTCTTTGAAGGTCCAATTAGACAACCTTGAGATAAATACTGGCAGTCAATGGGGTAAGCAATATGCACAGCAGGGCCCCAAGGCTTTTCACACAGGGGAGTTGGGTGTTGGGATGAGGGGGGTCAGAGATACTGTAATCAATGATTGCTGAAAGGAGTCGGATGAAAGAAAGCCAAACTAAATGGTCTTTGTTTCCTGCGGTGTGTTTCGTGTGTCCCTCCAAGGCTGAATACAGAGGCAGCCTCCCACGCCTCCCCGGGGAACACGGGGATGGAAGCGCGTGCACAGGCTCACATTTGTTCAGGGCCCCGGACTTTTACGGCCACGTCAGACCTTGGAACCGCGGCTCTGAGAAACATTTGTTGTCAGCTCGACACAATTTCTCACACGACCCCTTCAATCTTCCTGAAAGGAAGTACATAAGAAGAAAAGAAAATGATGCCGTACTGACGAGCACAGAAGGGTACTGAGGTGCAATTTTCTTCGTCCATCCTGATTTTTCATTTTACCTGCATCTACAAATAATAACGCATTTAGGGTGATTATCACACCTTTAAAACATTTGCAAAAAGTGGCAACAAAGATACAAATGAATAAACAAACAGGCAGGACCGCTAGAATGAAACCATCAACATATCAAGTACAAGCAAAGATGGTATTTTTGTACCTACTCAAGAATTCCTGCAATTACCCCACCTCTCATTCAGACATAAAAGACAAGGCATTACAAAGGAAGGCCCGATGCATTTCTAGAATCACATCACAAGTGATTATGCAAAGAGCAAACCAAGCAACGTGCTCACTTCCCAGTCTGGCTGTACTGAAGACGCATAGCACTTTTATAAAAAATATTATTGTACCACCACTGCCATACTCGTTGGACATGACATGTCACTTATGTTAGAAATACTCAACGATTTCCCACAAAAAATAAATCCTCTGGTGCATTACCTTTTCCACTATTTAAACAGATTTACTGCTCCGCATGCTTTTCAACAACTGCCACTTATGTGCTCAGTGCTCATAACTCAAGTGAATGCACTTATGTTCCCTTACATTGCACATCATTCTGGATAAGAGTTTCTGCTAAATTTAACGTAATGCAATGGGCAAGCAGGCTTGCGTTTCTGTATTTCTGAAACGGTATGACAAATGAATGACATAAGCGCACACTAAACATTCCCTGCAGCAGTCATTTGTGTGATAAATGGTAACTCAATGTTACCCATGTACCCTCACATACGGTCCTGAAAACAAAGCCAGTTTCCTTCTGTGATAGGAAGTATTGGCTGGGGGACAGTTTCAATTTCTTCTCCTGGAAATGAGCAGCCTTGCCAACAGCAGCTTTTAAAAAAAGACAAGAGCGACTTAGGCAACCAAAAGCCAGCATTTCTGTGGGCTGACAACGGTTAACCTCAGACCGACTGTAATTCTCAGTGACTGAAGCAAACAAACTCCGCCAGCCAGCCTGACAGAAAATGTCATAAACTATTAAAATACTTTGTTCTTCAAAGACTTCCTTTAACCCGGAAAATGAGAATTGGGTGGCCTCCCTGGTGGCTCATTGATTCGGTTAAAGCAATAGGGCTTTGTGCAGTGATGTGCCACAGTCTGAAATTCCTGGGGCAGGGGCACAAGGTTCCAGAACATAAGCCCCCATCCATATCATCACAAAAGAGTGACTGTTTAATTAAATCATGCATGCATAGGTTTATCCATTTCCCACTTTAAAGCTTGCAGGCAAAGTTAACATTACCAGCAAGGATATGCAGGAGACTGAAGGTGTACACCTCCAAGCAAAGGCATCCGCTTACATTTCAGCTGATGGCATTCCAAAGCCATTCAGCCAGGAAGGGCATGTGCACCCAAACAGCTGGTTGTCAAAGTAACAGAACCTAATTATTAATTAGTTGGGGGAAATGCTGAAAGTGTGTCCAATTTCCAACTCTAGCATCATAAAGCATCAGAGAACGGTTCTGCAATTTTCTTTGCCAAATGAAAATAGCAGGGTTGTCAAAAAAAAAATCTAACTAGGTTATTAAATCATGTCATAACAGCACTATTGTTGAACGCAATATCATCTGCTAGCCTATATTTCACGAACTGGTTGTCCTAGTTTTAACACATCCGGTATCATAGCCTACATATCAAACCCCATGTATTGCCAACTGCACACATTTTGAAATCTTAATAAATGAACCAGCACCAGCCAGTGCATACAGATTAATATATTTTTCTCACCTTAATAGCAAAGAGCCCGATGCCAACATTTTAAGATTTGAAGTTGCCATTTTGAAAAGCTGGTTTATTTTCATTTTCTCTTGATCCACACAACTGCACAGCCAGTGAAGCAGTACGTTTTCATAAGAGGAAAGGTTTATCATTCAGCGTTTATGTAGCCAGCTGCCAGAAAAAGCATTCATTATCCTGGCTTGAATATGACAATTAAACCTTAAGTTACCTTTTCGTACAATTCTCACACGGCCTGAAATGAGTACAAGCACTCGCCTTCCGACATTTCATTCCGATCGGTGTTGGTGTCACAAAATGGTCAAATATGTATCATTGCGATGCACCTAGCAAACACTAAAGTTCATGGTGGGGATCGCGCCATCAGCGGCCTGCTCCCTCCATCTCTGGATTAGCGCAAAGGCTTGGGGTGGCAGCCCTGTGACTCCTGGGGCCTGACTGGGTGGGACTGCCTCACCAGCTCCACTCTGCAAAAGCCCTCATCCAGCAGCCTTCCTGTCTCACACCCCCAGGCTTGGCAAAGACAGCCACAGAACCAACAAAGTGCAGAAATTCAAGTGACTCCGTGTGAATTGCACTGACGGAGACGCGACTGGCTCGACAGCGACTCGTTAAGCAGGGTTGAGAAGCTGGCTTCCGGTCCATCTGGCCTCCTTATCTCCTGCCATAAACACACGGGGCTCCGCCCCACCCCCCACGCGTTACAATAGCCGCTTTCTCCTTTGTTCCGCTGTGAGACGACTCCGGAGGAACATCCATCCATCAATCCCACTGGGAGGCCCCAAACATCTACGTTTCCCACTGTACTAAAACACAAGGGACTCCCGAGGAAAATGCGCATGCATAAATATCCAGTAACCCAGAAAGCTACTGAATAGGGGGAAAGAACAACAGTCGTCAGCATGGTTAGCAACAGCAAGTTACTGGTGTAAGCTAAAAATGTGACAAGAGTCAAAGAATGCTTGCTTTCTTGCTCCTCAGTAAGAAAATAAATAAATGCTGCCAGGACCAACAAAGGAAGTACCTTTTTGGGATTATGCAAGTAACAAATGCCTTTTGAGAAGCCACAAAAAAAACACATATTCCAGCCATTCTGAAGGGATCAAGAATGACATGTACACAAACTCCTATTGCCTTCACAATGAACCCTGCCTACTCTTTTGTAGAATACTTTTCACCACTGTCATTGTGACTACTAATGAGACAATGGATTAGGCGGATGGGTATGCAACTGGGCGGGTCGTCACTCAATTAGGTTTGAGAAGCTGGTTATGGGTCTACTTGGCCTCCATATTTCCATTCTCATTTATACTATGCTCTCACAGGTCACATTGGCACCTGTGATGTACCGTGCACCTCGATTTGTAACTACAAACACCAAAAGCACTGTTAATACTGCTCTGCATGCTAGTTCATACATCGAGTATGACATCAGAGAACAGGCTGAAAAAGACCAATCCCAGATTAAGGCAGGATACTGAGGACAGCTGTGGTCAATCATAATGCAATTTTACCATAAACCCAGGCCACACTTTACATATAGGCTAGCTGAAGTAAGGCTAAGTTAAAACTGCCTTACTGTGAGACTCAGCCTCTCTCACTAGCATACAAAGGCAGTTTATCACTGCCTTGAAAAGAAGAAATCCCTTCATCAATGACCACTTCCAACCCAGAATCAACATTCAGTTTTTCAGTGCCTTTAAAGTTAAAGCAATAGAGAACAACTGACTACTTGATTCATGCCCTCTGGCAAATTATGAACCCAAAACTTCCTTGTGGAGCAACAAGTCTGGTCTAAGCCAGCTTGTGCAGTTCTGATATTGGACAAATTGGGAGTGTTCACACCCAGAGCTGAATGTACAAAAGAAAACAGGTCCCACTGCCAACAACAACAAGCAATACATGCGTTTGCATAAGTGGACCAAAATACTCCATTTAATCTGCTGTAGGCTACCCCATTAGGCCACTCTGCAGTATTTATTTAACTTGTAGAGTTAATGTGGAGTCGCAGACTTTATCTTTCCGAAGGTAGAAGCTGTCTCCTACTTTATATTTAGGAGACAGAAATTGGAAGGTGACTACCATCATCAATACTGTGACTCAGCCAAATACACTAAAGGCTCATTAGAAATGTGGGGCATGCTTTTCAGAAACCTTGTAGCTGCACAGAGGTGAGGGCAATTCATATGACAAATTTTGTAGTCATTTAACCCCCTGAAAAAGATAGAAATCAATGCCTACCAAACAACACTTGGATTAACACTTCATTTTTTAAAATTATGACCACCATTAAGGCTGCACGATTATGGCAAAAATGATAATCACGATTATTTTAGTCAACATTGAGATCACGATTATTTATTGGTTTTCGGAACATAATACTTTTATTGCACTTTAACATATTGAATGCACAGAATGGCGCTTATATTTTCACATTTTCTAACCCTAACCTTCTACTGTGAGAGAGGTAAAATAGGAGAGCTTGATTTGGTATAGAACACCAGAGAAAGTCTAGTAAATTGAGAGTTCTCATTTGTAATCAGACTGTGCCTTCAAAATCGTCACTCTCGATTATTCGTGTTTAGCAACCGTGGGAAGCCAAAATTTTAATCACGATTAAAATTAGATGAATTGTGCAGCCCAATTGTCCACCATATTAAAATTCGACCTCTGGTCAGTCGTCTCATGTTTGTGAACTGTGCATTTACAAGTGATCAACTTGTTGTACCATTGAGGTTGGTCAGAGATACTCAAGGGCTGTCTTGTACGAAATTAAATACAATATTCAATCCCTGACAAATAACCATTTTAAGTAGGCTACAGAATTAAGTGCACACAACATTCCTTAAATCCTTATTTTCTTAAGTGCTTTACAAGACTGGAGTGAGCTTCAAAAGACCTAGCAAGATGTGCTATTGTACAAAACAGAGCCATGATTACGGTTTAAACACTTATCCTAAGTGTCATGTACTGCAAAGTAGAATATAAACAGAAATTGACAATGCAAAGTCAGATCTACGTTAGTTAATTAATTAATTAAACAACACACTATCAGATAATTACGTGAGCACCATTTCTCAAATAAATGGAGGTTATGAATGTTAAGTTTAATGAACTATACAAAAGTAAATTTACGTAACACTTTTTGTTGTTTGGTGAAACGCTTCTTGTCAGGAAATCGACAAATGATATTTCAGTCGAAACTGCGTTAATCATCAAGCTAACCAACTTATTTCCTGACTATTGAAAAGTGAGCCAAGAAGCTCTCAAACTAAACTAACGTTTAGCCAGCATCTGCACTAAAATTCTTAACGCAAGTAATTCATAGACAGATACCAAAATGACTACATATAACTAGCTAGGCAACTTCGCTATCTAATGTTCAATTCAGTAGCTTCTTATACATTTCAAAGCTAATGTTAATGTTCTACCCATGTAATTAAATCAGCAGCAATGCATTTTAGTAGTCTAGATAGGCAGGTTTGGTAGCTACCGTTTCCTAACACTCGTTAGCTAGACAACGTTACCAAATTTACTAGCTAAAATATTAACATTCACTTTGTAGCAACATGTCAGCTCAAACACCTCACTAACGACATGGATGAGAATGCCACCCAGCTAACGTTAGCCATTACTACCTTGCTAGCTAGCAAACTTCAACGATAGACCGGGCATCCCACGCTTAGCTAAAATAATATATAACTAGCGACCTGTATGGAAGTGGAGCACACCGGTTCGTTGCCCGACAGGCTAGCTAATACGAACTGATATTAAATTACCTCCTCTTTGTGGAAAGGTGCTGGAGCAGGATTTGGTCGCAGGTCGATTTAATCATTTCGCTGAACTCATGGTTAAAAATCGCATGGTAAGTAAACAACTACTAGAGAAATGTCAGCGGAAGCCATTTAGCTAGTTAACGTTCAATGAACCAGCTGCATCCTGCTTTCAGAACACACTGTTTGAGACCACGCCCAGAATATGAAAACCCGGCCCATAAAAAAAATCCGGGATCTTCACGATTGGCTCTGAAACAGACAGAAAACTTCGACCGGCACGCTGCAACCAATCAGAAAGCCAAATTCGAGTTAAAACGTAGGGATTCCGGCCATTAGGTCACGAGCCGGATAAAGAACTACGTCACTCCTTTGTTACCTTGCCGACCCATCTCAACTCGGATTTGTACTAAAAGAATTCTTGAGGGGGGAAATGGTGACTGCCAGACAGAAACATGGGATTACCAGACAGAAATCGAACCGAATATAACAGTGAACCTTTAAAGTAATCTCAATCTGCTAAACTGGGTTGATTATTCTAGAATGGAAGTTGACAGACGTCAGTAGTTAGCTAGCATCAAATAAAATAGCTGCAAGAGTAACGTGTTTTTAATATTGTGACTTTAGTTAAAATAGCAACGTCGTTAAAACACTATACTTAGCTAAAGTAAATACAAGTCGTTGACTTGTATCAATACTACGTCTATGGATGCAGATTCATCATGATTTCCAACTACAGTGCAAAATACACAAGGTATTGCGAATAAGTTACTCAAAGTTAGCCAATTCCATAACGTTAGGCTACACAATGTCATTACAATGTACTAACTGTAAACTACACTGCATGTCAAATTTTGCTCAACTCTTACTGACCAGCAATGCAAGTTACGTGGATCACAGTGGACATAGTGCAACCGCCCAGAGACAGCTGTCCATTTGTAATGGACAAGGACGTTTACCAACGTCGTATGAAGACGCAAGCATAGACCCGAGTCACATCTGATTTATGCAAGCTACATCGTGTTACATTTCCAAGCAAACGAAAGGCTCTGGCATCCTTTAAAAAAAACCACACATCACCAACTCTCCTAACATCGGCAAACGGTGGTGTGGGTGTAGTCCATTTTCATACGAATGAAGGAAGACAACCCCATTTGAGAAATGTCAACGCAACTAGTAAGCGAACTACAAACACAAAACAAAAACTCCATGAACAAGTTAAATTTATAGCCAACTTACAAACTTTTGTTTCATTATACGTTACACGGACGTTTTACATCATATGAGAATTCAGCTGAATCAACTATCTACGCCCCCGTGGAACCCAAACTAGGCGTTCATGTCAGCTAACGTTAGCTAATGTACATAAAGACGATACACTTAACTTAGCATGCTAACTTAACTTACCTTTTAAATTGAAGCACGCCGACAACTTTAACGTTAGCAGGTAAAACCTCGAAGCTCTCATCTTAACTAGAAATTAAAACTCGCTGCTCCGAGCGAACTATAAACAAGACTAACAAGCTAACGTTAGCAGCAGTCCCATAGCGACACACATGCGATAAGATTAAGCAAATGTAGCTAAATATTCACTGAACCGGATGAAACCGTTGGAAAAACGTAGCTAGGCTAACGCTAAAGTGTGTCGCCTAGTGCTGAGTTCTAATGGTTCATAGACAGCGAAGTTAGATAGGAAACTAGTGTTAGCGATCAGTGGTAGTATCTTATAATGTGGCCATAGCTGCTGTATACTTAGCTAACGTTCATTTATCCAACTAGCTAACACAGCTTGCGCTTTCAGAAACTAGCACTATGCAACGTTAGCAGCACCTGGTCACAATATTGAACACATTTAGTTATCTTGCTAGCTACTAATGAACTTGGCAACAGGGTGGAATTAGCACAGCGTTACGTCCTACTAGCAATTACCTAACGCTACGCATCCAACAGTCGCAAGCTTGCTATAAATCTATTTTATATTACCGATGTTTGTTAGCTTGCTAGCAGTAGACTCAATGAAAGGGGACTTCTTTGTTGCTGCTACCGGCTTAAGACTTAGTGGGGTAAAGTATCTGCAAATATAATACCACGAAACAAATTTAGATCGCACATACTTACTCTCCACAAACTTGAACAAAAGGCATGGTTTAAAACATCGTTATGATTCACTAAAAACGCCAGTATTTTCGGTTTAGTAACGATGCATTGTCGAATCAGCGCTGCTTTCTGCGGCACCAACTTCTGGCGCATGCTCAGTCATGCAGCGTACGAAGGGGGAGAGACAGAGGAAGGCCTTTAAAAAATGGTCCAACAGAGCATCCAGGAAGTAAACGGAGGAACCTTGCTATAGGTGCTGTTGTCTGGAGAACTCTCCCATGGATGAAATATTGCTGCTAAAATAATACCAACATGGGCAGTAGCCTGTGTCCACGCTAACATCGTTTAAACATCTATAAAGCGGGGCATTGCAGATGATAACCCGAATACAGCAGCATTATGTTCTCCTTAAAATCAGACGTTAGACAATAAACATAGCTGAGAGTACAGGCAGAAAAAAAAATGTAATTAGTGCTAAACATCAGTTCACTTTAAAAAAAATTCACAACATGCATGGACTGGAGGACCTCAGTGGCTGCATATTTACACTAGATGATATTTCATCACAGTTCCTGAAGATTTTAGCATGTTACATTGAAGTAAACTCAACCTTAAATTGAAAGTTCACTTGGGCTTTTTCGATATTATTATATTATTTCAGTTTTGGTATATGTTTTAGATTGACCGAGGCAGTTTTTGTGTGAAGGATATATTTGATATTTAGATAAGTTTCTGATGATTACTGAGAGGTTTTACAATAGCGGGTAGGCTACAGGACATTTATGGGTTCATGGTTTAAAGCAAGAAAATACACTTTAAGTAACTCCAAAGCAGCGTGTGCAGTGATGGCAACCATTGCCATTTAATTTGTAATGATAGCATCATGAAAGGCTATTCAGTCAGTATACCTAGAGATGTGTCTATGTTATAGGACATCTGAAAGGCTATTCAGTCAGTATACCTAGAGATGTGTCTATGTTATAGGACATCTGAAAGGCTATTCAGTCAGTATACCTAGAGATGTGTCTATGTTATAGGACATCTGAAAGGCTATTCAGTCAGTATACCTAGAGATGTGTCTATGTTATAGGACATCTGAAAGGCCATTCAGTCAGTATACCTAGAGATGTGTCTATGTTATAGGACATCTGAAAGGCTATTCAGTCAGTATACCTAGAGATGTGTCTATGTTATAGGACATCTGAAAGGCTATTCAGTCAGTATACCTAGAGATGTGTCTATGTTATAGGACATCTGAAAGGCTATTCAGTCAGTATACCTAGAGATGTGTCTATGTTATAGGACATCTGAAAGGCTATTCAGTCAGTATACCTAGAGATGTGTCTATGTTATAGGACATCTGAAAGGCCATATTCAGTCAGTATACCTAGAGATGTGTCTATGTTATAGGACATCTGAAAGGCTATTCAGTCAGTATACCTAGAGATGTGTCTATGTTATAGGACATCTGAAAGGCTATTCAGTCAGTATACCTAGAGATGTGTCTATGTTATAGGACATCTGAAAGGCTATTCAGTCAGTATACCTAGAGATGTGTCTATGTTATAGGACATCTCCATTGGGTTGAACAAATGTTGAGCAGTCATGGCATTCTTCAGATTTGTTGGAACCTGAGGGATGACCCATCCTGCTCACCAGTATTCCTCTGCTAAAACAGGTCACATAAATCCTGACATGTTAGCCTGACCCAACAAAGAGACCATTTTCAACATTTAAAGAAACAACTAGATGTACTAGGGCATGTATAAAGGTTCTAAAGCCATTTGTACAGCAGCCATAATAGCTAAAAGTTACATAATTATATGTGGTTTTTAATGAGATCACCAATTGTGTTGAGAAAAAGACCACATTCAGTATAGCCTAAAAGCTTAATGGATATTTTGTTATGTGCAGTTCTTTTTTCAACATGATTGTGTGGGCTGTTTTGTAACCAGTCAACATCGCAACTATTTTCAGACTGTTAATTTGGTTAATTAAATCTTCCACACAGACACTGTAGAATTACTGAAAACAAAGCTACGCAGGATAATTCGGTTTCGCTCAGAGATGTAATTGCTTTGGCTAGCTTAATAGCAAGCTTTTGGATTCATGCAGAAACAGCAACATATTTCATGTTGTCTCACTTTGCGTTTTTTGACAAATCATGGTATTCAATGCTTCATGACCAGCACATCCATACCCTGTGTATAAGCAATGTTATTCGTCAGAATGATTTTGTTCTTGTGATGAAGCAAAATAAAAATGTTTGTCCATAACAAGTTATTAGTTTTAATAACCCTCATATGTGAAGAGTAATACAATTGTGTTTCAATTATCTGATTTGGCTGTTGTGCTGTGAAGGCAATCATTGTTTCCCCATGTCCCTCGATGTAATCAAATTAAATCAGCATTTTAATTGCTTAAAATGAGCTACATTAATATTAGAAATTGGGAAACTTGTACACCTTAAAAAAAAATGTTTTTACTACATTTTTTTTTTGTAATTTATACATTTTCTTATACAACTTAAACTAATGATTTTGTTTTTAAGAACAAAACAAGAGAAAACATTAATGGCAACAGCTCAACTTAAAATGAACCATCCTCAATGAATTTCATTTTGAAATGATTTTGGTCATTGGGGAAAAACTTTTTTCAAGTTTCTAGCTATTTTTGATACCACATCTGAACATGTTCAGATCTTCACAATGTGAGCATACCTTCTACAATTGACAGAATAATTTGTAGGGCCTACTTGGTTTGTATATTTTGATAAATAATCTTTATTATAGACAAGTAAAATACATTTTACTCATACGCAGAAATTGGTTGGCCTACATCAACCATTTAAATAAAAAAATACGGCCCTTGGAATAGGTAGTTGAAAAACGGTGTTGTGTGGTAAAGTACAGAAGCAAGTTTTAGTTCTCTCAAAAACACGTTTTGGATGTTTTATGGACTGATGTCCGCTAGGCGTCACTATATATTTAAACTTCAGCGTACATTTCTGCTTCGAGCAGAACAATTCAGTTGCGCTGTAACAAACATAATATCATAACTAGAGTTGTGGCTTATCTCAAATCAGTAATTGACTAAATGTAATGAAAAATAATTAGTCGGCTATTTCATTTGTCGCAGCATTCATGAGTATGTGCAAAATAGAAATATAACAATTTCACTCCCAATTCAGAACTAATGGCACTCTTTTGAGATATGTTAGTTAAGAAATCAATATAGGTTTAATTATACATGACATTATATATTGTTATATGTAAAACTATTTGAAACAAAAATATATTTTTTTAGCAGGAATGCTGTTTATTATTTTTCCATACAGCATTTTATGTTACAGTGTTGAGTTGAAAATTTGTACATACAATTAGCGTTAATTAAAAATATTTTTAAATGATTCTTGATTAACATAATAATAATAACAATAATAATATCATCATATATAAATGAAACCATAATGTGGCAACAGAATTGTGGCCATGGCCAACTTTTTAGCATCTTTGTGTGATGGATTTAGTAGCGATGAATCACTCGCAGTGGTGAGGGAGATCAGACAAGTCACCCACAAACCTGGCTGTACCTGGCTCAATGTACAAATTAATGTCAAAGAAGCACCGGAGAAGCGGAAGTAAGGAACTTAAATACCCCGCAGGTAGAAGCACAGGTGAAACGAATAACGAGCATGGGAAAGCAAAACCCCGGACCAGAACGTGGAAAAAGATAGATTCTCATTCGGGGAAACAGGATGAGAATCGCAGCGGAAAAGAAAACAAAACCCACGAACCATGACACCTTGCAATACAATGTACAGTGGCTTGAGAAAGTATTCATACCCCATTGATTATTTCTCATTTTGTTGTGTTGTGTATTTTTAAAGTATCATATTTAATATTTGGTTGCATATTCTTTGCATGCTGTTACTTCCTGAAGTCTGTGACCCATCAACATCAAAAGACTCTCGATATCTTATTTTAAGGTACTGTTACAAGCGATACTATAACCTCTCTGCATTTGAATGGATCTCTATGGGAATTGGGGGGTGAGACTAGATTCAGATGTAAATTACGCTGGTACAGTATGGAACACATGACTGGCTAAATGGTGGTAAGTCATTAAGGGTCTAAGGTTCATCAAAACCCCCCCCCCCCCCTCTGCTCTGCCAGATATAGTAGTAGAGATGTGGATGGATCACTTTAAGGTTTTTTTTCTTTTTTTCCCCCCCCCCAGTTCTTCTAAAAAAAAAATGAGGAAAAAAAATAACCCTTGCAGTGATCCATCCACATCTACTCCATGGTTTGGGGCTCGTTTGATACCTTAGACCCTTAATGACTTACCACCATTTAGCCAGTCATGTGTTCCATACTGTACCAGTGTAATTTACATCTGAATCTAGTCTCACCCCCCAATTCCCATAGAGATCCATTCAAATGCAGAAAGATTATAGTATCGCTTGTAACAGTACCTTTTGATGTTGATGGGTCACAGACTTCATTATATATGATACTTTAAAAATACATTAAAGCAAAGGGTATGAATACTTATGTAAAATTTAAGTTTTTTAAAATATAATCCTGAAGATATCTAAATACTTTATTTAATTTGCACATTACAGATAATTACTTCAACAGGAGTAAAAAAAAATCCCATGTAAATATGTTTTAATTTGACTTTGCAACACAACAAAATGAGAAATAATCTATGGGGTATGAATATTTTCTCAAGCTACTGTATGTATATGTTAGTGTATAGATAGAGAACTAATTCAGGTAAATAAGGATATGTATGGCAAATGGATAAATCTTGGTAAATGTTCAGATTTGGGCTATATAAGTGTCTCGTAAGATTAGGCATTTACAGTATTGAGGAATGCATGTTAAGTATATAAGAAAAACAAATTCTGCAGGCATATTGTGGGCATACGTTCATCTTTATTCACAAAACACTATGAGCATCATGAAACATTATGAGTAGTTATTAAATCCTTGAGCACAATGTCAACATACATTTTCATAGTTTAATTATTATTTCTCATGGAAACATGAATATGTGCAATTTTCATGATTTACATAGTTATTCTTTAACTGTTAGTTGCCCATCCATCAGATGACAGTGAGAAGAGGCAATATAACCCTTACCATTGCTAAAGCTCAGTAATGGTAACGGTTTGACTGCCACTCTCTTGCAGATTTCCCAAGGTTTCCGTTCAGTCAGTGAATCCACGGCATTAACCCCAGTGTCCCCAGGTGGGGGAATGAAGCCCTAGATAGTACATCATCTATACTGTAGTGTCTCTATAACCAACTTACAGTATATGATGATATCCTGCCCAGAGTACACCACATTAAAAAAACATCAATTCACTTGATTCTTTGATTCAGAATCTAAAGGAAAGAGAAGTTAAATGAAAAACTACAGGAAATTACTAACACACAAAACCTAAACGGTACTTTTAGATTGGTAGTAACCATGTTGTTGTCCCGGATCTTTCAAAATCAGCGTGCAGTAATCATTCAAGTTATTTGGACACAACCAGGCCAGTTTTAACACGGTTCAATTATTATATTTTAATAAAGCACATAATACATTTTTGGACTGCAAAAGATTATCAGCTGTGGTTTGCAAATATATTGCTTTGACCACTTTGAGAAACAGTTAGGTATGTAACATTTCTTACCTTTGCATCTAATGTCCTGTGGAAGAGTGAATTAATGAAGAGTTAAGCATTTAAATTATACCCCTTCATGCTGTTGAAGATCCAAAGACAGTTGGGAAGACCCTCCCAGTCTGCCTTTTAAGTGCGCTCCATCATTTGCATATCTCCAGCTGTGTCCCGTCCTTATCAGCCCCGGCCTTTCTGCCGACCAATGATAGATCCTCCCAATATCAGACTGAACAGTTTCAAGTCATGTTTCTTGCACGTAACATTATCAGTTCCTTATCCACAAAGTCAGGCTTTCTCAGTTCAAATATGTAACTTCACTTGATACAACTATAATTATGCTCATTAAAGCATTTACTAGCTTTAACGAGGAATTACTAATCATTTAAATAACCATTTAAATAAAACCTGATTATATCAGGTTGTACCTGCATTTTCTCAATTATAATACTTCTTGATCATTATAAAAAGGATAACTGTGTCTTCCTTGGCGTTTCTCTTTAATAATGAATAATGTAGCCAAGAGATCTTATTGCACGCACTTACTTACTGTGGCATTTTTCTGAATGCCTTTGAGTTCTTTTTTTATCGAAAATGAAAATATAACCTGTGAAATGGAACATATTTTAATTTTAGTGAGAGCATACTATCATACATTATGTGTAGCAAAGTCCTTGAATACCCTTGATGAGAGTAATGTTTCTGAAATTCATGGATATAAAACTTTGGTGTCTGGACATCCAATTTATTTGCAGATGCAACCATATCACTTATGCATAAACACTTACGTATAACTTGACAGTTTAAATGGTGTGCAACCTTAAAACAAACTAGTTTTTAAACTACGGTGAGCAGACGGCGCAAGAGCAAACTAGTATGGAATGAGGAGATATTGTGTGGAATGGGGAATAAAACTTGTATGGAAGAAATACAGCTATTAAGACAATGTACAGACAGAACTATGTGGAATGGGGGATGTGTCACTCACCATGGAGATTCAAATTGAAAGGGTGGGGACCTCACAGGGCACCATGTGTGTTTGGGTTGGGCCAACAGATAAGAAGGGAAACAGCCTATCTCCGGTACTATCGAGAACCCCGTCTCGTCACAGCTCATTATCAATTTGAAAAATAAATGAAAGGTTCTAGGAAATATAGGGTATTTACGGAGAAAACTTGAGTTTGAGAATTTTCTGTGCCTACAATTTTAACATTTAAAGAGTGGATTGGTAATATGTCAAAGTTGGTGTATTGTTCAAATCTCATAGTCAAATCCCTGAAAACTTTATTGAAAATATACAATAAGTAAATTATGTATGTTTGGCCTTTCTAACAGATTTCCATAATTTATATGAGAATTTTAACTGTACTAAATACTCAATGCAGTATTCAAACATATTGATCTGGACCAGTATTACACACCAGATGTGATAAAAAATTATTGAATTACGTTGAAGTTGAGTAACACCAAGCAAGTCTTTGTTCTCAAAATGTATGTTTAGTCTTGGGTTGGTTTATACAAAACTGGTTTTACTGGAAGTAAATATAAAATATTTCATTAAATTGTTATTGAATGTAACATAAAAAGCAGCATGCAATGAAGTATAAGTTATGAAATATAACAGGTCATACAATTTCACTGAGAATGTACATGTTGCAGATGACAGAGAGCTCAATACCTGAATTCTAACAATACAGGGTGTGATGGCTTACTCTTCATAAGGCTGGTGGCTACCTTAGCTACCATTATTTGGGCTCGGTCAGGCAGTTGACCATATTCCTGTTACCTGGCAATGTGTAGGGAGAAAGCGGGCATGAACGCAGTTCCTGTCATACACATATAAGCCTGAAACCGACATATTCATATTCTGCCGATATTGGGGCAGATCTGCAAAGAAAAGTTTACTGGCAAAATATGAACCATTATTTCACTACCTATGTCTGGTTATGCAGAAGCTAATACCTAAGAAGTAAGTTCCTTACATTTCATGCCAAACTGGAAAACTCATATGCCTTTACCATGCACTTGGTCCTCGATTACATTTCTGTATTGCAGTTACACTAGAATAAGCACAAATTGTTAGCTACTGACAGAGAATAGAGTGTAAGCAGTCAAAACACACAAAAAAGGCCCAGAAACTCACTTAACTATGACAGAGCAAAAGCAATGACAACCACATCTCATGTTAAAACATTTTCATGCTCTTTTCCACTCAGAATATACCATGGTAAGTTATGAGTGGCCAAACTAACTACAAAGTTGATCCTTGGTAAATATTTGAAGCTTCAAGGCCAGTTTGTTACAAATCCAATTACTGAGGAATTATGAGCTTATAATACTCCTTTATTGTATCAAAACATTCTTTAGAATTGGTAAACACTAACATTACATGATAATTAGAAAAGTGGTTAATGGTGACTATGCTTGCTTATTGTGACATCTTCCCCCTGGCTCAGGTGCCTGAGCAAAAGTCATTTATATTTAAGGTAATTTGAACAGTAAAGTTGTGCCAAAAACACACTGGTGTTTAGCCACCTTAAACATCACTGAGGTAGATATTTAACAGCACATTAAAGATCAGCACTTAGCTTATGCTACAGCTAACATAATGTCCTGTAGGGGACATGAGTCTCTGGTCTTAAATCTCAAGAACCACATATTCTACAATGCAGAAACCTACACTACAAGGGATATTCAATAAAAATTAAATAAATAATATTTTAGAAAATATTTTCACTGCAACATGGTTTTTGATCATCTGCTGAGTCTCATTGAATCCTTATACAGTCCTGCTTGTTCAGCCTGAACTCCCTCATTTTAGAGTCTCAGGAAGAATAAACTTTTTAGTGTCCAAGTCTGTATTACAATGCATATGCATCAAGAATACACTTTGTCCGGGTTACCCAAACATCCAACAGCTAAACCAGAAAAACGAGGGGAGAATGATGGATCGTGTGCAATCAATTTTTTCTGGCTTACACTGCCCCCTATTGCCAAGGCCAAATAAAGTAATGTATTATCCTTTATTTTTTCGCAGGTTGGTATTATATTTATTGAAATGTGTTCTGAGGGCAGCATTCATGTGATTGGTTGTCTCAGCCATCCAAGCAGCGAGAAAGTTACGGTTAGTTAGGGTTACGGTAAGGTTTGCAATGCTGCCCTCAGAATACATTTCAATAACACCAACCTGCTTATTTTTCAGAGAAGTCCAACTGAGATCTCTTCATGGTGTGAAATTAACAACCAGCCACCAGCCATATAACCTTTTGATTGTGGCTGGTAACCAACCAGGTTGTGGTATATTGTAAAAGGTAATGTGGCTGGTAAAATGTTGAAATAATTTGATGTCCTGGATGTCTTCCACAAGAGACCTGGGTGACCTGACCAATTTTCTTTTAACTTCATTTTTCACTGTCGAAGGCCAGTGTTACTGCAAGGGCCAATCTACAGAAAAGCACCTCACACCAGTGACAACAGTGACACAACTACAACAGCCCTGGCAAACTTACATTTCTTAGATAATGAAACAACCCAGCGGCAGGACCGGTATCTGCTCCTTTGTGCAAGGAGGAACAGGAGGAGCACTGCCAGAGCCCTACAAAATGACCTCCAGCAGGCTACTCGTGTGCATGTTTCTGACCAAACTGTCAGAAACAGACTCCATGAGGGTGGCATGAGGGCCCGACGTCCCGTAGTGGGACCTGTGCTCACAGCCCAGCACCGTGCAGCTCGATTGCCATTTGCCAGAGAACACCAGAATTGGCAGGTTCGCCATTGGCGCCCCGTTCTCTTCACAGATGAGAGCAGGTTCACACTGAGCACATGTGACAGACGTGAAAGAGTCTGGAGACGCCGTGGCGAATGTTATACTGCCTGCAACATCATCCAGCATGACCGGTTTGGTTTAATTGACTTGGTGTTATACTGTGATGATTAAGTGTTCCCTTCATTTTTTTGAGCATTGTATATAATCAGTATTCACATTGTCCTCATGAATCTTTCTTTTTTATCTTCCAGTATCCAAACAAAACATATACATGTAGGTGTAAAAATAATTTGTACAAAACACACTGAAAGGTGATTGTTCTGTAATTAGACTAATTTATTAAAAGAACTGGGTGGAGGTGGTAATATAGGGACAAACACTGGTTTAATTAATGTAACAGTCAAATAGAATTCAACGATTCAAGATCTGTAGCTAAGACACATGCATATAATATCATGCAAGATAACATTCCCATAACAGTCTTTCATTTTTTAAAAGATTGACAAATCAAAATGGACACATTTTGTGATTTAGTAAGAACATGGCTTTTTATATCTAATATATATACATGTGTGTGCGAATGAATGACAAATGAATGAACAAATTAATATATCCTATATGTTGTGAATGCCCAGTAAAAAAAATTACATTTTTGTGGCTAAGTATGCAATTGTAACTAATATCAGTCTATCAAAGCAAATTCAACTGCATGTCAAGCCCTGTAAGGGTAACAATGTCATCATCAAATTCTTATTTTAAACAATGTGAAAATGCCACATAAAAATAAAAAATAATATTTTCTGCTAAACCAACTAAAACAATGACAGAGTATGGCAAAAAAAATTAAATTCAAAAATGGATTCACATTTAAGTCATTAACAGATTATTATAACTAATAAAAAATAAACTTCCAGTATTCCTTTAGGGACACACCCTTTTGATTTTGCAATTCAAATAATTCATTAATATGTTAAACATACAAAAACAACAGATGTGAATGCTCCATGAAAATGATGAATGCTTACAACAGAACAATGTTTTCCACACAAAATGGGATAGAAATGAACATTTATGCAACCACACGGTTCATTGTCAACACATGCATGACCTTTTTAAAAAAAAAACTTTTTTATTTTATTTAAAAGATTTAACTAGGCATGGAAAAGTGGTCACTTCCTTATAGAAAAGGCTATCAGATATTTTAATGAGGACCGAGACATTAAGTTGACTGCATTTAAGCGCATTCTGTGAGAAAGCCAAAATACAGTATGCATTCTCAAGCATTGAAGATAAGCAATTCAGAGGCTCACACAACCACAACACTATGTTTGCTTAGTGTGGTTATAAAACTTCAAATCAACCGTTTCACAGTTTGACACAGGTAGTACATATAAAGCTTAAGTACTGCCACTGAAAAAGGATATGTGATGGGAAAAATTACCATAGTCGTCTTTACACAGCATGTATAAAAGGAATATTAGAGTTATTCCATTTTGGTGAGCAACAGACTTGAGGCGACTGGGTTTTTCCAATAATCCCAGCGTTTGAACTGAGATTACCCATTAATGATGACAAAAAGTGTATTTCAGACTGCCAAAGCTACACAACTACATTTGTACACTTATCTATATATGTATATATACACACTTTGGTGCTGTTCTCTACACTGGCTGTTGTCCGTGCATGGGAGGCCAAAAAAGGCAAGGAATGTGACAACAGATACGAAAAGGAATAATTATCCTTCTATAAACTAATTAAAATGCAAAAACTATGCTTATTTTTATCTGACCACAGCACACAACAAAATAAGATTTAAAAAAATAAAACAAATGAAGACAAAAACAATTCATAGAGGAAGAGCTTACTACAAATTTCTATCCATCCGTTTAGTCACAACATAAAGCAAAGCTAACAAAAAATAATGCATATATTAATGAAAGACAGGGCAAACGCAAATTGCCAATTTCACATCGACTCACAGTATCGCAAGAGTCAAAAGGTTAGTGAAAAGAGACATTCTTCCTTTGATACAGCTTAAAAGGCATAACATTAATATATCTCAAGAGTGCAGAGTAAAGACAAAACCCTCAACAGTGAGCTTCAGTTTAAAAAAAATGGCAAGTTGAGTGTTTAATGTGGCCACTCAATTGAGTTTGAAGTATCTGGAGAGAGAGATAAAACGTGTATATTTATATGCGCACGTGCACAATTGGGACTCCAAAATATGCATTGGCCTGCTATTCTCAGCACTTCAAGCTATGGTGATCTTGATGGAATTTTGTCAGATGTTTGGCTTTGAGACCTGCTTTTAGTCTTCAGCAAACAGGCCACGAGCTGAGCCCTTAAGCCTTGCATGGGCATGGCACTGAGCTGGTCTTCAAAATAATCACAGATTTGATAATATTCCAGTTATGGTACACACTAAATTCTTTCAAAAAGCGAGTCCATACATTTTCCCGCCAAATATGCCAGAAGGACTTGACATTTATAGGTTTGTATGTACAACGACTGCCCAATAACGCAGAGGACAAAGCATAGCTTGTAGACCAATATGAGAGGCCTTTTTGGGCACATTTCATGGCAATGGCAACACCAAGGACACAAGCGCAATGGTAGCACCTTTAGCACTTCAGACACTGAGTAAACCGAGCTGTTGCTCTCTGAAGGTATCATATTTCCATACATTACTGAAAACACTGCGGGTTGATTCAAAGGGCTATTCTGAGGTAAGAAAAATATCAACTACTTTAATACCTCAGACGAGAGTATGTGTCCTTGGTAAGAAAAACAACCAAAAGATACCAACAGGCCAGAAATATGGTGGCCCAGGTCATTTCACCTGCTATGATATCTCAGATATGAAGTACATTAATCTTTGAAGTATTAACTTTTTAAAAATGTTTATGTTCCAACTACTTCTTTGTGAATTTGTATATCTAGCAGCCATTTTTACCTGTAGTTATACTTATTAGTATTACTTGTATAGTTTAGTAGTTTAGTGGGGTGCAAAGACACTCGAAACAGCTGGCCTTCTCGAAGCTCGCAAAGGTGATGTGCGACTATCCCTTTGGAAGAGGTAGGCTGACCAACTAAGGGCAGAAACTATGCCTTCACCCTGGAATCTCAGTTTGATCACCATCAGCTCGCTGTGTTGAGTTCATTGGCATAAATACAAAAAACTAAATTAGACTTTGTGTAGTGGACTTCAAACTCGCTGGTAGGGTGGGCCAAGCAGCTGGAGTAGGCTCGTCCCCTCAGGTCAGTGATAACACTAACCTGCAAGACGTTTTGACAACACAAGAAATTGTGTAACATGTATTCAGACAGACTGAGATTTACCAACATTACTAATTTTGAAATGGAAGCAGGTGCCCCTTTCCTCCCAACTTCCATTTTGTTTTTCTTAATGATAGAAATAGACTGAGTCAATTTAAAACCAAAACCATAAGGTACTGGCACATGCCATATTCTGGTCCTACAAAAAAACATTAAGGCACCAGAGGTCTAAAAAATCCACTTGTTAATTTGGGGGAAAAAAACGCGTTTGAAGGCAGTCGACGTGAGTGCATAAAATGTTTCTGAGCGGAGGTGTGTAGATTGTCTTCATGCTTCAGCGCCTGTAAGCTTCTGCAATAAAGGGATCTGTTGAAAGACAGCCTGAGTTTAGCAGAGACAAGAACATGCACACGGCCAGTACTATCAAACAAAACCCAAAAGCAGGACAGGGAAATTTTATTTCATACAATACATCACTGGCTGGTATGCAGAAGTCTCAATTTGTGTTTCGTAAAAATAATCCACAAGTATGTGTTTGCTATCCACACACAAAGACCTCTCAACTTGTGTTTCGTAAATCACCATTTGGATGAATGCAAAAATTATATTCACAAATGCAAATAACATTTTCAGATACGTTTCCAATGTTCACATTTACAGATCTAAAGCTTGGCTTGCGAACTGGCGAATCTACATTTGGCGATCGAAGGACACTCTTGATCTGCTTGGATTTACATACGGAATTTTGAGACAAATATTCCGCTGTTTTCCCCCCGTGTCGATTCACACATGATTCACTTGTGATTCACACGGAAAACTTCTTCTTCTTCGGTGCTACCTAACACCGTGATGTGTGTTCGGCTCATCAGCGCCATTTTTAGAACAAGTGGCCAAAATCCCACATTATCTTTAAGAAGTGGATTAATGGTAAATCAAAAAAGAGTTTTGAGTTTATTTAGGATGTAAAGTTCACCCCACGCTAATCTTGCGATGGGAAGTTTAAAAAAAAAGTCATTGCACAAAACTTTCAGTTTGCATGTAGCTAGCTAGCTAGATTACATTACAGAGGGGTAGGTCCCTACACAGTAACTACATAACTCTTTCGCCCCTCATGGGAAAGATTATGTAAAACAAACTCAACCATGTGAAGTAATGTTATTGCAGCCAATTAAATTAATTTGACAGCTATTCTACAATATTTTATTTGTTCAGCTCGCTAGCTAGTAGATAAGACGCCTAAAAGAAAATTATAATTCAAATTGCTCTCCTTATTTTAGCTCATAGTGTTGTACTTCCTAGTTCCTATCAATGGTTTTACATATCTGGTTTCTATCTTTGAGAAAAATTTGGAAACCAAGCTAATGTTGTCTTTTTTTTAATTTTTTTACTTTAAATGTAAAAGTGGTGCTGATGAGCCGAACGCACATCGCCGTGTTAGGTAGCGCCGAAGAAGAAGAAGTTTTGCGTGTGAATCACAAGTGAATCATCGACACGGGGAAAAACAGCGGAATATCTGTCTCAAAATTCCGTATGTAAATCCAAGCAGATCAAGCGTGTCCTTCGATCACCAAATATAGATTCGCCAGTCTACCTCCATAAAAAATTGCCCAACAAAAATAATTACTGCCACCAAACTGGAAAATTATTGTGATTATTGTGATTGCTAAAAAGATCCAAACCCAGTCTAATTACCAAGCTAAATAAGAGGAAGTCATATCTTTGAGACAGCCTTGCCATCACAGCGTGAAGGTTTGCAACCACATTATACTGTTTGAACTGGAAGTGAAATTCTCAGTCAATAACATATCCGTCAGTTGTATTTAGTCAATTAGCCATATGATGCAGAGCACATATTTCCGTCATAGCTTTAATGGCCAGCTGAAAACTGTTTAATTGAAAAAAAATTATAACTAAAGTATCTTACACTAAATCTGTTAGTGCTCAATAGCGCCAAATTATGTTTGTGTGTTGAACAAAAAAATTATATTTTTATTAATTAATTGATAGCATCTATTTTACTTGACTTGATTGACTTGAAACTACTGTCCATCTGTAATATTAAGGGTAGCCGAAGAATTTTGACTTTCAATCCCATGAAGGCGGTGTAAATCTTTTAAAAAATGTTTCTTTTTATTTCAATCATGGTTTAAAGTATAGCTAAGCTGGGCAGTAGTTGCGTGTATTTCATAAGCTCCAAGCACAAAATAATTTCAAAGTAAAATTAGGACGTTAACACTTGGGCCTTCATTTTGTAAATTGCCAAAAGTACTTGCCACTGTTCTATAAACGTAAGTCCTTCTTGTGAATCTATGCCAGTCTGCCAGTAGAAGGTGAAAGCATATCAGTAAGCACTATTGAATCTAGAAAGTTATTGGTCATTGTCAGGAATTTTTTTTTAACATACAAATTTGTGTTTAGTAAGGCGTTGATGGCGGCCAATGGGTGATGGTGATTTAATCCGTGCATTGGGCCTTCTCGTTGACTAAGGGCCCCTTCGGACACACACTTAGATGCTGACGGAGGTGGATGGAGTGCAGCTCTCCGTTGTGCATTGAGATTTTCCTCAGTGCACTCTCACCTTGGTCAGGTCCACCCCAGTGAGGGCGTTGATGGACACAGGCAGCTCGGCTAGGAGCTGGGTGACTTCCCGGGTCACGCGGTTGGTCTCCCCGCTCAGGATGACAATCTCGGTGGTTCTGGCCAGTGGAGCCGCCACCTTGCCGGCAATCTGCACAGACACACCAGACATGCCATGTTATTCTACAACGGTGAAAGAACAGATGTGTTCCCCCAACATTGAGTTGCTTGCTGTTGGGCTTCGACCATATTACCTCCCGAGAGAGTTTTCCCATGTCATCATGTTGGTTGTTTACATACCCCCCTCTGCCGATGCCAAGATGGCAGCAAACGTTATCCACTCAGTTACGGGTAAATGTCTCACTCAATCCCCCAATGCACTTATTGGAATATAAGGTGACTTTAACCACTGCACTCTCTCATCCATCCTGCCTTCATTCACCCAGTATGTTAAATGCCCCACAAGAAAGAATAGAATCCTTGATTTTTTTTATGCTAATACTAAGGAGGCATATGTTTCATCCGCTCTCCCTCCTCTTGGTCAGTCGGACCACAATATGGTCCACCTTATCCCCAAATACAAGCCCCTTGTGCAGCGACAGCCTGTCACCTTGAGGACCGTGCGCGAGTGGTCACCCGAGGCACGCGAGGAGCTGCAGGACTGTTTAGAGAGCACCGATTGGAATGTGTTCTACGAGGCAAATGACGGCGATATTGATGGACTCACGCATAGCGTTACGGATTATATAAACTTTTGCGTCGATATCGCTGTGCCAAGCAAAACTGTTCGCTGCTACCCGAATAATAAGCCGTGGATTACAAAGGACATTAAGGCCATCTTGAACAAAAAGAAACAGGCATTTCGAAAGGGTGATGAGGCCGAGCTAAAACAGATTCAGAGAGAACTGAAAAGAAGAATTAGGGAGGGCAAGGAGGTGTATCGGAAGAAACTAGAATCTAAACTTCAGTGCAACAACACAAAGGACGTGTGGAATGGAATGAGGAAAATCACGGGATTCAAGCAGCCCAGTGGTCGCTGCCCATCTGAGGGAAACACTAATAGGGCGAACGAACTAAATGCATTTTTTAACAGATTTGACAGGCCTGACTCAGACACTCTAATGGGACTCAGTACCGCAGACAGCGCTATGGATGCTAACCCCGCCCTCTCCCTAACCGTCACTGCTGATCAGGTCAGGAGAGAGCTCAGGAGGATTCACCCCAGTAAAGCTGCTGGGCCTGATGCCATTAGCCCCATGGTACTCAGGACATGTGCTGACCAGCTATGTTCTGTTTTTCAGCACCTTTTTAATCTATCTCTGCAGCTCCAGAAAATACCCACCATATGGAAAACATCATGCATTGTTCCCATTCCAAAAAAAGGGTGTCCATCAGTTTTAAATGATTTTAGATCTGTAGCCCTGACATCTCATGTCCTGAAAACCCTTGAGCGGATTGTTTTAAGTCATTTAAAATCCCTAGTCACCAGCGTCATTGACCCCCTGCAGTTTGCATATCAGACCCACCTAGGTGTGGATGATGCAATAACATACATGCTCCACAAGGTTTACTCCCATCTGGACCACCCGGGTAACACAGTGAGGATACTGTTCTTTGACCTTTCGAGTGCATTTAATACCATCCAGCCTCAGCTACTAGGCCAAAAGCTGAGGGCAATGCAGCTCAGTCCACTGATGATCGCCTGGATCCTGGACTATCTGACTGGCAGGCCTCAGTTTGTTAGACTCCCCAGCAGTGTGTCAGACGTGGTGCGGAGCAGCACAGGTGCACCTCAGGGAACAGTGCTCTCACCATTCCTTTTTACCCTCTACACCGCTGACTTCACTTACAACGCTGCATCTTGCCATCTGCAGAAATTCCCAGATGATTCGTCCATTGTGGGATGCATTCATAAGGGCGATGATGAGGAGTACAGGAGTCTGGCGGACAGCTTTGTTCGGTGGTGCGAGACAAACTCACTCCAACTCAACGTCAGCAAAATGAAGGAGCTGGTGGTGGATTTTAAGAGGAGGAAGGACCCGGTGACCCCAATTACCATTGGGGGGGAGAGTGTGGAGATTGTACACTCCTACAAATACTTGGGGGTCCACATCGATGAAAAGCTGGACTGGAGCAAGAACTCGGACAAACTTTATAAGAAAGGTCTGAGCAGACTCTTCTTTTTAAGAAAACTGAGGTCTTTTAATGTTTGTAATAAGATGCTTTTAATGTTTTATCAGAGTGTGATGGCGAGTGTCATTTTTTATGCTGTGGTGTGCTGGGGGGGCAACATCAGCAAAAGGGATACAGCCAGGCTCAACAAGCTGGTCAAGAAGGCTGGGTCGGTGATGGGGGTGCAACTCGACCAACTGGAGGACGTTGTGGATAGGAGGAGGGGAGCGAAAGTACGGACCATTTTAAACCTCAACACCCAACCTCTCTACAACATTTTTAACCAGCAACGGAGTGTTTTTAGCGGCCGCCTGATTTTGCCAAAGTGCTCCACAGAAAGATTCAGACGGTCTTTTATTCCGGCAGCCATAAAGCTTTTTAATGAGACTTTGGCAGTGAAACTGCCTACAGTTGACCTTGGGGGGTGGTGATGATGGGGACGACAATGATGATAATGACGATGATGATGATGAGGATGATGATGATGGTGAGGATGATGATGGTGAGGATGATGATGGTGATAACCCCATTGTGGCACTTTTTACTTTCTCTCTGTGTTTTGTGTAATGTCTTGTTCTTACGCTGTCGTGATGTGCTGCCATTGGCATTGAATTTCCCCCTGGGGATTAATAAAGTATTTATCTATCTATCTCATCTATCTACAAGCGCTGAAAAACAAGGTAACTGCACTGAAACACCAAGACACCTGTTTTTCACAATTGCAAGGAATGCTGAAAAATGTATTATTCATACTCACAACAAAACGCTCTACTTCCTGTTGGAACATTTAATGGCTCTGATGTCACTGCCTGGGTAACTTGCATGAACATGGGACTGGATTCTCACTGTTGTCAGGATGGGCCATTCATTTTTAGGTCAAAACAACACTCAAAGAAATCATTTCCCCTGAGTCGAACACCTGCCAGCCTTCACATCTTACCTTTGGCAGGGCTTCGAGGACGAGGGCGATCTTGGCTGCCTCTCCGTACTGCTGATAGGCCTCTGCTTTCAGCCTCATCTTCTCGGCCTCAGCCTTCCCCACTGCCTCGATGGAACCAGCCTCTGCCTCGCCGATCCGCCTGATCTTCTCAGCCTCTGCCTGTGCTGTCAGTACCCTCTTTGTCCTGTACAAGAGGAATTGTACCGAATTCACATTCAAACGTGGTGGAATACCAACTCACCGCTGCAACCTTTTTCTGCTTAAGTTTAAGATAAAATGGGCAACTATTCCCAATCTAATCCAGGCTCCATCCTTCATGTCCCTGTAATTATAATGAACCAAAAACACTAAAATGAATCTCCAGCTACACAGTAGTAGGACAAACCAAACTTACCTGTAGTCCTACAGGATAAGGACTACAGTTTTTCATCAGAGACTTTCATAACTGACAATTTTACGAGTGTAAACAGTGCTCCCTCTAATCTGGATCCTATCTGAAAACAAGTCCACAGACTATGCAAGTGAAGTTGCTGCCATGTATAACCTGCTTAAGACCTAGGAAAAAAAAAGGTATCCAGTATACATAAAAGTATATACTGTGTCGCAGGCGGCCGTAACGCCGCCTCCTCGTGTGCTCCTCGCCGCCTCCCACTCTGTTCAGAGCAACCGCCGCGGACAGCAGCAGCAACACAAGAGTCAACAAGCTCATCACGGCTCCAATAATTAAATCAGTGGCCGCCAGCCATCGCTCATTCCGTGCTCCAGCTGCCAATCATCAGCAGCCTCCAGGAAAGCCATAAAAGCGGCTTGCCCTCACTCATCGGGAAGCTTGCCCCGACTCCACTCCTCTCCTAATGCTCGTCTGATTGCTTTTGAAAAACAGACGGCGGAAATGCGCACTGGGAAAACCCCACGCCCTTAAGCTTCTCCGCCCCGTCTTCCCCAGCCCTCCGGCTCTGGCCTCACAAGCGGCTTGGCAATACAGCACGGCTTAATCCATCTCCTCTCACCTCGCCTTGTCTGTGTCCTCTCCAGCTGTCACTCATGTGACATCACAATACATACAATATTTGCATTAAAGTCCACGTCAATATACAGCAAGCTCTAAATTATATACAAACACCCTAAACTTGTGCTGACAAACAGGCAAATAGGTAGTACTGGGCTATATGGCCTAAACGTGATATCACAATATTGTTTTGCTACATACCGATATTCAACTCGATATTTCTTGTGTTAAAAATTAATATGCTTAGTATTAGTATTGCTTAAAACTTACCCATAACAAATTGATTTATATTGTCAACCAGAAGTTTTTAACATCACCAGTGATATCTATTGAGTGTTGATAAGACAATCAGCAGCAAAGCCTTGCAGCTTCCATGTGACCACTGTACCACCTTCATGCTGATTGGCCGTCTTATCAGCACCCAATAGATATCAGTGGTGATGTTTTCTTGCAGAATTTGGCCTGGATGTTTACTACCGCATCAGCAGTGCCGGCTGCCGAGCTGAGAATTGACAGGGCGGAAAACTTCCCCTTAAACTAATTATTGGTCTCAACCCTTGATTAACAATAATCCTTGATTAACAATTGATGCATTAATTCACAAAATACCCAATACCCTCAGATATAGCCAGTTCTCAATATGGCGAGGAATAGAAGTCATGTTATTTGCATCGTAAAATTGTGCACATTTTATTGACATCATTTATAGTTGTAGATACATGTAGGCTATTCTTTGTTCTCCACATTCGCTCTTGGAGAATATGGCAAATATCTGTAATGCAGATTTTGTAATTTACACAACCTTGAAGTCCAAGTTTTGTTAGATAGCCTTTAATGCAGGTTGTGCTGAAACCTAACACGCAGTAGTTAACGTTTAGTGCTTTAACATTCGTTAAATGTATTTAGTGATTAAAACGGATTTTTATTGAATGTATCGTTTAATCTCCCTAACAAGATTTGAAGAGAGAAGCTATGTTTACCTGCCAATGGATTATTCAGATTGTCGGCACACTAGGAAATGAATGAAAACGGGTTGAGACCAGTGATCAGTTTAAGTGAAGTTTTCCGCCCCGTCTATTTTCGGCTCACCAGCCGCCACTGTGCATCAGGTATAATTAAAGAAAAAATTTAAGCGGTGGTTTTTCAGTGTCTGTCTGTCTGAAACCGAACCATTTCCAAACAACAGAATTGACGTGAGCTTTTTTAGGAGGCAATTCCACATTGCTCACACTTGTATTCGGTCAGCTCTCACTCTGCCAAGCTGACTGCTGAGAATCGCTCTTAAAGGCGCAGTAGAGAGAACAGTGCAGTGGAGCAGTCAGAGTCTAGTGAGAGATATTTCAACGAGCCAGAAAAGAAAAGACAACTCAAATCGTTCATCAACAAAATATTGGTAGAATCGACCAGCTCAATATGTCGCCCAGCACTGCCAACAGGGTAGATAAGGAAGAGGAACAGGAAGTGGAGATTACTTCTGTCCCTCTGCCAGCTGCTGAATCTTGTAGGCCTCGGCTTCAGCCGGCCTCATGACGGTGGCGACCAGCTCCCGCTCAGTCCTGGTGATTTCCTTCTCCTCGATGGTGATCTGCTTCTTCCTCTGCACCACCTCGATCTCAATCTCCTCCAGCCTGATCTTCTGCTGCTCCTTGGCAGCCTGCAGCTCGTAGGCCAGCTGGGATTCCGCTCTCTACTCCAAGGAAAACAAAGAGCATCTCAGGGCTGGATACTGTAACGATACACCTGAGAGAAAGATCCATACCAACGGCCAGGGCTGCTAGCACGTAAACCTCCGCGCACCTTCTTTTTAATATATTTAGTTTGTTACATAATATAAAACGCTTTACAACATTATCATATGCATTTATCCAAACTGGCACTGATCTAAGCAGAGCACCAAGCAAGACAGAAAAATGTCTTATCAATTGAATGCTGTAATATCCATGTTAAAATTAATTAATGTAGAACTTCAACCATGTCTGCGACAAGGATATTGGCTTGAAAGGCCAAATGCTTTCTGGTTCACTGGGGTGTAAAAAAGAAGTTACAACAAAGTAAAAACCCACGTCACCCACCACCAAAGGGAAAGGCTAAGAACTCACAGAATAAATCAGATTAAGGGGTGTTGAACTTCATAAATCAGAAAATGGTTACAAATAAAAAAGTAAAGGCAGCACTTTCCACGATTAGCTTAAAAGCACTGGAAAAGCCCAGAGAAAGTGCATCTTGTCTGGGGGTGAAGCAGATCATTTCGGAGGCAAAGGATAATCAGGGGCCACAGTTGAAGATCTAGAAAACTTGATTGCCTCTTGGGGAGACGAGACTCCAAATCTACCATGTGACACCACCACCATGCCAATAGGCATTTTTGAAAATCCTCTATTGAGGTAAATCAACAAATATAAGTGACTGGATTTGGAACTTCCATTCCATTCCATCTGAACAAGACCTACAGTACATGCCTGAAATACTACCTATTGTATTTTAATTTATGCTCTAATAAATTCTGCAAAAGCAGAATAAAAGTTGCTGTTTGAAATGCTTTCATGCATTGTGTACAATATTTCATACCATAGTGTTCACTTCCTGGTTGAAAGCAGCCTTCTGCATTTCCAGCTCTCGTTTGGAGTCAGCCATTTTGGTGTCAGCCAAGAATTTTATGTCCAACATTTCCTTCTTGCACTCAGCTTCCTGAATGGAGACAGTGAAGAATGGGAGAGATTAAGTAATTTCCTTTTTTTCCTTACTGAATTGTTGATGTACTGTTTGAAAATGTTAAAACTCACGATTCTAGCTCTATAAACTATTATATGATCCCAATGTTATTGCGACAAAGATTCCTTATTTTGTAACATGACACAAAGCAGGCTCAATCAAAATGACGACTCCATATGTTCCATGTGCTCCAAAGAAATCCAGACTACACAAATAAAGGTAAAGCTGGTATCCTTATCACAGCAAAAAATAAATAACTCTTTTAGGCAAGAAAAATAAATAAATAAATAACTTCCACCGTGTCTGAGCTTCTGTTACTTTGTTTCAGTAATATTTAGAGTCATTCTGACTCTGACAACAAGCTCCAAAGGGTTACCTTACAGACGAGATCAGGATTATGCCTGTAGTCAAAGGGTTTCAACAACTGTAACCATTTTATTTTGGGGCTTGTGTTCAGAAAAGGTGGTACGAGAGAAGGGGTTGACATAGCAGCCTTCTGAGTGTTTGCATAGTCATGTCGGTGCATAATCCGTACAGAAAAAAAAAAAAGAGTCAAAATTCAAGCTCAAATATTCACTGTACTGGCCGCTATATCGGTAATCTGGGAATTTATCCCCTGCAAAATCGGTATCTGTATCGGTTTCAAAATGGCAATATCAGTAGATCCCCCTGATAGACATGTGAATGTGTTGTGACTGCGGGGCCAGCTCCCTGACCCTGATTCCAGCATCCCTTTCAGCCTCAGCAACGCCAATGTCGGCATCCCTCTGGACTGCAGCCGTCTGGGTCTTCCCCAGGGAACTCAGGTAATTCACCTTGTCGAACACATCCTGGAAGGGAACCAACACCATCTTAGGGCACACGCACCACCCCTGTACTCCTACTGTGACCAAATTCAGACACGCCACATTACCAGACCCCCGAAATAGAAGAAAACTCCACCTGAATATTCTGACTATAACACAGTAGAGATAACGCTTATACCTCACCGTAACATTCCAAACTGTATCAATTCAGTGCCCGTGCACTAATATATAAAAAGTGTTTTAAATTGCACCAATTCCACTTATTTTGTGATTTTTGCATTCCCAATTCAACACTCGTAAACCAAGTTTGTGCAGTCCCTCAAACATAGTCTGTATTCTTTAAGAAACAGTCGCTTCTTCAGGAAAGATCATCGGGTTTAGTTCTCATACCAAGCTATGATTGAAAACAATCAGTTGTCTACAAGCTGTAGACACCACTATCTTATCATGACAATGGTAGGAATGTGGAAGTGTTCTTTACAGAAGTAAAAATGGAAGAGCACTTGCAATCTGATGAAAGAACTCACTCCAATTAGTTTAATGTATTAATCCACATGTGATTAACACAGTGTTACAAGAAACAACAATAATATCGTGAGAAAAAATAAATAATCAGGTTTCAGTATTAACAGAAAGCACCCGAAACATATGCACTTCAGCATGTCTGGATACGAAACTGAGTGCTCGACTTTGGAAAACCTTAGCTACATTTCCCTTTATTAATAGTACATAAATAGCTTTTTTTATTTTAATTTTGTTTTTGTTTTTTTTGGCCCGCCACCACCCCCCCTCTACGGGGGACAACTTTATTTTTATTTAGAAAAATAGAAAGTAAAAAACAACAGAGAAATAATAACAATAACAAAAATAATCGTAATATCGTTAACAGGGGGGGACACGTGATCAACATTTAAGGACACACTAACATTTAAGGACATACAAAAAAGCGGGGACAGATTAAGCAACAAGTGACAAACAAACTGATAGGTACTTAACATACCTAACCTGTGGGGGGGAGGGAGGGAAGGGGGGAGGGGGGGGTCTGTCATTATTGGTGGTGCTAGGTATGTGCGTTATGGGTTATTTTACATTATATGGTTATAATTGACGAAGATCTAAGTAAGGTAGTATAGAGAGGAATTGTGTGGGGATGAGTCAGTTCTGGATATACTGCAGAAAGTGCGACCAGGTATTGTGAAATTGAGTCGTATTGCCTTTTAGGTTTGAGGTGAGTTTTTCTAAGTTTGAATGGTCTGTTAAGAGATTGAGCCAGTGGTTGATTGATATTTTTGTTCTGTCCTTCCAATTGAGTAATATGGTTCTTTTTCATAATATGAGCTCGATGTCTCGCTATGGGATGTGACCCTCCGCAGCCCTGACAGAAGTACCTATCTCAAATAACCAATCCTGATTGGTCAGAGAAGCGTGTCCCTCCGCTGCGTGATGTAGTCCCCCCCACTACAAATACCGCAACAGGAGGACACGCCCGCCATTCTAAAAATTCTTCTCATCTAGAAGCATTATCTCACACCGAGCCTAGTTAGTTTAACTGTCCACAGACGGAATTATTTATTAGCTTCTGTCGACGGACGCTAACTCAGCTCACTATATTCGCCGAGGTTTTGCACGCCAGCTCCCCTCGACGTTTCCTGCTAACACACCAGTTAGCCTCCTGCTTTTAACACTCCAGTTATCAGCATCTTGCTTTTAACACGCCAGTTATCAGCCTCTCGCTTCTAACACGCCAGTTATTAAGCACCTGCTTCTAACACACCAGTTAGCTAGCTATCTGCTCCTAACACACCAGTTAGCTAGCTACCCGCTCCTAACACACCAGTTAGCTAGCACTTACTGTAAAAGACACCCGCGCACCAGCCGGTGTTTTTTGCCCCCATGGCGTCCGCTGCTCCTCATGCCAGAGGAGACTCCCGGCCCTGCCCCTGTGGTGCCCGGATTTCGGGGAAGGATACGCACCCCGTGTGTGTGAGTTGTCTCGGGACTGACCACGCCAGGCTGTCCCTATCCGTCCCCGGTTCGTGTGTGCATTGCAAAATGTTCACGACGAAAAGCTTGAGACGCCGCCTGGCTCGCCAAGCCAGCCTGTCCGACCAGGACCCGCTTCTGACCGCCGCTGCCCCGGTAGCCGCTGACGAAGAGGAGCCCATGGTAGAGGAGGTACAGGAGGTGCACACCGACTGGGCCGCCCTGTCTGTGATGTCCCCGGTTCCTGCCTTTCCTTCCGACGATGTGTTAGAGCTGGAGTGTGTAGAGGATGACTCCGATGATCCCCCTCTCATTTCAGAGAGCGAGGATGAGGATGATGCCTTAATCACTCCGGTGCCGGCTGCAAAGCCGGGGCTGCTTTCCGGGGGCTCGGAGGACGGCGAGGACGCACGTCCCTCGTCCCCGGTTCCTGTGGTTCTGCTCGACACGTGCAAGCGTGCGGCAGCGAGCATGGGTATTCCCTGGCCCGCTCCGGTGACACAGCCCTCGCGCTCGCGCTACGAGGGCAGGCTATTAGCACCGGGCGGTAACACGGCCAAGCAGCTTCTTCCCGTCTTTCCTGACTTACTGCTCGAGCTCACCAAGATGTGGAGCGACAAGCCGTACAGCGGAAGGAACCAGATTCCGGGTGCCTCCGTCCTCGACACCGAGAACATGGAAGCCCTGGATCTCCTCGTCATGCCCCCGGTCGAGTCCCCGGTTGCAGCGCATCTGTACCCGGGTGGCGCCATGGCTGGCTCAAGCAGACGTCCGTCCCTCCCCGCTAAATCGGAGCGTCTTCAGTCTGCTTTGACCGAGAGGGCGTACAAGCAAGCCGCGCTCTCGATGAGGGCTTTGAATGTGCTGTCGCTTCTCTCCGCTTACCAAGCCGACATTCTCCACGGTGCACCTAGCGCCGCGGTTTGGCGCGAGGCGGGAGTGATTACGGACCTGTGCCTTCATGTCCAGCGGGTGGCTGTGCTCGCCACGGGGAAAGCTATGGCTTCTCTCGTGGTCCAGGAACGAGCCAGGTGGCTCAATCTCGCCAGGCTGACTGACAGAGAGCGAGATGACATCCTGGACGCGCCCGTCATACTGGAGGGTATCTTCGGCTCAGCTCTGACCTCCATGCAGGAGAGAGCGGAGGCGAGGAAGAAAGACAACGAGGCGTTTGCGCTCTGCCTGCCGCGTAGAGCCCCCTCGCCGTCTCCCCCGCCCCGGGGAAAATCTTTCGCCCAGGCCGCTGCTCAATCTGCGCGATTTAAGGTCCCGAAGAGGCCGCAGCAGCAACCTTCCCCGGCCCGATCCCAGTCGCCTGCCCCTCGGGTTGGTTGGAAGGGTCCCCCCGGCGCTCAGCCCGCAGCCCCGCCGCCTCCACCGGCCGCTTCAGCTGCGCAGGGTAGGAGGAAGAAGAAGGCTACTTGACCGCCTCCGCCTTTTCTCCGGGTGACGCGCCCATCAGTTCCCCGTTCATGGGCTCCACCAAAGAGGTTTTTAAGTGCGCATCTCCAGTCGCTGATCTCCGCCCCAGGGCCAGACGAGACGAGGAGGGACATTGTCACCGGGCTGTTTGCCGTTGCACAGCCGTGTTCACATGTCCACAAGCACGCGCATACACACAATGTTCTGCCTTTGTTCAAAGAAATAAAGTTGAAAACAAAATGTGTAAAAAACACCGAAAACAAAGCAAGCACAAACAAAATGAATGCTTTGCACATAAGCAACATGTCCGCCGGGCATGCTGTCCCTCTGTTGCCGGCGATGGGCATCCCATTTCCGGCTACGGAGGAATTTACCCAGGCTGCTGCGCGAGTTCGCGCATGCGCAGTACGGCCCGAGGGACATTCTCTCGCTCTGCCACTGGAGGGAGCCATACCACCACTTATGAGCCCTCCCGTGTTGGCAGAGCCTCAGCCGATATTCTCCCCTTCACTGTGTTTCCACATTCAAAAGTGGAGAGAAATAGGGGCTCATCCGTGGGTATTACGCACGATAGAGCGGGGTTACCGGCTGCAGTTCAACACTGTGCCGCCTCGTTTTTCCGGCATAATACAGTCAGAGCAGCCCAGGTACGTTTAGCTGGCGTGCTAAAGGAGGAGATAATGTCTCTTTTAGACAAAAAAGCTATTCAAATCGTCTCTCCCGAGCAGAGTCAATCCGGGTATTATTCAAGATATTTTCTCGTCCCCAAACGGGGAGGGAGAGGAATTCGCCCTATCTTGGACCTCAGGGCTCTGAACTGTCACTTAAGGAAATACAAGTTCAGGATGCTGACACAGGCATCTCTGTTGCGTCTAATAAAACCAGGCGACTGGTTCACATCAGTGGATCTGAGGGACGCTTATTTCCATATAAAAGTGTACGCTGCCCACAGAAAGTATCTGAGGTTTGCGTTTCAGGGAGTGTGTTATCAGTACCGAGTGCTCCCGTTCGGACTTTCCCTCAGCCCGAGGGTGTTCGTGAAGTGTACGGACGCGGCGGTTGCCCCGCTACGGCGGGGGGGAATACACCTGGCCACAAATTTGGACGACTGGCTTCTCCTAGCGCGCTCGGAGCAGGAGGCCAGGTCGCACACGGAGTTTGTCACACGTCATCTGTCAGAGTTGGGCTTTGTGATAAACACGGAAAAGAGCAATCTCTCACCGGGTCGAGAAATAATCTTCCTCGGGTTACAGCTGCTATCAATGCCGTTCACTGCGCGCCTCTCGGAGGAGAGGGCGAACAGTTTCAAGGCATGTCTTGCTCCTTTTCAGAGACACTGTTACGTCCCATTCAGGGTGTGTCTGCGCCTGCTGGGCCTGATGGCCTCGGCTATACACGTAATACGCCTCGGTCGCCTCCACATGAGGGAGTTTCAGCGCTGGGTTGCTGCGCTCAGGCTGGACCCCGTGCGTCATGGCGCACGGAGGATTTTGGTGACGTCGGATTGCGTGTTGGCCCTACGTCACTGGCGGGCGCCCTCTTTTCTGACTCAGGGTGTGCCCCTGGGCACCGTCCTGTCCAGGAAAGTGGTCACTACGGATGCCAGCCTCCAGGGGTGGGGCGGCATTCACGAGGGCAGATCTGTGAGGGGCCGCTGGAGCCTGGGTCTCCAGCGACATCACATAAATTTTCTGGAGCTCTCGGCAGTGTTTCTCTCTCTGAAACATTTCCTCCCGTTCCTCAGGGGTCATCATGTCCTGGTGAGGACGGACAATACGACCACGGTGGCATACATAAATCACCAGGGGGGTTTGCACTCACGTCAATTACACATATTGGCACGCAAACTGATCCTGTGGAGCAGTGTGCGTCTCCTGTCATTGAGGGCAACGCATGTCCCGGGGACCCTGAACGTGGGGGCGGACCTCTTGTCCAGGGGTGCGCCCGTATACGGAGAATGGACTTTACACCCTCTCGTGGTGACTCAGATTTGGTCCATTTATGGCCGCGCCAAAGTGGACCTGTTTGCGTCAGAGGGGAACACCCAGTGTCAGCTGTTCTTCTCCCTACACAGTCGGGGGGCCCCCTTGGGGCTGGACGCTCTGGCGCACGACTGGCCTCACGAGCTGCTCTATGCGTTTCCCCCTCTGGCGCTGGTTCCTCCCACCCTGGCGAGGGTGAGGGAACACAGACACTCTCTTATCCTGATAGCTCCACACTGGCCGGCGATGCACTGGTTGGCGGAGATTTATCAGTTGCTGTGCGCCCGGCCCTGGCAGTTGCCAATACGCAGGGACCTGTTGTCACAGGGGGGGGGGACGGTGTTCCACCCACACCCGGACAGGTTACAACTGTGGGCGTGGCCCCTGAGTGGCTCTCTATGACCACTGCGGGCCTTCCTCCGAGTGTGATTAACACTATTCAGAATGCTCGGGCCCCCTCTACCAGGTCTTTGTACACTGGTAAGTGGGGGGTGTTTGAGCGGTGGTGCCATGATCGGAATCACACCCCTTTTCAGTGCTCTGTTCCGGTGGTCTTATCATTTCTTCAGAGCCGCATCGATGATGGCAGAGCCTTCTCGACAGTCAAAGTGTATCTGGCGGCCATTGCCGCCAGTCACGTGGGCTTTGGGGACAAAACAGTGAGTCAGCACCCTCTGGTGTGCCGCTTTATGAAGGGTGCCCGTAGACTGCTCCCAGTCTCCAGGCCGCTTATGCCCCCATGGGATCTGACGGTGGTTTTGGAGGGGCTTAAGGGTCCCCCCTTTGAGCCTTTACAGGGTGCTAGTTTGAAGCATTTGTCTCTTAAGACAATGTTGTTGCTGGCGCTCGCTTCCGCGAAGCGGGTCAGCGATATTCATGCACTCTCGGTGCATCCGTCATGCACTCAGTTTGCCCCAGGGGACGTAAGGGTGTCGCTGAGACCTAACCCAGCCTTTGTGCCTAAGGTGGTGGGTTCATGCTCCCCGATTACTCTCGCTGCGTTCACAGCTCCAGCTGCTGACCAGCGGGCTCATACATTGTGTCCGGTCCGGGCCATACGTTGTTATGTGGACAGGACTCAGTGCTTCCGACGGAGCGATCAGCTCTTTATTTCCTGGGCTAATCCCAGGAAAGGTCAGCCTGTTTCGAGGCAGCGCCTCTCACACTGGCTGGTGGAAGCTATAACTTTGGCCTACGCTAATGAGGGGTTGCGCCCGCCTGCGGGCCTGCGCGCTCACTCTACGCGGGGCATGGCTGCATCCTGGGCCTTGTTCAGGGGGGTGTCTATTCAGGACATTTGTGCGGCGGCGAGTTGGACTTCGCCTCTGACTTTTGTTCGATTCTACATGCTGGATGTGTCGGGCCCGTGCGTTGCCAGCGCGGTCCTTCAGGCCTAGCATCTGGACATCTGGACCCTCCCATCGGTTGGTGGCTGTTCGATAAAGCTGTCTGGCAATTCGGGAGTAACCACATCCCATAGCGAGACATCGAGCTCATATTATGAAAAAGAACTTTAGGTTACTGTCGTAACCCCGGTTCTTTGAGTAATATGAGCGAGATGTCTCGCCAGACAACCCTTCTTGCTGGGCGGTGAGAAGGAATTTCGGGCTTTAGAATGGCGGGCGTGTCCTCCTGTTGCGGTATTTGTAGTGGGGGGGACTACATCACGCAGCGGAGGGACACGCTTCTCTGACCAATCAGGATTGGTTATTTGAGATAGGTACTTCTGTCAGGGCTGCGGAGGGTCACATCCCATAGCGAGACATCTCGCTCATATTACTCAAAGAACCGGGGTTACGACAGTAACCTAAAGTTTTCTTGGCCACAGTTAATGCAATTAAGATAAATGTTCGGAGATGTAGTGGGATTGTGAGTGAGGAGAGATCACCTAGCAGAGCAAGGGAGGGGGAGAGAGGGATGCCGATGTTGAGGATCTTGGTTATAAATAGCTTATTTTTAAGTGACAGGTGACAGATGCCCATTCCCTTCTTAATCCTTTGAATGGAGGCTGGGAGGCGAGTTATTTATTTGCAGCAGCAGTTGGGATCATCAACGAAAACCAGACCAAAGCAAAGGCGGGGGTTATTCTGGGAGGCGTGCAGCGAAGGGGCAAGCCCAGCCCTAATCCGCCTGCAACAGTAATAGCAAATGGGGTGGGGCGGGGCGGCGCACCTTAATGGTAAAACTGAGGATCTCGATGCCCATGCGGCCCACGTCCGGAGCCGCCACCTCCCGTACCAGCATGGCAAACTGGTCTCTGTCCTGGTAGATCTGTTCCACCGTCAGTGTGCCTGAATAGAGAACATTTCACAAAACGCTCACGTTCTACAGGTCTCTGGTTCTGTAAGTTACCCACACCCACATCTACTCCAGTGTCAGCATCTCCACAATATCTACAGGTCTTTGGTTCTGTAAGTTACCCACGCCCACATCTACTCCAGTGTCAGTATCTCCACAATATCTACAGGTCTTTGGTTCTGTAAGTTACCCACACCCACATCTACTCCAGTGTCAGTATCTCCACAAGACCTACAGGTCTTTGGTTCTGTAAGTTATCCACACCCACATCTACTCCAGTGTCAGTATCTCCACACTATCTACACGTCTTTGGTTCTGTAAGTTACCCACACCCACATCTACTCCAGTGTCAGTATCTCCACACTATCTACAGGTCTTTGGTTCTGTAAGTTCCCTACACCCACATCTACTCCAGTGTCAGTATCTCCACAAGATAAGCTATTAAGATAACAAAAATAATTCTCCAAAATCGACTCACCCAAGATGGATCGTAGATGCCCCTCCAGCGTTTGCAGAACCACACTTTTGATTTCCGTCACAGTTTTGCCCAGGAACTGCTCACAGGCAACAGCCAGCAATTCAATGTCAGTCATTATTTTTATCTGGTGAAAAATTCAGGGATGCAGAATGACACATCAAGCTCACAGTACGCATTAAAGGTCTGATTTACTAAGGCCCCTGTCCCCCCCCGGTTGAGGTCACTCCACTGGCTGCCAGTTGCAGCCAGGATCAGGATCAGGTTCAAAGTTCTGACCCTGGCCTACACTGCAGCCAATAGGACAGGCCCCATCTACCTGCAGGACTTGATCCAGAACTATGTTCCTGCTCGACCACTTCGCTCGTCTACAGCAGGGCGACTCGCACTTCCCCCCCTCCGTGTCAATGGCGCTCGCTCGTCCCGACTGCGGAGCTTTTCCACCCTAGCTCCCCAGTGGTGGAACGAACGTCCCATTCCCCTACGTTCTATGCCAACCCTGCCTGCGTTCCGTCATGGCCTGAAAACACACCTTTTCAGACTCCACCTTGACTGATATACTTCTCTAGGACCTCTCATGGCTCTTGTTCTTGTTTAACTGTGTGTAGAGGTTTATAATATTTAGAATAGAATTGTAGTAGAGCTGATTTACCCCGTTTACTGTGAACTGCATTTAATGTTCATTACTAGGGATAGCTGCTACTTAATGGGAAGGATGTGCTTTATCTGATCTGTTCTGTAGTTACTTCGATGACGTTTCTGTATGCATTTACTGTATGTCGCTTTGGATAAAAGCGTCTGCTAAATGACTAATGTAATGTAATAACATGACTAATAATTGGTCATGGTATTTGCTTTGCACCAATCATTGGTTGTGCTATTAGTTTTGCATCTACAACTACAGGGCACAGCATGCACTCATGCTGAATGCCTTTTTTCTAAACAATTCGGCCACTTGGGAGCCACTCTGCGGCTTCTACCATCTTCAAACCTCTAAAGGCAGAGACCCAAAGCACCCGAAAATAACAAAGTGATGATGTAAATAAACACTTCAGAATTATGTAGGAAAATACAGTGGAACTTTTCTACAAATGGGTGTGCCTTTAGTATTGAAGTCACACAATTATGAACCTGAAATAATGAGCATTCTCGTAGGTGCTTCGCTACGGTTCATTAGGTGGCCCCTGTAAGACAGACCAGGTTAAAAGCCTCACAGGAAGGTAAGGGTTTACCTGCGCCACCCCTGTGACAGTGAGTGCCACACCCTCTGCCGTCTCCACATCGTCACATTTGGGCTGCAGGGTCATAATCTCAAGGGTAATCCTGCCGAGAATGTCAAAAGGCATGTTTTAGTCAAAGCAGCAGGCGATAAAAACAGCAGGGCAACAACAAAACTTGAGCGCTCCAGTGCACAGGCAATGTGGGTCATCCAACACCTGTTTTCTGTAGGAACATTCAGAATCCTCACTCCTCACAGAAGCCTGAAACCTACAATCCACTCACATTTAAAAACAACACACTAGGTTTAATACGTACAGATCTTTATCCATTTAATGCATTTTTGATGAGATGTTGATCTTACTGAGACCACTATTAAAATGGGAGAGAGAAAACAGACAGAGGATCTGGGTGTTTTGGTTTGTGTGTCTGTGCTGCATTACTATAGCAAATGCACTTTCAGCAGTAACCGGCATAACTGGCAACATATTTTCATATTTTAAATATAAATTATTTAAATAACCTTCTGATACAACACTAGCAAGTCATAGAGAGAAATTGACTATGGGTTCCTTGCAAGGATTTTTGCATGCATTTAAAAACGGAATAAAGGACAGCTACCAACACTATCGTTCAGTGTCGTCTTTGTGACTGCAGGAAGGCCAGCTCTACTCATTTAAACCTGAAAGTTTAACATGCGTTTGTTCTTTATAGCTCTACAGTTTTAACTGTGAATGGGCTTCAGACTCCAGGCTTCCTGTACCTAAAATTTCCCTCTTCACTTGGTTAACACAATTTGACATAATTAAATACCACAAACCTGGTTGTTTTTTTTAAGGTTTTTGGAGTGAATACAATTTAAGGCTATATTGCATGCGAACAGAACTATGGTGCGAAATAATGTTCCAGACAACACATAAGAGAGTGAACTGTGCATTAAAAGCAAAGCAAAGTATTTTAAAAGGAATAAACTGGAAATGTATGGAACACATGGTTGGCTAAAGGGTTCTGATGTTCAAGGGTCTGATGTATCAAACAAGCCATAAACCATCACACTGCTGCCAGAAATACAGTAGATATGGATGTATAACTTGAATGGTTTCTTCTCCTGACTTATTTTTCCAGAGTTCAATATGAAAATTTGTCAGGAGAAACAACCCTTAAACTGATCCATCCATATCTACTGCATATATGGCAGCAGAGTAATAGTTTGAGGCTTGTTTGATACATCAGACTCTTGAAGACTTAGAGCCATTTAGCCAACCATGTATTCCATACTGTTGCAGTGTAATTTACAGCTAAATCTAGTCCCACCCCCCAATTCCCATAGAGATCCATTCAAATGCACAGATTTAGTATCGCTTGTAAGAGTACCAGAAAATAAGATATCAAGAGTCTTTTGATGTTGTTGGGTCACAGACATCAGGAAGTCATGGCATGCAAAGGATATGCGACCAAATATGAAAAATTTATACTTTATTCTATATATAAATGCAGGGGTGCCAAAGATTGTGGTCAACATAGTTTTGTTAAAAATAATTATTTATTGATGAGGGATTTTTTTTTTCCTCATAATAAATGAACATCAATTAAAGGTTGGATTTTTAAAAAAAATTCAGTGTGAGATTAAGCTAATTCACCAAACAGCAAATTCATCTTTACCAGGGGTACCAACAAATTTGAGCACGTCTGTATTTCTCACAGACTACCCCACCTGGTCTCATTCAAGATACACCAATACCAAGGCTCTCTTCATTTATTGGTAGCTTAAGACAAAATCATTTTCTTTCAACTGTCTCAATAGTAGACCATGGTGTTGCATAGTCAAGATTTTTTTTTAAATATTTCAATACCACAAAGTAATTGTTGAAGAATAAAACTACTCCTTACCGCTGGGTGTCTGACAGACACCACCACGCCCAGGCCCATCCACCAATAATATAGGCTTTATCATTTGTGCCACTACAGCCACCTGTGTGGGGAAGAAGACAACACTGAAACATAAAAATTCACTGCCACATCACAGAAATCATGGCCAACTCCTTATGTTACGATGTTAATGGTGAACAGTCATCATTAGTTCTACTGATAAACATGTGCATTGTCACATTAGCAAAGCAAACACACCCACCCCCAGTGTTTACTCTTCAACACTTAACATGGTTAATGGTTAATTGTTTATTGCGACTTGATAGCTACTCAAAAAATGAACTCAAGTAAAAACACAAGTGTCCCCCTCAAGAGCCACTTGGTAGAGTCCATTGCTCTAATCGCACAATGTCCCAATACGCAAAAAAGATCAGCTGCAATGTTCCACCCAGAGAGGCAGTAGGCTTATGCCTGTCTAAGTCTAAATGTGGCATAATGCCAGCAACTGAGCTTGTGATGCACAACATGCACAAGCGCCTTTTCCAGGGAGAGACAGCGAGTGCCTCTGGAGTCGTAAAAGCACATTATTCACTTCTGAATCACTGCGAGTGGATTTGCACGCCTCCAGTATCTATGGTGCTGGCATGATGAAAAAACTTCCCACTGTAGGATACAGTGAAATCCAATTGTCCCGAGACAGTTGCAAAGAGGGTTGTCAAGCTCACTATATTTTACACTTAATAATAGTGCCTGTTGCTCCCTATCTACCTATTTCGGAATGGCTTTGCAACACATCCAACTGTAAGGGTGGTTCTTATGAAGCAAGGGCATTTGTAAAACCATTAAATAAATAGATGGATGATATACATGGGATAACAATATGAAACACCAATATAAAACCAAATTCCACCAATGTTTGTTAACCTTATAGGCCTACTTGGAATTGACTACATTGGGGATTTTGAATAGACCTACATTGGGGTAGCAACAATGCAAACACACATAACACTGCTCTGTACAGCTATTCATTCTAAATTAATAACATGGTTATTTAGAACCAAAATAGGCACTTTTTTTGTTTTTGCTAAAAAAACAAACATTTGGCTTTTACTTTTATTTTCCCAACTAACCTCAAAAGAAAGTTACTCTATAACCTACAAAAACTCCAGAGAATTCCATGAGACAGTGCAAAGAAAAACGTCAATGGAATAAATGCATTCCCATATTCAATAACATAGATTACGGTCAGTAATATTCTGAAAGAAAATACAACTAACAAACTATTGCATAGCTAACGTTTTCTACAAACCGTTAAACTTGGCTAACGTTGGCTGAATAACTCTTAGTGAGTTAACTTGCCGTGCACTCATTAACATGTAAAGTTAAGTAACCAAATAATTCCTTTTTTTTTTTTTTTTACAGTCCTAGTGCAATTATCTGCTCTGGTGTATGTCTTATATCGTGTTGCAACTTCCCAATACACTGAAACTTGCGGAATCACCCGAATACAAATAACGATATGTCTAGTTAGGCTGTTGGTGCTTGTGTTGCGTCAAATATACGTTAGTGTGGCAACCAGGTTATCGACCATGACAAAGGGAAATGCAAACCAATTACAACTAAGCTTTTTAAAATAATTTCTAATTTATTCAACGTCCATTTAGGTATGGTGTATCGTCTACTATGTGTTAAACTGACACGTTATATTTATGGTTATGCCAACGATAGTTTACGCTATCCAGCAGCTACACAAGTCACGTGCTAGGTTTTCCGCACTTACCGAGGATCACGCCCATCAGCTAAGTTTAGCCAAAACAGTATCCACGGCTAACGTTACACGTAAATAACAGGCTAGGTAATGGGCTATATACTCCTGATAGCTTGCTACTTGAACACACATACGAAGCTAACCATTTAGCTCCCATACAGCAAACAACAGAAAATTCCATTCTGAGCCACTTATAACGTTAACAATGTAACGTTGACGAAACGTTACTGTCTGCATCCAGCCTTATCTAATAACAGTACAGCCGTCTGCAGACGACTGGCTAGCTGGCACGTTACAGACACCTCGGATAGCTTGCAAGCAGCTTCGCTAACAAACATAAAGTTACATAACGCCGATTTTCATAGAACGTGCCTGCTTGTATAACGATATTTAACAAACTAACGTTACTGTACGAAAACAGGGGTGTGGGCTAGCTAACGATAGCTAGTGCTAGCTATCCACCTAGCTAAAGAAACGAACAGCGTGACGTTACCTGAGACCACAAGGGCTTCGTTTGGTCCAACAGTATGACAGTTACCCATATTACAAAAATATATGTATCGTGTAAAGATGTGACGACAAACTTTTTTTGATATTATACTCCACACGACACCCTGTACTTCAGCTGTCAATACAGTTCAAAATGAACACTGGTTTTAGCTCGTTGTTCGCAACTCCACAGTCGACGTCTTCACCGCCTCCGCCCAGACTGACATCACTGCGTATCTTTGTTGCGTTTCAACGTAACGAACGTAACATGAAAAGGGGCGTGTTTCGTGTTTGTCTTTTAACCACTTTGTATTTGGTACACATGTTCGTTTTTGCCATGTCCCCAGCACAAATGAGCAACTTTTACAAAAAAATATTAGTCATTAAATAATAAAATATAAAAATTATTTGCTCATAATGTTATAGACCAAGTTAAAATTTTTCTAGTCATATATAGTTTTCATGGAAAATAAAATAAATAATAATAATTTTACTGTGTGTCCCCGAAATTTTTTTCCACCCTGTTAGTTTGTAGTTTTTCTCCTTTAAGAAAATAGCCTACCCTTCCCATTATATAATGTTCAGGAAATGATATAATTTCCTTTGGAGGGAATTCAACTGAGCCAACTGAAGTAAGTATGAACTGTCAGTTTTATCTTTTTTCCCCAAGTTTTATAATGTCAACCTGCTTGTCACAACCTTCCAGTTCCACCCTGTTAGGCTACTTTATTAAGAAAATGTATTACATTTTATAATTTCAAAACTAGTTTTATATAAGAAGTAAAATGCTGTTCACATGTAGGGTCTCATGCTAGCTAGATCATGATCACTCGCAGAGCAAGGGCTGATTTATATTAAGATACATATAATATTTGTGCAGTGTTGGGGAAGCTACTTTGAAAGCATAGCTTTGTAAGCTACCAATTACTTCACATTGGAAGAAGTTGAACTACAGCAAAGCTACCCTAAGGAGAAATCTACTCTGCTCAAATAAATTAAGGGAACACTTAATCAACACAGTATAATACCAAGTCAATTAAACTTCTGGGATATCGATCTGTCCAGTTAGGAAGCGTAAACGATTGTGAATCAATTTTACTTGCTTTGGTGCAAATTAAAGTGACAACAGATGGACAGGAGAGGCAAAAGCAAGACAACCCCCAAAAAGTAAATGGCTTTGCAGGTGGTGGCCACAGACCATTTCTCTCTCCTTATCCTTCTTGACTGATTTTTTTATAGTTTTGCATTTTGCTAGTGCCCTTGTCACTACTGGTAGCATGAGGCGGTACCTGCAGCCCATTCAGGTTGCACAGGTAGTCCAGCTCCTCCAGGATGGCACATCCATACGTGTCGTCGCAAGGTTTGCTGTGTCTCCCAGCAGTCTCAAGAGTGTGGAGGAGATTCCGGGAGACGGGCCATTACACGAGGATAGCTGGACAGGGCCATAGAAGGGCAACCCAGCGGCAGGACCGGTATCTGCGTCTTTGTGCGAGGAGGAACAGGAGGAGCACTGCCAGAGCCATACAAAATGACCTCCAGCGGGCTACTTGTGTACATGTTTCTGACCAAACTGTCAGAAACAGACTCCATGAGGGTGGCATGAGGGCCCGACGTCCTGTAGTGAGATCTGTGCTGACAGCCCAGCACCGTGCAGCTCGATTGGCATTTGCCAGAGAACACCAGAATTGGCAGGTTCGCCATTGGAGTCCCGTTCTCTTCACAGAGCAGGTTCACACTGAGCACGTGACAGACGTGAAAGAGTCTGGAGACGCTGTAGCGAATGTTATGCTGCCTGCAACATCATCCAGCATGACTGGTTTGGTTTAATTGACTTGGTGTTATACTGCGATGATGAAGTGTTCCCTTAATTTTTTTGAGCAGTGTAGTTTGGTTAACTAAAGCTACTTAGAAAAAGTTATTCAAACTACTGATCAAATTGACAATGTACATGTGATACAAAATTATAACAAAATATAATACAAAAAATGCCACTCAATTGAGTTTATTGCAAAAAGTGCCCACTTGTTCACAGGTCATACATAAACCAAAAAAATAAAATACCCCACTATTCATGGGAAAGTGCAAGGAATGACAGCTTTGGTTTTGTACACAATGTCCATCAGTCAGACACCTGCCTTCCAGAAACTAGAGTCCAGGTGGGGGTATTGCACCAAGCAGGATTACTCAGTTAGCCAGGTAACTTCTAAAATAGCATGCAACAACTTCTCTGAACATTTGTTAATAAATAGCAATAATCAATACTAATTGACACCTAATATATTCAAGTTTAGCTTTACAAATTCAGATTCAAAACATTAAAAACTAAAGCCAAATATTTTTCACAGGTCAGCTGACAGCTTCCTGGAATACCCCTGAGACCTAAACCTGTCCTAAACAAAACAATCCCATCTGGGCTTTTCACAAGGACAAAATTGCAAGTTGTAGTTTCAGTAGTTAACTACACAAAAAATGGCAAAAAAAAGAAGTAATTTAACTACTTGAATCACTATGCAAATATGAATGTAGTTGAACTACCAGCAAGCTACTGCAAAATGTAGTTACACTACTAGTTTAATTACATGTAGATCACTATTCCCCAACAGTATTTGTGATGTATTTGCATCTGGACACCCCCATGAGTTGTTGATTTTCTGTTTATTGTTGGTGTTAATTCCACCCTGATAGCTGAACAATGAACACATTAAAAAAAATTGTTTAGTAATTATTTTTAGACAATGAACAAATATAATAAAATAAAGGACACAAGAAATGCACAAGAAAATGTAAATATTGTTTGCACTTGCATTTTTAACACTTTGTGATTGTTATGCATATGTCCTAACAGGGTGGAATACTGTCACGGTCCATGTCGGACCAAACTGCCCAGAATTATACGAATTTAAGTGCCTGAGCTTGGCCAATATGTTTTCCAGACAGTTAAACATGTCCCTTTTCTGATTAAATAAAAAAAAATCGAAATACTTTTTTTTAAAAAGTTACCAGGTACAAAGGGCACCGGTTAACAGGATTGACCCAAACAAGCCACCATCATTCAGTTGTGTATATTATTGAAGTGTATCCACTGCTTCTGTCGACATACCTGCGTGCTGCGAAGGTGGTGAAAACACACACCTGTTAAACATGTCTGGTTTCCAACCTCAGCCATCACAAGAACATCATCACAAGGGAATGACACCCAATGCAAATGGTATTTTTTAAAATCATGAATTACATGTACAAATAAAAAGAATGGACAAAAATTAGTATACGTCCAGTTAATGTTTTACGGGATATCAGGCAAGCAAAATACTGTACTTGTCAATCGCTCACAATTGTGCTGCACAATTATTTTAGCATTTAAATTATGACAATCGCTCAATTAATTCTAAAAAAACATATCCGAGTGTATAAAGCCCTAGATCAGCAACAGAAGTACAGTTTCTATGACAGGCTGTTTATTGCCCGCCTACCTGTAGGACTTGATCCAGAACTATGTTCCTGCTCAACCACTTCGCTCTTCTACAGCAGGGCGACTCGCACTCCCCCCCCCCTCTGTGTCAACGGCTCTCGCTCGTCCCGACTGCGGAGCTTTTCCACCCTAGCTCCTCAGTGGTGGAACAAACTCCCCATTCCCCTACGTTCTACTCAAACCCTGCCTGCGTTCCGTCGTGGCCTGAAGACACACCTCTTCAGACTCCACATTGACTGATATACTAATCTAGGACCTTTTCTCATGGTACTTGTTTCCTGCGTTTTCTTGTCTGTTTGTTATAGTTTATAATAGTACTTAGCATAGAATTATAGTATAGCTGATTTACCCACAGCTTACTGTGAACTACATTCAATGTTCATTACTAGGGATAGCTGCTACGTTATGTGAAGGATGTGCTTTGTCTAATCCGTTCTGTAGTTGCTTTGATAACCTTTCTGTATGCACATTGTATGTCGCTTTGGATAAAAGCGTCTGCTAAATGACTGTAATGTAATGTAGATCATGGCTGATATTAAATTTGCTGGGATGTGGAAAGCTAACTTAGGAAGTGTAAGGGGTGCAAAGTCCTGTCGGGTCATATAAGGTGTTGCGTATGGCAATAGAATTCCAGGTCAGACGCCTGTGTGTTGTGATCAGTGTGACCCAGGCATGGGTCTTGCTCTCGTATGTCCGCCCCAGTGCCGCGGCATGCTTGCTGGCCAAACGACAGCATGTGGCACTTATTTTAAATAACTCCACATGCGAGTTATTTATGTGGAGCTCCACAAATCAGAACCCTTTCAATTCAACTGAAGTGTTAGTACACAGGGGAAACAGAATGTACTAGCCAGACAACTAAGAACTTATGAGATTATTTAACTTTATTATTTCGCTTCACAAACATTTGAACCTTTGTTACAATCAGCTAAAGCAGCTGAACATATTATTTGCAGCACGGTCAGTATTTACAAACAGATTTCATATTGTAAATTACTTTTAAAATTATTATAATTTAAAAAATATATACTTTAAAAAATAACCTCTGCAATATGACATCAGACAATACAACATCTTTTGGCAAGACTCAATAGGGCTTGGGGAGCTGTGGCATTGGCACAGGCAATTCAAAATGGCATGCTTTTACATGCTTTTCTCCATATATAGACAACATCCTCCAAAACATAAAAGCTGAAGAGATGAATCTTCTCATCATCATGAATATTTAACGTATTAAAAGTGCTATATCAGGTAGAGTTGAGGTTGATTTTTAGTTTCCCTGGAAAAACCAGAAAGGCACTTAGAAACAAGCATTATAAAAAGTGGCCAACTTTCGCAGAAAAACAAATGACACATGGATGAAACGGAACACAAATCGGATTACACGTTTCAAAACAGAAGCTTATGTTTGTTTAATCAGAACATATGCTCGCTTCTGGGCTAAAACTATCATAATAAAATTTTTATATAGAAACCGTTTTTTAAGGAGGAAACTTTGAGAATGCTAACAGGGGCTTAAGAAATGTTGCATTCACCGATACGTTGATAATGATGTGCCACATGGTTGACATGGTAGAACTGAATATAAACGGATGGGGAAAGTTATATTACAGTTAGTTTTAAGCAGCTGCTCTCATTAAAACATAAAAGATTCAAATTTGAGTGCACCTTTGAGAGCTATGGATTATATCTAATTACCATCAAATTTGTGATACTTATAAAAAATGCCATTGTGTGCACAAATTTTTCCCACTGATCCATTTACACAGAAATGACATGGAAAAACAGCACATTTGCAGCTGAGGACATACCTTTCCACTTTAAACCTGGCATGTGCCTGTGAACACGGTTCAGGACAAACACAATCTGACTTGTGTCAAGGCTAAAGGACACAAAGGATCTGGAATCATACACTCTATTGCTGCAGCACTGAATCATTTGAAGCGTTTCTTTCCTTTCGAATCATGGTATTGCTTTGAGTAAAACGACAACGAGGGCCCCGTTTCCCAAAAGGATCTTTGATGAAGATCATCTTAGCCTATTTTGTTTTTATATTAGTTTCATTGTTTGGTTTTTGTCATTTGTTTTTTGTCTTTCTCCCTATATTTTTTATTATTTGTCTTATGTAATATCAGTAAATATTAATAATTTTAATCATAAAATGCAAACAGCACAAACACAAAACACTCTTAAGATGATCTTAACTCTAAGATGCTTTTGGGAAACGGGGCCCAGGTCACCGATCCCCACAGCCAGAGCTTAGCTCTTCCATTCTCACCAAATCCTAAAGTCCATTGTAATCCTACTTGTGCCCAGCAGGTGTCACTGTAGAAACAATAATGCTGCCAATTTGATCTACTGTTGCTCCAGCTGCTTTGCAACATACCACTAAGGCACCTGCTCGACCGGCCTCATCAGAACATCTCCAATCTGGGTATGAGGAAGATGCATTAGAATGGAAAAAAGGTAACCAGACAAGTCACACATATATGACAATATTATTTGAACCAGTTCCTCAAAAACGTTCAACCTCATCTTCCCCCATTTAAAGGGTAACGACACCCACTGTTTCAGCCGGTCTCCATGAAACAATTTTGAAAAATACTTTGTGGGGTGAGCAAGGGAGAGGGGTGGGGGCAGAGGAGCTGTGTCCATCGTCATTTGCATAAACTAACGTACATTGTACAAATTATTACGTATAACTCGGATCAAACTGTCAAACTAGACGTTGCACATCAAATATGAATTAAGATTCAGAAACTGCACGGCCCATTTCTCAGCTCAAATATCTTCAGAAACATATTTTAGTGGACTATTTAGGTGGAATAAGAGAGTTTATGAACAGAATGCAACGTTGTTCCGGTTTTAAAACGCGGAGCCGAAACGAAAGTAACGTAGTGGGTCTAACCAATCAGGTGCCGGCTGTTTCCGTTGTGAGTGACAACAATTATCCATATGATGTAAAATGTCTACCAGTTTCTCCTGATTCATGTTATTATTTACGAATTGTTGAAGTAACGGAATGGATGAATGAGTTTCATTAAAAGGTAGGCATACAAACACGTTTACACCTTAAAAAAAAGTGATTTAGGGTGAAGTTACCCTTTAAGCGTATCATGTGAAGGTCAGCCAAAGAAAATGACCAGTCTTTTATACAGGTTTATAAGAAAATGTGAAAAAGAAAAACCTTTGCCAATTGTAATAGGACACATAAATATATGTGGCAAATATGTGATAGAAGAAAAAAGTACATTCAAATAACATTTGTTGTTTTTGTGAATCTCACACAATATTAATGTAATTTCTCTCTAGCGTGGACTAACCAGCTGTGTTACTGGTTTAATGTGTAATGAATGGTCTCACTTTGTTTTAGGTTGGCCCCTTTGGCCCCCCATGCACAAGGGATGACATAACCATGCACTTATAACCAAACATAACCATGCACTTATAACCAAACATAACCATGCACTTATAACCAAACATAACCATGCACTTATAACCAGACATAACCATGCACTTATAACCAAACATAACCATGCACTTATAACCAAACATAACCATGCACTTATAACCAAACATAACCATGCACTTATAACCACACATAACCATGCACTTATAACCAAACACAACCATGCACTTATAATCAAACATAACCATGCACTTATAACCAAACATAACTATGCACTTATAACCAAACATAACCATGCACGTATAACCAAACATAACCATGCACTTATAACCAAATATAACCATGCTTACCTGCACATGTGGAGGTGCTCCGAGGACATATGTTACTGCGCTGGCTATATCGTTCGCTTCCAGACACTGAGGGGAATGAACAAATCTTAAAACTCAACTCACTGCAAGGGGAGACTCATTCTGATGCCGAAAGATTTTCACCTTGTGCCCGCTTCTTATAACTGAAGAAACAAGTATTTTCTGGTGATACAATTTCATACATGCCTCACCTTGATGTGTTCATAAATGGCAGCAGCTTTCCCTGGGTTGTTGTTGTAAAGTCGAAAAGCAAACTCAGTTTCCACTAAGCCAGGAGATATACACTGTGTTGAAAAGGGAAACACAATGTTTTTAGGCCTTGAGAAAACTCACCATGGGTAGAATTAACCAAATGCTCAAACCACACAGACACAAAATGCATGTTATTTAAAAAAAATATATATATATATATATATGGTATCCCATATGAAAGCACTGCATGGGTGTTTGAGAATGCAGTGACAAAGATATTTCTGTCTGAAAAGGTTTTCTTCTCTCCAACTGTGAGAGTTTCATAAAATATCCACAGGTTTTTTAATATCCAACCTCTCGTGTAATTGGTGCACAATTAAGGAACCCAAACTTGCAAAAATACATTTTCCTGGTTCAGAGACATGACAAACTGAGGACATAAGCATTGCAATGCTGATATCATAGTTATTACAGTATATAAGTGCATTTGCTATGACTTTTAATAATGCATTGGAGGTTCGTATGTACTGTACTAGGTTTAGACAGCTCTTACCGGGGCTCGTATGTACTGTACTAGGTTTAGACAGCTCTTACCGAGGCTCGTATGTACTGTACTAGGTTTAGACGACTCTTACAGAGGCTCGTATTTGCTGTACTAGGTTTAGACGGCTCTTACCGAGGCTCGTATTTAATGTACTAGGTTTAGACGGCTCTTACCGAGGCTCGTATTTGCTGTACTAGGTTTAGACAGCTCTTACTGAGGCTTGTATGTACTGTACCAGATTTAGACGGCTCTTACCGAGGCTCATATGTACTGTACCAGATTTAGACGGCTCTTACCGAGGCTTGTATGTACTGTACTAGGTTTAGACAGCTCTTACCGAGGCTCGTATTTGCTGTACTAGGTTTAGACAGCTCTTACCGAGGCTCGTATGTACTGTACTAGGTTTAGACAGCTCTTACTGAGGCTTGTATGTACTGTACCAGATTTAGACGGCTCTTACCGAGGCTCGTATGTGAGTCTTGGCCTCCCTCAGCTCCTGCCGCAGGCCCTCTGTGAGTGCAGTCACAGCATGTTTGGTGGCAGCGTAGAAGTGCCCGTCAGCATTGGGCACCACCCTGTGTCCACCCATACTACAGGAACAAAATAGTCTCAGTCCTAGAGCCAAGGCCTAGCGCTGCACCAAATAAATGCAAAAGTCCAATTTCTTTAATGTACAATGATTTATTACAAAAGGTTACTTGCTTAATTAAATTGTTCTTAACAGGCAAAGCAGTCAAAAGCAATTAATTTGCCCAGATGTTATTTATGTAATTTGCCTGGATGCTCCATTTTAGCCTGCAGTGATCTTAGTTCCCTGGCTTAGCATGTGATCTTTTTCCCAGAATAAAGACTACACTCTTTTGTGCTGTTCCTGGACCACAGTTCTGTCAGTATGAATGCAGAGATTGTGCTAAATGGAAATGGTAAATGATGGAGCAGTGTTCCGTTTTTCACATCTACTACAACGCATGGGATTGTACCAGATGGATTCTATTGACTTGACTGAGCGAGAGAACATCTGTGAAACACCTGCTGTTGTTCTGCCACATTTCAGAAGATAAGAGACAAGTGGCTGATTGTGCTCAGGTCCAGGCGGATGGAAATTGTGCTCAGGTCCAGGCGGATGGAAATTGTGCTCAGGTCCAGGCGGATGGCTCTACCTGTTTATGTTAATAATATGGCCATCATCCACACTTCTCTCCTTCATTGACTGGTAGGCCTCACGTGTGCAGATTGACAATGCTAGAACATTCACCTGAAAAATAAGAATAAAAAAATAGAGGGAAAATAGACAAATTGATAAGAATGGTACTAAACTGCATCTGGACAATTCAATCAGATAGGATTAAGTGTCTGCCAAATAAACAGCTAAATACATAATCAATCCAAACTCAACTTGGTCCCATTGTTGGGAAAATAAAGTTTTGAAAGACGGAACACTTGCCTTTCTAATTATGACTGTAGATAAAAAATTAACCCTTAGGAAGGGTTTAAAAAAACAAAAAGCACAGCTGTACAAGGGAGGGGAACCTGACTGACAAACAATGTAGAGTCATACGGTTCAACCGTCAAACCACTGCATTTTCTCACTTCTACTCCTCTCTGTGGTTCTTTTGGTTGTGGAGTGGACTGTTGCCAAGGTGACTGTGGCTCCACTCACGTTGATCATGGTCCTCCAGCCGTCGGTCTTGCCACTCAGCAGGGGCTCGGCTAAACCCAGACCGGCGTTATTTATGCACACGTCAACTCCCTGGTGAAGGGTCTTAATGGCGGAGAACATGGACAAGATCTCCTCCTCGCTGGACAGGTCGCACTTGTACGGGACAAGGGTGCCTGGGTAGCCTGCGCTCTGACATTCTGCGGACAGCTTCTGAAATTCAGAAACACGAGAGCTCCTGGGGTTAGCATTGCTATTGGTACCCTCGCCGCAACACAACCACCCAAGAGAACTACTGGAGCCAGCAAATTTTAACGATCGCAGCAATGTTATAAATCCATTCAAACGTAAACATAGGCTGCAACTGAGGTCACATTCCAGGGCTATCTGGGCAAGCACACTCAAGAGAAGGCTGTGACAAGGGCACAGTTGGGGCCTTTTGGCAGAAACCAGTGACAATATGACCGTTTCAAATTATGCCAAGTCTCATCAGTCAGCATTCACTGACAAAACCTCACCGCTCACCAATACTCAATAGGACATCTGGTGACAAATTCTTGCTACAAATACTCATGAAATGTGTTCAAACAGCAGAACAGACTAATGGGAGTATACAGTATAGATGATTGGGGCTTGTGGGTGCCGTAGTTCAGTACCCAGTATAAAAATAAACTGGCAGCAGAGACCATGCACTCTGTCTGGATCTGAGGAAAGTTGAAAAGTGTGTGCATGGTATGTGCTACACCATCAACGGCTTTGCAATGAGTAAAAAACCAACAAAGTGGCAGTCAGGTCCACTAGACAAGCAAATCTAAACCCTGTATATGCGTGGCGTGTGTCATGGTTCGTGATAAAAACTGAAAAAAATAGCTGTACATCAGGGGTTCCAAAACATAGGCACCCTGTGCACGTCATTCACAGAATGTAGGTTTAGTCATAGCTCATAGTTTTCGGCCATTATTAAACGGTTTGTTTATGAGCTCTAAAAAGGAATTATTTCAACCCCACAAATAATTCTCTACTGTGGCATCCCAAACAATACACATCCAGAACAGACTTGACTTCTACTGGCCTTGTAACCCAAAGGCTGTAGGTTTGATTCCCAGGTAGGACACTGCTGTTGTACCCCGGAGCATTGTTTCAGAACACGGTATATCCGGCTGTGTTCAAACGGATACTCGTATAAAAAACTGCAAAAGCCGTCACTGCGGATAATAGCGTCTGATAAATTCCTGCAATGTAACGATGCTTCAAAGAATACATTTGCATTATGCAGTTTACAGTAATTATTTCTTCCATTCTTGAGTGTTGAACAGAAAGGACACCCTCTGATTAATGTGCATTGATTTGTTCCATTACATTACAGTCATTTAGCAGACGCTTTTATCCAAAGTGACATACAGTAAGTGCATACAGAAACGTCATCGAAGTAACTACAGAACAGATAAGATAAAGCACATTATTCCCATAAAGTAGCAGCTATCCCTAGTAATGAACATTGAATGCAGTTCACAGTAAACTGGGTAAATCAGCTCTACTACAATTCTATTCTAAATATTAGTGTGTACGATCAAAAGGCATTCCCGTGTCAGTTTTTACGTGCAGTGGACACCCTGTGCTGACTAATGGGAGCGGATGCTAATCCTTGATGAAGCACCAATATAAAAATTGTAACCACAGGGAATTCTCAGATTCCATTTGTGAACCAACCTGACAGCTTCCTGCTCATCAAGAGGAGAAATTGCTCACCCCATGATGTCAATCACCAATAGACCCTCGTCTTTCTGCTTCCTTACCCTACAACAGGGCCCCCTCCCTTTCTCATTTAACCAACCCCCATAAGGATGAGGGAAATGTGATCTGACAGGCAAAATTGCATTGTGTGACAGGTACTGGGAATGAGCCTGTGAAAGAAGAGGATTCAACGTCCATTTCTTAATAGGCGACTCTTTCATATAGAGACGCGTTCAAACTGTTTTGGAAATGGTCATTTTAAAAGCAAAGCAAAGCTGGATCCAGCTATGCGGCTGTATCGCTGTCCCTTCAAGGTACCATGAGACTCCTCATCCATTCAACACCATTTCTGGAGATGTCCTCCATGTCTGTAGAAATAAGTAGCCCAACGAGAGCGCAAACTGCTGCTAAACAAGGTCATGTTTTAGTTATCCCCCTCCACACACCTAAACGGTAAGGACAGCTTTACGCGGGCATATCAGCAACACACAGGGGTCATTTATTACTGCAAGGCACAGACGGCATGCTGACAAACAAATGAGACAGGCCTGTGAATCATGGGAACTCTGCCCGACGCCCCTCAACAGGATTCCCAGTGTCATGCACACAGCAAACTGGGTCTATTCAAGATGATTGACAGCGTAGCATAACGGTCAGGCAACAGAGCTCACGACTCCAAAGTTGTGGGTTTGATCCCCAGCTGGGGCACTGCTGTACAGTGCCGTGAAAAAGTTTTTGCCCCCTTCCTGATTTCCTCTATTCTTGCATATTTCTCACACTGGATGTTTTCAGATCTTTAGACAAAATATAATATTGATTTTAGGGAACCTGAGTAAACAAATGACACATTTGTTTTTTACTTATTAAATTTATTTAATGAACAATAAATCCCAACACCCATTTCCCTTGTGTGAAAAAGTAATTGCCCCCTTACAATAACTGCAGCCAATGTATAATAAAGTAATCATTTGTAATATTTGGTCACATATCCTTTGCATGCCATGACTTCCTGATGTCTTTGACCCAACAATATCAAAAGACTCTTGAAATCTTATTTTCTGGTATTTCTACAAGCGATACTATAACCTCTCTGCATTTGAATGGATCTCTATGGGAATTGGGGGGTGGGACTAGATTTAGTTGTAAATTACACTGGAATAGTATGGAACACATGGTTGGCTAAATGGCTCTAAGTCATCAAGGGTCTGATGTATCAAACGAGCCTGAAACCATCACTCTGCTGCCAGATATGCAGTAGATATGGATGGTTCACTTTAAGGGTTGTTTCTCCTGACAAATTTTCCTATTGAACTCTATAGAAAAATAAGTCAGGAGAAACAACCCTTAAAGTGAACCATCCATATCTACTGCATATCTGGCAGCAGAGTGATGGTTTGAGGCTCGTTTGATACATCAGACCCTTGATGACTTAGAGCCATTTAGCCAACCATGTGTTCCATACTATTCCAGTGTAATTTACAACTAAATCTAGTCCAACCCCCCAATTCCCATAGAGATCCATTCAAATGCAGAGAGGTTATAGTATCGCTTGTAGAAATACCAGAAAATAAGATTTCAAGAGTCTTTTGATATTGTTGGGTCAAAGACATCAGGAAGTCATGGCATGCAAAGGATATGTGACCAAATATTACAAATGATTACTTTATTATACATTGGCTGCAGTTATTGTAAGGGGGCAAGTACTTTTTCACACAAGGGAAATGGGTGTTGGGATTTATTGTTCATTAAATAAATTTAATAAGTAAAAAACAAATGTGTCATTTGTTTACTCAGGTTCCCTAAAATCAATATTATATTTTGTCTAAAGATCTGAAAACATCCAGTGTGAGAAATATGCAAGAATAGAGGAAATCAGGAAGGGGGCAAAAACTTTTTCACAGCACTGTACATGAGCAAAGTACTTAACTTGAATTGATCCAAAACGCAGCTGCCCGGCTTGTGTTCAACCTCCCAAACTTTTTGCATTTCACCCCCCTGCTGAGGTCACTGGCCAGGATCAGGTTCAAAGTTCTGACCCTGGCCTCTACTGCAGCCTATAGGACAGGCCCCGCCTACCTGCAGGACTGAATCCAGAACTATGTTCCTGCTTGACCACTTCACTCTTCTACAGCAGGGCGAATTGCACTTCCCCCCTTCTCGCTCGTCCCGACTGCAGAGCTTTTCCACCCTAGCTCCCCAGTGTTGGAACAAACTCCCCATTCCCCTACGTTCTACTCCAACCCTGCCTGCGTTCTGTCGTGGCCTGAAGACACACCTCTTCAGACTCCACCTTGACTGATATACTAATCTAGGACCTCTCATGGTACTTGTTTCTTGTCTAACTGTTTGTTATAGTTTATAATCGTATTTATAATAGAATTGTAGTGTAGCTGATTTACCCACAGCTTACTGTGAACTACATTCAATGTTCATTACTAGGGATAACTGCTACGTTATGGGAAGGATGTGCTTTGTCTTATCTGTTCTGTAGTTACTTCGATGACATTTCTGTATGCACTTATTGTATGTCGCTTTGGATAAAAGCATCTGCTAAATGACTAATGTAATGTAATTAATTGCTCCAGTAAATATCCAGCTGTATAAATGGACTGCATGAAAAAAAGAGTGTGATCTGTGTAAGCAGCTCTGGATAACAGATGGATGTGCTAAATGCTAAATGCTTAATGTAAAGCACCAAAGCCATTTTCAGCCAAAGAGACATTACCAAATTACTGCTCAAATTGGACCAATGTAATCTATGCTGAACCTTCTGGAATGTAGCTGCAAAGCATACATGAAGTGTAAAAACACACAGGTTACACACAACACCTGACCCAGTTAGCACATGCCAATCCGCCGTAAGAACAACATGGACTTTTACAAATGATCCTATGAAATCAGATACCTACAAGGGAACACAAAGAGGCTTCTATCAGAACATATATTTAACTACAATTAGAGCAGGCACTGAGATTTCAAAGGCTGGATACAATGGCACTTTTATGACACTCCGATTCAGGCGATGCACTGACAGCCCAAGCTGCGCCAGCACACGCCCGAGATGTCTCACAATGGGAAAATTCCAGCTCCTCTGCCAGATAAACACTTTTTCAACGTTCACGTGAGTCATTTCAAAATGGTTTGCACAACATAAAAATATGTTTCAACTGACTGTAGTTCAATCACATGATGGCTACCTCCTGAATACTGTGTGGGAGTATTAGGGCATGTCTCAGTCAGAAAGCTGTACATTCCTTGGTACAGGAGAATCACAAGTGGTCATATAAAGCAGTGTTTTTCAACCTTTTTTGAGCCAAGGCACATTTTTTACATTAAAAAAATCCTGAGTCACACCACCAACCAAAAGTGTTACTAATTAAGTGATGTTGGATCATTTCCCACGGCACACTTGACGATCTCTCACGGCACACTAGTGTGCCGCGGCACAGTGGTTGAAAATCACTGATATAAAGGCTACCTTTGGTCCAAAATGATAAGGAACCACACATTACTGACCTGTGAGATGAACTCTAACCAGCCCTTCCCTGTTTAACCTGACAAAATCAATGCGACATGTTATGTTCTCCATACAATAGAAAAAAATCTAATGCACAAACAATGGGGGGTTTGTCCTATTGTTCCTCATCTACTCTCGGATTCTGTCAAAGAGCTGCTTTCTCTAAGCCAAAATGCAACACTAAATTGTTACTTTAACATGTTTCATGATCATTTGAAACCCACACTTTCTAGGTAAACAGGAAACAATTAGGGCTATAATTACTGACATACCAGTGATGAACCAACAAGAGCATTCATCAACCAAACAATTATTGAAAAACATAATAATTGGGTTTACAATTATTTTCTATTTATTTATTTATTTAATATTTGGTTTGTGCCCCAACTGGGAATATTTGTGTTAGTGCCAACAGTGGCCAGGAGTCCGGCAAGTTGTGTAGTAACAGTACAACAATTGCACAGCGCAGCTGGGTGCTCACATTTTGGAGGAGTAGATGGCTGCTAGTGTATACCCTCCCAAATTGACAGATGATATGGCAGTAGTGGAATGAGAAACAGGATTTCCAAATTGTGAAATAAAGCAGTGGTTTGACATTATATGGATGAACTGAAAACCACTTATAAACCACCATTTTTTCTCCATTCATATATATAACACGTGTAAGTAGCTATATAGCCTACCCACTGCTCAACTGTAACGATGTTCTTGAGTAATGTGAAATAGACGTTTTCTTATACAATATTTACTTTACGTAGACGATCAGGTCGTCGTCCCTAAATCGCTACCTCCTCCTAAGTACTCTGGAAGGCTCATAGGATATGCGCAATCTGCCTCCAAAAGTTGGTGGGATCCTAACTTCGTCTGTTAATGAGCAACTCACATAGCAGAGATATCCCAGTTTGCAGTGGTCTGAGTTTTGCTTGCAGGCTAGCTTGGCAGCTGTCACTTCTTCGAGAACTATGCAATCAGTTGCAATACAAAGTCAAAAGAAAGTTCAGAAACCCCTGGAACCGCTTTGCACAGTAAACTTTTGTGTGATAGCTTGCTACGCGTATAACTGCAGTCGTAATTACTTAAAATGAATAGTGTAGCGTGTTATATAAGTTAGTACGTGAAAGCAGTAGCATTTCACACAGCGTAACGCTACTAATACACGCACCAAAAACATGTATATTAGTCATCTTCGTTTCAGATAAATAAATTTTTTGGTAGCTGGTTCGCTCGCGAACAAACTTGTCTGGCACTATCCAACTGAGTGCAATCAATTAGTATTTACCATTCGTCTAACGACTTAGCTAACTAAGGTTTAAGCCGGGTGTAGCTGATCATGTAGGCCGGCCCATTGGACGTGTCTGTATTTTGTACACAACATATCTTCACAATTGTTTTAGATGTTTATTGGAAGGCAAATGACCAACCTCTATTTTTTCCACATTCCTAGCGCAGCCGACCACCTTCATGCCGTGTTGGACAAGAGTACGAGCTACAGCCGCTCCAATCCCAACAGAGGCTCCGGTAACAAGAGCAACTCTGCCTTTCCACCGCTCCATTATCAACAGAAGAGCGACAAGCGCACAAGGCTCCGCAAAACTACTGAACCTGGACAATTTGCCGTTTTCCGTAACTCAACTTCTCGAGGCTACAACGACCACTAGGTAGGCTACATATGAACTGGAGAGGGTAGGAGGGGCTAGGCGGTGATACCTAGGAAGTAACGGGATACAGCCTCTACTGCGCATGTTGAGTGCAAAAGAGCTTGCTGCCCATTCCATTTAATGCAGAAACTCAAGGGCTGTGTCCGGATCAGAGCCCTATCTACTGCGCCCTGTCGCCTGCGTACAGTGCACTGGCAGAAGTGCGCTGTTTAAGGTGCACTGTTTAGCAGTCCGCGAAAAATATCCGCCATACTATTTTCCAACCGCACTGTGGAAGTGTCCGAATCAGAGCCCTATCTACTGCGCCTTGTCTCCTGCGTACAATGCACTGGCAGAAGTGTGCTGTTTAATGTGCACTGTTTAGCAGTCCGCGAAAAATACCCGCCATACTATTTTCCAACCGCACTGTGGAAGTGTCGTCACCAGTGTTGTCATGTCCGCGGTTTTACAGCTAAATTGGGGTACTTTCAAAGTGCAGTCACTAATAAAAAATATTTTAAAAAGTAAAAACATGATTATTTCTATTTAAAATACGTTGGTTTCGGTTAAAAATAGTCTATAATTTGGGCTAGTTCAGTCGCCATTTGGCTAGAAAGTCTTACAAAATCCGGCAACCCTGTGCCCCACATTGCGCTGCCAAGTCACGTGTTGTTTTTGTTGTATTTGAAGGAAAACCTCAGTGAAGATGAGCCTCGTTTTTTTTGTTTTTATGTTACCAAAATGTTTGTGTACTTCTTGAAAAGTTTATTTATTTTTTTATTAGTTTTTTTTCAACAGATTTTACAATTAACAATGGCATGAGTACAAAGTATAATTCCAGATAGAGACCTGACAAGGAGTATTTACTTCTTAGTAAAGTGTGCTTCTTGAAAAGTGTGCTCCTGAATGTACTCAGTGAAACCCCGGAAGTAAGTGTGTCATCCGGGTGTTTCAAGTATACTGCAATTAGAAATTGTTTTGCGTACTCTACTACTTTCTCTCCCTATCCACTCACCAAGGCTACTCAACAGTGTGGAAGAGTGCTGACACGGCCCAGGTCATAAGACGTCCCACCAGTGTTGCCATGTCCGCGTTTTACAGCTAAATTGGGATACTTTCAACGTGCAGTCACAAGTTTTAAAAAAAAGTCGCAAAGCACGTATTTCAAAAAGTAAAAATATGATGATTTCTATAGTGTGGAAGAGTGCTGATTCGGACACGGCCAAGGTGATTTAACGACCAAAGAAAACCTGATTGGTGAATTTTTGTGATAATAAATGTAATTATGTTTAGCAGTTTGTGAAATGACGATTGTTTTGATCTAGAAGTTTTAGAAAACATATTCATTAAAATGTATTTACCATTTTGCACTCAATATGCGGAGTACAGGGTTACTTCCGGGGGTTCAGACTTTAGGTTGGCTAAAAATAATTACTATCGTGCACACCCCCTATTTTCCCTCCCAACAAAAAGGCACCATTTTGAGCTCCAATCCCCACCCTCTGAATTAAAATTAAATAGATAGGTTACTCTATTAATTTGACACACCGTTTGTGTTATTTTTTTCCTAATGAGAAACGTTTCCTAAAGGGAATTACTTTTGTGCAACAACAACAACGCCACCACCACCCCCACCATCAACAACACCACCACCACCCCCACCATCAACAACAACGCCACCACCACCCCCACCATCAACAACAACAATAGTACTCATGGGGAGGAGGAAATTAGAAAAATCTGTTAGAGTTCAGTGGGTCTATGAAAGCAAACAAACCATGTGGTGTAATATTAAAAACTTAATTGAATGGGCCTATTCATGGTAGGAATAAATATGTATAGCCTACCTGGTAAAGATAGTTCAGCTTAAATCACAACTTCCTGAGTGTAGTGCAAACTCTAGAAAACAACTTGAAATGGTTTGAACAGCTCTTTGTTTAAATATGGTCTTAATCAACAAATATTAAAGCATGCTTGTCATGTATTCTTGCAAGCTCAGATTCTTATTTTCCTCAATGAGAGCTCCCGAGTGGCTCAGTTGGAAAATGCGCTAACCATAGCCATGTTAAATATGCCAGACATGAATACACACAATGAAAAGCAACAAAATACAATGCATAACGTTATATTTTCGTGATGTGTGTTCATATAGTGCCTTTATTAAAAATCAGTAGAGTAAAATTTTCACACAATGGACATGCAAGAAAATGAGTCAAGTGTGCTGCACATTGCAAGTTAAAAAACACAGACTAAAGCATGAGATTGAGGTGGATTTCCGGAAATTGCTGACACAAAAGGAGCAGGGATGGGTGTCATTTAAACCCGCGGGGAAAGACCGGTTTAGTAGGTTTAAGGTATTTGCCTGAGGGGTTGTCTAAAAGCTTAAAAAAAACTCCAACAATATGCATATATTGCACAATATGCACTGGAATACAGTGTACATCGATGTTTCATTTTTCCTCTCTGGTGCATGTGCCTAGTTTTCATGACCTTTCGACGAATTGTAGTCCGCATCTCGGAAAAAGAATGCATGTGTACGATCACCTGACTACTACGCTCAGAAAGCGATTTGGGCTGTGTTCGAATCAGAGCCCTATCTACTGCGTAGTGCACTGGCAGACGTGTGCTGTTTAATGTGCACTGTTTAGCAGTCCGCAAAAAATATCCACCATACTATTTCAGCTAAATTGGGATACGTTCAAAGTGCAGTCACAGGTAAAAATGAAGTCGCAAAGCACGCACTTATTTTAAAAAGTAAAAACATGATAAAATACGTTGGTTTCGGTTAAAAGTAGTCTATAATTTGAGCTAGTTTTGAGTCGCCATTTGGCTGGAAAGTCTTACAAGATCTGGAAACCCTGTGCCCCACTTTTGCGCTGCCATGTCACGTGTTGTTTTTGTTGTATTTGAAGAAAAACGTCAGCGAAGCTGCGCCTCATATTCTTTTAAACGAAGCTTCACGTCATATTTATGTTACCAAAATGTTCCTGTACTACTTCAAGTGTGCTCCCGAATGTACCAGGCTGCGTCCCAATAGTCGGAAAATGCAACCTTTCCTCCTCCACTACCACTCCTCGACTCCGTGCCCCGGAAACGGATCTTTGTGTTTTAATCTAATGTTGCTGATTACATCTTAATTACGTATAAATGGTTACATATTAAGTAATGTCTCGACGCAAACCTCAATGTCAGGTATATTGTATACTGAACATGCAAATAATTGTACTCGAAACGAAAGGCAGTTTTGCATACTTCTGGGTAGTAGAGGAGTGGTAGTGGAAGAGTTGAGGTGGGGAGTGAAGAATATTGGGATTGCCATGTCACGTGTTGTTTTTGTTGTATTTGAAGGTAAACGTCAGCGAAGCTGCGCCTCTTTTTTAAAACGAAGCTTCACGTCATATTTATGTGACCAAAATGTTCATGTACTTCTTGAAAAGTGTGCTCCCGAATGTACTCAGCGAAACCCCGGAAGTAAGTGTGTCATCCGGGTGTTTGAAGTATACTACATTTAGAAAAATGTTTGCGTACTCTACGGCTTTCTCGCCCTATCTACTCACTAAGGCTACTCAACAGTGTGGAAGTCATGGGCTGAGGTGAAAGCAGACCAAACCAGCATTCAAATTATTGCCTGGAGAAGTGGATTTCTAGACGAAATCTGAGCGGAGAGTAGCGTTATTATCTTCCACATTATTCAGGCAGTGGAAAATATATTGAGTCAATGCGTCTTTGAATAATTACATGGAACGAACAGACCCAATGATTATTTCAACCTCCGGTATGTTAGGTGGCAGCAACGTGTCGTCAGCCTATAAATATACATAATGCATTTCACAAAGAAGAAGAAAAGACGACAACGCAAGCAACTTAAAACTGTAGAAAGATGGTGGTCCCCGTCTTGAGAGTGTCCACCCCTCGATGGGAAAGAATCGCCCGGCTCCTCGTTTGTCTGCTGGGCATCCTATTGTCAATTTATGCATTCCATGTGGAAAGGGAAAATGCGAGGGACCCCAGTTATCAACCCTTGTGCGACGTCAGCAACTCCGTGAGCTGCTCTAAAGTGTTCACCTCCAGGTATCTCTGTTAACGTTATATCTAGCAAGCCAAGTAACTTGCTAGCTGACGTTAGTGTTTTGTTCACTCAACAGACAGATGTCAGATTTTGCTTGCCAACTCATCTGTCTTGCTAGTTCAGCCAGTTTACTGTTCTGATGTCACTGCGTGGCTCGTTTCAGATCAAGGGTTGAGTGATGCTATTTTCCCTAGTTAACCAGGTTAACGTTATATTGTTCCGGGTTGGTGATGATGTTAAGTGTGGTGGGATGGGTCAAACTATATTGTGACATTTCAGAACATTTAGTCATTAACTTACCTTGCTAGCTGTCTGGCTGCAACGGGGTACGCTAGCAAACGCGAGTTCCCAGAAAAACAATTTGTTAATAGCCACAGTGTGCGTTTTTCGACACAACAGACGTTTAGTCTTTTACATTCAGTTGGTGTCTTTATAGTTAGCTAGCATTCTCTTGCTCTCTCAGCTTACTTACGGAGTTGGTCATGTGACTGTTACAGATGTGGAGAATTGTGAATACGACCCGACCCCCTTTTTTTTTGAGGGCGCATATTTTGAGTTCGTCCAAAAAAAAAGCTTTTGAGTGGGCGAATTTCTCACAATTGGGGGCACTTACAATACCAGGATGAACCCCTTATCTCCGGGGTTTTGTTGAGGGAATTCAGGAGCACACTCATCTGCAGAATGGCAGAACTTTTTAAAATATTTTTTTTTATTTTTGTTAATTCTATCTTGATTCATAATCTACAATTTGTAACAATCGTCATATGTTAACTGATTTATATTCTCAATAAAAATACAAAAACTAAAAATAAATAGTACTCACTAGATTGGAAATAGTTTTGCGGGATTTCTTTCGCACACTGCTTGCAAAGTGAGGGGACAGGGCACATGGGGACGGGGGTCTGAGTGGACAGGGAACAGGGGTCGTATTCGGTCACAGCCTTAGATTCAACAGAGACTAGATAATTGGTTTTTAATGTCTGAGATCTGGTTTGTCTCAACAAACTTCAATATCCTACAAAGACCTGCAGGGGACGCCTGCATTGATTTCACCATGTAGAAATCACAGCACTTCTTTTTACATAGCTCCCTCTAGACAGGACTGAATGCAAAACGCCCCAGAAACAAACAGACACTGAAGATAACTGCAGTACAGGCCTGGCAGAGCATCACCAGGAATGACTTACCCAGTGTTTGGGGATTCCTATGGGTCCCAGACTTCAAGCAGCCACAGATTGCAAAGAATTTGCAACCAAGTTCTAAATATGATGACTATTTCAGATTATGTAAATTTTTCATTCCTCTAAAATGGGGGAGGGGCGCTGTGTATTAAAAGGCTGTAATTCCTACAGGGATCACCCTATATGGATGTAAATACCCTCAAATGAAAGCTGGCAGTCTGTCCTTTAACCTCATATTCATTGTTTTATTTCAAATTCACTGTGCTGGAGTACAGAGCAAACAACACAAATTGTGTCACTGTCCCATGCATTTGCATTTAAATGTGTGTGTGTGTGTGTATTTGTATATATACAATAACTTTTATATACAACTAGTTCTCCGACAAGCTTTCAGTTTAACAAAATGGTTGAAGTACATTTTTGCATGTCTTTCAGAGTTGCTCTAGTAACCAGTAGTATACTGGTTAAAAAAGTCAAAAAAGTCAAATCTATAACTGTTAATTCTAAAATGAGTTTTGTAAAACATAAATAATTTAAAGAGCATTCCCTTACTATTTTTACTGTCATTACAGGTGGGGTAGGGGATTTGGGTTGCTAGGCTCAATGTTTGGTGAAAATGGTGCGATGAACCAGCCAAACAGCATCTATGGACTTATATTTTATCTGTTTCAGCTGTTACTAGGTAAGTGGGTTAAAGGGGAAATGCCTTTGGGGTGGCTAAAAATAAATTATGTAACGAGGCACCCTAGCTGTCCGCAAGTTCACCATAATCTGTGGTATGATGTAAACTTATTTTTTTACTTTTAATAGTTCATTGGACAATTGAATGTTCTAATGCCTGTGTATCTGACTGGTGAGTCCGTTTCCCTATGCTGTGCTCTAGGTCTGACCCTTCCTCTGTCTCTGTAGGCCTCACTGTGAGTGCAATGGCTGCATTGATCCTCATGACGACATCCATAGTGTCTGTCGTGGGCTCGTTATATCTGAGCTACATCTTGTACTTCGTACTGAAGAACGTCTGCGTCATCGGCATCACCACGTGTGTGCTTGACTTCGTTCTTTTTACGCTCAACTACAAGCGACTGGTTTACTTGAACGAGGCCTGGAAACAGAAGCTTCAAACGAAGGAGGACTAAAAAAAAAAAAAAGCCTCAGGAAAAGATGTGACCTCTGAACATTTTTGAAATGCCGCCGGGAAACCTTGCTTCCATTTTTTAATACTTAATAAAAACAAATAAAGAAAAAGGAAATGGGAACAAAAATGCAAATCTTATTTTTGGGACAGATTTTGCCAGGACAATGAAAAGGATTGGGGTAAAAAAGGTATTTTTTGTATATATATATATTTCGTTTTTTTGGAGAAAGGATTCTCAAACTATAATTTCTTTTCCCAAGGGAAAGGGTTTGAAAAGCATGAAACAAACACTGGTGAACCCCTTTTTTGTGTCATTGGGTATATCCCAGTCTTTGTGGAGAAACAAACATTGCAACTGAACGTTTGAGCGAATGGAGGAAACATTCAGGTGTGTGTGTGTGTGTGTGCTGGAGCTGTACTGAATACTGAGTATCTAACAGACTTGATTGATGGGGCTGAGAAATAAATGCATAGTCATAAAGCTTTTGCAAAGGTCACAGATATGATTCCGTGCAAATAACGGACACCATCAGTGTTTGCTCTACACTGATGAGCACCACTTATTTTATCTGTAGGCGAGTGAATAATACTATTGAGCAGCCAGATGCATTTTGCCATTATGGGAATCACTGCTGCATAATATTCCAGATTTTAAGTTTTAGTGACAATGTTTAATGGAGAGGGCAGGGTTAGCTTTGACACACGTCCGTGTCGTAGGTACGCCAGCCTAATTTCTGCAGTCCATCTGTGGAATGTGGAATCTTATTCAATGTCAGACACATTCGGTATTCCTTAAGACATTTACACTCATTGTACCGTTCATTGACAGCATTTTTTTTATCACTCATACAAAATCTTTAAAAAAAAAATATATATATATATTCACAGCTAGAATATCAGTATGGTATTTCAAAATATATATATACATAGGACATTCCTGGTAACATGCCAGAAGTTTTCGTTACTGGTTGATATGGGGCTTTAAAAAAAAAAAAAAAAGAGGAAATTTTGTGGTCATTGTGAGTATATTATTTGTTTTGTCCAATTGAACATGTACTGGCTATTTTTCAATGTAGGCATGTCGTAAAACTGCAACTAAACAGAATATGTATATACCGTTTGGTATTCTTCTGAGGATGCAAATTCTATTTGTATGTGTTCTTGACAGCATCGGCACAATGTTTTCTGTGGCATTTGTTATCGTGTGTGTCTTGTTAAAATGTGTACATCAATAGTTTTCATGTTCTAGAACGGTATTGGCTTCCGACAAGGTTGTGTCGAGGAAGGGAGTTAATTTTCTTTATTGCAAAGCAATGTCAGTACATTCCAGTTTTCAGCTCTTCAACAAAGCCTATGACTTATGATCGACAAGTTAGTGTTACAAGTGCCTGTAGTATTCTGAAGGTACTCTGACAAACGGTGGCACTTCAGGAAATGAAGCCAGGCTGATTCCGATCTGATCATTTGGGGCGAAATGTATTCAGAAGCAGAAATAGTGTTGTGTGTGTAGGTCTGGGGAGGAGGTGAGGTAAATGTGTCAGTTTGCCATGGAACGTGTGATCCAGGTAACTTGTGATGCTATTTTTATGTTAAGGTATATTAGAAAACATGCCCCAGCCTTTTTTTTGTATAAACGTTTTGTTTTTGTATTCTGAGAACTAGTGGTAGCCAGCCTATGGCACCAGTCTGAGGTTCGGGGAAGTTACTGAATAACAGCTTATTTCATGGGATGAGGTTTGTAGGAGTCTTGCGGGACCGATACTGGTAATAAGTCATGCACAGCACGGCAACTGGACTGTCTTAATAAGAGTCGCTCGGAAGTCTAAGCACATCAAACTGGACTGAGCATTCCTTGCATTCCAGGCTTTGAGAATCACAAGGTGAAATATGAAACTCAAGACATGGTGTTTAATAAGCCATAGAAAATGCATTTGTCTTGGTCATTTAAAAAAAAAAAAGAATTTCCTGTGAAGTTGAGTAACCAACTAATATTTTTTTTCCCAAAAAGTGTTAAGTTAGAGCAGTAAAGTAGTTAACATGTTGGCATTCACCAGAAATAATGGTCTATCACTGTTTACAAAATCACACACGACTGAAAAGGACAAATCTTAAGGGACCTCAATTTTGTGTATGCTGCACTTGGGTTATCATTGTTCTTGATGTAAACGGCCATTTTAGTATTTCCAAGTAAAATGGCACATGCTGGAGGGTAGCTGGCCGTGCTTTTATTGCAGTGCAGTGATTGTTACTATTCAGGATGGTGGCTGTGATGAATAGAATGCCTTTACAAGGCATGCACGATATTCAAATTCTAGGGTTGGTGTTAAGAGCTGATATTTAGCTGGCCATATTGGCTGATGCTGATACCTTTTTATTTCTCATTATAGCACAAATGCAAACTGCAGCCAAGTTTCCACATTCATGGAAGTAGATCCTAAATGTCAACTTACAAAGGCAAACTGTAAGAAATATTTGTTGTATAACAATATATTTGAACTTGCTTTACTAAGCATGAGTCTCGAGAGCCACTGAGTCTCTGTGTAGCTTTGAGTTTGGCTGGTAACAGAAAATAGTAAGTTAAAAATAATAAAAGAAGACTGTTTGCTACTTTTTGAGCATAAAATTTTCACTTAATTTGCAGCATCAGTGGTGCATCAAATGCATCACCTCTTGCTTCATCATATCGGCCCATCATATCGCTCATAATGGTAGCATCTTGGTAGCTAATGTCACATTATCGCTCGTAATGGTAGCACCCATACGACCCCAATATAATCGTGCATTCCTAGTGTTTACCTGATTGTTTATGATAGCTGTATACCACTGTGGTTTTGAGGTCAAGGGTGAGATGCATTCATGTCTGCAATATACAGGATTGTATGCATTACTATACTGTTGTATTTGGAAAGAGGTGCTTTTGTGATTGCCTGTAGCAACATTGTATTGTGTGTGTGTGTGTGTGTGTGTGAGTTGTGTGTTGGGAGAAATCCTACATGATTGTGGCATTTGATTGATTGACTTTAACCCAAATGTAAAACTGAAATCTCTAGATTTGCAAGTTATTCACAATGAATAAGTGGGTTAATATTGTATAATACAGCTGTGAGTGTTGTTAGGCTTTGTCAGTACAGGTCAGTCGAATTAACTGTACGTATACAGGATGTCATTTCTGAGCCCCAGGTCTTGCCTGAGTCAATGAAACCTATACAAGTGCCTTCTGTTGAAATACTTTTCCTTGAGTTAGAGTGTTAAGCAACAAAATGCATTCCTGTTTGTACCTATGATGTGTTTTTTAGTTTTTTTGGGGAGGGGTAAGACTTCTGAATTAAAGTTTTTGTTAAGGTGGTGTCCAACCAATCAGCTGTGCATTTCTATATTGTTCATTCATCCAAACAGCTAAAATGACCAAACTCTGCTTTTAAACTTGAAACGGACTATTTTGTTTATTGAACACGCTTTTTGCTGTCATTTTCCTGCAGGGGTAGAGGACCAGAATAGCCATGACAGCACTTATTTGCGATCACAGGAAAAGGTATTGAAACAATGCAAAAGGAAGGTGTCTTCAGCAATGGTTTGATGCCATGATCCTACATAATGATTACTTTTTTTTTTTTTGTACATTGTACAAGTGTACATTTTAATTGAAGTGTACATCTGTCTAAATGTTTAGCTGGTGAAACCTCAAAGTTATGTTAAACCTGTAATTTAAAAAAAATGGAAAGTAAAGGCTTCTTTTCATTTTATGCAGAAGGGACGAAAATGTTATGCCGTGTTATACCCATTCGCTGCGACTGTTCACACCTTAGGTTATTTTTATAGAAAATGTAAAGGATTGGAGGCTGAAGATACCGTATATATTAGCATTCCAAAGCTGTTTGTGGAAGGGTTGTTTTTGGCTGAAAGGATTGCTTCTGTGAGACACACCTATCAGTATTTCAGCTCTGTCATTGTCTTGTGGAAATGGTCTATTAAAACTTTTCCTTGTAAATGAGTACTGTATTGCTGTGGATTATGTTTTTAATTCATGGGCACCTGCCACCTGAAGGAACTTTTTATTCTCTAATTTCAGTCAATTCAGGGGACAGTTTAATGTATATAAAAACTGCATTGAACTATTCTGAGCAACATTAAGTAGAAGTTGAAGAAATGTATATATATATATACATTTGGGTTTTCATTAGCTGTAAGCCATAATCATCAAAATTACAAGAAATAAAGGCTTGAAATATTTCACTCTGTGTAATGAATCTATATAATATATGAGTTTCACTTTCTGAAATGAGTGACAAAAAATATTGAACTTTTTCACAATATTCTAATTTTTTGAGCTGCACCTGTATGTATATATATATATATACACTAAGTAGAAACAGACCAAAGAATAGTAACTTTTTAATATTCCCCAAAATATCACGCACTAAGATGTTAGTAGTTTAGGAACTACAAACAATGATGGAGTAATTTCTTTCTGGACTTCATAATGTGTTAATTCAAAGATAATTTGGAGCCGAAACAAAGCAATTCCAGTCTCCCCTGACCTTGTCAGACAAAAATGATAAGGAAGTGAACAGAAACTTGTTAATGCGAGATGATTTCAATGGCTGCGGTTCCTGGTACTGCACCTTTTACTAGGTGCGGCCCTGAACGGAGAGTGGCTGTTTTGTCAGTAGAATGGGTGGCACCCCTCACATATACAAACAATGTAAAACATACAGCTACAGTATTTAATGAAAAACTGACCCAGAAATGAGAGAGAAAATGTGCAGCGGAAACTATCCTTCCAAGCAGAACAGATTCTTAACAAGCAAACTTTTCAAAAAATACACACCCGGGCTGCGTTCAGATCCAAAATCTATCCTTTCTTCCTGTCGGTCCCTTCCCTTGCTTCAAGGGATGCCCCCTTTTTAAAGACTCAGATACTGAAATAAAGACTCATTTATATTTAAATAAAGACTGGATACAAAAGAAAAGAAGTTTGTTGAAAAGAAAGTATTGCTGCATCTGAATATGCTTGTATTGTTTTGTATTGACCTCTGGAACAGCAGGTGGCAGTAAGTGGCCTGTAAGAGTTTTTGTTACTAAATTGCTTTGGTGGTTTTTATTTTATTTTTTTCAGTGGAGTGTGAAAATACAGTCACAAAGCATTGTTCACTGTGGGCTTGTTCTCATGGAGACGGTGACCACAAAATATTATCAAATGTAATTTGCTTGATAACCGTCTGGCAAAGACAAAGATGAACTCTTGGGTGCTTTTATGTGCGTGCATGCTCCTTATTTATTTTTGACAAATACATTTTGTCAGACACATTTGTGTTTAATTCAAGCTACAGCATGTGCTCTGCACACCTTCCTTCAGCAAATGTTAATGCACTCATAAAAACACTTCCTCACAGTATGGTATAAAAAACATGTATTACATCGAAACAGGGCCGCAGACACCAGAACACCCAACATGGTCAGCTACAGAACTCCGTGTGATGTTTAAATGGAACATTCTGTACAAAAAGGGTTTTATTTAATTTTTTATTTATGGCCGCAATTCTCTGATATGTGTGGAAATATGACTGGGGGATTGATATTTGGACGGTGATGTTTCAAAGCTATCCGTGCATTATATCACAAGTAATAAACCTTGGACAACTGTCAAACAATGCAATATAAACGTATAGTGCCTATAAGGGCCAGGGCAAACATGCATACTCATGAGCAAAAAGGACATAAAAACCTGCTTGCTCAGGAGAAGAATTAATAACATTAAGGCATTTTATGTGAATTTGACATTTTTTTATCTGTGGATATACTGACATTAATGGAAGATGAGGCCATGGATAAGCTGATAATATTGAGTCATAAAATAACAATATTGGGGCCCTCTGTCTTGTGGATGTGCTATAGCCTTCTTGATGTTAAGATTAATCAAGGCATATATTATTGTGCCATTACAGTTTCTGATAAGAATAAAAGAACAAACTCATAAAAAATGAACAGGGCCCCATTTTATGCCTGGCTGAACAGACAGCTATTGTGAGATGTTCCCTTATTTTTGTTTTTTCATTGTTTATATGCACATTTCCAACAAATCCCACAATATCTCCTCTATTATCACTTCCCATGCCTGTTGCTCATCAATAACTTTCCACTCTCTTTCTCCAAGTTCAAAAAATAATGAATGTATAGTTTTGTATAAAACCTTTAATTATGAAGCAGAAAAACAGTCAACACAGTTGACTAAGTTCATGTTCGCAGTTGGTGTGCAGGGAAAATGAGTTCTGGCACAACACATGTCAGATCAAGACCACCTGGACAATGTTGCAATCGCCCAAGTGTAAGAGCAATGTCTTCTGTCTGTGCCATTTCTGTCTGTTCAAAGTGCATACCCTATTGAAGGGCTCTATACTGATATAACAGCAATATGTTATTGCTGTGGAAAAAAAATATGATGAGTGTGTTATGCAAGAATGTTGTGAAATAAACAAGTGCCTGGAAGATTCTTTTTTAAAACGCATTATTATGAGTTGATTTGACTAGTTTTATTTCTTCTAGACCTATTTGTTTAATGGTAAATTAGTTTATGTGTCCAAATTCTTGATAATTTGTCAATATGTTAAGCTTATTGAAAGGTTGAATAGAATATTAAAATTGGACTCAACAACAGAAATGAAAAATAAATTGTAGCCTTACACATTCTGATTCAAATACTGGTACAAATGACTGGCGTGGTTTCCAGCAGCCATTTCAGGCTCGCTAGATGCTAAGTGAACATTAGCTTGCCACCATTCATTATATTTAATCTGTATCTTTGAATAAATTTGAAATTGAACTGTCGAACACCAAAGAAGACCAATCCGCAACCTGAACGATCTCAATTTTATAACCTATTCACAGCAAACAAATGGTTGCGTTAATAAATTTGGCCATGTGACCCTGAATTTTAACACTTGTAAATTAGGCCTGTGGGAATTGTATTCTTTGTACATGCTGCTCAACATAATACAATAGGCTACTTGATAGCTACTATAAAGCTTGTCGAAACAGACTGCATTTATAAGCTTAATTTTATTAGTATTAGTAGGCTACAGTTGATAGTCACGCCAATAAATGCTGATAGCTGTTATCTTACAATAGCATCTTAATGTTTGAAATACCGTCTTACCTTCAAAGGTTTTTGTTGCTGGAGCTCTCCAGCTCCTGGAATTGTTCTATGGAATCATTTGAAGAATTTATCTTCCTGAGCTGACTAATGAACGTATTTTGTGTGTTTTCATTCAGAAATGCACATTATTGAACTTGGAAATCGTTCTAGCCTAATTAATAAACATTAAAAAAAAAAATAAAAAAAAAGTTGCCAGCATGGCCAATTAACCATGCAAGCGGCTGAATCATGTAAGGTTGGCTCATATCACGTGATACCACAAAAACTATTTGGAAACACTTGTTTTGATCATTGTAGTAAAGGAGATCCGCAAATTCACAGCCATATTCTAATGGAAACGGAGCCAGTTTTTTCATCTGCATGGCCGTTTAGCGTCTGAACTCGTTTGTCGTAGGGCCTATACAGTCAGTCTCACTCATGGTGCCAGAGATATGACAATTACACAATAAATAGAAGGTGCAATAAGTCAGCCATAATTGTGAGCGTACTCCTGCTCAAAAATATAAGGAAAAATGTCAGTTTGCGAAATAAATGCTACCTGACAATCTTGGATAGGATATGTCTATTGCCAATGGGACAATGGCAAGATAAGAAAAGCAATTCCTGAAACATTTTTAAATAATAAAAAAAAAAAACAGCCTATTGTGTTTAAAGTTCACACGTTTGAAAGGTTTTCAATAAAAATTATGGCTAATGAAATCAATAGTTAAACTGTAATAATATTTGACTCTTTGTCAATTGAAAATGTCAGTGGTATAACTTAGCATTTAAAAACATACTTGCAGTGAGTATGATTTTGAATGATGTCCATGTAAAACTCAAAATATGTATTGTCTATTTATAACATGGCATAGCTAATATGTACCATTAGTACTAACGGTGACAACTGTAATCTAACAATATACATAGTCCCTTAAAGTAAAGTATTACGGTGTAAAAATGTTCACAGTCCAGTGGAAGCCATGACAGAGATGACGAGCAAAATTGTGCTGGCCAGAACAGCACCACTTCCAGATCGGTACACCTTTCGGCTGTTTAGAGGCTGCACTGGTCGGAAGGTCCCTGTCATTGGCTCCCCGTTACTAAACTGAAGTGCAGAGAATGCGGAAAGCTGAAAAACATGAAGAAAGAAAGAGATAAACCTTGATATTATTATACTGTGTGAGGCAAATCCCCCAATACTGAACTTTTGAACTTTATAGAACTTTATTTCGGTCATACATTGTGTAGGAACACACGTTATAATTTGTGTGAATATTTACCAACAAAAACATCAACATACCCGTTTACAAGCATACATTTCACACAATGAAATTCACACTAGTACCGAAAAAGTAATAGGCTGAAGCCCAAGGCTTATTTTGCCTATCCTGCACCATCCATCAGGTATAACTTAGATTCTCAGGCATCCCTAGGATGTCCGCCTTACAAAATGAGAAGAAAAAAAAAAAATACTGACACAGATAAGGGAAAAGCAAATGCCCCTCGCGAAGCACCATACCTGCGCCTCACTGAGAGGAATAGTGTGTTCAAACACGGTCCAGACAACAGCCTCTGAGCACCATACCTGCGCCTCACTGAGAGGAATAGTGTGTTCAAACACGGTCCAGACAACGGCCTCTGAGCATTCAGGCGCGGTGAGGGAGCCCTGGTAGCGGTAGTAGATGGTCCTATTCTCTTGTGCGGGGATAAGCATGTCCAAAGAAAGGCCGCTGAGAGATATGTTGGAGCCTAGGAGCACAACACACATCACAAGCCTTCCACATTATTAGGTGGAGTCCATTAAAATCACTAAAATGTTCATATGTGTGCGTGTGCTTTTTTGCTCTTTACCAATGGTTTAGTGCAGACTGGCATAAAGTGCAACTATTATGTCTGTGAATATCACAGCTGTTTTAGCTGTCTTCATCTTTATAAATTGTCTGTTTTACCTCTCATGGTATGCTTACATTTGTTCTGTAGGATATCCTTTACAATGCTTTTTCCTCCAACGCACAAAACAAAGTCTTCCTTTAATGGCCAACATATGCTATTGTACATCCAAACGTCCTGTAACGTTTCCCTATTTGCACTGACTGGTAACATACTACCAAACCCAGTAACCCAGTAACACACTGCCAAATCCTCTTAGACCACAGTTTTACTGTTCAATAATGGAGGCCTGTCACCTACGTCACAATTTGACCAGACACGCCCACTTTTAACGCAAACCGCCTTACTGGAAGACCAAATGCCGGTGTTCCATAACGTTATTGCAAACCAAACTAATAGGCTATCACATTTAATCGGGAGGTTGCTTAATTTCCCTTGATTGCCATCATCGGAATTTGCTTTGCGCAATGCTTACAGGTAGTTCAGCAATATACAAAATATACAGTGCACAACATAACGAAACAATTTCTCAGTTTGGCGGTGTACAGAGACCGCGGCACTGCATGTATGGAGGAAATTCGTGGATGTGGAGTTTGTGCGTTGGACTGCTTGGTGACACTGGACATCTCGGGACAGCGGGGGCCATTTTTAATCATGGCTGTATTGCACTTTCATTCACTTGATTTATGTAATGATTCTGTTGGATATCTTTGTTTGATATGTTTGTTTGTGTGTTGTGGGTCCCACTGTCTATGTCTTTTTTGTTGTTGCTGGGGCTACAACTGAAGTTCCCTGCCGGGAAATAAAAGTTATTATATTCTATTCTAATAATACCAACATAAACAAATATTATAAGGAGTATCGCGGGGGTGTACGTACGAAGTAAGATTAATTATAGTAAACCCCGGAACCCTCCCAAATCTGGAACATGCATGGGCTGAAGTAGAAAGAGCTGTTCTGGGTTTTATTGAGTTATCCAGCTAGTACTAACTCAGTAATCCTGCTTTGTAGTATACCACCTTGGTAAGTAAAGTGCTTGTGCAGTTAATATGGGAGCAAAGTGATACGTTACATGTTAGGTAGGCTACAGTAGCCTACTTCAGCAATAAAACATTTTAGCTCGATGGATAGAATATAATAACTTTTTTTCCCGATAGGGAACTTCAGTTGTAGACACCATAAAAGGCAAATCAGTTCAACACATAAAGTACATTTACCGTTACTTTCATTATTACTTTCAATATCATTCATTATTCATTATTGCTTAATATCGTAACGTTACATTTTATTTTCGCCCTCTTCTGGATTCTCATATTGCTCGAACCCTGCCTGGCCAGCACAGGTAGCTAATGTTTACAGTTTATCCAGTCTATTTGTGAGACATCGTACAACGTAGCACCCCTAGCAATGTAATAATAGTTCAAATGAACACTGTTTTGATGTTCACAATATGCTTGACGTATCGCATTAGGTTAACATTAATGTTTCGCAGGCGTAGCAGTCGTTCACACAAATGATATAGCTACTAACGTTAGCTAAACCAAGCGATTAATTCACTTTTAACTTTCTAACATTAAGATAATGCACATAGATGTACATTAGGCCAGCTAGTTATGTATATATTAACTGGCTAACTTTATAATTTGTTCATAAAACGTCATTTACCATTAATGATCCGAGCCTATGCTGTCTAAACCCTGCTCACCCTTTCAACCACCAGTCTCTTCTTTCGGTCGTAAAATTGAGTTCGTTCACCCTGCATGGTGGTTTAGCTACTATGGTGAGTCCTCAAATTATCATGTAAAAGGAGATTTTCGCCTTTTCCCAGTTTTATTCGCACATCAGTACGCAGTGCAGAAGTTCGTCATTCTAGGACAGCAATCATAGTAGCGTTAGCATGAAACTCGTTTCATGGAGTAGCGAACACTACGAGTTCAGTGGTAACGTTAAGCGTCTCTGTTAGGGATGGACCTCCAACATGGCGGCGCGTCCCTGTAACCATTGGTAACGACGGTTCTAGTTCTATGTGACAGGCCTCCATTGTGTCAATCTGAAGATTCCAACCATATGGCCGCCACCCTTCCCCTCCTTAGACCTGTGTTCACCAGGTAACCAAGGGATCTACATTTCTGATCTGAAAACATCATAAATGATGCACTAGCTTACATTGCTGAAGAAACAAGAATAAAATGCCTATGAATCGGGGATAAAGTACATTAAATTGACTCACCAGACTGTTTAATGTTTTCCAGGGATCTTATGATGGGTTCATATTTCTCATTGTCACTTGTTGATGTCTGCAATTGTAGGAATGATATGAAACTTTCCTGATATTAACCCATTTTACAAATCACAGGTAGACTTTGATTGGACATAGTGTAAACATACTATGTATACTAAGATAATGCTTTATAAATCATGACAGCATTTACCTTCACAATTACAGCTATTTCGAAAAAGCCAAGGGGAGTTAAACATATACGATATTAGATCATCTCTTAACCTCGTAAAAGAATCCAAGAACTGCAACTCCAGCAGGGTCTTGACGAGCTTCAGCCAAAGAATTGTATTCCTGCTTTATATGGACAATATGCAGCTGTGTGTGTGTGGGGGTGGGGGGGTGGGGGGGAAAGTACAGTCATTAATCATCGCAATTACATCTAACTGAAGAGCAAAATTTCAGTCTCAGTAGAAATATGAATGTAAAGCGACATTAGATCAACTGTCATTTAACGCTTAACAATAATACTCAATGGGCATATTTCCACTGCCTCACAGTCACTCCTCATCAATAAATTGAGTAATCACAGGTAGCTTACTATATAAATGTAGACTATAGGTGTCATATTTTGTGCCGTGCCATCTACAAGGACACAAGGCAGCAGTATGCATCTTTGTAATGAGGCTTAAGGCACAAACCTGCTTGAGCTATTAATGAAGTTTGAGAAAGGTGATTATGTAAAGTCGCATATTAAATCTGCAACTGATACCATGCCATGTGGATGCGCATGCATACTCCACGTGGAGCTTTACCTCCATGGGATACCGCTCCCCATCGATAGTGTGCTCTGATCCTGGGCCTCCATTCTTGCCCCAGTGCCAGTGCAGCTGCACTGCCCTGTATGAGGTTTCTAATAAACCGCCACTTATCATGGCGCTGTGATGCAGGCCCACATTAACTGAAACAAGACAAAGACTTTAATCAATCAATCCATCAATCAGCATTGTCATTCCATTTTTTTCTGTTCTCAGTCATTACTCTTCTTTATTGTCTGGCTATCACACAGTAAAGGGTTCAGTGTTAAATTAACTCTAACAGCGCACACGTGTTCCCAAATAACACCCGACTAGGCATTAAGGTGTGTTGTCCACACCTTAATGTTTTACATTTAATTGTATTTTTATTTTAATGTTCAATGTTCAAAAGATCCTTATTTAGAGTCAGAAATAACACCATTTTGTTTAAATGTGGGATTCCAGTAAAACATACCTGTGTTGCCATTGTTTTGAATGAGACTGCTAAAAACTTCTTGATAGCCTGAAAATTCTAAAGGTGTGAGACGGTCATCTAGCTGGGTCTTTCTTGTCACTATATTAATGGGAGACTGTGCACTTCCTTCGCAGGAACCTGCCACTTCATTCCACTCTTCTGGTCCTTCAAAAATGTATATTAGTCAGAACAAATAGGAATAATTTCATCCACATTTTCAAAACTGTAGAATGTATTTACTGTAATGAAAAAAAACATATTTTGCTATGTAAATAAGTAGGTCAATATGTAATTATGGGAGTATTGACCATTAAAATGACAACCCATTGCAACACATTTGTACAACACATTTGTGGGTGACAGTGTGAATAAAACTTACCAAAACAAGTTCTGTTACATGACACTTGTGACTCATAACACCAATCTAAAACAAGAAGAATAAATATATTAACATAAAAGTAAGTTAAAAGAGCATGGTTTTCAAACTTTATTTTCCCATACACCTCAATTTGTCATGTTCCACATTACACCAATCAATAATTTCAGTAAATAATAGTAAGCACAGAACCAAAAATAAATTTAATAAAAAGTAAATAAATAGTACATTTTAATTTAACTTTCTGAAATTAATTAATTGGTTAATATATCACTTAATGTTGTGTTATTGCCTTAATTGTTTTTTTAAAGTGACGTTTTCACATGTTCCTATTTCAATACGATTAATAAGCTTTATTATATCATGCCAACTAATGCCTACTATTGACTGATTATTAAAAAAAACTATGGGAAGGTGTCCTAATAATAACAACAAATACTTAGGCCTATAACGGTCAAGTCATTTAAATTGACCGTGGGAGTTTAAACTGGAATATACAGTAGGACTATATTCATTGTTGCATTCAACATTAGCGAAAGCAAGAAGACCCATGTTTTCAACAACAGCGCCCCCGTGGGACAATGGCGGCACAGTGGGCTGAAACTGATGTTTAGTGGATTTTGTTGAACAGGGAAGCAGCCCAACGCACAGACACAACTTTAACTCGCTGGTCTGAAAAATTTATGGAAAAGGTCTTATATTTCTTGGAATTTTCCACCTCATTTTTTGAGTCAGATTGGTTCAATCAGAGGCCCTCCTACGGTAAGATTTTTGAGTGTCATTACATGAGAGCAAGACCTCAGAAATTCAACATTGCCACAACACATAGGCTAACTTGTGATATGTTGATAAAGAGACCACAAAACATTATTGTATGATGATATCAGGGAGACACCGTAAATAGGTGATGCATGCAAAATATTTCCGATGACATATTATTCATTCACCAACAGCTGCGCATAGGCTATAGTTTACTCGGGTGCTACTGTTCCCTAAAACTTCCTTCACAGAAAAAACATTTAACACCCTTTGATGTTTATATGAGAGTGTTACATGTACACCAGCACTGTTAGATTTGCGCATTGTAGGCTACTTCACAAAAGTGTGACATAGCCTACCTTCTGCCTATTCCAAATAATACAATCTTATAAGAGAATATATTGACGGCAAAGGTATGCTATATGTTTTTAGACAAACATTTGCGAAAATATTATTATCGGAACATTCTGGTGCGCCTCCACTATACACATCCAATCGGCTCTAAGGTAAACACCAGCAAATAGGCAAAACCAATGTCGGAATACTGTGGAGGGAAAAGTGAACATAAGCATGCTAGTCATTTTTACGAGTTTGTGGAGTCAATTCTATAAAGCCTTTGATAAACTTAAAATACAATTATTATTTTTTAAAATCTTGCGGGTGTTTTATAACCTATTTACACAATGAACATTACATTATCTACGATATTAGATCCCACGTAACATATAAAATCAAATGGAAATTACAGCATAGCATTTTTTCGACGTTAATTTCTACATGTGAAATGGAAAATATTCACTCACCTGTGCCTGTGTTAATATTTATAAAGCAAAGGGAGACGAGATAAAGAAACAGTAGATGCATTTTGGTTTTTAATTAAAAGTTGTTAGCAGGATACGCCACCATGAGATATCTTTAATGAAATGATGTTCCGTGGTACTTATATCAGTAATACTGCAAGATAAAGTAACTCCTCCCCGACTCTCTAATAGCCTAATATCTTCACTGATAAGCACACGGACAATATGTTTTATTCGTTGAATCACTGTCCTATAGTAATCTTTACGATTTATTGCATTTTCAGACTTCAATTGTTATCTGGACTATAATATTATTGGAAGGATGTGGAATAATTATTGAACTATATATGTCCACACACATGGACACACACCTGCTAGACCATTCACCTTTAACTTCAAAAAGTCATAATGTGCTTCAAAAGTAACTTCATTTGCCGCACAGTCGTTACATTCATTTTATAGGCCAACTAGTCTGGACTGTCACGGATCATTTGAGCGCTTTTTCTCCCCTCCCAAAATTGTGAAGGGAGATCATCTCAGTATCCTCATGAGTGATGCAACAAACGGCATTACCACGTAGGTAACTTCGTCTCTAACTGTTAGTCTATATTAAACAAGTATCACTTTCGGGGGTCTGGGGCCTCTGAGACTAGTGTTTGTTCAAAAAGAAGTAGTGTGACAAAGGTTAAGTTTTACCATCAGACCATCTTGATACCTTCTAGTGTACATCTATTGCCTACCAGGGATCCTTATCTTCAAAACAGTGATAGAAGTCAAGTAATAGCTTCCCACACCACTTCGGTCACTACAATTAATTGGCATTCTCCAAGGACAAGTGATCAGGTTTAATCTTTAAAAGGTTTATTGTACTAAGGACAGTGTTGGGCTCTCATCAATTGCATGCAGGTTACAAAAGCTGTATGAAAGTAGCCTAACCTTTGGACATAGAGGCGGCCCTAGGGTTTTTCTGTCGCCAAACTTAAAACAAAAGAAAAGAAAAGGGGTGGGCCTCCATTAATTCTCATTTTAAATCACTTAGCAAAAAAGATGGTTTAGGATGGTTTAGGAGGTTAAGGCGACTTCCAGTCTAATAGAATTCTTCTATGAGCTAATAAAGATGCAAAGGCTATAACATCTGTCTGCTTCTTTCTTAAAGGCTAATCATCTGTTGCAAGTGTCTTCTACGTTAAGGTATATTTTTGAAAGTCTAGCTTTGGAGTAGTACATGTGGTTAGAGATCTTGAATTGTATTAGACTCAGTCGGGCACAGGATGAGCTTCCATTAACCCTGTCTAGGGCCTGATTCCAAAATTCATCTGATATACCCCCCCCCCCCCCCAATTTTCTCTTCCAAATCTGCTTTCACTCAGTCTGGAATTGACACACCAGGAGTGGTATGTTCGGCTAAACGCCAAAACACTTGGCAGGATAACTTCAGACAAGTAAGCTAACATCTAGGTTGTTAATTTCCAACATTAGAAAATAAAACTGTACTGTTGACTGATAATGTTGTGGTCTTGGCTCTTTCAATGCAGTCGATTTATTTAACAAAACAAAACAGAAGATAACTAATAGAGTACTCAAGTGACTACGTCACGCTGGTTTCGGAAGTAAATTCCCCATTCATTTAGAGCGTAGGCATTAACTAAAGCTTACTTTTAAACCATTTATACTGATTATGTCTTTACAATTATTCCCGGATTGTTCAATATAACGCCCGTTCGCAAACTATGTCCTTTTTTTGGACCAGCTTCGAGTATATTTTACGTTTTAGTATTTTTTTTGTGAACATAGGAGCGCTGGCACTGTTTAAAAACTCCACGTCCCATAATTCTCTCCGAACGAACTGTCTTGGCTCCAGACGTTGTCATATAACATTAGCCAGCAGTGGCACACAGCTCCGTTTTTAAACACTTTTTTTTTTTTTTAAACGTTAGCTAGCTAGCTTGAGGGACTAAAAGCTAGAATTGCTTTATGTGGTTAACCGTAGTTTCTGACCTTGTCGGGCGGGCTTCTCTACTTAGCAAGCTAATGGTAGCTCGCCTTCAGTGGCAGTAGCCTACTCCCATCTGCCACAGAGCAGACAGTCAAGAACCACCCGTGCGTTGCAGTACTTGATATGCAGTCCGTTAAAGTGGACTACAAGTCGAACTACAATCATTAATGCATTACTTTAAAAAATAGAAATTTTAACATAGGTCTATATCTTTGTATACACAGGCTAATCCAGGAACGTTTCGGCTCATTCTATAAATCAGATTTCAAGAAATAGTTGATAGTCTCCGAAGCACATTCTATCTTCCACAGAAAATTTACTTCTGAAACCAGACTCTACCCACGACGGATGTACTCACTTGAGTACTCTATAATGTAAGCATTAGTCACTCAGCCCGCTAGAGTGATATCAATGTAATGTTAACTTTAGAGAAAATGATCTAGCTAGCTAATGTTAGTCAAAATATCATCAGCTGTGCTAGCTAGCTAGGTACTTTGCATTGTTTGGAATAGACAGATGTGTAGGCTTGCTTATATATGGGTTCTTTCAATTCAGTTCCTCCTTACAAACAACGATTTATATGTCATCATCAGCAAGTTATAAAGACTTGGCTCCGAGCATAGAGAACACACAAAAAAAATCTCTCTCACTTCTAAAAATAGCACAACAACACTGAAACATTTATTTAATTTTTTTACTCTCTGCAAAGGGGTGGCACTTTATTTTGAGGTCAATTACGAATCTATGTGTCTTTTTGCTAAAGAAAAGGGGTTTGCCCTAATTCTCATTTGTGGAGTGAACTAAAAGAAGAAAGAAAAAATATTTCTTATTGAGAAAATCTTTTTTTTTGTTTTTTTTTTGTGCTTGCTATGTGCTAAAAGTGCTTTGTCACTAAAGTGGGTTATTTATCGCATACGATTGGCATATAAATTAAACAAATTCCCTATTTGCTGGAGAGAATTTTAAAATCAGTTTAGATACTTCAGCACTCAAGAATGATTTCCTTTAAGAGGAACCTGTCAGGTTTGCGTTTAGAAAATAGAGAACCAAACGCGAAAGATAAGGATACAGAAAGCGTATCTAGTTTAAGATACGCCACAGAAGCGGAATTAAACCGCACTAGTAAAAGGAGAACGCAAAAGCGGAAACAAAACTTCCCTAGCACAATGCTAACTCAAAACAACCTCAAACGGAGGCGGAGATTCGCTTAAACAGCGAGAAACTAACAACCAAAGAAATGACCTCACGCACTAAATGATTTGCGTGTATCAGAGGTCGAGAAGAGAAAAGAAATGAATCAAAATAGCAAGTCTGTAACTACAGCTCTCTTAGTTTTCTTTCTTTACTTTTTATAAACCCTATACGGCTTTCTAGTCCTACTGCAACGTCAATCTAGAAGCACCGGAAAGCGGAAGTCAAGCTCTATTTATAGCCGACGGAAACCAAACACAGGTGTAGGAGATAATGACCTGGAGAGATCCAAACACCGGGACGGCGGAAGAAAAAATCCGATAGAGCTTCAAACGACGCCAAACGGAAAACAATGGTAAAAAACAAAAAGAGACAGCCACTACCCATGACAGTACCCCCTAACTAAGGGACGGTACCAGACGATCCCTAAGCTTTGCTGTCTCGGAAGTCCCTAATGAGAGTGGGGTCCAAAATATTCTTGGACGAAACCCAGCAGCGCTCCTCGGGACCATACCCCTCCCAGTCCACCAGGAACTGGTACCCTCTGCCCACCCTTCTCTCGGCCAAAATGCGCCGAACGGTGTACACCGTACCTCCCTCCAAGAATCGAGGAGGAGGAGGCGGCTTGTCAGCCGGAGCGAGGGCGCTCACAAGTACCGGTTTCAAGCGTGAGACATGAAAGGTAGGGTGGATGCGCATGGAAGACGGTAACTGAAGACGTACCGTGACCGGGTTAAGTTTCTGCACGATCTTAAAGGGACCCACGAATCGAGGCGCAAGTTTGCCGGACTCAACTCGCAACGGCAGGTCCCGTGTGGAAAGCCACACCCGTTGACCCACCCGGTAGAAGGGGGCCGGACGACGGTGCCTGTCAGCCACCGCTTTCTGTTTAGCTGAAGCGCGCAGTAACGATGCACGTACGCGCTTCCAAACCGCTCGACACCTATGCACGAAGAATCCGGCGGAGGGTACTTCTGCATCTCTCTCCAGCTCAGGGAACAAGGGAGGTAGGTAACCCAGCTGAGCCTCAAAAAGAGAGATTCCCGTGGACGCGTTGCGCAGGGTATTATGCGCATATTCGGCCCAGGCAAGAAAGCGACTCCAGGAGCTAGCCGCGGCCAGACACCGGAGAGTACTCTCCATACTCTGATTGGTGCGCTCTGTCTGGCCGTTAGTCTCCGGGTGAAAGCCGGAAGAAAGACTGACAGATGCCCCCAACAGAGCACAAAATGAACGCCAGAATCTGGCGGTGAATTGGGGCCCGCGATCCGACACCACGTCCAGAGGTAAACCGTGCACCCTAAACACATGGTCTATCATTAGCTGGGCCGTCTCAGGTGCCGATGGCAGTTTAGGCAGAGCGACAAAATGAGCTGCTTTGGAAAAACGGTCAACTATAACTAAGATGACCGTATTCCCATGCGAAGGTGGCAGACCTGTAACGAAGTCGAGGGCGATGTGACTCCAGGGGCGCCTGGGAATGGGCAGGGGGCGCAAGAGACCCGAAGGGAGAAGCCGTGAACCCTTATTACGGGCGCAAATAGCACATGCCGCGACAAACTCCCGCACATCACTCTCGAGCTTGGGCCACCAAAACCGACGTAAGATAAACTCCTTAGTCCGGTGCATGCCCGGATGAGCCGCTAACTGGGAAGTGTGACCCCACTGAAGGACACGCGACCTCAATCGAGGGGGAACAAACAAGCAGTGAAGCGGACCCCCTCCTGGACCGGGATCAGAACGCAGGGCCTTCTGCACAGCCGCCTCAATGGCCCACATAACAGGGGCCACAATACTAGAACTGGGAACCACAGATTTGGGACGTGACTCCTTATCCGACCGGTCATAAATGCGTGATAACGCATCAGGTTTAATATTTTTTGACCCGGGACGATAGGTAAGGATAAAATTAAAGGCCCAACGGGCTTGTCGTGAATTGCGCGTTTTGGCCTGTTGAATATACTGCAAATTCTTATGGCCAGTCCAGACTGTAAAAGGGTGCTCAGCTCCTTCCAACCAATGACGCCACTCCTCCAGCGCCAATTTGACCGCCAACAGTTCAAGATCACCAATGTCGTAGTTTCTCTCGGCAGGTGTAAGGCTACGAGAAAAATAAGCACATGGGTGAAGCTTGCGGTCCACCGGAGAATGCTGAGACAGAATGGCCCCAACCCCCAGCTCCGAAGCGTCGACCTCCACCACAAAGGGAAGGGAGGGATTGGGAGTAGCAAGAATGGGCTCGCAGCAGAACCTCCTTTTTAGTTCAGTAAAAGCCGTCTCCGCCCTGGAGTTCCACTGAAACCGGGCGGGAAATGCTTTTTTTTTGTGAGGGCTATGATAGGAGTCGCTACTGAGCTAAAATTGCGGATAAATCTCCTATAAAAATTAGCGAAACCCAAAAAGCGCTGCACCTGCTTCACAGAAGTAGGAGTGGGCCAATTCTTAACCGCTGCAACTTTATTTGGATCCATCAGGACTTTACCGTCAGCAACAATAAAGCCTAAAAAGGAGACGGAACTGGTGTGGAAAGAACACTTCTCAACCTTAACAAATAGTTGGGCCTTAAGAAGTGCCTCCAACACCTGTCTAACGTGTCTGATGTGAGAGGGAAGATCCGGAGAAAAAATTTAAATATCGTCTAAGTAAACGAAGACGAATTTCTCCAGCATCTCTCTCAAGACATCGTTTACTAGCGCCTGAAAAACAGAGGGGGCGCTAGTGAGGCCGAACGGCATCACCCGGTATTCGTAGTGTCCGTGATGCGTGTTAAACGCGGTCTTCCACTCATCCCCCTCACGAATGCACACAAGATTGTATGCGCTACGTAGGTCGAGTTTACTAAAAACCGACGCCCCCTGTAAACGCTCAAATGCAGAATTCATGAGGGGAAGAGGGTACCTGTTCTTAATGGTAATAGCATTGAGGCCCCGGTAATCTATACAGGGTCTTAGCCCTCCGTCTTTCTTTTTAACAAAAAAAAATCCCGCACCGGCTGGTGACGTGGACGGCGTGATAAACCCATTGGCTAAGGACTCCTCAATGTACTGCTTCATAGCAGTGCTCTCGGGGGCTGACAAGGAGTACAAAGAGCCTCTGGGAGGCACAGTACCAGGGTACAGCTCAATGGCACAATCGTATGGTCTGTGAGGTGGTAATTTGGCAGCACGCTGTTTACTAAAAACCTCTGCGAGGTCTGAATATTCGATAGGTACCCCCTCGGGTAGATTCGACTCAAGCGCCCCTACCACCTCCGGAGTACCGGAGGATCTGTCAGACGAGCTATCCCACTCGAAATCGGAGGTGGAATGTTCGTCCCCCTCTGTGAGAAGCCCCTCCGCAAAGGGATCCCAAGACAGACTCTCTTCACCACTCCCTGTGAGAAAGGAGGAAGTGTCTCGGTCCGGATAGGAATCTGCCTCCTCCGAATCACTCTCGGAATTAAGTTCGGACAGATCAAAGGTAGTGTTTGGAACAGAGTAAACAGCAGGATAACAATGCGATAAACAGTGGGGACCCCACTGACGAATAGGATTCATATTCCTACCCCAACAGATATGCGGGTTATGTAGCCCTAACCATGAATGTCCCAGTACTAACGGATACGACGGAGAGTTTATTTAAAAAAATTATATTCTCTCCGAGTGCCCCTGGAGAGAAATGCGCATCTCAATAGGATTCGTCTTTAATTTAATGAGTCCAGAACCAAAAGGACGACCATCCAGGGCAGTAACTTGGCGAGGACTAATTAAGGGATTGGAAGGGATTTGTAAATTCCTAGCCCATTTAGCGTCAATAAAAGACTCCACGGCCCCTGAATCAATAAAGACGGTAACGTTTGCCGAACGTCCCTCCCAAAACAGTCGGACAGGTATGAGGGTCCGGGAGTTAATACCATCTTGTCTCACTAGGGACCCCGACCTCCCTAGTGAGACCCTTCGTTTCCCACCAACTTATAGCATCGATCTTTAGTATGACCGTTACGCTTACAATGCTGGCACCAGTACCTCTGCGGTCTCGCTCTCTTATTTTGATGGAGAGACGAGCCATCCACCTGCATAGGCTCTTCCTGATCAACGGAGAGGTATGTGGGCACAGTAGGCGGAGTGTCTCTTAACACGGATCTTAAACGGGACGACTGATCTTTAATCGCACATTCACGTTCACGTTCTCTGATCCGGTTATCGAGACGTATAGCCGAAGTTATTAATTTATTTAATGTCGCCGGTGGTTCTAGCATAGCCAACGCATCCTTGATGGAATTGGATAATGCTTGAAGGAAGAGGGATTTTAACGGGCCGTCTGGCCATCCCGTCTCCCCGGCTAGCGCTCGAAATGTAATAGAGAACTCCGCTACGGTCTTAGTGCCTTGGCGTAAGCTGGTGAGTCTCCTTGCCGCCTCCTCTCCTGAAACCTCGTGATCGAAAACCAGTTGCATCTCGTCCATCAGTTTAACTGGATCACGAATGACAGGTGCATTGGCTCGAATGAGAGGATCCGCCCACGCAAGAGCCTGGCCATTTATTAGGGATAAAATAAATGCTACCCGGGATTCAGGTGTGGAGAAACGAGAGGGTTGTGCCTGAAAAAATATCAGACACTGTGTTAGAAATGGTCGGCATTTACCAGATTCCCCACCATAGCGATCCGGTAATTGCAATTTTGGCTCCTTTATTGTACGTGGAGCAGCTATGGGAGGTATGGGTGCTTGTGCAACTGGAGGAGGGTTATTTGCCACAGAAAGTCTATGCAGGCTCTCTGTCAAGCGTTGGAGGCACTCTCCCTGGCTACGCAACTGTTCCCACAGCTGACCCTGTTGAATTTGCATGGAGAGGAGTGCTTGCTCCACTGTAACCCCCGTAGCGCCCTGACTGGCTTGTGCTTGTTCATTATCCTTATCTAACGCTGATTGCTCCATGTTTGATAGGCTTCTAGATTCTGTCAGGTTTGCGTTTAGAAAATAGAGAACCAAACGCGAAAGATAAGGATACAGAAAGCGTATCTAGTTTAAGATACGCCACAGAAGCGGAATTAAACCGCACTAGTAAAAGGAGAATGCAAAAGCGGAAACAAAACTTTCCTAGCACAATGCTAACTCAAAACAACCTCAAACGGAGGCGGAGATTCGCTTAAACAGCGAGAAACTAACAACCAAAGAAATGACCTCACGCACTAAATGATCTGCGTGTATCAGAGGTCGAGAAGAGAAAAGAAATGAATCAAAATAGCAAGTCTGTAACTACAGCTCTCTTAGTTTTATTTCTTTACTTTTTATAAACCCTATACGGCTTTCTAGTCCTACTGCAACGTCAATCTAGAAGCACCGGAAAGCGGAAGTCAAGCTCTATTTATAGCCGACGGAAACCAAACACAGGTGTAGGAGATAATGACCTGGAGAGATCCAAACACCGGGACGGCGGAAGAAAAAATCCGATAGAGCTTCAAACGACGCCAAACAGAAAACAATGGTAAAAAACAAAAAGAGACAGCCACTACCCATGACAGAACCAGTTCTATTAGCCTAGATGACGTGTCAGGAAGGTAACCTAGGTGGGTTATATTAGCACCCCACTGCCTGGTATAGCTAATGTGTTATATTGGTTATCAGAATACCACTTCTCCTTTCTGTCAGAACAGTAAAAAAGAAAAGGAGAGAATATTTTGTTAATAAATCCCATTTGTTTTTATTTTTTCTCCAAAAACTTCAATTTTTTGTGTATGAGTCATAAAGTTTTTATTCTGGACATGATGACTTACCTTGGTTTTTACCTATATATAATACTTAAATCTGCTAACCACCCTTTAAGATGAAGTATTCTCCCTGGATTAGGGGCACCTCTCTTACTGTTGCAGGGTGTTATGGTGAGGGGGGTACAAAGTTGGTCATTCCACATGCACATATGTGACATAGTGCCCATTCCTGCATACCACACCCTTCAGGTTAGCCCTGTGACATTCAGAAATCCTGAAGCCCAATCCACTTCACCCATTCTTCTTGTGCAGGTTAGTGTTGAGGCGAATCGAGTTGGGGGGCAGGGACTTGGATCTCTTTGCACTCCAGCCGTCCGGGGAGTTCAAGCATTTAGAACTACGCGGGTACAAGTAGGGTATAGCCTATTTGTATTGTTTGTTGCACTTTTTGTATTGGTTGTTGCACTATTCCAGGTAATAGGAAGTTATGACGCATTATTACCAACAATGCAAACAGAGCAGGGACTGATTCAGAGTGGTTCTATGAAAACAGGCTGTGAAGGACGCATGAACTCACTGGGGAGGTCAATGCCCTGCTCTGCCAGGAAGTGGGTATCATGTCCCTCCTTCCCTGTGCCCTGTACACATGTCCGCCCCCGGAGATAAAGGGGACAGATTCACAGAAGCAGAATCTCTTTTTAACCCCCTCTGCTTTCATGCCATCCAAAATTGAATCAAAAGCGGTCCAGCTCGGTAAAAGGTGTCTCCTTGAAACACCCTTTGATCCTGTGTTCAGCCCTCAATAGGTCCGTCTGTTGTTTGATGTTCATAGTTCACAGATAATCATCAACCAGAGTGCACCCCTCCATCACCCCAGTCACAACATCACACCAGTGCCGGGAAAGGTAACTGGCAGCATGCAATAGGATATAGTAGTTAAAGTGGTTCACTAAATGAACATACATGTTTGCACTGAAAGCAGTCTGCCACACAAGTTTTGTGGTCCTCAATAAGCACCCTATAATGATAAAACTCAGGAGGAAATCTGATCATGGACATTTAAATATGCCTGGACTAACCAAGTATGCACTTCCGTGTAAAACGTCTGTTAATCAAATATCATATAGGATATACTGTCTATGGAAAAACAAATCCCAATTTTGTACTAACCCACTGGTTATAAATTTCACCTGTGTTGATTTCTGGTCTTTCAGGGCCTCTGGTGTTTCAGCACCATGGATAGCGAAGATCTGCCAGAACGGTATTCCACATTTCAGTTGCGTGTACCTCCTGTACCCCTGAAGGCAGGGCCTACCCTGTTGAAGGATTCAAGCAAGGCATCTCTTCTGAATGACAGTGTAGGGTGGTCCACAGAAGTGGGCCACTTGTATGACCTCCAAAGGTGAACTGACTGTATTTACCATGCTGACAGGAAGTCAGGAAGGCCTGAACCAGTGGGGTACTGCTGCATTGGGCCAGCGGATGCTTAGGGTAGCACGGGATTATTTAAACTAGGGACTTGGGGGGCAGGGAGGTTAGAGAGTGCAATGGGCAGGGAGGTGCAGACTGCCCAGATGCAAGCTGTCAATGCTACCTATAATGATAGTGAGAACACTAATATTGTTTTAGAGCAGAATTCTAGAAAGGGTGGCTTGGGGCAGCGGGGAGTGATGGAACGGGAGAGGATGTGCTGTCGTGAAAGTAATAGTCTGCAATGTCTTTTTTTAAATGCTAGAAGTATAAAACATTAATTTCTAGAACTTGAAGCTATTATGAATAATGGGGCTTATGACATAGTTGGGATTACAGAGACATGGCTTGGGGAAGGGGATGGAGATGAATATAATATAGAATGGTACAAGCTTATTAGGAAAGATAGATCCAGTAAGATAGGTGGGGGTGTAGCTCTCTACGTAAAAGAAAATCTTAATGTGCAGGAAATTCGAGGGGGGAAATGTGAAGGGATTAAATATAGGTGCATATTACAGGCCGCCAGCTTCAGACAATAGTGCGCATACAATGCTCTTCGGAAATATGAAAGAAGCTTGTCAGGGAGGCGGGACCATTATTACGGGTGACTTCAATTACCCTGCTATTAACTGGAAATTGGTGACAGCAGGACAAAGAAAAAGTGACGAAAAGTTTTTAGATGTTGTAAAATTACCATTTTTTGGCACAGTATGTCAATCAGCCTACAAGAGGGACATCAATTCTGGATCTGGTGCTGTGTAATGATCCTGACAGAATTTGCAGCACAGAGGTAGTGGAGCCACTTGGAACAACTGACCATTGTGCAGTTATAATTGAAATTTGATTTCTTCTATATCAGACAAGAAATATATAGTAATGTTTTCTTTACCTTGACATGTTTCGACGGAGAAACTTCCGTCTTCCTCAGAAGTGTCACCTGATGGTAGTGTGACGTGTCATTATCAGCTGATGTTACTGAGGCGTGACCGCACTGTCAGTTTTGACAGAGCGGTCACGCCTCCTGCTGTCTGGTCGCTCCTTTAGGACGGTGCTCCAGGTATGAGACAGCATGTACGCCCCCTCGTCCCGGTTCATCGTCCTTTGGGCTCGCTTCCGGATTTCTATCGCTTCCATGATCCAGTGTTGGTATCTGTTGTCCTCGGTGCGGATGACTTTGGCCTTGTCCCAGTCCATAATGTGATTTTTCCTTTTGCAATGATCCGTGATGGCTGATTTAAGGTTCTCTTGTTGTGCCTTGTCTTTTATTGATCTCGTCTGTCTTTTCTCTGTTTCTTTTTCACATTCCTTTTTGTGTTCTTTTTGCCGTGTGCTAAAGCATCTTCCTGTTCCTGACAGTGCGGTCACGCCTCAGTAACATCAGCTGATAATGATACGTCACACTACCATCAGGTGACACTTCTGAGGAAGACGGAAGTTTCTCCGTCGAAACATGTCAAGGTAAAGAAAACATTACTATATATTTCTTGTCTGATATAGAAGAAATCAAATTTCTATTATAAACATTAGAGACATAATGAATCTCATTGGACTATTGTGCAGTTAGTTTTGAGGTACTTTGCCAAAGTATCTCAAAAGTACCTCCTCTAAGTCCAGGATTTAAAATTTTAGGCGTGTCAACTTTAACAGGATGCGAACGTATTTAATTAATATAGACTGGGCACAAGACTTTTTGACTGCAAGACTGTGAATGAAAAGTGAGGTAGGTTCAAAATAAAGACAGGTAAGTTGAAAAAGCATTCTCCACAGTGGATGAATAAAGCTGTCCAGAAGAGTTTGAAGGAAAAGAATAAACTTTATAAGATATATAAAAAATACAATACTGAGAGTAATAAGGCTAAATACTGTAATATGCGTGCTAAGGCTAAAACATTATTAGTAGCTAAAAGGCTGTTTCAATGGCAAATTGCTCAAGATGCAAAAAGTAATCCGAAACATTTTTTTCAATACTGCAGTAGGAAAAGAAAAGGTGAGGTGGAGGTTAAGTGCATTACGAACAATGAGGGATTGTTGCTCTATAAGAATGAGGATATTGCCGATGCCTTAAACAGTTTGTTGAGAGTTTTACCAGAGAGGAAGGTACTAATAGACGAGAAGGAATATTCAGTACTCAAAATTTCAGAAAATGAGAAGTACTATATAAATTATACAAACTAAAGACAAATAAGGCAGCAGGTGAGACGTAGTGCGTGGAGGGTTGGACCCGAGAAGCACAACTCAGAACAACAGGTGTAATAAATACCCGCAAGGGTTTTATTAAGGAAAGTCCAGTAATCGTTGTCTTAGCACAAGCAAAGGTCATACACAAAAAGATCCAGCCAATAAACAAAAGTACCGAGGGAGAAGGCAGTCTCGTCGTCGGTAAGCCAGGCAGTAGTTTGGAACCAGGAAGGCAATCAGCGTGGCAGAGGTACAAAAGGGAGAAGGCAAAAGAATAGTCGAAAACAAACAGGGTCAGACCGGAGTCCTCGCCGCGTGGCAAAAGTACAAAATCAGCAAACAGGAATCGTGGTCAGGACAGGCAGTGAAAACAAAAGGCTGGCAGTAACAGTGGTCAATAAACAGGCTTGGATCAAAAACAGGAAATCAGAATAAGAATGCTTGACAAAATGCTTAAGAGTGCTAGTGAGGCAACAATTTCGCAAGGACATGACATGAACACTGATCTTATATGCAGGTGTAGACAGGTGCAGACACTTAGCTTGAGAACAGAGAGAAATTAGAAACAGCTTGGGAAAACGAGATGAAGATCATTAGTCAATTAGTCTGTTAGTAATTATCCCATCCTAGCATTAGTAAATTAGTTAATTAGTAATTAGTAAGGACATGCACTAGAAACGTAAGGTAACAATTAACTACAAGAGATTAGATGGTTAGTAAGCAATGATCTAGCTAATTGTTAGTAATCTGTTAGTTAGACAAGGAATGGCAGATACAATGGAAAACACGTAAGCAAAAGCGGGAGAGAGAGAAAGCATGAACGCGAGTTCGCGGAAACACATAGAAATGTATGAAACTAATAAACTGACAGAACGTGAATACAAATAAGGGCGTGACATAACAATAAACATAAAACATGGCGTGGAACGGTTAGAACCGTAACAGTACCCCCCTCTTAACGACCGACTCCTGGTGGTCCATGGTGCTTATCAGGGTGGTCTCGATGAAAGTCCTTAATGAGGCTGCGGTCCAAGATAAGGCTGGGAGCGATCCAGGAACGCTCCTCTGGACCGTAGCCCTCCCAGTCGACCAGATACTGGAACCCCCGGCCTCGTTTTCGAATGTCCAAAAGTTTTTTCACAGTATAAGCAGGGTGGTTATCAATAATACGGGGGGGAGGGGGAGGGGGATCCGGGGGACACAGAGGGTGGGTGGACACAGGCTTAATACAAGAAACATGAAACATGGGATGAATTTTAAGGGAAGCAGGGAGTGACAATCTAACAGCAGAGGGGTTGATGATGGAGTCAATCTTGAAGGGGCCAATGAATCGGGGTTGGAGCTTGCGTGACGTGCATTGAAGGGGAATGTCCTTAGTGGAAAGCCACACAGAGTCGCCAGGCTTGTAAGTGGGTGCAGGTGTGCGGTGGCGATCAGCGACACGCCGGTTGCGGTCAGCCGTGCGCAAAAGCGCGGCCCTGGTGTCCTTCCATAGCTTGAGGCACCGGCGCATGTGGGTGGCGAGGGAAGGGACAGCAATCTCAGCCTCTTGGTCGGGAAACAGAGGTGGGAGGTAGCCTAGGGAGATCTCGAATGGGGATTTCCCCGTGGAGGCACAGGGCAATGCGTTGTGCGCATATTCCACCCAGGTGAGCATCTTGCTCCAGACAGACGGGTTCTTGGCGGAGACACAGCGTAATGCAGCTCCGAGGTCTTGGTTAGCCCTCTCCGTCTGGCCATTAGACTGAGGGTGGTAGCCTGAGGTGAGGCTTACCGTAGCTCCGAGCGCTGAGCAGAATGCCTTCCAGACCTGGGAGATGAACTGGGGTCCTCGGTCGGAGACGATGTCCGCTGGGATGCCGTGGATCCGGAAAACCTCTTTGACCAGAACGTGAGCGGTTTCTTAGGCGGAGGGCAGTCCTGGCAGGGGAATGAAGTGTGCCGCCTTGCTGAAGCGGTCAACAACGGTGAGAATCATGGTGTTACCCTCGGACGGTGGAAGTCCAGTAACAAAATCCACACCGATGTGGCTCCAAGGTCGGCTGGGCACAGGCAGCGGCTGAAGAAGTCCCGCCGGGGCTTGATGAGAAGCTTTACTCCTGGCACAGGTGGTACAAGCCTTTACGAACATCCTGGTGTCAGAAGCCATGGAACTCCACCAGAACTTCCGCTTGAGCACTGCCATCGTGCGGGTGAAGCCGGGATGACAAGAGAGTGGCGAGGAGTGGGCCCACTGAAGCACCTGAGTCCGAGCAGTAGAGGGAACATACAGGCGATTACCCGGAACGGCTCTGGGGTCGGGCTCGTTGCGTAGCGCCCTCTGTATGACTGCCTCGATCTTCCACGAGACCGAGGCGATGGTGCAGGAGGCGGGCAGAATGTTCTCAGGTCTCTCTTTCTCCAAACATGAGTCAAATTGCCTGGAAAGGGCGTCAGGCTTAATGTTTTTGGAGCCGGGGCGGTAAGTGAGAGAGAAATTAAATCTCCCAAAAAATAGGGACCACCTGGCCTGGCGAGAGTTGAGTCTCTTGGCAGTCTGGAGGTAGGCTAAGTTCTTGTGGTCCGTCCACACCACAAATGGTACTTCGGCCCCCTCCAGCCAGTGTCTCCATTCCTCCAATGCCATTTTGACGGCGAGAAGTTCCCGGTTGCCAACATCATAGTTTTTCTCCGCTGGTGAAAGTTTGTGGGAGAAAAACGCACAGGGGTGCAGCCGGTTGTCAGTGGCGGAGACCTGGGAGAGCACCGCTCCCACCCCAGTGTCAGAGGCATCTGCCTCGACCACGAACTGGCGAGTGGGATCAGGGTGAATGAGAATGGGGGCGGAAGCGAACAGTCTCTTAATCTTGCAAAAAGCCCCCTCTGCTTCGGGGCTCCAGCGGAACGGTAAGGCAGTGGACGTGAGCTTGGTGAGGGGTGCGACAACTTGGCTATAGCCCCTGATGAATCTTCTATAAAAGTTGGCGAATCCCAAGAAGCGCTGTAAATGTTTCCGCGTGGCAGGCGTGGGCCAGTCAGTGACCGCCTGAATCTTCTTGGGATCCGCCCTGATCTGTCCCCTCTCTAGAATAAACCCCAGGAACTCCACTGTGGGGGCGTGTGGTGTGTGGTGTAATAGAAGGGGTTGGTTTGGGTTGTAGGTTGCAGGTTCGATTCCCAGGGTCGGACGCTGCCGTTTGTACCTTTGAGCAAGGTACTCACTCTGCATTGCTTTCAGTATATATCCAGCTGTGTATTGGATACTATGTAAAAAAAAAAAAAAAAAAATGCTGTGTAAGTCGCTCTGGATAAGAGCGTCTGCTAAATGCCTATAATGTATATAATGTAATGTAATGTGTCCGAATGGAAAACGCACTTCTCCGCCTTGACAAATAGTTTGTTCTCCAACAGTCTTTGGAGAACTTGTCTGACGTGGACTTCATGTTCCTGAGGGTTCTTGGAGTAAACCAGGATGTCGTCGAGGTAGACAAATACGTGTCGACCCAATAGGTCTCGTAGCACGTCATTGACCAGGGCTTGGAACACCGCAGGGGCGTTGGTGAGTCCGAATGGTATGACCAGGTATTCAAAGTGTCCGAGAGAGGTGTTGAACGCCGTCTTCCACTCGTCCCCCTCTCGAATACGGACCAGGTGGTAAGCGTTGCGTAGGTCGAGCTTGTTGAAGATGGTGGCTTCATGGAGAGGATGAAAAGCAGAGTCAATGAGGGGTAAAGGATACTTATTCTTGATCGTGATGTTATTAAGTTCTCTGTAGTCAATGCATGGGCGTAGGGAACCGTCCTTCTTCTGGACGAAGAAGAACCCCGCCCCCACGGGTGAAGAGGACGGACGAATCAGCCCATTGGTGAGACAGTCCCGGATGTATCTCTCCATGGCCTCCCTCTCCGGTCTGGAGACCTTGTAGAGACGACTTGATGGTAGTGGTGTGCCGGGCAACAGCTCAATGGCGCAGTCATAGGGTCTGTGTGGGGGCAGAGTCTGAGCCTGCGTCTTGGAGAAGACTGTCTCCATGTCCAGGTAGACCGCAGGCACCGTCTCCAGTGAAGGCTTGGGGGCTTTGGGTGGAGTGGGTAAGTCCTCTGCTGGAGCAGGAGCAGATCGCAGGCATAGTTGGTGGCAATCGCGGGTCCAAGCTTGGATCTGACCTGTCTTCCAGTCGATGATGGGGTTGTGTTTCCTGAGCCATGGTAACACCAAAATGAGCGGATCGTTGGGAGAGCGGATGACGTGAAACTGGATAATTTCTTGGTGATTGCCGGAGATAATCAGTAGAATGGGTTCGGTGATGTGGGTCATTTGACAGAATGTCTTTCCATCAAGGGACCGAGCATTCAAGGGGTGGGGCAATGGAAGGGTGGGAATGTTCATGTCCTTGACCATCACCTCATCAATCAAATCGAGGTCCGCTCCGGAGTCCATCAGCGTTCTGACCTCGATCTCTCTCCCTGGCAACATGATCAAGGCCATGAGGGTCTGGCGAGAGTCATCTCCGCTGGTCTTCTCCGGGTAGGTCAGGGATCCAATCCGAAGTGGGGCATCGGCGTCTGACTTCTTGGAGCGAAGTCTGCACTGCTGTAGAGTATGCCCAAGCTTGCCGCAGTAGAAGCATGACCCAGTCTCTTTACGGCGTTTCCGCTCCTCCGACGAGACTCTCACCCCAGTGCGTGAGAGATCCATGAGCTCGGGCTCCTCCACTGGTCCCTCTCTGGGTCGAGGACTTGACCATCGTCTGGGGTAGGGCTGGCCGGCCGGAACTTGCCTCTCGTGGTGGCGTTGTCTGGAGCGGTTGTCCAGGCGAATGGCGGCACGAACGAGTTCATCAAGTTGCGTGATGGGTTCTTGATGTGCCAGCTCGTCCTGCAGAGTCTCACTGAGACTGGCCCGGAACAGATCGGCAAGAGCCTCCTTGTTCCAGTGGGTAGCAGCGGCGATGGTGCGGAACTCAATCGAATGATCCGCGGCGCTGTTCTTGCCTTGGCGGAGGGTGATCAGGCGTTGAGAGGGTTCTTGATCGCTAGACGCGTGTTGGAACACTTTGCGAATCTCCTGGGAAAATGCCGCGTAGCGAGAGGGAAGTGACCCACTGGACCATACAGCTGTGGCCCAGTCCAGGGCTCTCCCCTTCAGCAATCCCATGACGTATCCAATCCGCCGCTCGTCGTCCTGGTAGGTCTGTGGTTGCTGCCGGAACACAAAGTCACACTGGAGGAGGAACGATCTGCATCTCTCCGGTTCTCCGCCGAACCTCTCCGGGGGGGGTTGCTGTGGCTCCCGGAATTGCCAGGTTCCCGTGGCGTTGAACAGGGGTGATGCAGGCATGCTGACAGGCTGTTCTGTGGGACGTGGCTGGACAGCAAGGATGAGTCTCCTCATCTCCTGGCACAGCTCTCTCATCTCCCGGCGTAGAGAGGAGATCTCCTGGGTGTGCTCCTGCACGATGGCACCTTGTTCCACGAGTGCGTGGTGCATTGCGGATGAGTCGGCAGGGTCCATGTTGGCGAAATTGTTCTGAGACGTAGTGCGTGGAGGGTTGGACCCGAGAAGCACAACTCAGAACAACAGGTGTAATAAATACCCGCAAGGGTTTTATTAAGGAAAGTCCAGTAATCGTTGTCTTAGCACAAGCAAAGGTCATACACAAAAAGATCCAGCCAATAAACAAAAGTACCGAGGGAGAAGGCAGTCTCGTCGTCGGTAAGCCAGGCAGTAGTTCGGAACCAGGAAGGCAATCAGCGTGGCAGAGGTACAAAAGGGAGAAGGCAAAAGAATAGTCGAAAACAAACAGGGTCAGACCGGAGTCCTCGCCGCGTGGCAAAAGTACAAAATCAGCAAACAGGAATCGTGGTCAGGACAGGCAGTGAAAACAAAAGGCTGGCAGTAACAGTGGTCAATAAACAGGCTTGGATCAAAAACAGGAAATCAGAATAAGAATGCTTGACAAAATGCTTAAGAGTGCTAGTGAGGCAACAATTTCGCAAGGACATGACATGAACACTGATCTTATATGCAGGTGTAGACAGGTGCAGACACTTAGCTTGAGAACAGAGAGAAATTAGAAACAGCTTGGGAAAACGAGATGAAGATCATTAGTCAATTAGTCTGTTAGTAATTATCCCATCCTAGCATTAGTAAATTAGTTAATTAGTAATTAGTAAGGACATGCACTAGAAACGTAAGGTAACAATTAACTACAAGAGATTAGATGGTTAGTAAGCAATGATCTAGCTAATTGTTAGTAATCTGTTAGTTAGACAAGGAATGGCAGATACAATGGAAAACACGTAAGCAAAAGCGGGAGAGAGAGAAAGCATGAACGCGAGTTCGCGGAAACACATAGAAATGTATGAAACTAATAAACTGACAGAACGTGAATACAAATAAGGGCGTGACATAACAATAAACATAAAACATGGCGTGGAACGGTTAGAACCGTAACAGCAGGCCCTGATGGCATATACCCACGAGTACTCAAAGAGTTAGGTGAGGTCATCTATAAACCACTGGCAGATATTTTTAGACAGTCTTTAGAAACCAGAGATATACCTGACGACTGGAAGCAAGGTGATATAATTCCAATATATAATAAATGGGACCGGACTGATCCAGGAAACTATAGGCCTGTCACTTGCATCACATGCAAAATGCTGGAATCTATCTTCAGAGACAACTTGGAATTATTTATTGAAAATAACAACATTTTAAGAGATAGCCAACATGGTTTTAAGATAAGATAAGAAAGATAAGTTATGAGGAAATACTTAGGATACTTAATCTCTTTAAGCTTAGTAAAAGGAGACTTTGTGGTGATTTGATAGATGCTTTTAAATTCATTAAAGGGATTAATAAAGTGAACTACAAGAGATTTTTCAGTTCTGTTAGTAGAATGAGGGGGCATATATGGAAAATAGCAAAAGGTAAATTCCACACAGACATAAGGAAGTATTTCTTCACACACACAGAGTAGTTGCTGTGTGGAATAGCTTGCCAGGTCACGTAGTAGAGGCAGAAACTCTGGGTGTTTTCCAGATCAGGCGTGATATGGTGCTGGATACTATTTAGTTTGTAGGGGAACGCTGTTGGGCTGAATGGCCGGTTCTTGTCATTACGTTACGTTATGTTATAAATTAACAGTTATTGCCCAATAGCATTGTTGCAATCATTCTGCTGCCTCCGTGACATGCTCCCCGGACTACGGAAATTGACGCAGCATTATGTAACCTTAGGCTTTTCATATACAGTGTAATCATATTTGGTGTGGTTGGAAAGCCTATGTTATGGGGAACAAGTTGGTGTCATTGATGGTGTGGTACAGTGGGTGCTGAATAAAGACCTTGGAACACCGTTCAAAAGTGAACAGTCGATAATGCAAATGACTCATGAGTCATCAGCCAGCCTTGCAACAAATGCTTAAGGTGGTGTGATAAGCTTACAGAAGCTTGCACAAGCAGGGGTCATTGTTGTTACAGCCCTTCCATTGTGATTGGGTCTTTTGTTGATGATGCAGGTTTTTTTTTTAACCTTTGGGTATATAAGGAGAAAAGTGGAATGGTTCTAGGAGATTAGTCAATACGAGCTCCTGCGCATCATTCACGTATAGCCATTTCATTATATTCTAATGTTTCACCATTGCATACTGTCATTATTGAACATACTGGACAATAAATTACATTTACTTTCACGTGGGATCCTTCTTTGACTCTAACCGCTACACATTTTTAAGGTCCTAACATACACATAGAATTAAGGATATCTGCATCCCCCAGTCACTCGCCTATACACTAGTGCCATCGCAAGATACACATCGTATACTTGTAGGCTAAAGGAGCCAGAGGCACGGCCGCGTCTAAAAAGATAGCGATCTGTATAGAGCCACACTACTGGTGTAAAAAGGCTATAGTCCCTCTTTTTATGTCTCATTCTATGTACAACTTTTAGCACGTTAAAACGTTATTTTGGAGTCAGATAACCAAGTAAAACAGAGACATTAATCTCGTTCTGGTAGCACCGGATAAAACAGCACACGTCCCTTCGCCACTCAGATGCTTCCGCTGTTTGCTGTACCTTCTGGGAGTTTTACAAAACATTTATTTAATATTACATGGGCACATGGGAATAGGGATACTTTGAAGGACGATATACTGTAGGCAGACTTTTTGTTTCAATCAACCCCATGGTTCCGTTTCAATTGCAATGTGAATCACACACATTAGTACATAGTGATGGGAAGGGTGCAGCTGTCTCCAGGGCTTCACAAGGTGGAGTTTTGAATGTCACACACTGGATGAAGGAAGTGGAGGTTTTCCTGCTTATTTGGGTCGTTTGAGTTCATTCCTGCAGATTAACCGAAAAACAAACATTCACGACAAGGAAAACTTTTAATTTCCTGGCTGAAATATGAAGAAGAGGGAAATGAGCAGGATTATCTGTAAAAATGCTCAAGCGGCAGGGGCTCCATCAGGGTCGATACGTCAGTCCAGTGTTTCAAACACAAGTCCGTTATGTCATACCAATCCATATAAAAAGCCTTCAAAGAACTTCCTTGGTTCTTTCTTCCACTGCGTCTTCTCCGGGGACTGAGCGCTGACAAAAATGGGGTTCTACTCAGTAACTGTTAATAACAGAAATACACCGTGCCACCTGCCAAGAGCTCTGCTGCCCTTACCTTTCTGTAGTTTATGTGAAAAATGGCTACCATCTTTTAACGGGGTACACCACTTCAATGCCCCTCCCAAAAATGTACACATACAGATAGATTTTATGAAATGTGCACATACCTACACATGTGGATTCAGTCCAAAAAAAAAACTATTTAAATAGGCCATGACAGACAAGCATTTATTTACAGTCACATTAACAATGGAAAAGTTTCAGTGATTTTCATTTTATAATATCCTGTATGAGAACGAAGAACGTATAAAAACATACTTATATCTTTAGTATGACACAATATGTCTTTATTGTGAGGTCTCTGTCATTTTGCACAGGTGGCACACTGCCTTCTGGGAAAAAAATGTGGCTACGTGTGTAGGAAAAATAAATTTCCTGCTTCAGTGGTCTTGGATGGTGACCTAACACAATCAGCCTTACTCAATGATCAAGGAGGGGTTAGAAACAAAGACTGGTGATGACGGCACCGCTAGGGTGTGAGATGGGAGTTAGCCAGCAGACCTAGGTGACAATAACCATTTGGTTCCCTCCCACACCACATACAATGTCCATTTGTTTGCCTGTCACCCAATCAGGGACAGGAACCTGCATTTTATGTCAGCATTTTATTTCAGGTTTGCGGTATAAAGCTTGTACCCCACACAACACTATTTTGTGATTGAACTTCCTTGCTATTACCTGGTATCTTGTATACTGTAATGAAGACTATTTTGCATTGTAACTAAATTGCTATTGACCTAAACTTTGGAAACTACGAATTTTACTTTACAAAGGACAGAATTCCTACAAGTGGGATCGGTTTTGCTAACCGTTCAGAAGCTCAGAAAGAATTTACAGAGAGCTTCAACCTGACGTGCTTATTACATTTCTGGTACTGACATTTCTTAGCTAGCTACACTGTAATGTTACGGTTGCAACTATACCTACATGCTGTACTACCTTTGTGTCCTACCAATAGGGCTCACATGCAGTAAACTAGACGACAGAAGCCAAAACATAGTTCTTACTGTTCTTCTTCATATGTTTCATTAGTTTGCTATTTCAGGTCACTACACAGATGGAGTAGTTTTTCAACTTGTACCAAGTTGTAATTCACTCATGTAACAGGTGTAATAGGTCGGCGAAGATTCTGTATAAAAAGTTTTGTCAGGTGGTAAGTCATTTATACTGATCACACAGCTGGTCTTGGCACCAAAAGTGTGTGCTCAACACTGGTCTGCAACCATCGAAAGTGGTACGTAATTACCTCCTTGATGAAAACTAACAAGAAAAGAAAAACAGGGAAAATATGTCGTATTGAAAGCCAGTCCCTCATATACTGTATGTCTCTTACTTAAACCAAGAGATATAAGTTCTACAAGTTTTTTTTTTTTTTTACAATCCTCATATGTTTTAATCACTGGAATGTATTAAATAAATGTATCGCATTTATGAGCCTTTCCCCTCAGCGATGCACATAAACAGACTTGAACACATGACGAGTTACGCACGAGTGATCCACTGGGGCCACATTATTTTCCACAGCTAATCTTCATTTTTTTCCTAAATGTGAATCTTAAGTCTAATATCTATGTTGTTGAGGTATAAGAGTTTATTATGACCTGTGAAATATTAAATATCTATTTGTAGCATTAAAGAAAAGACATCTCCAAATAACTACCTGCATTTGACCATAGAAAAAAATCTATAATGAGGTTTAAGATAAAATGAACAGAGAAACTGGTATTTCAGTTGTGAGGAATGTCAGCAATCGTTTGCTCTTTACCTTATATTTACCTTTCATCAGAAAACTCTCTGGAAACCAGTGCAACAGACATAAAAATGAACCACGAACCATGACTACTGGATCCAGCTGCATCTTCAAGAGGCAACAAGCCTGTAGAATTTGGATCTTTGTGAGCGCCATACTGCAAATCACAAGAATCGCAAGGCAAGCCATTACACACTCACGCAGATTTAACTTAGCAAGCTCATTTGTCCTCTCTGCAATCCAGATCCCACACACACACACACACACATACACGGGATCAAAAAAATCTGTGGCTTGAATCTCAGGTTTGGAAATACAGGATTGCATAATAAAATTAAAGTGCATACCACAGGAGTTACAGAGAATCACATGACTGTCAAAGGTAAACGCCCTCACTTTAGATTAAATCTGAAATCTGGTCTCAAATTTTCACTAGTATAATCCCCACCTGTCCACCCCCCAAAGATCTTAAAATAAAGAATCAAAAAATACCTGGACGGAATTTGAAAACACATGGAATTTGATAAGTGTAGCACTGTTTTAAATAAAACACTTGAAAAGCATAGCACTGTTTTACATAGCTTTCATCATTTTGAGACCTAATACTTCCCTGCTGGCCCTAATATTGTCCCATTCACACTGATTCAAGGTGTGTGGCTACATGAATGTCAACTTTTACATAAATGTTTTCTTTTCAGTATCTTTTTATAGAAACAGAACAAAACTGTTGCAAAAATTGGCCATATTTGACTCCAAAGAACCACACACACGCTCTCACGCGAGCATGTTCTGTTTTCTCTCCCTGCTGAAAGTGGGCGGCATTGTCTGGGTGGTGGGTGGTCTGCGATTGGCTGATGGCTCTGGCTCTCAGCTGGAGCCGGCTGCGATTGGCTTCTTCAGCTGGTGGCTCCTGATGTCACACGTTCGGGAGTCCAGGAGAAGGTCGTAACAGGAGCTGCACACGAGCACGGGTTCGTACAGCTGTTGTTCTGGGATGGGCAGCTTCAGGTGGCAGCAATCCTTGCAGAAAACATTACCACAGTTCCTAAGGGAGGGTAACAGAAACACCAGGAAGGGCCTCAGTGTCATCTGTACAGGACCACAGGTCATGGCAGCTTGTTTGGTTGCTATGGTAGCAGCCCTGAGACAGAACCCACCTGCAGTGGTGACTTTACTTGTGCGAGAGACAGAACCCACCTGCAGTGGTGACTACTTGTGTGAGACACGGAACCCACCTGCAGTGGTGACTTTACTTGTGTGAGAGGCAGAACCCACCTGCAGTGGTGACTTTACTTGTGCGAGAGACAGAACCCACCTGCAGTGGTGACGTTACTTGTGCGAGAGGCAGAACCCACCTGCAGTGGTGACTTTACTTGTGCGAGAGACAGAACCCACCTGCAGTGGTGACGTTACTTGTGCGAGAGACAGAACCCACCTGCAGTGGTGACTTTACTTGTGCGAGAGACAGAACCTACCTGCAGTGGTGACGTTACTTGTGCGAGAGACAGAACCCACCTGCAGTGGTGACGTTACTTGTGCGAGAGACAGAACCCACCTGCAGTGGTGACGTTACTTGTGCGAGAGACAGAACCCACCTGCAGTGGTGACGTCGGTTGGCGATCCAGAACTCGCAGTCGCAGCTGAAGCACTGAGAAGCCATGTGATCTGGCACCCAGCGTGTGACCTGCACACAGAGGAGACAGAGGAGATTACACAGGGCCAAGGGGACGGGGAGACTGCCAGGGTTGGGAAGGGGAGGGACGGGTGAGGATTGACGTACTGTTGTTGTATTATGTTTTGATGTTTAAAACATCAAAAAAATGTACAAATAAGAAGTTGATCACAAAAAAAGAGGAGACAGAGGAGATGCATTTTACCTTAGATATACAGTATATACTGTAGGAAGCAGTGCATACCCAAGGCATTTGAAAATAATGAGCGCATTTGAAATTAAACTTACTTTCCAATGTATTGTATCATTTTATACTTAACATGCTACGTTTATCTATCCCGCGAACAGGGGGAAGCTGCCCAGTTTTCAGCGTACCCTCACTCATACGCTCTGTGTTATTCTCATTGTTTGTGCATGAGAGAGAGGGGAGGGGGTCATCTTCCAGTCATCTCGCAGTTCACTAAAAAAAAGAGCATACCTCTGTGTCCCTCTGCTCCACCTGGGCCCAGCTGCTCTCTGAGACACTTTCCTCACTGGGGTCAGAGAGGGACCCTTCCTTCTCACTGTCATCCGAATCCCGCAGGCACGTCTGCGCAGAGGAGAGAACAGCCCTGAGCTACATGTATGCGCAGAGGAGAGAACAGCCCTGAGCTACATGTATGCGCAGAGGAGAGAACAGCCCTGAGCTACACATCTGCGCAGAGGAGAGAACAGCCTGAGCTACATGTCTGTGCAGTGAGAGAACAGCCTGAGCACACGTCTGCGCAGAGGAGAGAACAGCCTGAGCTACACGTCTGCGCAGAGGAGAGAACAGCCTGAGCTACACGTCTGCGCAGAGGATAGAACAGCCTGAGCTACACGTCTGCACAGTGAGAGAACAGCCCTGAGCTACACGTCTGCGCAGAGGAGAGAACAGCCCCGAGCTACACGTCTGCACAGAAGAGAGAACAGCCCCGAGCTACATGTCTGCGCAGTGAGAGAACAGCCCTGAGCTACACGTCTGCGCAGAGGAGAGAACAGCCTGAGCTACACATCTGCGCAGTGAGAGAACAGCCCTGAGCTACACGTCTGCGCAGTGAGAGAACAGCCCAAAGCTACACGTCTGCGCAGTGAGAGAACAGCCTGAGCTACATGTCTGCGCAGTGAGAGAACAGCCTGAGCTACACGTCTGCGCAGTGAGAGAACAGCCCAGAGCTACACGTCTGCGCAGTGAGAGAACAGCCCTGAGCTACACGTCTGCGCAGTGAGAGAACAGCCCTGAGCTACACGTCTGCGCAGAGGAGAGAACAGCCTGAGCTACACATCTGCGCAGTGAGAGAACAGCCCTGAGCTACACGTCTGCGCAGTGAGAGAACAGCCCAAAGCTACACGTCTGCGCAGTGAGAGAACAGCCTGAGCTACATGTCTGCGCAGTGAGAGAACAGCCTGAGCTACACGTCTGCGCAGTGAGAGAACAGCCTGAGCTACATGTCTGCGCAGTGAGAGAACAGCCTGAGCTACACGTCTGCGCAGTGAGAGAACAGCCTGAGCACACGTCTGCGCAGAGGAGAGAACAGCCTGAGCTACACGTCTGCGCAGAGGAGAGAACAGCCTGAGCTACACGTCTGCGCAGAGGAGAGAACAGCCTGAGCTACACGTCTGCGCAGAGGAGAGAACAGCCCTGAGCTACACGTCTGCGCAGAGGAGAGAACAGCCCAGAGCTGCACGTCTGCACAGAAGAGAGAACAGCCCCGAGCTACATGTCTGCGCAGTGAGAGAACAGCCCTGAGCTACACGTCTGCGCAGAGGAGAGAACAGCCTGAGCTACACATCTGCGCAGTGAGAGAACAGCCCTGAGCTACACGTCTGCGCAGTGAGAGAACAGCCCAAAGCTACACGTCTGCGCAGTGAGAGAACAGCCTGAGCTACATGTCTGCGCAGTGAGAGAACAGCCTGAGCTACACGTCTGCGCAGTGAGAGAACAGCCCAGAGCTACACGTCTGCGCAGTGAGAGAACAGCCCTGAGCTACACGTCTGCGCAGTGAGAGAACAGCCTGAGCTACATGTCTGCGCAGTGAGAGAACAGCCCAGAGCTACACGTCTGCTCAGAGGAGAGAACAGCCTGAGCTACATGTCTGCGCAGTGAGAGAACAGCCTGAGCTACACGTCTGCGCAGTGAGAGAACAGCCTGAGCTACACGTCTGCGCAGAGGAGAGAACAGCCCTGAGCTACACGTCTGCGCAGAAGTGAGAACAGCCTGAGCTACATATATGCGCAGAGAAGAAAACAGCCGTGAGCTACCCATCTGCGCAGAGGAGAGAACAGCCTGAGCTACACATCTGCGCAGTGAGAAAACAGCCTTGAGCTACACGTCTGCGCAGCCGAGAGAACAGCCCTGAGCTACACGTCTGCGCAGCCGAGAGAACAGCCCTGAGCTACACGTCTGCGCAGAGGAGAGAACAGCCCTGAGCTACACGCGCAGAAGAGAGAGTGTGTGTGTGTGTGTGTGTGTGTGTGTGTTTGTGTGAGTGTGTGTACATATATAACACTCACAAAGTCGTCCTCGTAGTCCAGGTCAGGCTCGGAGGGCGGGGTGCAGTACTGCCGACTCTTCAGCCTCACCTGGAGCTGTCTCACCTGCCGGCGCAGCGCCCCCACCTCCTGCCGGTACCCCGCCTCCAACTGCCGCAGCCGCTGCTGCACCGCGTCCACCATCACCGGCAGCCCGTCCTCGTCCAGGTAGACTGGTGGCGTGGCCGGGGGCTGCGGGGACGAGGGCAGCCCAGCGTGGCTGTTGGGAGACTCCCAGGGGGCGTTGTCAAAGGTCTTGATGGTGGATAACGGGCCGGAGTGGATGAGGCCTCTGGTGGGGCAGGGGTTTTTCCTGTGGCAGCACTGCCCCCTGCTGGGCTCTGTGCCCTGGCTGTGGGTCTGAGGGGCCTGGCACAGCCATGCTGCCTGCTCCCCACGGGGTTTGGCCACGCACTGGCCACTCTTTGGGTGCGAGCCGGGTGCTGTGGAGCTGTTGTTAGGCCGTGCACTGCCCAGTATGTCCATCTCGCCTCTGCGCCTGCTTCCTCCCTCCATCTTTCCCTCCACCTCTCCCTCTCCCTCTCCCTCCCTCTGGCTCTCGCCATCTCCATCCACACTGGGCTCCGCCCTCTGCTCAGTGGGCAACCTGCTGGAGTTGTCCGGCAGGGGTGTGTCCGGCGGATTTTTACCATTCAGGGTCACCTCAGCCATGGGGGCGATGACGCCCTCCACACCGTTTGGCAGATGTCCATTATGTGTAGCGAGCGAGGGCGTGTGCAAGCTGGGGGAAAGAGGCGTGTCAGAGTTAACAATCTTGCTCTGTTGCCCCTCCTCAGGTGAGGGAGGCTTAAAGGGGCAGTAGCCTGAGGCCTCAGCCCGCTGGGGGATGGGCCCCAGGCAGACAGGGAGGGAGGAGGGCAGAGGCTGCGTGGTCATGCAGTCTTTCCACAAGTGGCTGCACTTCTCATCACTTGGCTCCTCCCCCCAAGGTAATCTGGGAGGGGCCAGCTCATCATTCTCCGCCCCCTTGAACTTTGACTCCAGTTCCAGCTGCCCCGCCTTCTGGCACAGCTTTTTGAGATTGGGGTCACTGGAGGTCCGGTTCAGGGGAACCCCGTTTTGACAAGCTGAGACCAGGTTCTCCATCGAGCGTGTTTTTGGCAGCCTTTGAGTGAAAGTAATCAGAAGATCAAAGGATTATACAGTGTCATCAACAAAACCGAAAGCACTGAATTCTATTCACGATTCCTTTGAGCCTTCATCGATTCTTTCATTAGCCATGAGAAGGCAAAGAGAAAGAGAAAACTATACACTCTTTATGTAAGTTCAGTCTAAATTGTAGAACTCCAGTTCTACAACACAATGATAATACAACAATAAAAACAATATTGTTTGAGAAAGCAACTTCCTGGAAGGGGGTTCAGAAAAGACACACTATCAATATGATGATCACAAGTTTCATGTTTCAAAGGCTTGAAATTATTTAATTGGAAATATTGTTCTGTGCTTCCAGTACATAGAATTGAATATTAAATCGACTGACACATAATGCTAATGCTAGCCATCTCTGTGCTACTGTCATAGTTTAAAAGAGATTTAACATGGAGTATTATAGGATTTAGATATTTGTCCCATTCAGAAAATGACAGAGAGATTGACCTGTCGAGGGGGCGAAAGCCGAGTTCCTCTCCCTGGAACAGCCCATTGGGGTCGTCTGAAGCGGCGCAGGGGGAGGAGCTTGGCAGGTAAACGACTGTCCATAGGTGCAGGGCCCGGGTGTGACACACTGGCTGCAGCACCTGCAGGAGCCCCCAGGACACAAGCTTCAGTTCACACTCAACAACCTCCCCAGGACACAAGCTTCAGTTCACACTCACCAACCTCCCCAGGACACAAGCTTCAGTTCACACTCACCAACCTCCCCAGGACACAAGCTTCAGTTCACACTCACCAACCTCCCCAGGACACAAGCTTCAGTTCACACTCACCAACCTCCCCAGGACACAAGCTTCAGTTCACACTCAACAACCTCCCCAAGACACAAGCTTCAGTTCACACTCACCAACCTCCCCAGGACACAAGCTTCAGTTCACTCACCAACCTCCCCAGGACACAAGCTTCAGTTCACACTCAACAACCTCCCCAGGACACAAGCTTCAGTTCACACTCACCAACCTCCCCAGGACACAAGCTTCAGTTCACACTCACCAACCACCCCAGGATACAAGCTTCAGTTCACACTCACCAACCTCCCCAGGATACAAGCTTCAGTTCACACTCACCAACCTGCCCAGGACACAAGCTTCAGTTCACACTCAACAACCTCCCCAGGACACAAGCTTCAGTTCACACTCACCAACCACCCCAGGATACAAGCTTCAGTTCACACTCACCAACCTCCCCAGGATACAAGCTTCAGTTCACACTCACCAACCTGCCCAGGACACAAGCTTCAGTTCACACTCACCAACCTCCCCAGGATACAAGCTTCAGTTCACACTCACCAACCTGCCCAGGACACAAGCTTCAGTTCACACTCAACAACCTGCCCAGGACACAAGCTTCAGTTCACACTCACCAACCTCCCCAGGACACAAGCTTCAGTTCACACTCACCAACCTCCCCAGGATACAAGCTTCAGTTCACACTCACCAACCTCCCCAGGACACAAGCTTCAGTTCACACTCACCAACCTGCCATCTGCACTGTGTTCAATGTAAGCTGGTGGGGTGGGAGCCTGGGGCGCAAGTAACTTTAAACAAAGTCTCCATATAAAGGCTTTATATAGCATATATAAAGCCTTCATGAATGTGACATAATGTCTTCATAAATCATACATAAGCAAATGTCATGCTTCATGAAAGGTGAAATAACACCTTCATATGCAACAAGTTATGCCACATGTGACATAACCAACAATGTCACCTGGCCAATACACCTGGCTAAACATTATACAGGGTGACATAAAACATGCTTATGTAGGATGCTAGGCTAACTGTGATGCATTTGGCATAACATGTTGCATAAGGTGTTATGTCAAACTTTATGAAGCATGCCATTTGCTTATGTCTGATTTATGAAGCCATTATGTCACGTTTATGGAGACCTTGTTTAAAGTGTGACCTTAACCACCATTCACTCGAGCGACTGAATTCCCCCGGCTTCATATAGGACCAGACCAGGAGAGAGAGCGAGAGAGGGACAGAGGGAGAGGGAGAAAGAGAGATAGGCAAATTAAGCCTGTGAAAAACATGGTTACCATGTCATTGTTGGAGATGAACAGGAAGTTGTTGAAGTTCTTGTTGCCATGCCGTAGCAGAGACCAGACGGGGCAGGTGCGCTTGTGAATGTTACGCGCCTCCCTCTCTCCGGTGCTGTTACACAGGAATGTACCATACAGGCACGAGTAGGTGTGCTGCACCAGTTTCACCTGCGATAATCATCAAACAAACACAGGAACGATCTATAGTTATTAATAATTCACTGTAGTGGAGGTGGTTTTATATTTATATTTCAAAGAGGCAGCCGTACACAGCAGTGCTCCTCACTCACTCAGTAGCTTGCACTTTGCAATTTTGCCACTAGATGGCAAAATGAACATGAACTGAAATGAACGAAACATGGAATTTTGCACTCTATAAAAGGGCTCAATTTAAACAATTTTTAATGACTAAAGATTACTTTTGACTCACTTAAAATGCATTTTTGTTAGTGGTTATGCCTGTTTACCCAAAAAGTGCCCACGGTTTCAGCATATGGGAAAACAAACTGCAAGTCTGCTTGACAACTCAACAACAGCATTTATGAATTAATTTAAAATAAAAACATTTAAATTGTAACTTTTATTTAATTAACCTGTTATCTCCACCAAACGTACTGTAAGACATGCACTGTAAAAACACCTTGATAAATGTATGTCAAGCTATTTGATGAAAACACTTGTAATGACACTGAAAAGCCTGTCAGAGAGCAGCAGTGGGGGGTTCTGACCAGGAAGGCCTCGTTGAACTCAAAGACGCAGGGGAACTGCTTGAGGAGCTGGTGCACGCAGTCCAGCCACTGCAGAAATACGGGGCACTGCTCGCTGATGTCGCCCACAGTGTCCTGGTGCCCGCAGCGGTCCCCGAACTTGTGCCCGAAATCCAGCCACTCCGTCTCCACCAGAACCTGGAAGCCCTGAGAAGAGAACCGGGAGCTATTACATTACGTCATATCTCAGTCATCACGTTACATGAAATGTCTTCAAATTACATTATGAACTTGTTTAGGGTCTTCAATTTGGTAGAAGACACCCTCATCCAGAGTAATTTACACAGCTTACATTCTTTCTTTATCCGTTTATAGAGCTGAATTCAAGTCAGGAAATTCAAGTCAAGTACCTTGCTTGCTCAAGGGGACAACAGCAATGCCCCACAACGGATTTGAACTTTGAAGTTACAATCCCTGTTTTTTAATCACTACTATACACTACCAGAACCTGTCAGTGAGTCCTCTTCAGACACACCCACACCAGTGAGCACCCAGCGAGCTGCTGTAAACTCAGAACTTTGCAAAGGAAGGTAAGGGTGTAGAAGGAATGAGTCCCAGAACACAAAACTGCTTAATGCTACTTCATAACCCCACATTACAGATAACAGACTTTCTATCACAATGCTGCTAGCATACACCTTTAATGATGCTATTTTGGGAAGGAACCTGAAACACACAATACTGTGGACGCTTTATTCCCACATGAGAGCCACAGTGGAGAGGAAAGGCTTGCCTCCAGTGTCCTGTAATAGGGGTCCAGCAGGATCTTAGCCAGGGCCACGATCTGAGGGGTGCGGTCCCAGCCATCGGAGCAGTGCACCAGCACGGGCCTCCCCTCCCGCTCCACCGCAGAGCACACCAGAGTGGCTGCCTTCAGCATGACGGACAGGTGCTGCATCCAACGAGTGCCCTCCAGCGCAGAGAGCCAGCTGCAGGCAATAAAACAGGCAAGCATAAATCAGGGCTCATACTTCAGCAAGATTTCTTTGGTGTGATTACACAAAAACAGCATATTTTTGGTAGAACGCAGCGTACAGGTAGTTATGGGGGTCAGTGTACAGACAGATCCACTTACCTGCTGGGGTCAGGAATCTGGCAGCAAACAGCTCGTAGGGACTGGAAGCTGTTTCTGATGGAGTGGATGTTCGCCATACCCATGAACTTCACCTCACAGTGAGGATAGTACTCTACACACACGCATTTGAATTTTTTATTTAGGTCCACACTTATAAAATACATTATAAAGGCCCAAATATATTTCAGTTGCTATTTGATGTTATTCACTTGTGTAGCCACACACAAACACACACACACACACACACAGAGGTGTAAAATAGGATCAGGAAATTAAAAGCAGAATGAAAGCAGGGTTATCTGGAAAAGGCATCTATGCCCTGACACTCCTTAATCCTAGCAGGAAGTGCTTTGTATGTGCAGACAGGTTATATACCAACCTCCCATTCTATGCAATCAGGAAGAAAAACGTGCAGTCCAAGAAAAAGCTAATGTGTGACATCAGGGAATAAAAACAAAACTATTTTTTGCCACGTACAGGTAGGCCGTGGAGCCCAAACAGACGTATGCCACAATTTTACACCTTTAAAAGAAGTCCCATTCCCCAACTTTATGGACCCATACAAAACTGCACAGAAAGCTACATCACAAGACATCATTAAAGCAATATTAAAATGGCTTCAATATCCCTGAAATTCAAGTCTGTCCCATGGTCAGAACTTCTAACCCCATTCAAACCCCATCCCCTTTAGTAGAATGTAGATTCTGTTCCAGGATCAGTTTCAATGGGCATTCTTTATTTAATTTCCTTTTTAGATGATCTGCTAAATTGTATCTAAGCACTTTAACGTACTTGTAAACCATTTAATTTTCACCACGATTCAAGTCTTTGATTACATTTCTCTAAATCTGGGGACTTACGGTTTTCAAGCAGCAGGTAAACTCTGGACTGGGGGCAGAGGCTATGGACAGGCAGACATCGTGTCAGATGACGTACTGACCTTCGCACTCACACCCGCCCCCCTTGGCGCGGTTGGCAACGGCAGCAGGGTAGGAGCGGGCATCCAGGATCAGCAGCTTCTGGGGGGCGGCGCTGGCCTGAGAGGCGGGGCAGAAGGGCAGGGAGGAGTCTGAGGGGGGGATAGAGATGGTCAGCATCAGTCATGTTGCTTATGTCTCAGGCCTTTAATCATTCTCAGGAGAGAAATTCACATAGCTGTCTGCCTGCTTATAATCAAGTTGCTAGTTGCTACTGACTGCCCAGAAAACAGCAGCAACTTACACCACACAACAGCCAAACGCCATCCCTTATGACACATTCTCTTAGCTTATGACTAATGGCAAAACACTGTCATAATGTATGCAGAAAATTCCTAAATAAATTCACACATTACAGTATTATATGGCACCTGTCAAAGGCTGCATAAATGGATATGACAGGTGTTATGGCATTCTTATGACAGGGTAGTGTAGCCGTTGTGATGTATTATTCAAATATAGTATTATCCTCCATTTTAAAATGTCCACCATTTTAAAATGACCTCTGACTTTCTAAGGTATTGAAAGTACCATAAGCACAGTCGATCACAAAAAGCAACATTTTGTTATCTCTCATTTGTTATCTTAAAAATGTTCCATAAAATGAATAACTTCAACTGTGTTATTGATCACAGTATTAAAAAACAAACGTACATTTATTTCAGACTAACTGATTGGAATGCAAACGTGTACTTTTGCTTGCAGGCTGATTTATGGTTTCAATCCGCTGTGCATCTGAAAGTATTTCCACAGAAATGCAGATATTTTCCCTTTACATGAAAATAGTAATAATTATTACTTATTAATTATATTCCCTTTCAGCTCATGAAGCCAGATCACCATTACAGGAATGTCTGGCCAAACGAAAGCACTCTTCCGCAACATAATGCAGGTCTCTATTCTTGGACCCAGACACACAAACAGCATAAAAACAGCACTGAATGCATTCGACTCACGATTCGACTGTCGGCATTTAGCCAGCCAACTCTGCATGCAAATATTCCTCTCATTTCTGATGCGTCGGCCCTCCGTGGCTGAAACGGGGACCTTGCCATTCAAGTTATATTTAGGAAACTAGGATGGTTAATGGAAGCTACTCCCAAACGGCTTATTTCTGTTGTTCTCTTTCAGAACTTCAACTAGTCTCTAATGGTGTTTTTGCTTTCGCTCTGTAGGGAGTCATTGCGCTTTTTGTCGGTCTCTTCAATCTGGCAGAGAAAAGCCAGTGGTGGCTGGCTAGCACAAACAACAGCAGTGCTGGAATTAAATGCGACTCAATTGATCTCAGCTTATAAATCTGCCTATTTGTTTCCAGTGGGAAGGGGCCGAGGAGTGACAAATGCAATCACTCCGGGAATTAATTGCGATTCTGTCAATATTTTCCATCAGATTAATGAAATCACTATGCATCCATATTAATGATTTGTGATGATTCTGTTTCATTCCATCTTAACTAATGTTCTTTGCTTTTATGGAAATGAGTAACACTTTATGTGTAGTTAGAAATGTTTATCATTTATTCATAACAACATTATAGATCATTAAAAATACATTGTTGATGGTTCATCAATATTCATAACTGTATATGTGTTAGGAGGGAGGCTAGGGTGTTGATCAGAATGAGAAACCCCACAAAAGGTTTCATTATACACTCTTGAGATGGAAGTTTGCATTTCTACAGTATATATTTTGTATTTCTATATCTGAAAACCCTGACCTCCTTCAAAAAAATGACATTTAATAAAAAAAAAATTATGTTGGACTAAAAAACAACAATGCACATTTTTAATAAAATACATGAATCATTCATTCTTTACTGGCCATTAACAACTACATCGCAGTCAACAGTGTAACCCTAATAAAGACTCACCAAAATCACGGCTGGAATAGTGGACTTCTCCCTGTGGCCAGCAGGGGGGGCTGTTGGGAGGTTGGGCTCCTGAGTTCAGAAGGCAGGCTTTTGCTATGGAGGTGACCAGATACTCGTCCTCTGTGTTCCTCCAGCCCCACCAGCTGATCTCCGGCTGGCTGCAGCGCGCGATCACCGCCCCGTTACGCTGGTGCCTGCCAGGGGGCCAGGACAGCTGATCACACCACTGCAGTGTGTGTGTGTGTGTGTGTGTGTGTGTGTGTGTGTGTGTGTGTGTGCATGTGTGTGTACGCATGTGTATGCATGTGTGTTTGCATGTGTGTGCGTATTCGCGCGCGAGACACTAATTTTGCCATGTGAATCCTTACCTGTAAACAACGACAGGGATTCTTTTTCCAGACCTGAAGGAGGCCACACGCTCCAGCTCTTTGTCAGTGATCCATAAGGGGACCAGCAGCTTCTGAGGGTAACTGGGGCACAGTCTGGGGCGGCAGGGAGCAGAAGAGAGCCAGGATAACTGTCCACAGCACAGTTAGGCAAAGGCAATTTGAATGGTACCTGTTATTTATGACCACATTTGACACACGGACACATTTGCATGAAAGAGGTAGAAGCTTTGTTTCTCCTAGGTACCGGTATGTATGCTTCCACTAGGAGTGTATCTGAACCCCAATACCATGTTCAGAAATGCACAGCTAATGCTGTATACAAATGTTTTTTCTTCCAAAAGTTGACCAATGATTTTCAGAGGTGTCCTGCAATGCACATACTTGTAGTTGCTGTTGATGTCAGACACTCTCCAAGCATTCTGCATGTCAAAGCCCATCCTCAGCACCTCCTTCTCCAACCTCTGCCTGCATTGATCACCTGAGGACGATGTGAAACATAAGGACGAGGGTGCAGTAAGAAAAGAACGGTTGTAGACAAACAACCATATTCATGAGCACAAATATGATATACAGTATATTATCATATCTGCACACACACACATAAGAGTCCCTTCCACTAGGTTGATGCCTTGATGTGTCTGGCTGTCTCCCAGAATGCATCAGCACTCCACAGTCCTTGCCTTGCAGGAAAATTCACCAAAACGTATAAGAACTTTCCCCTGATCTAGATTTAGGTTCTGTGCAATGGCAGTGATGGTACCTTATGTCGCAGAAACCTGCTCTCCAAGAAGGACCTGCGCCTGTTCAGCACATTTTCTTTATTAATTGTGTTATTCAACTTTGTGTGTTTTATTAGCTTTGTTTAAGTGTGAGATTGTTACAGTGAGTGGTGATTTACCTTGGAAAACCTCTGAAAATGTACAAAAATTACTGAAAGTTACCTGGAAAATTCCCTCCATTTGCAACCCTAATAACTGTATGTGTGTACAGTGTATGTTCTGTCCAAAACAGCTGTTGAGCTCTTCAAGCTATGACTCTGGTGGAGTGGCTCAACAATGGTGTGTGAGCAGGTGTGTGTGTCACAGAGGGGCAGACAATAAGAGCATGTTTGCATGTACTGGAAAGAGAAAGAGCATGCGTGCATGTAATGGACAGAGACCAAGTGATAGAGGACAGCAGCAGTTGTTACGAGGCACCTGTTGCTACTGTGCAGCAGGGACCAAACAGAGTTGTCTGATTGAGTGATTTTGGGTGACTGTAAATGTGTGTGTATGCATTACCAGCCAAAGCAAATTACAAATACATCACAAACATCAATTGAAATCAATTGTGGACAATGCTTTTCCCCCTGAATTTTGGAAGCAAACTATGAATACAGTGTAACGTGGCCTGTTGTCATGATCATCACCTGACCTAAATACAATCCAAAGCCTTTTGGTCAGAATTGCAGCAGAATGTAGAACACCCTCTGGGAGCTCTGGACTAACATCATGTGGGACGTCCCACAGGGACAACTCCAGGCCTTACTGAACAGCATATCATGCAGGTGCGAGGGCACTAACTAAAAACTTAACACTAGAACCGCCAAGTGCGACGTCAATTTGTGTTGTGATTAAAATTTTTAAATAATTTAATTTGTGTTTATGGCATGTTTCTGTCTTGACTTTTCTTAAATAGTTAAACTACTGCAAATGCCTACGTTGTTATAATTCTAAAATTCTACTTAAAAAACTGAGTTTTCTTGATTTTTTTTTTTTTACCGCAATGACCCCCTATGATCGCCACGTTCAACGCCATTTGGCAAAGACCACGCAGATGGCTGAGCTGATTTAAGCTTCAGTTTTTTTTGTTTTGTTGCTGTTAACGTGTTTGTATGCCTATCTTATAATGAGACTGTAAGGGATCTCTGTGTCAGAGACACGGAGGAAATATTGGAAGTCCAGATGCGATAGCTGTGCAATCTGAAAAATGTTCGAAAGAACACACTGAGACGGACAATAAGCCGTAGAGAAATAGAGGAAAATAACAGAACACAAATAACCTCGAGAAAAGAACGAGGAACTCGATCTCCGAGCATAAAATAAAGAAATAAGCTATACGCTTATCTAACTCCTGTTAGTGGAGCGAGCGAACAAAGAAAAATAAAAACTGTAATATCCCTTTAACTGGGACCAGAGCCGTTAGAGCGCTCGTGGAAAAACAAAGGAAATAAGCGGACCTGCTTATCTAACTCCGTTTGTGGAGCGAACGAACAAAGAAAATAAAAACTATAAGACCCCTTTAACTGGAGTCAGAGCAGTTAGAGCGCTCGTAGGTAGAAACGGTAAAACAAAGGAAATAAGCAGACACGCTTATCTTACTCCCATTATTGGAGTGAAACGAAAGGAAACAGAACTCAAAAGACCCAAACTTTTCTTGGGTAAGAGCACTCGTAAGTCAGAGTATAAAACGAAAGAAACGAGAAAGCCTCTGCTCTGAAATGAGAGCTAAAAGAAACTTTCTTTCTTTCTAAAAACCCTACTTTCTAAACCCTTTCTTTTTAAACTAGTTTTCTAACTAATTTCCTATACCTTTTTACCGGCTCGAATGTTAAGTGGAATAACATGGAAGCAACGAGAGAGGCCGGAAGCGGGGTATAAATAGTGAGCGGAAATATATGCCAGGTGAACTCACTAATGATGAGGCGAAAGCAAAACCCGTGACGGAACACAGGAAAATCCGATAGATTACCGGTAAACGATAAAAACGAATAAAGCGACGCGGAGATAAGGGAAGAAAGGTAAGATCCATGACAGAGACATAATAATCCATGCCATTATTTCAACATTTCTGAAATAATATATGGCAGAAAAAACTGGTAAAAAGGTGTCTTGGTGCTGCCCCCCCTAACGTTTGAACGCATGCCCACTCTGGCCCCGCCCCAATCATGATGTCAGAGTACCTTTTTGGAGGCACTCCTACATATGAGAAAAAAAAAACATTTCAGGTGAGAAATAAGCCATGCAGTTGCTGAATGCCTTGTTTGACAGTTTGATCCCAATTTCGTGAGCCAGGAGCAACTGTGCTGTGCAAATTAATTTGCATAGATAATACTTTATGCAAATGAAGATGGACACACGTCCTCCCCCTACCCCCTCTCCCTCACTCACAAACCACTTTTCTAAATTGTGTAGTAGGTGAGACAGGCTGAGTGTACTTACTCTTTCATAACATATTGGATTTCTAGTATCCTTCATAATGTTTTGGCACATTTTCTTTTGGTAAACTATTGTATGAGTGTGTGTATGTTGTCTACTTCTGAGACTCGGCTTCACCTGGGTTGCACAAGTGGGCATGCTGGTCCTGGCCATCGCTGCTGCCCCCTAGGGACCAGGCATGGTAGGCGAAGGCGAACAAGTCCTCCAGCCGGGCGGGGGCTGCAGTGGCCCGCCTCAGCCGTTTCAGCCAGTCCTGGCACTGCTTTAATGTGGAAAAGTGGCACCTGACCAAACCCACAAAAAGCTCTATCCATTACTTGATATGCAACCGGCAGCCATTTTCCCCCCACACTAGGAATCTATAGCCGAAGACTCAGGACCAAAACAAATACCTCACGCATATACACGAGCTGCGCAAACAGCTTTTTTTTTTTTGCCATGACATTTGTGAAAGACAAACCACAGGAAAGCACAGATCGAACAAAAAAGTTGTTTATTGTTGTTGCCTGCTATAGCATCCCTCGCTGCAATGCTATCGCAAGAATTTCAGGTGACACAAAATCAAAATCGACCATGTTCGCGTATTTGCGTAAGGTATGTTTCAGCCCTTAGACTTAGATGGAATTATTGTGTCCACGTGCCCTGTAATGCACAGTAGTTGCTTCTGATGTCTGACACTCTTGATCCTCTAAACGTGGCTGTTTGCCCAGAATTGAAATAAAATTTTTTGTTATGGATGTCTTCATACAGGGCACGCTAAAAGAATGCACTACAATTTCTACCTACCAAGATCACACATAATAAACATTTTATTTTCCTCTGGTGCTACACTGTAGAGACCAGGATCATAAAGCATCTCAGAGTAGGACTGGTGTTCCAGGATCAGTACTCCCCTGTCCATATCCTTATTTATTATTAAATAAAAGGCTAAATTGATCCTAGATCAGCAATCAAACCCTGAAATGCTTACGTATATGGGCCCAGGTCTCAAAAGTGCACAAACTGACCAGTCCTCAGGACTTCATAGACTAAACTGGACCAATAATATAATATCACAACACAACATTTAACATTATCCAGACTATTTTCAAGACCAACACCATAAACCTGCTTACGAGAATGTAGATACCCAGCAAATACATTTTTAACACTGTTTGAGAAATGTTCTTGTCATAACGTTACCTCACAACCAAATGTGAATCTAACCGAAATGTCCCCCAATGTTCCTAAAACATTTACTGTTAGCTCGGCGGCGCCCCTGACTGGGCAGGCAGTCCTCACCTCACCACCTTGGAGTCCTTGCAGATGATGTGCAGCTGGAACATGTCTCTGCTGTCCACAGCCTCAATCAGGCCAAGCGGCACCTAGAGGCGGGGACAGTGGGAGGGAGGGGCTGAGTCTGGGCCCAGCCCACAGGCATGGCGCTACGCTCATGTGACATACCAGAACCAATCACAACAGACCTGGGTCTGGAATCACTACCACTGTCAGACATGGGCTGCGTTCGAATCCAGCTTGCATTTTATACCCTTGGTGGAAGGGAGGATAAACGAGAGAGCGAGAGAATATAATTACTCCCTTCCCTTTCTTAAATTGGATCCGAATCACACTTGGTGTGCCTGCCATATTTCATCCTGGCATTTTGTGGATTCCCCCCTTGAAGCAAGGGAAGGGAACGACCGGAAGAAAAGTTGAGTGAAATTTATCTTCCGAAGTATTGTAAGCCTTCAGGTGTAGACAATCCTTACCATGTGATAGTGATACGCAAATAGCAGTTCAATCAACTGTCAATAAATTCAGTTGTAATTCAGTTATTCAGTTGTAAAGTTTATGAAATGTTACTTGGGCACACATGACTTTTAAAAGGTTGGTTGTGGCTAAACCTGCACTCTTAATGAGAGAGAATTAAACATTCTGAACTGTTAGGCCAACAGTGGTTGCTTTTTAATGCTGTTGTTTCTTTTGGACGAATCCCCACAAAACCGCCATGAACGTGGGAAAGATTTTAGCATGACTTTCAGCAGAAGACATGGATGAGTATGTATCACATGTGATGATGTCTTGTATTGCCTTTTTATTTTTGTTAAATTGCTCTTATAAAACACACTTTAAGTTTCCTGAGCTGATAGATCCGTACGCCAGTCTAGACTAGATAAATAAATAAACAATAACCATAATGCATAATAACTTTTACTGCATGTTCTGAGCTTGTGGTTGTTGTCGTGGAAAAGTGGTATAAAAGTGCTTGCGCTGACAATGCTCATAAAATTTGGAAACAGACAACTTTCTGATCACACTTCCTTATACCGTGAATGGGATGGTTGGTACTCACTGAAAATTCACTCTCCACACTTGGATAGGTCTACAACACAACAGCCCACATGGGAAAGAGATACAGAGATCAGAGGGGAGGGGAAGACGTGAAGAACTATTACAAAAAAACGAAATAAAATTATCAAATAAAATCTGTGAAAAGCAAGCAAGTGTGAACCCTCATGGACAAAAAGTACTGTAATGAAGAGAAAGGTACAGTACCATTAACAGAACTGTATGGGAAAAATGAAACAAAAAAACGGAAAATAAACTCATAAAAATAATAAGAACAAGGGCTGCTTCGATCAGCTCAATCAGTAAAAGTGGCACGTGAGTGAGCACCGCGGTCTCGGATCGAATCCGGCCCGTGCCAGTACCGACTGTGGCCTGCAGGGGCAGCGTCACCCAAAGGACCAACGGGAGGGATTCCGTAAGCAGGAATCGCAGTGTTCACCGCTTGAGCGACCCTGTATATGAGCGCGCTGGCACATAGTTTGCTAATTGGACATTCCACATTCGGTTGGAGATGCCAAAGTTTTTATTAAAAAAAAAAAATAAGAAGAAGAAAAAGAACGAATAGCTTTAAAGGCTCACTATTTACCAAGGGGGATGGTAAATTTCATCACTAATGTACAGTATGAAATTACAGCGTCAACATGCAAGGGAGGGCTTACTCAATCTGGTCAATCTGGTTACTACTGCAATTTAAGAAAACAATGAGGGCCATTCTGTCTCTGCCTTCTACTAAGAGAGATGAGTTTAAGATAAAGAATTAGATGAGGACTTTGAATTCAGCACAGCTGATAAGATGGGAGAGACACATAAGCATCTGTCTAACTCGGGTGCCAAAACGCAAGCTTTCAATCAAGCTGTCTTGAAGAATATCGAATAGGAGATAGGACTTTCCGTGGTAGCATTGTTTTTCAAGCTGGTCAAACCTGGCATATTTTACAGTTAGTGTTCATACCTTCACACGCCTAATGTATTACAATTTTTGGAAGCAACTCTCGACTATTTGACATGTGACAGTCTTTTGCTACTGGGCATTCCAACAACCAGTTTGGAAAGACCAGATACATGGTCTTTTGTGCATACCCACTCTGGCCCTGCCCCAGTTGTGATGTCAGAGTACCTTTTTGGAGGCACTACTACATCATATGGAAACTGACTTTGTTTTTATTTCATTTGTTAATTTGTCAACAATTGAACTACGTTGTCATGCCATCACCATGTCACTCTCACATACCCAGAGTGCAGTGCATGCGAAGAGCCTCCAACTACTCCTCCAGGGGATCAATTACAATATTTACATGCACTACACTTTCTATAATTGATTGATGGTATAGCTGCTCATTTTGACACAAACTTTCACCTGAAGTTGTGATCCTACGGAACCTATTAAAGGTCGGCCCATTTGATGAAAGTCTTCCTTGTCTTCAGTAGGAACACAGACAACTACAAGACTATGACTGAACAAAAGTGAAGAGATTTAGAACATTTTGAAACAAGGCTGCGGCCTTTACATGCCAATCATAATGTGGTACTAACAATGGCCAAATTAATCATTTTGGCAAGGGATACAGGAAATGTTATGGATAAACAAGGACGGCTGTGGGCAGGGTCAACACTCACATTAATAACTGAGTCCTTGAACTTAATATGAAGCCTGTAGTTGGAAATGGCGATAATGGCGTCGTTGGCGTGGCCGAGATACTCTACCCATTCTCCCTGAAGGACTGGAAATGGCACCTGAAAGGATAAAAGCAGATAAGTGAATGAATAAATCCAGGATCGGCTTCAAGTGCTGATTATTTGAGATGAGCAGAAGCAGGAATTAATGGCATGAGAGCAAAGCCTTCCGAGAACACATTATCCTGCAGCCCCACTTAACCATGCTTGTGAGGGAACAGCTCCAGCAGGTATCCATCCAGAATTATTTTTCAAATGTGCATAATGTATTGGACCCCCCCCCCCCCCCATTGGATTTAGACATGGGGGGAAACATGCCCATTTCCTTTGAAGATGCTACAACATGAGGATATCTTAATCGTCCACCAAATACTGGGATACAAGCCCCATCCCTCTGCCACATGACCGCATGTAAACCTACTCCAGCTCCCTCAGTGTACACACACACACACAAACACACACACATACACAATGTATAAAGTGAGGTCTTGACCCATTATGATCATTAAATATCCCACTTCAAGTCATCCCATAGCAAAATTTCCCCCATAAAATAAATAAATAAATCAGAAACCATATTTCATACCTTCCCTGCGCTATTCGACTCTGGACCAAACACCTGACATACATTCACTCCATACGACTATGGTGGATTACATGAGCACATAAAGAGCTGAGGAATTCCACCGCTTCATCCCTCCGGGGATCTCCAGTTCAGTTTAAGCGTGACTTTCAAACACTCAGAACTACATTTCAGCCCAATGTGCTCTGTATGGTGTAAAAATGAGCATTCAGTACAGCTTCAGCTTTTAAGTTTGCTATCAATATCTTTGGGATTTCATTTCCCTGAACCCAAGTAGAGGATGTATATAACCTTACAAACTGGAGAAGGTCAGTGTGACTGCATTGCCTAGGCATGTGTCCAATGGAACTGAAAATGCTTATTGATCAACGTTTATTACATGCAAACTTTACTCTGCGCACACAGTCCAGTCTCTGCACCAAGAGACCACTGGTAAAGCTGGACGCTCCGTGACAGAAGTAAAATGGGAAATTCGTTAAAGCATCAGAATATTGAGAAGCCTCTCTGGCACTGTGAAAGTAGGACAATGCTGTGAAATTCACTCAAATATTTCACATCCCGGGAGCTGACAAGCTGTCGCAATGGAGTGCATAACACCCCCCCTCACCCGAAACCGAGCCACCTCCCCTTACACCAAAATTCACAGCAATAAACACAGCAATGTTTATTGCCTATTCATAATCGTTTTCATATACTTAATTCAAATAACAAATCCACCTTCATTAACTCACGTGCAGTTCACCCCCATTAAGGTACTCACCTGTATGGTCTCCGCCTCCCCTGTAAACTCACCTGTATGGTCTCCGCCTCCCCTGTAAACTCACCTGTATGGTCTCCACCTCCCCTGTAAACTCACCTGTATGGTCTCCGCCTCCCCTGTAAACTCACCTGTATGGTCTCCACCTCCCCTGTAAACTCACCTGCAGGGTGGCCACCTCCTTCACCAGCTCTTTCTGTGGGAAGAGGTCTTTGGGGTGGATGTACTCCAGACTGGGGGGTCCCTTCACACTCTGCCAGAGACAGGCACATATAATGAAACAGCACATGCACACACATGCATAGTATTACATTCATATGTTGGTAAATTCCATTCCATTCCATTCCCTTCTATTACATCCATGTAGTAGGTTCTCCCATCCAGACAAACTGGATAGGTTTATAAAGCAGTGACAGTGACAACAGGAAAAAAAAACAAGTCAACCCTCTTAAAGCTAGTAATGGTGCAGCCGACCATGAGATGCCCTTATACAGCAAAAAAAACGACACAAACATTTTTATAATTTTACAATATTGTGCCGTCTGTCATCCAGTCATTCAATTTGATTATGCTGCAGTAACAGAGAAAAAGCACAATGCTGACAAGACATGCACGACCAATTCCCTCACATATGCATCCTGAATAGCTTGTTTTTCAGCAGGGATCTGTGTTTATATCCTGGCAAAGAGCTGACAATGGCAGGAGCAGAATAGTAAAATGTTAACGTGGTAATTAGAATTGAACAAACCAGTGGCCCACGTGCCAAAACAGCCACACTTAATTATGTCCTCTGCTCACCCTAGATGATACACAGGCCTTGAAGCCAGTAAAATTATCCTTGGCTTTCACTGGTGTCAAAACATAGATTACTTGAGGGCATTTGTGCAGCTGGAATATTGGAGTGGAATCAGAAGAATATATTAATCTTAATTTGTGAGAAACTACAAGTTTGTCAATAATCCCCTCCTGGAGAGACCCATGACAATAAACACAATTAATTCAGTGTATGTACAAATGCAATTTCACTGCAGTCGAATAATATTTATTTGAAAAAAATATTTTTTCTTCCTCTCAAATATTAACTCACTCAGTGAATACAATAAATGTCTATTTTTTTTTGTTTGGGGCACTTTTTATTATTATTTCAGGGTCTATTTTTGATTCCTTATGCTCCCTTTGAAAGTTTCTGATGCGGTAGAATCTCTCTGGGTCCACTGGGTACTGTTAACAAATTCTGGGAATACTCTGTCATACTCATAAATATCTTTGCTGTGGAAGTGCTCTCCCAGTTAGTGTGTATGTTAGAATAAACCAAAATTTAACTAAACTTTCTCAAGATTTCCTCCCCATTAATTCAAATTGTGTGTTGGTCAACTTTTTTTACATGACGTTTTTCTCCATGGAGAGCTCTCTCCATGGAGAGGTTGCAAAGGGCCAGTTGTTCCAGCACTATGCACTTGTTCACGGGCCTTTTTCCGAATGTGTTTCAGAGTTGTCTCTGTAATTTGGGGCCCTTCCTGAACCGAGCAGTCTGAGTGACTCTGGTCAGCAGAGAGAGAGAGACACTCCACACATAAATCATTGCAGAGTATGGCAATCACACAGAGATTTACTGCCAGCCACTGGGACAGACTAATTTCCATCTATCTCAACTGATCACCCCACCACTCCTAAAAGCACTGCCACCTTCCTTCTTATTCTAAATGTCCCACTCGATTAACGGTTTGGTGCCGTTCTGAACGACTCGCTTCCGTTTGCATCTCAACTCAACGCAGACTTTGTACAGAAAAGGGTGAGATTACATTATTACAGAAATGTATTTAACGTGTCAAAGAATATTCTAAAGTGTATACCTTCTGCAAAAATAGTTATCATTGGGGTCTGTGTAATAAACATAAATGCAGTTATTTCATTTGATAATTTGCCCATTTGATTATTTGCTGTGATAGATCCCTTACATTTCTGTTACCATCCATTCCATCTTACTTTACACCAGGCCGGCCAGCGGAGGATTGGCTCCATCTCTGTAGCCAGGTTCCTCCTGAGATTTCTTCCCATTGGGGAGTTTTTTTCTCAGCACTGTTCAAGTGTTTTTCTCCCCGCTGGGGAGTTTTTACCTCGTTTGCCGTTTGGGGGTTCAGGCCTAGGTTTTGCCCAATTTTCTTTCTGTTTCTCTGTAAAGCATCTTTGTGACAGTTCTCTATAAAAAGTGCTGTACAAATAAAATTGAATTGAAGTTATTCTGCACAGACAGATGTGCCCCAAACATCTACATCTCTCTGTAAATCAATCACACACAACTCATATTTCAATGAAATGCATAGTGCCTTTCATCTGTCTGATTGCTACAATTACTATACAAAAATGATTTACAGCCCAACACAAAATTGGCTCACATAATCCATCTACAGAAGATTGTAGATTACATATTAAATATATAATAATACCATTTTTATATGTGTGTGTGGGGGGGGGGCTTTTTTATGATTACATTGTGCAACAGAAAATTGGTTCTATTAAAATTGGTTCCACTATGAATAGTACTGGATGATAAATAATACAACTTCGACGCAGGGGGATTTAGCGTTTGGAGGGATTACTGCATAAATTGTATGGAATAAATGACAATTCTAGCACTTCTAATTTAGAGATTCTAAATGCTGCATCTCACCCTTTAGCATGTGTGGACATCACACCCTGCTGCTTTAAAGAAGTAACATGGAGCCAGGAAGCTAAGCTACATGGAGGAGACAATATAATGACTTTAATGGCAGGAAGCCAGATGGTGTATTTCACTGTCAGTTCAAAAGGGCGGACCTGATCCCTATACAAATATCGTGCTGAGATTTTAATAACTTTGTGTATACTGCCAAAGCAGCACAATCCACAAACCCTATTATTAAATAATAGGTTTAGGACATTGTGGGCTTTAGCTTAAGGCTTTGTCACAACTAATAATAAAGGCACAAGGCTGCTATCCCACAGCCTCCTTTGACTTTCAGAACATGCAAATAGATTTCATTATTGAAGATATCACATAAGCAAACCCTTTTTTTTTTGTCAACATTAGACCTCCCAAGGGTAGAACATTATACGAAGCCCGGATGCTGCCAAGATGGCATTTTCTCTCACGCATCGTATCAAACCAACACGAGCTGTATCATAGGATGAAGAATTGAGATGGAACAGGTCATACTGATGTCATTTTGCTTAGTCACCCTGCCTCACCAGCCTTACTCTTTTCAAAACATAACTTCTCAATATAAGTAAATTGTTACCTTCTGGTCCCTCCTATCATCTTGGTGAAGTGATGAGCCACCACGTAAAGTATGGACCAATCATCCACCCCCCAAGCGCAAATACAAATACAAATCATTCACCCCCCAAGCGCAAATACAAATACAAATCATTCACCCCCCAAGCGCAAATACAAATACAAATCATCCACCCCCCAAGCGCAAATACAAATACAAATCATTCACCCCCCAAGCGCAAATACAAATACAAATCATTCACCCCCCAAGCGCAAATACAAATACAAATCATCCACCCCCCAAGCGCAAATACAAATACAAATCATCCACCCCCCAAGCGCAAATACAAATACAAATCATCCACCCCCCAAGCGCAAATACAAATACAAATCATCCACCCCCCAAGCGCAAATACAAATACAAATCATTCACCCCCCAAGCGCAAATACAAATACAAATCATTCACCCCCCAAGCGCAAATACAAATACAAATCATTCACCCCCCAAGCGCAAATACAAATACAAATCATTCACCCCCCAAGCGCAAATACAAATACAAATACACACACACACACACACACGCATGCATGCATGCACACACGTACACACACACACGCACGCACACACGCATGCACGCACGCACGCATGCACACACACACACACGCATGCAAGCACACACTTACACACACACACACACGCACACACACACGCTCACACACACACACGCACGCACACACTTACACAGACACATGCACACACACATACACACAAACATGGTTATCCACAGTATAAGCTTTGGTAAATGGTAGCAAAAATTAACTATATTTGTGAAAAAAAATAAAAATCCCATTGTTCCCGGGAAATTGCCCAACCCACTGATACTGGCCTGTCTCATGCCAATCATCAAAAGTGAAAGGTATTGTATATAAACTCATGACAACAGGGCAGGACTATGAAGCATGACACAGCACATGGGAGAAGAAAAAAGCTGTGAATTAGAGCAGGGAAGGTGTGCGTGTGTGTGTGTGTGTGTGTGTGCGTGTGTGTGCATGCGTGCATGCGTGTGTGCATGTGTTTGTGCGTGTGTGTGCGTGCATGAACGTGTGAGCGAGAAATTGACTGTTTCTAATTTTAAGGTTTGAATGTTTACTTATTCCCGAAGCAGCATTTTCTGGCCTCCTGGCTAAGTATATCATTTTAATATACAAACTTTATATTCCATAAAGCTCTCAGCATTTGGAGTTTGTGCAATGCTGAGACAGTCTCAGATGGCCTCGAGCAGAAAGATAGTAACACAGCCAGATGAAAATAATATTCTCAGTGTTTTTGCTCCAAACTTGATATTCCTTATTGCAAACTACATACCTAAACCAATCCATCGATTCGGAAAGGGAACACACTAAGCACGTACGCCCCCCAAATTGTGTCAATTCAGCCAAGAAATGTGACTTCTCCACACTGCAATCCACCAGCTGCACTGATACTTTTTTAGATAAATCACTCCCCCATGAGAGTTGCACAAAAAAATATCTTTTGCAATTCTCCAGTCGGAAAAAAATGGTTCTTTGGATAAGATTTTGAACAGCCAACAGGGATTATGGCTCAATTTATGAAAATATCCTGGTAATTAACAATAAACATATTGTAGCTACCATCACTGAGCAATTATTAAATGGATCGATTTTTATCCTGGTCACAGGCATCAGAACAAACAAAATGAAAAAATTAAACAATAATAAAAGCGATACCTAATAACGGCTGAAAGATACACATGCACATGGCTTATTCCTTGCATAGCTGGTTCAGGATATTGAAGAAAACCCAAGGACTGGCTAGGCATGATAAGTCAAAGTCAAAGTGTTTTATTTATCAAGTGCACAGTATAACACAAGGTCATTCTGAACAATGAAATTCTTAGGACATGGCAAGCAACAACTATGTAGGCAATGGATAACGGCAACCAGTTCCTCTTCAAATTAAAATTTAGGATAAATGTGTGCCTGGGGTCATGTCCAGCGACAAGAGTGATAATCTGGTTAAGAGTTTTGTCCAGAAGAAAAACAGGGAGAAAGAGACGCATGGATTTCAATCAAACTGGATGTACTGGACTGTAATGGCCCAATTTGTCTTGTCCTTTCATTTGTGGAATAAATATATACAAACAACTGCAGACCTAAATGTTTCAGAATCACCCCTTTAATTGAAATGGCCTAAAGTAATTTCAGTCAAGAAATCAGCTTTAAATTTAACCCATTAAGTATTTATAACACTACAGGGATATGGTTTAGTTAAAATACAACAAAATAAACACATTTCAGAATAACAGAATGGCTTACAATCCTAAAATACATACTTATTTTCCGATTTCCATTTCTAATATTTAAAACAGCTCAGGTATGAGTCATTATGAGGTATGATCTTTTGATACCGGTGTAAAAGTTTATTTCTAGAGAACCATTGCTGAACCATATTTTCACTCTCTATTCAGATTTAATGGCCCAACATATTCAATATATATGAACATAATGCAGCTACTGTATGTCTATGGACTGATGCAAAGCAAACAGAAACATTTCATCGGAAAGGTACGTATATCGGAGCAGCTATCTTTAGAACAAGGAGAAAGGGTATTCTAGCTATTTGGTGCTAACCGCACATGATGTTTCACACAAGGGCAAAGAGTGGGAGGGGGAAAGCTAGTCCATTGTCTTTTTTTCTAGCTCCTGAGAAATGTCTGACCAAAAAAAGGCATTTTGCATGGGTTTCTCTGTCCTTAGTCCTCCACAATAACACTGTCACTCAGAAGCCCCGGTGCTGGAGCCGGGCCTAAAATAACTATTCATTCAACGCGCTGTTCCACTGAGGATTCTGCAGGTGCACAGTCATCGGAGCGCCAGTCTGTCCTCCCAAAGAAACAGCAGACTTTGCACTTTATCGACTCCGAGCACGTGCTGCACCGCTCCATTTTAATGTGACCCGATGCGGTTTGTTTTGTTGCGTGGCGCACAATTAGAAAAGCGGGTAAAAATAGACGCACGCCGCTGCCTGTTTGCATCAATTTAAACCGTTGCCTTCCGGTGTTAAATTCCTCCCTGACAGCAGGGAAGGCAGAGAACTAAAATAACAACCGCCCGAACGCTTGAATTCCGCAGACGACGCTCACCCTCCTTCCCCATCGCCCTCAGGAAAGACACTTATTAAATACCCAGAGCTGTCTTCGGTCTGACGGCTTTCTGGATAAAAAAAAAAAACTGTGCGTTGCAGGCTCTTTATGAAAGTCACCATGTCAGCTGCATTTCTGTTTTTAAACCACAGCCCTGGTATGACGCTGGTTAATTAACACCTGCAATGCCCGTGTGTGCGAGCTTAATTAAAACAGCCCCCTCCTTCCCTCTGTTAACACAGACATGCATTTGATCAAAGGAAAGAAAATGCAGAGACTTACAAAGCAGTTAAGCACTGAGCAGGAAGCCCGCACTGTGTGTCTCATGATCAGGAGAGGCTGGGCTTTGCCTGGGTCGCCAACAGCCAATGAAGAAGCTCTCACGGAAAACAAACTGCCGGAAAATCCATCACCACACACCCACCCCACGCCTCCCCCTCCCAACCCAAAAGCCCTGTTGCTCAGGCAAAGTTAAACGCTGAATAATCCACAACTCCTTGTTTCGGGGAGATGGGGACATAAAATGGAAAAGAGAGCGTGAGCAGGTGCAATGCATCAACTGGACTGCAAGGGAAAATGTGTACAGAGCGAAGAGAGAGAGAGAGAGAGAGAGAGAGAGGGGAGGGGAGAAGGAGACTGCATGATATTAGACTCCGCCTTCAGCAGTAGGAAATTCCTCCCTCTTTCCCCTCGCACTCTTTTGCTCACTCTCTCTCATACACAAACACACACACACACACACACACACACACACACTCCCTCAGCTTTCAAAACATCCACTCTCCTGAGGCACACTTCACCGAGACCATTTCATCACCAGAAGACTCCTCCAGGAACAACCTGTGGTTGAGGAGTTCATGTCTTTTTTCATTAGCAGGGCCCATGTAGAAAAGCGCAGTCATCCCGTACCCTTCCTGTCTCCTCGAACATAATCGCGCATCGCTGAGCAGACTTGCCGTAATTCACTCCGTGTGATCGGCCCTGCTGGGGTTGCAATGAGACTAATTCTGTCGCTGTCTAGGGCACTGTGGCCTCCGTCCTGCGGAGCCGCGATCGGCGCTTCTCATGCCCGTGGCAGCCAGTCTCCGGGGAGAGGTGGCTTCCGTCAACAAACGGTCACGTTGGCAGTGATGTGGGGCTGCAGTGACACAGCACTCTCTCCCCTGCGTCCGCCAGGGAATGGTGCTGGCGTGAGTCACACATGCAGGCTGCAGAATGCTATGGGTCCTCCAGATTATAGATGAAACAATCGCTTCTGGGGAAAATATATATAGCCCAGAGGGTCGGGAGGTGTACGGTATATCCTATTACCTACCATGTTATTCTTGTCCCTCTTTTGTTGCTAGTTTAACCAAGTGTTTTTTTTAAACTGAGGGATATAAGCTACTCACATGGTAAACAAGTATCTGCAAACTGAGGGATATACCCTACGGACATGGTAAACAGGTATTTGCAAACTGAGGGATATACCCCACGGACATGGTAAACAGGTATCTGCAAACTGAGGGATATAACCAACTCACATGGTAAACAAGAATCTGCAAACTGAGGGATATAACCTACTCACATTAGAAACAAAAATCTGCAAACTGAGGGATATAACCAATTCACATGGTAAACAAGTATCTGCAAACCGAGGGATATAACCAATTCACAAGGGAAACAAGAATCTTCAAACTGGGGAATATAACCTACTCACATGGTAAACAAGTATCTGCAAACCGAGGAATATAACCTACTCACTCACCATGGCTCCTATTTGTGCTGTGCACGTCCAGCTCTCCTGCTGCCTTGTCTGCACCTCTGTCTTCTGCCAAAGGGGAGAAAATGCACCATTCAGCTATAAGAGACACAGATGCTAAGGGCAGACTGAAGCCTTGCACAACCCTAGACTGTAGAGCCCAGCAAGTCTGTGGAAAAGGAGCTTCAACAGCAGAGTGACATTTCAACGGTCTTCCAAGGGACACCTAGCCATAGTAAAACTAAAACCACATTTACATGTATGAAAATATATCTATTAACACAAGCATTGGTCAAAAAAAATGTGATTAACATTTTGAAAAAGAAATATCTTCAACCAATTTCACATTTATATGATGTGTTAATAAAGCCTTGTGGAAATATCTTACAGCTCAATTTGCTCACTCAAGAAAACTATTTTTGCATTCAAATAAAATAAAGCAGAACATTTCACTCTATCAGTGTACTTAAATGTAAGTTTCAATAACTGTGTGAAATCAGTGCAATTTATATAAAAATGCTGTTTTCTAATATTATAAACTTGCAACAACAATTTCCCTAACAGAAAGCAACTCAAACAAAAGTTTAATTTCGAGAGATGGCTAATTACTGAACCATAATTTAATTATTATATTCAGACCTTGTGGGGGTTCTCTGTGCCAGAGACACAGAGGAAATATTGGAGGTCCAGTTGCGACAGATACGGACTCTTTAAGTGTTCAATGAACACCACTGAAACGGACAATAATCCGTAGTGGAGAGGGAGAATAATGAGAACACAAAACAACCTTACGAAAAAGGCGAGGAACTCGATATGCGAGCAAAACTGAAATAAGCAGACACGCTTATCTAACCACATTTGTGGAGTGAACGAACAAAGAAAATAAAACTGTTAATATCCCTTTAACTGGGATATGAGCAGTTAGAGCGCTCGCAAAAGAACAAAGGAAATAAGCGGACACGCTTATCTAACCACGTTTGTGGAGCGAACGAACAAAGAAAATAAAACTATTAATATCCCTTTAACTGGGGTATGAGCAGTTAGAGCGCTCGTAAAAGAACAAAGGAAATGAGCGGACACGCTTATCTAACCACGTTTGTGGAGCGAACGAACAGAGAAAATAAAACTAATAAGATCCCTTTCACTGGGACCAAAGCAGTTAAAGCGCTCGCAGATAAGCGTAGTAAAACAAAGGAAATAAGCAGACACGCTTATCTAACCACGTTTGTGGAGCGAACGAACAGAGAAAATAAAACTAATAAGATCCCTTTCACTGGGACCAAAGCAGTTAAAGCGCTCGCAGATAAGCGTAGTAAAACAAAGGAAATAAGCAGACACGCTTATCTTACTCCCGTTTGTGGAGCGAAATGAAAGGAAACCGTTTCGTGTAAAACGAAAGAAAACGAGAAAGTCTCTGCTCTGAAATGAGAGCGAAAAGAGACTAGCTTTCTTAAAAAGCCCTTTCTTCTAAACCCTTTCTTTTTTTAAACTAGCTTACTAACTAAACCTATACCTTCTTTTACCGGCTCGAATGTTAAGAGGAATAACATGGAAGCCACGAGAGAGGCAGGAAGCGGAGTATAAATAGTCAACGGAAATTAATACCAGGTGAACTTACTAATGACGAGGCGAAAGCAAAACCCCGTCACGGAACACAGGAAAATCCGATAGATTACCGGTAACGACAAAAAAGAATCACGAGAACGTGGAAATAAGGGAAGGAAGGCAAGATCCATGACAGGACCCCCCCTCTAAGGAACGGCACCAGACGTTTCCACGACCTTATTTCTGCGGAAGTCGGTGATTAACTGAGGATCCAGGATGTTTCTCCTAGGAACCCAGCAACGTTCCTCCGGGCCGTAGCCCTCCCAGTCCACAAAGAACTGCCACGCTCTGCCCACACGTCTCTCGGCCATAATGCGGCGAACAGTATATTTCTAAGAGTCGGGGAGGCGAAGGTGGTCTTTCCACCGGCGCGAGCGGGCTGATGAGTACTGGCTTCATACGGGAGACGTGAACCGTAGGGTGGATGCGCCTGGAGCGCGGCCGTCTAGCCGAGGGAGGAAGGTGAGAGACCTTGACGCGTGCGCAAACCGGACAAGCCGTGACAAACGAGCGTACGTCCCTCTCCAGACTAGGCCACCACAAACGTCGGGACAAAAAGTCCCTAGTACGCTGAACACTGGGGTGACTGGTAAGTTGGGAGGTGTGGGCCCATTGGAGAACCCTAGACCTAAGATGAGGAGGCACGAAAAGACAGTGGGCTGGTGCCCCACCTGAGCCTGGGTCTGAGCGCAAGGCTCTCTGCACTGCTGTCTCAACCTCCCATATAACTGGGGCAACTATGACATCAGTAGTACTGATAGGTTCGGAATACTCCTGAACCCCTCCTCCAGACGGCAACAGACTGGCGGAAGAACAGTGAAATTTACACTGGGAACCCCACTGATGGATAACAGGACCGGCCCCCCCCCAATTAATATGAGGATTATGGTGGGCAAGCCAAGAATGACCCAAGACCAGCGGATAAGCTGGGGACTCAATTACAAAAAACTGAATCTCCTCCGTATGATCCTGATACGGAACGCTCATGCGTATGGTGGAGGTAACGCGGGAAATGATGCCTGTGCCTACGGGCGGCGGGCGGCATCCAGAGCCGTAACAAGGCGAGGATGAGGCAGAGGGTGGGTGGGAATTTTGTGGGACTTAGCCCAATCGGCATCGATAAGGCACTCAACTGCCCCGGAGTCAATAAAAGCGTTGCAATGGAACTGGCAATCGTTCCAGCGTAACTTGACTGGCAGGAGGGTCCGAGGGTACTTGAACTGCAGTCCCCCTAGGCAACTTGGTTCCTCTAACAAGGCCCCTTTTTTACCTGACAGCTTGGGACACTGTTCCTTTAAGTGACCCCGCCCCTTACAGTACCTACACCACAATTCACGGGACTTAGTGTCCCCTGTAACACGCATGGAGGGCCCATCGACCTGCATGGGTTCCTCCTGCTCAATATGAGATAGTGCTGGCGTGGCGGAAGAAATGCAATTAGCTGGGCGATATCTAAACCCTTTAGAACCCCTCTCCTTCTCTCTCTCTCTAAAGCGGTTGTCTACCCGAATGGCGGTGGACACCAGAGCCCCGAAAGTAGCGGGTGGTTCGAGACCCGCGAGAGCGTCCTTTACTGGCTCCGACAGGGCGTTCATAAACAATGCACTAAGAGGCTCATCGGCCCATCCTGTCACCCCCGCAAGAGCACGAAACGCGATAGCAAACGCGGCCACGGTGTCAGAGCCTTGACGAAGACGGGTCAAACGCATAGCGGCCTCCTTGCCAAAAACATCCTGATCAAAAACTGACACCATCTCCGCCATAAGCCCATCTGTATTATCCATTATAGGCGAATTAGCCCTGATAAGTGGGTCCGCCCATGCGAGAGCATTCCCGGTTAGGAGTGAAAGAATAAATGCTACCCGGGACTCTTGCGAATGGAAGCGTGAAGGCTGTATTTTAAAAAAAATTAGGCACTGAGTTAAAAACCCCTGACACTTTCCCGATTCCCCGCTATATCGCAACGGGAGTTGGAGTTTGGGTTCCCTAGCGCCAAGTGGAGGTGAGGGAGGAATGGGATATGTGGGTGCTTGTGCAACTGAAGGTGGGTCGGTCATGTGAGGGCGAGTACGGAGATTCTCTGCTAGATCCTGCAGAGCGACCGCCTGAAGGCGTATTTGTTCATGCAGAGACTGTTGAGAAACCAGCAGAGCACTAATACTCTCTCCCTGAGCAGCAAGGGCTGCCTCCTGCGTGACTAGGACCCTGTGAAGAGTGGGATCTATCGCTGGCCCCTCCCCTATGGCTTCCATGTTCTGTGGGGGTTCTCTGTGCCAGAGACACAGAGGAAATATTGGAGGTCCAGTTGCGACAGATACGGACTCTTTAAGTGTTCAATGAACACCACTGAAACGGACAATAATCCGTAGTGGAGAGGGAGAATAATGAGAACACAAAACAACCTTACGAAAAAGGCGAGGAACTCGATATGCGAGCAAAACTGAAATAAGCAGACACGCTTATCTAACCACGTTTGTGGAGCGAACGAACAAAGAAAATAAAACTATTAATATCCCTTTAACTGGGGTATGAGCAGTTAGAGCGCTCGTAAAAGAACAAAGGAAATGAGCGGACACGCTTATCTAACCACGTTTGTGGAGCGAACGAACAGAGAAAATAAAACTAATAAGATCCCTTTCACTGGGACCAAAGCAGTTAAAGCGCTCGCAGATAAGCTTAGTAAAAGCTTATCTTTCTTCTAAACCCTTTCTTTTTTTAAACTAGCTTACTAACTAAACCTATACCTTCTTTTACCGGCTCAAATGTTAAGAGGAATAACATGGAAGCCACGAGAGAGGCAGGAAGCGGAGTATAAATAGTCAACGGAAATTAATACCAGGTGAACTTACTAATGACGAGGCGAAAGCAAAACCCCGATACAGGAACAAAGGAAAATCCGATAGATTACCGGTAACGACAAAAAAGAATCACGAGAACGTGGAAATAAGGGAAGGAAGGCAAGATCCATGACAGACCTAATGTCCCAAATAGTCAATATATTACAGAATTTAGCTACTGTATGTGAAAACAGCCATTCAAATAAAATTGAGCTTTATTATATCTATTGCAGTTTATAAGTAAGCTTCAAGAATTGTGAAAAAACTGTTTTTGGGCCATCAATATTTTAAACGTGGAACAATGTCATGGAACTTATAAAAAGCTTTAGGCTACACCATCTGGTCTGTTAAACAGACAGTAAAACTGAATGACAGCAAAAAGTTTTTCTCCACTGTTGTTTCACACAATGAGGTACCTCAGTCACCCCGATGTATAAATAGGTCCGATGAACTGAAAACCAGCTGATTTCTGAGGCTTATGATTCATAAACAAAAAGCCCCTTTCAACCTGTGCATCCCACTGTGGCAGCTCGCTTATGCGTGCACATCTAATTGTCGCTGCGAGGCAAAGTCCACCACTCGTTTCAGTTCCTAGTCACTTGGCCCATATAAAATTCACAAATCCATACTGATGCCATTACTGAGGTTGAAAATATGACATTAAAGAAAACAAAGGGTGGAACAGTGGGAGAAAGCGAGGCCGGATCGCAGAGGCTCGGCTCAATGACTCAACATCTCCCCCTACATGTAAACTGGTGATAAAGCGCTCCTTTAATTTAAGCAAGCATTCAAACTTGTCCAATTAAATACAATGCCTTGAATTGTGATAGAAACTGCTAAAAGGCTGTGGTAAATTCCACCAACCAGCAGCATGAGATATGGCCAAGAGAACCAAAACGCTACCCTTATTTGACAAACCTCTAGACATTAACACACAGTAATGAAGTGTAACAATTTAAAAGTAACCTCTCTCGGTGTGCCCCTTATTTCTTTCTGCAATAGCAAGATTACAGTCCAAACAAGTCTTAATATTTCCTCTTTTCAGTAGACTGAATGTCTGCTACAACATTCGGAAAAAATACAAAGGCAAGGTCTATGATACATATATCAAACATGTGGCATACCACTAAGCCAAAAAAACAGCACAAATACCCACGATTAAAGCAAAACACATTAATAATCAAGAAAAAAACATGCAAGATAAATTAACCACTTACTAAACATATGCTCCTGCTTTGCTACTTTAGGATAAGTAATGTTTCTCTTTCTGCAAAATGCAGTGCTGTTTTAAAAAAAGAAAACTTGTTACCCACACACATACCTCTAAATGTTATACTTCCTGTCTAATTTTACAAGGGCGGTGCAGGTTTCCAGATAACTAACTCATGTTATGTAACTCATAGATGTCATGTAAACAGACATACATTTCATGTAAACAGTGAGCCAAGTTTTTTTTCATTTTAATTTCCTGACTTTCCCAGCTTAGTTCATTTACAAAGCTAATCTTTTTGTCTTCGCCTGGTTTTATTTTATTTTAAGACAGTAAGGAATATGTGCCTGCCCTGGACACATACAAAAACAAAAAATGCTTGACAAAAAAAAATTTACTTAGAAAGAGAGGCAGAGTCAAGATAGTTGAACGATGACCCGCTGAGTGTCAGGTTTTCAAAAACCTACAGCTTTGAAATCGGAAAACATTTTTCCAGATAAGTTCCAACAACACTTCCTCGGTAACAAGTTCCCAGGTATACACTTTCCTTTGCAGTATAAATGAACAATACTGAGGTCATTTGTGTTCACCTGCTGTACACTTTCAAGCTTTTGATTATTATGTGACATTCACATCAATTACGTGAAATTACAATAGCAAGGCTAATCAAAAAAGTCTGCTTGCCACATTAATTTAATCATAAATTATTTCCTGGAAAGGTCAGCTTCACCATTGTATAGACCCACAATGATATTACTGCTCTATGAAAATAAATGTCACTGTCTCAATGGTGATGTTTAAATTTAAAGTTCACACAACAAAGGAACACCTTTATCTCACATAGATAGAAGAATGCATGTTTATTACAGCCTAAACAAATATGTTAAAGGGCAGAGATAGAGAAGGAAAGTTAGAAGCTATTTCTCCTGGACATTTATTGGTCTTTCAATTTAAAAAAGGAGACAGAGACCAACTCATCTTAGCACTAAACATTGTATAAGAAGTAATGATCATACTTATACAACAGGGTGGGTCTGCTTATTGTCCGTGATCTGCTCGTATCATCTGCGTTGTCCACGCTTGTACCCAATCAACTGCAGCCACTCTCTCCTAGCTTAATACTGATGTGTAGATAGATTAGACACAACTGAGACAACACAATCATCATGCCTGCCCTTCTCCGCCCCCAAATAAATGTGGAGAATGCTGCTACCATAGTCCAGGCCTTTTACTACCATTTTACTGCTACGAGTCATTATCTAGAGAAGACGCTTCAGATTATTTTTTGTGGCTGTGGCTTAAAAAAAAATTATAATAAAAAATAAATAAATAATAATAATAATAATAATAATAATAAAACAATAGAAGAAGAAACAATCAGTTGGATCATTTATTTGGGCAGTTTCACACCAATGCCTAATTTAGAGTCAGAATGCAGGCGGTGCAACGCACATAGAATTGCACAATGAAAACCAGAGACACAGTGTGTTTTAAGACGCCTCAGAGCACTCAACTGCCTCATGTTGCAAGCTTCACATGTGGTTGCCAGGGAAACACTGCCCCTCACATCTAATACTTGACAAGTGGTAAGTGCCACCTTTGTGTATGCAATTATAGTATTGTTTGCTAAATATAAATGAAGAGGGTTACCCTTTTAAAAAGGGATTTTTGGATCATGCCTGTCAACAACCTGGAAAGACAGGATGTGGAGAAAGCGCCTAAAGTGCAACATTTTGCAGGAAGGTGTTCAGGTCCACTACAAATACAGAAACAATAGGCCTCATTGACCAATCACTCTATGAACAAATTTGTTCTCAAGACTTTCTATAAAATGTTTTTACAAACATTTTACAAACTTCTGTTCTACCCTAGAAAACATCTCAATTAAGAAATCATTGGTGAATGCCAGAATGTGCTGGCTAGGTCTATATTTAATTTGAATTCACAAGTTGTTGCGGAAGACATTAAACTGCAAATGGTCTTTAACACAAGTAATAGGGACAGGAAACAACAGCGTTGCAACCAGTACTAACAGGCAGATCTCTGCAGAATAGAGCGACTAAAAAACTGTTAAGTCTGCATAAAAGATGACAATTCCATCTTGTCTTGAAGAATGCGAAAAAGGTGTCATAAATGTGTGTAAAATCATATCAATAGTTTGATTAGTCCTGTTAAATTTTGGATCACATTTCATGTTTCTTAAGAGACCTTAAACGTTTATAGCCTATCATTTGTAAACTGATTGTTGCTGAAAACCTTAAAGAGACTGTAAAGGTAAATCCGTAATTTGCTTCAGACTACATTATATGGGGTTGTTATGGTATGTATTAAGCATCAGCAACAGTATGAAATTTCTATTTCATTGCAATCTCGTTCTATATCCATCTATCCATTTCCATCTATTCCGATGTGGGGATTAAATGGGTGGAGTTCAAATTATTACTGGGCTCAGTCCTATTGGGCACAGGTCCTTCATGACGCCACGAAGGACCTGACGTAATGGCCAATAAATGTTTTAATGTCATTGCATATCTCTTCCCATAGTTGGAGGCAAATAAAACTATTTTTTTAATCAATAGTTATCAATAGTTTTGTAATTCTTAGCTGTAGTTATTTTGATATTTTTCACTTAATCCCTCTCCCAGTTTCTCTCCTTCTTCAACCCGCTATTTAATTTCTCCCACCTTCTCTATCCCTTCGTGGTGGTGCTACCTAGCTGTCTCCCTAGCAAGGCTACTTTAGCCCTAGAGCTAAGTTAAGAGTTATAAATTAGTTGTCGTTATTGCCTGCGTTTGCATTGCAATTTGCAAGCATGCCGCATATACCCTGTGTATGTGCCCTCCCTGAATGCACAAATAGAGGATGAGGTCAAGGGTAATGCTAGGCTACGTGTAATTTTTTCGGTTTCCTCAAAATGCTGAAATTCGTAACAAATGGGTGTCGTTTTTGGAAAGCTAACGTTATTGCTACAATGGCAAGCTCAGCGCAAACATCCGCTTGTGCTGCAACCATTTGGTTTAGCCAAATTCCTTTCTGGGGTTGTGCCCTCTCGATCCCCTTTTCCTATCCGGGATCATCCTCTCTCTCCCCCGATGACACTGGTGGCCATCGCCGGGCAGATGAACCTACTGCAACCGGAAGTTGCTAGCTTGGACTGCTGCTAATTTACCAAAGCAGGTAGATGTAATGTTAGCTATCTTCTTGATAAATAACAGAGTAGTCTGCTGCTGTAATAATATATATTTTTCATATAAACTCCTCAAAAAAGGTTTGGAAACGTTATTTCGGTCGATTATTCCTCCCCTTTAATAATACCAATTGGTATTGTATTTTATATCGTTGGAAAGCCTGATTAGTCACCTTTACAACGAGGTACAACTTGTAAGGATCGTGCATTCGTGGAATGAGCAACACAGCTAACCGTGTGGGTAGCGGCCCAAAAAAATTTGCCAAAATCCCCTGCAATATTCTTCTGTTGGTATTCACTCTCGTTTTGAGCTTCAAGTGCTGGCAGGTGTATGCCAGTCACAGGTGTGTGACTGGCACCTGATTGGCACCTAATTGACAGCACTTGTGTGCATGGGTCCTGCAACTTTGTTGAGTTTGTGTGTGCTCCAAGCATAAACATGCCACGTTTGTCCCTTCAGGATAAGGCCCGTGCAATAGGGCAACTGGAAGCTGGTGTTCCGGTATGCAGAGTGGCAGCATTATTTGGTGTCAGCCCTGGTACCATTTCCAAACTTAGGACCAAGTTCCGCGAGACTGGTGAAGTCAAAGACAGACCGCGAAGTGGCCGTCCCAGGAAGACAACACCCCAAGAAGACCGGTTCCTCACCCTTGCTTCACTGAGGAACCGTAGGCTTTCTTCCAGAGATTTACAGGCAAGATTTGTACAACGGTACCACAGACAGATCTCTGATCAGACGGTGAGGAACAGACTGCACATGGCCGGTCTTCGTGCTTATAAGGCTGCCAGGAAGCCTGCAATGACTGCCCTTCACCGTCAGGCCCGTTTGCGCTGGTGTCGACAGCACCGACAGTGGAACCTAAGAATGTGGAGCAACGTCATGTTCAGTGATGAATCAAGGTTCTGTCTGCGGACGCTGGATGGCAGGATCAAAGTATGGAGACGGCGTGGAGAACGCTATGCAGATTGCTGCACAGATCGCGTGACACCTTTCAATGGGGGCAGTGTCATGGTGTGGGGCGGTATCTCTCTCACAGGCAAAACAGAACTTGTCATCATTGAAGGCAATCTCAATGCAGTGAGATATCGGAATGAGATTCTGGAGCCAGTGGCGATCCCATATCTCCAGAATCTGGGACCTAACTCCATCCTCCAGGATGACAACGCTCGCCCCCACAGAGCCAGGATCATCACAGAGTACCTCCAGAATTTGGGAGTGGAGAGGATGGAATGGCCTGCCGTGAGTCCAGACCTCAACCCAATTGAACACTTGTGGGATCAGCTTGGGCGTGCTGTACGTGCCAGAGTGACCAACGCAACCATGTTGGCTGACTTGCGACAAATCCTGGTTGAGGAATGGGATGCCATCCGACAGCAGTGTGTGACCAGGCTGGTGACCAGCATGAGGAGGAGGTGCCAAGCTGTTGTGGCTGCGTATGGATCTTCCACACGCTACTGAGGTCCCTGACAGTGTAAAATGAATAAAGTGTAAAAATGGCCAATATGTGTTGTTTTTTCCTTATTACTGTGGGAGAGTGCAATCATCCAGTCCACCAAGCAACTCAAAACGAGAGTGAATACCAACAGAAGAATATTGCAGGGGATTTTGGCACATTTTTTTGGGCCGCTACCCACACGGTTAGCTGTGTTGCTCATTCCACGAATGCATGATCCTTACAAGTTGTACCTCGTTGTAAAGGTGACTAATCAGGCTTTCCAACGATATAAAATACAATACCAATTGGTATTATTAAAGGGGAGGAATAATCGACCGAAATAACATTTACGAACTTTTTTTGAGGAGTGTAGTTGCCATTGAAATGTAGCCCATTGTTTCTGACATTCCTTCATGAATATGTAGCTACGCTATCAAGCTAGATTAGCTGTCGGCGTTTTTTTGACAATTGCTGCGAATATAGGAGTGGAGACTAAGCGCGTCCATGTGAAAACATTTACGATTTAATCTGGACGCTCTGATTTATCTTGAGAAACACTGTCATGGATCTGACCTTTTTTCCCTTATCTCTACGTCGCCTTATTCGTTTTTATCGTTTACCGGTAGTCTATCGGATTTTCCTGTGTTCCGTCACGGGTCTTGCTTTCACCTTGTCATTAGTGAGTTCACCTGGTAGGTATTTCCGCTCACTACTTATACCCCGCTTCCGGCCTCTCTCGTCGCTTCTATGTTATTCCACTTAGCATTCGAGCCGGTAAAGAGGTATAGGAAATTGGTTAGAAAGCTAGTCTAAAAAGAAAGGGTTTAGAAAGTAGGGTTTGTAGAAAGTAGAAAGTTTCGTTTGGCTCTCAGTTCAGAGCAAAGGCTTTCTCGTTGCTTTCGTTTTATACTCTAACTTACGAGTGCTCTTACCCAAGATAAGTTTGGGTCTTTTGAGTTCTGTTTCCTTTCATTACACTCCTATAACGGGAGTAAGATAAGCGTGTCGGCTTATTTCCTTTGTTTCACCGTTTCTACCGACGAGCGCGCTAACTGCGCTGACTCCAGTTAAAGGGGTCTTATAGTTTTGGTTTTCTTTGTTTGTTCGCTCCAACAAACGGAGTTAGATAAGCGTTATTGCTTATTCCTTTGTTTTGCTCGTTTAGCGAGCTCCTCGTTTATATTGCGAGGTTTATTGTTCTTTCATTTCTAGTTGTTTCCCCACTACGGATTATTGTCCGTTACTAGTGGTGTTCTTACGAACACTTTAAGACTGCCCAACTACTTGCACTTGGATCTCTAATATTCCCATCTCTGTTTTCTGACAGAGATCCCTCATAGAACATGGAAGCCACAGGGGAGTTTCCAGCAGTAGTTGCCAATCTTAAAGTGATCATTTCCGCTCAGGAGGTAGCCCTGGCGGACCAGAGAGAGAGTATTCGTGCCTTGCAACACTCACAGCAAGCTTTACACGAGCAGATGCATCTACAAGCTGTAGCGCTACAAGATCTGGCGGAAAGTATCCGAACTCTCTCCCTCAGGTCCGATTCTCCCCCAGTTGCTCAAGCACCTATACAGGTTATTCCTCCAACACTTACACCTGAAGCAAGGGAGCCGAGACTCCAACTCCCCTTGCGGTATAATGGAGATGCCGGAAAATGTCAGGGGTTTTTGACACAATGTCTGATTTTTTTAAAAATACAGCCCTCGCGGTTCCAGGCACAAGAGTCCAGAGTAGCCTTCATTCTCTCTCTCTTGACCGGTAATGCTCTCGCATGGGCCGACCCACTTATTAGAGCTAATTCAACTATTGTTAGTAATACGGAGCGGCTTATGGCGGAGATGGTGTCAGTGTTCGATCAAGACGTTTCTGGCAAAGAGGCTGCCATGCGTCTAACCCGTCTTCGTCAGGGCACTGACACCGTAGCCGCATTTGCTATTACTTTTCGTGCTCTTGCGGGAGTGACAGGGTGGTCCGATGAGCCTCTATGTGCTCTGTTCCTAAATGCTTTATCTGAAAACATAAAGGACGCCATTGCGGGTATCGAACCACCCGCTACATTCGGGGCTCTTGTATCTACGGCCATTCGGTTGGATAACCGGTTTAGAGAGAGAGAGAAGGAGAGGACTTATAAGGGTTTTAAACAGCACCCACCTCGTTACTCTTCCTCTCACACGCCAGCACCGGCTCACAGTCCGTTTGTTGCTCCCATTGAACAGGAGGAGTCCATGCAGGTCGATAGTTCCTCCATGCGCGAGAAAGGGGATGCTAAGTCCCGTGAATGGCGGTGTAGTTATTGTAAGAGGAAGGGCCATTTAAGGGACCACTGTCCCAAACTTGTGGGAAAAGGGTAGTCCCGCTAGTGGAACCGAGTCGCATAGCGGGACTAGAATTAAATTACCCTCGGACCTTCCTGTCGGTCTATTTGCGCTGGAACGACCGCCAGATTTCCTGCAAAGCGTTCATTGACTCAGGGGCAGTTGAGTGCCTCGTTGATTCCAACTGGGTTAAATCCCATAAAATTCCCACCCACCCTCTATCTCTACCTCGCCTAGTCACGGCTCTAGATGGCCGTCCCCTAGGCACTGGCACTATCTCCCGGGTTACCGCCGCTATACGCATGCGCGTTCCGTTTCGGAAACATACGGAGGAGATTAAGTTTTTTTTAGTGGAATCCCCAGTTTATCCACTGGTTTTGGGTCATTCCTGGCTCACTCGCCATAACCCACACATTAATTGGGGGGGGGCGGGTCCCGTTATTCAGAAATGGAGTCCCAGATGCAAACGCCACTGTTATGTCGCCAGTCATTTTTTGTTGAGAGAAGGGGGTAAGGATTATGCACAGTCTGACTCAGAGAGTGAGGATAATTACGCTAGTAACCAGCAGTCCTCTCATGTCCCCTCCGAGAATGGAGAGGAAAGTTTAGACTGGGATTACTCTGCGGAACGACCGCCTGCGTGGCAGGAGTTGACGTCCGAGTCAGATATTGATTGGGAGATTCATTCTGTCTCGGACACTGAGGATGTTGAAGTGGGAGGAACACTCGAATTCCAGCTGCCCGCTAATGTTCCTAAACAATACGCCGATCTGGCGGAGACATTTAGCAAACAACGTTCCACTTCACTACCACCTCACAGACCATATGACTGCGCTATAGAGCTATACCCAGGCACTACCCCCTCTAGAGGGTCTCTTTATTCGTTATCCATCCCTGAGAGCGCAGCCATGCATAAATATATTGAGGAAGCTCTGGTTAATGGGTTTATTAGACCTTCCACCTCGCCTGCAGGGGCGGGTTTTTTTTTTGTTAAAAAGAAAGACGGAGGTCTCAGACCCTGTATTGATTACAGGCCCTTAAATGATATAACGGTTAAGAACAGGTACCCCCTTCCTCTTATGAACTCCGCTTTCGAGCGCCTTCAGGGGGCGTCTATTTTTACGAAACTGGACCTACGGAACGCCTATAACCTCATTCGTATTCGCGAAGGCGACGAATGGAAGACCGCTTTTAACATGCACAGCGGTCACTACGAATATTGCGTCATGCCGTTCGGGCTCACTAGCGCCCCCTCTGTGTTTCAGGCGTTGATTAACGATGTGCTGAGGGAGATGCTGGAGAAATTCGTCTCCGTGTATCTTGACGATATTTTAATATTTTCGCCCGATTTTACCACACATGTCGGTCACGTTCGTCAGGTTCTTGCTGCACTTCTCAAAGCCCAATTATTTGTAAAGGCAGAGAAGTGCGTTTTTCACACGGGCTCTGTTTCATTTTTGGGTTTCATTATTAAGGAGGGTAAGGTACAGATGGATCCAGAAAAGGTTTCCGCTGTAAAGAACTGGCCCACGCCGTCTTCCGTAAAACAGGTACAACGTTTTTTAGGTTTTGCGAATTTTTATCGGCGATTTATTCGAAATTTTAGTGCGGTAGCAGCGCCCATTACTGCGCTCACTAAGAAGAACCTTGGCAGCCAGTTCCAATGGAATTCTAAGGCAGGTTCAGCATTTTCTGAATTAAAGAGAAGGTTCACTTCCGAATCCATCTTGGTTACTCCCAACCCCTCCCTTCCCTTTGTGGTAGAGGTAGACGCCGCCGAGCTAGGCGCCGGAGCCATTCTTTCCCAATGTTCGCCACTTGACCACAAGATGCACCCCTGCGCTTATTTCTCTCGCGCCCTAACATCGGCAGAGAGGAATTATGACGTAGGGGATCGAGAATTGCTTGCGGTCAAGTTGGCTTTGGAGGAATGGCGCCATTGGCTTGAAGGAGCGGAACATCCATTCACTGTCTGGACTGACCATAAGAATCTTGAGTACGTTCAGCTGGCTAAGAGGCGTAATTCACGGCAAGCTAGGTGGGCGCTGTTCTTTCTAAGATTTAATTTTATTATCACGTATCGCCCCGGGTCAAAAAACGTCAAACCTGACGCTCTCTCGCGGATTTACGACCGTTCTGAGACAGACTCAGTTCCTGAACCTATTATCGCCACTGACCTCATTGTTGCCCCGGTTATTTGGGAGGTTGAGGCAGCGGTGCAGAGAGCCTTGCGCTCAGACCCAGGTCCAGGTGGGGCACCGGCCAACTGTCTTTTCGTGCCTCCTCGTCTTAGGTCGCGGGTCCTCCAATGGGGCCACGCCTCCCAACTCACCGGGCACCCAGGGGTTCATCGAACTAGGGACTTTTTATCCCGGCGTTTCTGGTGGCCTAGTCTGGAGAGAGACGTACGCTCATTTGTCGTGGCTTGTCCGGTTTGCGCTCGCAGCAAGGCCTCTCACCTTCCCCCCTCGGGTTTTCTTCGCCCTCTACCTATTCCCACCCGTCCCTGGAGTCATATTTCCCTGGACTTCATCACGGGGTTGCCGTTATCTTCAGGCAATACTACCATTTTAGTGGTGGTCGACCGTTTTTCCAAAGCGGCCCATTTTATTGCGCTGTCCAAGCTGCCCTCGGCACCTGAGACAGCGCAACTTATGATTGACCATGTGTTTCGTCCGCATGGCCTTCCGTCGGATGTGGTGTCCGATCGCGGTCCTCAGTTTGCCGCCAAGTTTTGGCGGGCGTTTTGCTCTCTGCTGGGGGCTTCGGTTAGTTTATCTTCCGGGTTTCACCCGGAGACTAACGGCCAGACAGAGCGTACTAATCAGACTCTAGAGAATACTCTTCGCTGCCTTGCCGCATCCAAGCCTACCTCCTGGAGCCGTCACCTCGCCTCGGCGGAGTACGCTCATAACACGCTGCGTAACGCCTCCCCCGGCCTCTCCCCCTTCGAGGCTCAGCTGGGTTACCAACCACCTCTTTTTCCTGAGCTTGAGAAGGAGGTGGAGGTACCCTCCGTAGGATCGTTCGTTCGGCGGTGTCGGTCGGTTTGGAGACAAGTGCGGTCGTCTCTTATACGGGCTTCGGCTAAACAAAAAGTTGCGGCTGATAGGCATCGTCGAGCTGCACCATCCTATAGAGTGGGACAACGGGTTTGGCTTACTACTCGGGACCTTCCGTTGCGGGTCGAGTCCCGCAAACTCGCTCCTCGTTTTGTGGGTCCCTTCAAAATTATTAAAAGAATCAACCCAGTCACATTTCGACTGCAACTGCCGCGCTCAATGCGCATCCACCCCACGTTTCACGTCTCCCGTCTGAAACCGGTACTCGTAAGCCCCCTCGCCCCGGTTGAGAGACCACCTCCGCCTCCCCGACTCATAGAAGGGGGCCCGGCTTATACCGTTCGCCGCATTGTGGCCGAGAGACGTGTAGGTAGAGGGTGGCAGTTTCTTGTTGACTGGGAGGGTTATGGTCCGGAGGAACGTTGCTGGGTTCCATCGAGAAACATCCTGGACCCGCAGTTAATCACCGACTTCCGCAGAGATAAGGTTGTGGAAACGTCCGGTGCCGTTCCTTAGAGGGGGGGTCCTGTCATGGATCTGACCTTTTTTCCCTTATCTCTACGTCGCCTTATTCGTTTTTATCGTTTACCGGTAGTCTATCGGATTTTCCTGTGTTCCGTCACGGGTCTTGCTTTCACCTTGTCATTAGTGAGTTCACCTGGTAGGTATTTCCGCTCACTACTTATACCCCGCTTCCGGCCTCTCTCGTCGCTTCTATGTTATTCCACTTAGCATTCGAGCCGGTAAAGAGGTATAGGAAATTGGTTAGAAAGCTAGTCTAAAAAGAAAGGGTTTAGAAAGTAGGGTTTGTAGAAAGTAGAAAGTTTCGTTTGGCTCTCAGTTCAGAGCAAAGGCTTTCTCGTTGCTTTCGTTTTATACTCTAACTTACGAGTGCTCTTACCCAAGATAAGTTTGGGTCTTTTGAGTTCTGTTTCCTTTCATTACACTCCTATAACGGGAGTAAGATAAGCGTGTCGGCTTATTTCCTTTGTTTCACCGTTTCTACCGACGAGCGCGCTAACTGCGCTGACTCCAGTTAAAGGGGTCTTATAGTTTTGGTTTTCTTTGTTTGTTCGCTCCAACAAACGGAGTTAGATAAGCGTTATTGCTTATTCCTTTGTTTTGCTCGTTTAGCGAGCTCCTCGTTTATATTGCGAGGTTTATTGTTCTTTCATTTCTAGTTGTTTCCCCACTACGGATTATTGTCCGTTACTAGTGGTGTTCTTACGAACACTTTAAGACTGCCCAACTACTTGCACTTGGATCTCTAATATTCCCATCTCTGTTTTCTGACAGAGATCCCTCATAGAACATGGAAGCCACAGGGGAGTTTCCAGCAGTAGTTGCCAATCTTAAAGTGATCATTTCCGCTCAGGAGGTAGCCCTGGCGGACCAGAGAGAGAGTATTCGTGCCTTGCAACACTCACAGCAAGCTTTACACGAGCAGATGCATCTACAAGCTGTAGCGCTACAAGATCTGGCGGAAAGTATCCGAACTCTCTCCCTCAGGTCCGATTCTCCCCCAGTTGCTCAAGCACCTATACAGGTTATTCCTCCAACACTTACACCTGAAGCAAGGGAGCCGAGACTCCAACTCCCCTTGCGGTATAATGGAGATGCCGGAAAATGTCAGGGGTTTTTGACACAATGTCTGATTTTTTTAAAAATACAGCCCTCGCGGTTCCAGGCACAAGAGTCCAGAGTAGCCTTCATTCTCTCTCTCTTGACCGGTAATGCTCTCGCATGGGCCGACCCACTTATTAGAGCTAATTCAACTATTGTTAGTAATACGGAGCGGCTTATGGCGGAGATGGTGTCAGTGTTCGATCAAGACGTTTCTGGCAAAGAGGCTGCCATGCGTCTAACCCGTCTTCGTCAGGGCACTGACACCGTAGCCGCATTTGCTATTACTTTTCGTGCTCTTGCGGGAGTGACAGGGTGGTCCGATGAGCCTCTATGTGCTCTGTTCCTAAATGCTTTATCTGAAAACATAAAGGACGCCATTGCGGGTATCGAACCACCCGCTACATTCGGGGCTCTTGTATCTACGGCCATTCGGTTGGATAACCGGTTTAGAGAGAGAGAGAAGGAGAGGACTTATAAGGGTTTTAAACAGCACCCACCTCGTTACTCTTCCTCTCACACGCCAGCACCGGCTCACAGTCCGTTTGTTGCTCCCATTGAACAGGAGGAGTCCATGCAGGTCGATAGTTCCTCCATGCGCGAGAAAGGGGATGCTAAGTCCCGTGAATGGCGGTGTAGTTATTGTAAGAGGAAGGGCCATTTAAGGGACCACTGTCCCAAACTTGTGGGAAAAGGGTAGTCCCGCTAGTGGAACCGAGTCGCATAGCGGGACTAGAATTAAATTACCCTCGGACCTTCCTGTCGGTCTATTTGCGCTGGAACGACCGCCAGATTTCCTGCAAAGCGTTCATTGACTCAGGGGCAGTTGAGTGCCTCGTTGATTCCAACTGGGTTAAATCCCATAAAATTCCCACCCACCCTCTATCTCTACCTCGCCTAGTCACGGCTCTAGATGGCCGTCCCCTAGGCACTGGCACTATCTCCCGGGTTACCGCCGCTATACGCATGCGCGTTCCGTTTCGGAAACATACGGAGGAGATTAAGTTTTTTTTAGTGGAATCCCCAGTTTATCCACTGGTTTTGGGTCATTCCTGGCTCACTCGCCATAACCCACACATTAATTGGGGGGGGGCGGGTCCCGTTATTCAGAAATGGAGTCCCAGATGCAAACGCCACTGTTATGTCGCCAGTCATTTTTTGTTGAGAGAAGGGGGTAAGGATTATGCACAGTCTGACTCAGAGAGTGAGGATAATTACGCTAGTAACCAGCAGTCCTCTCATGTCCCCTCCGAGAATGGAGAGGAAAGTTTAGATTGGGATTACTCTGCGGAACGACCGCCTGCGTGGCAGGAGTTGACGTCCGAGTCAGATATTGATTGGGAGATTCATTCTGTCTCGGACACTGAGGATGTTGAAGTGGGAGGAACACTCGAATTCCAGCTGCCCGCTAATGTTCCTAAACAATACGCCGATCTGGCGGAGACATTTAGCAAACAACGTTCCACTTCACTACCACCTCACAGACCATATGACTGCGCTATAGAGCTATACCCAGGCACTACCCCCTCTAGAGGGTCTCTTTATTCGTTATCCATCCCTGAGAGCGCAGCCATGCATAAATATATTGAGGAAGCTCTGGTTAATGGGTTTATTAGACCTTCCACCTCGCCTGCAGGGGCGGGTTTTTTTTTTGTTAAAAAGAAAGACGGAGGTCTCAGACCCTGTATTGATTACAGGCCCTTAAATGATATAACGGTTAAGAACAGGTACCCCCTTCCTCTTATGAACTCCGCTTTCGAGCGCCTTCAGGGGGCGTCTATTTTTACGAAACTGGACCTACGGAACGCCTATAACCTCATTCGTATTCGCGAAGGCGACGAATGGAAGACCGCTTTTAACATGCACAGCGGTCACTACGAATATTGCGTCATGCCGTTCGGGCTCACTAGCGCCCCCTCTGTGTTTCAGGCGTTGATTAACGATGTGCTGAGGGAGATGCTGGAGAAATTCGTCTCCGTGTATCTTGACGATATTTTAATATTTTCGCCCGATTTTACCACACATGTCGGTCACGTTCGTCAGGTTCTTGCTGCACTTCTCAAAGCCCAATTATTTGTAAAGGCAGAGAAGTGCGTTTTTCACACGGGCTCTGTTTCATTTTTGGGTTTCATTATTAAGGAGGGTAAGGTACAGATGGATCCGGAAAAGGTTTCCGCTGTAAAGAACTGGCCCACGCCGTCTTCCGTAAAACAGGTACAACGTTTTTTAGGTTTTGCGAATTTTTATCGGCGATTTATTCGAAATTTTAGTGCGGTAGCAGCGCCCATTACTGCGCTCACTAAGAAGAACCTTGGCAGCCAGTTCCAATGGAATTCTAAGGCAGGTTCAGCATTTTCTGAATTAAAGAGAAGGTTCACTTCCGAATCCATCTTGGTTACTCCCAACCCCTCCCTTCCCTTTGTGGTAGAGGTAGACGCCGCCGAGCTAGGCGCCGGAGCCATTCTTTCCCAATGTTCGCCACTTGACCACAAGATGCACCCCTGCGCTTATTTCTCTCGCGCCCTAACATCGGCAGAGAGGAATTATGACGTAGGGGATCGAGAATTGCTTGCGGTCAAGTTGGCTTTGGAGGAATGACGCCATTGGCTTGAAGGAGCGGAACATCCATTCACTGTCTGGACTGACCATAAGAATCTTGAGTACGTTCAGCTGGCTAAGAGGCGTAATTCACGGCAAGCTAGGTGGGCGCTGTTCTTTCTAAGATTTAATTTTATTATCACGTATCGCCCCGGGTCAAAAAACGTCAAACCTGACGCTCTCTCGCGGATTTACGACCGTTCTGAGACAGACTCAGTTCCTGAACCTATTATCGCCACTGACCTCATTGTTGCCCCGGTTATTTGGGAGGTTGAGGCAGCGGTGCAGAGAGCCTTGCGCTCAGACCCAGGTCCAGGTGGGGCACCGGCCAACTGTCTTTTCGTGCCTCCTCGTCTTAGGTCGCGGGTCCTCCAATGGGGCCACGCCTCCCAACTCACCGGGCACCCAGGGGTTCATCGAACTAGGGACTTTTTATCCCGGCGTTTCTGGTGGCCTAGTCTGGAGAGAGACGTACGCTCATTTGTCGTGGCTTGTCCGGTTTGCGCTCGCAGCAAGGCCTCTCACCTTCCCCCCTCGGGTTTTCTTCGCCCTCTACCTATTCCCACCCGTCCCTGGAGTCATATTTCCCTGGACTTCATCACGGGGTTGCCGTTATCTTCAGGCAATACTACCATTTTAGTGGTGGTCGACCGTTTTTCCAAAGCGGCCCATTTTATTGCGCTGTCCAAGCTGCCCTCGGCACCTGAGACAGCGCAACTTATGATTGACCATGTGTTTCGTCCGCATGGCCTTCCGTCGGATGTGGTGTCCGATCGCGGTCCTCAGTTTGCCGCCAAGTTTTGGCGGGCGTTTTGCTCTCTGCTGGGGGCTTCGGTTAGTTTATCTTCCGGGTTTCACCCGGAGACTAACGGCCAGACAGAGCGTACTAATCAGACTCTAGAGAATACTCTTCGCTGCCTTGCCGCATCCAAGCCTACCTCCTGGAGCCGTCACCTCGCCTCGGCGGAGTACGCTCATAACACGCTGCGTAACGCCTCCCCCGGCCTCTCCCCCTTCGAGGCTCAGCTGGGTTACCAACCACCTCTTTTTCCTGAGCTTGAGAAGGAGGTGGAGGTACCCTCCGTAGGATCGTTCGTTCGGCGGTGTCGGTCGGTTTGGAGACAAGTGCGGTCGTCTCTTATACGGGCTTCGGCTAAACAAAAAGTTGCGGCTGATAGGCATCGTCGAGCTGCACCATCCTATAGAGTGGGACAACGGGTTTGGCTTACTACTCGGGACCTTCCGTTGCGGGTCGAGTCCCGCAAACTCGCTCCTCGTTTTGTGGGTCCCTTCAAAATTATTAAAAGAATCAACCCAGTCACATTTCGACTGCAACTGCCGCGCTCAATGCGCATCCACCCCACGTTTCACGTCTCCCGTCTGAAACCGGTACTCGTAAGCCCCCTCGCCCCGGTTGAGAGACCACCTCCGCCTCCCCGACTCATAGAAGGGGGCCCGGCTTATACCGTTCGCCGCATTGTGGCCGAGAGACGTGTAGGTAGAGGGTGGCAGTTTCTTGTTGACTGGGAGGGTTATGGTCCGGAGGAACGTTGCTGGGTTCCATCGAGAAACATCCTGGACCCGCAGTTAATCACCGACTTCCGCAGAGATAAGGTTGTGGAAACGTCCGGTGCCGTTCCTTAGAGGGGGGGTCCTGTCATGGATCTGACCTTTTTTCCCTTATCTCTACGTCGCCTTATTCGTTTTTATCGTTTACCGGTAGTCTATCGGATTTTCCTGTGTTCCGTCACGGGTCTTGCTTTCACCTTGTCATTAGTGAGTTCACCTGGTAGGTATTTCCGCTCACTACTTATACCCCGCTTCCGGCCTCTCTCGTCGCTTCTATGTTATTCCACTTAGCATTCGAGCCGGTAAAGAGGTATAGGAAATTGGTTAGAAAGCTAGTCTAAAAAGAAAGGGTTTAGAAAGTAGGGTTTGTAGAAAGTAGAAAGTTTCGTTTGGCTCTCAGTTCAGAGCAAAGGCTTTCTCGTTGCTTTCGTTTTATACTCTAACTTACGAGTGCTCTTACCCAAGATAAGTTTGGGTCTTTTGAGTTCTGTTTCCTTTCATTACACTCCTATAACGGGAGTAAGATAAGCGTGTCGGCTTATTTCCTTTGTTTCACCGTTTCTACCGACGAGCGCGCTAACTGCGCTGACTCCAGTTAAAGGGGTCTTATAGTTTTGGTTTTCTTTGTTTGTTCGCTCCAACAAACGGAGTTAGATAAGCGTTATTGCTTATTCCTTTGTTTTGCTCGTTTAGCGAGCTCCTCGTTTATATTGCGAGGTTTATTGTTCTTTCATTTCTAGTTGTTTCCCCACTACGGATTATTGTCCGTTACTAGTGGTGTTCTTACGAACACTTTAAGACTGCCCAACTACTTGCACTTGGATCTCTAATATTCCCATCTCTGTTTTCTGACAGAGATCCCTCATAGAACATGGAAGCCACAGGGGAGTTTCCAGCAGTAGTTGCCAATCTTAAAGTGATCATTTCCGCTCAGGAGGTAGCCCTGGCGGACCAGAGAGAGAGTATTCGTGCCTTGCAACACTCACAGCAAGCTTTACACGAGCAGATGCATCTACAAGCTGTAGCGCTACAAGATCTGGCGGAAAGTATCCGAACTCTCTCCCTCAGGTCCGATTCTCCCCCAGTTGCTCAAGCACCTATACAGGTTATTCCTCCAACACTTACACCTGAAGCAAGGGAGCCGAGACTCCAACTCCCCTTGCGGTATAATGGAGATGCCGGAAAATGTCAGGGGTTTTTGACACAATGTCTGATTTTTTTAAAAATACAGCCCTCGCGGTTCCAGGCACAAGAGTCCAGAGTAGCCTTCATTCTCTCTCTCTTGACCGGTAATGCTCTCGCATGGGCCGACCCACTTATTAGAGCTAATTCAACTATTGTTAGTAATACGGAGCGGCTTATGGCGGAGATGGTGTCAGTGTTCGATCAAGACGTTTCTGGCAAAGAGGCTGCCATGCGTCTAACCCGTCTTCGTCAGGGCACTGACACCGTAGCCGCATTTGCTATTACTTTTCGTGCTCTTGCGGGAGTGACAGGGTGGTCCGATGAGCCTCTATGTGCTCTGTTCCTAAATGCTTTATCTGAAAACATAAAGGACGCCATTGCGGGTATCGAACCACCCGCTACATTCGGGGCTCTTGTATCTACGGCCATTCGGTTGGATAACCGGTTTAGAGAGAGAGAGAAGGAGAGGACTTATAAGGGTTTTAAACAGCACCCACCTCGTTACTCTTCCTCTCACACGCCAGCACCGGCTCACAGTCCGTTTGTTGCTCCCATTGAACAGGAGGAGTCCATGCAGGTCGATAGTTCCTCCATGCGCGAGAAAGGGGATGCTAAGTCCCGTGAATGGCGGTGTAGTTATTGTAAGAGGAAGGGCCATTTAAGGGACCACTGTCCCAAACTTGTGGGAAAAGGGTAGTCCCGCTAGTGGAACCGAGTCGCATAGCGGGACTAGAATTAAATTACCCTCGGACCTTCCTGTCGGTCTATTTGCGCTGGAACGACCACCAGATTTCCTGCAAAGCGTTCATTGACTCAGGGGCAGTTGAGTGCCTCGTTGATTCCAACTGGGTTAAATCCCATAAAATTCCCACCCACCCTCTATCTCTACCTCGCCTAGTCACGGCTCTAGATGGCCGTCCCCTAGGCACTGGCACTATCTCCCGGGTTACCGCCGCTATACGCATGCGCGTTCCGTTTCGGAAACATACGGAGGAGATTAAGTTTTTTTTAGTGGAATCCCCAGTTTATCCACTGGTTTTGGGTCATTCCTGGCTCACTCGCCATAACCCACACATTAATTGGGGGGGGGCGGGTCCCGTTATTCAGAAATGGAGTCCCAGATGCAAACGCCACTGTTATGTCGCCAGTCATTTTTTGTTGAGAGAAGGGGGTAAGGATTATGCACAGTCTGACTCAGAGAGTGAGGATAATTACGCTAGTAACCAGCAGTCCTCTCATGTCCCCTCCGAGAATGGAGAGGAAAGTTTAGACTGGGATTACTCTGCGGAACGACCGCCTGCGTGGCAGGAGTTGACGTCCGAGTCAGATATTGATTGGGAGATTCATTCTGTCTCGGACACTGAGGATGTTGAAGTGGGAGGAACACTCGAATTCCAGCTGCCCGCTAATGTTCCTAAACAATACGCCGATCTGGCGGAGACATTTAGCAAACAACGTTCCACTTCACTACCACCTCACAGACCATATGACTGCGCTATAGAGCTATACCCAGGCACTACCCCCTCTAGAGGGTCTCTTTATTCGTTATCCATCCCTGAGAGCGCAGCCATGCATAAATATATTGAGGAAGCTCTGGTTAATGGGTTTATTAGACCTTCCACCTCGCCTGCAGGGGCGGGTTTTTTTTTTGTTAAAAAGAAAGACGGAGGTCTCAGACCCTGTATTGATTACAGGCCCTTAAATGATATAACGGTTAAGAACAGGTACCCCCTTCCTCTTATGAACTCCGCTTTCGAGCGCCTTCAGGGGGCGTCTATTTTTACGAAACTGGACCTACGGAACGCCTATAACCTCATTCGTATTCGCGAAGGCGACGAATGGAAGACCGCTTTTAACATGCACAGCGGTCACTACGAATATTGCGTCATGCCGTTCGGGCTCACTAGCGCCCCCTCTGTGTTTCAGGCGTTGATTAACGATGTGCTGAGGGAGATGCTGGAGAAATTCGTCTCCGTGTATCTTGACGATATTTTAATATTTTCGCCCGATTTTACCACACATGTCGGTCACGTTCGTCAGGTTCTTGCTGCACTTCTCAAAGCCCAATTATTTGTAAAGGCAGAGAAGTGCGTTTTTCACACGGGCTCTGTTTCATTTTTGGGTTTCATTATTAAGGAGGGTAAGGTACAGATGGATCCGGAAAAGGTTTCCGCTGTAAAGAACTGGCCCACGCCGTCTTCCGTAAAACAGGTACAACGTTTTTTAGGTTTTGCGAATTTTTATCGGCGATTTATTCGAAATTTTAGTGCGGTAGCAGCGCCCATTACTGCGCTCACTAAGAAGAACCTTGGCAGCCAGTTCCAATGGAATTCTAAGGCAGGTTCAGCATTTTCTGAATTAAAGAGAAGGTTCACTTCCGAATCCATCTTGGTTACTCCCAACCCCTCCCTTCCCTTTGTGGTAGAGGTAGACGCCGCCGAGCTAGGCGCCGGAGCCATTCTTTCCCAATGTTCGCCACTTGACCACAAGATGCACCCCTGCGCTTATTTCTCTCGCGCCCTAACATCGGCAGAGAGGAATTATGACGTAGGGGATCGAGAATTGCTTGCGGTCAAGTTGGCTTTGGAGGAATGGCGCCATTGGCTTGAAGGAGCGGAACATCCATTCACTGTCTGGACTGACCATAAGAATCTTGAGTACGTTCAGCTGGCTAAGAGGCGTAATTCACGGCAAGCTAGGTGGGCGCTGTTCTTTCTAAGATTTAATTTTATTATCACGTATCGCCCCGGGTCAAAAAACGTCAAACCTGACGCTCTCTCGCGGATTTACGACCGTTCTGAGACAGACTCAGTTCCTGAACCTATTATCGCCACTGACCTCATTGTTGCCCCGGTTATTTGGGAGGTTGAGGCAGCGGTGCAGAGAGCCTTGCGCTCAGACCCAGGTCCAGGTGGGGCACCGGCCAACTGTCTTTTCGTGCCTCCTCGTCTTAGGTCGCGGGTCCTCCAATGGGGCCACGCCTCCCAACTCACCGGGCACCCAGGGGTTCATCGAACTAGGGACTTTTTATCCCGGCGTTTCTGGTGGCCTAGTCTGGAGAGAGACGTACGCTCATTTGTCGTGGCTTGTCCGGTTTGCGCTCGCAGCAAGGCCTCTCACCTTCCCCCCTCGGGTTTTCTTCGCCCTCTACCTATTCCCACCCGTCCCTGGAGTCATATTTCCCTGGACTTCATCACGGGGTTGCTGTTATCTTCAGGCAATACTACCATTTTAGTGGTGGTCGACCGTTTTTCCAAAGCGGCCCATTTTATTGCGCTGTCCAAGCTGCCCTCGGCACCTGAGACAGCGCAACTTATGATTGACCATGTGTTTCGTCCGCATGGCCTTCCGTCGGATGTGGTGTCCGATCGCGGTCCTCAGTTTGCCGCCAAGTTTTGGCGGGCGTTTTGCTCTCTGCTGGGGGCTTCGGTTAGTTTATCTTCCGGGTTTCACCCGGAGACTAACGGCCAGACAGAGCGTACTAATCAGACTCTAGAGAATACTCTTCGCTGCCTTGCCGCATCCAAGCCTACCTCCTGGAGCCGTCACCTCGCCTCGGCGGAGTACGCTCATAACACGCTGCGTAACGCCTCCCCCGGCCTCTCCCCCTTCGAGGCTCAGCTGGGTTACCAACCACCTCTTTTTCCTGAGCTTGAGAAGGAGGTGGAGGTACCCTCCGTAGGATCGTTCGTTCGGCGGTGTCGGTCGGTTTGGAGACAAGTGCGGTCGTCTCTTATACGGGCTTCGGCTAAACAAAAAGTTGCGGCTGATAGGCATCGTCGAGCTGCACCATCCTATAGAGTGGGACAACGGGTTTGGCTTACTACTCGGGACCTTCCGTTGCGGGTCGAGTCCCGCAAACTCGCTCCTCGTTTTGTGGGTCCCTTCAAAATTATTAAAAGAATCAACCCAGTCACATTTCGACTGCAACTGCCGCGCTCAATGCGCATCCACCCCACGTTTCACGTCTCCCGTCTGAAACCGGTACTCGTAAGCCCCCTCGCCCCGGTTGAGAGACCACCTCCGCCTCCCCGACTCATAGAAGGGGGCCCGGCTTATACCGTTCGCCGCATTGTGGCCGAGAGACGTGTAGGTAGAGGGTGGCAGTTTCTTGTTGACTGGGAGGGTTATGGTCCGGAGGAACGTTGCTGGGTTCCATCGAGAAACATCCTGGACCCGCAGTTAATCACCGACTTCCGCAGAGATAAGGTTGTGGAAACGTCCGGTGCCGTTCCTTAGAGGGGGGGTCCTGTCATGGATCTGACCTTTTTTCCCTTATCTCTACGTCGCCTTATTCGTTTTTATCGTTTACCGGTAGTCTATCGGATTTTCCTGTGTTCCGTCACGGGTCTTGCTTTCACCTTGTCATTAGTGAGTTCACCTGGTAGGTATTTCCGCTCACTACTTATACCCCGCTTCCGGCCTCTCTCGTCGCTTCTATGTTATTCCACTTAGCATTCGAGCCGGTAAAGAGGTATAGGAAATTGGTTAGAAAGCTAGTCTAAAAAGAAAGGGTTTAGAAAGTAGGGTTTGTAGAAAGTAGAAAGTTTCGTTTGGCTCTCAGTTCAGAGCAAAGGCTTTCTCGTTGCTTTCGTTTTATACTCTAACTTACGAGTGCTCTTACCCAAGATAAGTTTGGGTCTTTTGAGTTCTGTTTCCTTTCATTACACTCCTATAACGGGAGTAAGATAAGCGTGTCGGCTTATTTCCTTTGTTTCACCGTTTCTACCGACGAGCGCGCTAACTGCGCTGACTCCAGTTAAAGGGGTCTTATAGTTTTGGTTTTCTTTGTTTGTTCGCTCCAACAAACGGAGTTAGATAAGCGTTATTGCTTATTCCTTTGTTTTGCTCGTTTAGCGAGCTCCTCGTTTATATTGCGAGGTTTATTGTTCTTTCATTTCTAGTTGTTTCCCCACTACGGATTATTGTCCGTTACTAGTGGTGTTCTTACGAACACTTTAAGACTGCCCAACTACTTGCACTTGGATCTCTAATATTCCCATCTCTGTTTTCTGACAGAGATCCCTCATAGAACATGGAAGCCACAGGGGAGTTTCCAGCAGTAGTTGCCAATCTTAAAGTGATCATTTCCGCTCAGGAGGTAGCCCTGGCGGACCAGAGAGAGAGTATTCGTGCCTTGCAACACTCACAGCAAGCTTTACACGAGCAGATGCATCTACAAGCTGTAGCGCTACAAGATCTGGCGGAAAGTATCCGAACTCTCTCCCTCAGGTCCGATTCTCCCCCAGTTGCTCAAGCACCTATACAGGTTATTCCTCCAACACTTACACCTGAAGCAAGGGAGCCGAGACTCCAACTCCCCTTGCGGTATAATGGAGATGCCGGAAAATGTCAGGGGTTTTTGACACAATGTCTGATTTTTTTAAAAATACAGCCCTCGCGGTTCCAGGCACAAGAGTCCAGAGTAGCCTTCATTCTCTCTCTCTTGACCGGTAATGCTCTCGCATGGGCCGACCCACTTATTAGAGCTAATTCAACTATTGTTAGTAATACGGAGCGGCTTATGGCGGAGATGGTGTCAGTGTTCGATCAAGACGTTTCTGGCAAAGAGGCTGCCATGCGTCTAACCCGTCTTCGTCAGGGCACTGACACCGTAGCCGCATTTGCTATTACTTTTCGTGCTCTTGCGGGAGTGACAGGGTGGTCCGATGAGCCTCTATGTGCTCTGTTCCTAAATGCTTTATCTGAAAACATAAAGGACGCCATTGCGGGTATCGAACCACCCGCTACATTCGGGGCTCTTGTATCTATGGCCATTCGGTTGGATAACCGGTTTAGAGAGAGAGAGAAGGAGAGGACTTATAAGGGTTTTAAACAGCACCCACCTCGTTACTCTTCCTCTCACACGCCAGCACCGGCTCACAGTCCGTTTGTTGCTCCCATTGAACAGGAGGAGTCCATGCAGGTCGATAGTTCCTCCATGCGCGAGAAAGGGGATGCTAAGTCCCGTGAATGGCGGTGTAGTTATTGTAAGAGGAAGGGCCATTTAAGGGACCACTGTCCCAAACTTGTGGGAAAAGGGTAGTCCCGCTAGTGGAACCGAGTCGCATAGCGGGACTAGAATTAAATTATCCTCGGACCTTCCTGTCGGTCTATTTGCGCTGGAACGACCGCCAGATTTCCTGCAAAGCGTTCATTGACTCAGGGGCAGTTGAGTGCCTCGTTGATTCCAACTGGGTTAAATCCCATAAAATTCCCACCCACCCTCTATCTCTACCTCGCCTAGTCACGGCTCTAGATGGCCGTCCCCTAGGCACTGGCACTATCTCCCGGGTTACCGCCGCTATACGCATGCGCGTTCCGTTTCGGAAACATACGGAGGAGATTAAGTTTTTTTTAGTGGAATCCCCAGTTTATCCACTGGTTTTGGGTCATTCCTGGCTCACTCGCCATAACCCACACATTAATTGGGGGGGGGCGGGTCCCGTTATTCAGAAATGGAGTCCCAGATGCAAACGCCACTGTTATGTCGCCAGTCATTTTTTGTTGAGAGAAGGGGGTAAGGATTATGTACAGTCTGACTCAGAGAGTGAGGATAATTACGCTAGTAACCAGCAGTCCTCTCATGTCCCCTCCGAGAATGGAGAGGAAAGTTTAGACTGGGATTACTCTGCGGAACGACCGCCTGCGTGGCAGGAGTTGACGTCCGAGTCAGATATTGATTGGGAGATTCATTCTGTCTCGGACACTGAGGATGTTGAAGTGGGAGGAACACTCGAATTCCAGCTGCCCGCTAATGTTCCTAAACAATACGCCGATCTGGCGGAGACATTTAGCAAACAACGTTCCACTTCACTACCACCTCACAGACCATATGACTGCGCTATAGAGCTATACCCAGGCACTACCCCCTCTAGAGGGTCTCTTTATTCGTTATCCATCCCTGAGAGCGCAGCCATGCATAAATATATTGAGGAAGCTCTGGTTAATGGGTTTATTAGACCTTCCACCTCGCCTGCAGGGGCGGGTTTTTTTTTTGTTAAAAAGAAAGACGGAGGTCTCAGACCCTGTATTGATTACAGGCCCTTAAATGATATAACGGTTAAGAACAGGTACCCCCTTCCTCTTATGAACTCCGCTTTCGAGCGCCTTCAGGGGGCGTCTATTTTTACGAAACTGGACCTACGGAACGCCTATAACCTCATTCGTATTCGCGAAGGCGACGAATGGAAGACCGCTTTTAACATGCACAGCGGTCACTACGAATATTGCGTCATGCCGTTCGGGCTCACTAGCGCCCCCTCTGTGTTTCAGGCGTTGATTAACGATGTGCTGAGGGAGATGCTGGAGAAATTCGTCTCCGTGTATCTTGACGATATTTTAATATTTTCGCCCGATTTTACCACACATGTCGGTCACGTTCGTCAGGTTCTTGCTGCACTTCTCAAAGCCCAATTATTTGTAAAGGCAGAGAAGTGCGTTTTTCACACGGGCTCTGTTTCATTTTTGGGTTTCATTATTAAGGAGGGTAAGGTACAGATGGATCCGGAAAAGGTTTCCGCTGTAAAGAACTGGCCCACGCCGTCTTCCGTAAAACAGGTACAACGTTTTTTAGGTTTTGCGAATTTTTATCGGCGATTTATTCGAAATTTTAGTGCGGTAGCAGCGCCCATTACTGCGCTCACTAAGAAGAACCTTGGCAGCCAGTTCCAATGGAATTCTAAGGCAGGTTCAGCATTTTCTGAATTAAAGAGAAGGTTCACTTCCGAATCCATCTTGGTTACTCCCAACCCCTCCCTTCCCTTTGTGGTAGAGGTAGATAGACGCCGCCGAGCTAGGCGCCGGAGCCATTCTTTCCCAATGTTCGCCACTTGACCACAAGATGCACCCCTGCGCTTATTTCTCTCGCGCCCTAACATCGGCAGAGAGGAATTATGACGTAGGGGATCGAGAATTGCTTGCGGTCAAGTTGGCTTTGGAGGAATGGCGCCATTGGCTTGAAGGAGCGGAACATCCATTCACTGTCTGGACTGACCATAAGAATCTTGAGTACGTTCAGCTGGCTAAGAGGCGTAATTCACGGCAAGCTAGGTGGGCGCTGTTCTTTCTAAGATTTAATTTTATTATCACGTATCGCCCCGGGTCAAAAAACGTCAAACCTGACGCTCTCTCGCGGATTTACGACCGTTCTGAGACAGACTCAGTTCCTGAACCTATTATCGCCACTGACCTCATTGTTGCCCCGGTTATTTGGGAGGTTGAGGCAGCGGTGCAGAGAGCCTTGCGCTCAGACCCAGGTCCAGGTGGGGCACCGGCCAACTGTCTTTTCGTGCCTCCTCGTCTTAGGTCGCGGGTCCTCCAATGGGGCCACGCCTCCCAACTCACCGGGCACCCAGGGGTTCATCGAACTAGGGACTTTTTATCCCGGCGTTTCTGGTGGCCTAGTCTGGAGAGAGACGTACGCTCATTTGTCGTGGCTTGTCCGGTTTGCGCTCGCAGCAAGGCCTCTCACCTTCCCCCCTCGGGTTTTCTTCGCCCTCTACCTATTCCCACCCGTCCCTGGAGTCATATTTCCCTGGACTTCATCACGGGGTTGCTGTTATCTTCAGGCAATACTACCATTTTAGTGGTGGTCGACCGTTTTTCCAAAGCGGCCCATTTTATTGCGCTGTCCAAGCTGCCCTCGGCACCTGAGACAGCGCAACTTATGATTGACCATGTGTTTCGTCCGCATGGCCTTCCGTCGGATGTGGTGTCCGATCGCGGTCCTCAGTTTGCCGCCAAGTTTTGGCGGGCGTTTTGCTCTCTGCTGGGGGCTTCGGTTAGTTTATCTTCCGGGTTTCACCCGGAGACTAACGGCCAGACAGAGCGTACTAATCAGACTCTAGAGAATACTCTTCGCTGCCTTGCCGCATCCAAGCCTACCTCCTGGAGCCGTCACCTCGCCTCGGCGGAGTACGCTCATAACACGCTGCGTAACGCCTCCCCCGGCCTCTCCCCCTTCGAGGCTCAGCTGGGTTACCAACCACCTCTTTTTCCTGAGCTTGAGAAGGAGGTGGAGGTACCCTCCGTAGGATCGTTCGTTCGGCGGTGTCGGTCGGTTTGGAGACAAGTGCGGTCGTCTCTTATACGGGCTTCGGCTAAACAAAAAGTTGCGGCTGATAGGCATCGTCGAGCTGCACCATCCTATAGAGTGGGACAACGGGTTTGGCTTACTACTCGGGACCTTCCGTTGCGGGTCGAGTCCCGCAAACTCGCTCCTCGTTTTGTGGGTCCCTTCAAAATTATTAAAAGAATCAACCCAGTCACATTTCGACTGCAACTGCCGCGCTCAATGCGCATCCACCCCACGTTTCACGTCTCCCGTCTGAAACCGGTACTCGTAAGCCCCCTCGCCCCGGTTGAGAGACCACCTCCGCCTCCCCGACTCATAGAAGGGGGCCCGGCTTATACCGTTCGCCGCATTGTGGCCGAGAGACGTGTAGGTAGAGGGTGGCAGTTTCTTGTTGACTGGGAGGGTTATGGTCCGGAGGAACGTTGCTGGGTTCCATCGAGAAACATCCTGGACCCGCAGTTAATCACCGACTTCCGCAGAGATAAGGTTGTGGAAACGTCCGGTGCCGTTCCTTAGAGGGGGGGTCCTGTCATGGATCTGACCTTTTTTCCCTTATCTCTACGTCGCCTTATTCGTTTTTATCGTTTACCGGTAGTCTATCGGATTTTCCTGTGTTCCGTCACGGGTCTTGCTTTCACCTTGTCATTAGTGAGTTCACCTGGTAGGTATTTCCGCTCACTACTTATACCCCGCTTCCGGCCTCTCTCGTCGCTTCTATGTTATTCCACTTAGCATTCGAGCCGGTAAAGAGGTATAGGAAATTGGTTAGAAAGCTAGTCTAAAAAGAAAGGGTTTAGAAAGTAGGGTTTGTAGAAAGTAGAAAGTTTCGTTTGGCTCTCAGTTCAGAGCAAAGGCTTTCTCGTTGCTTTCGTTTTATACTCTAACTTACGAGTGCTCTTACCCAAGATAAGTTTGGGTCTTTTGAGTTCTGTTTCCTTTCATTACACTCCTATAACGGGAGTAAGATAAGCGTGTCGGCTTATTTCCTTTGTTTCACCGTTTCTACCGACGAGCGCGCTAACTGCGCTGACTCCAGTTAAAGGGGTCTTATAGTTTTGGTTTTCTTTGTTTGTTCGCTCCAACAAACGGAGTTAGATAAGCGTTATTGCTTATTCCTTTGTTTTGCTCGTTTAGCGAGCTCCTCGTTTATATTGCGAGGTTTATTGTTCTTTCATTTCTAGTTGTTTCCCCACTACGGATTATTGTCCGTTACTAGTGGTGTTCTTACGAACACTTTAAGACTGCCCAACTACTTGCACTTGGATCTCTAATATTCCCATCTCTGTTTTCTGACAGAGATCCCTCATAGAACATGGAAGCCACAGGGGAGTTTCCAGCAGTAGTTGCCAATCTTAAAGTGATCATTTCCGCTCAGGAGGTAGCCCTGGCGGACCAGAGAGAGAGTATTCGTGCCTTGCAACACTCACAGCAAGCTTTACACGAGCAGATGCATCTACAAGCTGTAGCGCTACAAGATCTGGCGGAAAGTATCCGAACTCTCTCCCTCAGGTCCGATTCTCCCCCAGTTGCTCAAGCACCTATACAGGTTATTCCTCCAACACTTACACCTGAAGCAAGGGAGCCGAGACTCCAACTCCCCTTGCGGTATAATGGAGATGCCGGAAAATGTCAGGGGTTTTTGACACAATGTCTGATTTTTTTAAAAATACAGCCCTCGCGGTTCCAGGCACAAGAGTCCAGAGTAGCCTTCATTCTCTCTCTCTTGACCGGTAATGCTCTCGCATGGGCCGACCCACTTATTAGAGCTAATTCAACTATTGTTAGTAATACGGAGCGGCTTATGGCGGAGATGGTGTCAGTGTTCGATCAAGACGTTTCTGGCAAAGAGGCTGCCATGCGTCTAACCCGTCTTCGTCAGGGCACTGACACCGTAGCCGCATTTGCTATTACTTTTCGTGCTCTTGCGGGAGTGACAGGGTGGTCCGATGAGCCTCTATGTGCTCTGTTCCTAAATGCTTTATCTGAAAACATAAAGGACGCCATTGCGGGTATCGAACCACCCGCTACATTCGGGGCTCTTGTATCTATGGCCATTCGGTTGGATAACCGGTTTAGAGAGAGAGAGAAGGAGAGGACTTATAAGGGTTTTAAACAGCACCCACCTCGTTACTCTTCCTCTCACACGCCAGCACCGGCTCACAGTCCGTTTGTTGCTCCCATTGAACAGGAGGAGTCCATGCAGGTCGATAGTTCCTCCATGCGCGAGAAAGGGGATGCTAAGTCCCGTGAATGGCGGTGTAGTTATTGTAAGAGGAAGGGCCATTTAAGGGACCACTGTCCCAAACTTGTGGGAAAAGGGTAGTCCCGCTAGTGGAACCGAGTCGCATAGCGGGACTAGAATTAAATTATCCTCGGACCTTCCTGTCGGTCTATTTGCGCTGGAACGACCGCCAGATTTCCTGCAAAGCGTTCATTGACTCAGGGGCAGTTGAGTGCCTCGTTGATTCCAACTGGGTTAAATCCCATAAAATTCCCACCCACCCTCTATCTCTACCTCGCCTAGTCACGGCTCTAGATGGCCGTCCCCTAGGCACTGGCACTATCTCCCGGGTTACCGCCGCTATACGCATGCGCGTTCCGTTTCGGAAACATACGGAGGAGATTAAGTTTTTTTTAGTGGAATCCCCAGTTTATCCACTGGTTTTGGGTCATTCCTGGCTCACTCGCCATAACCCACACATTAATTGGGGGGGGGCGGGTCCCGTTATTCAGAAATGGAGTCCCAGATGCAAACGCCACTGTTATGTCGCCAGTCATTTTTTGTTGAGAGAAGGGGGTAAGGATTATGTACAGTCTGACTCAGAGAGTGAGGATAATTACGCTAGTAACCAGCAGTCCTCTCATGTCCCCTCCGAGAATGGAGAGGAAAGTTTAGACTGGGATTACTCTGCGGAACGACCGCCTGCGTGGCAGGAGTTGACGTCCGAGTCAGATATTGATTGGGAGATTCATTCTGTCTCGGACACTGAGGATGTTGAAGTGGGAGGAACACTCGAATTCCAGCTGCCCGCTAATGTTCCTAAACAATACGCCGATCTGGCGGAGACATTTAGCAAACAACGTTCCACTTCACTACCACCTCACAGACCATATGACTGCGCTATAGAGCTATACCCAGGCACTACCCCCTCTAGAGGGTCTCTTTATTCGTTATCCATCCCTGAGAGCGCAGCCATGCATAAATATATTGAGGAAGCTCTGGTTAATGGGTTTATTAGACCTTCCACCTCGCCTGCAGGGGCGGGTTTTTTTTTTGTTAAAAAGAAAGACGGAGGTCTCAGACCCTGTATTGATTACAGGCCCTTAAATGATATAACGGTTAAGAACAGGTACCCCCTTCCTCTTATGAACTCCGCTTTCGAGCGCCTTCAGGGGGCGTCTATTTTTACGAAACTGGACCTACGGAACGCCTATAACCTCATTCGTATTCGCGAAGGCGACGAATGGAAGACCGCTTTTAACATGCACAGCGGTCACTACGAATATTGCGTCATGCCGTTCGGGCTCACTAGCGCCCCCTCTGTGTTTCAGGCGTTGATTAACGATGTGCTGAGGGAGATGCTGGAGAAATTCGTCTCCGTGTATCTTGACGATATTTTAATATTTTCGCCCGATTTTACCACACATGTCGGTCACGTTCGTCAGGTTCTTGCTGCACTTCTCAAAGCCCAATTATTTGTAAAGGCAGAGAAGTGCGTTTTTCACACGGGCTCTGTTTCATTTTTGGGTTTCATTATTAAGGAGGGTAAGGTACAGATGGATCCGGAAAAGGTTTCCGCTGTAAAGAACTGGCCCACGCCGTCTTCCGTAAAACAGGTACAACGTTTTTTAGGTTTTGCGAATTTTTATCGGCGATTTATTCGAAATTTTAGTGCGGTAGCAGCGCCCATTACTGCGCTCACTAAGAAGAACCTTGGCAGCCAGTTCCAATGGAATTCTAAGGCAGGTTCAGCATTTTCTGAATTAAAGAGAAGGTTCACTTCCGAATCCATCTTGGTTACTCCCAACCCCTCCCTTCCCTTTGTGGTAGAGGTAGACGCCGCCGAGCTAGGCGCCGGAGCCATTCTTTCCCAATGTTCGCCACTTGACCACAAGATGCACCCCTGCGCTTATTTCTCTCGCGCCCTAACATCGGCAGAGAGGAATTATGACGTAGGGGATCGAGAATTGCTTGCGGTCAAGTTGGCTTTGGAGGAATGGCGCCATTGGCTTGAAGGAGCGGAACATCCATTCACTGTCTGGACTGACCATAAGAATCTTGAGTACGTTCAGCTGGCTAAGAGGCGTAATTCACGGCAAGCTAGGTGGGCGCTGTTCTTTCTAAGATTTAATTTTATTATCACGTATCGCCCCGGGTCAAAAAACGTCAAACCTGACGCTCTCTCGCGGATTTACGACCGTTCTGAGACAGACTCAGTTCCTGAACCTATTATCGCCACTGACCTCATTGTTGCCCCGGTTATTTGGGAGGTTGAGGCAGCGGTGCAGAGAGCCTTGCGCTCAGACCCAGGTCCAGGTGGGGCACCGGCCAACTGTCTTTTCGTGCCTCCTCGTCTTAGGTCGCGGGTCCTCCAATGGGGCCACGCCTCCCAACTCACCGGGCACCCAGGGGTTCATCGAACTAGGGACTTTTTATCCCGGCGTTTCTGGTGGCCTAGTCTGGAGAGAGACGTACGCTCATTTGTCGTGGCTTGTCCGGTTTGCGCTCGCAGCAAGGCCTCTCACCTTCCCCCCTCGGGTTTTCTTCGCCCTCTACCTATTCCCACCCGTCCCTGGAGTCATATTTCCCTGGACTTCATCACGGGGTTGCTGTTATCTTCAGGCAATACTACCATTTTAGTGGTGGTCGACCGTTTTTCCAAAGCGGCCCATTTTATTGCGCTGTCCAAGCTGCCCTCGGCACCTGAGACAGCGCAACTTATGATTGACCATGTGTTTCGTCCGCATGGCCTTCCGTCGGATGTGGTGTCCGATCGCGGTCCTCAGTTTGCCGCCAAGTTTTGGCGGGCGTTTTGCTCTCTGCTGGGGGCTTCGGTTAGTTTATCTTCCGGGTTTCACCCGGAGACTAACGGCCAGACAGAGCGTACTAATCAGACTCTAGAGAATACTCTTCGCTGCCTTGCCGCATCCAAGCCTACCTCCTGGAGCCGTCACCTCGCCTCGGCGGAGTACGCTCATAACACGCTGCGTAACGCCTCCCCCGGCCTCTCCCCCTTCGAGGCTCAGCTGGGTTACCAACCACCTCTTTTTCCTGAGCTTGAGAAGGAGGTGGAGGTACCCTCCGTAGGATCGTTCGTTCGGCGGTGTGTCGGTCGGTTTGGAGACAAGTGCGGTCGTCTCTTATACGGGCTTCGGCTAAACAAAAAGTTGCGGCTGATAGGCATCGTCGAGCTGCACCATCCTATAGAGTGGGACAACGGGTTTGGCTTACTACTCGGGACCTTCCGTTGCGGGTCGAGTCCCGCAAACTCGCTCCTCGTTTTGTGGGTCCCTTCAAAATTATTAAAAGAATCAACCCAGTCACATTTCGACTGCAACTGCCGCGCTCAATGCGCATCCACCCCACGTTTCACGTCTCCCGTCTGAAACCGGTACTCGTAAGCCCCCTCGCCCCGGTTGAGAGACCACCTCCGCCTCCCCGACTCATAGAAGGGGGCCCGGCTTATACCGTTCGCCGCATTGTGGCCGAGAGACGTGTAGGTAGAGGGTGGCAGTTTCTTGTTGACTGGGAGGGTTATGGTCCGGAGGAACGTTGCTGGGTTCCATCGAGAAACATCCTGGACCCGCAGTTAATCACCGACTTCCGCAGAGATAAGGTTGTGGAAACGTCCGGTGCCGTTCCTTAGAGGGGGGGTCCTGTCATGGATCTGACCTTTTTTCCCTTATCTCTACGTCGCCTTATTCGTTTTTATCGTTTACCGGTAGTCTATCGGATTTTCCTGTGTTCCGTCACGGGTCTTGCTTTCACCTTGTCATTAGTGAGTTCACCTGGTAGGTATTTCCGCTCACTACTTATACCCCGCTTCCGGCCTCTCTCGTCGCTTCTATGTTATTCCACTTAGCATTCGAGCCGGTAAAGAGGTATAGGAAATTGGTTAGAAAGCTAGTCTAAAAAGAAAGGGTTTAGAAAGTAGGGTTTGTAGAAAGTAGAAAGTTTCGTTTGGCTCTCAGTTCAGAGCAAAGGCTTTCTCGTTGCTTTCGTTTTATACTCTAACTTACGAGTGCTCTTACCCAAGATAAGTTTGGGTCTTTTGAGTTCTGTTTCCTTTCATTACACTCCTATAACGGGAGTAAGATAAGCGTGTCGGCTTATTTCCTTTGTTTCACCGTTTCTACCGACGAGCGCGCTAACTGCGCTGACTCCAGTTAAAGGGGTCTTATAGTTTTGGTTTTCTTTGTTTGTTCGCTCCAACAAACGGAGTTAGATAAGCGTTATTGCTTATTCCTTTGTTTTGCTCGTTTAGCGAGCTCCTCGTTTATATTGCGAGGTTTATTGTTCTTTCATTTCTAGTTGTTTCCCCACTACGGATTATTGTCCGTTACTAGTGGTGTTCTTACGAACACTTTAAGACTGCCCAACTACTTGCACTTGGATCTCTAATATTCCCATCTCTGTTTTCTGACAGAGATCCCTCATAAACACGTAGTACATGGTGTTTGGTAAATAAGAAAACTTAAACGGAGAACGCAGTAACATATGTGAGGTGTTCACACAGCACCGGACTTTTGAACGTTTGGAGGCTAACGTTATAGCCAGCTTGTAACCAGTCACACAATATGCTGCTTTGCGGCGGCAAGCCAATGAAAGTTATTCGGTTTCATCTCATTTTACTCGAAAAATGTCTTGGCTTTCATTATCTGCGTGTCTTGATGTCAAATTCAATGTGAAACTATAGTTTTGTAGCATTTAAACGTAATATGACAAGCTAACACCAGAGTTTTGTTTTTCGGTTATGAAACCCAGCCAAGTTTCTCTCCAGTAGCCTTAATGCAACTTTCGTGGCTGAACTTTGAAGGGGTTTTTCTCAAAAACATGGTTTGATTGCATTCCAAATATAATGGGACATAACTCGCTTGATATTTGGAATAGAGAGATCATTTTGGTATCATTAGAAAGCTTATACACCCTCCTTCAGGTAGTATATAAGCCCAACATGTTACATATTTAGTGCGGATTCGCAAACTTTGCTACATGCGGCCCCAGGTCCGATAAATTTGTTATGGTCAGTAGCTATTATACTAGCTAGCTATTTTTATTTATCCTGTGTGTAACTGCTTGGTTTTGAACAAAAGTCACCCATAACTTTATTAAACAACAGGAATTTTGACCAATCTTTTTCATGCAGTGTTTCCCAATTCTTTACTTTTAAACACATGCACCCTTGTACACTTGCACACCTTGAGTGCACACCTTTTCTACGTCACCAAAGGTCCGATAGAGCAGCGGTTCTCAAACTGTAGTCTGTGGACCACTGGTGGTCCGCGAGGGTACTGCAGGTGGTCCGTAGAAAAAAAAATGAATGAACGTGAATGTGTTTACTCACTATCTTGCAATAGAGGCCTGTCACATAGAACTAGAACTGTCGTTACCAATGGTTACAGGGACGCGCCGCCATTTTGGAGGGCCAACCCTAACAGAGACGCTTAACGTTACCACTGAACTAGTAGTGTTCGCTACTCCATGAAACGAGTTTCATGCTAACGCTACTATGATTGCTGTCCTACAATGACGAACTTCTGCACTGCGTACTGATGTGCGAATAAAACTGAGAAAAGGCGAAAATGTCCTTTTACATGATAATCTGAGTACTCACCATAGTAGCTAAACTACCAGGCAGGGTGAACAAACTAAATTTTACGACCGAAAGAAGAGACTGGTGGTTGAAAGCAGTGAGGAGTGAGCTGGATTTAGACAGCAACCAGGCTCGGATCGTTACAGCATAGGCTCGGATCATTAATGGTAAATTCTGTTTTATGAACAAATTATAAAGTTAGCCAGTTAATATATACATAACTAGCTGGCCTAATGTACATTATCTTAATGTCAGAAAGTTAAAAGTGAATTAATCGCTTGGTTTAGCTAACGTTAGTAGCTATATAATTTGTGTGATCGACTGCTACGCCTGCGAAACATTAATGTTAACCTAATGCAATACGTCAAGCATATTGTGAACATCAAAACAGTGTTCATTTGAACTATTATTACATTGCTAGGGGTGCTACGTTGTACGATGTCTCACAAATGGATTGTATAAACTGTAAACATTAGCTACCTGTGCTGGCCAGGCAGGGTTCGAGCAATATGAGAATCCAGAAGAGGGCGAAAATAAAATGTAACGTTACGATATTAAGCACCAAATAACTGTGATGGATTGGCGGCCTGTCCAGGGTGTATTCCTGCCTCTCGCCCAATGCATGCTGGGATAGGCTCCAGCACCCCCCGTGACCCTGAATAGGAATAAGCGGGTTGATGGATGATGATGATGATGATGATAACAATGTATTTGAAAGTAATAATGAAAGTAACGGTAAATGTACTTTATGTGTTGAACTGATTTGCCTTTTATGGTGTCTACAACTGAAGTTCCCTATCGGGAAAAAAAGTTATTATATTCTATCCATCGAGCTAAAATGTTTGATTGCTGAAGTAGGCTACTGTAGCCTACCGTTAATACTTTAACATGTAAAGTATCACTTTGCTCCCATATTAACTGCACAAGCACTTTACTTACCAAGATGGTATACTCCGAAGCAGGATTACTGAGTTAGTACTAGCTGGACAACTCAATAAAACCCAGAACAGCTCTTTTTACTTCAGTCCATGCATGTTCCAGATTTGGGAGGGTTCCGGGGTTTACTCTGTAATTAATCTGGCTTCGTACGTATACCCCCCCCCAATACTCCTTATAATATTTGTTTATGTTGGTATTATTAGAATAGAATATAATAACTTTAATTTCCCGCTAGGGAACTTCAGTTGTAGTACCAGCTACAACTGAAGGAGGGGGTGCAATCACCTTAGACTTTACAGCCGTGGGTTCGTAACAATATATGTACTTATTTTTGCGGTTTGCATATGAGGTGGTCCGCGAAAATCCTTGATAATAAAAAGTGGTCCGCATAAACAAAAAGTTTGAGAACCCCTGCGATAGAGGACCTGCTGAAGGAGGACCTTAGGGCTTCGGCCAAGAATTGGGATGCAGCCTCTGACTGTGGTCACTAGAAAAGTAGAAATTAACCATAATGCTTTGCAAACTGATGCAGGGTTTTAATAAAGTTTTTTTTTTAAAGCCACGCAAACAGTTTGTCCACTAAGTGGCACAGTTTACTAGCTAGCAAAAGCGGTCTTTTCTTATTAATTAACAGTGCTAAGCTACGATTCGCTGTCCGCCACGTCTCTCGGCCAAAAGCGCCAATATTATTTTAGTGAGCTGCAGCTCATCCATTATATAATGTGTTGCCATTGGAACCAATGATAAATAAGAGGATATGGCGCTCTGTTTCAGACAAAACCTCTATATCCCTGAAGGCCACCTACTGGGCTACATCCATGCAATAAAATATAACCTAATGACTCCACATAACCTAATGACCATACGAATGCATGTGTTATCATTCTCCAGGCTCTATGATAAATAATGTCTATGCTTCAAGAACATCTTGGTCAAAACCACACATAATGTTGGGAAATGGTTGGGGAGTCCTCTGTTATATAAATAGGTTGGAATGTTAAATTGAAATTAGTTTTCAAAATAAAAGACAGTAAAACAGTGATATAACTATTATCAGATAACTACATTTCCATGTATCAAAAAGTTATACAAGGTTAAAATATAACTAGTTTCCTTCTTAATCATGGCATTTGGCAACGGCTCAAGTAACACAGAATATGTACACATCCTCCTGTATATTATTCCTGTATTGTTTTCATTAAATGTGGCATCTATATAGGACATGTATCCATTTCATACATATCAAACAATAGTACCATACCTTAATATGCTGATGTCTGCCTATAGGGACTACTGACATATTAAAAAACAAGATAAAATACTGTATAACAAAGTCTAACTTAAGTAACTCTGATCATATCAGTGCTTGTTGTGGCTGGTATAAATTTAATTTATTCAAAAGCACAGGTGGTGAACCATTGTTTATGTAATCCCACTTTTTTCCCCCTTTATGTTATGAGAGTTTTACAGTGTAAATAAAATTGGCACACAGAAGTCATACTTCAAAATATAAATTATACAACAGAATAGAACAAAAAATACAACAGAATAGATTTATTGAACAAACAAGATTGACAATATAAGGCTTCAGAATAAATTGTTTGGTAACCATGCATAAAACTGAACACATAAGTGAATTACAAAAAAAAACTTTATATATGTGCACCTTGATGAGAACAACAATGCTTTTAACATGGTATCTCATGATACTATAGGCTAGTTTCCTTCCAGTGGCATATCATTAGCTCTGGACAAGAGAACCTGCAAAATGAATGCATATAAATGTAAGACATGCATGTCAATGTGAATAGTTACTTATTTTCAGTCTTTTAGCATGATCACGCAAGCCAGTAACTGAAGAGTATGTAACTAATGAAGTCATGCTGCCATTTTAAGAGTACATTATCATCTGTAGCATTTCCCTTTATTTTATTTTCAATCAATTCCAAACTTTAGAGAACCTCGTATTTAAACAAAACATTTTTTAAACTGAATTATAAAAACAGGCAGCAATGTGGATCAAATGTATTTGATGATAACACTAGAATTCAAGTAGAAAATCCCTACTTATCATTCAATATTTCATGGATAGTCATTGTACAGGTTGCTATGAAAACTAGGCCGGCCTGTTGAACTATTTGGACCCATGTGAAAGATCACAGCCATGATGTATCCTTAATGGCTGTCAGCAGCATCATGATATGAAGTCCACACCTAACTTCTCTTCTGAGCCTGTGAAGAAAAAGCACAGCCTTTGTTTCTTTAATCAGAATCAGTTTCACTCTTTTAAACGAGAAAATGAGTAGCTGAAGAAATGAAGTGTTTATGCGCAATGACAATGAGTACCCACCCTGGCCACTGTTCATTTTGGAAGTATGCACAAATGTCCACAGTGAGCTCACTCCTGGGCTTCTGACCCTGCACACTGTGTGCAGTCTTGGGGGGACTCGGGTCCGGTTTGCGCCTGTGGGGGGCACTGCAGCCACATCTTGTGACCCCCGCAGCGTGGCCACTCCCCTGAACTCCCTGTGTCTAGGAGGAAGGGCATGGGTAGTCCCGAGGGGGAGTCCAGACTGGGGCAGCAGCCTGTGCAGTGCCTGTTGCAGTCCTCTAAGGAGTCCAGGCCCTGATGCGGACGCAGAGCTGGGTTTTCTGGCAGGGAGCAGATTTTTCTCCTTTGTTGGTGGTATCTGGGGGCGTGACGGCAGCAGGGGGGTGGAGCCTGCCGAGAGTTCACACTCTCAGTGGGCAGACCTGTGAGATCACACTCTGGCTCTGCCCTGGGGTTTAGTGTATCTCTGGGGTCTGTTTTGGGAAATTGAACCCCTTTCTGTTTGATCTGGTCCTTGTCCATACCATGATCTGGGGCAGTGCGCTTGTGCTCATCTGAGACCCATTCGGGCCCCTGGCTGTGGCTGTGGCTGTAATGGTGGTGTTTGTGCTGGTGGTAGTGGATGTGGCTGAACACACGCTCCTCTGGGCAGCTGCAGACTGGCATGGAGTCCAGAGACAAAGCCCTCGATTCCCTGTCCTGGCTCTCAGTCCGTACCTGCGGTGGGCCGCCGTACACCCACGGGTCATAGTCACTGCTCAAGGAGCTGCGAGAGGTGGACCAGCTGCCGTAGATGCCCTGCAGGCTGATGTCCGTGCAGTTGGGGACGGAGTTATTGGAAGAGCTGTGGCAAGGCCCCGAGCTGGAGTCACTGGCTGGCCCATCGGGGAGGTAGCCGCTGGGCTCGGTGTCACAGCTGACCCCGGAGCAGCTGCCGTCCTCCTGCTGGCTGTGTGGCCCAGCGTGAGCTGGGCGCGGCTGTGGGCGGGTGCCGAGAGCACTGCAGAGCCCAGGGCAGATGTAGCAGGAGTGATGAAGATAGCCACGCCCAATGTTCCCACCAGTCAGAAAGCCACTCTCAGGCATGTGGCAGCTACAGTGGGCTTGCGACAAACCCAGATGCATTCTGGGAAGGCAATGCATCACCTGTAGGCCCAGCAGAGAGCTGCTGTAGGCTCCCAGAGGGCGGTGGTGAGAGGGAATAGGGAGTGAGATTGGGCACTGATGGAGGGGATGGTGTCCAGGACTGGAATGGGGGTGCAGAATCCCAGAATTGTGAGGTGTGTTCTGCTGCCGTCTGCTCAGGGGTGCCTGGCAGGCATCCATCTCCTTCCCTGATGGAAGAAGTCAAGTTATTAGTATTTTATGAATTTCATTATTAATAGGTCTGTATTGATTTAACTGGCTATTTGTGAGTAAATGCATTTTGACCAGGGTTGCCCAATCTTTTCCGAAAGAGCCGATTTAGTTTTAGCCGATTTAGTGGGTCAGGTTTAGTTTTAGCCCAGCAATAAAACACCTGATTCGAATTATCAATGTCTTAATTTAAGGCCAGGATTAGTTGAATCAGGTGTTGCAGTGCTGGGCTAAAACAAAAACCTGCACCCACATTTGCCCTTATTGGATAAGATATTACACCCCTGATTTAGCCTTTCCATTCTCTTTGCAAGCCCACAGTATTGTGTCCAAATTTCCCAGGAGCCCTTGGGGGTTGTACACATTACCCATGATATTGTGCATGCAGAGGGGACAGGTGCGATGCTGTAACAGCCAAGGGTCCACACACTCCTTATGGAACTCATGAGCACAGGAAATGATCCGCAGGTCCTGGGACAGAGATGCCACAGTCGGCCATGACACAGATAGCCATACATACACACACACACTGTCCTATTGTCATTTTCAGGTTGCCACGTACTCCAAAAGATGCACTGCCACATATAATATATTCACTGGTCCCATTCATTTCCACCCTGGTGAATTCATGTCCATCCACTGCATGTGTCTCTGCAGTCTTTAAACAAGCTGTCACCCTCCTGCTCTTTTGACCTCCCTGTCATCCAAAACTACCGTCCTGTCTCTCTTCTTTCATTTCTCTCCAAAATTCCTGAAGGTGCTGTCTTCAACCGACTCATTTTCTCTCACAAAATGACCTAGACCCTCAAGAGTCTGGCCCTCTTCACTTGCTAGGAATCCCTCCCTCTGGCTGCTCTTACCTCCCCTTCCAGGAAGTCTTCCAAGCAGATGGCACAGGCAGGGACGGGACTGAAACTGGCACCCGCCCCCAGGTCTCCCCTCAGGCGGCGGCTCCCAGGGTGCCTCTGGGAGCTGTACCTGCGCGTCTCCAGATGGCTGACAGCACGCAAAGTCTGCTGGTGGACAGAGTCCTTTAGGTGGAGAGAGGACAGACCTTAAACTTTCACACAAAAAACAGTGGATCTATTTTTTACCTCATACCATCAACTGACATGCCAGAAGGGAATAATATACTAATCACATCTTCATTATAAACAAAACCTATGTGCTGGTCTGAGATGAATCACTGTGGAAAATAATCTTTTTGTATGGTGTAACTGGAAGTTATCAGCAGGGCGCTGTGATCTCACCCAGCTCCTCTTGGACCTGCAGCGAAAGCGGAAGACAAATGCCATGGCAAAGGCCATCATGGCCAGGACCACGATGAGCAAGATGCCCAGGTCATACTGAGGCTGCGGAGAGAGTCACAGCATTGAGTCACAGAGCACCCTTAGGTTTGTGCTTCCTGATACATACACAAACAACTTATTTTGAGTAAAATCTTTCAGGGCACCTGAAGAATTGGCAGAGAACAGTACTAAATGTAAAATAAAGAGAGCTGTTTTACAGACAATGCTGTCTGTAAACGTTAAACCGCATGTCAGACTCAGTCATACGGTTGGTACAGAGAAATATTCAATTAAATATTCTCACTACCACATCTTAAGTCCTTCAGTTCTTGGTTTCTGCGGGCACGAGAGCACCTACCCACTTAGGCAGCTCAGTCATGACTTCAATTCGGACCATGGCCTCTTCATTCTTATTGACCAGGCTCATCAAAACTTCAGCATTCCTGGCTTGGACCAGAACCACCGGGTGGGGCAGAATATCAATGCCCCAGAGCTGTACATTCACGCACGCACACGCACACACACACACACACACACACACACACACACACACACACAGGGCATATGAACAGATACTTAGCACTGTGCACAGGTAATCAGAACATGCAGAACTGACACAGTGTTTTATTTTCCCTCTGAATGGTCAGAAAGCTCCTCTCACCTCATCTGCAGCAGTGACATCATCAGTGACATCAAATATGACTGCCTGAGCCCCTCTTTCCAGAGCCAGGCGAGCCTGGTGGGGGGGGAGGGGGGGTGTATGGAGAGAAAGAAAGATCAGACATAATCTCTGCCATCTGATAACAAAGAAATTAGTGCTCCTGTGTAACAGAACAGAACAGAACAGCTGTGGGACACTGGAGAAAAATCATGACATCACCACTAGGGGGCCGCACATCCTAACAAAAGCACATTTCCCTGGGTTTGTGCTTCTGTTATCCGATAGTACGGGATGCCCACTTAAATAGAACACAGTAGAGTAAGAGAATAATGAAAAGCCGCAAAAATACAGCAGCAGCTAATTCACATATTTTCCTCTGGTTTATCTCACACCATGGATTGCCAACCATGGTTCAGGAAAGCCACAGGATCTGAGGCATTTGGAAGCCCACTAGAACACCCAATATTCACAGTTGCCAGCAATATTTTCAGACAGAAAATGGTGATATAAAGATTGTGTGTTTTCCAATAGTGTTATGTAATGTCACAAAAAAAGGAACCTGAAACACAGGATCTTTCACTGAATTTAGTTGTACACTGCACAGAGAACCTGCCTTGGGGAAACAGAACAGAACATTACCGTCTTTTTTACAGGAACATCTGAGGTAATCGCTTTAGAGACTGCCTAAATCTATGTTTAAATGAGACTGTTCTAGAAATGCTCTATATACCTTGTGCAAAACTATGATCTAACAGCTGTGCTTAGGGCTAGTTTTTCCACTTTATAAATTCTTAAATTGAGCCTTTGGATTGGGTGGGGGGGGGGGGGGGGGGGGGGCAGTGAGAAAAAAGCTATTCTATTAAGTTTTCTGTTAACTTGCCTCAGCCTGGCTGCCTGACCTCAGGTAAACCTGATTTCAAGTGCATTGTGCTACCATCATGTTCATGCCAAACGACACAAAGCTAAATCCATGCTGCTCCACTCAAATTCAGGGCTCAACCTCATTTACACACACAGCTGGCACCAGCAGGCTGACCTAAATGAAGCTTAAATAGAAAAATATTGCATTTATCTGCATGTGTGTGATGCCAAGCTGCTTTTCTGACAGTGAATGTCCCATTACTGAAAGCAGGGAGTGCATAGGTTATATAGAATGTGTGCTCATATCACCAGGAAGAAGCTCAATGTAAAGAGTTACTGGACAGACAGCAACCAGTTCAGTGTTAAGCAAGACAAGATATGCCTGACTGTGCCCCTTTCATATTGACTTCACAGAGAAGAAAACAAAATAGGAACAGTGTGTGAGTGTGTGTGTGTGTGTGTGTGTGTGTGTGGTAACCTGGAAAGGCAGAAAAACTTCCCTACCTTGGCCGCAACACTGTCACTATCTAACCCTTTTCGAATAACAACCTACAACATAAGCTAAATGAGTGGAAATGGTATTTCACTGGTATTGGTATTTCACTGGTCTGTTATTCCATTACTTCCAAGCATTGGCATAGCTAAGGGCCCATGCATGTTTTGGTGCCTGTATTGCTACCATTAGTCAGAAAGTAAATGTCCTGCCATGTGTTTCTTCCACCCATTAACTCAGCCAGCTGATTCCACTAATTAGTTCTACCTCCTTGCTGAAGAATTGTGCTAATTAGCAAATCCAGGTGATTGGAACAAAATACTGGGGAGGACTTTTACTTTCTGAACCTGGGCTTTCTGCATCCGATTGCTACTGCCAGGATCAAACAGCTACTTTAATGGTTGCACTCATCCCCTGAGGACACTGGTGTTCTACTCACTTTTTTGCAACACATTTTTAGTAATGTTATTGCAGAACGCTGAGGCAAGGCTGGCAAAGCCAAAACCCTGCACGCCCTTTGATGAGCTGACCAAAAAATACTCTGTGCCAAAACACTGCAGTCTCAATGCCTCAAGACTTAAAGAAACAGTTGATTTCAGAGCACAGTCCACTGTCAAACCTGTCAACATTTATTTCAAACAAACATCTGTGAGCAACATACAGCTCTGGTGTCTGACAAACAACGATATTGTCACTCAACAGTGTTTTTGGTTTCACCCCTTATTCTCTGTTTAGCAGTGGGTCCCTAATAAAAGCATAACCGCCAAACATGTCACGTATCATTTAAGGACTGTTTTAGAAAAAAAAGAACTGAAAAGAATTGTAAATAAAACCGCTGGCCTTTAACCCCTCTTCCTCTGAAGAGCGAGAGCGCGGGCTGACGCACGCAAGCATACTTTCCGAGAGACGATTTATTTTACGTCCAGGGCTGCATTTCAAAAACAACGCCGACCAGAACAGGAATCTGTGAGGCACAGATATGACCGACGGAGGTGAGAAATGTGCTGACGATAACCGGGGTGATTTATGCTCCGGCCCCACCAGCAGAGAACCCAGCTCTGTCTGAACGTGCCAGGCCTCCGCAGGGAAAGTGACAGCAGTATTAATGCGTGACAATTAAAACTCCGCCGGGGGGCCAGGGTGAGCTCAGATGAGAAGGACCGTTGGGTCATAAAGCTCAGTGCAAGGGAGCAATCCGTCAAAATAAAAGCGCACAGGCAGACGCTACCCAGTCCGCATTCCAACAGATTTCCCCTCTTCCTTAGAACTTCTAAGTGTGATTGAACAATCTGAGAGGCATAAATTACAGGACTCCACATTCAGCCAATTTGCATAATGCCGCACACAGGAAGGAAAAGGATGAAAGAGCAGTAAGTGATGTATGTCCACTATATTTCAGTATCTTTACTGTTCACAGTAGGCACAACTTGCCCTACAGTTAAATAATTATATTTCCTTTGAATAAACATAATTTTAACCTTAACTACATATAATAAATATATGTTCTTTCCTGATTTCAGTCAGATATGTTTAAAAGCTATGTTATAATCATGCTGTGGTCAATTACAATGTTCAAGTGCCAGTTCTAATGGAGCTCTGCCAGCTGATAAATAAATATTAATTTAAAGGTCCAATTCTTCTTTTTCTGCTAATTCTCATAATCATGCATGAAGTTTACATTTCCAGTGCAGTAACTTTGCATCTCAGCTGGTGGACTCCACTATAGACAGCAGGAACTGCTGGAAGCATGCCATTTGAAAGAGCTCACAGTCTAGTGCGTGGTACTGGATTGACTGAGGTTGTTGCAGTGACAGGAATACAAATGTTATTACACGTTTTCAATTTGGAAATTTTAAAAAAGCCAAAAGTTGTTTTGGACTTGTTTTAAAGAACGCCTCCATATTTCTTCTGCTGGGTCTGCAATGATTTTGAGAGACTTATCCGAAACCCTGCTTTTGTTCATTTTGTAGCCTATGCCTGCCTGAATTCTATTGGTGTTTTTTAAGGAATGCTGTGTCTTTCATTGCCTCAAACAGTTCACCCATCAAATCAACTGATAAAAAATTGAGAAAAAAGTGTACCAACTACCCACTTCTATAAAAAAATACCAAACATATAAAAATGCATACTTTTTACATGAAAGAAGTAAAGGATGTGAAGCAGTATACATGGATTGCATGTAAAACATTAATTCTGGAAAAGAACATCTGCGAAATACCAAAAATTTATTTTGCAGATGCGAAATACATGCTTATTAATGATAAAACACCAACTGTTTGATGTGAAACATTGGCATGCCGTCATCCGTTACCCTGATAAAATCAGAGAATTACAGCCCTGTGAAAGTAGTGATCCTGCCGCTGAGACTCCCTGAGAACCGTCATCTTAACAGGCAGGATCAACGCATTTACATTCTTAAATCATTTGCTCTTCAGTGTATATGTTTGTAGCAGTTCGCGCCGCAGTGTTCCAAAAACCAAAATTAAAGACAAAAAAAAAAAAGATTCTGGAAATGACCCCTCATTTTCCCCCTTGGACGATTTCCGCTACTTTTAAAAAGGATGTTTGGGAATTACCAAGAACAACTAAACCCAGTTTTCTAAGACCTATAAAAAGCATGGCCAGGCGAAAGGTTCCTGAGTGTCCAACTCAAGTTATCAGATGGAACAAAAACAGCTTTTAATCTTCCTTAGGATTTCCCTTGTTTCATATTCTTCCACTTACCCATGCTCACCCGCACAACCCATGCTCCCAACATTTCCTGTGCCGCATATGCAATGTCATAGATATGCAGTGGAAGTGCACGTACACACATGCACGCACGCACACACACATGCGTGTTGTACGCCAGACAGTGTCATCGCATGACGGCCAGCAATGACTAGTACAGTGACCTGACTCTTCTGCTGGCACCAGCACAACCTCTCGAAATAACACTAACAGTGTTAATTTACAGAAGACACCGAATTAGTTTTACCCTTCCAGCAAACTATAGCCTTACTACAATGAAAAGGACACTAGCAGCTGCACATACCTTCATTCTGTGCAAATCAAAACATGACTGCTCGTCCCTGATGTTTGTATCCCCAGAATACCCACATCAAATAGCTAGAAAATACTAGTTTTCACAATATAATGCATAACACTGCTTTATCTGAAGCAGGTTGGTACTGTGTGAGAAATACAACACACGGCTAGTCTTACCTTCTCCAGTAGAGGCAGGCAACTGGGAAGCTTGTGTTCTGGGCTCTCCAGCTTGATAATGCTGATGAAGATGCTGTCCTGCAACTCTTCATCACTGGTGTTGCACAGGGACAGTGGGTGGGCCTGTAGACAGGGGGACATAGGGATTCATTAAAAAACAACATTTTGTTTTTGTTCACCTTTCAAGTGCCAATGGTTAGGAGATATTTTCAAATACATGATCTTCATATATTCACAATACAATGTGCCTTAAAATTATTTAAGCAGGAGGTCCTGCTGAGTTTCAGGATTTTATTTGATTCAACTCAAGTGAATTTGAACGAGCACACTGCAGAGACCACAGGATGTCACCTGTTCAATAACGCCAGTCAGAGTAAAACCTTCTGTTCATGGCATCTCAGAGTACCACAGACTGAATCTCTGATCCCCACCCCATTATCAGCTTGATTCGACATACGATAAACACAAGACCCAAGTGGGTAATATAGATGTCACGTCTTTTTGTGAGAATTTCATTAACCTGTTTCATTAGAACAACAAATCTTCCTACAGCTCAAAATAATAAAACATTTTTTGAATTAATGATCACAGTAAAACAACAAAATATACAAAATATCACAATTCCACCCATCCTCGTGGACAGTAGCCTATATGTGGACAGTAGCCTATATGGAACAGAGCTATTAATCAGATTTTCAAGACTACATAGTATATAGCAGGCTAGACTTTGGCTAGCCTTTTTATAGGCTTAATAAGTACGTATATAAGTTGTGTAGAATAAAATGCTGAACCTTTGTGTTCACAGTTTCCCTTGTTAAAAGGGAAAAAGCTTGTCTGGTGAGTTCTAGCTTCACGATTAGCCTACCAGGTGAGTGAGCGATTGGCTCTGTAGGCCACATGAGACCTGGGGCAGCCTCCTCCAGTAGAGCATTCATTACAGGTGATCAGTCTTGTGACACAGGGAGCTGGCTACCCTGCTCACAATGCACCAGCTGCTTTAATAATCTTTAAAAAAAATCTTCTTTTTACAAGATACAAATTAGAGGCTTCCAGAAAAACTTGGCATTTCACAAAAGAAAAGTTAGGCTGCAGCCGAGTGGCAACATACATTTTGGTTACAGTGTAATCTTTGGTCCGTTCCTCCCTCTCTCTCATAGGGACCCAAGCATGCATGCCCACACACACAGGTACACTTTGACTGCAGCAAGAGCAACAAATCATACAAACAGAACAACTGCTGTTAATTGGTTTATATTTTTCCCCACAAAAAGTACATTTGTCTCTACATTTACAACTTCTCTGAACTACGCAAACTACAGAGTCTACCTGTGTGGCATACTTGATTTTACCTGACAAAAACAAAACAAAAAAATAAACTACCAACAACTAAATGCTTGACCCATATTTCGTTTATATGTAGAGCAGGGCAGAATAATCAAGAGGCTGGCAACTTGAATCAATGGCACAAAAAGATCAATTAACTTCAATGACAATGGAAACTTAGGCAGGAATAACAGCAAAAGTGGCATTAAAAAAAAGAGTATTTCTGTTTACTCACTTTTGGGAATGGCAAAGAAACCACAAAAAGCAACAGCCACTTGCTTGATCGGATGAAAGGTTTGTTTTTGAGAGTAGACCTGTGTACTAAAACTAAAGTCCCCATTTCAGGAGCAGAAGAAACCACAGTGTGTATAAACAGCTATGCTAAGTTTGCTATTTATGTTAGCTGTGGCTACTCCTTGGCCGGTATCTACAAGAAACAGAACGCGTCCCTGTATTGCTGTACACTCAGAATGAAACAACCCATTCATTCGTCATCACACTCTGACCAAAATAAAAGGCAAAAACAAAACAAAGCAAACAAACAAGAACAAAAGGAAAAATACCTCCCGCTCATTTCCCCCTTTTTGTCTTGTAGGCCTGAAAGGCTTAAAAAAAACACACGATAGTCTCATGTAGGGTTGTCTTGTTTTTATGTATCTATAAAGACACACAAAAGTATCTTGCCATTAGTTTATATAAGTTATGGCCATTTCCAAGCACATTGCAACAAAAAATGACTATTCACAGAAAAGACTATACTACAAATAATCTACTACTATATAGAGAGAACTATGCTGAATTGTGAAGAATATGACAGGAATCCCATGGTGTAAATCATGCTCTTTCACATTTTCAAATGAGCGCTAAAAGAGTCTCCACGGCCCATCTGAGAATCCTGGCCACTGAACATGAATGAGGAATTGTATCAACCCAAATCCTCCCAAACATTTGGACGCTCACCCGGTTTTGTTTCCGATCCATCTTTCTAGCAGGAGCTGACAGCTCTGCAGCTGGGATACTCAATCAGTGAACACTGGCTCCCTGAAGTCTAAATTCTGCCCGGCGAGACAAATCCTCCATCAAAAGACACCTGTGTTGTGGTGTGAAGTGAGTGCACGGCTGCTGAGCAGCGTCTGGTTGCCAGAGTGGAGACTCCTCGGTATGAGAATGGAGGACTGGTTGCCAGAGTGGAGACTCCTCAGTATGAGAATGGAGAGTTATGTCGAATATAAATTCAGGAAGCTGAGGGAGAAGGGAGCTCTTCGGTGGGTTGAGTCTTAAGACATTCTGGCCGATGTATGGAAAATAGTTTTAGGTTCTGCCATGAAATGGTTATGCTACGGTCTAATTGCACGCACACATACGCATCTGCTAGATTATTGCGGAATTTACAATTTTCAAGCGACTTCTCTTTCTAGTTTTTTTATTATTTTCAGTTGAAATATTTAATGCTTTTCTATTTGTATTTGACACATGTTTTGTTCTTCATACAATTTCAAACAGTGCAGCTACAAAAAGCAAAGAAGGAAATGTTATGGGAGCTGTTGGGAGATAATAGCTAATAGCTCATGCCACCAAACCTATCTTGTTTTTAAACAAAAGGAGGAAAGGCAGCATGCGCAACAAGAACATGGGGAAAGGGTGGAGAAGCACGCTGCGTGCAGTTTCCCTCTCTGATCCATAAGATCCCTTTTAGGCTCCGGCTTTACACCATATTTCCCTCTCCCTAAAACTCTAATTACCAGCCCCAAACCTCCTTCCAGCTGATCAGTTAAAGTTTCAACAGTGTCTTGCAATGGTGCACTCTTGCTCCACATAATACTGCACCATTACAGGCCAGACATAACAGTATGAGAGATTCAATTATTTTCATGTATTGTAGAACAGGTTAGAAGCGTTGTATCATCTCTGTCAGGACAGCCATGCATACACTTTTAAAAGCCAGGAAGTCACAATCTTCTTTTCTCATTTAAAATTATAGTTCGCGGGTCATTTTTCTCCAGAAAGACCCTGAGGCTCAGCACCTGAAGTCTCTCTCTTTACAGGTGTGCATTGAGAATGAAGTGCCAATAAATTTGTCTCTCACAATGCACGGTAACACAGCTTAGACAATGCTGCATTTTGTCAATGGACCCTTGTCTTAAGAATATATGCCAGTGACAGCGACAAGTTCATTTCTGGGATGTCTGGAAAACAAAGAAAGTAACCACAAAAGTTACTGTGTTTCTTGCCAAACAGACAAGCCTCTTGTGCGGAACATTTAATGCCATGTTTTGCACAATTCTTTCTGAGCACACTATAAACATACTGTGCACTCAAAGTTTCTTTATTTTTTACGTAATTACAGAACAAGACATCCTATTTCTGTCCCAGACAATAAAAAATAAATATATAGGACCATCTGACACAGCATAGTGATATTTTAATTTAATTTGATTTAATTGTGATTTTTCATGTCTGAAGGCAATGGAATCCCACCCAAGGGAAAACAGAGCACCAATCCAAAAAACCTCAGTTATGAACGATGTGCTTTGCCAACAAAGTTAATCTCTGATATGGGCTGTAGCTATCTGTTAAACTGCCAGAGAGGGCTGGCAACTTGAAGCCTTACATTTGAAGTGTACATAATCAAGCTGTGAGCGACCTTCACATTGCTATAAATGCAAAGCCAGCTGCATGGCTCTAACAAACAGCCTACATCTCAGATATTTGGGGATGAAAGGTATATAAACCTTTAGCTGGAAAAAAAAAGATTATGGTAAGTTTATTTTTTGTCAAATTTCATTCGAATTTTCCATTCTGACTAAAACAAATAGCAAAATAACTAGTTTAGTGTTGACAAAAGGTTTACATGGTCTGCTGAACACCTCCAGCAGCCGTTTACAGCGTTTTCTTCAATGTTTCATCATTACAACACACCAGGTGCACACAGGCTACTAGTTGCCATCAAGGAATTGGCACTAGCTCTCCTGCAGTACTGTGTAGACCAGGGCTGCCCAACCCTCTTCCTGGAGATCTACTGTCCTGTAGGTTTTCACTCCAACCCTAACAAAGCACACCTCATTTAACAGCTATAGAGTGCTTGTTGAGATGCTCATTCGTAGAATCAGGTGTGAAAAATGAGGGTTGATATGAAAACCCACAAGACGGTAGTTCTCCAGGAACAGGGTTGGGCAGTCCCGGTATAAACTATAGTGTGTAGAACGGTCACTGGCCATCAGAGGCCATCAGATGAGAACATGTACTTTTGCTGCAGTTGTGGGTGGCACAAACAGTGTTACCCACAAACACAATTACTTATTGAAAATAAGGGATGATAAATTGTTTTCAAAAATGAACCTTCAAAGGCTCAGTTGCCTTGATGGGATCCATTTTCTCCGCGATTTTTATGACAAAGGGAATATAGGAACACAGACTAGACTGCTCAGCTGTGTTGAATTCCAAGGTTTTTTTTTTACTTCACAAAAACACTTTCCCTGATACTCCGAGGAAGAGCAGATTTCATAGTAGAGGCCCCATGGAAATAACCATAGCAAACCTCAAAGACACAAATCCTAGGTATTTTTCCAATGCAAAACCCACAATGGAATGCCAGCGTTTCATAGACACTCTTGCTGAGAGATTTGAGTCAGGCTGCAAAAATCCCATAACCATTTTTAGTCAGCGCCTTTTGTAGTCATGCCAACACCCAGGCTTGCCCAAGTACATAACCACCTGCTTGAAAACTCTCAGAGTAACTACACAATCGACCATAGTAATAGCCACACAAATAAAACTCACAACTCCAAAAAGGACTATTTACGGAAAACCAAGCCTTCATTCTTTTTCTCTCTAATCTTCTGCCAGTTGGGTGGGCTCCAAATTGTACTAAGCTTTATGGTGAGTCCTGGCTAATTGGTTTTTTTATGGCAATTCTTGCCTCTTGATCATTAAAGCTATGTGAAAAGAGTTATGGACAAAATAGCCCCTGGTGGCCTGCATGGATGTCACGATCAGTCAAAGATCACAGTGGTTTTCACATTTATTATGGACTCTGAAGACCCCTTGATGTCGTGCCAACGCGGGCAAAAGAAACCGCTTCTTTCAGCTCTTTCGGAAGCCTTCCTCCCTTCCCTTTTAAAATTCCTTTTATAAACTGGGAGAACAGTAAAGAAAAAAAATATGCCACTGCCACTGTGTATGACTGATGCCTTTACATTGGCAAAACTTATTGTTAGTGATAAAGAAGCTTGGACACAATAAGTAAACAGTAACACAAATAAACTTCCACACATTGAGTCTCTGATCTGTGTTGCATCATTTCTGTATACTCAGATGAGAGTCCTTAAGCATGAATTGGTGCAAATTTGATACTTTCGGTTTGCTTGAGTCTTGCCAGAGGCGCATAGTGCATGAGTTTTGTTCCGACCATGTAATACTTATAAATAATGGCTTACCAACAGAAAAAAATAGACTTGGCCCCTCTTCCTTGCCTCTTCAAAGCTATTGACTTTCAGAGAAGCTTAGTGAAATATTTCCCACTACACAACTGCAGGCCAGTCCAGGCTTCGAGAGTATGTGCCCTTTGTACCACACGAGCAACTTCTCAACTGACACGATTTTAGTTCCGATCTATAAAAGACCCTTATAACATGGGGGTGATACTCAATGCATCAGTGATAATCACCTAACACTATTAAAACATCTTCCTGTTTCCCTTTCAGGAGCTACCATGTGGAATTTACAGAAAATAAACTATAAATATGAGAGACAACAGCGGTCACTTAATAAGCCAGATCAGATAAGAAAACATGTATGTCTCCCCTACCACCCATGGTGAAAACATATTCCATCTACACTAGACTACACTGCAACTCAATAAAAATAAAAATAAAAACATGTTTAAAGAAAATAAACAGTTATCATATAAAGCTAGGGCATTCTTTGTAATGGAATCAGGGGTAACTCATATAATTATTAATTTGGCTATTCAGTTAATACAATTGTATGTAATTTATTGCAACCACACATCAGTAATGTGCACTGAATACACATTTACAATTTAGCAATTCATTGAATCCTGCCAAAATGATTGTTTACTTCCTTTACTTTGCTTAATATGGGTCTAATTATGTTCAATAATAATTGAAATAAATAACCATGGATTTGACTGGACTGGCAAATTATTTGGGCCATGGAACACAAATCTTTGGGCTCAAGTCCTACTCTAGGTAAGGCACTGCTGCTACTTTAAATCCTTGTCAGTAAGTCACTTGAATCGTTAATAATCTAGCTACATCCACCTCAAGCATCAAGCCTGCAAACAGTGTAAGCCATTGTTGCTGTACGTGAGCAACAAAATGCTGTGACACAATATAATTAAAAGTCTAAATATTAAATCTTCTAGCATGTTATATTGCTTTATGTTATATAAACAGATTATGCGATACATCTGCCACAGCTTGCCATTCCTGCCTGCAGATGTACGTGTTCATTGCCACAAAGGAGTTTAAGATGTTGCTAGATACAGACTTTGAAAGACAGTACAGAGTGCCTCTCCCAGTAATTTTGGGGAGGTGGGGAGGTTTCTGCTTGCAGCCCCTCAGGACACTGGTGGTAGTAGCAAAACCACCTCTCCATGGTAGATAATTTTTTATATCCACAAATTTGGGAGCAAGCAATATAGTTATTAAAGCTTAGACAGATGCAATGCTAAAGTTAAGGTCATCGTGAAATTTGCCTTAGTTTGGATAGTATACTGTACATTTTGGATTCAACACTAAGTGTAGACTAGACAGGGATAATTATGGGAGTGGTACAAGCTAAATTATCGATGTCTGAATTGCTTGTTTTTTTTATCAATTCAGCAAGAAATATCATTAAACACATTTTAAAAGTAGTCATTAAGTAGTACATAATAATTTAATCATCTTTAATTATGAGTATTTCACTACAGTTTCATAAGTATAAACCTGCATCATACCGTGCCAAACCATGTCAGACCTCTGCCAAGTGAACGTAATGCAAAGTGGTTACTGGCTTAGTGTTAAATCCCTACAGCAGGTAGTCTTTACCCAGATGTGCATCAGATATGCATATGAAATAACTCTCTAGATGATGGCAAAATCCATCTAACACAAACATTTCAACAAAATATGTTATTGACAAAAACAAACAATCATACATTTTTTATTTACACCCCACTCGGGGCTGTATATGATTTCAACCCCAATCTGGGACGTCCAACCGCTGACATGTTCCACGCTTGAACCACCATGGGACATTCATGGTTCTCCTCCGAAACACGGTGGTGTCAACAGCTCCTTTTCGCATCGCAGACGGCAGCTAAGCTCGCACAGAGCGGCATCAGAGGAGGTAACTCTCATATGCGGCAGCTAAGCTCGCACAGAGCGGCATCAGAGGAGATAACTCTCGTATGCGGCAGCTAAGCTCGCACAGAGCGGCATTGCGGCAGCTAAGCTCGCACAGAGCGGCATTGCGGCAGCTAAGCTCGCACAGAGCGGCATCAGAGGAGGTAACTCTCGTATGCGGCAGCTAAGCTCGCACAGAGCGGCATCAGAGGAGATAACTCTCGTATGCAGCAGCTAAGCTCGCACAGAGCGGCATTGCGGCAGCTAAGCTCGCACAGAGCGGCATTGCGGCAGCTAAGCTCGCACAGAGCGGCATCAGAGGAGGTAACTCTCGTATGCGGCAGCTAAGCTCGCACAGAGCGGCATCAGAGGAGGTAACTCTCGTATGCGGCAGCTAAGCTCGCACAGAGCGGCATCAGAGGAGGTAACTCTCGTATGCGGCAGCTAAGCTCGCACGGAGCGGCATTAGAGGAGGTAACTCTCGTATGCGGCAGCTAAGCTCGCACAGAGCGGCATCAGAGGAGGTAACTCTCGTATGCGGCAGCTAAGCTCGCACAGAGCGGCATCAGAGGAGGTAACTCTCGTATGCGGCAGCTAAGCTCGCACAGAGCGGCATCAGAGGAGGTAACTCTCGTATGCGGCAGCTAAGCTCGCACAGAGCGGCATCAGACGAGGTAACTCTCCTATGCGGCAGCTAAGCTCGCACAGAGCGGCATCAGAGGAGGTAACTCTCCTATGCGGCAGCAAAGCTCGCACAGAGCGGCATCAGAGGAGGTAACTCTCGTATGCGGCAGCTAAGCTCGCACAGAGCGACATCAGAGGAGGTAACTCTCGTATGCGGCAGCTAAGCTCGCACAGAGCGACATCAGAGGAGGTAACTCTCCTATGCGGCAGCTAAGCTCGCACAGAGCGGCATCAGAGGAGGTAACTCTCGTATGCGGCAGCAAAGCTCGCACAGAGCGGCATCAGAGGAGGTAACTCTCCTATGCGGCAGCTAAGCTCGCACAGAGCGGCATCAGAGGAGGTAACTCTCCTATGCGGCAGCTAAGCTCGCACAGAGCGGCATCAGAGGAGGTAACTCTCCTATGCGGCAGCTAAGCTCGCACAGAGCGGCATCAGAGGAGGTAACTCTCCTATGCGGCAGCTAAGCTCGCACAGAGCGGCATCAGAGGAGGTAACTCTCCTATGCGGCAGCTAAGCTCGCACAGAGCGGCATCAGAGGAGGTAACTCTCGTATGCGGCAGCTAAGCTCGCACAGAGCGGCATCAGAGGAGGTAACTCTCGTATGCGGCAGCTAAGCTCGCACAGAGCGGCATCAGAGGAGGTAACTCTCGTATGCGGCAGCTAAGTTCACACAGAGCGGCATCAGAGGAGGTAACTCTCGTATGCGGCAGCTAAGTTCACACAGAGCGGCATCAGAGGAGGTAACTCTCGTATGCGGCAGCTAAGCGGTGTTTTCAAAGAGCTTCTCAAGATAACAGAAGGTTTATTTTTAAGTTAGATGGCTCTAGTAAATTTCCATCTCAAATATGACCTTCCAAAAAGGTATTACACATCTTGCATGCTATAACTACTGACAGGCTACAAAAAATAGAATACCATTTAACTCATAATGGCAGCTAGATTTTCAAATGAAACTAAAGATTTAGATGATTGACACAGCAGATATAAAGATATGACATGTATGTATTCTTTGCAAGAATAAAGAGCCTTGGAAATATGAAATATCAATATCATTGCAGCGCAAAGATTCATTGAGCATGTGTTTTTTGACCTTGTCGTCCACAATCAGACCACAAAGCAGGGTGTAATCATGAAGTACAACCAGGCCCATGTTTAACAAGCGCTGAAGTTTAAAAATGTGCACCAAGAAAGGTATAAATACAAACAGCCAGACCTTGTCTGGAGTATGTAGCATTTACCAGTTTAGCAGTTCAAACTGCAATATTTTTAGAGTTTAAAAGAACATCTAATTATGTCTGACATGCATGCTGTAGGCTACATTCATAATATTGTGTAGTTTACTTTTACAAATATTTTCTAATTGAAGACCATGGATAGGTTCAGTCTATCTGAAAGAGTGCATCTTTTCCACAAAGCTTCCATTCCACCCTATCACATGCACACTCTCTCTCTCTGAACGTTAAGGTCTACAGCTGGGGGACTCTACTATGCAGAGGGCTTCTGCTTTCTCAAGCTCTGGCCAGTGTCCACACTGGGCATTGGCCAGCCTTCAGGAAACGCCTCAAGCATTTCCACCTGTTACTCAGCGAGTGCCGTGACATTGTATCTGAAGCCTAATCCCGCTTTTCACTGAAGCACGGGAAAAGGCACTTGTGTGCGATACCCAGCGTGCCGTGTAATGAGGAAAATGCAAGTGGCTGCAGATCAGACCAAAGGCCGGGGCTCCACAAAGAGCAGCTGCGTACTTCCCTGCCAAACAACGCGGGCTTCTGGCACGGGAAAGTGCATTTACTTTAGCAGCACCAACGGCCGAGACTGCTCCACACGCCTCACTGCAGATACAGCTCAAAGCAATGGGTTTACTATACTTTCTGACAAAAACCACCTGGAGTCATAAAAAGTATTTAAAAAAGAGATATCTGTCAGTTCTATGAGTCGATATAGGGAGTTAATGCTGTTTTGAAGATAAGTAACCGTGGCTGCAGTGCTCCCAGAAACTCCTGCCACCACAGGCACTAATACTTTTGAGGGTAGAAATTATCACAAGATTACCTGATTATACCATCAGGGCCCAGTACTCTCAAACTATGTGATGTTAGGTGCTGTATTTGATCATGATGGTGATCATGTGTGCGTGTGTGTGTGTGTGTGTGTGTGTGTGTGTGTGTGTGTGTGCATAAAGAACCTTGACAGAACCACATCCTGTGCTGTTGTATTTTTGTCTAACTGCTTGTTAATAAGCCTGTAATAAGCATTCACATCACTTACGGACTCTAATTGTCATTTGTCATACTTACCAACATATTGAAACTTTTTTTCTTCAAAAACCAATATGAACATAGTAAATATGTCCAAAGATAACCAGTGTATTCACAGACAACATTACACAAAATAAAGTACTAAACATTTATAGCAAGTAGACAGGTATACAGGACATGCAGAAATTCATTTTTTAAAATGCTGGGTTTTAGTTTAAAACTGTATGGAACATACAAAACACGTACAAATAATTTAAAAAAAAGTTATCTTGTCTTGTATGATTCGAGATGCAAGTAAAGAAACGGTAGTGCACGCACATCAAAAAGTTTCACAGGTGCTGAGGGTGTGAAATAGACTCGCACAACTATATGATGAAGATTCGTTCAGCTCAAAACATTGCACCGTTAAACTTGATTTGAAGCATTTAACACAGTGTGAGGATATCTTTTCTTTGATCTACTTTAAAAATAAATTAGGAAATAAATTGGAAGAAAGAATGTTTAATTTAATCCCTGGAGGGACAGGTCCCTGCCAAAGTTTTGGGAGATCGGAACATGAAAGAATAGCAGTGGTTTTATAAGCCACCCTTTCCATGCAATCTGGAGAGACTAGGAAACAATTTGCACATCACTACATTCAGTAGTTCATCTCATCCTAGTAAAGATGGAACTTATTTCACTATCCAAGTAAAAGACCCAATTGAAGCATTTCAAACTTCATTGCTGTGGGATGGAGTCTGATGTGTGTGTGCATGCATGCGTGTGTGTGCGCCAGAACTGCTAGAAAAAGCACAACAGGAATTTCAGAGCAAAGGCGGGCCAGACAGATGCCATTTCATTTGACCGACTCAGGTTAGGATTTCACAATGGCACAGGAAAAAATAAATCCTAGGGAAATTATCCTAGCCACATTGTGCTGGTAAGAAATTAAATATACCTGAAAACAATATTTACATGGGCATTGTGAGAGGACTGGGGGATGGTTTGGAAAGGCCAAAGGAGAAAAACCAGTACTTCTTTAGTACTGCACCTTCAGCCAGATGATCCCTGATACTAGTCTACATAATGCATGCTCTCACAGAATAAAATGAGAGAGAGAGAGCGATAACCAATTTTTCCCCCTAATTTTTATGCCTCGCTTTACAAGTGGTGTAAGCGTTCATGTTGTCTTAATGTATTCTATTGATGGCTCTATTTTCCCTCCCCACCTCCCCCAGAATCTACAAGCCCATCACCTCACACACCAAACCATGCCACCCTGGACGGCCCCATGCCCCCACCCCCAAAACATCTCTGCAAAACGAAGAACTAGGGCACCCCGGGGAAGATGGCGGATTGCTGCTTTCAGAGTGACACTGGCCCTCACAGTGCCCGGTTTTCCCACACTCCCTCGTACACACAAGTGAGCACGTCACCACTCTGCATGTCTACATTGTGCCACGAGCAATGAGCTCACCGGGCTCAGCTCTGCTTGCATTGGCTCGCACAATGCTGCTACAGTATGCTGCCATCTCCGCTCAGCCCACGCCACCCTTTCACACAAATCCCTCCGTCAGTATTGTGATCTCTGTGGTCTCTCATTAGAAATGTAGGACAGTCCCCTTCTCTTTGTGTATGATTTAGAGTAAAAAATAATGATTACATTTAAAAAAATAATCTGGGCTGTGAGGGATTCGGTCCTGTACTGCAAAGTGTGTGTGTGTGTGTGTGTGTGTATGGGATGTGTGTGTGTTGGGGGGGGGCAGTGTTGGGAGCAGTGCCTAGTGTTGGCAGTGTTTTCCAGACAGTGGAGGCAATTCATCAATGAGGGAGGTCAGGAACTACTTCACAAACAAGCTTTCATCTCACTGCACAAGGCTGAGCCAGTGTTTGTGTGCAGTCTTGTGGAAGGCTCCAGATGTTTTGACACCGTCACTGAAAATGTGCCGTTTTTACTCAGGAACTTCCTGCAGTCAGGGAGTCAACAAGGCAATATATCAGTGTCAGTCTGCTATCACCAAGCCCTGTTAAAATAAAAGTGCTAGTAGAAATAAACAATGCTAATAATAACCTGTGTTTAAAGGGGACTAGCTTTGCGGACCACCCTTACAATTACACAACACAGATAGCTTGCATGTTAATAGTAGTATTATACTTATAATTGTGTCACCATACAGAAAATTCACATTACTGATTCTACATTGATACCTCCTTTACATAAATGATCATATAAGGCTCACACAGCAGATGATTGAAGCTGAAACACAGGACTACATTCATAATTACCGAATCAGTCATCTCGTTATGACATCTGAGAGCGGACGATGGTTTCTATAGAGAAACAAAGAGAAACCCAACTAAAAGGTTTCCACGTGAAAATAAAACAAAAAACAGGGAAGTATGGGAAAGGGATTCCCCAACCAGAGTGTGAAATTAATACCAGCCACCAGACAAATGCTGGGAAAATTTTGATTGTGGCGGTAACATTTTTACTTTAGCAGCCATTTTGGCCAGTGACCAACCAGGTTGTGTTATATGGTAAAAGGTAATGTGGCTGGTAAAATGTTCAAAATGGCTGGTGATTTTTAGAATCCACAAGCCGCTCTGGCCAGAGGGTGAAAAAGTTAATGTCATACCCTGTCAATGTGAACCGTTCTGTTCCTGGTATCCCAGTATGAGGTTCTTTATTCACCCCCTTCTGACTCATCACAGATCATGAATGCAATTTATTGTTATTGGAAAAGTGATGGAATTTAAATGGATTTATGAGAAAAAAACTAGGCAAAACAACCCATAAAACTGACGTTCGACTTCTGAATCTTGAGCAAACCTGCTGAAAGCAGCAAGCATAATAAAGGATGCTGTTGTCATTATGGAACTGGCTTGTACATCAATGCGATGGAAAATACCACCCAAGTGTTATTATTAACAGTGTCTATACTAACAGAAATATGAGCACCTGGAAGGAAGGCAAGATGTCTGCCACACATGCAAGCGATATGAGAGAGTGCGTTTCTTTTGTTGCAAAGGGACATCAGAAGAATGATCGATGTTACTGAACTCCTCTGACGAGGATACATTTTCCAGTGTTCCACAGATGCTTTCCAAACAGAACGAGTCTCATAGACATATGAATGATGAAGAACCCAGGATAATTACCCCTGTCAAACACAAAAGCTAATCATCACATGGGATACTACACTGGCTTAAGACCTTCAGTGAGTTAGAGGACTGGTAAACCCAAGGGAACATCAATTGGAAATCTTGGAAAACAGGGCAGTATACGGGAACACACTGCCAAATAAAGTGACCGCAAGAAACACTGCCAAGTGACCGTAAGAGACACTGCCAAATGACCGTAAGAGACACTGCTCACATCCTGTCAGCACATCAAGTTAAACAGCCATCTTATGGGCATGGCCCAGAGTCTAATCTACACAGGACTAAAAGACACATCACAGGTGAGGATTAGGAGTGTGGCTAGGGACCCCTCAACTTTTGAGGTCAAATCAAATGATTAATCTCCCAAACAACGCAAGCCTTTCCACCAACCAGACCCCCCCCCCAAGCAGTGCAAAGCTTTACAGGCTAATCTCAAACAGTGAGACCGAACTGCTTTAGGTAGCTACACAGTCTCCTACACACAGCTGTTTGAGACTGAAGCCTGAATGTTAGAAATGAAAAAAAGCCCAGAAGAAAGGGGAGGTCTGCAAGCCAAGATTCAACCCAGAACCTTCAGTAATATGGCGCTGGGACAACAACGACATTCCAGAGGAAACACTCTCAGAAGCAGGAACACACACACACACACACACACACCAAGTGGCATTGTCATCCACACACAGCTGGGTGCTTCTGCCACCCACATCACTCAGAGCCCTGCATCAGGCATTCTGCTGCATTGTTTAACAGTCTGAAAAGAGTAATAATAATGTCTTAGACTCTTATTGGACCTATCCATCAAATTTAATCTTACGATTCTGAGTCATGATCTGTTAATGCTCAAAATGGCTTTAATCAGCCCAGCTGGAAAACCCCATAAATCTCATAAGTGTGGTAAAAACATGAGTAAGCAGACTTCTAAGCAGATTCCCATCTGATGTGTCAACTTCAATAGGTTCGTAAAAGAGACGTCCAGCCGTACTGTGTGAATGGAAAATGTAGCTCAAAACAAAAGGTCGGAGACAAGGCACAATTTGTAGAAGATGTAAAACATAAAGAAACCTTCTCTTAGCTTCAGTAGGACCAGGGGTACACTGTATTTTGTAATAAAAGATACCACTGATCAGTTAAACTGATTTCTTTAAATTACGTTCAGCCTTCTACATGAAATTAATTAAAGATGTAAAGTGTTTATTTACAAATATGAACCAAGTTCACACTCAAAAAAATCATTATTGGACAGTGGTTGCACACAATATTATTAAGTACACTCAAAAAAGAATAATTGTTTGGATTTTTTATTGTATTTTTTTTTATCGTTGGATTTACTTAATACAATTGTGTACAGTGGCTCCACACACTATTATTAAGTACACTGTAGATGTGACGTCTTCAACTTAATCAGTTGAAGTCAAATATACAGTGCCCTCCACTATGATTGGAACCCCTGGTTGTTATGTTCTAGTCGTGTGGTTTTTGTTACGTACCCTTCTGTGTATTGTTCTGATTTGTGGTTCTATACATACACTTTTTCATGTGTTCCGCCGCCTGGCAATTCTGCGCTGTTTTCTCTCGCCTCCGTTCACGGAGTTTACTTTCGTTCCTGTACGCTTCGTTTGTAATACCCGGCACTACTAACGATTATATAGGACTTGTGAATATTACTAACTGATTAAACACGGGTGTGATTAACTAATCTACTAACGTTAGGGCTTAATAGAATTATTACTAACACAAACTAACAAGTTAATTCCCATCACGTTTCCACAGCTGTTTAATGTTTCCTTACGTTTCTTGTCATTTGTCGTTTTTACTAATTTACTAACGTCAGGGCTAGGATAGGATATTACTAACGATTTACTAATTGCCTTGTTACGTGTCAAGATGTTTTCCATTTCCTACTTCTAATCGAGCTAATTGTTTGCACCTGTCTACATCACATTTAAGCCCAGTGTTCTAGTTGCTCTGTGCGAGATCGTCATTTGTTGTTACCTTCCTTCGCTGCTATCTACCTGTTCCCTGTTTCCAGTTTCCGAGTTCCCTAGTGCCTTTCCGAGTAAGTGTTTTGCGTTTGGTTTTCCCTGGTTTAGTTTTGCGTTCGTTTCTCTTAGGACCTGTTTGTTTCTGAGTTTTGTTTCTTGTTGTTTTCTAGTTTATTTAGTTATTTGTTTTGATTGTCAGTGTTTTGTTTTTCTAGTCTGGATTCCGTGTTTTCGACCTCGGTCTGTGTTCTCGCTACCCTTCTCTGCCTGCCGTTATTGTACCTCTGCCAAGCCCTTCTGTTTTTGACCCCTGCCTGTGCACTACTCTTTTGGATCCTGATTTTGTACCGTACTGACATTAAACATCGGTTTTTTGTACCCCTGCCTGCTATTGGGTCCCTATTCTCCACCGATCGTAACAGTACGATCTCGCCATCTGGGACCCAGCAGGCCTCCCCTTCCCCATGGAGATTGACCCCTTCGGCTCAGATTCCTATGAGGAATACCTCATGGGGATCTGGGGCCAAAACCCTGAGTTCGCCCGCCGACAAGCCGACCACTACCCATCACCCCGGACTCCTCTACCCAGCTCCCACTCCATTAGGCTCGGAGTTATTTCCCTCGATCAGCACGACTCCGAGCCTAGCTACAACCCACCACCTGCTACCTTTGATGGTACCCGCCTTGCCCGCTGCCCACGGGGCTATGGCCCCAGGAGTAAGCAGTGGGGTCATGGTTCCCGGCTCCGTCAACGGGCTCGGCCATCCATTGACGGAGGATCCATCATCTCATCGTCCCGTCCCAGCTCTCCTGTTCCGTCCTTTCCCTGCTCCCCTGTTCCGTTCCGTCCAAGCTCTCCCGTCCCGTCCCAGATCTCCTGTTCCGTCCCGTCCCAGCTCCCCTGTCCCGTTCCGTCCCAGCTCCCCTGTCCCGTCCCGTCCCAGATCTCCTGTTCCGTCCCGTCCCAGCTCCCCTGTCCCGTTCCGTCCCAGCTCCCCTGTCCTGTTCCGTCCCAGCTCCCCTGTCCCGTTCCGTCCCAGCTCCCCTGTCCCGTTCAGTCCCAGCTCCCCTGTCCCGGTCTATCCCAGAACTCCGGTTCCGTTCCGTCCCAGCCCCCCTGTTTCGTTCTGTCCCAGCCCCCCTGTTCCGTTCCGTCCTAGCTCCCCTGTTCCGGTCTATCCCAGCTCCCCTGTCCCGTTCCGTCCCAGCTCCCCTGTCCCGTTCTGTCCCAGCTCCCCTGTCCCGTGCCGTCCCAGCTCCCCTGTCCCGTCCCGTCCCAGATCTCCTGTTCCGTCCCGTCCCAACTCTCCTGTTCCGTCCCGTTCCAACTCTCCTGTTCCGTTCCGTCACAGCTCTCCTTTCCAGTTCCGTCCCAGCTCTCTGGTTCCGCCCCGGTCCATGCCTCCTGTCCCTCCCCAGTCCATGCCTCCTGTCCCTCCCCGGTCCATGCCTCCTGTACCTCCCCGGTCCATGCCTCCTGTCTCTCCCCGGTCCATGCCTCCTGTTCCTCCCCGGTCCATGCCTCCTGTTCCTCCCCGGTCCATGCCTCTTGTCCCTCCCCGGTCCATGCCTCCTGTCCCTTCCCGGTCCATGCCTCCTGTCCCTTCCCGGTCCATGCCTCCTGTCCCTCCCCGGTCCATGCCTCCTGTCACTCCCCGGTCCATGCCTCCTGTCACTCCCCTGTCCATGCCTCCTGTCACTCCCCGGTCCATGCCTCCTGTCACTCCCCGGTCCATGCCTCCTGTCACTCCCCGGTCCATGCCTCCTGTCACTCCCCGGTCCATGCCTCCTGTCACTCCCCGGTCCATGCCTACTGTCACTCCCCGGTCCATGCCTCCTGTCCCTCCCCGGTCCATGCCTCCTGTCCCTCCCCGGTCCATGCCTCCTGTTCCTCCCCGGTCCATGCCTCCTGTCCCTCCCCGGTCCATGCCTCCTGTCCCTCCCCGGTCCATGCCTCCTGTCCCTCCCCGGTCCATGCCTCCTGTCCCTCCCCGGTCCATGCCTCCTGTCCCTCCCCGGTCCATGCCTCCTGTCCCTCCCCGGTCCATGCCTCCTGTCACTCCCCGGTCCATGCCTCCTGTCACTCCCCGGTCCATGCCTATGGCCCCGTCCGGTCCCGGGCCTCCGGGCCCGTTTCGTTCCACGCCAACAGTCCCGTCCTGCTCCCTGCCTCCTCTCAAGTTGCCGAGCCAGCTAGTCTCCTCGCCTGAGCGGCCCAGTCCGCTAGTCTCCTCTCCTGAGCGGCCCAGTCCGCTAGTCTCCTCGCCTGAGCGGCCCAGTCCGCTAGTCTCCTCGCCTGAGCGGCCCAGTCCGCTAGTCTCCTCGCCTGAGCGGCCCAGTCCGCTAGTCTCCTCGCCTGAGCGGCCCAGTCCGCTAGTCTCCTCGCCTGAGCGGCCCAGTCCGCTAGTCTCCTCGCCTGAGCGGCCCAGTCCGCTAGTCTCCTCGCCTGAGCGGCCCAGTCCGCTAGTCTCCTCGCCTGAGCGGCCCAGTCCGCTAGTCTCCTCGCCTGAGCGGCCCAGTCCGCTAGTCTCCTCGCCTGAGCGGCCCAGTCCGCTAGTCTCCTCTCCAGAGCGGCCCAGTCCGCTAGTCTCCTCGCCTGAGCGGCCCAGTCCGCTAGTCTTCTCTCCTGAGCGGCCCAGTCCGCTAGTCTCCTCTCCTGAGCGATGCAGCCGTCGCCGCCGGCCTCCTGAGCGATGCAGCCGTCGCCGCCGGCCTCCTGAGCGATGCAGCCGTCGCCGCCGGCCTCCTGAGCGATGCAGCCGTCGCCGCCGGCCTCCTGAGCGATGCAGCCGTCGCCGCCGGCCTCCTGAGCGATGCAGCCGTCGCCGCCGGCCTCCTGAGCGATGCAGCCGTCGCCGCCGGCCTCCTGAGCGATGCAGCCGTCGCCGCCGGCCTCCTGAGCGATGCAGCCGTCGCCGCTTTCCTCCTGAGCGGTGCAGCCTTCCACACCGCCGCCATCCTCCTGAGCGGTGCAACCTTCGCCGCCGCCGTCCTCCTGAGCGGTGCAGCCTTCGCCGCCGCCGTCATCCTGAGCGGTGCATCCTTCCACACCGCTGCCGTCCTCCTGAGCGGTGCAGCCTTCGCCACCGCCGTCCTCCTGAGCGGTGCAGCCTTCAACGCCGCCGCCTTCCTCCTGAGCGGTGCAGCCTTCCACACCGCCGCCATCCTCCTGAGCGGTGCAACCTTCGCCGTCGGCCTCCTGAGCGATGCAGCCGTCGCAGCCTTCCTCCTGAGCGGTGCAGCCTTCCACACCGCCGCCATCCTCCTGAGCGGTGCAACCTTCGCCGCCGGCCTCCTGAGCGATGCAGCCGTCGCAGCCTTCCTCCTGAGCGGTGCAGCCTTCCACACCGCCGCCATCCTCCTGGTCGGTGCAGCCTTCGCCTTCGCCGTCCTCCTGAGCGGTGCAGCCGCCGCCGTCCTCCTGAGCGGTGCAGCCATCACCGTTGCCGCCGCCGCCCTCCTGAGCGGTGCAGCCATCACCATCGCCGCCGTCCTCCTGAGCGGTGCAGCCTTCGCCGCCGCCGTCCTCCTGAGCCGTGCAGCCGCCGCAGTCCACCTGAGCGGTCGCTTGGGCGACGCTGTGTCTGTCCTTGTTGCCCTCCTCCGGTCCCCCTCCACCCACCCTGCTCATCATTCGGGACATGTCGAACATTTCACCCCCTGAACTGTTGCATTATTCTGGTCCTTGTTGCCCTCCTCCGGTCCCCCTCCACCCACCCTGCTCATCAATTGGGACATGTCGAACATTTCACCCCCTGAACTGTTGCATTATTCTGGTCCTTGTTGCCCTCCTCCGGTCCCCCTCCACCCACCCTGCTCTTCCATCGGGACATTTTCGAACATTTTCACCCCCCTGAACTGTGGCATCTAATTCTGTTCCCCGTATCCCTCCTCCGGTCCCCCACCTCCCACCCTGCCTTGTGTTAGATGTTGGGGACGTCTGGAAGCCGTCCCTTGGGGGGGGGGTTATGTTATGTTCTAGTCGTGTGGTTTTTGTTACGTACCCTTCTGTGTATTGTTCTGATTTGTGGTTCTATACATACACTTTTTCATGTGTTCCGCCGCCTGGCAATTCTGCGCTGTTTTCTCTCGCCTCCGTTCACGGAGTTTACTTTCGTTCCTGTACGCTTCGTTTGTAATACCCGGCACTACTAACGATTATATAGGACTTGTGAATATTACTAACTGATTAAACACGGGTGTGATTAACTAATCTACTAACGTTAGGGCTTAATAGAATTATTACTAACACAAACTAACAAGTTAATTCCCATCACGTTTCCACAGCTGTTTAATGTTTCCTTACGTTTCTTGTCATTTGTCGTTTTTACTAATTTACTAACGTCAGGGCTAGGATAGGATATTACTAACGATTTACTAATTGCCTTGTTACGTGTCAAGATGTTTTCCATTTCCTACTTCTAATCGAGCTAATTGTTTGCACCTGTCTACATCACATTTAAGCCCAGTGTTCTAGTTGCTCTGTGCGAGATCGTCATTTGTTGTTACCTTCCTTCGCTGCTATCTACCTGTTCCCTGTTTCCAGTTTCCGAGTTCCCTAGTGCCTTTCCGAGTAAGTGTTTTGCGTTTGGTTTTCCCTGGTTTAGTTTTGCGTTCGTTTGTCTTAGGACCTGTTTGTTTCTGAGTTTTGTTTCTTGTTGTTTTCTAGTTTATTTAGTTATTTGTTTTGATTGTAAGTGTTTTGTTTTTCTAGTCTGGATTCCGTGTTTTCGACCTCGGTCTGTGTTCTCGCTACCCTTCTCTGCCTGCCGTTATTGTACCTCTGCCAAGCCCTTCTGTTTTTGACCCCTGCCTGTGCACTACTCTTTTGGATCCTGATTTTGTACCGTACTGACATTAAACATCGGTTTTTTGTACCCCTGCCTGCTATTGGGTCCCTATTCTCCACCGATCGTAACACTGGTAAAGGTGAGTAAAAAGGGTTATAAAAAAATCACCGTTTGGTGAATTTGCTTAATCTCACACTGAAAAAATTTGAAAAATCCAACCTTTAATTGAAGTAAATCTATTGTGAGAAAACAAATTCCTCATCATAAAATCATTATTTTTAACAAAACCACATGTGCCACAATTATTGGCACCCCTGCATTTATATATATAATAAAGTAATAATTTTTTCTATTTGGTTCCATATCCTTTGCATGCCATGACTTGCTGATGTCTGTGAACCAACAACATCAAAAGACTCTTGATATCTTATTTTCAGGTACTCTTACAAGCGATGCTATAATGTGTCTGCATTTGAATGAATCTCTATATCCATCTTTATCCATCCATATTTACTGTATTTCTGGCAACAGAGTGATGGTTTAAGGCTTGTTTGATACGTCAGACTCTTGATGACTTTTTTTGCCATTTAGTCAACCATGTGTTCCATCCTGTTCCAGTGTAATTTACAGGTAAATCTAGTCCCCCCCCCCCAATTCCCATAGAGATCCATTCAAATGCAGAGAGGTTATAGTATCGCTTGTAAGAGTACCAAAAAAAAAAAAAAAATCTTTTGATGTTGTTGGGTCACAGAGATCAGGAAGTCATGGCATGCAAAAGATATGCGACCAAATATTTAAAATAATTACTTTGTTCTATATATAAATGCAGGGGTGCCAATAATTGTGGTTTTGTTAAAAATAATTATTTCTTATGAGGGATTTTTTTTCTCATAATAAATTTACTTCAATTAAAGGTTGGATTTTTCTAATTTTTTCAGTGTGAGATTAAGCTAATTCAGTAAATGGGGAATTTTTTATAACCCTTTTTACTCATCTTTACCAGGGGTGCCAATAATAGTGTTGTATACAACAATTAATTTTTTTGAGTGCATATACCAGCATGTATAATGTTTAGAGCAAAACTCCCATGATGCAATAGCTGAAAACTCAGTGGCAGCAATACAAACACTACTCACAGATGCACAGTATATGTTTTTGTGTGGCGAGGATTACTGTGGGGGGGGATCTTGACGACGTTTCAAAATAGGGTTAATTTCTTAAAACAAAGCTGGTCCAAAACTGATCGGAAGAACTTTCTATGAACAAAGGCTTCTTCTCTTCGTCTAATTTTGGTGGCGTAATGAGCACATCCCTCCAGAGAGTCAGTGGAAACGAAGTGCATCCTGCCTCAACTGTTTTCACACAGATGCTATTTTTGTTTTTGCTGTAGCAAAGGCTCAATAAATCACAGTCATTTTCCTTTCCTCAAAACAAAATCACATTGGTGGTTGCAGACTTGAAAAGAGTCGTGAGAAGAAAACAAAATGACCCGGATCATTCCATCTTCCCGTTTGCAATGATACTATCCCGGTATGTAATACTGTACACACCACACGTGGTCCATTTAAATTATTCTGCTATGTTTTTCTAATGTGCAAGTTTCAAAATTGGGTGTGCAGTCTATGTACTATATGGCAGGATTTACCCCACAATCCAACATTCTGAATAACAGCAGGACTTGAGTACACATTTTTATTTTTCTGTAATGCCATGTATCGTTGTTATAGAAAAAAACTTTTAGTTGAACTGTGTGCTTGTCTGATTTATTTATAGATAACTAATCAAATCAGATGAAATTGGTCAAAAGTCAAACGAGTGTGACCTCTGGGTCAATGAAAAGGCTAAAGCCAGCCATTGCTGTGGCTGGTGAGCATAATTCTCCCACTGCCAAGAGATGGAAGAAATGGTTACACTGTCCAAAAAAATGGGTTAAAGCAGAATACTGAACACATATAAGAGAACAGGCTCTGAAACTACTCTCAACCTAGCACACAAATGGCTCTAACATTATAACATTAGAGTCTTTTGTGTGTGTGCTTGCGTGTGTGCGTGTGTGTGTGTCTGCAAAGCCACATGTATCAAGAAAGCCAAGGCAAACGATTTTATTCAATGTGTTTATATTGCACTTTTCCTGTGAAAGAAGGGGAGAGTTCACCTTAACCAACAACAAATCTGGGAAGGTGTCAATTCACAAAACACAGCGTGGGCAACATACAAAATCAACTCCTACAATATCACTCATTATACCTGTTCTCACTGTTACTATCAGTATATGCTCCTACTTAACACCATAATTATTAGTCTATCCCAATTACTTTTTGACTGCATTGCAGAAATAATCTTTTTACAACTTTAATATCCATAAATGCTTTAATTGTGTGATTAAGACTGCCTTTGTTGATTTGCTTATTAATTGGTATTTTGTTGTGTAACGCGCACACCTTTTTGTAGTGCTTGCACAACTCCATCAACACGAATTTATATTCATAGATTTACTGAACAATCAGCAGTCTGTGCATCTATGGAGCTTTGTAGGCTACAAGAAGAAAGAGGCCCCCCATAAGTTAAAAACAAATTTACAATACACTTTTATTTTAATTTGACAAAAGTGTATAAGTGTATCAAAGTAGCTGTATTAAGAAAAAACATCCATTTTTAAAAACACCTACCTGCATTAGCTTTCCCTCGGCAGAACCCCTCACGCTGGCTCCGGCGAAAACCCCTTCTAGACTGACAGGTTTACCCGCCTGCTCCTGTTTCAAAAGTGTCACTTTGATGGCAGCCCTGCTGGCAGATCGCTCAGAGTCCACGGCCGCCGCCAGTTCCAGACCTGTCTGTCCGAACACCACCTGTAGGGCCGTCATCAGCAGCCACGGCCGGCACAAAGACGAATGCAGCCCAGAAACTGTCATTGCACCGACTGCAGAGGCGCACCCCGACCGCGCATCGTGAACTACAAAGCCATCGACGTAATTCCTCGAGACATCCAGGAAGAAAAACTTAAAACCTTAGTCTTATGCCATTGAAATAGCCTAGCAGATGGCTAAATGTATAGCATATCAAAAAAGAAAAAAAAAAAGTTAAAAACGTAGAAAGTTAAATGAAGAGGCGCCACATTAAAAATATATACCCTGCTGTAAAATAGGCCAACATATAGGCTATATATTTATTCTCTAGCCTATATCCTATAGAAACGGACACACTTTGATCAGTGTTGTCGGTAAATGAACCTGTGTTACTGTGATGAAATTCCCTGTAGCCTACAGTAAATGTGCGTCTTGCCTCACTAATCCGTATCGAAACTGTCCTGCACCATCCTCCCAGTCCATATTCAAACTTGGAATTCCAACTTAAAATCGCATGCAATGTACCCAGGATTTAAATAAAATAAAGTCTTATAAATTGCACTTTTAAACACACTGTTAAGTGCTTATAGGCTACTATAAACGCATTACATTTATTTAACATACCAGTAAGTGGTTTAAAACACTTGAATTGAGGAGTTAGGCTACTATCATCTCCAGAAAAAAAACATCCATCCGCAATCAAAACAAAATGAGAAAGTAAATTATTTATTAAGCTTCACTGATTACCCACGACTAAAGAAGTGCATGCTCATAATATAGAACAGCATTTTCACCTCGAAAATGTAAATAGAATACCACCACCGTCGGTTCACCACATAGCGGCTGTAAAAGTGCAGCCGTTCAGATGAGTAGGCTAGCCTAGGCTAGAAGTTGAGCAGACGCGCGAAAGAAAATGACGAAACAATTATTCGTATTTGCAATCCATTCAGGTAGGGAACATTTTCCATACGACATCCACGTTGCAGTTAATCTTCTTCTTGCAGCCAATTTTGTTTGCATCACTTCCACATTGACTTCTCGCTCAGTATACTGATGTCGATAAATCAGTTAATCACACAGACTACCTACTCCTTCGAGCTGGCGTTGGAGGGTATTGTGAAGAGCTGGCTTGAATGTTCCCCTCCCAATGTAAACAGTAAAACATCATCAAAGCGTATCCGTAGGAAAAAAGTGAAATAATAGCGGACAGAAAATAAATAAAAAATGGATTGTTGATGAACCTTCCCCAAGGACCTCAATGAAAGAGGAGACTACCTGTTGGCTGCATGTAATTTGGGGTGGAGCTACCGTCGATGGCATTTGGTAGCCGCTACTGCACGATTCCTTATGCTTGGAAGAGTGGCAGTCCTGTAGCATGTACGATGCGCTACGCTTAAAAGATGAGAGAGGAATCGGTTATTAGGCTATAAAGCCAGCAGGAATGCAATTTCTGTTAAACAAAATACACGCTAAACGGCGGCAGTTAGTTCGCAAATGCCGAACAATAAATGACAACTGGTGATAAATTATCGACATTTTTGTGTGCGCCCGTTAAGAGAAGCAGGCTAAGCCTATGTTCCACTTTTCCCACTGTGATAATTTAGAGGTTAGCACGTTTGACAAGGGAATTTCGCTTCAGGTAGAGGCCAATGCAAACGGACGGAACTCTGTGAACTCAATTTAATTATTATGTAGCCTACAACAAAAATGTTGTAAACCAACGGAATTATTAATTAAATACGAAAAAATATAATTACAGTGAAAATTATATGTTCACACTTCCTAATTCTTACTTTGATGTAGGCTATTCATTGAACTTCAATGGTCCTATACAAGCAGGGGCACCGCCAGGGATTTTGGCCCCCCATGAAGACATCTCATATTGGGCCCCACCACCCTAGCCCCAGGCCACCCCATCCCTGCACAATGATCGCACAAGGGGGTAGAAAGTTGTCATAAAAGGCTGAACCCCTGCCTCCAATATGTTTGGTTTCAGATTCTAGGTTCTTATGTTCCACGATCCGAAATTACTATAGTGCAAAACTAGCACAAACCATCTCACCTTTTACAGAAATATCTGTGAATGATTGAACAGTATAAGGATATAGTTATCAAAGGCTGTCCAGTTGATTTGGGAGACATAAACTCATGAACACATTTATAATGAAAGTGGAACTTTTTAATGTATTATATTGCTGTATATATGGCTAATCATGTCCATATAAAATACTGAAATAAAAATCTTCTTCTTGAAATTGATTCCTTTCACTAACAACTGAAGCCTAAATACGATTTAACAAGATATGTAATATTATGTTTTGTGGCTAAATATACCTTTAGAAAGAGGTTACATTAAAAAAAATGTTTAAATGATAGACTGGCATGTAAAATAAGTAAGATAGAAACTTGATAGTGTTGCCACCTGTTCACTGAAATCAAAGTTCCACACCCCCATGAAATTAAGATTTAAGGAAAGCCTTCTGAAATAACCCAAACACATGTTTTCAACAACACTGACTGATGAAGAGTCTGGCTGTAACAAAAACCAGCATAAACAGGGGTCCCCCAGCCCAAGATCGATCGAGTGTGAGAACCTTGGTTTAGAGCAGGCACTGCACAGATCCAAAAGCCCTTGTGCGTCATCTGCCTTTCGGAATATTTTTAAATAACCGTTCATATATTCCATACTTAGATTACAGGACTTCATCATTGACTGAAACTCCATTCCTTCAACAATGTTAAGTAAGTATGGTGGAATAAATGCTGTCCATTCTGTTTGTTACAAGAGTGGCTGATTAAGGGACAGCTCCTGTTTAAAATAGACTTGTTGCATGTCGTTTTTTTTCTGAGGCCGAATAACATGTTGCAATATTTATATATCATTGCAATGACCAGCAAGTTGCTGTGGATAGCTATGCTTTGAGTTTTTGTCTGCATTGTTTCACAAGTGCATTCTGCTAATAGGTCACCAGGGGTCTCTCTTAACTGCCAAATTGTATTTAAGATGAACTCATTTGCTGAAATTGAAACAACTGCAAATAGATCAAATTGTGGACTGAGATGTTGCCTTAATCAGTGAGGAGGACAACACAGGAAGGGAAAAAACCTTTGCTTTAGCTACAGCAGGAATGGGGCTAGAGATGAGAATGCTTTTTGAAGACTGTGGATCACAGTCTATAACCCTCAAAATGAATAGACTAAGAGTGTATGGAGAGGGGCATACAAGGGGAGAGGACGTTGTCCTATAAGGCTGCATTTTTTGTATCACTTTCTTCAATTCTATGGCAGCTTGGCCATGATAATATTTTATAGACCTTGTCTTTTTCTGGTCATTAAAACATTTTTCTATTATCTAGTACCGGGTTCACCATCATGACATTATCAGGCTATAGTTATGTTAAATTATGATATGTCATATCAGTGGAATAGTTTAAGTGGGTTGAGTGTGAGATTACGCCTTAAAAGTTTACACAAATTACGACGCATTCTTTGAATGAAATGAGGTTACTGGTAAAATGTAAATTGGCTGATATTGAAATGGAAGTGAAATTTTTTCCAGTTTATATAGATTTACTTCTGGGAGGGCAACAGTTGAACCCCTTGCATCCAATTAAAAACATATATTATTATTTTTAATCTGATACAGTTTCTAAGAATATTACATATCTTTACAAACATATTCAAGGCAAAACTATCCATTTGAGAACTGAAGTTCTCTTTGAAGACCACAGAGAGGCAGCCAAGAGCCACAAGCTTGTGCATTTATTCTAACATTCTTCATCTTGGGTGGTTATCTTCAGTGAGGGCAGTGTTAGTGCAGCCAGTGAAATGCTCTTGTACTGAATTTGATACAGGCACACGTTTATCATCATCATCATCTCCACCAAATTGTGACTCGAGATAAAAGCATTGTTACACAACTCTTCTTTCTACACAAACAGACCCCTCATCTCCTGGGTGACATGTCAGAAGTCAATATGATTGGAGATGAAGAGCACGAGGAAGAGCAGTTGATGGGGATGTGGGGGTTGGGCGGGATGAAGGCTTTTCTTTCTTCTACTCTATTCTCAGAAGTATGAAGACTCATACTGATATCAGTGTTTCAACCATCCTCTGAATCAAAACAATAAAGAGCATGTTTATCCAAATGAGATTTGCAAGGATAAAACAAAAAAAAAACTGAAAAAAACCCACCAGATTAGTATGATTATGAAAAGCAGGTAGAATGTTCTAGAAATCCATTTCAGATCATGATATGGCTGCACTTTACTGGCAGGCTCTTTTGTTTCTGATGTCAAAAGCGCAAGGGGCTCTGCTTTGTTGAGGGTGATTCTCTAAAATGAGTCACCATCTCAAAATGGAAACCACAGAACCGCAGAAAAACAAGGCAAGGCCTTGCACGTCGAGGGTTCTTAATGCTTAACAACCCCCTACCCACCCTGGCCTCCCATCGCTTAACAACCCCCCACCCACCCCGGCCTCCCATCGCACCTCGTACCGAACTTCTATTTGCACACCGAAAAGCATCGCTGTTGGTTTCCACTTGGAACAACACTATGATACACAGAAATACTCATTTTCCTGTGTGTATAACAATGCTCGCTGTACAAAGACACAACCTATACATGGGACACGTTTTATACTCCTTTTCAGTAAGCTTGAATCTTGACAGGAATCACACAATTAATGTAACTTTCCTCATGCTTCAGAATGGAAATAGTTACAGAGCACTTGCCTGTACTGCCACACACATGCACACATGGGCGCACACACACACACACACACACACACACACACACACACACACACACACACACAATACATCCACATTGAGTCAGTTCTTTGTTGGAATAAGTTTTATGGTGACTGCATTGCATTTGCCTATCAATGTTCCCCTATTTCATTCTTGCTACTGTAATGAAACATACTGTAATATACTTATTAACCTTTCAGTCAACAGCTTTAAGTCATGTGGCGGCAGTGTGGTATAATGGTTAAGGAACTGGGTTTGTAACCGAAAGGTTGCAGGTTCGATTCCCGGGTCGGACACTGCCGTTGTACCCTTGAGCAAGGTACTTCACCTGCATTGCTTCAGTATATATCCAGCTGTATTAATGGATACTATGTATAAATGCAAAAAATAAATGCTGTGTAAGTCGCTCTGGATAAGAGCGTCTGCTAAATGCCTATAATGTAATGTAATGTAAATGTGCCCATTTAGGGGCATTCCCTAAAACTCACTCTGAGAACCTAGATTTTACCATGTTATGTTTTTTTAGGTTATTTTCTGTAAAATTACGCAAAGACAAAAAATATGTAATTTATGTAATTGAATGTGTTGTGTTCTTGCCAAGCATTGTCACCAGTTCAATTGATTACTACAAATGGACTATTACAACACATTTTCAATGATAAAAAATAGAAGAACATAAACCACAACATTATTTCCCAGTTGATATGCAAAAACATATTAACTGCATGAATATTCTGAAAGCTCTGTTAAAAATAGGTCAATTCAATGAAGCCAAACAAAATGGTGCAAAGCAAAAAAAAAAAAATTATTCAGTGAGTATGAAGCTGAAAGTTGTTTTTCATTTATTTATTGTCTGTTCATATATTTCTGTTTAAGCACAAGGTCCAAATCGTTAAAAATAAAATTAAATAAAAAAAACTCCTGCATATCTACACTACTGTTCTTCATGTCTGTCATAATCACAATTTGTATTACCCTCCCATACAGTACATACACTATATAGACAAGAATATCCAGAGACTCCTTGGTCAGGGGCTGTTTTCTAGGCACCTTAGTTTTAGTGAAGGCAAATCTTAATGCTACAGCATACAATGACATTCTAGATGATTCTGTGCTTCAAACTTTGTGGCAACAGTTTGGGTAAGGCCCTTTCCTGTTTCAGCATGACAATGTCCCCATACACAAAGCGAGGTCCATACAGAACTGGTTTGTTGAGATCGGTGTGGAAGAAATTGACTGGCCTGAACTCAACCCCATTTGAGACCTTCGGGATCAATTGGAAAGCTGACTGCGAGCCAGGCCTAATCAGCCAACATGAGTGCTAAATTCACAAATGCTCTTCCGGCTGGAAGCAAATCCACACAGCAATGCTCCAACATCTAGTGGAAAGCCTTCCCAGGAGAGTAGAGGTTGTTGTAGCAGTAAACTGGGGACAAACTCCATATGAATGCCCATGATTTTGGAATTAAATTTTGATGAGTAGCTGGCCATATACTTTTGCATATGTTTTACATCTTCAAAATGAGTAGTGAGCAAAATATATAGCAGATTATTTAGAATAATGTATGAATATTAGATAACTTGATAGATAAGTAAATCTGAAGGCTATAGGAAGCTGAAATATGCGGTAGTAAAATTATTTATTTTGGTTATAAGGGAATGAACTTTCAGGGTTATGCAAATTGTTGTAAATGGTTTTGGTGGCTTGATGCATTTATACTTGACTGCAACATGGACACAATGCATCATTGTCTTGAGATAGTTTTGTGGTTTCCATCAGAGCAAATATTAACAAGTATTTGATGCATTTACACCTGTACAGCAGCTTCATATTTTTAAAAATGCTGACAAAAAACACATTTTAGTGCCAGTTGTAAACCAAGTCTTACTGAAGCAAATCAGGCGGCTCTATAACTTGGAGTTACAAGTTAGGATCACAGCACATCTTATCACAGAGCAAGTATCCTTTATATGAAACTGTAACATACCCACTGCCTGGGCTGTTAGAGCTGCACACACTTCCTTTTTTTTGTAGTTTCAAGCCTTCTGGGAGGCATTCACTTTTGACACGATTCACAGTTTTTTTCCACTGCGTTCCACACCCACCAGTGTTTTCTGTCAGTTGTGCAGTCAGTGAGAATAAGCAACCTGGAACACCTATTAATTTTCTGAATAGATGCCCTTAAACATCACAACCTATGCACAGCATATGCCCAGGTAACAAAATCATGTGCTAGGGACGTTCCCTGTATGTTATTAAGGTTGCTCTAAACGTTTCCCGGTTGATACAATGTTGTGTTTTTTTCAGGTTCTAAGAACTTTCACGCAACGTTTCTGAGGAACGTCCCTTTAACATTCCAGAAACATTCTAGGAGCATTCCTCTTAGGTTCTAGGCACATTCTATGTAACATGAGGGTATCGTTCTGGGAATCTTCCTCTTGCGCTCCACGAACAGTTTATATAAAATCAGGGGGAACATTCAAGGAGCATACACTCCAGAATGTTCCCAAAATAACATTTTGTAATGATGTGGCAAGAATGTATGGGGAATGTTAGCAATGTATTCCGCTCTCCCAGTAGGGAACGTCCAAGCGTTAGAGAAACCCAAAGGGAACGTTTCGACTAACATTCCTAGAATATTCCACTTATGTTGCATAGAATGTTCCTGTAATGTTCGTGGAATGTGAAGGGGAAGTTTTACAATCAAGTTTTAGGAATGTTCTGAGGACTTGAAGGGAACTCAACATTATGACATCCAGCGAACGCATTGCAACGTCTGTGACATTTATGGGATGTTCCTGGAATGTTTTTTTGTTATCTTGGGAGTAATATTCCCCTATACACCCCAGAAGGTTTCCAATGTAATGTTCTGCAATGACATTACAGGGCTGTATAGGGAACATTCTTTAAAGATCCCAAACGTTCCTCGTTACCTGGGATATAACCTGTTATTTATTTGCTTAACTGGATAATTAACCCCCCCACTTCCCCCTTTTACTGGAACTAATATGAGTGTGTGGGACACATTGGGGGTGGTTGAGGTGAGCCGCTATCTTGAATTGCACAATACAACATATATAGATGATTAAAGTTGTCCAGGGAACTTGCAGACATGATTACAAACACAAGCCTGACAAATGATATTAAAAAATGGTAACAGAATGTTGAAAAACCATTAGACTGAGATTAGAAAAAAACATTTTAATGAGAATATGGACATTCAAATATAACCACTTATATAATTTATATAAAAATTTGTTCAGAATGTGTCTGGTCGCAAGGCTGTGGTTTTATATGTGATGGAATGCTGCAATATCAAATATGAAAAGCAGGCTAAGGAAGCCAAGCAGGTTTTGTGTAATTACTGCATCAGATGTTGGGATGGACTGAGATGGGTGTGTAAGATGTGGCATCAGGGTGTATACTACATGTGCATAGACATGGGTATAGGAGAGCAATGCGTATAAAATGGACCCTGTGCAACTACGACAGAGATATGCCACAAAAACTCTCCTACATCCACTTTGCTTATTTGTACTGTTTCCCACACTCACACCAAATACTCACACAAGTTATTTAGTACAACCATTCATTATCTATAAAGGCAGAAGAACTGAACCTGCAAACCTCTGGCAACAGATTCAATGTCTTCCTAAGTAGATTAGTCAGTAAAGGCATTGACCGGAGCACTGGCTTCATTATTTCATGACCAAGAGCCTGCAACTGTGGAACATAATCAGTCAGTTTTGAGTTTATTTGTTATTATTCACTGTGGACCTCACACTGTATCACTCATATTACTCTATCAAGCACTTTGCTAAAGTTACTTTCACATGTTTTGTTTGATGGGGAAATGAAACCGCCTTTAAGGCTTTTCTGAATGCGCCACGCGTAAAATCACTAAATTGATACTTGGGCTGAGACCTTAAAGACGAAAATACAGTCATATAGCACAACAGAAACTGAATTCACACTGAGTGAGGTGGGTTGGGGGGTGGGGTGGGGGGGGGGGGGGGAGGTTCAGAAAAGTGTTGTGCATTTGCAAAAGGAAAAAAAAACTGCCTATCTTAAAAGGTTTTTTTTTCTTGTCAGTTCTACACTCTGCCTATACTCCACCCTCCCCCACTTCCTCCTCTTCTCGCTTAGCGTGACTCTGAGGTTTGGGTTGTCTAGACAACGAGGGACATATCTCACTTCATGATGGCACAAAGTTTCTGCTGTGGGTTTTGGTGCTGTTAGGAGGTCTAAAAAAGCAGTCTAAAATGAGACCAGAGAGCTCTTCCTGTTAGCAGAGCAAAATGTGGTTACAAAACAAATTATTTTTTAGCCATTGATCAACATGAAGACAAAAAAAAAGTTTCATTCAGGGTTAAAGAATGACATATATGATTATATAACTGAAAAACATTATTAATAATAATAATAATAATAATAATAAGAAGAAGAAGAATAAAAAGTTGTGTGGGGCTTCACCAAAATTAGCATAACATTGGTACAGTAATAAAAACATACACAAATACAACAATTAATAACTAATAGATCATTGAATTCCTACACAGGCCAACCACATACATACACAAATACAACAATTAATAACTCATAGATCATTGGATTCCTACACAGGTCCTACCCCCCACCCACCCCAATGCAGACAGATGCATTCAGTACTACACTTGAATTATGTAATAAATTAGGATGATTTGGTGCAATTATAATTAGCATTCAGTTACAATATCAGATGAATATGTATACTATTGCCATTAACAGACCCTACTAGATAATAAAATACAGATTATGAAGATATTATATCAGTATATCTGTTTTGCAGGCATGCTTCAAAAACCTTCATGTTTTGTATAAATAGCGAGGAGTAAGTAAAATTTAGGGAAGGAAATGATGGACACTCTTTACGCAGGTCAAAGAGAGGTTGCGTAATGTTAGGCCTACAATTTTGACCTCACAGGACAGTAATACAAACGTATCATGTGACCAAAATATTGCCTCAAAGAGAATTTGAGGATAAATTGAACCAGGATATAGTATTTACCTTGTTTACGTTGTTTGACATACATACATGTATACATCTTCAATTCACTGAACTGACAAGATGATGTGCTGTAGTACTTCTGGCCTTGCCAGGTAAAGATAAGCTTTACTTTCCTCTTTTGCACTTTACTTTACAAATAGCAGGATGGTGAAATGGGCACATGTGTGAAACGATTGGACCCGAGACTCATTGCGTTCCTACACTGTTTCTGTTTTTGCCCTCCAGTTTTTAAGACATATAGTCATATTCTGCATGAATATTTATTCTGAATACACACTGTATATGCATTATTCACCTTCAAAATAACTGCCCTCTACACAAACTAAGGGATCCTAATCGTTCTCCCTGATAATAATCTGCTACGAATGTACTGCTGGCTGCCGCTCATGTTGCAGTAACATCGATGTCATTACAGCCTTGAAGCACCAGCCTTGCAAGCTTGTCAATTCATCAAAAGATCTCATAAGAATCAAAATGGAAGGCAACCTCAAAGAGGTTTGCACTGTGCTCTAAACTGCAGGTAACATGCTCAGGCATTCTCTTGACCATAATTGGCTGTCATAAATGGAAATGTGACGGCTGAGAGAGAGAGAGAGAAAGCTTGTGACTGTTAGACCTCTTCCTGTGGTTGGGCACCACGTGATCAGAAGGGTGTTAAAAAGAGCCACTTCGCTATCGGTGACCTATTTCTTCTGGAAGTGAAGAGAGGATGCTGGTAAGACACTTGGACAAATGTCCCATTAATAATATAATTAAACTAAATGAGCTTTAAATACTTTGCTAGAAAATAAGAGCTGTTTATCTATTTAGTATGAAACAGGAAGCAATTAATTATTGGTAGGGTTGCAGTATCGAAAAAAAAGAAAATCTAAAACTAAACGGGCAATCATTAAAATTAATGTCTGAATTGCTAACAGCTGAAAACATAAATAATTTGAAAATTAAATACAATTTATATGTTTTAGTTTATTATAATTTTTTTGCATTGTGCAAACACATTACAATATGTTTATGAATATAGATAAAATATAAATCCTAATTTACTCCAGTCACTTGTCGCTATGTAGAAAGACATATATCGGCTGTTTTTTCTTGGACAATGTGTGATTATGGACAATGTATTTTTAATGCAAGGTATTTGTAGACAAGCAAAATTCCAAATATACCTGATTTGTTGGAGATATTAAAATGATGGTAATAAAGATGGCTTCTATGTGAAAGTCGTAGCTAGAATGAGGAATGTAAAAGTACTTCCGCTCTATGAATAAGAGTGCAATGGTCATGTTCTAACTAATTTATGTTCATTTTATAACTTTCATTCAGTGTTTTCAAACCACCAAAGGCTATGGGTTAATTCCCTCGTCATTACATTTAAGCCTACACAAGCTACAGGCTTGGTGAAAGTATATCATAAGATTTGTTCAAACAGACGTGAAAATTAACCTGAGAGCTATAATTATGTACTCAACTGGTTTATGAGGAGATGAGACTTCAAGGTATAAACCACACAAGGCCTATGTATTTGAAAATAAGACAACTGAGCAAACAGGTCAGAATAAAGCTGATGAATATTTATGTCAAGTAACAAATGAGCTTTATGTAACGCCAGAAACCCTCCTTCTTAAAAACAGAGATTAAAAGAAAGCCAAAGAAAAGCTTTGGATTTAGGTGAATTTGGAGAAAGGTGCTGTTGATGGTTTATGTGTGCATATCTCTGTGTGATGGATTCTTTAGAACATTTATAATGGATTTGATAAATACAAGTTTTTGGCCAACGGCATTTTACCTCACGAGGTCGCGGAAATGTGCAGCTGTGTTGGGGGAGGGGAGACATCGTCTGTTGAAGAGACAGAAGACAGACAGCACAAGGAATGGGCACCACTGAGGAAGAGATGACCTGTCACCAGAGATACAGTGCAGTCATCCATAAAGTAGAAAGCACTACTAAACTCCACAGCACAGTGTAGTGTTTCCTACTTTATGGATGACTGTACTGTTGGCTACTGTTGAAAAAAAATCCGGCGGAAACTCTGCAAGATGAGACTATGGAAGAGCACCCTATGTTTTCGACAGACGTTCACGGCTCATGGCGTCTCTCCTTGTAGTTCCCATGAGCTGTGTGCGACTGACTAAAAAAAAAAAAAAAGGGACTGCTGTACATCATATTTATATTTTTATATGTGGTCTTTTTTACACTTTTTTTTAACTTGATGGCTTGTGTTTATGTGTGCATTTTCCAGGTGTCAATGCTTCTCGTTTTGTTGATGTACAGTAAACTTGATTGAAACATGCTGTAGAAAATACACAAAAATAAATGTATTGCAATTTTTGGAAGTTTGATTAATTTCAGTCTGGGGGAATTGCTGTGAGATATAATTATATATGCAACTTTAAATAGCTTCCCGCCATTTCCATTTCCTGACTCAATAGTCAATTCCCCTCCTGATAGTGGGGAGGGGAAGGGTCAGGTCTTACTTTTTGACCAAATGATTCAAATCTCAATGTATTTAATTTAGCAAGATACTTTATGTTTATTTGAATTTATTAAGCTAATTTTAAGATAAGCAAAAATCAGTAATAATAACATTTTTAAAAGAGTAAGAAAGTTGTACAACAAAAATGGTGTTCATGTTAAATGTACAGTATATAAATTTGTATTCATTACATATTATTTTCCAAAAAAACAGCAAACACAACACCAACAAAATATAAATATTCTATTACTATTGTCTTTTTGTGTTTTAGTTTGTGACTGAGTCAAAACACTTTCTGCAGTGAACCACAAAAAGAACAGCCCTGAGATCTTATGTGAAAATATACTTTATTCCTGTAAAAAGTTTTTTTCTGATTGAAATGTCTGTACTTCCACAGTTGTTTCTTATTCCTGTACCGCTATCCAATAAAACGGAAAACAGAATTTAATTGGAAAAGGGTAATAATTACAAATGACCTTCCAACACATGTCCAAGTATGCTGAACATGGCAGAAATTCAATTTAAAAGGAATATGCCTGGCAATATGACCGCTTCTCAACTTATACGTAAGACCAGGTGAAACTCTTTGTTAACACACAGCTACAGATACTGTAGTGTACATGTAACACACATGCCTGTGAATTGGCTACCATTTTATTAACCAACCACACTAAAATAAACAACACGCCTGTTACTGTAATGAATGGCTAAATATAAAAAATAAACAAGGCAGCATTTGGATACATGCAATTAAAACAAGTATATGGCAAACACTTTAAGACTAACCGCGGTCATGTAAGGCTACATTACAGTTATCTGCATGAAACTGTGTACTAATGTACTAAATAAAACTGTTTGACTTGAACAGAATTGCAGAAGACATACATCAATGGTAAATGGGCCAAATTCGACTGGTACGCTTTTGAAATTACAATAAAATTAAAATAACCATGCTGTTTACTGATAATGAAGAGGCTTTGGATGACAGTGCATACTGAAGGCCATGAACAAATCTAAACTCAAATGACTAGAAAAAGCTCCTTTATCCCTGGAGGCTATATTTCTATTCTGGGAAAATTTGTCCAAATCCATGACCAATACTAAATACAGTTTTATTTAGGGTCTCTCTTCCTGACATAAATTTTCAGCAATACATCGTCTCCAGTCAACACAAGAAATTGCTAATATCTCTATCTCTCTCTCTCTCTCTCTCTCTCTCTCTCACACACACACACACACACACGCACATATACACACACACACACACATCAAAACATTTTAAAGTTAAAACAAACATGCTGTAAATTGTTGTCGACTGTACAGTGAAATTTTTACCTCGGAAGTCTGATTTCTGAGCGCTTGACTCAATAGTTTTGTGTGGATAACGGGCGTACCAGTACTGGTGACGCTGTACATTACAGCCTGTGTACAGAAGCAGAAAACCCCATAGATCCCCATCATCCAGGGCCAGCTACAGTCTCATAGGGCTCAGCGTGGCTACATCAGGGGGAAAAGGCTATGCCGTGTGGGACTGCCCATGCAAACAGAGATGGGTCCTCTTCTGTTCTTATCCTGCAGGGTCTTAGTCAGTCCCTCTAACACTGTCACCTGTGAAATACATGCAAACTATTAATATCCTCCTGAAGGTACCTCTGTGGCTGCCCTTAACACACAATAACACACTGGTACAGTTTGGCACTGCCACATTTCTTATATTGCAGTTATGTATTGTGCCAGGTTGAGATGAGATGCACACCGTAGAAAACAATGTAAAATGTTATATACCGTTAACTGAATTGGTAGCGAAAATACAGAAGTGGGTCATTTAGAAATTTTGGTGGCTTTTTATCTTTTAAAAAAAATGCTCTGTGAGACAATGACAACCTTTTTGTCGAACTGATATGCAGAGGCACAAGGAAATCACAGAGCAGCACTCACATATCAATACTTACACTTTATGGGTTGAATGAGAAGATACTTTTCCTTCTTTGTCTCTGGAAAAAACATCCAGGAAAAACAAAAGGGATCAACCGCAAACAATGGTTTTAAAGAAAAAAGGTGATATTATTTTATGATATCAGTGTAGCTATGAGTAGTCACCTCATGCCCAAAACCATGTAAACAACACCAAATAAACACAAACTGGAATTAACCTGCATAATAGCCAATGCTACCTGGGTGATATAATGCTAACATGAATACAAAAAAAATGTTCAGACTTCTATTGGATTTTGTGAGACGGGGAACAACGGGAAGGGATCTTTCCATTTTTGATCCTGTTGCCTTTTGGTGTTCTGTGTTTTGTATCAGGACCTCGGTATTACACCTTCTTTGTGTCAGTAGGCCAATTATATGCTTCCAGGCAGCATGTCACAAATGACTTTCCCTACTGCAGAGAATAACACATGGATATTATCTTTTAGCTAGTTAAAATCTAGGTTTTCAACAAATTCCACACAGTTGGTAGTAGTCAAAATAACTGCTATTATATTTGTAATTATTCCATATTTCATGCATGTATGATGCATCAAATGAAAGGCAATGCCTCATAAATCATGATTGCATTGATAAGTGTGCCATGGAGTGGCTTTCCCTCAAGATTTACTTACTCAGTGCTTCACCCGAAGCATGGAAACATTGGACTTAAATGTGTAGTTAATCTACTAATATAAATTGAGTTTAATAAAAAGCTAACATTTTACATAATACCGCTAATGTGTTTAAAGAGTTCTGTGTGAGCGGACCTGGGGTTGTTGCCTGAGTTCTGGCATCTCTGGCTGATGCTGTGGCCTTTCTGATCCCCCAGTCGCCTGGTCTCCAGGTAAAGATTCGGCCTGCAGGAAGTTTGATGGCACCAGGCCTTGACGCCCTTTAAGATCTCCCTTGATTTAAAAAAATATATACATCCATCACCAGACCTAAAATTTCTAATCTGTTAGTTCCATGTTGGGCTTCATGGGTACATGCATGGGCACTTACATAAAAGAAGCCGTCCTCGTCCATATCGCCAAACACGTATATAACATCCCCAGAACTGAAGGTGAGCTCAGCCTGTGCGGACAGACAAGAGAGACATAGTATATTAGCATTAACGTTTTCACATAATGCCATTAGCATTCAAGTGGCCATCCATTTGCAGAATGCTCTTGTTTAACCAATATCAACATTAGAATACTGTACAAATATTTGTGGCATTTATTATTCTGTTGAGGAGGGAATTTTTTTTTTTTTTTGTAATTTTTTTTTTTTGTAATTTTTTTTTACAAATAATTTTGTTTCTGATTTTTCCCTTTTTTCTCCCAATTTAGTAGCCAATTGAACCCCTATTCTAATTCAATTCCCCCCATGTAGCAACCGCTAGAGAACCACCGCTACACAATCCCGTCTATCGGTACTAGTAGTAGGAAGGAGGGCGCCACGTCCTCTACAGGGCGCGACTCCTCGAGCTCCTGACCGCGACTCGCCTGGGTCCCGTGCGCAGCGATTCTCTCCAAGCCCCTCCCCCCACCCGGAAGCGGCTGCCAATTGCCGCTTCCACAGGGCACAAGGAGGGACATTTTTAATTGCATATTAATTAAGCTAACTTATATTTAGCATTGCTTGCATGGGTGGTATGCTATACTCTGGAATGATGAATTAGTAGCTTCACATTTGCACACACAAAGCTTGTGCGCACAGCATTGTTTATTTGTGATTGCTCAAATGACAAATTCATTCATTGGAATTATGAGTCCGAAAAGTGCATTTGCATATTGGAGAGTTTGCATATAGTTTAGTCGAGGCACAAATCTTGGTGGCAGAAAGCATTTAGCATTAGCTACTGTGAAATTGGTTTCTTGTTTCATTGTCTTCTGCATTATTGCATCACAGCAAATGAACAGAAACCCACAAGATAGAACTTGAACGCCATGGGAAAAAAAGTTGCCAATAAGTGGTACTGCGCTTGTGTCAGCTTGTGGTCTTTGACCAAACGGTTGGGTCATGTATTGCATGTTGTGGCACTTCCTCCAATGTATGTCAAAGGGAAACAAAATCAGTCATTTTCAGTTTTACGAGAGGAGCTACACATGTTGTGAACGGCTGTGGATCAGTCACCTCGATGTCTGCATTAGGGGAACTCTCACAGGGGTCATAATCAAAAATGGCCACCATCCTGCGAGGGACCAGGTCCTGAGGCTGATTGGCTGGCTTGCTGGGATCTAAAAAGCATCACACAATAAACCCCTTTCACAAACTGATACCACATGCCATAGTGACCCCCAATACGTCCCTGATTACAATATACTGCATATACATCAGGAAGATGACTATCACAGATTTGGTTTGCCTGGCTTTAAATATTGCTGTCAGGCTTCGACATAACATTTGACATGTGGCCTTGCTGTAAACACCACTGGAGCAGCAATCATAGTGTCAGACATCATAAAATGCACACTACCCTTACATAAAATAAGTTTATAAAGTATGGCTTAAGTACACTTTTTTTCTGAACTAAATCCCAGGTAGTGTACTTAAAGTAAGTAAGTAGATCACGGTTTAAAATACTTAAAGATGATCCATTTACAATAGAAAGTTTGGAAGTATTTCATAATATTTCAGAGAATATATGTATAATATACAGTATATATACAGGTGCAGCTCAAAAAATTAGAATATCGTGAAAAAGTTCAATATTTTTTGTCACTCATTTCAGAAAGTGAAACTCATATATTATATAGATTCATTACGCATAGAGTGAAATATTTCAAGCCTTTATTTCTTGTAATTTTGATGATTATGGCTTACAGCTAATGAAACCCAAAATTCAGTGTCTCAGAAAATTAGAATATTTTGCTTTAACATATTTTTAAAGTATTGTAGCGACCCTAGGGAATGTGTACGGTAGTTCCTCTAAATGTTTCTGTTAGGCCGTTGTATCGTTACGCATGTCTGTGGGGTCACCTGTCACTCAACCTACTGTCTGCCAAACGTGAAGGCCTGGGCTGTTCTGGGGGGGGGGCATGTGACATTGTGGGGGGTGGAGTGTGATTGCGGGGATATAAGGGAAGTCCGCCATTTCACGGTCTCTTTTGTAATGGGTTGCCTTTGAGCTAATTTGTTAAGGCTCTGTAATTGATTACGGCGTGAGCTACGGCCTACAGTAGCTTGTTCTGGAAATAAACCGTGAATTCGAGACATCATACTGGCTCGTCGGTCATTATTCAGCAGGAACGCTACAGTATCATATTTACTATTTGGTCGCATATCCTTTGCATGCTGTTACTTCCTGAACATCAAAAGACTCTCGATATCTTATTTTCAGGTACTGTTACAAGCGATACTATAACCTCTCTGCATTTGAACTGATCTCTATGGGAATGTGGGGGTGAGACTAGATTCAGCTGTAAATTACACTGGTACAGTATGGAACACATGGCTGGCTAAATGGCTGTAAGTCATCAAGGGTCTGAGCTATCGAACGAGCCCCAAACCATCACTCTGTTGCCAGATATGGAGTAGATGTGGATGGATCACTGCAAGGGTTATTTCTCCTGACTCATTTTCCTATAGAACTCTATGGGGAAAAAAGTCAGGAAAAACAACCCTTAAAGGGATCCATCCACATCTACTCCATATCTGGCCGCAGAGTGATGGTTTGGGGCTCGTTTGGTACCTTAGACCCTTGATGACGTACAGCCATTTCGCCAGTCATGTGTTCCATACTGTACCAGCGTAATTTACAGCTGAATCTAGTCTTACCCCCCAATTCTCATAGAGATCAGTTCAAATGCAGAGAGGTTATAGTATCGCTTGTAACAGTACCTGAAAATAAGATATCGAGAGTCTTTTGATGTTAATTGGTCACAGACTTCAGGAAGTAACAGCATGCAAAGGATATGCGACCAAATATTAAATATGATACTTTAAAAATATGTTAAAGCAAAATATTCTAATTTTCTGAGACACTGAATTTGGGTTTTCATTAGCTGTAAGCCATAATCATCAAAATTACAAGAAATAAAGGCTTGAAATATTTCACTCTATGTGTAATGAATCTATATAATATATGAGTTTCACTTTCTGAAATGAGTGACAAAAAATATTGAACTTTTTCACGATATTCAAATTTTTTGAGCTGCACCTGTATATACAGTGGGGACCAAACGTTTGAGGGCAGTGACACAATTTTAGTTGTTTTGGCTGTGTATTCCAGAACATTGAATTTAAACTGAAACAGTGACTATGAAGTTAAAGTGCAGACTTACAGGTTTAATTTGAGGGTATTTATATACATATCGGGTGAACCGTGTAGCAATTGTAGCCCTTTTTATACATAGTCCCCCAATTTTAGGGGATGAAGAGTAATTGGATAAATTAACATAAATTTTAATAAAGTCCTCATATTTAATATTTGGTTACATATCCTTTGCATGCCATGACCTTCTGATGTCTGTGACCCAACAACATAAAAAAAACTCTTGATATCTTATTTTCTGATACTCTTACGAAAGTTACTATAACCTCTCTGCATTTGAATGGATCTCTATGAGAATTGGGGGGGGGGGGGGGTCTAGATTAAGCTGTAAATTACACTGGAACAGTATGGAACACATGGTAGTCTAAATGGCTGTAAGTCTTCAAGGTTCTGTGGTATCAAACAAGCCTCAAACCATCACTCAGCTGCCAGATATGCAGTAGATATGGATGGAACACTTTAAGGGTTGTTTTTCCTCACTCATTTTCCTATTGAACTCTATGGAAAAATAAGTCAGGAGAAGAAACCCTTAAAGTGATCATGTGACCCAATAACATCAAAAGAATCTTGCTATCTTATTTTCTGGTACTCTTACAAGCGATACTATAACGTCTCTGCATTTGAATGGATCTCTATGGGAATTGGGGGGGGGGGGGGACTAGATTTAGTCTAGTCCCCCCCATTAATTCACATACATGTAGCACATTAATTGAGAAAGAGGCAGGTCTGTACCTTTATTATCGATGGACGATTGTGGAGATAGGAAGCCCTTCTGAAGCAACTCAGCCTTGGCCACCTCATCATCCACCTGGATCTCAGACACCATGTTGCACGGCACGTAGCCAGAGCGCCCGCCTGACTCACCGCAGTAGAAGCCGTCTTGGTCTTTCTCGCCGTACACCTGGATGCACACGGACGCACACAGTGGAAACATAGTCTTATGTTTCTTATTCTGGTGTTAGTTTCTGGTATTAATCCCCAAATATAGACTGTTTTTTCTCTCATCTGTTCAGCTCTGGAAAATTCAGAAAACAGAGATTGAAAAACAGTGCATTGCAAAACATACCCTGAATCAAAATTGTCCTCAATATTGACATTCAATTGTTAATTTCTACTATTCAAACACATACATTTTGTGATGGCTGAAATTGCATTTGTGAGTGGAAGAAAATACGTTTTTACATAATCTTTCATGCAGCTAAAATCCATCTTTCTCATTCTAGTTAAACTTCTTGAAACAAATTAATGATCATGATGTAAAATTGCTGGCAAGGTCAGCCATACTTATGTATTGTACACACTGTATCTGTCTATTCTACAAGAGCCCAAAATGTTTAATCTGGACACTGAGTTGTTCAAAATGAATACAAACTAAAAACTGTGAAAAACAATGTTCATGAATTTTTAAGTTCCATAAGTGTCCTATAAAACATACACAAAAGTTGAAGAAACATATTATATGTATTTATGCTGTATATTCATGCATCTGAAGACTGAACAGTAAACAAAAATTAATGTGCATTGTAGCCCAATGTTAAATGCAAAACTATTTGTGCCTTCAACCAATAAACTACAGGTATGGGTGCTGTTCAGGTATTTTTTAAATCACTCTGTTGTATCAAATTCATAATTTCTCATATAATAACTCTGAAGTAAAGGGAAAAAGAAAATTGTGGTCCCTACGACTACCACTGCCATCCTTGCTCCTGCCATACCTGCATAGATCAAGCCTTCAGTAGCCTACCTTGATAATCTGCCCCTCCTTAAACGGTAGCTCCTCCTCGGCTGTGTCTGGATTGGGAGACATGACGGCGGGGTCGTACGAGAACAGCGCCACGAAGATCCGCGCCCTGTCATCGCATAGAGGCCCCTCCGTTTCCACGCATTCCGGGCTGGCGAGCCTCACGCCGTCTGCGCACAGGTACACGTCCACCTCAAACATCCAATGGCACTCTCCCTGCTGAATGGCTCTGCTCCCTGCCCCTGCCTTAAAGGGGCCAATCGAGGAGCATGTGCCGTGCTGCCCCACGCACTCCGGGGCCTTAACCCAAGGGGCGTCGTCAAGAGGGGTAATTAGGCTAAGCTCTGAGCCTAATCCCCTGTCGGCTGCTAGGAAGTGTTTATACTGCATCTGAAGCATGCCCTAATGTTACTACTGTGGAGGAAGCAGGGTGCTTGTGTTCATGCCCATGGCAGATACAGTTCAGTACAGGTCAGATACTAAAAATGTACAAAGCATCACTTCAGAGCAAAAAATAAATAAAAAATACACTTCTTTATTTAAAATTCACGAGGAGGTCATTATCAATAAACTGACAGGGAATTACATCCTGGTTGTTATGCTTATCAAAAAATTACAAATCAAAAGCTACTATCGAGAAAAAGGTGAGGACACATTCCATCTGAGACTTTCCATCTATTTGACTTCTTTATTGATCTCAGATAGAGGCATATGTAAACTAAAGTAGTTCAGCCACACTCAGTAGGAACAAGACTCAGGGACGGCACTATATAAAGTAGTTACAGACAGAAGAGACACACTTTCCCCTCTGGTTAATGTGGATTCATGGTTAATCTGGGCTCACTTCCATATAAAGCCACTTTGGGTTTAATTTGGGATTATTTAAGACTTCCCGCTCTGAGCTGGAGTCAGGCCAACAGGGTAATAATGTTACTGTAACCTGCCAAGAGGGAATTAAGACTACAGCGAGAAACGTGGTAGAATTAACAACCTGACCTTTGAGCTGCCTTGCTTCTGCTCTGGTTGTCTTTCCTGGTTTGCTGCTCAGTTGTGGGCCTTGGTGGCTGAGAGTCTCCTAAAGAATGGGAAAGAGGGTTAGCCCAGTATCTTCCTATACATCAATATTACTGTATGGACAGTACATGAACTGTATAAAGTTGAAACGCCTTTCTAATATTGATGCACACATGAGCACTGGCACATGAGAGAATGAGACAGACCAGAACCTATTCAATCTTTGACAACAGCAATAATATAGCATGAAATTTTGTACATTGAAAGAGATTTATCTACTGAGTACCATATGAGCCCCCAAGAAAACTACAGATGACCAAAAATCAGACACAAAATACTGTAAGATCCCTTCCCTGTAACTAGAAGAACACACCCTTGTGCTTCCACTGTCAGTGCTGTAGCTCCTTACCTTGTGGTCAGGTTTGGCATGCGGTGAAGGTGTTTGGTAGTCCTGCCTCCAGACTGCTAAATCCGCTGCTCCAGTAGAACCCCTTCCTCCTGTCCCAGGACCGGCCCCCCTGCTGCGGTGGCCAGGCTGGAGATTGGCTGCCTCCATCTCAAACGGCAGGTCCCTGGGCGACTGTTGTCTCTTGGGCCGGAGAGCCTCAAAAACATTGGAGCTCCCACCTTCCACCCACCACTCCGAGCTCATCTGCTCCACCACCACACCAGCGGGGTCGTAGGAGATGCCCTCGTCGTCGTCCTCCGTCCCGTACTCCACGTCGATCTCAGTCCCTGAGCTCAACGGGGCCCTTGTCCTCACCACTGTCTTACCGCCGAGGTAGTGGCCCGGCGGCAGCTTATCAGAGTCCCTCTGACTGCGCAGAATGGCCTCCCTCCTCAGTCGGTCCCCGCTCCTCTCGGGACGGCCCCTCTGGTGCAGGGGCCTGTGACTCCTCTGCCGTGGCCTCTGGGCCTCCTTGCTGGAGACGTAGATGCCGCCGTCCGAGTCGCACTCCTCTCTCTGGTAGGTGATGGTGTCCACAATGTCGGAATAGTGGACCCGGTGCCGTGTCTTGCTCTTGGGTTGAGGGATAGTCATGTATCCGCTTAGATCATGGGCCACGTATGGGCGTCCTCTGCTTGGGTCCCTGCTGACGTGTTGGTGCTTAGGAACCTCGTAGCCCTTGTGTCTGGTGTTAAAATGGCGGTCACTTGCAGGGCCACAACTGCTTCTCTCCTGAATTATAGGGGCAGAGTGGTGGGTGGGGCCATCTGGAATAATGAAGTGGGAGGAGCTAAATGAAACTTTACGATGTGTGGGGCTGTGGGCAGGGTCATCTATAATTGTGGAGTGGTAGGCAGGGCTATACGGAATGTTTGATTGATGGGTGAGGCTGTTTGATTTTGTTGAGCGGTGTGCAGTGCTATCCGGAATTGGTGAGCCATAGACGGGGTTATCAAAAGTCTTGGATCGATGGGTGGGGCTGTTCACCATCGTGTAGCAGTTTGTGGTGCTACCTGGAATTGTTGAGCAGTAGACGGGGCCATCAGGAGTCTTGGATTGATAGGAAGAGCTGTTCACCATCGTGGAGCAATGTACTGTGCTATCCGGAATGGGTGAGCAGTTACTGTAGACGGGGCCATCAGAAGTCTTGGACCGATGGGTGGGGCTGTTCACCATCGTGGAACAGTGTGCTGTGCTATCTGGAATTGGTGAGTGGTAGATGGGGCCATCAGAAGTCTTGGATCGATGGGTGGGGCTGTTCACCATCGTGGAACAGTGTGCTGTGCTATCTGGAATTATTGAGTGGTAGATGGGGCCATCGGAAGCCTTGGATCGATTAGTGGGTTTGTTCGCCATTGTAGAGCAGTGTACATGACTGTTTGGGATTGTGGAGCAAGGGTTTGGACTGATTGTGACTGCAGGCTTTCCCTGCCCAGGGGGTTGGTGCTTTGAGAAGATTTGGGGTGATCTCCGCAGCTCTTTCTCCTCAGTTTCCTGGCAGCTATCCTCCTCCTCAGTCACCTCAGGAATGCTGAAGAGATCTTTATTGATAGGCACCTGAGCCTTCAGTATCCTCTCCAGAATCTCCTCATCACTGTCCGTCTCCCATGGTTCCAACTGGGAGGCACAGTGGAAGATGGAGAGTAGAAGATTAAGGTCAATTTAATAATTAAAAGACAGTACCAAAAACAATTTGTGACCGTACCCCTTTTTGTTATATTTCGAGTGTTAGTACATATAAAAAAATGCTCTCTGCTATATTTTATAGTACACATGTCTCTGAATTTTATTTCAAAAACAACATTAAATTAATTAAAGAAAACTCAAAGTTTATCACTTTTGTGTCACTTTCCTGTTGTTAGTCCTCAGTTACAAAACTGGAGAACACAAACTGATTAAAGATTTTTATTCCTGCAAAGGAGCCAACAGGGAGCTTTTGCATTACATTTTTATATTGTCTTCTATAATGGCCTAGCAAACCAGTCTGGAGAGAAAGATCTCCCAAATAAATTATAAATTAAATAAATATACATAGAAAAGTTGTTGTTATTTAAACCAGATAGTTATTCCCTGTTTTTATTCCTTCAGGGCTTTTCAGTTAGTAGGACGACGTTCCTGGAGTTTTCTGTGTTGCTTGGTTAACTATAGATAATTTACATTTAAATACCTCCCTTCACGTAATGCCAGCAAAGCAATAGACTCTGAGCCAGGGCAGCATGCTTACCTTGCCATCTTCTCTGGCACTCTCATATGGCTCCTCTCCTGGGTTGTCAGAGTAGAGGCCCTCTTCCTCTTCCAGGAGGTTGGACAGGTCAGAGCTCACCCCCACCCCACTCAGGCAGCGGCCATTTTGGTTCTCCTATCCAGAAGAATTGAAAAATAAGCTGTAAGTGTGTGGTGTGCATTTAAAATATCAGTTACTGCAAGGCATGCAGGCATTGTTTTATTTATTGGCATGCATGCTTTGTTTATTTATACAGTTATTTGTGGTAATACAAATTTAACAAACAAGATTGGGCATTCAAAAGATTGTGTATATGTAAAAGTGTAAAATTCCCCAATAAGCATTAAATACTATTTCTGTCAGGACAATTCACATATTCAAATAACATGTTTTAATGAATGAATGAATGTGCTGCATAATTATTTTGGTTTGTCGCTGAATGGATCAGCTTTAGTACTACTCTGGAGCACGGGCATCTCCCCCTGCTAAACAGGAAATGACAAGAAACCCCTGTACTAAAGCAGATCCAAACAACAGGTGGAGGCTGGGGTGGATGTGCATGTGATTGGTTGAGTATGAGATGTGTCGTTGCTAGCCAACTGTGGTCGGCTACAGCAAGAGGTTTCCCGACAGAACTTGCTTTTCTTACTGAAAACGTTCGCTCTACTCATTCCTCTGATGAGCAAATGCCACAGCTGTGTGAAGTGTTGTGGTGTGTGAAGTGTTGTGGTGTGTGAAGTGTTGTGGTGTGTGAAGTGTTGTGAGAATAAAACTTTCTTCAGAATGTTGCTCAATTAGTTTGTAAAAGATTGGGTCATAAAGACCTTTTTTCAGTCAGAAAGCAAGAATACAAACTTATTTAAACCAAATGTAGGTTGTCGGGGATATTAATTGGTTACTGAAATCAAATTTATTTTAAATACACACACACAATTCACAGTGCTGTGGAGGAGATGCCTTTTTAAAGTAATTTTTACAATAACAACAATAACACTAAAACATTCAAAAAACAAAATGGCTAATGGAATTTCTGTTAGCAATTCAATGTTTGTCCTGAACCCATGAGGCTGTGCATAAAAAAGAACATCCAATAAGAATTGTCTGAGACCTCAAAGGCCATCTGGGAACTGCTTTCATTGGCTACAGCATATAAGCTCCCTTTAAAAGCAGGTACATATACTTAATAAGGAAACATGAGCCTAAGTCAGTGTATACAAAGCACAAATTAACTCTCACTGATTTAGACTGCAAAGACTGCAAAGCACACAGCAGCTCCAGCAAAGTGCATCAGGCCATAGAAATATCAAATATCAGCAAGGGTGAAAGGTGTAGTGCTACAAAAGGCTTGGAGTTCATGTAACACCTTCACGACACATTACGTGGTACCACGTAAGATACCAGGATTCTGCTGGTTATAGTTTATTATACCTTGGCCTGTATAAATCCACATGCAGTACATGCACTGGCTGGTGGTGAATGTTCTTTTAATCACCTTTATTCCGGGTATCTGCTCTCACGATTGGAGGCAGGATGTGACTCATAAGAAGAAGAAGTGGGTCTGAGTCTGACTGCAGCATATGTGTAAAATCTGCCATCACTAAGCGCTTCGCGGTTACAAGGCGTGGCTTAACAAAGATGCATGTTTTTTCCCCCCCCACCAGCAGCCATGATCTGATTGAGCTGAGGCCGCCAAGGATGTTGCGGGGATTTGCGTCAAGTAGTCACAGGGTTACACAACAGGAAGCAAACCTGGGGTTTCTTCAGGTAGCTGTTGTCCTGGCTCTCTGCTTTTTTGGGCCCTGGCGTGAGCTGAGGCCGGCCCGGAGACCCCACCCCGGCGCTCGCCTTGGAGCTCCCGTCCTCTGTCTCCGGCTCCAGCGGTGAGGGGTAGGGGTGGACGGGGATCTGACGGAGGGCGTCTGCAGGGTCCCGGAGGTGCGTCTCTGGGACCGCTTCCTGAGGTGACATGGGGGTGGGGCCTGTGGGAGGGTCGGGCTCAGCACCGGGGTCCGCATGCTCAGGACACTCCAAGACAGAGATGGTGGGAATCTTTTGAACAGCGACGGAGGATAAGGTCAAACTGGCCTGCAGTGATAGAGAAATACACAAAATGTTGAAAGTGACCCTTTTGCCAAAGATGCATCCACTCTTGTCATTCACGTACATCTCTGCAGAGAATGAGTTATCTGTATATTTTTCCTCTGGGAAAGAGCATTTGATTATACATTTTTGTCAGAAAGACCCTCAGATTCCCATTTGTGAGCCGACCCAACTTTAGAGACACTAAAACAAAGTGGCAGAACTACTGCATTACCGCCCTGGCCACCTCCCTTACAAAAATATAGGCCGGCCAGCAAATTTGCAGCAAACCTTTGGAATTGATGCCACAGGTTTGCGGCAAGCTCCTATTTTCACATGCAAATTAGCTTTGCAGAAACTGCCATTAGCTTCTGGCAAAGTTTTTAGTTCGCCACTACTGGCAAACTCTGACAAACCTCTGGCAACATTTTGTGGAAAACAATTTAGTTTGCAGCAAACTATCCAGGTTTGTAAGGGCTACTGTATTTCTAATAATGTTTTTTCTATTTATTTTCTGGACTGAATTTCCTTTGTCCCCTCTCTGGGGTTTCAACAAGCCCAAGTCAGATTTCAGTAGCCTGTGGGCCATTTCATAAATGCTGTTAGAGATCATTTGCCACTGTTACAGTGGATATAATATTGAGAATGTTATTGCAGATGTTCCATTTAATTTATGTTGGTTTTGTTTGGAGACTAAAAGATCTTGTTTTAGAACCCACAGTTAAATAGAACTTTCTGGTTACATGACAAACTCACAGTAATATTCTCTGTGAAGGCATTACTGCAGGGCATTTATAGCACCAGTGTTTTCTAGTTACATGTCCCATTTAGCCAGGCTTAAAATTAGCGCTGGCTGAGTTTGCACTAATCCTAATAGCTCTTCATTTTAACTGTGACTCCTTTGTGCTGCATCAGCTTTGAAATGCATTTGTCACAAATATTGTGCACTGCAACTGAAGAAGATTAAAAAAAAACTGTCAGAATGTTCCTTGAATGTACAAAATAAACTTTTCTTTAGAAAACAGGATTTAAAGAAGTCAAAAAAGACAAACAAAACCAATGTGTAAAATACAGCAGATTTAGATTTAGCCATAGTGTATCATGTAAAATAATTTGCAGGGACATGGCACAAATAGTAAATTTGTCATGTTCTGAGTTTGTTATGTCATTCTGTCATGTTTAGTATTGTCAGTTTCTGTAGCATACACTTTTCCATGTTTTCCGCAGCCTTGCGTTCTGTGCTGTATCTCTCGCTCCCTCTCACGGAGTTTTACTTTCGTTTCTGTACACTTCGTTTGTATTACCCTGCACTACTAACACAAACTAACAATTTAGTTCTCATCGCGTTTCCACAGCTGTTTAGTGTTTCCCTACGTATCCAGTCATTGTCTTGTTAACTAATTTACTAACGACAGGGCTAGGATAGGATAATTACTAACGATTTACTAATTGCCTTGTTACTTGTCTCAGCTCAAGCTGTTTTCCATTTCCTGCTATTCTCGAGCTAAGTGTTTGCACCTGTCTACACATGCATTTATACCTGCTGTCTTTGTTCCTCGTCGCGAGTTCGTCATCTTATTTCAAGTGAGTCTGTTCTAGTTAGTATCTCTGTTTCCGAGTCTGTTCGAGTGTAGCATCTGTTTCCGAGTCTGTTTCGTGTTTAAGTTTGGTTTTGTTTGTTTTTGTGTTTATTCCGAGTTAGTGAGTTTTGGTAGTCTGTTCTTTTGATAGTGTTTTCCTCCTGATTGATTTCCTGGCTTCGACCTCTGTCCGTGTTCTCGCGACCCTTCTTTTGGATATTGTTTTTGTACCTCTGCCGTGTCTTCCCGTGCTCGACCCCTGCCTGTTTGACTTCCCCTGGGACTTTGATTTTGTACTTTCATCTGGTTATTAAACCTGGTTATCGCACTCCTGCCTGCGTTTGGGTTCCTGTTCCATCGGATCATAACAAAATTGGTTTATTTCAAAGGACCAGAAAAATGATCCCACACAACATACTCAACACCCAGAGCCAGTTGTCCTGAGCTGTCCTACAAAGTTCCGGGTGCATTTTTTGGAGCTATGAGTCTTGAGTTTTTATCTGTGATGAGAGATTTTAGCTGCCATAGAGCACTGAATGAATGATGAGTAAACTGAATCACCACTGCCATCATCATAATAATCACAAGCCAGAAAAAAAGTGCATTTACTATGTAGAACACACTCATCCATTGAAAGAATCCAAAAGCAGAATTCTAGTGATGCTCTGAAAATCTATTTGTTGCATAACAGTATAAAAAATACCTCCGTAAAATTGCATTTGAAAACGGAGCCTTGTTTGAAGCTTGAGCATCAATCAAATTAGTTATTTATTTGAATATGCAGCAGGAGTGATTGACTACTGCCAGGTAAAGAGTTGACAGCTATAGACAGGTGAAATGGAAGAGCAAAACCTAACAGAATGAAAAGTTGGCCTTATGTGCACCCTGCATGCGGCAGATGAAACTGCAATTGAACTGTGCCAGTCTTCCTATAAGACCTCCAGTTCAGCTCGACTAGGTCTTGGGTAACCGCTGAGGAGCAATTAGCCCAGAAATCAAAGCACATCAGACCCAGCATCCACTGCAGACACTCTACTCAGACACACTTTCATAGCCAAACAGCTTCTTAGTTCTGCCAGTGGAAACTGCCACGACCTGTCCACATGACCTTTTCTGAGAACCCTCACCATCCTCCCCTCTCAGTAACATTCTGTCGTCTCTTAAGGCTCATCCATAAACACCTACGTGATAAAGAGCATTGACTAACCAGGGCTCTGAAAAGCAAATGCACATGTTGAAAGCAGGAAGAATCCTATTATTACAGCCTGTGCTATTAAGTCATTGCACATGCTGTTTGAGCACAGAGGGTACAGCTTGAATAATTAATTGTGCATTGCAACAGTAGTAGGTTTAAGCCCCACTTAGATAAGTGGAATCTTACAAGCTAGTTCAGTTAATGAGTTAAATGAATAAGCCCAAACAGCAGATGCAGTGCCCTGTAAACACAGACGCATGCACACGCACAGCGAAGAGACTCTTTACCTCCGGCGGTAGCAAACTGGCACGGTCTGTTGCTATGGCTCTGTAAGCACCGCGGCATTCCCCCACGAGAGGGGCGTGAGCATCTGCTGGTGGGTTGTGGAGCAGCGTGGACATTTTGGCAGCTGAGACGTCCAGGGGCGGGCTCGTGGCCAGGACGGTGGCTCCTGGCGGGCGAGTGAGAGCCATTCCCACCGTGATGGTCATGAGGTTTGGTAGCACCGGGACAGGCACTGAGTCGGTGGACTCCCCCTGAGGCGACATGGTCCGCACTGTCAACACTTGGGCAGTCTGCAGCGTGTGAAGCTGAGCGGGACCCATCAGCACGCTGCCGGCCGTCGGGGAGGACACCTCCAGGACCTTGGGAGAGACAAACGCCAACCACCGTCAGAGCCTGCCATCACTGAACCGGAGAAGAGCGTCACACACTGAAAATACGAAGATTAATCCACTTATGCAAGGTGTGTACAGAATTATTACGTTTCTCTGTGGTAAAAAAAAGGTGTTTTTTTAAAAGATGGTGTCATTGTTACGATAAGTTCTCTTACCGCTTATTGTACAGTTGACTGAAAGGTCTTTTTTTTTCAAGTTTTAAATTATGTATTTTTATTTAATAAAATTTCGAAAAAATATATTTTATTTTATATTTAGAAAAATATAAAATAAAAATGCTTTTCGCAAGATGAGTGTGTTTCTTACTTTTCTTTTGTCTGCGTAAATGGCGTAACCGGTCACCAGGACACCGTTTGATGCGCCAGCAGCATCGACAGCGACAGGCAGCCAGCTGACGAGGGCAATGCCAGGACTCGGGCCCGCGTCCAGCTGCACGCTCAGGGGGGCCGCAGGAGGCCCTTTGGACAGAAGAGAAGAGGACCTCAATTCAGCCTTTTCAAGAGTAACAGCTCACACTGCGTAGACACTTTTAGCGAGTGAGCTTGGTCCCCTATGGGTTCCCTGGAGTCTAGAGATGAGATTTATTTTATTTAGCAGTAAGAAACCATCTTTTGTTTGGTTTTCCCGCCCATTTCCTAATCCAGCTTGTGGTCACACAGAAGCAGTGCCGCATGGCAACACGGTTTGTTACCATGACAGTATAGGGTACACTATGCACCTTATCCATTATTAGTGAGGACACAGGGAATGCCACTGCACTAATACAAATTACAGTATGTTTCAGAGACTGGCAAAACAACCCTGTGTAACAGCGCCTGTGCCACAACCCTGTGTAACAGCGTCTGTGCCAGATTCAAAACCATTTCAGTAGTGTATCTGTACCAATCGCTATTCCCTCTATGGCAGCAGATGCGCTATGGCTCCCTCTATGGCTGAAGATGTGCTATCTCTTTATGGCTGCAGATGGGCCGCACTTGATATGACTTGCATTACTGGATGCAAAGTGTGTCAAAAGAGGTCCGACGTTCGGATTTAAGATCATAATGTCCGTCACAGCTACAGAAATCCAATATCAAAACAGTACTGAAGATATATGCACATATATGCAATTTCTATGAATTATTGAAATGTGAATCAAAAAGAAGATGGATATTCTATTGAATGAAATCCATTTAGCCTAAACTCGTATACCAGATTAAACTCACAGCTCTCTCAATAAGGATGCATGAATAGTCTACATTTCCCTATATAAAGCAATCTCTTCAAAATGTGGAGGAAAATAAGATCACATCACAACTTTGGACAGAGCAGGAACAAGACCAGAATAAATTCCCCTCTTGCTCTTCTGGCATTGAAAATATGTAAATATATTGATGGGATATTAAAGGAAGGCACCAAGCTCATTTTTACACCAGAAGAGAGTGGACTCTAAACCTGAGCTCTCACCCGATGCCAGGGTGGTGAATGTTACAGCAGCGCTCTTGTGCTCCCGACCGTACAGGGAGATTTCCCAGGGAGTGCAGTGTGCTCTGGCCTCCACTTTGGCCATGTAGAGCTGGCGGGGCCGTAGGTCGCCGAGGGAGAGCGAGTAGCCGCCGGCTTTGACCAGCCAGCACTCCCCGTCATTCAAAGACACGGTGTGCATGTAGTTGCTGTTGCTGGGCAACCACGCGAGGTGGGCAGAGGTGGCGGTGACGCGCTCGGCCCTCAGCTGGGTGGGGGCCATGCAGACGTCCCGGCCCACCAGGAAGGTGCAGCGCAGGCTTTCGGAGTTCCCTCTCTCTGTCACGCTCTGCACGGACACCCGGTAGGCCTTGAGGTTCACGTCCAGGCGCTCCAGCACAGCCTTAGTCTGCGAGCCGAAGGGCACATTGAGCCGCAGCTCCGTGTCCACGAACACGTTGTAGCTCCACACGTTCCCCCAGCCAGCGGGCACCAGGGGCGGGTCCCAGCCGATGATGATGCTCTTGGCGAGTTGCTTGATCAGGCTCAGCCTCCGTGGGTAAGGCACTGAATCCACGGCGAGCTCCTCCGCGTCGAAGCCGTTGGTCAGCAGGCTCTGGCCCCTGCCTGGAACCTCCTCCTCTGGGGTGTGCGGGTCGCTCCTCTCCGGGCGGTCACGGCAGGGCTGTAGGTGGTTGTATGAGAGGTCGCTGGCTGACGATTGAGGAAGGCCCATTATGTTGTTGGTGGAAACCAGCTCCACAAAGTTAGACGGGACCAGACCCCTCCTTCCATCCATCAGTTCACCTATGGGAAGGAGAGGACAGGAAGGCGATCACATTATGGGCCTGGCAGGTTCCCATATCACATAAAGCCCACTACAGCTTCACTGCTACTCAATGTGGTAATTCTGTGCCCATGCCCTTGTTGTACTGTATTTTGTAATATACTCTACCCTTATCTATTATGCCTTGAAGACCCTAAGAACCCCTAAACATAAACATAAACATAATAATAATAATAATAATAATAATAATAATAATAATAATAATAATAACCACCTTCATAGAAGCCATCCTCATCCATGTCTCCATAGACACAGATGTACTCTCCAGCCTTGAGAGGGAGCTCTGCCTCTGGGCTGTGGTAAGGGCCATCGTATGGCTCATAGCTGCAGAAATCAAGGGAAAATGCCTGGTCAGCAGGAACAGATGGGGAGATGGAAGGGCTGATCACCACAAAGTAGTTTAATTGACCCACAAAGTTCTGGTGGCTCGGCTACCTGTGTCTGACAATGAAGACTTTTGGTTTTCCAGCGGCTGTTCCACTCTCTCTTGCAGCCACGGCCTGGAGCGCAACCAAACAATATGCATTATTACAGAGTTACAAAAAAGGCCTCCAGTGAGCAAATGTCACAGGAGTAATGTAACATGAAAAGAGTAATACTGTTGGTAAAATTACTTTTTGTTACTTGATTATCCTTGATGCGAGTTGTTTTTTTTGTCTTTTGGGACTGTAAAATGCTTTCTTGGTCACTCATTAACTGAGGTACCACAGATAAAAATGGGCTAACACCATGACATTCTAAATATCTTACAAATGAATAAGCAAGAAGCCCAAAGTCGCTTTCTGGCGACAGAAAAACCTTTTAAAGATAATCACTCACAACTATTACACCCTACATAATCCACTACAGTCAGTAGATTATCTCTAAATAAGAGCTTTATCAGAATAGTCCAGAGATGAGGGGGTCAGTTCTTTCCTGGCATACTGGGAAAAAAGTATTCTGCTTTATCTGTAGAATGAGGCAACAGACAACCCGGACACAAATAACAACTCATAAGAACTGTGTCATCAAAAAGCGTGCCTAATTTCATCTTTTTGTGATGAACCTTTTGTACAACTGTGAAAAATACAGCTGCTATAAAAAAAAAAAATATTTCACGTCTGACTGTGCTTAACAGTCCACAAGCTAAACATAACTGCGCCAGTTTTTCACATTTAAATTAAATAAAAATGAAAAACATTAGCATACATTAGCATAACTGTATCCAAGCAACAATAAGAGGGGCAAATTGGTAAAAGTGCTACTCACTTCATAGGATGGCGAGGGTTTGTGCGTGTGGTGTAGGTGTGGCCTGGACTTTGGGGGTGGGTGCCTGAATCTGGGAGCACTGGCTGTGGATCCTTGCTTTAAATTGATTGATGGCAGCACCCGGCGGTGGTGAGCTGGCGGCCAATGCGGTCCCACCAGCCCTGATACGAGAGGAGTAAACTCTGGCTCTGAAGGAGGACAGACGTCAGTCACGTACTTCAACAGTATAGAGAGCAACCGCAGTAGGTAAGTGGTGCTAAACAAGGTGCACTGCAATGCAAAACCCATTTTTAGAACTTTACTTTATGTTTACATAGATCTATGATACATATTTAAGAACTGGCGTCCCTATGGACTGTACCACACACATCTCACCCAAATATACTTTTGGACTTACTTTTGGATCTTTTTAACTAAAAAATAAGTAAATGCAAAACCCATTCTACATGGGTATGGCTTTAGAGAGGAATGTATACTCTCAGTGCATGCTGATAAAAATGCTTTGCAGCCCACCTTTGACTCCATTGGTCAGCTGGCAGAATTCCGTGTCGGGTGAATCTTCCGCTTGCAGACGAAAGCGCTCCAACTCGTGAGACAACAGAGAAAACTGCTGGCTCTGGCTTTTGCATTTCTCCTCCAACTCCAGGACCGTTGCCTAGTAGAGACAAGGGTGTGGAGGGTGGGGGGAGGGGGGTGTTTTTACGCCCCGCTGTCTGAGTTCAGTGATGTTTCTTAAATCTGAATTTATCCGTCTCCTGCCCGTTCCAAAATTCTTGTCCCCAGTCTTAGTAGCCTACACTACAGTATTAGACCTAAAAAAGGTGAACCAACCTGCACAAAAAAGTGAATTCAGCACATGCTTCAAATAGATGTAGTAAAATAATGAAAATGTAGTCTTAGAGATAAGACATAATGATTATAAAATGAAAAAAAGCAAAGACAAAGCACTGAAAATGTCTAAAGATTAAATAGTTGCATTCGGATCCAATTAAAAAAATTCCATTCCCTTGCTCTCTTCCCTCAAGTGAGCTATCTTGTGACTAAATGTGTGATTTGTGACAGGTTCTACAAGGGAGGATTAGATGAGGAACAAACAAAAATGAAACAGAATGGCCCTTGCAACCTGTATAGGAAGTGCTACCCCATAACGACCTCTGCTCCTTGCGTACATTTTCTTTTTGTAGGATGACTTTGGAAGGTTCATAAATAAGAGTTTATCTTGAGTGATAAAAACACACCTCTTGGTCTGATAAAAACACTATTTCCAGTCTTTCTGGTGCCTTTAGTGAGGATTTTTTTGGGCTGCGCCCCAATATTTTTCACTCCCCACCTCCCTTCCTCCACTCCCCCACTACCACTCCTCTTCTACCCGGAAGTATGCAAAACTGTCTGCACGTTTCGAGTACAAGTATTTACATGTACAGTATACAATGTACTTGACATCGCATTTTGTGCAGAGACATTACTTAATATGTAACCATTAATACGTAATTAAGATGTAATCAGAAACATTAGATAAAAACACAAAGAACCGTTTCCGGGGCACGGAAGAGAGGAGATGGTAGTGGAGGAGGGTGCATTTTTTGAGTATTGGGACGCACCCATACTCTTCTTCAGGTGTGGAGCATTGCATTGTGGGATTCCCTTATTGCTGGAATCTTGAATTCTATACTCTTGGTAGGAGGGAGGATAAATGAGGGCGTGAGGGAATGTAATTACTCCCTCCCTTTTCTTAAATTTTAACCGAATCCCACTTGGTGTTGCTGCCATATTTCACCCTGCCATTTTGGGGATTTTACCTTGAAGCAAGGGCAGGGAACGGCAGGACGAAAGCATAACATTCGGATCCAAATGCAGCCATTGTTGTTTGGACAACAGGAAATGAACATGACACATAAGTACAGTGCATAGAGCAGAGACTGGTAGAGAGGGGGAAGAGGGAACTTAAGCATAGTCTAGCAGGCTTCAGCCAGTTGCATAAAACCACCATTAGCATTATAAAGTCATTAAATGCCTGCCTCTGCCTCAGATTAATATGGTGGCATGACACTAATTTCAATGAATAAATACAACTTGAGATCAAGTAAACTTGAGCTGCAGTCTGCAAGCGATGCACTAGTTTCACTTCCTGATAAATGTCCTACTGAGGTGTAACCTGCTTAAGCCGGCCACATACTGTATATTAGCTGCATGACGCTGTGCCGATGTGACGCCCCTTGGCAGTTAAAAAAAAGAGCAGAAAACCAAGAAAGAATAATAAACCAAGCTGGTTTTACGCGGCGTGAGGAAGGAGAGGTGCTCATTATCTACATCTGTATCCAGGATGGCGGATAAACGGCCAACAGGCCTTAATCCATTTCCATCAGGGAAAGGCTCACTCAATAAAAAAATCACCTTTTGAGAGAAAGCAAAACAAAAACTGTAGCATCTCCTCTGGAGACAGACGGGCCCAAACTCCCACTTTTCCGTGAAGCCTGTTTGCAAAACGTGACCATGCCCTGTCGCGAGGGAGGACACTGCCTAACCCACCAAAAGGCATGAGCGAGACCTGCTGCCCACATTTCCGGATTTCGGAAGCTCATGACGAAACCCCTGCGTCATGAGCTTTCCACAGCTAGCCACCCCTCGTATTGCATGGCCGTGTAACAATCTGAGCCCTCTTCACTACAAACACGTCAATCAATCCATGGGTTTTTAAAGCACCGGGCCCCCACTTTACCGCTCGTCTCCTTTAATCACCTGCCCTGGTGAAAATACCAGCAGATCAAGAGTCCCAGAGTCAACACAAAAGGATTACTAAAAACAAATACAGTAATCATGAAACCGGTTATGTAACACACACGGGGAGAGAGAGAGCTCTTGCGAGGTCAAGTGGATCCCATTAGCCTACAGGGGCTCATCCAGGCTTTCTGTGGAAAGGGTCAGCAGACTCAGCGCAACGCAATTTTGGTTTGCTCCCCTACAACTTATTTAAAGCAACCTATTTAAACTCTGCAGTGCTAACCAAAGCAGTTCAAGCTCTAGGATCAAGGATCAGTGAAACCCCTTGTATTTCCAGTGAAATAGCTTTACTTGACTTCACCTTTTTTCACCTGTTTTCAACTGCTGCTATTTTGGTGCAGCAATGCCTGTATGTGATGCTAGTTGAAAACAAAGCATTGAGCTTCTACAAGGAGGGATCCAAAGCAAAAATAATGTGTGGATGCTGTGTGTTAACAATACCTGCATGCAGTCCAATGTACTCTGCTTTGCAGGGAGACAAAAAACGCACAAGATTGGAAAATAAATATTATTAAACTAAAGGTATGCTTTCTTAAACAAAAACATGAACAGACTGGTTAATAATGTCAGCACCAAAAAAAATCTCTCAGAATAATTCAACAAAGCAGGTTGTAAAGCAATTGACAACAATTAACATGTATGGTATTCATATGGGAGTATATTACTGCAAAAAAATATAAAATAAATAAATAAATAAATAATAATAGATGTCATTACAAGATTTGTCAGCTCATTAGTCGAGAATCTCCAGCCAAAGGAGAATATTCAGTAACTTGAAAGGCTTAAAACAAAGCCATGTATCTCAATGGTCGCAGGCAGTTACATATTATACGGACACTTCAGCCATACTTCATAAAGACAAGCTAAGATAAATAAATAACAAACAAATGACTCACCTCAAGCATTTGAACAACCCCCTCTTGCTCTTTCTTAGCAGCAAATTGAGCCTGTAATTGGAAACCGTTTATATCGGCTATTAATGTCAGCTAACAAGAAATATTTACAATACAGCCTATTTATTTGTGTGCATGTTTCTGTGCGCAAAGAAATGACTCTCATTCTCATAAAATTGAAAAAGATTCTCAGATAAGATTCTTACAAGAATGCAATGACCTCCAAGGAAAGAAAATGTTACATAATTTTGTTTGCAATTGTTTACAAAGCATTTATCAACATTTTGATTCAATATATTACAATTCATTGAATATATTACAGAAAGCCGAATTATAGCTTCATATTAAAAACAAAGAGATTTTTAAAAAATTTAAAAAATTAACGTCCAACAAAACAGTCCTAAAATGTAAAAATACAGTATGTAATCTTGGCTCCTTTACAAAAATGTATATACATTGTGTTCATCCATACTTCGGACTAACAATTTTCTGCTAAATATTTGTGATGAATTGGACATGTGGTTTTGATGCCCACCCTCTGTAGTTGTTTGACCTCATTTTGTTTGAAGGTGAGGATAGCCAGTGCCTGTTCATGCTCCTGTTCCAACTGCTGCCTTCTCTCTGTGACCTCTCGCATATGCTGTGAGCACACAGAGGAAACACAATCCACAAGCTCAGCTCCCAGAGAGCGCTGTGTTACAACCAGCCTCAGATTAACCAGTTCAGCCTTACGCTGATGGCCTATGTGAAAATGTGTCGCTTACAGGAATGATAGAGATATAGTAATTTCAAACTATCTGGATTCAGGAAGTCCCTCCCTACCTTGAGGACCTGCTCTAAGTCCTCCAGCTTGGCGTGGAGTCTCTGGTCTTCTTTTAGAGCTGAATTGCACTGAGTCAGTGCCTGTAAATCTACTCTCAGCTCCACATGGTCAACCTGGGCCTAGAGGAGGAAGAAGACAGTAGGGGGTATAAAGGAACGTTCAATACACAACACATTCAGACCAGGGTTATGGCATCACATTTCATCCCAATTTCTTTCAGTTTTAATGTAATATAACCTTTTAAATACCTAATCACAACATTATTTTTTTGTTATTTTTTTAAACACCAGGTTTTTAAAAAGTAGGTAACTGCAGGAATGTGGGAGTGAGAATCACTTGAAAGGTGACTTGGGAACAGATATGCAGATACTCTCACTGTTGTAAACCTCCATCCGAAATGCACCTGGAGTCTCTGCTCCTTCTGCCTCAGGTAGTCCTCCTCTGCCTCTTCTAATCGCTCATTTTCACCGGCTTCATCTTCGAGCTGACTCACCTGTCAGTTACAAACCAAAGTGTAGCCATTCGCCGGTGCAGCTCTAGTGCAGTTCACAAATACAGTAAATCCTCTGCTTGAGGGATCTGAATACTTTGTGATTTTCAAAACAATTTTTATTTTATAAATTTATTTTAAAAGTATTGCAAAATACTTATACAGTACAGCAATGCTACCTTTTACACCATGACAGTCAGTATAGAGTGTGACTTGTGTCGGAGGTTGTGCCTGTTATGGAATTTGTGGCACATGTTGGGACATATTACCAAATCCAAGACATCCCTTCTGTCCTTTCCTTATGTCAGTCTCCAGGCTTTAACATTCTTGTTTTCTGTTGTCCAGCTCACTCTCCTGAAAAAAAAACATGTGGCATATGTCATATTGTGTGACATTGTATTTTAACCTGTCATCCGTACTTGGCACAATTCAGCAAATGTATGCAGCTCGGTAGCTATCCACCGATACAATGCTGTACATATTGCATTCATATTTGATTTTTATATGAAAACAAATGTAATCCAGTTAATTTAGTACTGCATGTGAAACCTCTGATAGTAAAACAGAGTAAAAATGAAGATGTTTCCACAGCGGGCACCTCCTGCTGACAAACTCCTTCAGTATGTGCTGTTTGTACACAGGATTTAGTTAGTACACTTAAAAAGGTATTCAGTTATGTTTTGTGTTCAGTCTCCTCTGTGATTGTCAGAATGTATTTATTTGATATAAAATACACATTTAATAAACAGTGGAACTGTGCTGGGAGTTGATAAGGCCTGTTGCCCTCAAGGCTGAGATGCCCCATGACCCAAAATGACTGATCATCACTGGAGAACTTCTAATTTGTTGAAATGCTCCAGCAAGATGGCCCTAATGTGGTGACCACAGCTAGGCTTGGCCATTACTCTTCAAGAGATAGAGAACGCATCAATGTCACTTCTGTGTTCCTCGAGCCCAGAATCTGAGCTGTGGGAAGTTACATTTATTTCTTACTCACCATTACAGCCCAAACGTGCTGCTCTCTGCGTCATGACCCAACAAGATAAAATGGTCGCAGAAACGGGTGAGCGAGACTTACGTACTGAAGCTACGGTAAACTACGAACAGCTGTAGGCACCGCGCTGCTCATGACTGTTGCGAATGGAGCTGGAAGCGTAAAGGAAATGCCTCAAAGGTAGGCTTGAGGGCATGTGTGTGAGGTTTTCATGAAGGCTGAATATCATACTCAAACTTCAGCCGACAGTAATCTGTGTGCAAGAGCTGAAATATCACCCCATTGGCCGGAGAAATGAAGACGTCATGTAGGGATGGCAGGATAATGTAAGTGTCACACATTTTAATTTGTTCATTTGATGAGCTAAAAACTATAAGAAAAGTTGTACTGGTGCATGCTATGCAATGCTATGAAAATAAATAAATTCAGGGTTTTAAGGAAAATTAAAATTATTGCATTTTGCAATTGAAGGCAAAATGCAAAAAAAAGAATTAAAAATCGGAGGAAGAATGCCTTCATGGGGAGGGGCGGGGGTGAGATTATAGAAAAGTGTAAATAATTATCACGCTTGCCCTCCCTCTATTAGAAAGAGTATATAAATACAAAGGTACTTTGTTGTATTTGATATTATTCTGAATGGACTTTCATGCAGATAATATCTTCTTGCATTATTCATAGAGGTCATATTCTGTATGGCAAATTAAATGAGCTTAGATATAGAATTACATTTCAATAAGTACAGAGATTGAACTGGACCAATCCAATAAATCCACTGTTGGTAGGCATAGATGTGAACGGAGGGATCAGATCTAGTAAATCCATATCTAAGGCAGGCAGACCTGGGCCCTGCCTTTGGCATAGACCACATGCGCCAGACCGATAGACTCACTGCATGAGAAACAGGCCCTGACCACCCATAAGCACATTCGCTCTAATCTCAGGGGAACCGCTGAAATGGGTAACTGGAACACTTCCTTTAAAAGCACCATAATGGCCTGTATGGATTCGGATAAAAACCAATGCATTGAGCTTGACCAGGCACGGTGAGATCAAAACATCGGCTGGGTACATTAAAAGCAGGTTAGCCAGGACCTCTCTCTATATACACATGCCAGGAAAACTGACTGCACATAGTGGGAAAAAAACCATTACAAACATGGCACTAAACATGTTGCATAACAACTGCTACAGCACTGGACCTAAAGCCTTATGCTTCGCCTCAGATAGCATCCACAAACAAGTGCGCGCACAATCAGAGAGAACGAGGGTAAAAAGGAACAGTCAAAAAAGAAACAACAGTCAAAAAAGGAACAACAGTCAAATTCACATTTTGACTCCGGCCTCAGGACGCACCTGATTCTTGAGCGTACTATTCTGACACCCTCCCTGGGGTTTATTTGTCCCTAAGAAGATTTGCATGCAGAAGATCCGCTTCTCTTAAAGGGATCCTGACAGAAATACAGTAATAACTGCCCAAGAACACACGCCCACCTCACTCACCGACTCACACGCACACACAATCACCTACCCTTAGTCGATGGCAGTGAAAATGCTTCCCCGGACCCCCAAAAAATCCAGCACAGGAGAATTAGAAAACTATTTGGTGCGGCTGAGGTCTTACCTACCAGCCGAAAACCTCTCACCGCTGCCACGGCAACAGAGAGGGGATTTACTGGATTGTACCACTCCGTTGTCAGAGGGGATTAACATGCATTCAATGTGGCCTGTTCCTGTGTGTGCATGTGTGTGTGTCTGTGTTTTCCCCTTGCAAATGACAGGTTGTCCATGATATGAATTAAAACTGCAACAAATGGCCTGCTTACAGGGTTATCATTCTAATGCACTGCACATACAATTTACAACAGATAAAAAAACATAATGGTATTTATTTGTTTGCATACATCACATACATCTCTCACGCCTACAAAGTGAGTTATTGAATATGGAGCAGCTGTCCTGGTGGAAATATAGTCTTGTGATGCCTAGGGATTTTTTCTGCCTCTCAGTCAGGTGACTGCTCTCTGCTCACCTGACATTCTGAGCCAGTTAAATTTTGATTCATCAGTTTCTTCGATAATGCAGGTCCATGAAGATTGATCAATAAGAATTTACCTTTTCTATTCAAATCAAGTGAATAACTATACAGCATTGCAGCAATAATCAGAGGCGCACTGGAAATCCAGGGGACATAAAGTAAAAGTCCTACCATGTGTTTCTTCCATCCACCGCTGACTTCACTAATTAGTTATACCTCCTATTGAAAAATTATGTTAATTAGCAAATCCAAAATAATTGAGGAAATTTATGTCCCCTGGATTTCCACCTCTGGCAATAATGAAACTGAGGAACAGAAAAGGATCTTTGATACTCACTCTAGTCTGCATAGGCTTTGTTTGGCTAGTGCGTCCAGCAGGGGGCGACAAACATGAGTTAGCGCCAATTAAATGTAAAACCTGTGACCAACCAAACAGGAGACACATTCTCAGTATCTGATTCTGTGATGTGGTTGTGAGTAACATTTGCATATTTCTTGTATAAAGTATGAGGCTTAAAACTTTTTGAAAACAGGTGTGACCTTTATATTTGATAGAGGAACCTGTTGTAAATATATGAGAAGCCTTTCATAGATGGCGTATCATGACTTTTGAAATAGATTACTTTGTGCGAACAAAACTTACCACCAGAGGGGGCCCATCAATAATGTATGAATCATATTCAATAATGAGACATATTCAACACTTCTTGGTTGTACACAGAGGTGGAAAATCCAGGTTTAGAAAGTAAAAGTCCTCCCCAGTATTTTGTTCCAATCACCTGGTTTTGCTAATTAGTACAATTTAGCCAGCAGGTATAACTAATTAGTGAAATCAGCTGGCTGAGTTCATTAGTGGAAGAATACCATGGCAGGACTTTTGCTTTCTGAACCCTGGGCTGCGTTCCAATCCAATTTTTTTACTGCTTGCTTCTATTCCTAGGTCCTTTCCTCGCTCATTAGCTCCACCCAGTGGAGGCCATAAGGAAAGGATCCAAGGATCACATACGAGGACGCAGCAGCGAGGCAAAATGATTTAAGCAAATGGAACGTCCTTGCTCAGTCAAGCGTCAGCTGAAGCGACGTCAATTACTAATGACGTGTGCACAGCTGTATCACCTGTCAAAAAAAGAAGGCTAACGGATTGTTCTGTAGCCTAGCGTATTTTTATCTGAGCTTGTTTTTGCATGCATCATGGTATAAACTATTGTATTCTTTGACGCTATATTGCACTGTGAAGTTATCACAATTATTTGCAATGATTTTCTCCCATGCAATTTGACAGATGTGAAAATGCCATGTGAAATAAGAATATTGTCTCTCAATTACAGATGTTTGTGTTTGACGTACAGTGTCCCATTAACACATCCACAACAAACGGCTATTTATCACTGTGTGAGTAAAGATCGCACGAAGCATAATTTAAATTGTAAGTAGGCTACGCCTATATTCCACTCGCTCAATGGCCAATTCATCAATGGACTCGAATGCATGTTTGTTCGTTAAAATCGGAGCACATTACAAATGACACTTCCAGCCAATAACCGAGCTGATGCCGTTTAATTAATTAATCAAGCATGTATGATCTGATGGTATATAAGCGACAAATACTGATTTCAAAACTTAGATCGGCGATTTCAATAGGCTAGTATACTGGTCTGCTACTGTACGCGATCAACATTTCCGCAATGAACCTAGCGTTCGCCATAAACGCATGGCACCGGCTTCAGCGGGAACGGTGGCGTTGCCAGTTCAGGGGATCGCGACGGCTTCGCTCCGTCCTGTTCCTAAGTGAGGTAAGAATCACGTATTCTCAACAGTAGTCATAAGACAGTGCTCTTGATCACACATGGACATTGATAAGCATGAAGCACTTTTAACAGTGGGTGGAGTAGAATTCACCTGGATAAATATACAGCAAAGTTATGTCATGCACACATAGTAATTGCATGTTCTATAATACCACACATTTACCTGCATGTAGGACTACAAACTATACATTTGGCTCCTGTGGTTTGGTGTTAATCAATCAACTTGTGTGAACTGTAGGCTGCATGTACACACTTCATGTTTTTCATTTCATTCTTTTTTAGGTCGAAGATCCATCAGCTGGGCATTATGCCCAAGTAAATGCCACTGTGCCAGTGCTCCAGCTTTACTTTAATGGGGACCAGAACCTCATGGTAGACTACCGTCTGAGCCATGGCTCCATAGAAGCATTGATAATGCTGCTGCCGCATGGGGGGGGCGTTGGCTGGGCACACCACTTAAGGGTCCAGGAGGTGCCTGCTCTTCAAGGCTCTGGAGGTGGACCACACCTTTGTACCCACGGTCATCACCGCGTGTGCCATGCTCCATAACATCTGCCTGACAAAGGGGGACATCCTTGAGGTTGTCGAGGATGTTGGTGATATTGGTGTGGCTCCACCACATCCAGTGAGGAGGGAACAAAGCGGACATGGCCGGCGAAACCAACTGGCGGGGCAACCGTCTGCTCCAAATGTATGTCCAGTAGCACTGAATGAACATGATTATATGTAATTTGGCAATTGTTTGAAAAATTATTTATACAGGAGAGCTTTTTGTTAGTGTCTCTGTTTCTTGTTATGTTTGTATATTCTCCCTTGCAGCCCCTCTTTCTGTCCAGTGTTAATCCACATTTTATTTGTTATGTTAGTGTTAATAAAATCACTTCTGGATACTAACATATCAGTTTCATACATCTTTTCTGTGCCACATTTTCATTACCTTTATTTATTTCAAAACACACTATAAGCATACCACTTTGACACCAGTGTATGTCAACCACCTGTCTGGGAAGTGAGGATTCTGTAAAATGTCTATTTTCTGAATACAGTGTTAACAGTCAATGCCCTTCCTTGTTAAATTGTTCAGCACTCGGAATGCTGAACACAGGCGATATTGCGTGCTAGAACCACTCACTTATCCTGCAGTAAAAATATATTTTAACATCATTATTATTAGAAATGACAATCCTCAATTCAATCGCATAATTCGTCCATAAGACAGTAACCTGGTGTAAGCAACAAGTCAAAACAAAGTCTAATTCAGGCCTAAGAGTACATCATTTCAGTAAAATAAAAACAGTAAATTAGAATAATGACTGCAAATCATTAATCAATGAATGTAGGCTGACTACTTAGAATTTACAAAAAGGAAGACATTCATTTGAAGTTACCAGTAAAGAGCGAGAGACCGATAAGCCAGAAATAGCCTAGGTATTACCCTCCTGAAGCTTACACGATCAGCAAAATTGTTAGTATTTGTGTGTTTCTTTTCTCCCAAATTGTTTAGTGCTGCTGAAGGGGGCACTCAGATGAAAACTATATCTTAAAAGGTAAAAACACAAGTAAAAAACAAATTGACAAACACTTGTGAACTATTTTCATTTTATTAAGCATTTTCTCAAACTAATTAGAGCTTTCCAGTGTGGTCTTGAATCGCTCCTCTTCTCTGGCAACGTCTTCCTTCAGGAATCGCAGAACGGCTCCCTCACCGGTCCTTCTCCTTTTGGGGGACGGGGGACAGGCACAGCCTTTAGCCAGGCTGTGCATCCTCTTCCTCCTCCTCCACACACGCCTGGCTACAAGTGACCACCACAAATCCAGGAAGAGATGAGCCAGTGCCATCTGAGGTCTCATCAGCCACATGTGCCAGGTTTTCTGCAACACATGAGTCCATCAGGACAGGAGGATCAATAGATGGCCTCCCCCCGATGGCCTCATGCATTGCATTAAACCATGGCCATGTGGCTGCTGTGGCCTCTCCCCTGTCTGTCCCGTCTCTGTAGCAGGGCATCTGAGTGCCTACAAGGAAAGATGTAAGGGTGAAGGTGAGCCGTGAGCCTATTGCACAGGCATAATTTTGTTTCAGTGTGCAATAAAAACTACAAATTTGCAAAGGAAAAACATCATAAATTGAACCTCACATTTTTGCTTGAGGTTGTCCCATTTCTTTGCAATTTGGGTGGGGCTCACCTGGCCCTGTAGGCCCATCTGCAGATGAATTTCACTGAGGAAAACAACACATGTTACCATACCATACCCAAGTGCCCTACAACAATTACTGCCATGCCATAACATGTTTATGTGTTATCCATTTACAGGGGCAGGCATGCCTCTTGCCATCACACTTACATTAGGGATATCAGAAGTTGTCATTTGCATACAATTAACTACTTCAACACAAGACATGAATCATGGTGCTGAGGAGTGATTCCGTCAACATTAATCTATGACATGTAGGAACACCAATATGGACAGTGACATGGTCCTGCAAGAACATAAAAAATGGCTTATTGCCAATGTTTCTGTGTAACATATTTTAGTTCTATGTGACATCACACATTATAGAATGTCACTAATGACTCACCCCCAAGCTTTCTTTGCTACATGCCTCTTCCCCGTAAACAGATGCTCATTCTCACACCTCAGCCGAATGAGGCTGAGGGTGCTCTCATCTGTCCCTGTAAATGACACAACAGACCTGCAAGTAAAAACCAGCTAGTAATGTCTGTGTATAGCCCTAAATCACAACGGCATGTGTCAAGGGGCTTCACAAGCCCATAATTCAGACATGACATATGTAAGTAGGCTACATGATGCAAAATAGTAGCCTATCCTAATTAGCTAGCCTAATGTGCATTTCATCAGTCAAAGACAGCGAATGCAATAACATAGACTGAAATTACATTATTTCTGTCATACAAGAGTGAGGAAAAATATATTTTAAACGCAAAGCAGCTGCGTGTTCATGTTTCAGTTGTTACACTGGAAAAAGCGCTTTATAAATTAAATTGAAAGGAACGATAAGCACTTACATTTGTGTACGCGAGGTCCCGTCATGTTTTCAACTGAGGCAGTGTGGCAGATGTGATGAAACACGTCACGCGTTCTGAGTAAAGACTTCCGTAAAGGCTGCACTCATGTTTCCTCACTGAAGAATTCTTCGGGAGCCTCCTATGTCCCCACTGCTCGCTCCTCGGTGGAGCATTTAGCGGTTTGGGATGTCCTTAAAGATGGCGGACCTCGATCGATTTCCGGGTCAGACAAGTACCAAGTAGATAGCACGGTAAAAAAATTGGATTGGAACGCAGCCCTGGAATGTTCACCTCTGGTTCTACAGGATGTGCACATTAGTCAGCAACGTGGTATTTTAATTTGGTCTAATGCAGGGATGGGCAACTCCAGGCCTCGCGGGCCGGTGTGTATGCAGGTTTTTGCTGCCACCAGTTAACAATTATTTAATTAGTCCAATCGTTTATATGATCTGATATTTTAATCTACATATATCCGCGATATTAACAGTAGCCGATGAATGTTCTTGTGCCGGTATGCGTGTATTGTAGCGTTTTATCGTTCTGGAATTTACGAGTGAATCGTGATTGTGTGTATGACTAATTCGTTGATTGCGCCGTGGTAACTGGTGGCAGTAAAAACATGCATACACATCGCCCCGCAAGGCCTGGAGTTGCCCACCTCTGGTCTAATGAAATATTTATTTTTTAATAGGCACCAAAATTATTCAGCTGGTTGTTCTTTACCATCAGTCAACAGTGAACCAGTGAGCATAGACTCAAAACACACATGTATACCACCTGACCTGTTACTAAAGCTTGTAAAGCCAGTTTTTCCCTTGTGTATCCATTCTGTAGTGTTTGTGTCACATATTTTGCGGTCTCCCTCAGTGGAAGGGAAAGAGCCAGTGGTTTCTGAATTGGGGAAATGGATAATGATGAATTGCGATTGAATGATCGATTGAGGATTTAGGTACTTATTGGGGAATTGAGTAATTGGGGTGAAATCAGCGTGGGAATGCATGGGGTTCGGTCCCAGGAGGTTTTATAATTAGCGCACCTGGGGTGAAACGGAGAGCGGATGTGTATGTGCGTGTGTATTTTGCTTTGCCAGTCGGCTGCCTTCTTATTTTGGTGGCAGCCCCTAACCGCATCGTGGCATGGTTGGGTCTCCACCACCCCATTATACTTTGGTGTTTAATGTTGCTTGTCTGTGGCGTGGAGTGAATGAGAGTTTTGTTATTGTGTGTATGCCCGCCGTGTCAGTTTGAGGTTGGGCTTCCTCGTTGCAAGTAGTTGGGCCAGGCAGGCGGCTGCCCTGAAGTGAGCTAGTAAGGTGTGTGCATGGTCACGAGTGTGTGTGCCCTAAATCCTTTTCTGATTGTTGCACAGCTTAATGAGTGTCGTCTGGTGGCAATCATATGTGGTGTGGGTGTAACGGGCACGCTTACCTGTGGGGATGGAGCCTGCGTTGTCTGGCGGAGCCTCATTGTTGATGGGAGGGGGGACAGAAACTCCGAACCGGCACTATCCTTTGTCCCGCCTAATTGTATGCGATTTTATGAATTGTACAATAAAAGTGATTTTTACCTTATGTCGTTGTCTGTGTACTGTCTGGAGAATAGTGGATTACTGCAAAAGAACAAAACCTGGTTGGGGGTCCGGGAGTCAGATTTACCCGATTTCCTGTTACAATTGTATGGTTGCAGGATGTTTGTTTTAATATCTGGGCCATTGCCCTTGCCACTTGTCTTATTGTATTGCCTTTCTGTATATACACTGCTCAAAGAAATTAAGGGAACACTTAATCAACACAGTATAACACCAAGTCAATTAAACTTCTGGGATATCGATCTGTCAAGTTAGGAAGCGTAAACGATTGTGCCATGGTTTTATGCATAATTAACACATTCAATTTTTTTTACATAGAAGAACATCAATGCCTAACATCTGCTTAACATCAATGCCTCTTCCTGCATATTTTCATTTTATCTGTTCTCATTTTTATTTTTTGGTTGTGGGCAGACTTTTGGTCAGGAATGTAAAACTCAAAGGCTGGGTTCTTTGGTGTTGCATCCAGCTAAAGCACTTCCTGGATATTGTCCTTATACAACAAGGCAGCTTTAGGGAAATTGCACACCAGTTGCACAGTAGTGAATGCTTGTCTCCATGGAGATGATGGTGAAATGGTGCATTAGCTGTTTCATTGATTGGATAAGTAGAAACACACTGCACTGCTGGGCAACAAGTATCCAGAAAGGTATAAATTTTTCACTCTGAAATGTCCAGTCCCAAATCCTCATCTGTTCATAATTTTTTTTGCAACGTGCGGTTAACCACAGAGGACCATATGCAACTTAACACCCAGACACTAGTCTCTTAACACTAGTACAGTTCCAGGAAAAGGAAGGGGGAATTGGACACAGGAAGGGGGAATTGGACTGGACATCCTTCCCAAACTTAGACTGCGAGAGTCTGCTGATATAAGATTAAGTTTCATGTTATATGAACTCCAGGTCATGACAATGATTTCAAGAGTGTGTACAATTTCTGTCTATATTCTATTGATTGCCTCGTTATTTCGCCTTTATATTCTCCCTTCTCTCCTTGCCTCATTGCCAGTTCGTTACACTTGGAACTACCGCTCGCCCAGCTCCTCTCCTGATTCCCCTCATCTGCTCTGTTCCTTTTGTTATCACCTACCCCGCTTCCAGACCCTCACATTGCTTTCCTTTTCCTTTGTTTGCTGATATTAATAAAGTGCTCCACTGGAGCTTATTCCTGAGTCTGTTTCCGAGTCCTGCATTTGGGTTCATACAGCTGAGGGAAACGTTACAGAACTAACTGGCCAAAATATGGACTCGGAGCAGCTCCACCATGCCCTCGCCTGTCAAGGGGCTATCATTAGCCAACATGGCTTCCACCTAGAAGACTTCCAGGAGACCCTGAAGAGTGTCTCCGAACAAGTGGGTCAGATGGGGACGCTGCTGAGTAAGGTAACGGTCCCCTTCCCAGGGCCCACGCCAGTCAAGCGCCGCCGCCTCCCGAGGCCCAGTCTGCGGCTCCACCACTCCTGCAGGGAGCCCCGTGTGCCGTATCCTGAGTGTTATCTGGGCGATCTGGGGAAATGTCGAGTGCTTCTTGTTGCAATGTGACATCGTATTCCAGCTGCAACCAGCCTCCTACTCCTCGGATTCTTGCTTTTTTTGTATTTTAGTTTGGAACGTAGATCCGGTAGCTATGTTCTTGCACCAGAAACGGCTTTATGCGCCAATTCGTCATGTCAGAAACCACTCATTAGTCACTCACCCCTCAAGTATGGAATCAAGCGTTTCTGGTAGTAAACAAATTGACCTGCAGAGATTTTGCTAGTTTTTTTCTGGTAGTTTGCTAACATAGAAATGGTACTTTTATAAATAATTGAAATTACAGGCAAAAAAAACAGGTAAGAGGCTTCGTGTTCGTGTTCGTATATGTGCTAGAAGTGTCATTTTGAGACCGTTTTAGCTGCGTCATAGAAGTCAATGGAGAGCGACAAATGCCTATTCTGGATTATCAACCCTAGGACAGAGCAACTAATTAACATATTTCGCTACCATTTGGACCATCATGGCCAGGTAACTACACAACCCAAAGTTCAATTTTGCTTTAAAATAATCTGTTTATTTTTTCTAAACTTTATGCTTGGTGCAGGGACTCTCACCTTATAGGCCTATTACACATTGATCATCTACATGCAGTGTAAACATTAAAGCTTAATTGGTTAGCGCTTAAATACCTGACTTATTAAAATTGTCGGTTTGATTCCTGGCAAATGCCCCAGAAAGCCATTGCTGCAACAAGTGAATCATAATCAGAACAGTGAGGTATTTCCTCATTCCACAAAATAAGAACTCTTCCCTGTTTAATTCCAAGGGCCTCAGAATGTCCACTACCTTTCTTAAAATGACTCGTATATCCCTTTATTGAAATGAGCCTCATCCAAATGGAGCAAAATGAAATAATTTAATCGTTGAGACGTGTGAGTCACTGGGATGTTATTTGTATGGTGAAAAACTAGTTTAAATCGTTTCATAGCCCTTTCAGCCGCTGTCATGGAGATATTGAATCACTTTTGAGAACGTGAAACCGTTAACAATAAGCTCCATTTCTATTTCCTTGTGCTTTTGTCAGCCCCATTTTAATATAACCTACTTTCTAGCAGTCGGTCCTGGTAAAAGTACCGATATGTCTCCAATTAGCATTCTTTGGGATAACTTGTGCCATGTCTGGATGGGGGGGGGGAAACAATATGAATATAGATTACATATGAATATAGATTAATATTATCAGCAGGCGACAAAACAAAATGTGTGTTCAAAAGAATAATTGATCGGACACTGCATTACTAAGTCAATATGCTGCACTTTCTCCTGTGACACATTGCCCTGCACCTGTCCTTAACTTCTGCACAGCTTAATTACTTAGTAAACTTAACTCAAAAAGTTTGGCAAGTTCAGCAGTTGTCATATTGATCTTCTCACAAAACTGTTTGCAAAGAAAGAAAGAAAAAAACCACAACACAACCATTGACTTGCTGTAAATGATAAAAAAGGACATGCAACAGAAAGCATGCCTGCTACTGTACACACTAAATTTACAGCAAAATGTCCAGTGTTAATTCAACTCTAACAGTGTTGATTCAACTCTAGCAGTGTACATATGAGCCTACTCTGGCCAGATCAGGCTCATATATACACTGTTGGAGTTGAATTAACACTGGACATTTTACTGTGTAGGATCAGGGTGACTATTCCAACTAGCACCCAACAAGCTCAGCTTTCAGTGTTGTCTCGCGATTGAAGCACGTTTCCCTTTTTGCTCTGGGTCCCCTGTGGTAGCAGATGGCAACCTGCCACACCCCTCCCTCACCCCTCTCACACCCAGCCTGAGGCCCAAACCCCAAACTCCCCTCTGTTCTTCCTTGTGTCTGTACCGTCACTTAGATGAGTGGGACCGAAGTTTCCTGAAACAGGAGATGCTATATTTAGATGCTTTCTTTTGACCTCTTCCCGAGAACCAGCCTGGTTAAAGGAGGAGGGCTGAAACATCTTTTTTTTTTGCTTTTTGACGTAACAATCAGTGAAATCAGGTACTTAAGTCAGTGAAGTTGGACGATTTCGATTTTACCACAGCTGTAAAAAGACTTCCATTACCCTCTTTTTAACCCAAACAAAGTTTTAATGCTTTTGTGCTTGGATTGGAAAGCTAACCTGGCATTTACTTGACACCGTAAGAGCATAATTTATGCCACCAGGATCTCATCTCACTGCAAGTAAGTTACTTTATATTTTCTGAAGCTTAAATGTCCTACTCCAAGCCTTGCTTTTGCTTTTTGTTTATATCAGTTCAGTTAACTTTATTAATGAGATTATTATTCATAATCATCATTTATTATGAGAGAGAGAGAGAGAGAGAGAGAGAGAGAGAGAGAGAGGTGATGTTACACTCTGCCGCCGCCTGCACATCCGTCCACCGCCCCGCCAGGGTTAGTTGTCACCTTGACAAAATTTGATAAATACAATGACGTAGTTTGATTAGTCAAGCCTATACATCTTCTTGACTTGTACAGTAGTTGCCTATAATGGGCAGTAGGCCTAACAAAAGTGTATTTAGAATTCTATTTGATTCCAGTGTTTTATGTTTCTTTATCCTGCCTGCTGCAATGATATTTATTTGAGAAAATGTGGTTGAATTCATGACATTATGTTTGTTCTTTTCTATGTATGAGTAAGTTTCACCTAGAAACAAAAAACAATGGATCACCTGAGCACCTAATTCACTTTAATAAAACGTTTGCATTACCTGAGATTTCGTTGCCATTCTTATTATTATGAGTATGAATATTATTATTATCGGCTATTCAACAAGTTCATAAGCTCAGTTTTCAGCCAGTATTTTCAATTTAAATTGGCCAATATGTATCGATAATATTAATAAACAGGTATTCTATTTATGATAGTTGATTCAAACGGGTAATGCCAGGGTTTAATATCAAAAAAATAACTGCACTGATGTATTCAGAAGTATGTACATTATAATCATAATCAATATGCAATCTGCTATGAATTATATTTAGATAGCTTTTTTATATTGCTGTTGGCTAATAAGCTCCCTGCTTTTTGTCTAGGATCTGATATCAGAAGATATTTTGAACCTCACTATCTCATTCAGAAAATGTTCTGACCATTGAGAGGATTGGGCAAAAGTGTCTTATCCAAACTGGAACTGAACTGAAATAAAAAAACAAAAATAAATAAATAAAAATCTAAAAGGAAGCTTCTCACCACCCAAACTCCTGACAATATAACATTTGAGCTCTTAGCTGAATGGATCATTGAATTTAGCCGTCTGTTCGCCTAGAACAGCAGTGGCAAAGCCTGGAGAAATGGGCCATCTTTACGCTCCAATGGCTGTACAGGCGCTTGAGGGTTGTCGATCTATTGAGCTGATACCACAGAGTACGGCTCCATTATGCTAATGTTTACTTTACTGGATTTGCCACAATATCAATGGTAAACAACACTAGTTTATCAAAGTACCCACACAGCGCTAGACTGGTTTAGCACTTCGGGCATCTCTTAACCCCTGACCCACTTTAAGCTCTGTTGCCATCAATTCTGTCTGTAACCTAAGTGCATTTGTCCCCAACCCCTGCCTAACCCCCGGTGGTTTTCAATATCATCCAGCTGCTGCTGAAGGTAACGTTTGCTTTTTTCTCTCCGTTTAGAGAGTGTTTCACGTGGAAGCGGGTCACTATTGTTCCCGTGTGTTGGTCTGCATGGAACTTCAGACTGTGAAAAGGAACAAAATGAGAGGGCAGTGTGCTCCAGATGAGCTGCATACAGACAGGAGGTATGCCACCTGGCTCCTCGTCTTCTTCCTGGTGTCTGTAGTCATGACGACAGTATGCCTGGTTCAGGAGTTTGGTAAGTCAGAGAAAATTGATTTACAGAAGGGGAGGGACAGGATGTATCGCCTTTTTTCTGGATTAAAATTTTAATTAATAATGTGCTTTATTGACAAATCTCCATAAATATTTAACTTTGCAAATGTCATAAAACTATGTCATATAATACAATCTAATAACAATAAAGAAGATAATTATTAGTTATGGGAAATGTCCTTTGATGGAAACAAGACTTAATCATGTTGCCAGCTGTATGTTCCACTGATCATACTGCATGCTAGTTACTGCAATGAAAACAATATTGATGCAGAGTTTCTGTTTAAATAACTGGTGAGGTGATTCCTCAGATAATTATGAAAAACATTTAATTTCTGTTTTTATGTGAACTACTAAATCATTCATTCATTTCACAAACATTTTCTAGCACATTAGTGCATGTAATGGATATATTGCATGCATTTTAATACTTTTTCTACAGAGCAGAAGAAACTAATTTGATTTAGAGGTAGAGGCCTACCAAACAAAACCTTACAATGACTTCCAAAAATATAAGGTTACACTCTGCAAACAATTCCACCACTACCCTGATTAAATTTTTTTAATTAAAGCTACAGTACACATTTATTTAATTTATCTTGTTAACATATTTACAAGTGTACCTAGGGCTCCTTCCTGGGTTTTTGATTAGTTTTTTAGGCCCACATTATTAGGCTATAAATGTCATAATAAACTGTGCAAGCCAAGCTGGGTGGCAGGTGGTGCTCAGAGTGGAGCAAAAGTGGGGCTGGCTAGCCATAGCTAATCAACATGACTGAATGTTATACATGCTGTCATGTTTATCCAATAATATAATAATACAGGAAAATACAAAATCAAACTGGCAAGTCCTCAAAGCCAGTATTTATTTATTTTTGTGACTGTAGCAGTTAGATGAGATCTTCAACCATTCTGGCCAAACGTAGTGTACTTTTTGGTGTTTTTTTCTTTTTTAAAGTAGCACCCACAATACCATGGCCAAAACAACCGTCACTGTGAATGAGAACACTTAGAGAATAACACCTGTTTAGATAACCACCACATAACATTATTTGTATATATTTATAGACAAATACATTTATATGAACCTTTTAATGTTTTAATTACATTTCATAATCTTTGTTTTTAGGAGATGTAAAATTGACCAAACGAGGGATGGCATGTGAGTATATGTGATATCCACTTCATTTAATTTGACTGGTTTCAGTTAATATTTAATGAATACAGCTCAAGTTACCACTGTAAAAGTGTGGCATTAAAGTTATACAAACAATGATACAGCATATAGACCCACACATATAATTTGGCATTTCAGACTGATAGGACAATAACGGGATGAAAAGTTGTTAGAAATATGAGAATTGGACATTTCTTTGGTTATAATACTTGAATCCTAGAGATATGTTTTTTTACAGATATTCTTTAGTCTCGACCAAGCAGAAACAGAATCAAAAAATTTTTGAGAAAATGTATTTAAAGTTATTATACAGAAGGGCAGATACACTTATGCTGTACCTACTTGCTCTTTTGTTCCTCATCTCACTCCCTCTATGTCACACACAGCTAATGCTGCAACTTCAATGCAGACTCATTCACAAGGTAGGACTTCATCTTTATTGGGTGTCCATTTTTTAATACAGTTTTTTGGGTGCCTGGTCGCTATACGTTTCAACTTGTTAGTATGTCCATGCTATTTTTCTTTTTAGCTCTTCAAATTTATTGCCGGAGACAAAGTCCAAATTAAAAAATTTACTAAAAATCCTCACCGCTCCTTTCAAAATGAAAGAGGGATTTTTAAACTGTGTACTTATTTGTGATGTTCAGACAGGCAATGATGTACAATATACAGTAGGTACTATGTGTGCCCCCACAGGCATACAGTAAGTGTACGGTCACCGTGTTGATTCATTTTGCCATGCTTGTGTCTTCGTAGTGCGGCTGTTGAACGGGCAGAACCGGTGCGAGGGCCGTGTGGAGGTGGAGCACAATGGGACCTGGGGCACGGTCTGTGATGATGCCTGGGACATGGTGGACGCCAGCGTAGTGTGTCGCCAGCTAGGCTGCGGTCCAGCAGTGGCTTTGGCCAGCAGGTCCGCCTTCGGGAAGGGAGCCGGGTCAATCCTATTGGACAATGTCGATTGCAAGGGCGGGGAACAGAACCTGGGCCAATGTAGGAGTCTGGGCTGGGGGGTCCACAACTGCTACCACTACGAAGATGTAGGAATCACTTGCATAGGTAAGGGTTTCGACTTAAGGGAGGGAAAACCTGGGAATTGTGATGTAAACCAGATACAGTGAAGCACAGAGTAGCATTTAAACAACCATATAATCCATCAGCAGCAAATAGAAGTGCTGAACAATTTTTCATCACAATCCCAACTGGGATTGTTGAAGTACTTAAGCACTCTGGGAAGTGTAGTTTCAGGGAGTAATGGTGCTCAACTTGTGCTTAGTTGGTGATTTATTTCGTTTGAAATCTGCAGATTTGTTTTTTGGGCCTGACGTCTGAGTTGCCACCTTCTATTACAGTTTCAAAACTCAACCCTTTAGGTTGGTTCTAGGGAAACCAAGGACAATATAATATAGATATGATTTATTTTGATGTATTGTCAAGCATAAGAAAGAAACTTATACATAACATTATGCGTGCGTGTGTTTGAGTGTTACTGTATGTATGTGTGTGCGTGCGTGTGTGTGTGTGTGTGTGTTTGAGTGTGATTGTCTCTGTGTGTGTCTGTGTGTGGTTCAGCTTTTTATCACAATAACCATGTAAGAAATGTGAGCACTGAAAATGGATTGATAGAAAAAAAAAAGTTAAATCTTTTTTTTTATTCATCTTTCTGTCTTTGTGTGGAAAGACACCTCACTGCTATCTGCACGAGATAATAAGGACACTACAACACCATCTCTTGGCATATCAGGGCTGGGTAAGCCTCCATTATCCTTTCTTCACATCCATCTCCTGACAGGCACTTAGGCCCGCTGTGATTAATCAATATCCATCATCAATATGGTGTACTTTCTGTCTGCTACCCAGCGTAGTTCAAAGGCTAGCCAAGGAAGATGGCTTTTATTAACAGTGTAGGCCTGTCTATTTCAGACCATTCCTCAGGAACAATCCTGGCCTCTACATTATTACACTATTATTACAGCTGCTTCTGCATAAGAGGGGAGTTACAAAGATGATTTAATTTCAATAATCTATGAATAATTGTTTTTTTTTCACTGTTCAATTTCCTGTTGATACTCACCCCTTTGAAAGGATATTCATCTTTTTTGCATATAATATCTCCCAAAGTATATTTTTAAAACTTTTGACCTGACACAAAAATATATTATATTAAAGCTAAGAATCGATGTCATTAGTGTATCACTTTAAGGGTAAAGTCTGAAAAAATGGTATGAAAAAATCTTCCAGAAGAAAACATATCAGTACAAGGGGTTTCCCCTTTATTTGATACTGATGAAGTGTGAAGCCATAATTTCCTGTAAACTGAAGACAGGTACTTTACAAGAAAGGAAAGAAAGGAACATCGTTCCCAGGAATCAAGGCCTGAGGCTAAAGCATCAGTTGACTTTGGCATCCCTTCTAAAAAACTCCAAATGGCAACATGAAACAAGACACGTTAGCTAATCTGATACCTAGTTTCTTCCATTTCAGGAATGCTATAGACATATTTTTTATGTACCGACTCCTAGCTTATAATGAATATGGGATCAATTACAGGAGTTCTGATTACCAAAAGTGACCCAAAAGTGTTTGTTCTGTATAAAAAAAACATCTTTGGAAGAAAATGCATGAATAAGGTGGTACAAGCACAAATGAACCCCCAAAACACAAATGTTTTTCTGTTAACTGCTCTGGCATGATCCCTCAGTGGAATGACTTCAAATTTACAAGCACATGTCAAACATGTTTTATAAAAAAATAACAATTATCTAATTAGCTTAAGAACATAAGTAAAAATTGTTCTCAGCACTTGCATTTTATTAAGAGACAAGTGCCTGTTATGATCAATTTTGCGGAGTGTGCAGTTCATTAATTTAATCATAATTCATAATTCATTAATTTGATCACTTTTGCCACAATAAAAAAATAAAACCTCACAGTATGTAATAGCCTATGAATTAAATCTGGAGACTTACTGGTGGGCAGAGAATGTAGTTGCATATGATGTACAACAGGGGGCGTAATGCAGCCCCCACACTGTTGCAGCGGATGGCTCCATCAGACTTGAGGGTGGGCTGAACCTCTGCCAGGGTCGAGTGGAGATCTATTACCGGGGAACGTGGGGCACGGTGTGCGATGATGATTGGGACATGCGGGATGCGGACGTGGTGTGCCAGCAGGCAGGATGCGGCTACGCCGTAGCCTCCACCACCAACGCCTACTTCGGCTACGGCAACGGCCTGATCCTCCTTGACAACGTCAACTGCAATGGCAACGAGCCGCACCTGGCGTCCTGCTACAGCCTTGGCTGGGGCATACATAACTGCGGCCACCACAAAGATGCCGGCGTCATCTGCACAGGTAGCGCTGCCCTCTCTTTCGGCCTCTTACACCCACCGACACCACCGCCACGCCACTGGAGAGACGGAATCGCTGTTTGCCTGGAGGGAAGAATGCACTGTATGCATTATCCTATGCTTATTACGTTACATGACACTCATTCGGCAGATACATTGTACAGTATTAAACTCTACAATACATAGTGCATATAAGCGTATTCAAAAAGGTTTAAAAGAGTGGCAGTACCATAGAAAGAAAAATAAAACACATGCAGAGGTAGAAACAGTGTGGAAGAAGTAGTAGAATCAACTCTGCCGCTCGCATTATGTTACTGTTCATATGCCAAAACAGCGGTGAAAAGCCCTGCTAACTCAAATGCAAAATAAACATGTGAAATTCTTGTGTAATTTTACCACGTCATTCTACTATCAATATCTGCTACTAAATATTAAATAAATATCCAATCCTACCATTGGTTTTACGCATAGAGATGTCCCTTGCAAAAGTCAGTGGTAATTTATTGCCTGGAACAATCCGTTTGAGAAATACAATGCATTTTATAACGCTATTTTATAACATATAAAATGTTGACACACGTAATACCCCCCCACACTCAGCAAACCTGTCTCATTCATTCCAGTTCATTCAGGTTTCTTTGACTACTCTTTTATCTACTTATTTGACTATAATGATTATGATGATTATGCACTGATTAACATATTCAACAAAGTTGCAGTAAAAGAGGTGGTCGAAAGGGTCACGTTGAAGGAGCAAAGATAGTCACAGCATGTTTTAATTCAGTCCCAGCTTTAAGAATGGATGGGTCAGTCTGCCTCACTGTGCCTCACTGTGGGATGAAACTCTATGATGCCACCTCCAGGTGCAGCATCTACAACCAGGGCTCCTTTGGACACTAAAATGAAGGAAAATGGCAGGCTCTTCCAGATAGAAAGCACTACAGGTATGTCTACATACAGATCCCTTGTTTTTCAGATTTTAATGTTTTTGTAGCCTGTTATCAATGCTCTTAGTGATGGCACAGTTTTCAGAAGGTCCTGGATAACAATTCTACCGACTCCAGCTGCCTTACCCAATATTTACCAGCGGATGGCATCCTTCAGGCTGAAATCCAATATACTTTTCTGTGCTGAATAAATGAAGCAAACATTATTGCCTCATGAACTTTAATGCTAATATATGTAGTATTAACAGAATACATCCTGGTATCAAAACAATGTAAGAAGGGCCAAAGTCAGAGCTACAGTATAGGTATTGTATGTGGGCCTATACTACTGTTGTATGAATTGTGGTTGGTGGCATAGATTCTGAATGAAATGGAACTGTTGTTATGAAGAGATAAATGTTATTAGGTCAGGTTCCTGATATCAAAATGTATTGGTCCAAATATTCTGAATTACCCTTCAAGCATAGGTAGTATTAAATTATTGTTCATAAAAAAGGGTTGGTTATGTGATGGCACTGTGACTCTGTAATGGAGCTTAATTTCACATCTTTCTTTGTGTTTCAGGAACAGATGTCACAGCTGTAGTCAGTGAAACCACAGGAGAACCCAGCACTCAGCTGGCACCAACAGGTAATGAAGCACACAATGTCCTTCAAGTGAAGCATATCAGAAACAGCATTATTTCATTTCTAGGCCATCTGATAAGGTAACTGTCATTATGATCTGCATATATTTTATATAAACTTTCCAAATGTTTTTTTTTTCCCTGAAGTGTGCTGTCCTATATTTTGCATTGCTGTTCCATGATGGGTAGCATGGCTTTGATGGGTAGCATCAGAGCCCTATCGATTATCTGCCCTATCTACTGTGTCCTGTATACAGTGTACTAGCATACTGTGTACTGCTTACTGCATACTGTTTAGTGACATGCAGTATGCAAAAAATATTCTCAATACTATTATCAGCAAAAACCTGTAAATAAGTATATCATCCAGGTATTTAAAATACACTACATTTAGAGAACATTTCGCACACTCAATAACTTTATCCAGTGTACTCAACTAGCATACTATAGTATAGATGGCCGTTGATTCGGACACAGCCCAAGACTGAGTCTCCAGGACAGTGTCTGATATCCAACTTTCTAAAGCATTTTAGAAAGGTAGACATCGCAGACCTATCAAGATTCTGTGCCCTCGATGCTGAGGTATTAATATTACTGAAGACCAAAAAAAAAGTTTTTATGAGGCTTAAGGAAAGATTCTTATTACACTGCAAAAATGAAACATTGCTGTTGCACTTTTTGCACACAGTAGGGGGCGCTATTCGAGTGGTGAATGGGAACAGCAGCTGCCAGGGCCGTGTGGAGGTGTTCCACGACAACCAGTGGGGGACGGTGTGTGACGACAACTGGGACCTGACCAATGCCCATGTGGTGTGTCGGCAGCTGGGCTGCGGGCCGGCTATAGAGGCCAAGGTTCTGGGCTATTTCGGCTATGGCTCAGGGCCCATCCTGCTGGACAATGTGGACTGCAGCGGCAATGAGGAACAGCTTATGGACTGTTTCCACCTGGGGTGGAGGCAGCATAACTGCGGCCACCATGAAGACGCAAGCGTTATCTGTTTGTGTAAGACGTCTTCCGCCAAACCACTAAAATTACTTTTATAATCGCGTTAAGCAGAGATGGCATCATTAACATTAATTTGATATTCTTGCTTGTCCTGAGGCATGATATAACAACATGAATTTATGTTTTAATACATACAAGACAGACTGGAATAATATACTTCTCTTTTCCAGCATTGGAAAGCCTTGGGGGAGCTTCAAATGAATTTGGCTCAACGGCAACGACGGTTACAACAGAATCACCAACGGAGGGTGAGTTTTATTTACACTGGAGATTTTGGTTCAGGTGCAGAATATACACTCTCTAAAGCAGTTGGTCTGTAATTGTAATGTCTTAGGATGGCTGATAAGTACAATGAGCATTCTGTTGATAAGATGGCTCTGTACAATGCCACATAGACATAAAGCACTGTGATCTGAAGGCCTCCTGAGTGGCATATCCCCTTGAGGCACATCTGCAGTGATGCACCACTTTGTCCAAATCATATCTTGACCATAACAGTGCCAACTGTATTTATGAGTCCTGCCAGTTATTGGCCCCAGTGTCACCCAAGCAGGGAGGGTCTTTTTCCCACTAGGTAACTCGGACATCTGGCAACGTAATTGTTCAAAACGTGTGGAAACGTGGGCCGGTTCACAAAAAGGTTTGCTGGTTCTCCGTCCAGCACCCGCACCCTGTGGGTGGAAAAGCCCCATCAGTCTCCATGGTTCCTCTGTCCTTAGTGACCCCTCTGGTCTGATTGCGTTCCTTCACTTCTCTTGTGTAGTGACTGCTGCAGCTCAGCTGGTGCATCAGGGGAAAAAATGAGAAAATATTGGATGGTGTTGCTGTGTTGTGCAGAAGATGAGGGTGGAGCTGTGTTGTGCAGAAGATGAGGGTGGAGCTGTGTTGTGCAGAAGATGAGGGTGGAGCTGTGGGTAACTGAGGTCTTCCCGGGTTTCTCCAGGGAACCTGAGGCTGGTGAACGGGACCCACTGGTGCGAAGGGCGCGTGGAGGTGTTTTTGGGGGGCCAGTGGGGAACGGTGTGCGACGACGCCTGGGACCTGCCCGACGCCCGGGTGGTTTGCCGACAGGTGGGCTGCGGGGAAGCCAAGGGCGCCCAGGGGGAGGCCTTTTTTGGGGAGGGGGAAGGCACCATCCTCCTGGACAACCTCAAATGCAGGGGCGAGGAGGCCACCCTGCAGGAGTGCTCTCACATACCCTGGAACGTGCACAACTGTGATCACTCAGAGGACGCGGGCGTGGCATGCATGCTGTCGTGACTCGCCCGCGGCTAAACCTCCCAGCCCCGCCCTCCTACGGAGGGAGCCTGTACATTTTGTTAATAGCTCCTCACCGATTTTGAAAGGAAAACAAATGTGTTTTTACGATCATAAGTTATTATTATTATTATTATTATTAAGTAAATATATTTATACGTTGAATTGTATGTGAACAATGTTTCTTTTTTCTTTTTTTTGTTTTGCAAAAGAAACTAAAGCTCTAGACTTTTCTGCATTTTTCCTCTCAAGGTGCTGAAATATTTACCACACACTCCATGTTTTAAAACTCTTTAAGGTATACTGACGCTGGGACATAAATAATTTATAGGAAAAAGATGTCCTCCCCCACCCTCTACTCTTACACACAAATGTGCACAGAGCTGCAAGCCTGACTGAGAACAGACCCTTTCATGCCTGCATTCTGGAAGATTCACAGCGTACAAATTCCATCTCCCATCGTCACACCCTTCATTTATTACAGAAAATTACTACACCTAAATCAGTGCTAGTGAGTTTTCTGTTCACTGCTAATTTAATTTCCTCATCATATATTTAATTTTCAGTAGCAGCAATTTTATATTTGATTCAATAGTACAGTCTTATTTCAGTCTGGAAATACAAAATAACACAACCATGCTTTTCTACAGTACATAATGTAGATGTTCTATATTTGGGCACTGTTACTGTACATGTTGATCTGGTATACTGTACTTAGCTCAAATTATATTCTTAATAGTTAATTTACATTTTATATTTTTATATTTTATCAAGGTTTTTGTTCTCCCATAGTAGAATCACAGCAAAGGTTTGTCTGTTTTTTGTGTGTGTGGTAATTAACTTAAAAGACAGCTTAAGCATGTTCATGAGCAACTCAGAAGCTGTGTCGCTTTTATTGTATATCTTCGGAATAAGGCTTCTGAATCAATTTATTCATAAGTGAAATATATTTAGATAATATATAATATATGTCACTGTGGGACGATAATTTATCAGCATAATACAAACCAGATGAGTTGGATTCCTAAGAATGGTTTCCTTCATGGGTGAAGCATATGGATGATCCAGAGCAGATTGCAGGGATCTAGATCCGGCACCACTCCCGCATGGTGATCCACTTCAGCAGTGGAGGTCAGAAGCATTGCATCTAACGCTGAGATAGCATCTCAACTTCAGAAATAAACAGTCAGTGTACGTGCCGATTCTATTGCTGCTGATTTAAAGTGTAGACAGAGATGCACCGGGCTTTTTTTCTCTCCGCAGTACCTGACCAAATAGTGTTCTGGGGAGGCAGCCAAATGTTGCCCTTGCCTCCCAGAGGACAGTCAAGGGCGGAGGAGGCAGTCTGGTGCTTTGGCGACCACATCACAGACGAGGATGGTTGTTGGGGGTGGGGGAGATCTTGTCCCGGTCCACACTGCAGGTCTGCTCTCGGATCATATTCCGCTGGCTGCTGGCTAGCACATCAAATTGCTGAAGGGCATCAGTCTGGGCCTGGGGTGGGGCAAACATGGAGAAATGAAAGTAAAAATTGCATGTAGACATTGGGTGCAGGGGGCTTGTATTGTGGTGGTCTTGTATTAAATCTTTATTTTTCTTTCAACTTACTACCAGAGCGCTGTGTGAAACCCATTGAGGTTGTGAAATGCCCATGGGGCATTCAACCTCAAAATGAATAATTGATGTTATTTTTCTTACCTTTAAAATAGTCTGGACAGATGTCGGGGTATTATTCATTCATCAATAATAGCTAAACATCCTGTAGGTTTGCAAACTATTCACGTTTCTCAAAGGGTATAAAGAATGGCTGACTGCAGTCAGGTGGCCATGGCAGTGATCAAGCGGGTTTTAGGCGACATGCTCAGGTAAATACCTTCTAGAATTAATATTTCTGTACTGACTCATGGGTCTTTACACCCAATCTGTATGAATGATTCCGGAGGCATTTTTATGATCACATTGTCTTTTTGAGCTTTTTGCTCACTTATGCACTAGCTTGTCCTATGCCCCTCTTCCATATGCACCTTTTTGTGAAAGCAAGGGTTCTACTTTTCTTGTTTAAAATGTCTGGGACTTCGCCTATATAATCATCTTAGATGTGTGCCCTCAAGTGTTTGAATTCATATAGTTTCTGCTTTCATGTAATCGAAAGGTTTTTGACTTGTGCATTATTTTCTTGCCATGTTGAGGGGACCACATTGAATCACAGATATTTGAACAATTAAAAAATAAATATATATATACTGTATATTCTGAATGGCACAGGTTGGATATTTTCATTATTATTTAATTCAGTATTTCACGGCTAACACGTTAACCCTACAAGTTCTGTTAGATTTTTGGGGGTTTTTAGGTTTGAAACCCACATGCTAATGTACAGATCAGCAGTCCTCTGCCTGCAGAAGATAGGGTTTATTTAAACAGGCTTTATAGGCATTTGGATATTAGCATATGTATTTCCCCACACTGCACACACCTGCTTATATTTGTTTATAACACATAATGGTTTACTATGTGAATTTTTTAGGTTATAGCCTCTATAGGCCTAGTGAGAGATCAGAACACTGATACGAGATTAATACACGTTAATCACTGAATAATAATACATATAAATTCTCTGTTAAAGTAAATACATAAGGTAATTTAGAAATGGCAGATTCCCGGTTGAAGCATTTAATTTAGGAAAATAGGGATAGGCTAAATCAAATTGTCAGCTGAACTAGCATGTATTCCATGGTGCTTCTCCTGCTTGACCAACTACTGCATCTGACTCAAATCCGTATTTTCTGATTCGTTTTATTACTGCCACTCTGGAAGCCCACACTACCAAATAAGGATTCTCACATCATGACCCAGGCACCCGCCTTTTTAGAGTGATGACGCAGCCAAGAGAAAGTGTGAGGAGGGGTATGGGTGTCCCGTCGGCATGCGCAGACAGCAGGGAGCAGCTGCGGCAAGAAGATCGCGTACAGTTTCACCGCTTTGCGAGCAGCTAACATTTTGACATTTCATTTAAAAAGACAGATTAAGGCTCAAAACCAACAACAATTAAAATGGTAGATCGTGAGCAACTGGTACAGAAAGCCAGGCTGGCTGAACAGGCAGAAAGATATGATGATATGGCTGCTGCCATGAAATCGGTGAGTTTCTCCTTCAAAATCATATTTCTCTATTTTAAAATAGCATATGAGCAAACAGCCGCGGCTACTATTATAATATCATATGGCTCCTTAGATTTCAATGTTCTCATTATTTCCCCCCAAAAGTCACTATAGCGGACACCATGTATTATCTTATGTTCATATATGTGGACATGTTTGCGGTCCTGCTGAAACAATTTTGAAAAAAATTAATTTTGTAAATCAGTGTGTTGCGAAAATAACGGGGTTGCGTGAAACAGTGCCTTTCTTGCACAGACGATGAACCAAAACGTTATAAAACGTAAAATATGCAGGGAACAATGTAATGTCTGAATGTAGTTACAACATGTCCGAGGATCTAGCTGTCTCTCGCCCCCACCTTCTCTCTCAATCATTGTATACAGCTATGTGGTCTTAGATGTATAACACTAGCCTATAAAATGATTAAATGTCCTGTGTCCTGGCCACTTTAAAAGCATACTGAATAACATATAGACGCCTATAATACAATTAAAGCCAAAATGTACTGGTTGCAGACTGTTTGATCTTGGGGCGGTGCCTTCTGATATGGCTTGTACAATAACTCAGCATTTTGCACAGAGAATAAAACAGAACAAGACGTTGCAAAAACGAAACGGAGCAAGTCACTTAAAATATTCTCGCGGGAATATAAAGATGTGTAGCCTAGCCTACATTTACGTTTCTGAGCTCCAATTTGGCGTCAGGGGAACCGAGCTCGCGTTAAAGATGTTCAAGTCAGATTCGGTTATTTGAACGGTGCTTCTCTCAATTGTGAGGTTGCATTCTGAAAGCATCCCTGAGTAGGCTATTCTTTATTACCTTGCCGTCCTAAACAATGCTTCTACTTCGTGTTAGGGATATTACCACACCAATTTAAATTTCAGATTTGCGTTATGCATTGCTGCGGGTTATTTTTTCTCCGATAAAACAGTTTGACGTGTTGCCATCAATAATAACGTAACCTTTATTCCATATTTTCGTCTACACGTTGGAAATATAAGAGCTCTTTACACAAAACAAACGTTGGAGGCAGCAGTATTCCTTCCAGAATGTTCCCTAGTTGTCATATTGCAGTGAAAGTCGGTATTCAGATTGGATAGGTTTCCTTCCTCTCCTCAACATTACTTTATATTTGTGGTCATTTAGGGAGGAGACTAGTATTTCAGGTGCAGGCGACGTTAGACACACGGCAATACAACCATTGTTTAAAGTGTGTGAAGCTGCGGAAGATGATCCTAGGCTATTTTTCACGGCTCTGGCGTAGGATAGCCTAGTTATAGTCATCATGCAGTTAACGAAACCAAGGCTGGGTTACAGAGATTTTTCCCCGCGATACTGCATGCTACATTTGATGAAATATGGATTTGAATTCTGTCAAAGCCATGATTTTAGTCATAAAGATGTTGTTATATTGCATTGTAATACCCTAAAGACGTTACAACGCCGATTGCCTGAGATGGGTTCTCTACGGCCTTGTGTAATTAATGCGTAATAGCAAAAATATCCTGGCTGTGACTGCATTATGTTGCAGACGTCCTGCTTCTACGGCGATTTTGAAGCGGGTCGGGAGGCAAGAGTGCTTCTTATTATTAATTTGTGACATATATTAAAATATATATCTGACTATGGACGTTCGTTTGCAATGTTCAATGCATAGGACTTAATACAGTGTATATCCCTTAATGATAAGTGCATTGTCTGTCGAGCTTCTTTGTGCAGTGCAAAGAAACAATAGGCTACATTCTCACCAGTCATGGCCACTGTGCTGGTAAGACAGAGGCCCAAGCTTTATAAATACGTAATTAATTCAGATGTACATATATGCTAACACGTTGAACAGGATGACATTTATTGCATTTCACATTGGGATTAGATTCTTTGATTAATTAGGGTAAAACCTGTAAACCACATTTCTTGTGGCTAAGAAAAAAAGGTTGCTGATGTCAGGCTGCTTGTGGTGGCGACCGGGTTGTGTGTATTTCCTGTTTAAAATTTGTGCTTTGTCAGTGCTGTCGCCACTGGGCCTCAGCGCAGTAGAGGGGTGTGTCCTCTGCCTCGCCCATAATGCTATGGGAATACCCTGGCTACTGCAGACTTGATGACCCACCAGTAGCACCCAAACGTGTCAAGGAAGAGTGAGCGCCAGTAGACTATGACCCCTATAAAGGCATAGTGAAATTTTGTACATAGTAGGACTCTTGTGCTAATTTAACTGATACTAGTGCTGCTGCTGCTACTACTACGAATACTAGCCTACTACTACTTTGAATCCTGCTACTACATTTGTTTATGAGGGGGTTACAGTTGAATATCTTTTTTCTTGAGGGCAGGATGTATAAACAGTTATCTTGTGTCTGCTGGCACAATGCCCATTTGTTCTCATGCGCTTCCATGTACAATCCTTGCTGTTCATATAATTTCATCAGTGCACTGGTGTATGCAGCGATAGCAGTTGTGCCCAATCAGAGGAGGTGTAATGCATACAATTTTCTGCTCTATCACAACTCGAATTTGGAAAATTTTATATTTTCCTATCAACCGTTTAGTGGAAACTTATTTACCAATAATCCAGGATTCAAAAGGATTCCATCCATCCATGATATTAGTGTCAATGAGCAGTAACAAAAATAAAAACCTTAGTTTCTGCAGCTTTCAGATTCATCTTATATATTTCATGTGTGCAGAAAATGACCTTACATGACCAGCTTTTTACATGTAATCTATTTGTATAGCCAGAGGTTTACTGCAGCAACTTCAGGTAATATGTCTCGATCAGACTGCCCTAACCACTGTGCGAGACTGCTGCCACATGTAATGCTTGAATAAATTTTGTCTAACAGAATTAGGTCAAGAGTTTGTACAGGAAGTGTAAAGAACATTACCCTATTAAACATTATAGGATGTATTATCATTTTTATGACCATTCTATGCAATGAAATTGAGATTAAGGATGAAAATCTTGTTGCCATAGGTACGTGGCCCAGACCTTTCAAAATTAGTAAGCCGGCCCATTTCCCTTCTCTGTAAATGGCTTGTGGAAAATGTAAGAGGCTCAGAAACACTTCCTCTTATTAAGGCCAAGGCAAGTCTGTCCTCTCATGACACCATTTCTAATAAGTGAACATTCAATCCGAATCAATCGCTGAAACAAAATCAATTCACTTTTTTTTGCTGGCCTCCTAAATTAGCACATTTAGAACAGTCGGGCAGCGGTTTCATTTCGCAAATGTTTGTTCTTCTCTGTAGGCTCATATATTTGTCCGCCCTGAGTTTTGAAATGCACAAAAAAAAAAAAAAAAACGTCAGTCTGAAAAACCTCACATAATCCTATGACATGGTTTGCAGTGAGCGAGCCACGAATGTAACCGTACAAATTTGTTTGTGCTCTTTTGATTTATAAAAAGTGTTACATTTATGAAAACCCAAGCCGGGGGGAGAGCAAGACCACAAGAAACAGCATGTCATCTGAGGTGTTGTAGTGAGCCATCCTTACTAGCAGCAGCTGTGAGCTCAGGTATCACACGCCATTTTGGTGCAACATTTTTCTTGAGAGGGAAGGCGGGAATTTCCCGTCAGCTTGTACAGGAGAAATCATACCTCTGCATCCTAGTTGTGCTGTACCAGATAACAATTACCTGCTCCATTGCACATCTGCACATATTTTTTTATTTCCTGTACGTTCTGGTGAGATTGTTTGTACATTTAGAGGTACACAGCGAACTGATTTTCAGAGCAATTATTTTTGATCCTCAGCTCATTAATGATGCCTGTAATGAGAGAAGGTCCAGGGCATTGATGCAATTTCAGCAACAGGGGTTTCTTTGTTACTCCTACATGTATGCTAATGTTTCCCATGAAACCTACTCACCTATTGCTAAAGTGCTACTGTAAGACAAAGGCGTCCATGCTGATTTGACAGCCATTAATGGAAACACTGCTCTTTCCTATTCAAGCCTCACATTGTAGGAAATGTCGAGTGTTCCTCTCATTTTCTGCAAAATATTTTAACGATGAGGATGTACTTAAAAAAATAAAAGAAATTTTGATGATGTTTGTGAGATCATATTCCTTGATAAATTCACTGCAGAGTCCTGGGATGTTGAAGGATCTTCACTAAGTAAGACACTGCACATCGTGGGAGTATTAATGAGGAGCTTAGAATGGTGGGGGGATGCTGAGGATCTTTCCGTGAAGGCTGCATTACACAGCCAGTGTAAGGAGGTTATTCGTGTTAAAGCAAGGCTGAGCCTACACTTACTAGTGATGTGCTTTCTCTACACGTATGCAGTCTTTTTGTGAGCCTAGAACTGTACAGTAAATAGAAAGACATTACATTACATTGAGTGCAGAGCGTACCCTCCACCCTCCATTTTATCATACTGTGTGTAAATAAACAACTGATTAGTGATAGCCTGTAACCGGGTGTTTCGTCAATATTATGGATGACACCACAAGCTGTGTATGATACCATCATGGATTGCATTGACAAGTTGGTCGTGCCATCAGTTATATGTGGTGATGAAGGAGCACTGACATGGAAAATGTGTAAGCTGGATGCTGCAGACTACTTCAGTGTTTGTGTATATATATATAAAATATTAAATTGAATTGTAGCATTATGTTGTGTGAACAAGATCAGCTGTAGTGCTTCTGGAGGTGGGGGCAGATGTTTTTCAGAGACGCTAAGACCCTACCGCTTTTTCACCTCAACTATTTAGGAATTGCAATTGTATTGTAAATTCGATGAGTCAGACTAGTAATCCCTTATCCCGTGAGAATCGCCATTGACTAATGTGAATGCGGGAATGCATATTTTTTTACCCCTTGCCTGTACTGTACTGGCCCAAAAAATGTGTTGTATTCTTCTCTTACCCTAAATGTGATGTTCAGTCAGTTTGAGAAAGGTTACTCTGAACAACTTTCTTTAACTGCTATAGTAGGGTCCGTTTCTTTTCCTCACAGTGCTCAGTATTCCCGGCTCTGACACACTTCCCACTTGTCCAGCCCTAATTCTCTCTCATTGATCTCTCAATCATTCATGCTCTGTAAGCTCTGTTCCAACCTGAGTCTTTTTTAAATGACGGACTCAGTTTTTCACTGAGAGATAACTGTGCTGTTCATTTCTTTCTTAAAATATAGTACAGTCAATTTTTACCAATTAGCCATCCCCAAAAGTAATAATAAAGTTTTTAATGAAGACAGTTTGTATTTGAGTCAACATTGAGATCAAATGCTGACTTAATGCAGGCAAAAGTACAACAGAGGTTAGATTGACTTATTCCCTCCTGTTAACAGATTGCCATGCAAGAAATGAATTTCCCAACATTTCAGCCTGTAATGAATGAATCATTTGATTATAGTTATTTCTTGAAAACTATTACAGAGAAAAATGAGCGGGCTTTCCTTTGCCTTGCTTATTTAATTACATAACTTTTGCATAAAGGGGAAAGAATATGTTTTTTTTTTTTTATTTATGTAAATTTCCAGACAAAGTTCCAGTCTGCTAAACTATCATTCACAAGTTTAATTCTCCACACTTTTATAGTTAAATATTTTCTTGCACATTAAAAATTAAATGGAACAATTTTGTTTCACTGTTGTAAAAATGCTCCACTTTGATCGTGAAAATGTTTCAAAAGCACCAGCTGAGGTACTTTTCAGAAAGTGATGTTTTACACAGTTTTGTTACCTAATTATGTGAAACATAGTTGAGCAGGCCATCTTATCTAATAGTATGAATGTATTACTTTGGGCAGAAATCCTCCATTTTGTGAAAAAAGTCAGACAAATAGAGCCAATAGCACATATGTAGGAATATTTCAGTTAGTACAGAATTGCAAATAATTCTGCTTGCACATCTAAAATACTCTGGTAGCCAGCAATTATTACAAGCAATAGTGCTGATGCATTGACTCTTACTGTAGCTCCCAAAGGTGATTTTGAAGTTAAGATGCATTGAAATGTCTATTTGGTTGTTTGTTTGGTACAGAAGTAACATAGTCGCACAGCACATCGTGACATAAAATAATGTGTGTACTGTAAAATTCTAGTGTAAAAATTGAAGCGAAAATCACTAAAAAAGAGTAATGGCTTTTCCATGGCAACTACAGGGTGTTGAAATACACAGGTGCATTTAAAGCTATTATGTGCTTTGAAAGTAAAAAGCTAGTAATAAATACAATGCTCTGAAAAAGTCAAACAACAATTGTTCCCAATGCCACTTTTAATGAGAAAGACACAATTTTGAGTGTGGCTGCCTTGTGTATACCACACACAAGGACCCTTGTGGAAAACATATGATGTGAAATTTGACATTAAAAAAAATTATGTTCTGGCACATTCTTCTGAAATTCCAGATGGGATAGCAAATACAATCTTTTCTTGCCTTGGGAGATAAGTTTTTTGTCTGGTTTCCAAACCTTTAATGCAGGTGTATGTATTTGTCAGGGGTGTTCCTTGCTAAATTTAAGAAAACAAAAGACAAGAAACTAACGTATGGAAATAAAAAAACAACCATATTGATCATTTCAACCATTTGAGATAAGAAAATTGATGCACTTCAACTTCTCTATTCATTTTATAATGTGAATATAAAAACAAATAGATAAGCATTAGGTGGAGGGCATCCATTTCCTTATCTTAACATTTATTGTTTGAACCCAGTTTTTATTCACAGTATGAAGAAACTGTTTGTCGGCGCTGTACTTTTACATAATATTTCATAATGAGATTTCATGCAACTCCCTCTCTGAAAGTTCTCAACCAGAAACCTTTGTGAAAAGACCTCTCAGTAATACAGAGTGAGACTATTAGAAGATAAATAAGAAGAGGTCAAAACAGGTTTGACACACCGGACTGCTTCACTGGTGTTTATTCACCAATGTCACATTTTAGCCTTTGCTATCGAAACAGCGCAGTGGTCTGTCGAAGACTCGGGGAGCATGCTGAGATGAAAAAAAACGGGGCTTGGAGTCAAGCAGGTGAAAAGGTCAGTTGGGAAATGTCATGGCGACATGTGAACTGCTCGTGCAGTGATCATCTTCGCTTACAGTACAGCTGGCCTGGAGAGCTCGTGAGAACGTCCTCCTCCCTCCCCTTCACCCTTTTCTACAACCCTCCCTCCCCCAACCCGTCTTTCAACGCACTCACTTGCAATTACAGAGCTGTGCTGGAAGGCTAAATGAGCGGTTGGTTTGTCATGGAAACGAGGGATAGCACGCTCTCAGCCCCAGCAGGAGGGAAAAAACACCGTATGATTTTGACATTTTAACACCCCTCCAGCACAAAAGAGAGCGTTATTAATATCATTATGCTGAAGAGTGGGGACATGAAGGCACACGGCGAGCGTTCAGGTTTGTACTCAGAAATTGTATTCAATATCATTATGACATTACCCCTGTTCCCCCTCTGATCTCCTCTGTGCTGCTTATTTCAATGATCTCCAATGGCTGCCGTTCCATCACCGTGGTGCTACACATAGGTGGTGGAACAGGCGAGTTTCCCCCTCATCGTTGTAAAGCGCTTTGAGTTGCTGGACGGTGAGAAGGGCAGTATATAAAGGCTAGGCATTATTATGTTTACATATATATATATATATATATATATATATATATATAATGCAAAAGTATTGGGACAGTGACACAATTTTTGTTGTCCTGCCTCTGCACTCCACCACATTGGATTATAAATAAGACAATGAATATAAGGTTAAAGTGCAGAGACATCTTTAGTTTTAGGGTATTTACATCCATATTTATGTATACAGCCCTTTTAATACACAGTCCCCACCTTTTAGGGGAGCAGTAAAAGTAATTAGACAAATTAACACAATCTGAAATAAAGTCATCATATTTTAGTACTTGTTGCAAATCCTTTGCATTCCATGACTGCCTGAAGTCTGTGACCCATAGACATCACCAGACGCTGGGTATCTTCCCTGGTGATGCTCTGCCGGACGTGTACTGCAGCCATCCTGTTTCTGGGGAATTTTGCCTTCAGTCTCGTCTTCAGCAACTGAAACGCATGTTCAATTAGATTCAGGACAGGTGATTGACTTGGCCAGTCAAGAACATTCCACTTTTTAGCTGTGAAAAACTCATTTGTTGCTTCAGCAGTATGATTGGGGTAATTGTCCTGCAGCAAGGTGAAGTGCGTCCAATGAGTTTTGAGGCATTTGGTTGGATCTGAGCAGATAAAATGTTTCTGCACACTAAATAATTCATCCTGCTGCTTCCTTCAGCAGTCACATCATCAGTGAAGAAAAGTGAGCCAGTTACAGTGACAGGTGACAGCCATACGTCCCAAAGCCATAACACTACCTCCACTGTGTTTCACAGGGGATGGGGGGTGGGGTACTTTGGCTCATGAGCAGTTCCTTTCTTCTTCCACACTTTCCTCTTTCCATCACTTTGGTACAGGTTAATACTCATATGTCCATAAGACTTTGAACTCTACAATTAGTTTAATGTACCTTGTAGTAAACTAACCTGGGCATTATGTTCTTGAGGCTTACCAGTGGTTTGCATCTTGCAGTGAGTCCTCTGAGGTTATGCTGATTTTGTCTTCTCTTTATGGTAGTCTTTGACACATCTATGCCGACATCCTGGAGAGTGTTCTCGATCTGTTTCAAAGTATTCTTCGGTAATCAACTGCAGTGGTCTTCTGTGGCCTACCAGGACATTTGCTATTGCTGAGCTCACTAGCACATTCTTGCTTCCTAACATATCTCTTTTCCACTGGTCAAGTGTACCGTACTGGACCCGTACTGGGCCACATTAAATGGCCTCGGTACAGTACAGATTCAGTACCCTTTCATTTTCCACTTAAAAGGTCAGTAGCTCTAGTCTTCTTTGCGTAGGAGAGCAACACTCACATGTAGCAATAGCAACAATGTTACTACCACGGTCACCAGTGAGCGCCACTAACATCAACAAAAAACATGACAGACGTGGAGCTAGTGTCTTTTTTTCCTGTTGTGTCTTAGCTTATATCTTTCTGTTGAATGTTTTGCAGTGTAACAAGTTATCAGTGAGCTAGCGGGGATTTAAAAATGCCGGTTAAATTCCGTTGTCTGTGTGAGCGCGTCACTGGCGTAATGACGACACCCGTCAGACCGCCATTGAAAGTGGACCGGTACCACATATGTTAGGGCACCTAACCAGCACATCTTAGGCATACTGTGACCGTACCGAACTCTCCTCAAAAGGTAATTGAAAAACGTACTGCACTGTACCAGTACGGGTCCAGTACGGTACTCTTGACCAGTGTAAAAGAGATAACAGTGTATCAAACAGTTAATTTTGACATACCCAATGTTTTGGCTATGTCTCTGATTGATTTATTCAGATTTTTCCCCTCAGAAAACCCTGAAATGAAAGCTGAAAGTCTGCACTTTAACCTCATATTCACTGTTCCATTTCAAATCCCATCATGCTGGAGTACAGAGCCAAGACTAAAAAAAAAAAAAGTCACCCCGTGGCCCCCGCCCCCGGGGGGGGGGCCCCGGGGGGGGGGGGGGGGGGGGAAAATGAAAATTGGGTACGCCTACGCCAAAAGCAATAACTGAATTTCAGGAATTCTACTTATCTTGTTGTAGTATATAAAAATATAAAAATATATACAAAAAAAAAAAAAAATATTTATTGATATAAAAAAAATGTAAATGTAAAATAAAAGATGGAAGCATATTATGCAGATGCAGACTCGCATATATATATATATGCGCTCGCGAGCCGCGAGGGGGGGGCCAGTGGGGGGGCCAGCGATTTTATCAGGGTGGCCGTGGCCCCCCTGGCCACCCCTTGGCGGCGCCACTGGTGTCACTGTCCAAATACTTACGGACTGCACTGTATGTGTGTCTTCTTGAGTTTTTCTCTGGCCTGAAAATAGGGCCTAGACTGATTCATGCACAATTCAGAGCCCAAACTCCGAATAGTCTGAGCAGAGCTTCAGTGTTGATGTCTGATGTGAGAATTTTTTTTTTTTAAATTTAAATTTTCAACCATTGGAATTTGTTTAAAAACGAACTAAATCTGAAGACAAAGCAGTATAAAAAAAGGGACAAATGTCATTTTAGCAGAAGCTAACAGAGTTTCGGCTGCTGTGGCGCTAATATTCTTCTCATGCTAGGCTGAACCACTGCTGCTGCTGTGGGTACCTGGCTGCTGCCCCTTCCACAGCCCACATGGTGTTGCAGTGATGAGTTAGCTGTTAGCTTCATGTCATAATTCAGCACACTTTGGCACTCTATAAATCCCATGCGCTCTTCACCTGCTGCTTTAACAATAACTTCAGCGTTGCCATACAGGTGATTTTTGTGTAGGATAAAACAAACTCCCCAACAGCGAGCATCCTTTTCACTGCTTCAGGGTCCATGCTGCACTTTTACCACCTGATCTCTTAGCCTCTTGGTAGCGCTGGCTAGGCTACTCATAACTTTGTAAAAAGCTATTTAAAAGTTAAGTTTGCATTCAAAATTTACTAAAGACAACTAGGATATTACAAATAATACATGAATAGGCTGTATCAATACAATGAATGTGCTTGAGCTGTAGGCTTAAAAAAAAATTATGGAACAAATCTGAACCGAGATGAATTTTGTTTCGAGATAGGCACTTGCGACCCTAGTTTAATTTTAAAAAGTTTGTACAAGTGTGTATGTGTGTTTAGCTGCTGTCACATGTGTACAAGGTTGACAAAGTAATTGTAAGTGTGGAATACCCCTGATGGTACACTGAATTATTTCAACCTCCAGCACCATTGGGAGAGGGGTATTAGGAGCGTAACATAGTAACATTCATAACTATGCAGTTTTTTGGCATGCAGAAACCCTGTTCTGATTTGAGTCATTTATTATACTGGGAATTATCTCCAGTTTCTCAAATCTATTTCTCCTAGCTCTGGAATGCCCATTTGTATTCATCAGTGCTCATTTTCACTGCAGGTCTCATTGTTTCACTATTTGTACTGTAATGCCAATTTTAAATTGAATTTCTCTGGACTAATCCCATGTCAGAATTCATATATGTAGGCATCAAGAGCTTGTCTTATATCTTTGTGTACAGTAAGTTCTTAACTTTGTCAATAAGATCACACATTTACTGCCTCATACAGTTGTTGTCTTTTGCGGTATAATGCCGAAATTTCCATATTTTTAAACAGAAAACATGGTTTAGGACCTGGAAATGGAAAATGCTGTTATGATCACAATCACACTCTTACACAACCTATGCCATGCAACACATGTCTGTTTATGAAAAAGGTGCCGCGCCACAGGTGCCATAATTATATGTGTTAGAAAATGTGCTCAGCACCCCTGGTGGGTTGTGGGGGAGATTGCTGAAGATTTAAATGTTTATGAAAACACGCGCAGTCGAAAGTAAAAAGCTTAGCGACAGACAGGTCGTTGCAGTACTGTGGGACCCCCTGTGTTGTAAGCTTCAAAGAGTGTGACACAGAGGTAATGACATCTGACGTATGTGATTCTGCCCGTGCCAAATGTCATTGCTGTCTTGATTTTGCAGCAGACACCAATGACATTTGGCAGGATAAATAGTTAAATATAACATATAATACTATGCCTTCCAAAAACATGAATACGCATAAGCACTATAATGAAACATATCCTAGGCTAGATGGTAATTAGGAGTAAGTCACAGAAAATATATATTCAGTTCTTAAGTGAGTCTTGGGAAAGTTTGAGAACCCCTGTCTGATGCTCTCCTCCCTGGTTTGTGTTGTCTCCAGGTGACTGAGCTGAATGAGGCCCTGTCTAACGAGGAGAGAAACCTGCTGTCCGTCGCCTACAAGAATGTGGTGGGTGCCCGCCGGTCTTCCTGGCGGGTCATATCCAGCATTGAGCAGAAGACCTCGGCTGACGGCAATGAGAAGAAGATTGAGATGGTGCGGGCCTACCGCGAGAAGATCGAGAAGGAGCTGGAGGCCGTGTGTCAGGACGTGCTGAACCTCCTGGACAACTTCCTGATCAAGAACTGCAACGAGACGCAGCACGAGAGCAAGGTCTTCTACCTGAAGATGAAGGGCGACTACTACCGCTACCTGGCCGAGGTGGCCACGGGCGAGAAGAGGGCCACTGTGGTGGAGTCCTCCGAGAAGGCCTACAACGAAGCCCACGAGATCAGCAAGGAGCACATGCAGCCCACCCACCCCATCCGCCTGGGCCTGGCTCTCAACTACTCCGTTTTCTACTACGAGATCCAGAACGCCCCCGAGCAGGCCTGCCACCTGGCCAAGACCGCCTTCGACGACGCCATCGCCGAGCTGGACACCCTCAACGAGGACTCCTACAAAGACTCCACTCTCATCATGCAGCTGCTCCGGGACAACTTGACACTGTGGACAAGCGACCAGCAGGACGACGAGGGAGGGGAGGGCAACAATTAAGAATGAGCCGCACTCAACGAAACATGGGGGCCCGGTGGACTTTGGCAGCCACTTTTGCCGATGTTACTACCGCAGCAGTTCTTTATTTTTCCACGAGTTTAAAGAATAAAATAAACAAATGAAAAAGAGGAGTTAAGAGGGGAGGTTAAATCTTAGCTGGAAAATACATAGTTAAACAAAAATCTCCTTCCTCGTGGCCTCTTTGATATTTGCCAAAAACCACTTAGAGGAAAAAGTCAGTCAGTCAGAAGTGGCTATTGGGTTGGAACAACAGCCTGATGCTGGCAAACAGACTGTCCTTGTAGTACAAAGACGAGCTGCTTATTTAACTTTAGGGTTGGAAGAAGCATTTAAAAAGCTTGAATGTGGTAGCCTCACAAAATCGGGATTGTAGTGGTTCCAGTATGCACGATGAATATGCCATGTTTTTGCCATTTAAGAAGTCGTACTTCTAGGGGAAATTTGCCCAGAATTACACATCAACAATATTCCTGTGATAACAATTTAGATATAGATGCACGTTAAATACAAAAAATATAAATCCATTTAAAATAAAGACCTACATAGTAAAGAAATAGTAAATCATAAAAGGCGATAACGATCCTGTTTCCCCCCCTACCCTAGATTCCTTATATATTACAAGATTCCTAGATTCCTTAATGCTTAAATTTTAGCCTTTTAGATTAGCCTTTTGGGTGCCCAAAATGTATTAAAATCTGTCTGTCCCTTATACACTACAGAATCAACTGGAACCACAGTTTTTTGCTGGCTAAGGTACAATTGAGGTACAACAGTCCTAAGTGAAGGGTGATCTTTAAGCGGCTTTGAAGTTTGGTTTACTTTTTTTTCAAATAAATGCACTTGCCTATTATCTATTATACTGTTTCTTCAGTGTAAGACGATTACATCTTCAATATTCTCGATAATTCAATATTGTGCATGCTGGTGATGTATTTATATACAGTAGCTTGACTTTATTAACTTATAATGTAGGTGTTATGTATTCCTATGAACAAGAAAATAACTAGGCATAAATCAGATTACTTTTAATTTATTTATTATTTGTTGTTTTTTTCCATTTGCTTATATGCTATACCAAAACAGTGATCGTTAACAATAAATTGATCTGTTATGGATGTTGCTATAGTGACATGCAATTCTTGTATCTGATTTGTTAAAGCAAACAAGGAAGAAAAAAGAAAAAAAAAAGAAAGAAAACAACACCAGTGTTAGCTTAATCTTACTGTCTGGTGTTTGTCATGGTGAAATTATAATTCTGACATTGTAAAACAATTTGTTCTTATGTCCTTAGAATGACCTCTCTGTTTGTGCTTCTTCTGCCATGTTATGCAGTGAGATATTTAAGGTTTGAACAGTGGTAAAAAACCTTCATAATCAGTGTTTGCACACGGACCATAATTTATTTCTGATGGTATATGTTTCAAATCTTTGGTTTTTAATTCTAGCTGTCTCATGAGTGATAAATATCTTGAATGTGAGTCGTTATGTAGCAGTCGCACAAGAGAAAAATAATCGTAATAACAAAATAATAATTATAATTTAAATTTAAAAATGAAATACGACTAAGCGCTAACTGTACCATTTCCCTGCTGTTCTTGCACTGGATTATCAGCTGGTATACGTTTGTTTTGCAAAGATAAATGTGATGTGTGAGAAAATATGTTGGGTTTATACACAATTTTATTCCTCTGTGTGACTGATTGTTTATTAATTTGTTCATCCTCTGTGATGGCCTGTGGCTTGGACAGTGTCCATAAAACCTAGTACACACAATACGTAGTTGTACATTGCTGACATATTCAAGTCTGACTATTTATTAATGTTTTATTTTGTCATGTATGACATTTTATTTTGTTGCCATGTCTCAGGTTTTTATTCGCCGGCTCCAAAGTAAAACTCTCTCTCTCTTTGTGGGACAGTGAAGGTAGAATGGGAATTTTCTATGTGTTTATTCTCTGGTGAATACATGTTTTATTTGTGGATCCCCCTCCCCATGTGTGGCATTAGTGGACACTACAGTAATTGTAATGCACTATTGCATTGTAAACTGGTTTGAATCAGATTTTTTTAACGGTAGCATTGTGCTTTTAAAAGTGACTCCCATTGACAGTACAGAATACAATTTCTTTACAAGCAAATAATGAGTGACAGAAAAAGCTCAACTAAATTGGGACACACATATTATGGAAAAATATGTCACCACGGTGTGTGTTTTTCCCCTGTAATCATAATTTAGTCAGTTTTTAATTCATAGAGCGAAAGATCTGCCATTTAATCCCCCCCCCCGCAGTTGAACACAGTATAACAGTGTTAAATAAATCAACTAAATGCAACAGACAACCAAGCTGGAATACCACAGCTGGCCATTGTCATTCTGGCTTCATTCAGCTTTTTCCCACAAGACAACGGCTTCTCTTGTCGTGTACATGCAGACGCATGGGGCCTTTAGTTCCTCCTAAGTCAGCTTGTGTTTTTTAAATTTTACAGTGCAAGCTGTGGGGGAATGAGATGTAAAATGGAATTGGAATGGAGAAGGCCCGGCCGCAGTAAATAGAACAAGAGAGGCTTTATCACGGATCTTTAAGAGTAAACCCAGAAGAGAAGCGAACAGAATGCTGTTCAGTGTGCCAATAGAATGTGCCATAAAGTAGAAACATACAAAGCAGCACACTGAGACTAGGGAATCCGTTTCAAAATGCCATTACTGCTTGCTGCAAGTGACAATTTCATTGGGAAATTAAGTAAAAAAATGAAGCCATAAAATATGGGCACTACATTGATTCTTGTGAAAAGGAAAGAAATGTCAACTCAGCCAGTTTCCAAAGTTTTTTAAAGTTTGTTATATATGCATATAAGAGATATGCAGGGTAATAAAAGGGAGAAAAGGAGAAACATGCTTACTCCTCAAAAACGTTAATTATAAAAACTTAACAAACCTAACAAATGTATGTACCTTAATGCTGAGTAAAATACTGTAAATCATAAACAAACCCAATTATAAACTAAAGTGTTTCTTTCTCTTTCAAGCTTGAGAGTGCTGTACCTTCCAGGAATGGTAATCCCTCTGTATCCATGGCAACAAGTTTGCAGGGTGTCAGGCAGTCAGTGGAGCATTTTAAGTGAAATATTAGTGACGGGCAAAATGGAGTGGGGAGGGGTGGTTTGGAAAAAATGTCCTCAACTAACCTCACGCCAGACACAGACACGGTAGTCTTGCAGATTGGGGAAAATGTGTACTGCGTGCCTTGAATCAACATCTCCATATCACTATCAGTGACATCAGTTTCAAAAGGCCTCCCTTGCAAATTTAAGGTTAAAAGCAGAATAACGGCAGACCTAGGAAACCCAATTAACACTGTAGTCCTTAGGATGTAATGTTTTTTGCTTGTAGCAGAGACACTTAATACAAAAGGAGAATACACATTCTGTGCTCCTTACTGATGAGGATAAGAAGCTCTGGTTTATTTAGGAGTTCCAGGTGAATTGTGTCTAAGGTGCTATGGTGATGGCTGAAGTGAAATCTTTTTAAGGAATATAGAGCGTGATACGTTGTTACTATAGTGATGCTGAGATAATGCTTTTCATATGAGCATTAAAGGAGCCGTGGCGTAATGAGAAGGTTCAGCGCTGTCAATCCGCTTCTGTGAGCGCCTTATTTTGATAGAGGTCAGATGAGCAGATGCGGCAATTCAGTGACCATGGAAGCGGGCCCGTTGTAGAACACGTATGACTGGTCGGCCAAGAGAGGGAGAGGAATGACATTTGAGTTACAGATCACAGTATCCTTTGCTAGGTTCAGTCACATGTGCTGTGCCACTGAGCACAATCAGGCTCTAGGCCCATGAAAGCCACACTCTTCCTTTATTTAAATGTGCAATGTTTCTTTTTAAGTCAAGTGGTTTACATGGACATATATAATATGATGTACGGTACATTTTTCATTGTGTTCTCTCATTCCTTTTAACACTGGTCTTTACCACAGTGTTCAGTCCTTAAAAAAGCCAATTTAAAAAAAGAATAAATCGATCAGATGACCAGATGCTCTTAGCTGATCACATGGCAATTCACAGTACTGTATGCATGCTCTACTGCATCATCTCATAGGAATGGAGGAGGCCAGGAAAGCAAGATCACGGGAGTTACCAAGGTGATGAGATTTGTAAAAGTGGAGGGATCCATTTTGTCTTTGTCTGTGATGAGCACTGTCTAGCTGAAGGGCTGGGAGGTAAACACTTTACCATCAAAGTAAAAAAGAAAAGAGAAAAATGTTAAAAAGCCCAATATCCATTGAGAGGGGACATCGGGAGAGAAACCGTGTACTGTTGTAAAAGCATGTGTATGTTTCTAGAAAAGTTGGTTGCATTCTGTTACCCATTAAAGATATTGGTTTCTTGGCATAAATTTCCACTTTTCTTGTCATTTTTCTCATCATGCTCACACTGTGGCCAAGACTCCACCCTTTCTACTCAAACAGTGTGTTTACATTGTAATGATGCACCTAATTTAGCTTGGAGTGCTACATCTATACCTATCACTTTCACAATACTTGTACAAAATCATTAAAACAACCATTTCTCAAACAAGCTAATCCCATATGTTACACTGGGGATAACTTAATTTGTTTGAACCCAAGGGCTGTTGATCTTTTTAGCAAAGGCATGGGATAAGGTTTTGTGTACATTGCAATAGTTTTGAGTTGCCTTCATTTTAATTTAAACAAATTATCTCACATTCTCCTGAACTGTAGAAAAATTATACCGTGTAGCTTTTTTTTGTTGTAAAAACAACTGACTCACTTTTATAAACAAAAAGCGGGCCACACACAATGAAAATTAGGATGAGATTAAACTGCACCTTAAATATGACCTTCAGCCTAGTTTACATTGTGTAATCATATACCTGGTGGAGTGGATCTTCTGGCAAGAGGGCAATGGTTGAACTGTAAGAACAGCATGGAGCTGCTGAACACATTGTCCTGTTCTAGATAAATGTGAGTTGGCATACACATCATAATCACATCCTTTTCAGAAGAAAACTGACAGTGCTGTCCTCTATGTTTTTAAGTTATGACTGCACCAATATATTCTATTTACATGCCATGGAGTTTGGAGGAGTTTCCTCAGGCAGTTCTAATGAAAGAATATGTATACAAATATGCAGGTACTTTAAAAAGAGATTTGATCAAGAACATAATATGATTGTGTATTCTTAAAAATATAAGAATTTTCCCATAAAATGTACCCTGGCAGATAAAGAATGATCTTTCTGAGGTCGACAAATACAGTACTCCAAAAGGACATCATACATGTAATCTGTACTTAATCCAATTTCACACAAGAAGCCTGGATTCAGCACGTGCAAACACCAGTACTGACTGACTGATCTGATATCTGCAATACATATCACCTCTCATAGTAAAAACTACTTTTACAGTATTTGCAATACACTGTCTTCACTCTATGAATAGTGAATAATAGTGAATGGTGAACTTCCACCATATGAATAATTACATAATTACCTGTTTCTCTGTAATACACGGTACCTGAAAAAAGATTAAATTACACCCCACACATTCTGCATGTTTTACCAGCATACAACTGTTTTGGTTAATATACCACAGGTTGGCAGACATAGACCAGTTTAAAGTCATATATTAAATGGTCAAATCATTGTAATCTCCATATTCCATTAGTTTAAATGTTTTTGCTGAAGTCCTGTTATATTCATGAGAATAGCATGAACAAGTACAATATATCAACAAAAAAACATTTTCAGTGTACAAAAATGCCAAATTACTCATGCATACACAGCACTGTCTATTATAAAACTAGCTAAATCTAGGCCTGCCATTAAAAGTATAGATATCAAAATGAGGCCAAGTTACAAAAACAATATTGGCTATTTTAGATCCCACCAATTAAACAAGCACTATTCCAAAGCAATGCTACCCAAGGTTTCCAAATTATTTAATGTAACTTGGCCTTGTTTTTTTAATGTGGGCATACCTCCCATCCCTATATATATATGAGAAACTCAAAATGCCAACATGCGAGTAATACTGTACTTTATTAATGTTTCAGTGGAACCAACCAAAATCATACATTTTTTTAATGAAACATTAATTTCCTCCAAATCAAGGTTTCACAATTAATAGCAGCCCTAAAAATTATTGTAAATAAAATCTACCAAATTTAAACCAGGAATAAAATTCTTATTTAAGTTTATATTGTGTATTAACAAAACAGTCGTCGTGGCTGCTCAGAGTTTCTCCGACCTCGTTCACGGCATTTGGCTGTAGGTGGACTTTCCAGCAAGACAATGACCCAAAGCATACCTCAAAATCCACAATGGTTCAGTGACAACAAAATCAATGTTCTGCCATAGCCATCTCAGTCGCCAAACCTCAATCCAATCGAAAACCTGTGCGCTGAACTGAAGAGGTGGCGTCACATGGCGCTGTAATGGCGACATGTAGTCCAGCTGTCTCTCGTGTACGTGTTTGTGTTTTGTTGTGTCAGGCTTTTGTATTTAGTTTTTTTCATGCGCTATGTGTCTGTTGTGGTACGGGGAAGCAGATGGAGATTTTTTGGGGCACTCCTGCTGCTCGTTTTTGTAATATTGACGAATTGTCTAACCAGGATGATTTTGTTTGTGGTCGTCACCACGGAGACACATTCGCATTATGCTTGGGAATGTCTGTTGGATCTGCAGCCATGCAGTTTAGTTGAAGATGTCGGGACTGATCCGGGAGTGCGGGCACTCTTCAGAAGGCCACCAGGGAAGGAGAAGATAATGCGGAGGAGTGAGGCGGCGCAACTGGGAAGGCTGAGCTCCGTTTTGACAGTGGACAGAGACCGCAGCACTGCGTGTATAGAGGAAAGGCGGAGTTTGTGCGTTGGACTTATGACACTGGACATCTCGGGACAGCGGGGGCTGTTTCTAATCATGGCTATTCCACTTTAATTCACTTAAGTCACTTGATTAATGCAATGATTCTATTGTATGTCTTTATTTAATATGTTTGTTTGTGTGTTGTGGGTCTGCCCCACTGTCTATGTCTTTTTTGTTGTCGATGAGGCTACTAACTGAAGTTCCCGAAAGGGAAATAAAAGTCATACTATTCTATTCTAAACCCAAGAATGTGAAAGATCGTGAAAGGATCTGCATAAAGGAATTACAGGAAAAGACTGCATGCTGTTATACTTGCCAGAGGTGGTTGCACCAAGTTCTAAACCAGGGGTGCCAATAATTACGAAACCTTGATTTTGGTGAAATTTATTTTTTATTAAATAAATCTATAACTTTGAAACATTAGCAAACTACAATATTTTTCTCAATAATTATATTGCTTATTTTATTTTGTGCATTGCAGTCAGGAGTGCCAATAATTGTGGAGCCCACTGTATATACTGTAAATGTATACATGAATCCTAGGTATCTGTGTACTGTACAAGTGCATACTGTATTCACTCAATATTCTTACATGAATGAACCCGTGTTGCAACTGAAGCTTCCCTGCTTTCGTCTGAACAGTGCTGCAATGCAGAGCATGGAGCTGCAACCAGTCAGGTGATCGCTAAACAATAAGCTTCTCCTAAGAAATAAGGCATTGTAAAGCAGGTGTTTGGTTGCCTTATGGTTTCTAAATGTGGCATTGTGCACCATTTGTGTACTGGATAAAGCAATAAACTAACGCTGACGCTATAAGCTAACAGTAATACCGGGATCGTAAATTTTACAAATGCTAGTGCAGCCAACTATAATGTTGCCTAACATCACTAATAAATAACCATAAACATTTACAAACTACTGGGAATTTACTCAATGGTATTTATTTAAACAAAAAAGTGACATCGCTGTGGTCATTCAAACAATAACATTATACAGAATCATTATATACTAATATTATAATTTACCTTCCAGCCTTGTGAGAATTAATTTTGAACAATGGACTCAGTTCTTACTATTCGACGACACATTTGTTCTGCATTTCCTCAGGAATAAAATGTAATGCTGTAACTTGATTTTTCGGTCTGGGTTTGTGAAATAAACAACAAACAGAAAATAAATAAATAAATAATGGTCAGGTTTACGCTTTGAACTCACTCAATTTCACCGTTTCATTTAGACTTCGAATTTATAATGTATTCTACTGACTTAATGTGTTTAAGCCATACTGTCCTGACTTTACCTGGTCTTTGTCATCGGACTGCCATTCACCTCACAGCATGTAAAATGCTCCATCCCTCGTGAAGGGGTTAGTTCAGAACATAGAGGGCTCATAATTGCCAGTTAATAATTAGTCATGCCTGTCTATTTCATGGGAAGCCGGGGAACTCTCGCGCTTTATCGAACGCTGGTGGCTGGTTGCTCCGTGGCACCGTGGCACGAGATGCGTGTGATGACTGCTATAGCTTCCCTCATGTCTCTTTCAGGAAATTAATTTGACTGTGCGGTTTCCGTTTTCAGCCAATAGCTGGCTTGTTCAAGTACCAGAGCAACCAATCCCGTTCCTGTTGCTAGGGCTATAATAAGCATTCCATTGCCTCATGCATTGGACTACTATGCGAATCAATATATCACACTTTCTTTTGTGATTTGTCATCCAAAACAGGATTTTCCTTAGTCAGGTGTCTCCTCCCTCCAAATAACATTTTCACAGAAAAAAAATGCAAGTTAGAATTAATTTGAAGCACAACCTTACAATGTTTTTGTGGTTTCTGCCTCTATACATGTATTGAAATTGGAATGGTACGTTCTGCAATCTACATCCCCACTGGCTGTCCATGCATGCTTTGGCTTTCCAACTGTGTGTGAAGATTGTTACTCTTACGCTACTCCTAAGGATTCTACATCTCAGCATATGGGTCTGTAATATACTTCACTTCAAATACAAAAAATAAATACATGAAAATAAAATAAATAAAAATGCTTTCAGAAAAAACACTTTCAGAATCTGACTGCCTAGAGTAGTTTTCCCTCCCTTTATTTCCCCCAGAAACGCATCCCCCTAACCTGCATGTTTATATAAAACGAGTGCCAACATACACTTTTTTACACACAATGGTGTTTCTATTTTGCCAAACTAGGTTTACTAGCACACAGTATTCTGGCAATGGTCCTTCCCCTGGTTATGGTAAGATTATGAATGTACCTGCTCTAAATACAACAGCCAGTAATAAATAGCTCATTGAAAATAGACTATGTCAGTAAATTTGCAGAATTGGAAGACATTACTTTTGTCCTAAAAACACATTAATGCATTTCATGACACAGAAACAAAAGTGTACTTTGCAGTTGCACCAAACATTTTTATCTTTATTTTCTGTGACTTTCGTTGACTAAGCTGAGTGAATAAGACTTGGTGAAAATATAACTACAGACGTGGTTATTTCTGGGTGAGAGGTATATTCCAAAAAATCCCCCCCCCCACCAACAAACTGACGAGACCTACAACAAAACAGGAAAAAAAGCTGCCAGCTTTTAAGCTAAGACCAAATAACTATAAAGTAAAAAGTGAAAGTGGTGGGAGAAAACCCAGGCTCTCCTCTGCCAGAGCTGTATGGTCAGAATTCAAAAGAAAGGGAAAACTGGATGAGCGGTGCAGTATAGAATTTATGCTCCAACCAACAATCCTGAATCTGCCATCCTAATTAACAAACCAGGGAGGAGCAGAGCACAAGAAGCATACAAACCCTGTCTATCTGATTTAAATCCACACCCCAAAAAAGTGTGAAAAGCAACAGGATACATGAGCATTATGGAAGAAAAGTGGCAACTGAGTCACACAGAATTCTAGAGCAGTGATAGAAGCACTAAAGATGCCATGTTAGCTGAAAAAATATCTGTTCATTTATTTTCCCACAAAGTAAATTATAAGCATTAATTAGAAACATAACTTGATTTGTCTTTACTTGTGGTGATTGCAAGGTTTGTCATTATGTTCTATTCCATGTTAAAAAAATATTGCAATTTTGTTTTTACTTAGGAAATAAGTTAAGAATACAGGAAAATAAATTTTGTGCAAGTAATTTAGTTTTGGGAATATTTTCTCATTTGTTAAGTTGTTTAAATGGACATATTTGAATCAGACATGTCAAGGTGGGAATTCAACCGAATGACAATAATTTCATACAAATCAATGACCTTTAAAACCTCATCCCATGACTCCAGAGAGCAGTCAATATCCATTCAGAGAAGGGGCATTGAGCCAGAGCTGAATCCTAATGTGCACTGCCCCATGGGCGGCAGTGTAGTACAGTGGTTAAGGAACTGGGTTTGTAACCGAAAGGTCGCAGGTTCGAGTCCCACGTAGGACACTGCCGTTGTACCCCTGAGCAAGGTACTTCACCTGAATTGCTTCAGTATATATCCAGCTGCAAATGGATACTATGTATAAATGCAAAAATGCTGTGTAAGTCGCTCTGGATAAGAGCGTCTGCTAAATGCCTATAATGTAATGTAATGTGTAGGCCTCAACGTCCGCTTACAAAATAAATTACCAAAATAAAGAAGCAATATCGAAATAGGAAGAAAATTGGAGTCATATCATTCTTGTTTTATTATCAATCTTCCATTCTTCTTTTTCTGTGTGGAGGTTGATAGAAAATTAAACAAAAATACAACTGAACATCAAACCAAACTTCTGAGAACATGATATTGTAGCATGTGACTGCATTGTTACATCTGTGGTGGCTGTAGCTTTGCTCTCAGGATTCTGCAGTAGCGCTCCATATTCCAGCAGCATAAATCCAGCTGCTTTTCACACGATGAGATCCTTCTCACTTTGTCTCTGCTAATGAATACATCATTTCTTTAGGCCACCCATGAGGTTCCCTGGGTATGAGGCTAGAAATTCTTTCTCTGCACTCAACCCCAGCTTCCCCCCCAATTTATCTGCACAACAACAGTATGTGCAGCCTGTTCCTCTTAATCGAAGTCTAACATATTCACTTGAAGCAGCCCGATGTTTGTAGCTGACGCTCCATCCTGGAGGAGCCTGCAGGTATTTGTGGTTTCCTCTCAATCAGCAGCCAATTAAGAACTTCAGAACAAGATGTGTGGACTTCAATTAGCCAATCATTGACTAAATATCTTAGCTCAAACACACCGAAAACCAGCAGACTCTGCAGCACCAGGCGCAACAAGCTTTGTTGGAAGCTAGGTGGCAGCATAGGCCAGCGCCTGAGTACTTCTGCATTTACAATTCTGACTATATTCAGCAGAACAATAAGCCTAGTGCAAACCGAGCAGTCTACATACAAGCACAACATTTGTACATACACAAAAACAAGTGTTCCGATTTCATTTTAACATGAGAAATATCAATGATTAAATTACAATGTACAATGACAATGCACCATTTAGCATACAATAAGCACCACTGTTATGTTATTATGGCACATTTATTTTTAGGTCATCGGCATTGGTACTGGCTGTGTTTTAATGAGTGCATAAGTCCTGTGAGTACAGTATAAGTAGGCTCAAGTTATTTATGAAATGTATATTATAAACCACTCTGTTTTGGATTAAGCCCAGTGTTGCATAGACTAAAAATAACCCTCAAATACTAAAAAAAATTTGTATATTTTGGAGGTGTATCTCTTGGAAAAATGTCATTTTCCCAGACTATGGTGTATTGGAAGCATACATGAGAATAGTACTGTCGCCTCACAGCAAGAAGGTCCTGGGTTTGAATCCAGGCCGGGGTCCTTTCAGTGTGGAGTTTGCATGTTCTCTCTGTGTCTGCGTGGGTTTTCTCTCGCATGTAGGTTAGGCTAATAGAAAACACTAAATTGCCCGTAGGTATGCGTGTGTGAGTGAATGGTGCGTGTGCCCTGCGATGGATTGGCAAACTGTCCAGGAGGTATTCCCACCCAATGCATGCTGGGATAGGTTCCAGCCCCCCGCTACCCTGACCAGGAATAAACGGATTTGATAATGGATGGATAGATTTTGTAGTGCTTTTGTGCATAATGGATCTTCTCTCCTCTTTAGTTTGTTTTGAGCGGTGCATTTATTGCTGAAGATTTATTGCCTTGACACCAATTTCTAGAGCTTTCTGCTCTGCTCGAAACATGATTCTTTAGGTATTATTGTGGTTTCAAGGTTACACACACACACACACACACACAGGGATTACACATACACATACACACACACAAGAATTACACACACACACACACACAGGGATTACACATACTGCACACACACAAACACACACACACACACACACACACATACAGAGATTACAAATACACGTACTGCACACACACACACACACACAGGGATTACACATACACATACACACATACAAGAATTACACACACACACACACACACAGGGATTACACATACTGCACACACACACACACACACACACACACACATACAGAGATTACAAATACACATACTGCACACACACACACACACAGGGATTACACATGCTGCACACACACACACACAGGGATTACACATACTGCACACACACACACACACAGGGATTACACATACTGCACACACACACACACATACAGGGATTACACATACTGCACACACACACACATACAGGGATTACACATACACATACTGCACACACACACACACACACACACACACATACAGGGATTACACATACACATACTGAACACACACACACCTACAGGGATTACACATATATATATATGTTTATAATTGAGAATAAATGTGATTCAATAAATGTGTTGATATCTACAGCCTCAGAAAACATAATGTTCCAAGTTAACATGTGCTAGAGCAGTTGTCGTATGCTTTATCCTCTATAGGGGTACAGTATGGGAAGACACCAATATGTGAAAAATTCTGCAGCAACTGCGTAAATTGCTCGTCTTATGTTGGCATCAGGAATGTTCACCGCGAACATGTGTTGAGTGTTTGGGAATTAGTCTTTTTTATTTTAATTTCTCCAGCCCGGGTTTGATCCATCCTCAGCATCTGTTAAACAAAGTGCATGCTGTAGGTGTGACAATAAGTACAGTTGCTGCACATGCCATTGGGAGAATTTCAGCAAGATATTGTGTGTCAGTCCAGCCGGGAGGGAGTATAGAGTAATGCATATAGAAATACATTCAATGCATAGGCACATACCCAACCCCCACATGCCTCTCTGCTTGCTCAGCTGTTTCTAGAATGTTCCATCTTCTCTTTCGTAAGCCATGTGAATTTATGTTGAAACAAGGAGGTATTCTGAGAGCTTCAAAGATTAATGGGGACATGTAATCAGGGTACAGCAGGCACAGTAGGGAGCTTCCATCCTGTGAATTAATTATTTTTACACAGCAATTTTCTGCATAGTGTAAATTTGATTTAGTCATATACATACCAGTAATTTACAGGCAGATGTGCGGGTCGGAAGAGACCTGGATAGAACATAATCCTAAAGGTAGAAAAGTTCTGTCCCTTCTCATCTGCTTTTTCCCCTGGATATTCTTCCAATATGTGGTGTTACTGTAATATTTTATACACACTGAATATGAATAAATCAGGTGACACAGTGGCTTTGTGGCTGTCTTGCGTACCTCAACTGCAGGTTAAGAAGGAAGATGAGAGGAGTGTGGCAGAGGGGTGATTTAGATTCAGAGCGGCAGTGTAGTATAATGGTTAAGGAACTGGGTTTGTAACCGAAAGGTCGCAGGTTCGAGTCCCACGTAGGACACTGCCGTTGTACCCCTGAGCAAGGTACTTCACCTGAATTGCTTCAGTATATATCCAGCTGTAAATGGATACTATGTATAAATGCAAAAATGCTGTGTAAGTCGCTCTGGATAAGAGCGTCTGCTAAATGCCTATAATGTATAATGTAATCTCATCTGTGGGCAACAAAAAATACAAAATAAACAATGCTTCCATTTTAGGGTGTGCCTAAGCTGGGGTGTAGTGCTGTGCAGGGACGGACTGGAACTAAAAAATGGCCCTGGTCTTTTTGATCCAGACTGGCCCACCACAACCGGCCTGCAGACACTCCACCGCCCCCGCCCCATCGAGGCACACACAAACACACCAGCCCTTAATACCACCACTTTTATTGAACAATATCCCTTCATGTTCTGAAGCCTTGAGTAAAATATATGTATGATAGTTAGTCTATAATATTCACTAATGAGGAGAGTGTGTTGCTCTTAGAAGAAGGAGGCTGGCTGAAAGGCCAGTAACATTTAAATACATTTAGTATAAGAATCGCACCCAAAATCTCAGAATTAGCTATAATAATTTCCACCGCAGCCTCCATAAATCTCAACTCGGAAAGATGAAGAAAAAAGCGGGGAAAAAACAAGGAATCCTTGCTGGGGAAAAAAATATCACCCCAAATTACTGAGATGCCGATTCACACAGGACTCATATTATCAGATGACCTGTTTTGTGCGAAATATGGTAGGTAATTTACAGTGGAGAATTTTGACTTTACAAAATCAAAATTGCACATTAATTTGGGATTAAGATCACAGACGACCTCCACAAATCACATGAGGTCCCCAGGTATTTCTACTCCAGTGAATTGGGCATAAGACAATTATAAATGATCTGAACTAAGCTATTTCAGCTACGGTGCAGGTGGATTTGAATATTTATCTATTGAATATGCATAGGTAATTAAATAATTTGGCTGCTAATAAATTAGTGTGTACATAACTACTTGTCATTGTATTCTATCAGGTATTATTCATTTGAGAGAAGGCAGCTCAATTTAAATGGTACAGCCATAGTGCTCTTTTCTGCCTATAGCTGATCAGTTGACGTTGTCAGTGTTAAACAACTCAAAAATGGCCTAGCTCAACAGGTAAACGGGTTAGATTTTCACTGGTAGAAAAGAAATGGTGGGTTTGCTTCACCAAAAATTTTGGTCAGCAGCCGCCACTGATATATATGCCTATATATTTTTTGAGTTGCATCGGCCCAAATTGTCCATCGGCCCACCGGGAAAACTGGCCAGTCCGACCCTGGTGCTGTGTGTCCTTGTGATTAAAAAGAGATGAGTGAAGGGCATACGGAGGCTTTCTGTACAGGGGATTCTGTGAGGGCGAGGCTTTGTAGTCCTGTTACTGAGCTCTTCTTTGTGGAGTAACCCCAAAAGACTGATGAGAAACATGATAGATGGCAGCAGGAGAACAGTTGATCTGCCAGGACTGTCTAGTCCTTGCCTCACTGCCCGTCTCTTCAGGGTAAAAAAAGTCCACGGAGACTAGCTTCCATGCGCAAAACAACCAAAACAAATAATTGTGTTTTTAAATGTCTTTTTATTATTATTTTATTATTTATTCTTTACATTACATTACAGGCATTTAGAAGACACTCTTATCAGAGCGACTTATAGAACTTTTTAGCATTCTTTTTTTTACATATACCCATTTACAGCTGGTTATATACTGAAGCGATTCAGGTTAAGTACTTTGCTCAAGACTACAACAGCAGTGTCTTACCTGGGAATCAAACCCGCAACCTTTTGGTTACAAGGCCAGTTTCCTACCCATTATACTATACTGCCGCCTATTCTTTTAATTGTTAACCTACCTTTGGTACAATACAGCATCATCTAGCAATTCAGCAGAGTGCAGACAAGTATGTGTGCCCTGCCCCCCAAAGCATGTGCATCTAGTACCTAGTTTTCAGTCTGCAGTCCACTTATTAAGTGACTAAGTCTTTGTGCTGCAGAACTGTGCCATTATGCAGCTGAAGTATATGCTTGTACACAATGAGGTGCAGGATGCCTTGATGATTGAAACCCATCCTCCCAGCAGGGTGATGCTATGGCTACCTACCACTCATTTTTCATTTTTGATGGTTAAATATAACCAGAGCTCTTCTGCACCGTACATGGTCTGATATCTACTGAAGCACTGAAAAACAGAAACCTTATCTTAAGGGTGCAGCACACTGGAGCTCCAACAGGTCAACTACCCTAACCGCCACCTAGCACCGCTCCCTGTGGCTAAGGTATTTTCCCATGTTTACTTTGGTACCATGGAAACGCCGCATACATTTTACACAAATGTAGTCTGGTATCATGGGAACACCAACTACATTATGAACCATATGGATGGATCACAAGCCAGTCTTTCATGGAAAATGATGCATGTTCTGCTGGTTCCTCTTTAAATGTGCAGTAAATATGTTCCTACATTAGCTAAATTAAGATCATGGGACATGTGCGGTGTGACAGTAAGTAATGAGTCGTCTTGGCTCTTGGGACACTTTCAGAGAGATATTGCACGTCAGCTAAGTGGAGCGCCATTAAAAAGAAACGTATATCGGAAAATACCCAGTACACTGTCGCATCTCCTGTTTCCATCCTGCCTGCTAACTGAGCTGCAATCAGAATACCACGTTCTCTTTGATAGTCAATGATTATCAATGTTTGCATGCATTCGTTCCGAGAGCCTGCAGTCTTTCTAAGCCCCAGATTCAATTCAATCTGCCAAGCCATCCAAAAATAAATGTAATGATTTGAATGTAGCTTAATCTAGTGCTTAGTGGGGTTAATTCAATCCAGTGGTCTCTTTATTAATTAAAGTATAGTACCAGAAATAACTTGGAAGTATTTTATTCTTTCCGTGTTTATAACCTTGACGATGACATTTATTGAATGAAAGGGAAAATCTACATACCCACTGGTAGCAGACAACTCAACTACCACATCCAGAACCAAGATGAATTTCACTGAAAGGCTTGGTAACAGTGACGTAAGTAGGTTGTGCCTCACTTGGAAAGCTATCCCCTTGAGGGAGAGTTAAAATAGCAAAAGCATGAGTATTCTTCCAGATATAAACATTGAAAACAGGTAACCATGTTATGAAACACTTCATCACAGGCCAATTGAGTCTGGAATAATAATTCAGTTAAAAACTGTACCATAAATTCACATAATTGCGTGTTTAGACAGGGACATTGTTAAAAATGTTGCAGACGTTACCTGGAACTTAGGTCTCTTAATCTTAATATCATTTTCTATTGCCCATAAAATATGTGTACAGCTCTCAATCTTTATATCATTTATTATTGCTTATGAATTACAGCAGTGAATAAATATACTCCTAGCCTTCATGCATGGCTGGCATAATATATATTGCAAAGATTTACTGTCCCAAAGTAAAAAGAATATTCTTTAGCTCAGTTAGTCTGGTCTTCAGACCATGTAGTTGTGATGTGTTCTCACCTGATTGGGAGCGAATGATTTGATTTAAAGAATTCAGACTCTGATATGTTGATAACATATTCATGATTGGCATTATAGACATTCTATAATAGCCTTGGCATGAGAGGACGAGGCTTCAAGAGCCCCGTAGTGGGCGGAGAAACAATGTGCTGTCAATCACTAATTTATGTAACAAATCAAAATAATAAGATAAAATTTTTTTCTTTGCATACAGTTCGGTGAGCTCAGTAATCACCAGAATTAAGCCCACAAACCATATTCTCTCATGTAGCAACACATAATCCTCAATCATTGCTTATTTATGGATATTTATTGCTGAAATAAGAGTTCTTAATATTCTTAATTTGTCAAAAAAAATGAAAGGAACTATATAATTTCTTGTCAAAAATCCGACTTTATTACTTCTCAACTGTAACAGATACAGCTCCTCAAATGCAACCACAGACCAGATATTAAAATGCATAACCAATAAAAGTAGTACATTTCACAATATGAAAAAGTAGCAAAGATGACCTCTACTAAGCAATCTTATAAGAGACACTGAGAAGAGGTAGGGTGCTGGAGAGATTTGTTTCGCTAAAGGATAGAGCATATAAAAAAATACTTCCAGATGTATATGCATACAGGAAATCATGAACAAAGATGCCGTGATGGTACAATCGAAATATCTCTGCACACACACACACACACACACACACACACACACACACACACACACACACACACACACACACAAAAAGCATAGCTGGAGCAAGCAGCTGGAAACGATTAATTTGTAATGGATTGCACTTATGAGCTGGTATCCCTCTCGAACAACAATGGCGTCGCCGTGCAGCCGCTCTGGAAGCTTTACTTCTTGGACTTGAACACGGGGATGGTGACCTCGCCTCCCGGGTTGTCGGACTTGGGCAGAGGAGTCTCAACCGTCAGCAGGCCCTCCGGGGAGAGGGAAGAGGTGACCTTCTCGCCGTCAGCACCAGGGGGCAGACTGCGGTGAGAAGACATGCAGGACCGTTATTCAAACGCATCCAGCCCTTTACCTCCCGAGAGACTTACAGCGGCGACTTACAACAACATTCCCACACAAAGCGAACACGCGCTGTTGTTATATTCGTCCTGCACTAAAGGGCGAGTTAAAAATGTCATTTCAGATTGGTCAGATTAATTTCAGTCTGCTTCCCACAAAGCATGGGGCTGCATGCAGCTTGAATAATATATAATGAATATACAGGTGCAGCTCAAAAAATTTGAATATCGTGAAAAAGTTCAATATTTTTTGTCACTCATTTCAGAAAGTGAAACTCATATATTATATAGATTCATTACACATAGAGTGAAATATTTCAAGCCTTTATTTCTTGTAATTTTGATGATTATGGCTTACAGCTAATGAAACCCAAAATGCAGTGTCTCAGAAAATTTGAATATTTTTCTTTAACATATTTTTAAAGTATCATATTTAATATTTGGTGGCATATCCTTTGCATGCTGTTACTTCCTGAAGTCTGTGACCAATCAACATCAAAAGACTCTCGATATCTTATTTTCAGGTACTGTTACAAGCGATACTATAACCTCTCTGCATTTGAACTGATATCTATGAGAATTGGGGGGTAAGACTAGATTCAGCTGTAAATTACGCTGGTACAGTATGGAACACATGACTGGCGAAATGGCTTTACGTCATCAAGGGTCTAAGGTATCAAACGAGCCCCAAACCATCACTCTGCGGCCAGATATGGAGTAGATGTGGATGGATCCCTTTAAGGGTTGTTTCTCCTGACTTTTTTCCCCATAGAGTTCTATAGGAAAATGAGTCAGGAGAAATAATCCTTGCAGTGATTCATCCACATACCATCCATATCTGGCAAGTGATGGTTTGGGGCTCGTTCGATTATAGCAGATCCTTTTGATGACTTAGCCATTTAGCCAGCCATGTGTTTCCATACTGTACCAGTGTAATTTACAGTTGAATTAGTCTCACCCCCAAATTCCAATAGAGATCAGTTCAAATGCAGAGAGGTTATAGTATCGCTTGTAACAGTACCTGAAAATAAGATATTGAGAATCTTTTGATGTTGATTGGTCACAGACTTCAGGAAGTAACAGCATTCAAAGGATATGCGACCAAATATTAAATATTAAATATGATACTTTAAAAATATGTTAAAGCAAAATATTAAAATTTTCTGAGACACTGAATTTTGGGTTTCATTAGCTGTAAGCCATAATCATCAAAATTACAAGAAATAAAGGCTTGAAATATTTCACTCTATGTGTAATGAATCTATATAATATATGAGTTTCACTTTCTGAAATGAGTGACAAAAAATATTGAACTTTTTCACGATATTCTAATTTTTTGAGCTGCACCTGTATATCCTTCATAATTTTTTTTATTGAATACTGCAGGAATACACCCAGGAAAAATATGCGTTGGTAACAGAGTAAGGTTATGCATCAGACAACTGAGAATACATAACAGAGGAAGGTACTCACGTGTACTTCCTGGTGAAGCATCTGGACACATAACCATGTTCATCCTTTCTCTCCTCATGGGTCCCTATAGACACAATAGACATTCAAAGGTTAGTTTCGCTACTGAGGTCAGAGACATGTATATGGCTCAAATCATGTGACTTCAGGCACCGCTTCTCTGGTTTTCTGTGCCCATAACTAAAAGTGGCACTCCACTGACAATGCAACAGTCTGCCTGCTGGCTCACGTGAGGTCTGAGGCTGCCGGAACAGCATCTCCTCTGTTTGCTTGCGCTAATGACCAATCATTGGCAGCCATTATGGGCAGATTGTGTGAAGTGAGGTTTGGCACTTGTGTGAAGGAATGGGCTTTGCATGCATTCTCTGAAGAAAGAACATACAAAGGAATATAGGACATTGACAATAATTATTCAAAAGCAGCAGGCGGGTGGATAAACAAGGTTTGAAGTTCTGCAGCTCTGAAATAAGGATAGAATGCTTTGAACAGTTAACAGGACTAGAGTTGGGCACCCCTGGTTTAAAGCATGATGTGCTGATTAAATACCGGTGTGTGAATAGTGAAGCCACATAGTTCAATGTCATTTTCAGTAATGGCGAAACCCAATTATAACGTTGATGCCGATGATGAACTCACCAGAGATCTCCACGACTCCGTCCCTGGTCTTCACCACCAGCTCCTCGGGGGAGAAGTGGTTGACGTCCAGGGTGACTTTCCACAAGTTCTGGGAGCTCTTGACCTCGGACATGCCCCGGGACATGGAACGAGCGTAGGCTGACATCGGTAGAGAGACGGGACCGGCGGGCACACCCTCCAGGGCACGGAGGTACCCGGGCCAGTGGCCGCTGGGGTGCGGGTACCAGTCCTCCATCATGGCGGGCATGCCGAAGGACTGGTCAAAGAGCCGGCTGCCGTGTTGCCAGTCACGGAAGGGGTCCCAGCTAGGGTGGCGCAGGAATGAGAAGGGGATGCGTCTTTCGCCCATGGTTTCTGCTGGATGCCTGAAATAACCGCCCTGATTCACACAAGGGAGTGAAAGCGAAGGTAGTGCCTGCTGCTCGGACCTCTGGGGTTTATAAACACCACCACACCCCCCTCACGCCCCCCAGTCAGATATTTTTAGAAGGGCCGAGGGCGTCTATTCACAGAGAGCACGCCGCCGAAATGGAATTCGAGTGAAAATCCCACCCTGACACAGCTGCCAGACAATGGTAATCTCCTCCTTGTCATTACAGGCTCAATGAGAAATCCGGGGGCCTGTCGCCCCTTTGCTGTTGCCGTACAGTGCAGGCGGCCCGACTCAGCAGATCCAGAGGTACAGTAGCCACTGCCACTGAGCATGCTCTAACTCAGCAGTTTTCTATTGTGGTACTGGAGAGTCACAGGTTTGTACTGGTTTTTATTGTTACGCAGCACTTAATTGATCATTTAATAGAGTTGATTACACATTTAACTCAGCACGCCTACTTTCTTGCGACCGGACAGGAATTTTGGCTGTCCTGACCAGGATTATGTAAACTAACTTATTGTGTAAAATACAGCTGCATTGAAAAGGAAGCATACAACCGAAAAGGGATATAAAATGTTTGCGTAAACTGTCTCGGAGCCCTTGGATTCTTACCTTGCAACAGGCGGAGGTTTGTCGGATGCTTCTTTCTGTGTAACAAAATGCTCAACTGGCAGTTGAATAATTAATAAATGAATTGACTGCTCATTTCATGATAAATATTGTGCTTTTTCAGCAAAGGTGTTATGGAGTAAAAAGAAAAACCTGCATGTTATCCAGAAATGCATCTTATTCACATTTTTGGTAACACTTTATTCTGAGTGTCCCATGTTGACACTCAACTTTATATCAACTGATATCAATTGAATATCAGTTCAGTGTTAATTTAAATTCAATTGAATGGCAGGTGATTGTCCACAAACTCCACAAACAAGTGAGTGTCAAGAAACACTGTATTGACACTGAACACTCTTTTCAAGAAACACTCTATTGACATTCAGCAAAGTATAAACTGACTGTTTGCTGTATCTCAACATTCAGTTGATATCAAGTTGAGATCAACATGGGACACTCAAAATAAAGTGTCACCGCATTTTTAATTGTCATGCAATTAATTAATTAATTAATTAATAGGTTGCATGATCAAATAATTTTTTTTATCAATAAACTCTTATTCTTCAACCAAGTGTGAAAGAAACAGATGACACGGTCTAGATATGAGCCAAGGAATTCCATAATATCAAAGTGCCCTCAACAGTTTTTTCCCCTCAGAATAGCCCATAATGTATGGCTCTCAAGCTTCCCTGTCTGATGATCCTCACAGGACACAGCACCAAAATACCTTCCACAGTATTACCTCCTCACGCAACCTTAGAGTTTCCGAGTAATGCAACACTACGATGTGGACAGCCTAAACCAGAAACCCCTCGTTGGCTCCGCTAAATGTAAAGATGTGATGATAGGCGATCAAGTGCAGAATGAGGAGGCACACACTAGGGATGCAGGAAGACCAGAATGCTGCAAGGACACAGAAGGGACATACAAAGACTCCAAGGGTCAAGGGTCAAGTCAAAGTCAAGGGTAACGCTGATACATGAGACAGACACGGAGACGACCGCTGCCCAACATGGAAACTGCACCCAAACGAACGCTACGCACAAAGGATTTAACGGATATTTTAGGCACCAACGAGGAAGAAATCCTTGAAACGTCGCAGGATTGAGCGAGGTTTCAGCTGTCAGGAATGTCCTTTAGTGTAATGTTTTAACAAGGCTGACAGAATTACATACAGAGTCTGGCGTGGCGTAGCATTCCACATACATGATAAGAGCCACGCCATTTCCTCAATGTGTGTGGAATCCATGGGTGTTTACAGCTGTGCCCTAGAAATCATGGTAGTTTGTGAAGAAATGACATGTATTATGTGACCTAGCAACTTAGCAAGGCCCGATTTAACCATTTATTGCGCAGGACATGCCGAACCTTATTACTTACAATAATTACCTAAACAATTTCTAAGTCAGCAACACAAAGTCAAATTACAAACAATAAAATAAGCAATCAGCAACAGAAGAGAACCATTATCTTTTGCAATAATACCATCCCAGTCTTTTACCATCACTAGCCACAAGGCAATCTAATTTAATTGTGTGTATAACATCCACCAAGGAAAGTGTTTCCAAAATGCTATTTGTCTGGAATTTGACTTCATCCTCTGAGCAAAGCCCCATGCCCTATAATAGGGATGACTTAACTCATTTTAACCTCATATAAATTCATACCAATGGTAAGACACAGATATGAGTACTCCTGACTTAATGAGACCAAAAGCTAAATAGTGATTGGTTTATATTTTATTGTACTGTTTAACTAGTACACTACAACAACTGACGTTATACAGCCCAAAAGGTAAAAACATGTTCAACATATTTTTTGAGTATAACTGACATATAAGGTTAAATTTTAATGTAAGAATTGATAAGTTACAGACAGAGACTAATAACTGACAAGGAAGACTGTAGTTCCCTGATTGCACCATCAGTGCTCAAATCAGTACATTTCGAAATTTAGAGACATATCTGTACACATGTTGACAGACCCTTAGAACTGGCTCTGACACCAGTAAAGAGATAGACAAAGACAGTACCAGGATACAGTATGTGTAAACCATTGACCCACAAATGCAAATATTAACCTGAACAAGAAAAATATCCCACTTTTAAGAACCCCTGCATCTACACCAGCCACAGGCCGTAAAACATCGCACATCATATGACATAGTCTAGTTTCTTCTTCTTCTTCTTCTTCTTCTTCTTCTTCTTCTTATTATTATTATATATAAAAAGATAACTCAGTTTGTAATAGAATTTAATCTGTAAATAGTTAAATCTGGAAAGTTATCAGTCTGAATATTAAACGTGGATAATACCTTCCTAAAATATGTCAGCAGTGTGAAGCCAGGTAACTAATTTGGACGATGCATATTAGTATAGAAAAAAATAAACAGATAAAACAGGATGTAAATAAAAATAAATAAATAACTTGAAGTGCTTTTTGTTGAAAATATGAGCCCACATGAGTGTGCAGAACTGACTGTGGGAACTGAACAACAGACGACAACAAAAAACACAAACTGTACAGCCAAGCAGGTGCTGCCATGTTTCATTGACATGCCATAGGGTGGGCGGGGATTATTGTGCTCTATGTTGAGCCTCACCCTTATATTTCCACATTGGAATGCCCATTCATCGAACAAAGGAATGTGTTTCCATGACCCGCTGTGAGAGCAACTGAAGAACATGGACTCTTCTTAGAACAAATGACAACAGCAGGACTGAACATTAGAGCTCTCTTGGATACAACATGCTGCGTGTCAACCAAGCTTTAACACAAATAACATGGTATGTACAGTGCATAGTTTACAGCCAGAGCAAACTTTTCAGAAGCCACATAACATACACGGCACTCGACTCCTCTTTAGAAAAGCACAGTTAGTGCATTACATAAATCCATTATAGCTTTTTAAAAAGTTTTATTCTTGTTCTTGATCTCCCCTTTAGGATAATACAATGACAACAAAAAAGATTAATACTTTTCCTTTCGAACCTTTTTCGTTGTCTTGAGGTTTAATAAAGATTACGTCTTACATTGAAGTAATTATACTGCCGTTTCCTTCCCTTTTTAAGGCAAGAATTGAAATGAACATTTAGCCCTGCTTCATTTCTAACTGAACATCGTTTCAGAGGAAATTGGTAGGGTAGCAGGACAGAGGAATGAGAATAAAGTCAGTGTTCAGGAACCGACATTAAAAGGGGGGGCCGGGGTGGGCAGAGAGGGCTGGAGAGATGGATCTGGAGGGAAGTGCACTGCCATACTCTAGCTTCCATCTTAACTCATCCTTTTATATCAGGGATCAAGGAAGAGAGGATCAAACTCCGCCGCTTCAGGACTTTGTTCTTCAGGCTCTATCATTAATCTCTATATCTGGAACAAGCCTGCCTTTTCACCTTCAGTGTGAAACTGAAGCATGTAAAAATGACTCCAATATGAAATAAGATAACAAAAAGAATGTGCTCTTGGACGCTATAAAGAAGAAAACAAATTTTAAACATTTTGGAGAACATGCTGCTGCCTATTAATTGGGCGGGGCTGCATGGAACAATGTTTGAAGGGCCTCTTCTTAATAGCAGATGACATGTAGGCTGTCAAGACACCGCATCGCCTCATGTCCGCCCCCATATTTGGTCCTTTTGGCCTTTCAGCACAAACCACTCCTCCCCAAACATGGTCACATGACCTGGCCCCCACAGGCTCACGGGGTGTGTATCAGGTATGACGCTATTATGGGGAGAGAATCATCTAACCGAGGCTCTCCGAGCTGCCCCGGCTGTAGTAGCTGTGATTCCGGGTGGGGCTCTGGCTGCTCCAGCTGCTGCTGCTGCGGCTGTATCTGCGCACCGCGGAGCAGCCGCTCAGGGAGCTTGGGGACGACGGGCTGGGCCTGTAATACGGGATGGGCCTCTTGCGTGCACTACGAGGGGCACAAAGAGATGACATCACAAAACACTCGACCTCAGAGCAGTTGGGAGTTATTGCTTACCTCTGCTTTGATGACTGGTGCAATCTTAAGACTGCTTTTTTGGAATTAAAGTAAATCTATGCTGAGCCGTGCCGTGTTTCAGGTTTTCATACCAATCCAATGCTAATCAAATTCCTAATTTGTATTTTTTCCCGTCCCAAAATTTTAATCATCAATTGTGCCTCTGTGAGCTACCGCTGTGGTGCCTGTGACCTGCACAAGGAGCACTGCAGCTGAAAAGCTCTGCTTCAGTGCACCTGCCACAGGCCGCTGGCTTGTCAATATCCTACAGGTCACACAGTACTACAAGAGAGCTAGCGCAGCTTGGACGAGGAGTGCACAGTTTCTCTCAATGATGAAAACCTGGACTGCTCATGGAACCTTGAGCGATTATACCTACCCTACACCTGGCAGCACAAAGCCAACCATGCCCTGCTGATGGGGCCTCCTGCTCATAGCCAGCTAATGACACATAGCTCAGGCTTGAACCTTTGGCTACAGGGCCCATAATGCACTTGAGGCAGCTATCTTCACTGATGAAGTCAGTCTGGATGTGTTTTGAAGTCATCAAAGCAGATGTGAAAAGCTCTGGTCATCTTAAGAGTATTGATGTGACAGTAAGTCTTCATGAACCAATAAATGGGTGAATCCAATGTTTTCAGTGCATAATCGATTATTGGGAAACCAATCAAAATGCTTTCTTTTCCATGGTAGCAGCCATATTTGTTCAAATAGCATCACTGTTAGCACAAGAGCTCTACATGAACTGATTCATGAACTTTCACTCACCCACTCTTACTGAACTGTTATTAAAGATTAGTTGCAGGTGTAACATTGATGTTTGTACCAGGGTTGCCAGACTTCTTTTTAAAATAAATTTTCTATCAATATATTCTGGAAATGCAATATATTTATTCAAGCAATTTTTTATATTGCAGCTCCATATTATCAAAAAATTTGAGAAAATGAACAAGAGACAAATTTGCATTGATGCTGACGTTGCAAAATCAGCAATGGAATGTCGATCTAGAGATTGACTTATATTTCGGAATTGTGCAAAATATTTTCCACTTTCATGGCATGCTGAAGCTATGAATCTGGCAACACTGGTTGGTACATGTCCATACCCTGCAGATTAAGAGGGTTAAATCAGGCAGAACACCCAAAATACAGTGCGTTCAGCCCAGGTTTCACTGCGATCTACCCACATCTACTGCTGCTCAGTACGAAGCTGTTAGCCAAAGTGAAGACAGAGGTGTTAGACACAACAGAAAATAGCGTGGAGACAGTATCAGATCTAGACCCGGTATAAGTGCTACCAAGATGCAAGTTAAATGACAAATAGCATAAAGACTAATGAGTAATGGCCTACTAAGGCCTCTCAATGACCGATCCTGACCAGTCTAATTTCCCACGGGGTTTCTAATCTCTAAAACCTTTCTGCTTTTCTGCTGTGTGTACAAACATGTTATATTAATGTTTACACTGCAGTATAACTAAAGAGGGGGGGGGGGGGGGTATATATACACTGTTGTGAGCGATTATTGGTCATGTGACACAGAGAACACTGTTCACACACTGCTCAAACAACACTGCACCACTGAGTCACATCTTAACACAATAAAAAATACAGGTAAATAAATACGGGTTCAAAGCACCCTATCACGTTTATGTTAATGGGACATTTGCACTAGGCTGTTGTCAATAACACAATTTAAGAGGCCAGCAATTGCCACAGCACTCAAAGTCCCATCATATGTGGCTGTTTAGAAGATGAATCTGTAGGATACACACTTTTTAGTTGCATTGCTTTCAAACTATTGTGTTTGTAAGAACACACTTTTTCTTTAGAAATTGATTTGAGACATCACTGAATAGCCAACGGCCTTTATGTACAAGCCAGGACTTCACTTTCTATCTATAAAATATGATACTGTATAAGAAACCGTTTTTAGATTCAGCCCATTTTTCATGTTAATTCATAGATGTTTGATACGTGACCTCTTCCAATGATTTATTTAGCGACTTTTCTGAGAAACTATTTTGAAATATCTTCAGTGACTGTAAACAAGTACACGTGCTGATATAAAAAAATGCGGATTTTATGTTTCCTTTGATATACTGTTATGCTGATACTGCTGCATCCTTTACATTTTTCTGTGTATTGTGCAATGTGAGAATGAACAGATATAGCTTGACTTTCTCAATCCTTGTCTGAACAGTGTGTGGACAATGTTTTATATTTACCCTGCACTTGATTATGAGAAAAAATGCATATGAATTTAAAATATACCAGGAAAATTCCTTTACAAAAACAAATTATAACTGCATAACATGAACATGAACATGTGTGAAATATGGCAGAATGAATATACTCTTGATAGCACTTATTTAGCCTTGGGAGACTATTATTGGCGCAATAAATAGGAAGCTGCAGTGATTTTTAAATAAAGACTGGATGCGAGGGCCGTCTGTACACAGGAGACATGGTCTGATCAGGAGCGGAAAACAAATCCTGCTGCATGGCAACTGTTACCATAGTAACAGATCAGGAGCATTCCTCTGTCTTCAGGGGGGAACCTTGATACAACAATGGGGAGGAAATAAGTGAAAAATTACAACGTGTCACATGTGAAAGAATTTGAAGGTGAATATTGCCAAATACAGAAATATCACACTGCCTATTTTCACAAAATATTTTGACTAAACAGTCACAGAATGAATGTAGAAAATGAAAATGAAGATCAATATTTGTTGTAAACCACTAACTGGCCCTTAATTACAACAGGGTAACAGGAACAACACTGTTATATTAAAGGTTTTCAAAGAGAACCCCAAGATCTCTCCAGCAGATGACAGGTGTGAGAAAATATATATTTACCGTTTTAGTGCTTACAGGTCAAGTTTCATACTTTTTGCGGGAGGGACCATTGAACATACACAGCATAGCGCTACGCTACCATTGTAGACCAGGCTGTGTTCATTACAAATACTCATCTACACACTTAAAGAGAGATCACATTACAAATGAAGATATGCTGATTGAAACCCATGATGACATATATGACACCATATCAATGCCTTTCTATAGGGTGCCTCAAACAATTTACATTTGACATATTCCACCTATTTACACAGCATAAATGAAGATGTACTATATATTCCCTCTGTGTAGAAACATAACTCCCCTGTTCCTCTGCAGTCCGTCACATGGTGGTGATAAAAGAAGGAAGAAAGTACTTTGTCTCTACAAATGGCATCTGCCCCTCACCTTGTGATCCTCCTTGCCTCCATAAAGCTGGGGGAGTCACTCCTCCGTTTGCGGATGGGGGAGTAGCTTCTTGAGCGTTGGTGGGCCCTGCTCTCCGTGTCAGTGTGGGGGGTGCGGCCATCGCTCTCCTTTTCTCTGCAGTCCACACACACAAACGAGCGTCAGGCCTACCCCAGAACCTCCAGCCCTCATCAACATAACGGCCAAATAAACACGACAGTAAAGTAGTAAATATAATATAGTAAAGGTGAAGTTTTTTGTTTTGTTTTTCTATTTGTGCTTTTCATTGCAAAGCCTTTACACAAGAATGTACAACAAGGCCCAACGTATCCCAGAGTTCCATGTCAACTTTTACTCTTGATGATTTTATCAGGCCAGTAATTCCTTTGATCTGACATGTCTGATAACTACGAGCTACAGATGCAGACAGCGCATGCATCGTTGGTGAAAACATTTCACCGTTGTCCATTATAGGAGGAAACAAACATTGGTGTGTATACAGCTGTCTAAAAAAATTGCCAACACATCAGTGCTTTGAGACTGAAGTCTTGTTATAAAGTTAACAATGCGTAACAAGAGTATGGTCCAGGGGACTAAACTGGTTATCAGAATAACCCTAGCCCTACCCCCAGCCAGAATCCCAGCAGTTGGCACAACCCCAAATTCACCCGGAACCCTTTATGTAACTTGACTAGTTGCATAAGAAGTTGCTCCTGCATAGCAGCTACATGGTGCTCACTGATATAATAGCAGTTGTGATGAGGTGTCACATTTTCCACATGTAAGCAAAGTCCATGATGACCTGCACAGCTTACAAAAGAGAAAAGGACTAAAGCTGGCTCCCTGGAGTAGAGCTCAGGGCTTGGGTTTGGTAGGACTCAAAGGATCATCCCGTAAAGGAGTATCCTGTTCCAGACATAGGCCCAGATACAAGCTCGGCACAATATGCTTTGTCCTTTTTCGTTCACAATTGCAGAGTTCATTTTAATGATTGCTGAGCTCACCATATCAGGTAGTTGGAGCAGAGGACCAGACGCGACCGAGAGGGGTTCAATAACTTATTCACAGAACGTAAAACAACCACTAAAGAGGAAAGGAGAACTAACAACTAGCTTCTCGGCGAATAACTGCCAAAACAGAAAACAACCCAGGAAAATCAGGCGAAGGGCTCACAGACTGGAGTCGGAGACAGAATAGCTCTAAGCCCAAAAACCAGGCTAGTAAAAAAGGCAGACAGCAACGAAGAACACAGAGAAAAAAACCGGCATGTAAGACTATTAACGGCCAAAATAAAGAGGTGAGGAAAATAAAATAATGCCCCTGGCTCAACAGAGAACCGAAAAGAGCAAGAAGGCAAAACGGGAAGACGGTAAACAGAGATACTATCTCCTAGAGATAGGAAAACGGGACCAAGAAAAAAAACAGAAGTGAAAGGAAAATAAAAATCTAAATAAAGAGAAACCTAACACTCTAGGCAAGTTCCGCGTGTATATTTAACAATTAGCCAAACTGACAAGTGTTCACCTTGGGCAAAACTGACACAGAAGCAACAAACCCGGAAATCGCTGCGCTTAAATAACCAGCTGACGCTGGGACAGGTAAAATGAATGAGTGCCGGCAAGAGAAGAGGACCAGAAGAGAAACGTCAGCAGCACAAGACCGGCGAGCTGCAGAACCATGACACACCAGGCCATTTGTGAGGCATAAAACGTCCAATCAAGTTGAATACACGTGAATCAAGGCCATTGTGGTAGTACTGGTACTACATAGGGCTGTCAAAAAGCCGGCCGATTCTTTGGACAAAGCAAAGGGTTTCAAATTTACCACAGCTCAAACACATATAAAACAAACGGACCAGAGATGCAGGCACTAAGACTTTACATATTCTCGGGACATTTGCATCAACATTGGTTAGTCAATTTAAAAAAAAGGTAGCCAAACACTTTTCTACCATACTCATACTGCCCAAAGCTACCTGCAAAAAGATGAACCCATTAGTCAGCACAGCTGATCTTAAATAGGCCCACAATTAGCTTCACCTGGGAACGTTCCGATCAATCAGTAGGCTGCCTGCAAGTCACACCATGCACACTCATCTCATGCACACCATGTACACTCATCTCATGCACACTCATCTCATGCACACATTGCAACAGTCAGCTCATGAAAAGCTTATAATGCAGATGTCTTGCAAATGATATGAAAATATCTGAGATATAATATCAGAAAGACTTACAACAGGTACACATTTGTCAACACATGCAGTCCTGTCCCGCTCTGTACAGTTAAGGCTACTTCTTCACAAGAGCTATTTGCCAGGAGTGCGGGGCCACAGGCGGGGCCACAGGAACACACCTGGTGCTATTCTGCCGGGAGTGTGGGGACTTGGTCTGGCTCTCGCGCTCCCGAGAGGCAGATCGGCTGCAGCTCCCGGGACTGCTGTGTTGTCGGGTGCCGTGGGATTGGCACTTCCTGCCTCCGTCTGCGTGCCTACTGCGCCGCGCTGGGGATCGCGAGGAGCTCTGGTGACGGGCACGCGCCCGCCTTCGATGGTGTTTTCGAGACGAACGGCAACCTTTCGCTCTGTGAAAGGGAGAAACACTCTGACTACTGGATATAATACGGCAGGAGGGAAACATAGAACATATTATTTATTTGCTATTATTGGTTTCTGATTATATCCAATTGTATCGTGATGTGCTCTATCCATATATCTATCAATCAATGGATTCTTTCCTGGAACCAGTGTTTTATGGGGGAAATGTATTGTGTGTTTGGGGCGACTTCTCACTTTTTCTGACGCGCGTCCTTCTTCCTTTGTGCCTGGCTGTGGTGGGAAGGGAGTGAGTCACTGCTGCGGGCAGGGGAGTGGGACCTCCTCTCCGGTGGTCCTCGTCGACCCCGACCTTTACCGGGGCACACCGAGGGGGACCTTACGCTCCTGTGATTCCCATCTCCACAGGTAGGTTCACCTGTGGCGACAGGCGACCCGGCTGCTACCCCTGTGTCTTTCCGGTGGGGCGACAGTGAAGCCCGCGGGTCCGAGCAGGCTGTGATTGGTTCATTCTGTAGAGAAAGATCAAAAAACAAACAAAAAAAAAAAACAGGACAAATAGCCTCAGAGGAGTCCCCGTAATGGTTGACGGGATGCAAAATGACTTTTTCTTCAACAAATAATATCCAAAAGAAAAAAAGAATACCTAGATTAAGGTTTACAGACAGTCCTCTTTAGTGCAGCACATGCAATGTTTGGACATGCAAACTCAAAGTTCCAGAAAGAACAAAAAATACTAAACGAGAATAGAAAAAATCATAATAAGTATGAAGGAAATTAGGTTGGATTAAAGATGTGAAATTAAAGCAGAGATTATAACCAAGAGCAAAATGAAGAGGAGGAAGAAGACAAGAACTTTTGGCAGTTTGAGCGAAAACGAAATAATGAAACAGAAAAAGACGACGGAACATCACGGACATGAAAGGAAAAAAATCTGAAAGGTTCACAAATATAAAAATCGATCAAGTGGAAAAAAACTAAACTAAATAGTCAATTGTATTTTTATTTGTGGATTTTTTTTTTTGTCCTGCAGACAACTGCTCAGATGTGAAACAGAGACCCATTTCCTGGTTAACCTTTTTTCATCCCTTTTGGTTAGCATCCACTTACCAATGAGGTGACATTCCCTCCTTTAGTAGGTTAGGTATGAAGAAAAGGGAAAAGTGGGGTAACATAAGTGCATCATTAGAGTCACAAAATGCAAGAGAAAAAGACACAAAACCCTTCCCTGGTGGTGAAATATGAACACTGCATGGGAAGGGGGGGGGAGGGGGGGATATCAATGCTCAAGGAGTGCGCTTCCAAACCACTCTTTCCCACTCTGATGCAGGTAATGACATCATTGCGGCACAATGCATTGTGGGAAAAACGAGGTCAGTCTTGGAAAGCTTTTTTTGGTTAGTTTCAAACCCCCTGGATAGGACTGACAGCCCATAGAATAAATGACACACGTGTTCTTTCATGATCAACACATCTGTTTTTAGCATGCCCTACTTGTGTGAACATGTGGTGGGATAGCATTCCAAAAAAAGGCCTATCCTTGTTCTCTGACCTTGAACACAGTGAATTCCCTTCCAGGAAACTGGGAGTGCATTATCTCTGCAAACAATGCAATTAAATTCTCTAAATATAAAGCAATTTTTCATTAAAACATACAATTGCACATAAACAATACAAATCCATATCTACAGGACTATGGCTGAAAATTGTAAAATATCTAGATGACAAAAAATCTATAATGAAAACTATAAGACTCGCCCTGTTGCAATTCCTTCAGGCATATGCTGCCTAATTTAATGTTCTATTTTAAAAGTGTTGTATGTGTGTGTGTATGTGTGTGCATGTGCGTGTGTGTGTGCACGTGTACATGTGTGTGTGTGTTTTTGTGTTTTGCGTGTGTGTACATACACATGGGTATACTATACACAATGTATGACAGGACAGAATTCAGGATGGAATTATATTTTACATTACTACTGTATGTCAGTAAAACAGTTAAAAAAAACTCAGAAAGTGTTTTCTTAGCTAAACCAACAAAAAACCTGCTCTTCTGTTCTTTAGCTAAAACACCCTGCTTAAACCTTCAGAATGCCCTATGACTCAAAATCAAATCGATAATGAAACCCTTTGGGATGGGTACGTACAGCTGAAATCTAAACTTGGCAATTCGAAAGTCAAACTGCTTTACTGCAGTATTGTGACAGACGGTCTGTTTATATCTCAAAAACACTCTGAGCTCAGTGGCGTGAGTGACAGTGAAGCATGACTTGCACTGATAAGACGTGATTCTCAAGTTCCTCTGTAATGTTTTCTGTTGGCTTGATGCTGTGCCTCTCTGTTTCAGTGTGACACTTTCAGAGCAGCCAACAGATGGCACCTCGCGTACGGAAAACAGAAATTAGCATCGTCCGCAAAACTTCTGATTCTTATTAACAGCCACTTGGCAGAGGTGAGACGACATCCATTTATAATTCAAAAGTCTACTTTTACGGTGCCAGCTACGTCTGCATGCTACATAGCTCCCTGATAATCTCCCAGATGCCTGCTTTATGTAAGGCTCAGATAATAATATTAAAATACAAATCCTCATTAAATCTAATTCATTTCGGATGAAATTAAACACACAGAGGCCTGAGTTCTAGACACTCGTGATTGGCTGATAGGAAAGTTGATTCTGCTTGATTCTATACTTATGGTGTCAAAGAGGGGCTTGCTTGTAGTGCTTCTTAAAGATAGGTAATGAATGGACATCCATGACCAAAAAAACAAAGGATGGCCAATACTAAAGACATTTTTCAGTATGCCTACTGTACAACAAAAAGAAAGACAAGTTCTGTATCATTCACAGAGAAGTACAAAAGAAGGTAGTCTGGAGACAGGAATGGAAGTGCAAAAGGTGGCAATTATATGATTTGAATGGAATACTGAGCTTACAATTTACTTTTCAAAATCAAAATCTTAGTAGTAAAACCACTACTACTGATAATAATAATGAGAAGAAGAAGAAGAAGAAGAAGAGGAAGAAGAAGAAGAGGAAGAAGAAGAAGATGAAAAAGAAAAAGAAGAAGAAGAAGAAGAAGAAGAGGAAGAAGAAGATAATAATGATAGTCTGAAAAAATAAATCACAAAATGATTTAAAATCAAAAAGAAAAACACTGACGTCAGGCTAGAACATGTCTCAAATTCTCACCTGCATAACAAACCCCAGCTTAAACAGAACCTTACCTACCATCCATGTCAATCAATGACAAGCAAGCAATGTGAAATCACAGAAAGGGAAAAGAATGAGGATAAAACCCACAGAAGGAGACTTCTTTAGTAAGGAGCACAAGCAGAACAAAATTTATTAAACCCAACAATGTAAACCAAATACATATTTATTTTTGAAAGATGTGAAAGCAGGGGTGATAGGTGAATGTGAGAATGGAAGGCATGTGGATGTAGGGCGCATACAGCACAACACGGGCATGCAGGGTTTGACTGGTGGCACAGAGGGGTTGGTGGGGGATGATAGGATGGGGTGGGGTGGGGGGGATGCAAGGCTGACAGATACGCTGATAAGGGAGTCACAGCCATCACTGTCAGGTTGGAGAAGTGCCATCTTGTCTAAAGTCTAAGAGGGAGAGAGACTCTTCTTCAGGGAGTTGGCTTGAAGGACCACATTCAGACACTTAGATAATCCTTCACTGTGACACCATGCTCAACGCTGATGTCTGAGATCAAAGCTGAACCTGCCTCGCCTTTCTCCAAAGTATCTTTCTGAATCCTCCTCTCTTATAAAACCTCTGATTCACCTGGACTTCTATCAGTGAAATCTATCAATTGATAATGACTCAGAAATGAATAGAATATTCTAAAAATTTTTGGTTACATTTTTAATTTGCATTTTAATCTTAAATGTAAATGTGCTGAATCTAAAATGTCCTCTGAAATTGCTTCTGCATCCTGGTGATGACAGAAATAATGTCAGCATCAGCCATTTATAATCACCATAAAACCTAATTAGCAGGGCTGTCTCTCTGCTGTGTATGCGTGCGCATGTGTGTGTGTGTGTGTGTGTGTGTGTGTGTGTGTGTGGTGTGTGCATGCAGTGTGTGTGTGTAGTGTGTGCATGCAGTGTGTGTGTCTGTGGTGTGTGTGCATCTGTGTGTGTGTGTGTGTGTGTGTGTGTGTGTGTGTGTGTGGTGTGTGCATGCAGTGTGTGTGTGTGGTGTGTGTGTGCGAGGGGGTGGGGAAGTATGGTTGAACCAGAAGCAATCCACACTGTCCCCTTGGCAGTACTGTGCTGCACAAACTGATCTGCGCCACAGAATTGGGACACGTCTCATACCCCTTTGGAAAACACTGAACACTGACACAGGAGGAATTCTGTAAAAATAGGCTGACCTGCAAGCTGCAAAGTACTTAATACAGCTGCTAAAATAGAACATCTGGAGTGCATAAGTCCTCCGAAGGGACACACATGTATGTATCTCACTATGAGGTGTCCTCTCATACGTGTCTGCTCACTTTGATAGTGGAAGGACATTTGAAAGATACTGCATGACAACATCAGTTGAGAGTCTGACAGAGGTGGTCCTACAATCTAGAGCCAGCTAGCAAGGTCTTTCCAGCGACTTATAGTCGTGAGCGCTTTCAATACATACAGTATGTGATGCCCACTGAGCAGAACGCTGTCATTTAGACATCCGTGATTAAAAGGGAATTAAAAGGTACCATTCTCACACCATGCAGAGGCTTTTTTGAAAAGCAGATGTCAGAGAGCTATTGATAAATACAATTCAAATGCAAAATAAAGTAATCACAGATAAATAGTAACTAACCAATGAAAGAAAGCATGCAAAGTTTCACGGGAATGTATTAGATTCAGCCTTCTGTTAAAATTAGTCTTCTGAGGTGCTCTTTGAAGCTGTCAAATGATTTCTAAATCATGCCCACTTTGCATGTTTGGGTCAACAAGGTTTACAATTGGTTTGGGACTCAAAAAAAAAATCAGTCTTCAAGAAAGCACATTTTTATCCATTTATAAACTCAAACACTAGGCAAGCCGCTTCAAGTAAATGGTACTGAAAAGGAATAGAAGAACATTAACTGTTTCCAAAAGGCCTTAGTGTTCAGACAATCAAAAGCCCTTACACTTTGATGAGTGCATAGAGGAAACAAAAAGAAAGCAGATTTTTGGACATGCCAGGTACACACCAAGTAGATGGCACCCAAAAGGAATATTCATAAATGAACATGAGTTCAGAAACCAGACAAATGCTCTCAATTAAAGAATGTGGCATTTAAATAGCACATTGTAACTTCTAAAGTATCTGTGAGGGGGAAAGAAAACTAACTTAATTTCTCAAGTGCCTCTGAGCCTAGAAAAGTTCACTCTTGCCTGGAGTCATTATTGTTCTAGGAGTATTCTCTGAGGATACGTGCTAATAACAGGCAGGCACATCCTACTCCAGTCATGAAAAGCCAAGCCTTTAATTTGGGCTGGCGGTTCAAATAAAGCTTGGTCTCAATTGAGATGAGAATAACTGCAGGAGGAAAAGAAGTTGAACAAAAATGATTAACTGTGATTCTGAAGGGCAGAGGCTCAGGGGTTATACGGTACAATGTGGGTACTGACTCACAGAAGCCAAAGTAACAGAGACATGTATACATGTGTGCAGTATCATATCAGTCAGTCTCCAGTTTTGCAAAAACTTTGAAATGCTGGACTTTATAAGTGGGGTTGGATGTTTGACCTCCAAATACAAAAACATTTTGGGAGGGGGGGTATTTCACACTTATAAGTAAATATTCAAACTATACATCGATGTCACACAGATAGTATTCTGCTGTGTGACATTGGGAGCCGTTTTAATGAGTCAGTACTCTGTATCCAAAGTACTTTATGTCCCAGTGATTTACAGAATGTCAGAATCCCAACTCCCCAGAAGGAGTTTCCTTCATTAATATGATTCCCCCTTTGCTACCTTTCCTCTGCAAACTTCATCCTCAAATTATCACAACAGCCCAGTCGCTCATCCACAAAATGACTACCTCGAATGATCCTTCCTCAACTTCCATATGTACAGCCATAGCTAAGGGAGAGTGACAACAGTGAAAACTGAGTTTCATAGGAAGAAAACATTCTTAAAGGCCTAATGGAACAGACTTAACATCCTTAACATGGATCTCCTTAAACAGCCTCCTCTTTAAAGACTGTAATTGTACTCAAAATGGCCCTTTCTTTGTACTTCCCTTGTTGCTGAGTGAAAATAAAAATCCAACAGCATGGAAATTAACCAGAACAACAAAAAAACCAAAAAAACAATTTAATGGGAGAAGGAAAGAGGAAAGTCTGTCGTACAACCTATTCTTGAAATAAACATTCATTTGAGAAAATAGGCTGTTCAATTTCATTAAAAATCATAGTAATCAACCGCTGATCAAGAGTTGATCAGATTAAAAGGAAAAGCAAATCCGCACCGAAAACAGTGAGGAAGACCCCAACAAAGAGGAAGAGGAAGAGGGGGCAAAATAGAAAGTACGACATACATCCTGGGCTTTGTGCCCCCCGGCCTGGTCAGGGTCGCCATCCTGGCTGTTCCTGCCGCCATCTTGATGCCCATTCTGCCAGGCTTTGGCGGGATCGGCGGAGCGAGACGGGGACTGGGACGAAGATGTGCTGGGGCTGTAGTTGGAGTCCGAGCTGCTGAAGGAGGATTTGCGGCCGTCCGCTCTGTGCTTAGAAATTGGCCTATTGTGAATGAAAAAAAAAAAAAAACGCTGTGAGACAGGATGACATCACACTTACACATGCACAATGGAGCCAGTGTACCAAAAAACCCCAACATCCCGGAACAATAACGGCTCATTGCTCCTAAACAATGAACCATGAAAGCTGGAAGTTTAGCGTTGGCTTTAAGAGTAGATCTGAGGGTTTAAGTTACGGTTAACAACAGGCATACGCTTTTTCAGAGCCTGTTTGTAAACATATAAACCATGACTGTTTTGTGGGCCGAGAGGTAGACGTGATCACACAGTATTAACGCTGTAGTTACTGTACTAAGAAATTCTACAGGTGGATTGGCATTTTTATATAAATTATGACCAAGCGACCTTACAAGGCCTTAGGAATTTGTGGCATTGTATTCTTCATGAAGCAGTTAAGAAAAGACCTGTGAAAAATAGCCAGTTTCTGCCTGGACAACAAGAATACAACAATCAGAATTCCATGGGAACAGTTGTCATGGAGACAGGATTCTTTTTGTGACTGGCACTATGCAGTACCTGCTGTGGAGAGGGGAGGTTCTGTCAGCAGATGCACTACGTGAGCTGCAGGAGGTTCCTCTGTGACGGGACCTCCTGCAGGGTGAATCCACGGGGGACCTACAGACACCAGACAGACATCACACATTGGTCATCTCCATGGTGAGGGGTCTAGAGATATCCCCTGCCAGCCATCTCCAAAAATAGGAGTGCAGCCTACATCAGTCAGCACACGTACTGTATGCACATACATGCACTCTTGTGTACGTAAATTGAAACATATGGAAAATGTAATTTCAGCCGTGTGTTTTTCTCCTGATTGAGAGAGGGACTCTCACATATTCTGACCATTGCTGCAGGGTGGAGTTTGTCTCCCCCTGCAGTATATTCTGAGCTATCACCTATGATGCATTGGTTTACGATGGATTCATATAAAAACATTCGTATCATTAGGACTAGTACGTATATCGGGTGCGTGTAAGGCCTTGTGATGAATACTCGTGATTTTCCAGATTCGACAGGTGGCACACGTAATCAAGAGGTGTTCAATGGATCATGGACTATAGACAGAACTAGTGAGACTGGGGAAACTTGGAGAATAGAAGGATGATGCAGGAGTAATTACGTTTTCCTCTGTTTATATTTGGCCTTGTTTGTGTTCTTTGGGCTCCCAGACCTGAAAAGGAAATGCAGAAAAGTGCAAAAAGTCAACACCATAACACTTTTATGGCAAAGCAGGACTGATATGCACTACGGTGGGAGGAGCTATTAAAATGGGTGTGGACAGATAACTGCATACCACATCATTCATTCCCAAATTTGGCAGAGGACCTTCCATTTACATGCATTCTAACACAGATTCCCAGTTCCCTCTGCTCACCTGTGCCTCCGCTTCTTCCTGGAACCGGACAAAGACCTACAGAGAGGAGAAACAAGGCCCTTTACAAACACACTGGTTCTGAACCCTCCAGCTCTGATCCTTCCCTGTAAATATTTCAACAGTTTTACACTGTAAACATGCATGAATGGGAAATGTTCTGATTTCACATTCAAGATTTTTTGCAATATCCGTCTGACATTGTCCCTGGGGTAATGTAATGTGTTGTATTGTATCTAGGAATTTGTGAACAAAATTGAGTCCATAATATTGAAATTAATTCGTCATGATACTTATAATATAATTACAATAGTAAGCAAAAGGCCAAATCGCAAAAAAAAAGTGTGTGTTTGTGTGTGTTTGTGTGTGTGCGAGTGTATGTGTGTGTGTGTGTGTGTGTGTGCGAGTGTATGTGTGTGTGTGTGTGTGTGTGTGTGTGTGTGTGAAAATAATACAATATCAGGCCTGAAAAGACAGTGGAAAGATAATAGTAATGCGATCATTTCTTACTCTCTGGCTATCTAGGCACTGCTGTGCTGGGCTCTGTAACAGTATCCGTTCATTATATAAGCCAGTCCACGTGATACAGTTTATTTAAACACTTTCCATTGAAACTGCCTATATTATGTCCTTCTAATGCTGAACCGTCAGTGTTTAATATACTATTGAAAAAGGCACACACTGGACCACAGACAGAAAGGAACCAATTGTCACTATTTACCAAAATTGGCAAGAGTAGCCTCTTAAAATCTGACATAGATGTACCTCTAATGGGCCACAAAGCTATTATCAACCCGCAGCACACATTGGGAGAATAACATTGTGTCAGATTGATTCATAGGGCAACAAAGCAAGTGAGTAGAAAGCCAATAATAAAGTTGTCAACACAACTCTGGGCGATGAAGAAGCTTCTCGTCGGCACAGCGATTGACATCGAATGAAGCAGGGTTTGAACCAGGGTCCCTGCAGGTCTCATATATCCTCTGTCACAAATTCTCTTCTGTTTTCAGTCCTTTAACGCATCCAGTTCCTCCAGGAGGAGGACACTTGGTAAAACAAAGATGCCGAGCATTTCTAAGGAGATCATTTCCTTGTTGTTCTGAGAAACAGCCATTTTAAGCAGCGACTGAGGACGCAAGGTCAGCAATGCTGCCCTTTGTAATTGCATATTGCTGTTTTGACATGGGTTTTCAAACTCGCGTACGTTGATTTTCGTTCAAACCATAATTACGACTCGTGAAGTGTAATGAGTTGTTAATTGTCTTTAAATGACACTTTAATGTCTAGTGAGGGATGAGTTGCCCTCTAAAGGCTATATTATCTCAGAATGTATGGCCTAACACTCACATCCCAGGACAGTCACATCAAGCAACAGAAGCGCATCGGACCGAGACACTTGCCTGCATCGTTTGTGCTTCCTCCCACTCCTCCTCTTCCTCTCTTTGCGGGGAGGAGAGGAGCTGCCAAACCTGAGCAGAGAGAGAGACAGAGAAGGAGGGGGTGTGAGAGAGAATGTATAAAAAAGACAAAGAAAGAGGTGGAGGAACAGGAAAATGAGAGCGATACAGAGAGTAGATACAACAGAAATAAAGTATGGCAGAGACGAGCTGACAGGAATCAGAAAACTCAAATTTAAAACTCAAATTTTGATGAAGCACAGTGGCTTGGCTTTGTGCAGTGAAGTTATAAACTTCAGATTGAACCCTACTGCATGACTTTTTTAAATTGTGTGACCTTTCAATATTTTTACTGGATGCCTGGATTTTTACTGTTCATTACTGCACCCGCTTCTCCGAGTTTAGAGTTTACGTCCAAAAAACAAACATCATACATCACAATATTATGCTATTGTGTTTTTTTTTTTTACAATTTCTTTTAAATCTGAGATTTCTATATGATTTAAAATCATTTTACAAAATTCTCACTCAGCCTTACAGAAGCTTCTTCCCTTATTCTCGCAGCAAATCAGTATTTACAGTATTTAATGGTACATGTAAATGCTGTTCAATCATGTAATACTGCAAAAAAAAACATATCAACAATACTTCCATTCCATTAATACATTCACATGGATATTATTGCCTGAATATTATATTCACGAAGGAAATGTACCATCGGCTGTTTTTTTTCTTCTTCTTTTTCCTAGGCGGAGGGGAGGCGGAGCAACATGACTTCCTCTTCATTTGTGCCTGGGGACTGTACAAATGTGTGGGCGGAGAAAGCAGGAATCAGACCAGTAAAACAGCTCTTGTTTTCAAAAATGAAAAAAGAAATATCAATTACATTAGTAGACATCCACATATTTAAATAATCAATTTGAATGGAGTTCTTACACCTTTCTTAAATATAGAGGTATACTATCTCAGAAAATAATATCCAAGATATACAAAAAAATACATACTTGCATTTCTGAAAAATTTATGTTTTCTGCAAAAAATATCTACCTGTAATTACTGTGACTGACTGAGTTTGTCTCGCAGCTGTCAACATGGCAATCACATTCGGCCACGGCCCCGTCTGCGGGAAGCAGGCACTCTCTGTCCGCCTCTGTGTCGTGGGGATCCCTGTGGAGAGATTTTTTCAATTACAAAAAAAAAACACTACACAAAAAACACACACACTTGGTCGACAGATCACTGCTGATATTCTGTGATGGCTAAAGTGAGAAATACATATTTAGCTAATAGAAACACATATTCAGCTAATAGAAATACATATTCAGCTAATATAAATACATATTCAGCTAATAGAAATACATATTCAGCTAATATAAATACATATTCAGCTAATATAAATACATATTCAGCTAATAGAAATACATATTCAGCTAATAGAAACACATATTCAGCTAATAGAAACACATATTCAGCTAATATAAATACATATTCAGCTAATAGAAATACATATTCAGCTAATAGAAACACATATTCAGCTAATAGAAACACATATTCAGCTAATATAAATACATATTCAGCTAATAGAAACACATATTCAGCTAATATAAATACATATTCAGCTAATAGAAATACATATTCAGCTAATAGAAACACATATTCAGCTAATAGAAACACATATTCAGCTAATATAAATACATATTCAGCTAATAGAAATACATATTCAGCTAATAGAAACACATATTCAGCTAATAGAAACACATATTCAGCTAATATAAATACATATTCAGCTAATAGAAATACATATTCAGCTAATAGAAACACATATTCAGCTAATAGAAACACATATTCAGCTAATAGAAACACATATTCAGCTAATAGAAACACATATTTAGCTAATAGAAACACATATTCAGCTAATAGAAACACATATTCAGCTAATATAAATACATATTCAGCTAATAGAAATACATATTCAGCTAATAGAAACACATATTCAGCTAATAGAAACACATATTCAGCTAATATAAATACATATTCAGCTAATAGAAATACATATTCAGCTAATAGAAACACATATTCAGCTAATAGAAACACATATTCAGCTAATATAAATACATATTCAGCTAATAGAAATACATATTCAGCTAATAGAAATACATATTCAGCTAATAGAAACACATATTCAGCTAATAGAAACACATATTTAGCTAATAGAAACACATATTTAGCTAATAGAAACACATATTTAGCTAATAGAAACACATATTTAGCTAATAGAAACACATATTCAGCTAATAGAAATACATATTCAGCTAATAGAAATACATATTCAGCTAATAGAAACACATATTCAGCTAATAGAAACACATATTCAGCTAATAGAAACACATATTCAGCTAATAGAAACACATATTCAGCTAATAGAAACACATATTTAGCTAATAGAAATACATATTCAGCTAATAGAAACACATATTTAGCTAATAGAAATACATATTCAGCTAATAGAAACACATATTTAGCTAATAGAAATACATATTCAGCTAATAGAAATACATATTTAGCTAATAGAAACACATATTCAGCTAATAGAAACACATATTTAGCTAATAGAAACACATATTTAGCTAATAGAAACACATATTTAGCTAATAGAAACACATATTTAGCTAATAGAAACACATATTCAGCTAATAGAAACACATATTCAGCTAATAGAAACACATATTTAGCTAATAGAAACACATATTTAGCTAATAGAAACACATATTCAGCTAATAGAAACACATATTCAGCTAATAGAAACACATATTTAGCTAATAGAAATACATATTCAGCTTAACAGCACAGGTAGCATTCTCTCTAATGAAAGCACAGACTCCCAGAGACACAGTTTGTGTAGCAGCACATCAGCGCATTGTGTTCCTGGGTTCAATGCTGGAAGCACAGCCTCTCCTGCTGAGACTGCGTTTGTGATTTAATGCACTTCTCTGCTCACACTGAGTCCCCACTGATCACTCAGCTCTGACTGGTCTGACATGAGATACGGGGGAATTGAGCGGGACACTGGGGCTACTCCGCTAAGTTCACTTTTTACCACACTGCTGACTACAACACGAAACCCACTGTCCACACACTGACTATGATACTAAGCACACTGGCTACACACTATCGCACCTTCACTACACAATGACTACTATGTCAAACGTTCGCTACACATTGACTACTACACTAACACACTGGCTACACGCTTCCTGCAACACTAAGCACACGGACAATACAATTTTAGTATTTTTTGGTTCCATTTAACCGTTCTTTAACAAGGAAAGTCAGTTGACAACCAGTTCTTGTTTGTAATGACATCCTGGCAAGGAGACGTAAAAATACAGCAGTATAGCAGCTCCTGCTGTGAGCGAACTGATCAGACACGCCCCGTCTCATCAACTGCACTCCGCTGAATGTGAGGCTGAGAAATGAAAAGCAAAGCCGTGATAAAAGCTTGTGTAGTGTGGGGCAGCCCCCCCCACCCCCCACCCCCACACACGCCAAGCCTGTCTGCTCTGAAGGCTACAGCCGGAGATAAACACTCGCTCCAGTAACTAATTGCTTTGGTTTCCCATTCCTGCAGGCAGAATTGAGTTCTTAATTGGCTAAGCACTGCTGCACACTGCAGGCTCGTCAGAAAACTGTGCTGACCCTACGGGCCGACGGCAGGACTGCTCACTTTGGGTTGAAATGCAAAAAAAGCTGAAATTGGAAAAATTAAAACAGCGGCCACCACATCAAAAACCTTGAAGCCCTTTACCACAAGCCTGCAGAAAAAAAATCTCCCTCAGTCTGGAAAACACAAGTATAGCAGACCACCAATGAGAGCCAGGTTGTTACTAACAGAGGGGTTTGGCCCTCCGAGCCATCTTTTAGCATCAACTGTGTTGCAGGAGAAACATTCAGATATGTTGTTAAACTTATGTTCCCGCCCCCTGAAATGTTTAAAGGCAGTCTTCATAAAGAGCAAGGAGAATTGTTTGATTTTCTACAATTAATTCTCGGTCAACTTCAGTAGAGCTTAATTTTATGTATACGAGCTTGCGATTTGTAGTAACAATTAATGATTCTCTGTCGAGGTTATTGAAGGTGATCACCGTCATTCTGCAAACATCTCCCGGTTTAGGCGAAGCAATTCCTGTGAAAGATGCTGAACATCCCCATCCCAATGGCCCCGTGTGTAAAAAAAACCCCCCTTTCATCTTCATTCATAATGCCTAGCACTGCTGACCTGCCAGCCATCAGGAACCTGTGCAGTCTATTTACTGCCAGGGAAATAAGTTACTGCCGGGGACTATTTCCGCTGAGCTTTCCATCTTAAAGCTTTGTCCAGAAGAAGCCCAGTCATCAGGCGGCACATTGCCTCCCTATCTCACGGCCTCTGAAACCCAGCTGCAATGTATGCATCTGGAAGTGCATCCACATCTGACTCACCTGATCTCATTTTTACTGCATGTTCTAGGTCACTTTACTAAACTGGCACAACCGACAAAGCAAAATTTAAGTGCGATCAATGAGTTTGTCTTTTAATGTTATTAAATATATATATTAATATATACACCTCCCAATTCAATTAATAATTCAGAATCAGTGTTAATCACTTTAATTCATTTAATTAATATAAATAAAATGCACTAAGTAATATTTTTTGTTTCGTTTTTTTTAGCCTTCAAATTGTTGTCCCCCCAGTGGGACGGGGAGAGATGAGGACATCATTTTAAAGTCAGAGTTCAATAATTCAGTGGTCAAATTACCCATCAAAATGCCTTATTCACAGCCCAAAGTGTGCACACTATCAATACTGCAGCCTCATACTCAGTTTCCTCCTCAAGATTACCCCCATTATGTAAGCATTCTAACCGTGATGATTATAAACACTGACAAGACCTCATTAGATTTACAGTACTGCTAGGTCAAAAGCTATTTCCCATTCAAGGGTTCTGACTGGAGCATTGTGCAATCTAGCTGTGGTTTTTCAAGGGGGATAATGCCTAGCAATTAGATCAACCAAATGCATTCATCAACAGTTTACATTTTCTTTATCTGAAGATTACGAGCCAGAATAAGAAATTGAACAAATTAGCAGTAATAGTAAGCATATTATGGGCTCACGCAACAATCTGAGTGATAATATAAGATTTAGCATATCTATAGTAAAATAATTTTGCTGAAATAGAAAAATGCTGACATGGTTATAGAGCACGAACTGAAATAGTAATGACATTTTTTGGTGGCATTAAATTGACTTTTTGACATTTTACTGCCATTAAGATGCAGAACTGAGATGATTTGCAATTAAATTCCTTTGAATTTAATTTGCTCCTGAGAGACAATAAAATTTCCAATCACGGCACTGCTATTTTGATTGAAAACCCAGACATGGCTTATAGCAACAATTGTCTGCCAAAATGACCAAAACAGGTAACGATAGATAGGTTACAATATATTTCTAAAAATGTTGGCAAGAGAAAACTGGTAGAAATCAATGATTCATTGTGAGAAAAAGACTGTAGCAGGCTTGTTTCCAGGGTGAAACACTCACAGAGAAAGATCGCTGTGAGTGATTTATTATGAGAAAAAGACTGTGGCATGCTTGTTTCCAGGGTGAAACACTCACAGAGAAAGATCGCTGTGAGTGATTCATTATGAGAAAAAGACTGCGGCAGGCTTATTTCCAGGGTGAAACACTCACAGAGAAAGATCGCTGTGAGAAGCTGCTTTTGACAAAAATGATGGATGAGCCTCCTCTCCTGTGGTACTTTATTCATCACCTTGTTGTGATGCCATCTTTGCCCTTAAGCCTGAGCTATAATGACTCAGGAAACAAACAGAAAACAACATCCAAATACCCACAAGCACACCACTTTGACAAGTGGTATGACTGCATTCCTGACTATTGCTTTGTCCTCGTCCGATAGCCGCCCAGAGATGTTCAACATTAATTACCGTGTAACAGCAGCCTCTAATTGCAAAACACAACTCTGTGCCCTGTGAAAATGATAATTACCACTGCTCACAGAATGATTCTCACCAAGCTGTTGAAAAATACCTCACCTTTCAATACTACCACCCTACTGTGTGATTATGCCTTTAATGTCACTATATAATAGCATCCATTTAGTGTTATATCTGTCATAAATCTCTCCCATACATCCTGAGATGCTCTGCTGTGACAATTTATTAATCCTACTTATATTGATGTGATCAACCAAATATTGTTAAATGCATGCACGACAATTATGACTATACACAAAAATGTTTATAATAAATTTAGTGATGGATGATTCCCATGGATAATGACCTCCCATAATTTATCTTGCTGACATTAGTCCTTTTTGCCCTCCAAACACTCCTGCTCTTCTATATTAGATGTTAACATTGAAAAAGTCATTGGTTGCTATGAATCAGCCTTTAAAAGGTGTGTGTGTGTGTGTGTGTGTGCATGCGTGTGTGTGTGTGTGTGTGTGTGTGTGTGCATTATTTTTTGCCCATTAACTTGAAAATCCCTGGTCTTCTGGGTGGCTCATTTGGTTAAGGCACTAGGCTACAGTGCATGAATGAGCTCCACGGTCTCGGATCAAATCGAGACTATGCCAGTGTCTGTGGCCAATAACCCATTTCGGCGATGTGTAATTACTGATTGAATCACCGTTTCGCTCACATAGACCTTCATCAGCCTGACGAAAATCTATGTGACCGAAATGTTGCACTTATTAAATGTCTTTTTGCAAGTATCTCATAGTGTGCATGAGTTCTTTTCATTTATTTCACATGCCAAATTTATTTTTTAAAAAGTGTTAAAAAGCTTGATTATTCCTGATAAAACTTGAGAATCTCATCTCTGTTTTGTATGCTGTCATACTTCGCAGAACAGCTTATTTAAAATGTTATCATATCACTAGTTTTATAGTTGAAAGGGACATGTATTCCTGTTTTGATGATGTAATGTTACAGAGAGACTTTGGTTTAGAGACATACATTATGATCTATAGGGGAATTTACCAAAATGACATTGGGAGCTTTGTATTAAAAGGCGCTGTTTTAAACAAAACGCACCTCCACGTTGCTCTATGAAAAGATCTTTAAAATATCATAATGGACGGATCTAGATTTTTATTTGTGTAGAAAATGTTTTAGAAATATTTTCCATATTGAATAAGGACTGATAAGGCTTAGTGCACACTGGCTGCAAATACTGCGCTGGCAGTTTCTCTACTAGCTCATCTAGTGGTAAAACATGAGTACTACAGAAACTATTCAGACCATTGCCTGGCACCTCTCAGTGAGTAAGAGAGGTACCCCACCATTTCAAGAGCGGCACTTTCCAGGCAAAGCTCATCATTACTCAGAGCACAGGTCATCCTGTTGCCATCACAAAATGACTTCCCAATACTTCAGCTTCGTACCTCACGCATTTTGTCAGAACTGCCATATGGCATTTTAGCAAGTTAAAGTTAATAATCCATGAATGTTCAAAGCCATTGTTCAAATTCAACTCCTCAGTCATGTGCCTCACAGTCCGGATTGAATTCTGACTGTGCCAGAGACAGCTTTGGGAGGAATTCCTGGGGGGGCAGGGGTCATAAAATTACTCAGAGAGGGAGGGTTTCTATCAGCAGAAAATGTCCTGCCTCGGTGCACAAAGGAAACTCCTCCGATCGACCGGGTACCCGCCCCAATCCTCTGGTGCATTAACTGAGTAGTTCAGCTGGAAGAATGTGGACAAGCAGCAACATTAGCAGCTCCTGTCTGGATGGTTTTCTGAGGCCCTATCTGTGATATGTAGCATCTCTGTCCCCCAATGACACAAGGCTCTACAGTGATGGGATGGGCTAACAGCTCTAATTAGGTATTCCAAACTGGAAAAAATACAATAAATGTCAACTGAAAATTGTTTAATACATTAGTTAACCAGGAAATCTGAATTTTTCTTGGACTAGTCCCCAGTGAACTGTAATATACAGAAAATAAAGATGCAACAACTGTCTTGGCAGCGTGGCAGAGCTATGGGGGAGTGTGGTACTTACACTGGGTGGCAGCAGGAGTCTACCCTTGTGATCACACCCTCCTTCTCCATCAGCATCTGCCGAAAGGTGCCCACCTTCTGTTTAATCTCCTCCTCGGAGTACCTGGATCAGCGAGACAACACATTCAATCACATGCAGCAGCGCCAGATCAGAGAAAACACACAAATATCTCCATGGACATCAAACACACAAACAGCGCAAGTCATTTTTCAGTTGTTTGTGACCGCAAGAAATAGCAGCCACCACTGTTAGCAAGCAAGTTACCTTCTGCTAAAAAATATATTACCAGGAATATATTCACAATGGGTGTGCAGGCTCAAGGCTAACTACCTGTATATAAAGGTACAACATTTATTTACATTGTTCAGTGCTTTTAATCTAAAAAAACATTGTGAGAAGAAAGGGAGAGTTGTTAGGAACGCTGTCAGACCTTTACATAAAGAAAATAAATAATGAGTATCGAAGCTGACGTGGGAAATTTTTAAAAAATAATGCTGGTCATTAAGACCCTGAGCCGATCAGAGGAGGATGGGTTCCCCCCTTGAATCTGGTTCCTCCCAAGGTTTCTTCCTAGTTACACCAGGGAGTTTTTCCTTGTCACTGTTGCCTCTGGCTTGCTCTTGTGGGGGTTAGGCTGGGCTTTTCTGTGAAGTGCATTGTGACAACTAGTTGTGAAATGCGCTATATAAATAAATATTGATTTGATTTGATCTCCTACCCTTAAAAAGATAATCAAGCTGAGAAGAATAATAAACACACAACTGAATAAATGATAATGAATAAACTTGAAATTCAATTTAAAAAAATAATTCTGAAACTAAAGGCTGACAAAAAAAGCACAAATGTGTTTCGCTCTGGATAGGAGTCAAGTATTGTAATGGCACAGTAGTTGATTGGACTGTAGGAGAAAAAAACATCATCAAAATGCATCAACCATTTATCACACCGAAGGTCAAAATAAAGACACTGGAGATCACCACATTCAATGGCACACAATATATTAGCATTACGTAGGATTGGAGTACTCATCGGAGAAGAAAACCCTGACAAGTCAACGGCAGTATCTGCACCTCTCTGAGAATATAGTAAGACAGTCGGACGATGAAAGACACGCCTGCACTGCATATATATGGAACTTCCTGACCGAAAACATTCAGTTAATCTTGTGCGCCGTTTGAGGAAACTGAACTCAACCGAAACCTTGTAAAAACCAACGCGGATTTATGGTGGAGGCGTCGCAACGCCTCAATCTGTCATCAGAGCCGCGTAGGGAACCTTGCGCAGTATATCTCCTGCATGGGGCGCAGCGCTAATAGGTAACAGCGCTAAAGGTCGAATCCATTTACAACAGCTGACACACAGCATATCGCCTGTAACATTCGTCTGCTTTATAGACTTGCGAGGGCGACATCCGGTACCGAGTTAACATCAACATTGGATGATATCAAGAAATGTACCTCGCTCTAGGGAACAGCTGTCTGAACCAACAATCACGTTTAAAAATGTATCATTTGAACCATTTGAGACAGCAAATTGCCTATATTACCATAATCCAAGGGCAACAGCAACAATAAATGATACTATGGATTTTGCTTTCAAATGTGCTGTCTCAATGTTTTCATGTATCTACAAAGAGTCGAAAATCCTCGAAAAGGTAGACTAAAACTGAGATCGTCACATAACCTCATGATAAGATATCCTGTGCTTTAACGCGCACGGTCCCTCACTAACATGCTGTGTTTGTTGCGACTGGTTTGGAAGTGCGGGGCAGCTGCAGACTGCCTGCACCGGCCCTGCAGGAAACGCAGCCCCCAGGAGAACAGACTGAGCAGCACAGACTACAGAACGGAAGGAGGGAGCAGAAGGGCTGACTGGCAGCTTGACAGCGCTCTCCCCAATTTACAGAGGAAGCTACAGCCATGGAACGAGCCCACAAACGTGACTGGGCATTTCAAGTGGACAGAACAATGAAAAATATGGAACTAAAAAGATTGTGTCATTTGGATCACTAAAGCTTTTGTTGTGTGTCAATGGGGTGATTGCAAAGGTTCATTGGTCTATTTATAACATCCAACTTTTTCGACAGTGTTTTTACAATTTTTTTTTTTTTCATCTGTGGTAACTGGTTTAGAACATATTAAGCAGTGTTTGTAGCAGTAGTAAAGCTGGTTTTTAATATCATCAGCTAGGAGCTTCCATATCATCAGCCTCCCTACTTAATTTCTGTCTGGGTTAAGGAGAAACCAAAGGGGAAATGAAAGAGGTTCAGCCAAATAAGAGATAAATTAAACAATAAAAATAAGCAGAAGGAAGGCATCTATCCTACCAGAGCCTCTATTAAATAAGCAGAAATTGGAGGGCTGAGTGAGAAGGAATCCATTTTAAAATGATAGAAATTTGACTGTATTGTATATGGAAGGACACCAGAACATTGTTGCTACTTTGAGTTTGCCCATACTGTGTATTTACCCTGATTGGTTATATTACAGTCATGCCACTGAGATTACAGCTTCTATACTAGTCAGAGGCAAGTAGAATGTGGAGGAAGTGTGCAGGCAGTTAACACTGAAACACAAGATAAACACCACGCAGTTATAATTACCCATAAACAGACACAAGCCATCACCAACACTCCCCCACAATTATCTGCTTGGCAAAACTTGATAAATGTGAAATTAATCTAGAAATTTAACAGTTTATTAACAACTATTAAATAGCCCAATCATTACGCTCAACATTGTTTACTAAAACACAGTATGTTGTCTGGTTAATTACCAAGATACATGATTTATTACACATTTAATGTGCTAGTAGTAATTGGCCACAGATGATTCACAGTTATATACTGTTTCTCATATGAATGTATTGTTATGCTTTAACTGACTTGACAACATGCAGTCAAAGATTTAAAAAAGAAGTTACATTTTTTAAAATTCTGAATAGACCCTAAAGAGCCAGCTGGTTGCCATCCTGGGGGAGTGAACTGCGGAAATTGAAAATCTATAGACATCTTCAACTAAAATTAGAAAACACACAGAGTGGTTTTAAGACATCTTTTTCGAAATTGTAGAGATAATTACTACTGAGATATTATTAGCTTTAAAGGATTCATCTGTCTAACAACCTGTAATCATGCACCCATTCACCATTTTACAATTAATGGTCTGTAATGACACTCATTTAGTAATATGCACCATTAAAGATGCAACAGGTCTTCACTTCAGAAAACAAGTGCATCTCGGCTAAGCTCCTAATTAATTTTTGTATCGTGAGGTCAGTGTTTTAAAGGCCAAACTGTGGAATATATTAAGCAGCTCCACATCCTTTGGTGAATTAATTGAGAAAAAACAAAGGCAAGCACTGCAGTCTGGAAAATACTGTGGCCACAGAAGGAAAAAGCTGTTCATTGACAGACCCTGTTTGTTTTAATGCCTTCGCGAGCCATTTCCTAATAGAATCCCTGGCTTTTCATTTGCCACAGGATAACATTGCTTTGCCAATTATCAGAGTTGATCCATAGCGTAATTTATTGAAGATCAAGAACGGCAGGGAGTCTCATGACCTACAGCTTGAAGTAATACCGTCCTTATGCTGACAGGCACATTGTGGATGTAAAGTATCAATAAGCAGGTTACAGATGGTTAATTTCTCGAAGCAGTCCAACACAGTCCTACAGTATTGCTTCCTGGCTGCATTCCAACAGTGTGGCCAAATTACTGCGTTCACCATCTTCCTGAGAGTGGTCCATAGAATTCATCAATAGCATCTTCAGAGGGACTCATTATTGATCAGGGTCTACAAGAAACCTTGTAATCAGAGAGCAGCAATGAGCGCTTTCCTCTAATTGCCTAGGAGTCTGCTAATTGGCTTCCAGGGTGGAGGTCTTGTGGTGCAGAAGGTGAAATTCTATATTTGGAGTGGCAGCAATACAGGCGCCATGCCTTTCAGTCAAACCTCTTTGTGGACCTCATTTTGGAGCCTCGGATATTATATATATCGACTGCACATAACATCAACCATGAGAAATGAGAAATTACGTGAGTTGCTTTGACTAAAATTGTCTGTTGTGTTAAATGACAAAATTGCAATCTCAGCTTCGCTCATTTGTTTGAAGACTCCATTGGCTGGCTGGTGTATATTTCACAGGTTGCATATATCAGTATATGGCCCTCTTATGGAGTAGTATATGACCTACCAGACTGAAAGGCATGGCGCCTGTATTGCTGATGGTACAGCATGGGACCTACTGTAGGGCTGCAACTCGGTGGACTGAAGTGGGAACAGGAAGTGAAAAAATGTTAAAGAATTAGTTGTGATGTGCTGACACTCACCCCTCCTCCTCCATCATCTCCTGCAGCTCCATGCATTTGAGCTCCACTCTTCTCTTGTGCTCGTGATCCAGGATCTCCCTGTGGGCTTTCTTCACCAGCACCGTCTCCGAGCCTTGGAACCCCTCCTCTGGCTGAGGCCTGCTGGCGGAGGTCCCCGGATGGGGCAGCCCACTGGCGCCGTCAGGCGGAGAGGGTACCCTCGCCCCATCGTACATGGCCTCTGATTGGCTCCCGCTACTCTGCGGGGTGTAAAACAGGCACGGGGTCAGAGGAGGTCCATGGGGTCTCTCTGGGTCAGGAGTTTGGCGTAGAGTAAAATTTCTGCAAGAGTAAAATGTCACATTCATTTGCTTCCTAGAATGACTGCAAGGGTTGTGCCCACCTACATAAGAGAAGCCATTGGGGTGTCCACCGGGCTTTGTTTATCTTCCCTTCAGAAAACATCTAAAAGCACGCAGGAACTAAAATCTCAGTTTACTGCCCAAAGAGTCAGGTCAATACATCATCCACAGTGAGCTTAGTTCAACCCGCAAACATAACATAACATGAACACAACCTCTGGGCCATTGAGTATTTCTTTAATATGTTGTAAATGGAACTGATTTATTTTGGATTAAAGGCAAATGCCAAGATGCATTAGCGTTACCCTTCATATTAACAGCAAGCCCATGGGGTCTGTGTGTGCGTCTGTGTCTGTGTGTGTGCGTCTGTCTTCCCACCGTAAATGCACAAAAACTCTTTAAAAAGCCTGCATTTAAAATTAACCAATAGTATTGAATATAAATATGAACTCCTGACAGTAGAATATACAGTATGTACAGGACTGTGTTTGTATATTTGTATCTATAAGATAATTATTTCAGATGCAATTTAAATAAAGCTGTATGTATGTACAGTGAGCACCATAATTAATTGAATAGGAACACATCTTTTGTTATTTTGGTTCTGTACTCTACCACTTTGATTTTGAAAGGATACAATGACACTGAGGTTGAAGTGCAGACTGTCAGCTTTAATTTGAGAGTATTTCCATCCATATCGGATGAACCGTTTAGAAATTATAGAACCTTTTGTACATCGTCCCCCCCCCTTTTCGGGCATCAAACATATTGGACAGTTTAACATAATGTAGAATAAAGTCATTATTTTTAATATTAAGCTTGCATATTCTTTGCATACCATGACTTCCTGATGTCTGTGACCCAACAATATTAAAAGACTCTTGATATCTTATTTTCTGGTACTCTTTCAAGCGATACTATAACGTCTCTGCATTTTAATGGATCTCTATAGGAATTGGGGGGTGGGACTAGATTTAGCTGTAAATTATGCTGGAGCAGTATGGAACATACATGGTTGGTAAAATGGCTGTAAGTTATCAAGGGTCTGAGGTATCAAACAAGCCTCAAACCATCACTCTACTGCCAGATATGCAGTAGATATGGATGGAACACTTTAAGGGTAGTTTCTCCGGACAAATTTTCCTATTGAACTCTATGAAAAAATAAGTCAGGAGAAGAAACCCTTCAAGTTATCCAATGAATTATGGTGCTCACTGTATGTATATATGTATGTAGCTGAAATTAGATTAAACTAGTTCAGTAACTTATATATGTTATGTATGCATGTATGTATGTATACATGTTTGCTATGAACTCATGGATTCAAAAACTTAACACAAAATATGAGAACTATGCCAAAACAACATAGTGTGAAGTATTATTATTATAATTGACTTATTTACTTAATTCTTAATATTTTTAAATTACTTGTTTTTTATTTTATCTTATTATTTTGTCTGTTGGTTAAACACTCACCCCCCCCACCCCGAAAAAGCATAAAAAAGCCTGTATCATATTATCTAATGCACATCATGTTTTAAAGAACTGAGACAATCCAATCTTCAAATAATTATCCTATGTGTGACTTGTCAGATGAGACCATATAAATCACATTTGCAGGTCAGTTTAATTTGGAAAATAACCAAAATGAGTCAGATATGTGGATACATTTGACAAGGAGGCATAAGTACACATGTGAACGATTATAATGTATATAAGGTTAGGTTAGGTTTCAGTTGTCAGGACTAAAGTGTCCGATATCAGCCAGACCTGAAGAAGGTGATTTGGCATCAAGGTCTAGTGCTGAGGATGAGTCTGTAGGCTGCCTTCTAGCCTCTGATAAACAGAGGAGGAACTGTGTCATTAATGAGGTCATCCTTCATGGAGAGGAAACAAACAGCTAGAGGATATAATCAATGACGTTGTACACAGAGCTCAGGAAGATGAACACCTCCAATAGTCATTACCTATGCTAGCATCCCTAAGGCTTTATTTCATGTGAATATAAGATGAAGGCGTGCCTTGAATTGCGAGGATGCATGTAGCAATATATTTTCTTTTTAGCTGACTAAATGAGCCATCAAACCTATTCAGTAGATAAAACATACGCATGCGTGTTTGTTTTGTAATGTACACACTGTGCGCTCTTGGTATTTATTATAGTCCAGTAGCCCTAATGCCTAGTGATGAAATACAGCTATTACCTGTCACAATTTACATAACAAAAGACCACATCGAATAGTGAAATAAAACAAAAGACCACGTCAATTAACAAACGACCACATGTAATCATGAAAAGCCAGTAGACGGACTAACAAACAACCATGTCGAAAAGTCAAAACCAAACACATAAATAAAAACAAGTCCACATTAAAACATATAATCTGCAGTGACAAAGGAATTTATCTACTCGTCATTCGACGCCTCCATTTGATACTGTACTCTCATTGAATTGGACTTTTCACAGAGGTCTGGAGGTTTGCCTAACTGCAGCTAATCAGAGCCTCCACCCCACCTTTTTGATCCACGAAAATCAATGCTAGGTCGTCTTTGTGGGGGCACTGGAAGACTTTTCAGTGGTATTCCAATGATTAACTCCCCACACCTTGAAAACCGCAGCTAAACACTGAACTGATAACACTAAACAAACCAATACCAAACTGGAGTGTTTTCCTTATGAGTTATGAGCACTTAGACATATGTGGTGAAACATTTTGAGACAAAATTATCGTTTTATTAAACCAACCACAAGCACATAACTGTAAAACAAAATCGCCAGTGGGTGTTCCAGACTGTAGGCCTACTTTTAAAAAACTAATTTTCGGACTAACTCAAAAACAGTCATAATGTTATAATCAAAAAGTAAACCCATGACCCATCTCTCAACCATCAAGAAAACAGTTTTTTTTTATTTATTTTTTAAGAAATGGAATCAGAAAAGCTGATTTTCCCTGCCCCTGGGGGCAGCCTCACACTTGCTTGAAATCCTTTTTTTATTTGTGGGGGATCTCTGTGTCAGAGACACGGAGTAAATATTGGAAGTCCAGATGCGATAGCTGTGCAATTTGAAAGTGTTCGAAAGAACACCACTGAGACGGATAATAATCCGTCGTGGAAATAGAGGAAAATAACAGAACACAAATAACCTCGCGATAAGAACGAGGAACTTGATCTCCGAGCAAAAAACAAAGAAATAAGCTATACGCTTATCTAACTCCTGTTAGTGGAGCGAAACAAAAAGGAAAACACAGAGCTCAACAGAACCCCAAACTATTTGGGTAAGAGCACTCTGAGAAAAGAAAAGAAAACCAAAAAAACGAGAAAGCCTCTGCTCTGAACTCAGAGCGAAAAAGAGACTTGCTTACTTTCTAAACTTCCTAACCCTTTCTTTTTTAAACTAGCTTTCTTACTAATCTCCTATACCTTTTTTACTGGCTCGAATGTTACGTGGAATAACATGGAAGCAACGAGAGAGGCAGGAAGCGGAGTATAAATAGTCAACGGAAATTAATAACAGGTGAACTTACTAATGACGAGGCGAAAGCAAAACCCCGTCACGGAACAAAGGAAAATCCGATAGATTACCGGTAACGACAAAAAATAATAAAGAGGACGCGGAGATAAGAGAAGGACGGCAAGATCCATGACAGGCTTGAATGTGATCTTCTAGAGTACTTGGGGTTGGTAAAAGGGTATGAAAAAATTGCCCATATAACTGATATGCTAGGAGAATGGAGAAAATTTGTGACTGACCTTGAAAAAGCAACAAACTCACACCTAGCAGGCGTTTTGCGCTTGGCTTTTTCCTCGTGTCTTGTTGTATTTGTGAATACAGGGGCTTTTTCCATTTTCTCAACAATAAACTGGGTATGGACTGGGTATTACAGTACTGTGCTTAGTGCAGAATGCAGAAAATCAGATGCAATGCACAAGATGGAGGCTTGATGGTGAATGTCTTCCAATGTCCTTGTGTCTTAATGGGACTTAAATCTAATTAATGTAATCCTACTATTAAAATTCCATCATTATACTAATTTAGTATAAGTACAATTTTACCCATATTTTTCAAATGATTGCTTTTATACATTGGCATTCTGGAAGTCTGTCCTCACTCCATCTAATCTACAAATTCTCATTCATTTTTTTAATAGCTGTAAAATGCATTATTCGGTCCAAGGCCGTGGGGTCCATCTATGCACTCAAACTATAAAGGTGCCTTGACTGGATGAGCCATGGGCATGGCATAGCAAATTTTCATTTCTATACAACCACCAATTGTTTTATAAGTTGGGGGAATGAGTGTTTGGCATATTTTGCTACCTGCCTGAGCTTTGAGAAAAAGAGGAAGAAGAATAAGAAGAAGAAGAAGAAGAAGAAGAAGAAGAAGAAGAAAACAATAACAGATAAGTATCTAGGCTCACCTCAACTATTTGGAATATTGTTTCATACTAATTAATACATAGGGGAATATCTATTATCTATTATATATAAGATCTATGATAGAGTAACTGTACACTGTAATGGTGAGTAAGTGGTAACACATGCACGATCTGAGCTTAAAGACCAGAAATGCTAGAACACAAGAGGACAGACACAAAACAGCTACAGCTCCCAATCGTGAACAAGTACGTTTGAAAGTCAAACCTGGCGGCCCACAGTTCTACCACAGTCATCAGCTGCCTGTGCAGTGATGTGAACTCAAGGACAGACCTGAATCATAACAGATCTGGCTCCTAGCTAAACCACGCCCCCCCACCCCACCAACCCCACCAGCCCCACCAGCCCCATCAACCCCCTAAGCATTTGCCTGATGCTCTTCAAAGCTATCTTCAAATGAGCTGGAATTCACTCTACAGCCAGTGACACCTTCAGAATCATCCGAAACATTTGTTTTTAATTGAATGGCTGGAACAGTGTAAATAAATAAGGTTTGGTGACAATCCACAGCACAACACAGTAGAACAGGAGTAAAATGACTTTTAAGAAAATTACAGTATGCATTCCCAGTATCATTCACTGCCACAAAGCCCCGATCAACCGTATAAACAGACTTTATTAACACATGGGAAGGTCATTGAGCGGGCTCAGCGCTGCAATTAACAATTACACAGGCTTCATTATAATTTCAGTTTCCTTTCATAATAAAATTGTTCTCCCTGTAGCGCTATTTTCCTCTGCGAATGTATTGGCAAAGCAAAAATCACAAACCAACAGCAGTTGCATGCAAGTCACATAGGTCATTCCAACAGAGATGTAGCTGCTACAGGCAGATATACCCTCCTTGTCATGACATCAGCTTCCCCTGTCAGGACAGACAGAACCATGAGCCCGGGATCCTACAATGACTGAAAAGAGTGACAGTCCATCTAATTCAACAAGACTGTATGAGAGGGTGTGTAATTGCCTTCCACGGACATGTAGGGAATTGCAAAATGTTGCACAGCTCCCTCCAGGGTTACCCGCATGGGGAGGGTAGAGTGATAGTACAAGATCTATCGGTTGGACCTCTTTGATGCCTTCAAAACAAGCTTAAAAATATAGATCGTAAAATTAAAATACTGCTGCATTGGCGCGGTCGAACGTATCCCCAAAATACACAGCACAGCAGCAAAAATGGGTTTATCATGGCTGCCATCATCGCAACGCGCCCACGATGCACCAGGATTGTGTAGATTGTGGGGAGATTTCATGGGCTTTTCTGCAAGGTCACCAGCTGGTTTCTAGATTGGAAAGGAAATAGAATCCAGTCAACAGAGCTACTGCTTTTAAACCCTGGGAAATTGCCCACTGGTGGACTGAACCTATGGTGCAGTGGAGGCACCAGCCAGACTCTCACCCACTGGTGGACTGAACCTATGGTGCAGTGGAGGCACCAGCCAGACACTCACCCACTGGTGGACTGAACCTATGGTGCAGTGGAGGCACCAGCCAGACACTCACCCACTGGTGGACTGAACCTATGGTGCAGTGGAGGCACCAGCCAGACTCTCACCCACTGGTGGACTGAACCTATGGTGCAGTGGAGGCACCAGCCAGACTCTCACCCACTGGTGGACTGAACCTATGGTGCAGTGGAGGCACCAGCCAGACACTCACCCACTGGTGGACTGAACCTATGGTGCAGTGGAGGCACCAGCCAGACACTCACCCACTGGTGGACTGAACCTATGGTGCAGTGGAGGCACCAGCCAGACACTCATCTTTACTAACTTTTCCTTCACAGGCATTTTTTCACCAGCCGTCCAATGAAGGATTACACTTCTACCACAGGCTTCTCAACATCACAGCCTATTCGCACATCCCAATTAGTCTGAGGTTTCCACAGCCGAGGGCTTCCTGAGACGGCTTTAATTAACACCTTCAGTGTTTGAGAAAGAGCTCACAAGAAGAAGCGGAATTGCCCTGCCTTTCACCGTCTCTATTTTTGGCACGTCAGCTTGGTGTGAGAGACAGTCTGCCCTCCTTCCTTATTTTTTTGCTTTATTCAAACCGATAGAAAGCAGAAGAGGTGACACAATTACTCTCAACCAGCTACTGCCGGTTTATGTTTCCGCCATAAAAAAACAGACATATTTGTAAAAAAAATATAATAATTCTGCTTTTACATTGTTTCACTTTTATTCAGATAGAAGGAAGCACAGAGAGCCAGAGGAGGGGCCACAGCGCAGAAAGAGCCATGGCAGGGAACCCCTGATTAATATAGGGGTCGAGAGTCGGGTACCCTATGAATCGTGCTACATAGTCTTGCCCATGTTATTTTGTTGTTCAAACAAACTCGCAAAATGAATATGAAACAAAAATCAGCATACATGAACACAGGATGTGGCATTCTTTATCCCCAAACAGCACTGCGGCTCTCTCGAATCGAGGCTGCCCCTGTCCGTGGTCCTGAAGGCATCGCAGGCTTTGAGAGATAGAAGAAAGCTCTGCTAGCTCTCTGTATCTCCTCATCCAGCAGGAGTAGTGAGCAGCATAGTGTTACCTCCTATTTACCTGCTATCATAGCTTCCTGCATTTAGTACCATAAACAGCAGCAACATGACCTAGAGAAAAGCACAGCTTAGCCTTACTGGTAATGACCCTAACTGCTGCTCATTGCCATTATACAGGGAACAGATAAAGCCGCCATGAAGATGAGAACTTCGTAAATTTAATGTAAATTTAATGGCAAAACAGCCAATGTGTGAGCACAGATGTGGGGTGTTTTGCTTGCTTTGTTGTGTTCTATTGCTTGCTTTCTGATTGCTTTAACCTGTAACTGAAAATAAAGTGACCTTTGACGGTGTTTTATCCATCCACCACCAGACACACATAAACCAAAAATATTTGGTTGCTGACATTGAATTGATTCAATTCAGCTTTCTTGTCACAAACCTCCAGACAGCAACGTTGGGTCCTGTCAAGGCCCAGGGCAGCACTTGTATCAGTGTTTGTGCAATGGGCTAATGATTTTAACCAGCAACACACGCAAGGCCCAGGGCAGCACTAGTATTAGTGTTTGTGCAATGGGCCAGTGATTTTAACCAGCAACACATGCAAAGCTCAGTGGAGCACAAGTAGATGCATTTATCAAGCCTGGCTTCCACACTGCAAGACCCAGGTTTAATCACCCAACACATCAATCCTCCAAGAACACATTAATGCAACCGCACACAAGTACAAACAAATGCATTCTATAAGGAGGATAGAAACATTGGTAAGTAAATCTAAAGTGAAGTAAAATATGACGATTCTTTTATTATGTTTTTGTTTAATATGGTTCCTTAGCAATAAGACAAATGGGGTGGTCCAGAATACTAAGCACTACCTACGAATTGCAATAACCAGGTATTCCACAAAAGGCCAACATATAAATTCCACACATAAATCACAGATGGAAAAGATAATAAATATGTCAAATCCAAACACGCCAGCGCAATACAAATCACAATAAAAAAGGAAACAAATGAAATGGGTAAAATGAAAATGCAGGTCTTGCTTGGCTAAAGAAATCTAACAGAACAGAAACCACAGGACCATAACAAAGCACACCCCTAAACTCCTGTCTAAATGAGAATACAGGCTGGGCTAGTGTATGTGCTATGATAGTGTGTGCCACATAGCATTTATACTTCATGAACTCTTCGTCACTGCCCTTATTCTCTCTCCGTTAGCCACAGGGGAACATGTGACCTTTTACTGAGGTGCATTACTAAATAAATGCAATATAGCTCTGCTTTCAACATGTTGTTTGTTTGTGACACATGGGACCTGAAAATAACATGGAAGCTGGATGGGAATAATGCTGAATTCCCTCTGAAACTGAATTTAATTAGAAAGTGTCAGGCTGCAATCATCACAGACAGACATTACATTACATTAAGGATAGTGATTCTGACCGGCCTTTACACACATAATCCCCCTACTCTAGTTAATTTATGCACATCATTTTTGCTTCCATTAGACACACTGCACAAAGAAATAAAAGCTCAAAAAAATTATAAGTTTATACTAAGGGAATCTTTGGCTCTCTGTCTGAAGGGCGGGGCGAGGGAGAGTTCAGGAGGACATAAAGGCAGGAGTTAAAGACAGTCTAAACTGCTGTGGAGAACCATCTCATCTCCTGAGCGCGCTCCCAAGGCAGGTCCTCAAGAGCGTGAACAGGTGCGGCGCAAAAAGCAACAGTGTTAAAGAAAAGAAGACGGTAGCTGAGGAGTGTTTTGTAGCATCTCAACTCCTCTCTCAGAGGAAACTCCCCCGCATGCTCGCCTTCGCTCGGCATTCCCAGACACAGTCATTAAAGGTGTCCTTGACGGACAGACTCCTTTCCTTCACGGTTACTTTTCTGATTACATGGTTATCATTCAGCCAAGGTCCTGTCTCGCTCCCGCCTCTTCTTCCCCATTCACTTGTATGATTGAAAACTATTTCCAATCCACCCAAACAAATACGGAAGCTGCTACAGACAGTGATACAGCAGGGTAGGTAACCCTGGTTCTAGAGGGCCACAGTTGGATCTTTCTGGTTTTTCTGCACTGGAGCTACTCAATGTTTCACCATCCACTGAATATTGAGGCCCAGACTGTTCATAATCCGTTACACTGTGCCAGAAACATCACGGCATTCCAGGAACAGGTTTACCCACCCCTGTGCTAGTACACCAAAGGGAAGGATGCAGTCCACAGCTTTCTACAGTGAATCCAAATAAGCATGAAGGAATGATCTCACCGAATGGAGAAGCGCAGGTCACACGCTGGTCCCCTGTAGTTACCTGGAGAGCAGCTAGGGGGCGCTAAAGCAGCATTATGCCCACCATACCCTGGTGGGATGATCTTAATTATGTCCCACTGCTGCCGATTCCTGGTTCTTGTCTGCTAATGAAATAGGCCAGGCTGACGCTGGTGATGTACAGGCTACAGAGCTACAGAAGCATACATACAGAGCCACTGAGGAGCTCAAACGTGGTGCACTTTAAACACAACTTGAACCTATCCAGTCTTTTTGTTCTTCAAAAGTCACATAGGGGGAGAGTGAATAGTCAAAGAGCTGTACGGAAGATGTTGAACCTGACAGGTTTCAGGTCACTAACAGCACATTTCTATTCACAGTATGTGCTGAAAAGTGGTCTTCCATCCACACTAAGGGGATGATAACCTTGATATTTCACAATTTCCTCTGCTCAGTAAATGACAGGGAGTTTGTATGAGGAAGAACCTCTGTAATATTGAGAAGACAGATCTGCTCCTTCATGGCTTTGAGCACACAGTCAAAGCGGTTTAATATGGACACATTTTGCGCCTGATTGCCATAGATAGTAACGCAATCAGAGATCGCAGTGCTCCTCAGGCATAAGCCTCTTCATGCACACGCTAGTATATATGCACATGTACATGGAGGCAGAATCACAAAAAAATATGTTGAGCCTCTTGTTCCTGACAAAAAAGAGAAAAGGACGACAAAAGGAAACATGTACAAGTCACATGTATAGCTGGGCCAGCACGCCTCGTTTTAGCATCACGCTGAAACTAATTTAGTTCCTCCATAGAGCTTTTCCATTACTCCCAAGGTTAGACAAAGACACTGCTGTCTCAGGGGTGAAGCTAAACACAACGGGGAGGTGACAGAGACAGGGGGGCAATCATAAATAGTCAATGCAGGGTTACCACAACAACCACTACTGTTCTCCAGCGCCCTTTCACAACACAAGAGAAGAAGAAAGTACGGAGGGCGGAACGCTGGGCCTCTGGGGGAGTCTTTCTGTGAGATAAAGGAATAAAAGGTGACTGTGGTCAGGTGTGATGGATAAGTAAACACCACTCTGTCATGGGGAGAGAAGCCATATTTATTCAGATGGCCCTTGCTGACAGGTTGTGGAAACCGCCATCATATCTTACACAGTTGCGCTGCTCATAGTTTTGTGACAAATCATATCACAAGGCAAACATCCATTTGCGTGACAGCCATAAACCCATGTCCAAAACCTCGAGCTCTGGGGCAGGGCTCAGCCCTTCTAGCACATGATCACTTGCATTCACTAATCCTGATAATTAATCAGAGACCAGAACTGGCTCTGGCAGTACAGGACCAGGGTTGCTTCCCTACCTGACTATACCTCCATTTCATGCTTTATGTCAGTAGGTATGGCTTCACCCACCACCACTCCTCCCAGGCTCAGTTATAAATACCCCAGGAGAGAAAAAGAGAAATTCAGAAACAACCCCCAGTAAACCCATTCACACTATAGCTGCATGTTCACAAAACACCTCCTTCATCAGCCAAATTATATGGGCGTGGTTATGCAAAATCAATAATTGGCCTTCATCTAATGTTACTCAAAATGTGTAAGACCACCACGTTACAATGCTTTTGTGGCAAGCGATTGTAAATTCTAAGCCTATTTAAAACATATTATTTAGCTGGGAACTACGTGCTCCACAGACAAAGAGGCCATGCAATTAGTTATGCATTTGAAAAGCACTGAATAGGATCCAGCTGAAAAGGTCTGCTTCATCACCAAGATAAATCTTTGCCTCATTAAGACACCTTAATATCCGATTAGTTGTAGTAAGTGCCAAGAGCGAATATTAATAATTCAGCTAATTCAGCTAAGTAGCTTAGACAGGTCTCTCAATGGGCTCTGTCAATTTAACAATTGTGTCCAATGAAACAAAACGATGGGAGGTACACTTCTGGTTTTCTCTCCGTCATAAATACTGGGCATATAATTTCCACCTCAAAAAAGACACATACAAGCAGTGGAAGAAACAGATTAAGGTAGAGACCAGGAAAGTGTCTCACAGTACTACTGTACAAACATCCATTTCTTTAAGACTTTATGGCCAAAGGGTCCCATTTCCAGAGACATAGACCAGGTTAAATCTGCTTTACCCAGTATTATTTACCCAACAGAACAACAGAGGAGTGATTTGGCTGGATGAGCTGAGCCCGGCCATCAGCCCCTCACACTCTCCTCTGTAGGTCCTCTTTCAAACTCCTTTACGGGCCCCTTCAACAAGTGCAAATAGAACACCATTACACATGAATCAGCTCGGGGGATTCAAAGTGAAACACGGCGGCGACGTGGGTTCCAGAGATTAAAAGCCTCGCTGAAAAAACCACCACACCAAAACCACAGAAAGAAGAGCTTTGGATAATGAATCTGCATAAGTGCATATCATCGGCAGCAAATAAAGAAGAGCACAGCGGGGGGTTCACACTGACCGCTCCGTAAGGCACGTTCTATTTAAAGGTCTCATTATAGTCAAAGACAAAAGGGAGACTCAGCGAGAGCTAAAGGGAGCTTCACTGGGAACCGAGAGGGAAAAAAGCAGCGTTCAAAAATCTGCTCATTTCTGCACACATTTCTCAGGAAAAACTTTTCATTACAGCAGATTTCAAACTGTGTGTGAAGAATATAAGTATTATGTTACGCAGTACTTACATATACTTATGTATATAATAAATTTAAAACTTGGATTGTTCAAATTATAGCTACAGATTGGATAGTGCTCATTATTTCATAAACACTGAAATCTGTAGGCTAATCCCAAAAAACACATTTTATTATTTTGCCCATTCAGTGTACATTATAAAAAATATATATCAATTTTCTAAAAATGTTTTTGTGTGCCACAAAGACAGACACTTAAAAAAATGCATAAAAGCTAATCACTGCATAATCAGTACTCTAAGGTAAAAATACAAGATAACAAGACCATCGCCACTGCCAGCGCAATTATAAAACCTGGGATCATGCACTCTCTCTCTCTCATGGGAGAGTCATTCCTCCTAGGCTGTCACAGGTAGGCCAGTCCTTTGGGGGGGTGCAGGTTAAAAAAGGCATACGGCTCTCATCCACTGCAATTCCACTGGGACAGACAAGCCTAAACTTGACTTGCGACCGTGCTCACAATCTCTTCCTCATAGAAAGGAAATCCCAGCTGGCCTCATTTTATTCGACTGTACCACATGTGCAGCCTGAAATCAGACACTTGGCTCTTGAATTATTCAGAGGTGAAGTACTGTAAGGCACAAGGCACATCCAAAGATAACTCAGAAAACTCACTCCTGTATTGGCTATTGCGGATGTTCAAGAATGTAATTTTTTTCAGCATCTCCCGAAACAGGCGGAGAGGGCATCGAATCGGATGTCATCGTTCCACCCCACAGCCACAATCAATTGTTCCGTTCATCCAGGCCCTTACAATGCAGGCATGACCCAGAAAGCCACACGCAACCTCTAATGCTAACGTATGACGGCACGGTGAAAGTGGACTGACTGCTGCCATCACCACACCAGTCTGTTGTTCCATTGGATGTACAGTAGATGACACCAAAAAATTGTCTAAGCTCAAAAAAATTCTCATGACTGTAATAACTGGTGTCGTCAGATAAATCTGAAATCTTTTTTCCCCAAATCTATTTCTCCCATCCTTTGATTGACACGCGCGCAAACAATACGCCAACCTAATAAACAGACAAGGCCACTTATAATATTCAGCTCTGGATGACGGGGAACATCAAGTCTGAGACAGTAGCACGCATTCATTCCAACTCCCTCATCACCAACAAGGTCAGGCATCGCTTCCTAACTTTATATGGGAGTATTATAATGCAAAGCAAGCCCATGCTGTAAGTGATTGTTTACGACGAAGTACAACATGGTGTTGATAATTTCACGTTCAGAACAGTTTTTTTACTTAAAATTGGAAACAGCCCATCAGAAAAACAGAGAATGAATACTGAAGCATGCTCACTATATTTACAGTTAATATTTTATATATTTGACTACTCAATTATGGCAACGCAACTTCACATGTCTTAGCCAAGCCGTTAGGTGCCAACCGCTGGAAATAACCCAGCCTGACGCGGAAGCCTATGGTACTCTATAAAGATTAATCATCAGTTTAAATGCATTCTTTGCTGATTTTATTAATACTCGTAATAATAATGGTTTCACACCTAAATGATTATTAAATACAATACAAAAAAAAAAACATCAGCCGCAGGCTGTCTCCCCAAGCTCCCGATGCTACAAATACGAACGCATTTAACGTAATGCCGTTTACTAGCGCACTCATGTCGCCAAGTTACCTATTCCGTGCATGCGCTTGAAGCAATTTCATGAAACTTACCTGTCTGTAGCAGGTAATAAATGTGTTGAGTGGGCAGAGATATGTTGTTTAATTTTGTCTATTTGATCGGTTTACTTCCCAAACTGTGCTACTGTCTTAGTGCTAGGTGCTGAAATGCTGGACAGCGAACTAAACGGCAGCTGTGTCAATAACATTAGCTGCCATACCCGACATATTAAACACCACCCTCTGTCGGCTGGGAGGCGCTGTTGCATATTTATTTTCTGTATTTTTTTGACATTTCGAGGCAGCAATAATGTAAGAAAGGAACGATAGTAGGTGCAAAAACGAGCAACGGGAGCCTTAATGTGTCCCTGGTTTAGAAAAATAAATAAAAAAATAAACCGAAATGTACTCACTACATATTAAATACTTATAATTATTATACATATTTTCGTGTCTGTTACGTAGTAATATTTGCGTACTGCATTCGATTATATTGTACAGTATTTATTTTTCTATCTTATATAAACTCACAAGCACTGCTCTTTTTCAAACACAAGAGGGCATTGGTCACCCGGGGGAAAAAAACCCTTCGACAGCCCACCGCTATAGAATAAAGCTGTGCATATACTGTAATTGTACTGTAATTTACAGATCAGATAGATACTGTACATTGCGGCAGTGATACCGAATGAAACCCAGATATGAACAAGTAAAATTACTCGTCTGTTGCAATGTCTAAGCACGTCGCTTAACATCAGTTTATCCCACTGAATCCAATAAATAAATATCATAGAAAATTTGTCTAAATTGACAGAAACCAATCGGGTCAAGTAATAAATACCATGTACACTCTGCATGTTTTCTATGGTAGCTACAGAATAATGGCATATGGAAAGTCAGCTTAATATTATTAATATTAATTAATATTGTATAAATCAATATATAAATAAAAACTGACATTTTGTTATATAAATCATAGTGAAACATGAATGGAAAGATAAGCATAGGCTAAGTAAATTCAGTTGTAGAAGGAAACAAAGTTTGAATTGTGAAACTGTCCATCACTGTGAATTCAGTTAGCTTTGCTAACTATACGAGTTCAAGGCAACACAGGTTTTTGTTTTCAATGGGAACCTTGAGGACTGCTAGCCAAGTTCACCTGCTCCTACATGTTTACACAGACTGTTATAATAAGCCTACAGTTTCGATGTGCATATGGTTCTCGGTTACACATACAGCTACATCAATACGGCATGTGCTGATTCCCCACAATCCTCTTTCAGTCTGCACAGAGTAAATCCACACTGCAATTCTGCACGGACAGTTTGAAGCTCCTCCTCTGGTTTCCATGGCAATGTAGACTTTGTGATGACAGTGCTGGACTCACTTAAAAACCAAATGCATTTTCTAAACCCCACCCCTTACTATAACAGTCTGTTATAGGTTCAAAAAAAGAAATAGTCGTTTTTTAACAGGCACACCATAACTGGTACAATCAATTAACAGGTCCAGTGTTTGATTTGACTCGTGTGAATGTAAGTTGAAGGGTCGTTTTTTCTTCCATTTTTCATCTCATAATACACCACAACTCTTGATGACCCATCAGTCCTAAGGCATTGCCTGTCTTTTCCTGTACTATGTCAAACAATTAAGCCAATGGGATTGTTCGGTGGATGCTGACTTTTATTGCCTATATAGTATAAAAACATGCAAAAATAGCATACGTGGCAGTACTTACGTACACTGTACCAGGTGCATTATGGGAACAGAGGCATCATGCTATAAGTGAAAACAACTTACAAGAATAGCCAAGGTACAGTTTTACAACAAAATAAGGTTTTAAAAAATCTATTCAAAACAGTGCAACAACAGGAATCTTAAACACTCACAAGTTGGATTTTTCAATATATGCTTGATTAATATCAGCAATACTACAATGATCAAGTTTATTTTTTTATCTGCTTTGTATATTTATAATCATAGTCATCAATGTCTTAGTACGGTACATTTTTCAGTTAAATCCTTTCTCCATTTGGTTAAAGGTTAGAGTTAGAAATAAGCATTATAAAATAAAGCACCCTTCCATCATTTGTCTGCATTGTATTCAGAGACTGCCTTATGATTATACATTATGCATTCGAAGAATTTAATTAAGAAAACAATCAGTTTACACACAAAGAAACCTGGCGGTGATTTCCACAAATACGTAAAACTACTGAGCATACACAATAAGGTGAGATATCCCTGCACATAACAGCACATCCAGATTACATATAGTGTGCACTACGATAGCGAGAAAATGGGTAAGACTGGGCAAAAGAGAAAAACACAAAGATGGACAGACATGATATTGCACACAGAATATCACCGAAGATCATATGTAATTTAGCTCATTCCAGCTAAATGTAAGACACCCAGGACATCACTTACAGACTACAGTGTGCTTTCCTGTACACTGTTATATAACAAAAATGTGAATGAAGACAGTTGTGTACTGCCCACTGTACACAGATTTACTTTGGGACAAAATAATATTTCATTGTATCCCCTCTTTTCGGCTAGAGACGGTACACAGACATGCACACGCATACCCAAACATGCAATTCACCCAAACATGCAATTCAGCCTTACTGTGTGTAGCACTAGCATTGTCACATAAAGAGGCACTTCTGCATACCAATGAAGGACTGATACAATGGTCTGAAAAAGGGGATGGAGAGACTTCATAATGTTTTTGATGGCTGTCACTTCAGAAGCAACAATGGCCAGACGCTTGTGAAGATGAGACGCAGAAATGAGGAAAAGACCATCTGGCATTTCTTTGTTGGGAAAAGCAGTGTGTGTTTTCCACCTAGCGCTAACCTCATTGTAATCATTTCTTCAGAAGCAGCACAGTGGTTGAGACCTTAGTGTGAGCTCAGACCAGCCATGCATGGAAACTATGTAACTCACCCCCAATAAGATGCACATACATCTAAACGCCACACTAAGTATAATATATGGCCTTAGTACACCATTGACACTATAATTGCATATGGATATAATCCTCATCAGGTTGAATCATACACCGTGATAGTTTCATTTTCATTGTATTTACAGTTTTTGAAAATATTTGATTACAAATATTTGAACTTTTATACTTTAAGACACCAGCTACTGAAAAAAGTTATGTCCTAAATTTGTATTTAATATTGTGTTAAATATTGTGTATTCCCAAAATAATATATCTGGGGTGGTTTTTATCACTCACTGGACAGTAATATTGGGGTTGTCCTCAGCATATGATCAAGATTGTTTCCAAATCACCAATTATTTTAGCGTTTTGCGCAAAATCCTATGTCATGATAGATCTAGAGATTGTTATAATATCAAAATTTATATCAAAATGACAGGAAATCCTATCAGCAGGAGATAAAACCAAAAACATAATTAACATTCCTAAATCCACCTGAAATGTTTGGACAAAAATTCCTTAAACTAAATTTCACCACCCAAATAGAGTAGTGTGCACCCTCCAATACCACCTCCTCTCCTCCATGCCACGGACACGGATATTCGTTTTTCAATCTAATGTTGCTGATTACATTACAATCTGTACATGCAAATACTTGTACTTGAAATGTTCAGGCAGTTTTGCATACTTCCGGGTAGGAGAGGAGTGGTAGTGGGGGAGTGGAGGAAGGGAGGCGGGGAGTGAAGAATATTGGGACGCAGCCCACATATTTGGACGCAATTAGATAGTATGATGTCACTTCCTGTCCCTCCATTTCTTCGGACTTCGAAAATGAACAGAAACGTATAAAAGACTGTCTAGGTGGCTGGCTGCTCAAGATCCTTCCGCTGATTTCCCGTTCTGTCTTAACTGTACAATAGACCTGGCAGAAGTGGCGTGAGCCACAGTGCAGAATGGAACCCTGTCCATGGCAATGCTGGCTGTAGTCAGGAGTGACGCAGAGGAGTACATAATTACCCACAGCGCCACGCTCAGAGAGAGGGTTTGTCAGCAGGGCTTTCCGATGTCGCGCTGGGCATCAGTAGCTCCCCCGCCGGCAGTCTCCCTTTCCCCAGCTGCACAGGAAATACAGACTGAGCTCACCTGAGTCACCTGCATAGAGGCCAGATCGCACACCCCAGCCAATCACCAGCCCGACTTGAACAGGTCAGCTTCCTCATAGTTCAGACCCTGCATATGTACTTCCTGAAATCGGAATGTACTAAATGTACAGCCGCAGTCCTTCTGAGAACGTGTGCTATTGTCTGCTTTCTCCTGGACTGACAGAGCATGATCCAGCAATAGACTTATAAATGTGACTGAATGTTCTATATTGTAAATGTAAAAAAAGGATATAAAGACTTTAACGGTCTTAATGAGCACAGAACACTACACCTGAGAATAAGTAAAGTAATTGAGGTAAAAAAAAAAAAAGTACTGAATACTGAAACCTTCAAAAAAATAAATAAAAACCTGTTTGGCTTTCTACATGTCCAGTCATGCATGTATGTGCCTACGTGTCCATTTCATCCTCACTTCCGGCCTTGCTTTACAACTAGAAGTTTGTTTTCCAGTGTAAATACAGTAAAAATCTTTGTAATTGTAAATGGAAAGTAAAATGTAAAACCTCAGGACTTTTTTTTTTTTACTTTTAACTTTAAATTAGTAAATTTTAGACTGGTAGGACAAGGTAAAGAACATTAAAGAATTTCAAAGCTTTTGGCTTTTCTAGGTGGCGTGCAGCAAAGTTACTTGCGTTCCAATCCCCCCTCACCAAAAAAAAAAGCCCAATAACAAAATTCAACAACTATTCTGCCTTCTAATATACTAAGGATGTACATATCATTTTTAAATGTATTTTATTTGTAAGCTTTCGTTTTTTTTTTGGCACAATATGTAATCAATGGCAATTAGCTGCAATGATAATGAAGTCTCAGCTCAATCTGCTCAAAAGCTATCACTCCTCCAGAACAAGTGATAGCGCCCCTGCATGCTGCTCCCTTTGATTACATTGTGATTTCTGGGATTGCTGCGTTCCAACCAAATAAATCCTTCCTTTGTCACAGAGGAAATGCATTTCAGAGACAGAGAAAGGAAGCAATCAGGCACCAAGCAGTTCCCCCGTTCACTTGTGCTTAGCATATCAAATACACATTTTAGCTTTTAAAGTATGGATATCTGTCTAGTTAGTGTGTAGAGCACAGGCGCTATTGCAGAGAAAAGCCGCATTCCCCCCCCCCCCAAATGTCCCTCTGGGCACATACAATACTGTACACACTGAAAAGGCATATTCAGACTGCATGGCTCATCTGTAAGAGCTTGTAAGAATGCAGTGCTGGTTTTGCATTATGAACAGTTGGAGTTGAGTAGAATCTATTCAAAGCCATTTCCAAAATACAAAAACATAACCTGTGTAAATGCATTATTAAAACACTTCCTATAAAAACCACAAACTGTAACTTTATTACTTTGTTTCTCTGGGCAAAAATGTTGTGTCTGGAGGACAGTACCCTAGGGGGAGGGGAGGAGGGGCAGGGGGCGGGGCTTCCTGGCACACTCAGGGAAAAGTTTCATCTTCCTGAAGGTCCTCCAGCTCGGCCTCTCGGTTCCCATCCCCACTGCTGCTTTTCCTGTGAGGGCACGAAGAAAGAGGAAGATTCAGAACATCGACCTTGGACAGGATCACATGGATAAAACCAACGTTCATCCTTAAACATTGACTTCAAGATAAATGTTAACATTATTTTTTCCCACAAATGACTTGATTTCTTTTATTGCTTTACTAGTGGTTCTGTAACAATAAAATAATTTTTTAAATAAAATTTTTATTGTTAATCAAAGTTTGGGCAAATCCCTCTGCTGCCACTTTCACAGCTCTGTTCAAGCTCCCATAATTAACAATGATTGTTTTGCATTTAAGAGGCATAAAGGCAAACCCCCTATATAAAGTCTGCACACCCCTTTCACCTTCTCCATGTTTTATTACGTTACAGACTTATACTACAATAGATTTTCATTTTTACAATAGCCAATAATGACGAAGTGAAAACAGGTTTTTAGAAAATATGCTATTTTATTTTACTGACAAAAATAGGTTATTTAGGGGTTATATATCTGTACACACCCTTAGCCTAATACTTGGTTGCTGCAGCTTTGGCAGCGATTACAGCTTCAAGGCGTCTTGGAAAAGAAGCTACGAGCTTGGCACACTTGTTTCTGGACATTTTTGCCCATTCCTCTTGGCATATCCTTGCAAACTCCGTCAGGTTGGACGGGGAGCGTCGGTACACAGCCATTTTCAGCTCTTTCCACAGATGTTCAATTGGAATCAGGTCTGGGATCTGGCTGGGCCACTCAAGGACATGCACAGACTTTTTCCAAAGCCACTCCTTTGTTCTCTTGGCTGTGTGCTTCGGGTCGTTGTCATGTTGGAAGGTAAACCTTCACCCCAGTCTGAGGTCCAGAGCGCTCTGGAGCAGGTTTTCTTCAGGGATCTCGGTGTACTTAGCTGCATTCATCTTTCCCTCTAGTCACCCCGTTCCCACTGCTGAAAAACATCCCCACATCATGATGCTGCACCATGCCTCACTGTAGGGATGTTATTAGCCAGGTGATAAGCGGTGCCTGGTTTTCTCCAGACGTGACGCTTGGTATTCAGGCCAAAAAGTTCAATTTTGGTTTCATCAGACCAGAAAATCTTGATTCTCATAGTTTGAGAGTCTTCTAGGTGCCTGTTGGCAAACTCCAAGTGGGCAGTGATGTGCCTTTTACTAAGGAGGGGCTTCCATCTGGCCACTCTACCATAAAGGCCTGATTGGTGGAGTGCTGCCTGAATGGTTGATCTTCTGAAAGGTTCTCCCATCTCCACAAGGATACACTGGAGCTCTGTCAGAGTGACCCTCGGGTTCCTGCTCACCTCCCTGGCCAAGGCCCGTCTTCCCCGATTGCTCAGTTTGGCCGGGCGGCCAGGTCTAGGAAGATGCTTGGTGGTTCCAAACCTTTTCCATTTACGAATGATGGTGGCCAGTGTGCTCTTTGGGACCTGTAAAGCTGCAGAGATTTTTCCGTACCCTTCTCCAGATCTATGCCTTGACACAATCCTGTTTCTGAGGTCTGCAGATAATTCCTTTGACCCCATGGCTTGGAGTATGCTCTGACATGCACTGTCAACTGTGGGACCTTATATAGGCATATTCCCCCCAATGTCCCAAATCAATTGCATTTATCACAGGTGGACTCCAATTAAGTTGTAGAAACATCTCAAGCAGTATCAGTGGAAACAAAATGCACCTCAGCTCACTTTTGGGTGTCATATCAAAGGGTGTGCACACTTGTGTCTAAAAATGAACTCAATCTATTGTAGAATATGTCTGTAACGTAATAAAACGTGGAGAAGGTGAAAGGGGTGTGCAGACTTGACTGTACATTACGAAGAACAAGAGGCTGACAACCTTTTTACAAAATACTTAACCTTACTTTGCGGGAAGAAAAATTCTCATATCTGGACGTAGTGCTGGGGTTATGGGTTATAGTGCCTGATAGTGGCTCTCATCAAAAAAATCTAATTCACACTCAATACTTAGTTTACTCGTATCTATTCAAGCATACTTATATTTTACACTATGGTGCTGCCTAAGAAGCTTGCAGGTTTCATTATGTGTTTTTACATTAATAGTCGAAGCGCAACAAAAGATTGCCTATTCTCCTGTACATTGTAGGTCTAATCTTTGACTAAATAATGTATGTGCTTTATGCACCTTCACACACTGGAAATCTAAATGCATGCGCTACACTGAGCTCTTTTTCACACCTGTCCAACAGCTGGCTCTGCAGACAGTTAAATAAATGAAGTATCATATTCAACGTAGAAACACTCAACACCCCAGTATTGGTGTTTGACAGCTGAGCAGTGATGAGACAAGCTGATGAGAAAACAAGAAAACATCTGCAGCAACGTTTTTTTCTTCTTCTGAAAACCGAAATAGAATTAGGCCTTGTATGTACATATACAAGCATAATTATTACCAAAAGAAAATGCGTGACAAAATACTTATGCTAAAATATGACAGCAGACACATCTTGGGCCCGATCTTACACCCGGCGCTAAGCGGCGATAACCCAAATGATAGCGTCTTTGCCATCTTACACCCGGTGCAGGGTTCATTATAGCACCTAGCGCTCACGTCGTTTAAATACCAAGTATTCTTGCGCCCATTGCGTGTTGGTTAAGATGATGTGTGGCCAGGATAATTTTGTCCGTATTTTTGACCGTAGCGCTTGCGCCAAAACCACCACAACCATGGTCTAAAGTCATGACGCAGTTGTTTACATGTTATTTTAACGGTGCATATAAGTGCGTCTACATAGGTGTGTGCACAACGCGCGTACACCCTCCTGTTTGTTACACACAAGGACGTGCACAAGCATGACTAAAAACATCAAGATTACAATGTGAAATATTATTATTGTGTAGGCTATATCAAAAAATGCATAATAATAAAAGGGTCCATAGGTCAAAGACCACATACCTGTCCCTCAGCAAAGGGAAATGGCACATTAAATTGCTTTAAGCCCACGCCCAGGCGATGTGCGATGGTACGTGTAAGGTTACATGTATAGGCTATAGACTATTCGTAATTATCCTGGATCAAGCTATGATTTAGCCTATTTGCCAATAATTCCTGTAATCTTCTGGGGGGACAATCTTCTGTTATGGGACAATGGCTACCATTAAAAACTTTGCTGATAACACCTAGGTATATCAAGCCTAATGCGCAAACTGTCGTTTACACCTAATGCGTGAATTGTCATTCAATGTAATGGAAAACTCGCGCACTGCAATAGAAGGACATTTCAGTTCTGAAAATTCGCTTCAGATGTCATTACAATACAGCTTTCGTCTAGGCCTACAGCCTGTAAGTAAATAGAATGGTTTTGACTATTGTTTTTTCAATAGCCTATAGGCTACAGTCCTCGGGATTCGCTGTGCATAAGGTTTTTTCCGATAGCCTACGGTTAAAATTAATTAAAATTTCACCATGTTAACTGAATTTTAACCTTCGTCCTTCATATTTTTTTTAAATTACAGTAACCAGGTTTTCATCTTATAAAACCCAGCTGATTTCACCTGTGATTCCATAACTGAACAATACAATTTTAAAAAGAACTAAGAGTCTAATTAGAAATGAAAACAAATTTGCAGAACATTACACAATTAATTCTCAATTAATATGAATGCCATTCTTAGCATGTGCGCTTTAACTTTATGCAGGAGCAGGTCTATTTCACCACAGAAACGTGGACTCGTTTTAAAGTGTTGGTCACATTTCCATAAGCAGGACATTATAAAACAAGGGAAAATATGTGTGAACCTATGGGTTGCCAACCTTTATTGTATTTAGTGTCACCGTTAAGGCAAAATAACGGTATTTATGTTATTAATCAATATTAGAATGCAGGTAATGAACTTTGGATGAAGCTTGAACTTCGAAAACTCCATGAGAACAGCCTCATGAAATTGATGTTTGACAATGCTTCATTGCATAATCAAACGAAATTCGTTAAACAAGCAGGTTAATTTGGCGTTTTCTAAGGTGAGACGGAAGCCATTGGTAGCTTATTCTCAGCTGTTGCAGGTGCTTTTAACAAAATTTTACCAAATACCTTTTCTAAAATAACAGCACTGTCGGGAATTACCGGGAACCCGTGCCGGTGTTAAACCCTAATGTTAAAGATTGTGTATATCAAAACGCGTCATAATGGTTAATCCTAATAATATTGATCATACTATTTATTCCTACTATTGCACTACACGCACGAGCATGTCTGTTTCGCCATCATATAAGCAATCCGCTAAGGTGGAAAAGCAGGCTTTTAAAGGGAATGGGATATGGCATTTTGATTGGTGTATTGCATCCTACGCCCAAGACAAACATATAATTAATGAAGAGGCTAGGTTCTGCCCATAGCGCACAAATAATGCACCATCTAACTAGCAAAATTGGACTTGGACACACCCTAAATGCACTTGCACCTAGCGTTTTAGACGAGCCAAGATCGTCAAGATAGAGCACCTTGTGTTTGAGCCAATAGCAGTCATGTTTTGAGATCTCATTGAGAGAAATAATTAGCTCCTTTAGGAGGCCTAAAAAAAAAACTCCAATTAAGACTATTATAGACACTCTGCTCACTTGCATGATGTGGTACACCTGACAAGCACAGAGACCAAGACATATTTTTGTATGCTATAGCTTTCAATTCCTATAAAAATCTAAATTCTTCATTCTCAAGTGTTGCATGTAATTTTAGAACCCAACAGAACACGATACTCTTGTATAAGCAGTTCTGGAACAAAATGTTATGCAAGGGAAACCAACTAATCCTGGATGAAGACATACTTCCAGAGGAGTTATCTAGGATTCATAAAATGCCCCAAGATACATGTGTATCTTGTCAGTAGAAAGTCACTTGTCGGTTTAATGAGTATTTACTGTCAGCATTGTAAGGCCACATTTTCTGAACACTTCAGCAGGAATTTTGCCCAATCTCAGGAAGAGCTTGTAATATTCCTTTCTCCACACGCAGTTGCAACAGCATGGTGCACTTAGTGGATAATCTTATTGTCTTGGTCTCTTCTTATGTCAGCGCATAGCTGTAATTTTCATGCTAAAAAAAAAAACTACGACAGCATGCAAAATTAACAGAACATTCTGAGCATCCATTGCCTTTCACAAGCTAAATACAGTTAAAGAACACAAGTTATTATTATTATTATGGTAAGCATTTTGCAAAGCATTTCTCACCTGCATTTCAGTCATGCCTCAGCATGAGGTCAATACAGCCTTCTTTGATCGCACACATTAGACAATGATCACGACACCTACCCAGTCATCCACTTTTATAAGTCAAGTGGCATTTAATGGGGGACAGCAATGTTTCCACGCTGTGTGGTTATAAGAACCGAGTCACGATAATGAAATGGTTTGCAGCAGCAAACTTCCATTATCCACAATGAATGCAGTAACATTGTTGAAATCCATCTGAAAGCCCAACAGCCATTTTTTGACGCCATCCAAAACTGAACAGTAATTTACAGCAACAAGGTACGCCGTGTGCTCAAGGAATGCTTTCAGATGTGATGTTCCAATAGAACATTCCCCCTTCTCGTCTCTTGTACAACAAGATTGTAGTTGATTTATTTTATGACGATTGTTGTTGTTTTGGCTGTGTGTATGGATAAATTGCCAAATTTGAAATCCCTGTGTGTCATGTTTTTATGTCATGTTTGGTGAGCCTTACTTTTACTATATATTAACAATAATTATTTAAAGTGATTAAAATAGTCTCAAATAGATCCATGTGAAATGATGTCTACCTCTGCTGAGATGTTAAGTTCTTGTGAACTTGCAGTGGACGAAGTGGAATTAGAACGGTTATCAACGTGTTAAATGTAAGATTTTTGGTTCAATAACATCAAACAGTCAAAAACACAAGAGATTTCTAGAACCAAAGGGGTGACACATTAAGTCTTCTACCGCCAGGATAGATCAGCTCCTAACACGCACGCAAGCACACACGCACGCACACACCTACACACGCACGCACACACCTACACCCACAAACCCACACACCTCACAAATATACCCACGCATACATACGCAAGCACTCGCCCCAGGGGTTTACAGGACAGAAGTAAACAGGGGTTGACTGTGGACCTGCGCATCACAGTTACCTTAGTGAGGAACGGAAGAGCCATGAGTCCCTGTGGTGGAAGAGGACAATGTCAGTACTGATGAGGTAATGCTAATGATCTGATCCCTTCATGGGACAAGGATGAATGAGAAAGGGGGAGGTCAGTGGAAAAAGGCACCATCACGGCACTTATCACCCATCTAAAGAGAGACAACGCCATTGAACCGGTCACTCTGCCTGACTGGCTCTCGGTGAGTGCTCAACCAGTCATCTACTTTGTCATAAGAGAATAATCTTACTCACAAACTAAGTCACAAAACAAAATCTACTTAATTTTTCTTATATAAAACATAATGTTGAATGCTTGTGGGGAAACTTGTAGGTATTGGTGTGGACAGTGCTAGACACGCCACGTTTACAGTTTCATTTTTCCAATTAATTGAAATTTGGCAAATAAACAGTAATAGTGCACAAGATTTTACAGAAATATCTAATGTTTAAGTTCATGCCCTGAAGAGCTTGGAACAAACTTAATTTAAACGAGAAAGAACCATGCAATTCGACCAGGGGTGCCCAAACATCTTCATACCACTATAGTCTCCTAGTGTTTGTGTGGATAGTAAGTTGCATCTGGTGGTGTTTGTGTGAACATGAATGTTTGTGTAATGAATGATGGCGAAGGGGCTCATGTAGGGTGCTCCACACTTACATAAGCAGACTTCCTGGGGCAGACATGGACCTCTCCGTCTTTCCAGGACACTCAAAGGGGTTGCCAAAGGAACGCTTCCTCAGCATGGATTTCACCAAGATCTGCAGCAGAGGGGCGTTCAAATCACTGAGTAAAGTCCCTCCAGGCTTCCCGTTTACCCCGGAACAACAGAAGCCAAAAGAACGACGCAAATTCTAAAACCAGCGCTGCACTGTATTTCAACCTACAGTCTCTCAGACTACATTTAGCCTAATTAAGCTCTTGCCACAGGGGCTGCTGCTTGTCTGTTACTATGCTGAAAATGTTCAGTGTCTGAAGCTCTGGTGAGATTTATTTAATCAGCAATGAAACCTTTACATGCAGACCAAGGTGGTGTGACTCTGGACAAATAGGGCCACAGCACAAAACAACTTTGGAGGGATTTTAAAATGGTTAAGTGAACATTGAATCAGATTGAAATTGAAAAACTGAATCATGTGGTTAAGTGCTTGACCAGAACAAAAAAGCTGCATGCGCTGTAACCAGTAGATAGCTGAAGTAGACTGGGTGTGGATAAGGCGTGGTTTCATCAAGGGTGGACACTGGGGTTGAGTGTGTGTGTGTTTGTGTGAGAGAGTGTGCGTGCGTGCGTGTGTGTGCGTGCGTGTGTATGCGTGTGGTGGGCATCTGCCTTTCATGCTGCTTACCACCGCAGACAGGCTGGGAACCAGCTTGACGGAATTCTGCACCTCCTCCTCTGTCACCTCCACCACGGTACAGTGCTCCTCCTCCAGAGGCAGGGGGTCGGAGCCGCCCTGGGTCACCCACGGATGGACCTGCCGGGTCAGAGCACAGTGTGCTGGCACTGAGAGCCTCCACCCACGCAACACCACACCACACCCCACCAGGCCATACCACACCCCACAAGGCCATACCGTGCCAATGTGACATCTGCCACAGGCACAGAGAGACGAGACCGTGCAATGAGTCATATCCCACCAACGCGTTCGCTTCCCTTCCCTCTCTTATCTGAGACACAAATGCGATTTCTGACAGGGGATACGGGAGGACTGTAAATGTAAATGACTTCAGCATTCAGTGCTCAGGTTCTCTCTGCACGTCTTTTACAGGCACGGACGGGCTGTGATGTGCAAGTTCAGATGTGCTCCAGTTGGCAAGGCACACAGTAAAGATTTTTCAAAGGCAGGGGGATTAGATAAAGCTTTATTTCAATAGCATACCACGGCTGGAGTGTAATGGCATGCATGGGAGAACATGACACAAATTCTGTTTTTATAAAAAAAAATTCCCTAAGGGTTTCCTGTCAGCACCAGACAATGAAACGTAACTGTTACAGCAATCCACTCAATACTAGCTGATGCCCACAATCTGCCCAGACATAGGACTGGTACAAATCCCAAAGGTCCACAGAAGGAGAGACCTTTGCTTCTCGAGGGTGCGTGCATTGTGTGGCACACATTCCAAACGTGCAAGTGACATTTGAGTTACGCGAGTCTAAACGCCAAGCTGTCATCAGCATGTGCTTCAATAAATGATTGGTTCAATAAAAGTTGTCTCTGGGCATTGCAAATTTCAACTTCAAACAACTTCCTGTGCCAAATCAAGTTTTCATGCACTTTGATACTACACAAGAATAACTTATTTTTCATTCTTTATGAAACAGACATGTTCTGAGACTCTCAATAAAAGCCTATCAGAGTTCTTCTGAAACTAGTCATTTAAATGTTAACTGAAACCCCCAAAATGACTCCCTTTATTTCCCTTACTCACCTTGATCTCAGGAATGGTAATCCTCAGCTCCGGGTCCTTCTCCAGCATTCTCAGGATGAGCTCTTTCAGGTCTTCACTGATGGTTGGCCTGTAATAGCAGGGATTGGATCAATGACCAGGGACTTTTCACACAAAAAAGAGCATTCGCGCGCACACACACACACACACACACACACACACTCTCTCTCACTCTTTCTCTCACACCCGCACACGCGCACACACACACACACACACACACACACACACACACACACACGTCTCTTACTCAGTCACATGGGGCAGAGCGTGTGCAAAGCATGATCTTGGCAGCACATCCTGGAAGTTGATTTTTAAACAAAATAATTCTGCATGCAACTGCCATTGGAAAGATGGGGCAATCACACACATTTTGCTACACCATTCTGATTACATGATTAATACAATTAAATTATCCACAGAATTTAAACACAAAAATGACCAGAAAAGACATTATTTTTTCAACAATAAATACATAACAGGCTCAAGACATGAGAAAGCCAGCAGTAGAACAAACTAAGTTCTACAGTTGTTGAGGTAATTCAATGGCAAAGATGCTCCTACGGTCTCATGAAAATGCCTAATGAATCAAATTGAGCTCTTTTCAGTGTTTTACCCCTGCTTCTAGAGCAGAAAATCTCTCTATTAGTAAAGATTAATTCCAGTAAATGTACTATTTTTCTCCTGCCGTGGTCCTTGCCAGATCCTATTTCTATTTGCCGGATGCATCTCCCCTTTGTGCCGTACTTTCGATGCAGACTCTGCTACGTGTGATGCCTTTCCCGCTGCGCGCAGCATTACCGCTGAGTGCTAATCTCCACGGCCGCGGCGGGATGTGTCAGGTCTAACGCGCCACGTTCAAAGTCACTCACGTCTCAGGAAACTCCACAGGCATGCTCCTGATCTTGTTGTGCAGAGCCAGGATGTACGCATCTATAAAAGGGCACTGCCAAAGAGACAGACTCAGGAGTAAACACATTACAGGCACAAATGATGCAATACAATGGCAGCAACACATCCATAACGTATTAGTCAATAACATACTAGCGCGTTCCCTAATCATTTTTTACCAGTACCACTGCATAATTATAGCCTGCTATGCATACTCATTAGCGTTTGAGATATCCGATCTGTCATTGCCAAGAAGCACCGTTGAGAAATAATATTTATTTGCCATGTCCATACGGGAAAAACACAAATGCTTGCATGACATCAGGTTTTCCATGGTGCTACAGGCAACCTATTGGCAATGACAGAGGCCACAATAAACTGAGAAATTTCACTTTAACAGTTTCATTTACACCCCACACTAAATAAACGGAGAATTGGATGTACACCATCGACTTGCCTTTCCAAACACAAAACAGTATAGCGTGACTCCCATCGCCCAGACATCCAGGGCCTGGAAGACAAAAAACGCAGAACATTGTGTGTGTAACTGTGCTCGCATCTGAGAAAGAGCTCACTCCTAAACGCAGTAACCAGTGGATCCGCCCAACTTTAGTGACTCCGCCCCAGCTAAAGAGACAGACACAAAATCTGATAATGACCATAATGGTCTAGGAAAAGCTGCCTTCCTGAATGAACCCATTCAGCTTGAAAAAACACCCTTATGGCTAAATTACAACATACGGCTGTATAAATGGATCGTATGTATTTATTTTATAACTGATGAAACTACATTTATTAGAATGCATCACTTGGAGCGGTTTTGAGTTGAATGCATATTTAAGAAACTCATGATTTGAAAATACATGATAAACTGAATAATTTTGCCTTACCGGGACAAAACCATTTGGAAATGACCAGCAGTAAGAGATGAACACTAGGCCAGTGACACTCACCTTCCCGCTGAAGATCTGGTAGTCGTCAGTCAGAGTTTCCGGGGCCATGAAGGCGGGTGTCCCGGCCGTGCTGGACAGGAACGCGTCGTGCCCCTCAAACTCGTTGCTGACCCCGAAGTCGGCGATCTTGACGTGCCCATCATCTCCCAGCAGCAGGTTGGAGGGTTTGATGTCACGGTGGATGATCTTCTGATAGTGCACTGAGGGGAGAGGTTTCCATCAGCACCCCAGAGGCAGCTCTGCGCTGCACCTCGTCACTGGAATGCTGGGAGATTTAACCCATCTACACCCGATCTCTTCAGCGCTCATCGGCCCGGATTAAATCTAAATTACCCTGAGCCAGTGTTCAGTTTTTATCTTCCCCAGAAGTGTGGGAATTAACTGGTTAAACCATCTGTGACGGAAAAACATTGTTCGTAACAAATTGGCATTTTAGTAAAGTGAGGATGATGACTGCAGACCATAGCCTGTGAAATTGTGTTCCTGGCCGCAGGATCACCCTTGCTTGTCGATGGAGCTGTCATCCTGCTGACATGAACACTGCTCTTGTCACTCATTAGTGAATGCACTTTTTGGCAGGGGACGGAAACCCAAACGTGACTTCATTATTAGGCCTGCATCATACAATCAGCCACAAGACACTTGTGGCACATACATTTACAACATATTATAATTACCCAAAATAAGCTTTACTTTTCTTTTAATTTTTTCCAAATGTTGTGCATCGCTGACTGCTTAGAAATAAATTCAGTAACCACTGCAGGGTAAAACAATAAATAAGCAATTAAAGTAAATCCATTTAAATGTTGCCTGAAGATCAAATCAGTTCAAATGTTTCCTTGGTTTCCATGACGATAGACAAGAGAACAGACTTTGTATTTTACCGCTATACAGTCCGCACCCATCAATCCCCACATTGTCTATTCAGACAGTGGTGTATGCGCATTGTCTGGATACACAACTCTGAGCTGTAGTTGAAGTGTTTTACAATTTTCATTATTTAGGACCTCACTTTCCCTTTTCTTCCTTTCAGCCCATTAAGGAACTGGTGCTTGAAACTAGCTTTGACACAACAGACTTTGGTCATTTCCGTGCACAAGTATTAAATGGCATTTGTCCTTAGAGAACAAATTAAGTAATAACGAGGCCGCATTGAGTTCACTGCGTACGTGCATGCGTGCACATGCGTGTGGCCATCTCGGGGACAACACCTTCAAGTCAAAATTTTTTTCCAATACACTCATTATATCCTTATTATCTTATTATCTCTTGTTGTCTGTCTCCGTCTCTCTCTTTCTGCAAAGGGAATAGGCTGAGGATAGACTCACGGTACTCAATGCCCAGGACGATGTCTCTGATGTAGAAGCGGGTCTGCTCCTCTGCAAAAGGGCTTTCAGAGGGAACCTCCATCACTGGGCTGACGTGGAGGTCAAAAGGTCACAACACATCAGGTTTTTTGCACATTGATGCTTTAAAAATTTTTTTATAATGGTTTCACAGTACATTCAATTCAAAAAGGTGAAATTACCCCTTGAGGGATGAAATAAGTAATATTGCATTGTTATTTCGCAAACTAATTATATAAACCTGGTTACAGTAAACATACAAAATTGACTACCAAAGACAATGCTATTCTGAGTAAAGGGCAAAAAAAAAAAAAATCAAACAAAAGTAGAACCACAAAGTTAATCTATATAGCATAACAATTTACAATTGGACACGTACTCACCCTCTCTGCATCAATTCAAATGCTATTAAAAAATAGACAGAGAAGGTAAGGAGAATTAAAGCACTGTTCATATAAATTGATTGAAATGAAGAACCATAAACAAAGAAGGCCGTTTCCCTGAGCTGCCCTTGACTGTGGTACTCCAGAGATGCAGAATGCTGTGCCATTGCATCTTCCAGCCGCGGCCCAAAGCAATTACAGCGTGCGCGACTTATCTTACCAACTGAGTTCTTAATTAGTTCCGTTTGACCTCATCTGCCTTGTGTCTGCTGTTGATGAGTTTTGTTCAAATTAAAGTGTTGTTGAATGGGTCCGATACAAGTAAAATGTGCAATGCAGATCAGTATTCAACTAACAGCCGAGTTAAATCTAATCTGGGCAACAAGCGAATTAATGATTCGCAACAAAAACCGGCACACCCGACCTGCCTCGATTACAGAACCAGGCTTAGGAAACAAACTCTGCAGTATTATAGGCACCTAGGCCATGTTTACCCCTTTCAGCAAAACAGTCTTATGGCCAAATGCTTTAGGCTACATTGTTTGTGCACTCATTTAGGCACATTTGGGAATAAGAGCAGTGTGCTTGGACTATTTCTTCTGAACTAAACACAAATTGCACATAAGCTATATATTTGATATGCATGTCTGGTGGAATATCACATGTGCAAGATAAGAAAAAACAGATCATGGGTCATAGACGGCACCATTAGTTCCCACACACAGTGCTGAAGTTTTAGAGCAGTAAAACAAAACTTGATCTACGTCAATAAATCATTGGTGCAAGTTCAAGTCATTCCAGCAAAAAGTAGCAAAGCTCTGCTGTAGGACTGAATGATCAGACATTTAAGAGACCTACCCATGTGAAGGTTATCATCAGCAGGATCATCCAGAACCTTCAAGGGAAAAAATAAACACAGATGTAACATCCATATATCATTAGGCCATACTCCATTATTTAATCAAAGCATTCAGCACATCTTATTTCATTAAAAACATAAAGCAATGAGCAGTCATATTTATTGTTCAAGTCAAACACTGACTCCATTTAAACATCCATTTATTGTGTGGCCAGTTTGAGCCAAACTTTATTCATAAATCTCAAAAACCAGCCACTTATAGCAGACCTCTGAAATTTGAATTTCACCAGCCCAATGCACAGTAATTCTACACCAAAGCTCTTTAAAGTACAATATTAGAGAGCAGAACACTTTTAGACTGAAACTCCTTTGAGTTTAAAAATATTTATTGAACAAATAAATGCCGGTGTGTTTTGTGCAAATAGCCCTTCACTAAAGCATGGAGAAATGGTGGTGAACAGGTACATAAAACACCTGCCAGGTCTAAAGCAATCAAGCGATAATAAGAAACACATCTAACGCAATTAGAAAATGACCTCCTGATTAGATGGTCATTAGTTAAATCACCTTTAACAATTTTACTCTAAAACATAATCTAAAACATTCTCCCACCCATGAGACCCTGCACAAACCTCACTGTCAGCACTGACATTATAAAATACAATAAAATTACAATTAAAATAAATATCTGACTGAAGCCACAAAGTTATAGACAGTCCAAATATTAGTGTTGAATGTGGATTCTTTCATTTTCTAAAAAGAGTGATTGTTGTGTGAAACGGGACTAGGGATATTACATGACAGATGGCCATATTTCCCCTCACAGTCCACAAATACTGTCCTTGGAAGGGAACGGATTAGCATGACAACTTGGAGCCACTTGGAGATGTACCCTGGAAGCCACATGCCATCGGGACGGGTCTGCTTTCTGCCAACTTCATAGTGCTTCCTTTTTGACATGTGTTTCAACATGACACTCGAGCAACGCCATCGAGAACTACCCTCTCAACGGAGCAGAACCGAGACGTGTCAGCAAAAGCCATCTGTCAGCCTAATGTCTTACAGCTCTTATGAGATATTTGAAACTGGCAGCCTGTTAAAACACTATTCTTCATCAATATGAAAAGCATGACCAATGTGCTGAAAATGCAAAGTCCATTGTCCATACAGTGCATTAATTCAGAAAGTTTCACATTCTTTTAAATAAAAAATAACTATTTAAAATATTGTCTCATAATGAGACTTCACATGGATAACACATTGGAAATGCAGAACTAATGATAACTTCATATACAGTATACAAACAAAATTGACAACAGTTTGTACATTTGGGTCCAAAATTTAATTTCAATGTCACATCCGGCAAACATATATAATTATAATTACTCATTCACCAGTCCAAATCCTCTTGTGTTTTGCATTTCCCATTGAAGGGATGCAGGCAACAGACACTGAACACAGACTCCACCTCAGCCATACCTCCACAAGCCTGACGATGTTGAGGTGGTCTAGTTTCTTCAAGATGGCGATCTCTTGGTAGACCCTGTCCAACGGACCCAGAACTTTGACCTGATCCCCCTGAGCCGTACGGGCCCCACGAGGCGGCGGGCGACCTGAGGACATCCAGAGCAGATTCAGCTCTGGCAGAGTGCATGTGATGTTAAACGATACAAGCATTGTAACAAACTAACATACAGCGTTCAATCAACAAGCCCTTCAAGTGAATCCTCATTCAGCTCTGAATTACGAGACAAGGAACAAGAGCATTTTAACAAGCCATAATGCTCACTGCCCTGTCGATATAGGACCCCGATGGAATGGCATTTAAGATTCTAATTCAGTAGCGCAGGTACAGTCTAAAATCCATTTTTAAATTACCAGCAGAAATAACACATACGTGGAAATCCGTACTGTTTCATCATCTTCTTCTTGGACACAACTTTCATTGCCTAAAAAAGGGAAATACAGTTATATTTAAAAGCTGCCCATCAATCAATACAGGTGCACTGCTAGTCCCTATCGCACTCTCGCTCAACCTGCCTCGGTCTGTGAGGCAGCCTGAAAAAATTTATACGCGACTGAAACAAACTCACAAAGAGCCGTTATATATTTCACTTAATGACGTACAAACAAAGTTTAATAATCCGTTTTATAAACATCTACAAATCCTTTGCGCCAGAGTTAGGAACACATATAGATGGATCGCGTCTGTCGTCCGCTGGCAGGTAAAAGCGAAAAGCACGCGGCAGTAGGTATGTGCATTAGCCATGTAGGCTGAAGGGATGCTGCAAACATGCGTGTGGAGAGGAACGACAGGACGCCCTGCCAGGAGGGGCTCGGTGGAGTGTGTGAGATAGGGGAGTGTTAATTGCCTTCAGGAATCCTTACATAGTACTTGTCATCATCTTCATTGTAGGCCAGCTTCACCACCCCATATGAACCCTGAAATAAGAGGAGGCACAGGAAGTTGAGGAGGCTGGAGAAACTTGTGCATATGCGGGAGACAGCACCCCCCCCTCTGCCTACTGAGCTCATTACTGCCAGAGCTGCAAACAGCCAGCACTCACGATCCACAGCAGTTGGAGCCACTTCAGGTGTTACAACAATGCAGTACGCTAACAAACTTCAAATAAAACCCTGGAATGGCTCAAACTACATTGCATTGAGGGTTCTGTTTTTGCAATCTGAAGGTACAACCCTGAGAAGTAAAATGATTCGTCTGTGAAGTCTTTATGGTGTCATTTGCACAAAAGGACACATTCTTTCCAACAGAATCCAACATACTTGAGCACATTCTTGCTAAAAGGACTGAAACAGTCTATTGATGAACAAATTACACAAATCCATTTAAATCTTCAAAATTGAGGTCGTCAACATAATTTCCCAAGGCAATATAATCAAATATGTATCACAAATAAGGAGGAACAGATGAGGTGTAAACTAATGGCTGCTGTATACATATGCTGTATAAACTGACACTGATGCATTTCAGCTTAAAAGTTAAATTCATACACATTATTTTTGGGGTGGTGTATTATTCAGTAATGAACAGGGCGGTGACCTCATCGCATACCACGCAGTACTGAGAGGGGAGAGCCCAACAAGAGATGAACCACCCTAATACACCACTTAATATATGTAATACTCAACACTCCACTAGGTGGCAGTAATAAAAAAAGATTGTCAATGGTCTGGCTGCTGCTAAATGATTCCAATGACAAAACTGGAATTACCAAATGTGTTTTTTTTAATTTGTATATAACAACCAATGCTTAATTTAAAACATGCTCTAGGTGCAGTTTATGCTGTGTGTAGTGATTCTTCTTTTTGTTCTTTTTTAGCGGTCTGAAATGGAGGTAAAAGTACAGGGTGTTCTCCTGTACACACATCCTCACCTTTCCTATTTCATTCTTCAACTTGTACTGGTTCAGTTGGACACAGTCCTGTCAGGAAAGGACACATTATAAAAGTCATAAAAATGAACAAAAATAACAATTAGCTTAAATGCTAATGGCACCCTGTAGCACAATGCAGAGGCAATGGTGAATGGTTAAAACTCACTGCAGCATCTGAGATGGACACGCGCTTGGACTCGACGGTGGGCCTGCGGGCCAGTCTGGCGGACACCTGGTAGGTATCGCGCTCCTGCAGGGAGAGCTTCCTGTCGGTGAGGCGCCGCTGTTGGGGAGTTCCGTTCTTCACCCCTGTGAGCGCGGCCCCCCTCTCGCCCGACACGGTGATCGCCGACACCATGTCCGCCAGCTCTGAGTTGTGCTCGGAGTCCAACTCCGCCTCGGACACGGGATCGGTGCTCATAGCCCTGGTGCTCAGAGCTCAGGCCTCAGAGCCAGGCCAGGAAGCTGGGGCCTACTGAGGAAGTGGGGCCCCTGGGGGGAACGCATCAACGTCACAATCCTCTGCTCGCTCTTGGGATCAGGACGCACTCCACAGAGCTGCCATGACAGAGGAAAGGGAGAAGCGATTAAGGACTTTATACAGAAGGCGGTGAACAAAATAAAAAAGTACAAAATAAATTTTATAGAAATAAAAATTAACCAACAATCACATTAAACAAGCCGAAACATTATTACTCATTGATCAATTTAAAAAAAGAGAACTGGACACTGCTCCCGAAACGGAACCAAAAAACTCCACACAGGACAGAGGAAATATGCAGCTGCCTGAAACAGGAAGTGCCTATTTACTGAAACAAAAGAAAGTTTCTTCTTCAAGGGATCAAACTTGTGCACGTCCTCCACCTTGTGCAGAAGAGAAAGCTGTGAAGACCTGCTTTTCGGTATTATCCAATCGGGAGCAAGCTGTGAAGACCTGCTTTTCGGTATTATCCAATCGGGAGCAAGCTGTGAAGACCTGCTTTTCGGTATTATCCAATCGGGAGCAAGCTGTGAAGAACGAGTCTGTCACGACAGTGATGATCTTTTCAGGTTCAGCCATTAAGACAAGGACTGATTGATAGATCCCTGCCTGAAAACAGCACCATCGCACTGACAAAGGCCAACAAACAGCTTTCAGCAAGTATAACAAACTATGCTTTACAGAACATTTAACATTTAAGCATGACCCTTTTCAACCATTTAAAAATGTAAAAATTATACTTTATAAATTGTTCCGAGATTCCAACACAGGATAAGTGCAGTACGATCTCGGAAGTGACATAAGGATAGTGGAGAAACCAAACCTGAAATGATTATTTAATCCTTTCCTAACCTTATTGTGCTGAATATATGTGGGGCTGGGCTTAGTTCAGTCAGACAACTCACGATTGAATTAAGCAATATTTTACTGAGATTTAAATGCAATTTTTGGTGTCAAGGCTCTGCCATGTCTTGTCACTCCCTGTTTGCATAAGATTTTTTCGTATAAGCTGTCCAAGATAGCAGGGAGTATATGGGGATCATATGAGAAGCAGAGCCCACAGGTGGATGCTGGGGTGGAGCTGAGAGCACAAAAACCTTCCTGAAATGCACACATGCAGGAGTAAGTGGGGCAAGCCAACCATGGCTAGCATCATAGCACAGCAACAGCAGCACGGCATAGCAACACATGAACAGGTAAAGTTTGTCATTTAAATAGCCCTCCCATTTGGAGCGTGGAGCGGCAGTGTAGTATAATGGTTAAGGAACTGGACTTGTAACCGAAAGGTTGCAGGTTCGATTCCCAGGTAAGACACTGCCGTTGTACCCTTGAGCAAGGTACTTAACCTGATTTGCTTCAGTATATATCCAGCTGTATGAATGGATACATGTAATAAGAAGTTGTGTAAGTCGCTCTGGATAAGAGTGTCTGCTAAATGCCTATAATGTAATGTAATGTATGTAATTTAAGACGTAAGCGTCATGTGAGCTGACGCGATTGCCGCTTCTCGAGTCGTCTGCCCGAATCATACACTTGGATGTAGGGCTGCATGATATTGGGGGAAAAAATACATTGCGTTATCTTTTTTTATTGAAATATATATTGCGATATGAAAAAAAAACTGAACCAGATACATGCTGCTTTTAACTTGAATAGCTCTATTTGGAAATAAATAATCACTCTAGCAATGATTAGGGTGAGTTTGGAGGACGGAATGAGGCAGTTTAATAATCGGGTTGACTCACCACGACACCATCGTGTTCAGATAATACTCATGCATCAATCCAGGCTAAAGTCCATTATCCAACATGATATTAATAATGCATGTTGCTTACCCTAAAACAAGGGGGCTCATCTGAATGGGTGGAATAAGGGTGGTGTCTAGAAGGAATCCAGGAGATTACAGGAGGCTGTATATCACTGTTCACCAGTTTAAAATATAACATTAAAGCTGCAGTATCACATTTTATTCCACAATTACAAACCTCATTTTAAATGACAAATAAGCAAAATTAGAATAAATAATTAAATAAAAGAGCAAAAAAAGAGCCAAGCAGCAAAAAAGTTTTAGCATGACGTGATTGATTTAATTTGCCTTAACCTACATCATGTGTCCTTCACACACAAAAAGAAAAACAACGCGTCCTTCACAAAGTCCCTATTTAGCAGCACATCACGATGTCGATGCTGAAACTATATATTGCGCAGCTTGTGTGAAAGCAGGCTGCTGTGGAACATGGTCTAGGTAGGCAGCGAAGGAGCACACACCTTCCACTAAATTAATTAACATTCAAAGGCCCGGTTCAGGGTCAGGTGACAGGTCCAACATGCTGTAGGGTGCGCTTTTAAATCTCTGAGTCACCACGGCCAGGAACGATCTTCTCAAAGTACCTTCTCAAAATAGCCTCACAATGCTCAAATTCCCAATCTGGCAATCTCTGGTAATAACCCCCCTCTGCAGCTAATTTACTGAGATACTCCTCCATACGTCCTCCCTGCAAGGAGCAGGTGCTTCTGGAGAAGCCAACAGAAAATAATCCAGGACCTTTAGGTCATAACCTATCATTACCTACACAACTGGCATGAGGCAGGCCACCTTGACCAGACCGGAGCCGTTTCCTCTCTGGCAACATGTGGAACACTCGGTACAGACTGTTTGTGTTGCATTTCAGCGTGGATCAACAATCAAGCGGCTTGACAAGACAACTGAAAAAGACCAGATCGGCACAACTGCACAGGGATAAACTGACCATTAAGGCTTTCTTTTTCTTTTGTTTTGGATTTGCACAAGATTCCTTTTTTCCCCATGGTTGCCAAGGAAACAACAAATGCACACACTAGGATGAACTGATCACTTGTCTCCAATGAGACGTTCCTCTATGATTCATGTGGGGCCAATGGATAGAATGATGCACATTTACCAACAGAACCTTAAAGATGAACATGATGTCACATGTGTCACATGTCTTCTACAGTGTTCTTAACAAGGGAATGAAGGGATGCACTGAACCCGTGTTGCATATCGTCAAATCTACAAGAATGTGGATTCCAATGCACCAAATTCATTTTTGTCATATTTTCTGAACACATAGCATACACTTACTGCATTCATTATGAATCCAGTTTTGAACATTCTCTATCCTCACTTTTTCCCATTTTCAAAGGGAACAACTGTCTCAGCCATCAGCAGGGGGCTACGGGTGACGGTTACTTTTTGCAACGGCTTTTGTTTACCCTTCTGGAATACAAATCCAGACACTATCCCACCAGAAAGTGTGAAAGAAGTGGAACCAGCTCCCAGCGAAGAAACCCAGCCTACCCTGTATGCCAGAAGAGCTGATCAATGTGGAACAGTCTCTTATTCACATTCATCTCATCAGTACCTATGGATCAGTTGGATATAGGGTCCCGGCACACAGGGAAGCTTGGCTTTGTATTGTGTCAGTGAGCTCTGAGCTCAGCAGCTCTACTGTTCTTGAGTCTGGGCCCTGGAAAAAGCCAGGCTTAGCTTGAGACAAACGACATCATAAAATATTATCCAGTAGGCTGACACTTGCCTTTGTAAAACTCTTTCTCAAAACTCTCTGCTCCATTGGTTGCAGCAAAAGATTGTTGTTGGTTTGGGTGAAATAATCAAAGCAGTGGGCCTTTGTGGGAGAAGAACCAGAGAACATGCACGCAGCTGACGAACACCCTCCAACCACATGGCCAACCATTCCACAACAAACAAAGAACACAACTCTTACAACAAACCGCAATGAACCCACACTGACTGACTATAACTAGCACAACACAAACATCAAAGACCTGGGAATACAAGATAATCATCATGCTTGTGAAGAACATATCTTTTTCTGATAAACCCATGTCTTTTGTAAATGATTTGTACATTAATGTTTTGTATTATAAATTGTGTTCCCCTTTTATGCCAATAAGTAGCCTCTATTAAACTCAAATTAAAGGTATTTCCAGTTTCCTAAATTATTTATGTTAATTCATGTTCTTGTGCCGTTATTGGATGAAACCCTTTATTCATCTGTAAGATCGATAAATCAGAAGGAAAGACATTTTAAAAGCAAACGTAACTAGACATAACTTGAAGCAAAAAAAACGGGAACAGTAGTATTTAAATTACAGTCATGTCAATATACAAGCTAAATCAGCTCTTGCTTCTTGTCAGAAAATTACATCAAAAATCATTTAACCTTTGTACAGTTGGAAATGTCTGCAAGGAGACACTAAGGAGCAGTAGTCCTATAAATCCACACCATGTCTCATGTGAAATATGGTGCCTGTTCAAAAAAACTTCTAAAACATCCCAAGATGGTGTCATGAGCATGGCCGTTCATCTTTCTCCAATCATTGGTGAAAAGGTCAAATGTAAAAAGTTATGTGGTGCTCAGTTGTGAGTGGCGATTTATCAGAAAGCTTTTGTACGGGGCAACCTTTCAGTCATAGAAGTAGGGCGAGCACATCTGCTGTTAATCCCATTGAATCTCTCAACTCCATTCTCCTGTGATCAGCCACACCACGTCTCTTATCTTTCTGAACGTCTCTAAACGCCCGTTATGGGTTACACTGCACAGTCACGTTTGGCAAACAGCATTCGGATGCCAGCCAAAGTAGGTCCTAAATGGTGTCTAGATCAACGTCAAAGCCAGGATCATCTAATACCCTGTACAATAAAACTGCATATGCCTTTGGCAGGTCAAAACGGTTAACTATCACGAATCCTGAAATTATACATGGAGTATGTATTACAAAACAAATATGAAATCCGTCAAAAAAAAATGAACAAAAAAGCATACTATCTTTTTATTCATAGGTAATGCCATCCAGGCAGCATGGATAATTATATTACATTACATTTTACATTCATTCAAAATGAGAGCAAAAAAAACATTCCAACTTGGAGATTTAAGTCACCGTAACTTGACGTAGAAAAATCATAAAAATTGTAAATGTAATTTAAGGCACAAGGCACTCATACAACATGGCCTACATAATACTTATAGTGCACAACTGTACAAGCCAGTCATCCTGTAATCCAAGTTACAGCTAAAGGATTTAGATTTTGCTCGTCAGAAATAGAACTCACAAGCAATCACAGGCGAACACCGGCAAACCAACCATTCATCTAAATAAGGTCAACAGCATTTTGAGTTTGACTTACACTTAGCAGACAGATTCTACATGGCGGAAATTTTACGGTTTGCTGCATGATCCGGGATGCACTGAACCTGTGTTGCATATAGTGAAATCCAATGCACCCAATTCCTTTTTGTCAAATTTTCTGAACACATAGCATACACTTACTGCATTCATTATGAATCCAGTTTTGAACATTCTCTATCCTCACTTTTTCCCATTTTCAAAGGGAGCAACTGTCTCAGCCATCAGCAGGGGGCTACGGGTGATGGTTACTTTTTGCAACGGCTTTTGTTTACCCTTCTGGAATACAAATCCAGACACTATCCCACCAGAAAGTATGAAAGAAGTGGAACCAGCTCCCAGCGAAGAAACCCAGCCTACCCTGTATGCCAGAAGAGCTGATCAATGTGGAACAGTCTCTTATTCACACTCATCTCATCAGTACCTATGGATCAGTTGGATATAGGGTCCCGGCACACAGGGAAGCTTGGCTTTGTATTGTGTCAGTGAGCTCTGAGCTCAGCAGCTCTACTGTTCTTGACAGTCTGGGCCCTGGAAAAAGCCAGGCTTAGCTTGAGACAAACAACATAATAAAATATTATCCAGTAGGCTGACACTTGCCTTTGTAAAACCATTGGTTGCAGCAAAAGATTGTTGTTGGTTTGGGTGAAATAATCAAAGCAGTGGGCCTTTGTGGGAGAAGAACCAGAGAACAAGATTGAATTGAATCTCTCAACTCCATTCTCCTGTGATCAGCCACACCACGTCTCTGATCTTTCTGAACGTCTCTAAACGCCCGTTATGGGTTACACTGCACAGTCACGTTTGGCAAACAGCATTCGGATGCCAGCCAAAGTAGGTCCTAAATGGTGTCTAGATCAACGTCAAAGCCAGGATCATCTAATACCCTGTAAAATAAAACTGCATATGCCTTTGGCAGGTCAAAACTGTTAACTATCACGAATCCTGAAATTATACATGGAGTATGTATTACAAAACAAATATGAAATCTGTCAAAAAAAAACGAACAAAAAAGCATACTATCTTTTTATTCATAGGTAATGCCATCCAGCCAGCATGGATAATTATATTACATTACATTTTACATTCATTCAAAATGAGCAAAAAAAACATTCCAACTTGGAGATTTAAGTCACCGTAACTTGACGTAGAAAAATCATAAAAATTTGAAACGTCATTTAAGGCACAAGGCACTCATACAACATGGCCTACATAATACTTATAGTGCACAACTGTACAAGCCAGTCATCCTGTAATCCAAGTTACAGCTAAAGGATTTAGATTTTGCTCGTCAGAAATAGAACTCACAAGCAATCACAGGCGAACACCGGCAAACCAACCATTCATCTAAATAAGGTCAACAGCATTTTGAGTTTGACTTACACTTAGCAGACAGATTCTACATGGCGGAAATTTTACGGTTTGCTGCATGATCCGGCCAGCAGAACCCAGAATGAGTGGCTCACATCAGGACTCTCTCCCCGGAACCAATCCACGCTGACATCAGCGAGACCTGGGGGGGATTAGCCAAACCGCATTTAGCTAGCCCTCTGAGCATATATCCACAGAGAGTGAGTGTGTTTACAAGGACAAACGCCACACAGAGTATCACAGGGCAGTAATGGCCAGGCAGAGGTGCTGCCGTGCCGTGAGTCACAGTGGAGACGGCTTGAAAGGCTCCCAGTAGAACCAAGCTCTTTTCCGTGATTGGTACACACCAGGGGCCACATGTATAAACAGTGCTGAGCAGAAAAATGCCCTTAGAAAGCTGCGTATGCGAGTTTCCACGCAGAAATTCAGATGTATAATATAACACTGGTGCTGTGAGAATCTGCGTACCTCTGCACATGATGGACACCATACGTATGCAATTTTTGGAGTCCGTGTGAGATGGCGACATCGTGACAGAAAGGCAGAGGTAGAAAACGCTAAACTTTTTTAAAGGTTCTGCAACGGGCAGATTTCCGACTTCCACCCTGAGCGTTCTGTTACGCATTCTTTTCCTCAGAATTTTATACATGTGGCCCCAGGGCTAAGTCACGCACCTTTATTAGTCTCCCTCTCCGCATAGATTGGGTTGATTTTTAAAAGGGATAGACCCAGGGGAGGAGGGGGGAGTGGGTCCAGGGGGCTGGGATAACTTGTGGTGCTGGTTCGAATGTACATTTTTTAATAATCTCATGATAAAGCGGCTAAAGGAGTTACACAACAATGCTGAGGTCTGGCACGGGGCAGCATCACACTGCTCGCACACTCGGAGCAGGTCAGTGCCGGCGGGTTACTTAATGACAGAATCAAAAGAGGAGGGGACACTCATATTGCATGCTCGTTAACCCCCATTCAAGCTGAACTGATAAATAACCTACATTCCATGTACTTACCATCTGAGGGCTCTGGGACAAATCTGAAGTGGATGCCAGGAATCAGTATGCCATAGCCTCATCTGCCTACTTATTACCAGTAATTTTCAATACAGTCAAAGATTTTCTTCCCTAAAAATATTTGAAACAAAATTTTATATTTCAAAAATATTCAATTATAAATAAAATGTGATTATGTACCCAAAAATTGTTCTGGCTATGAGCTGTTTGGGAGAGTAAGTGCAGAAGGGAAGGAAGACATTATGTTATGTATCCTACAGATTGTACTTGGCTCATCTTACGTAAGTGTATTACCAGGCAAATCCAATTATGGAGGAGAGGTGCTGTGTGTAGCAGAAGGGGAGAACAAAAAGAGCTCAAGTCAACATCCGTGATGAACTCAGACTGCAGCTACTGGGTATAACCAGCACAGAGGGAGTGTAACCTCTGTCAGCACAAATTGCACACAAACACCAATACCTTGCTCCACAAAGCACAAAAACATCTTTGGGCTGTGTTCCTAGCTGGTTGCTATACACTGGCCTGGTGCATTTTGCTGATCACTTCTTTATGTATTCATGAAAAAATATAGAAATATTTTTCCTAGTCAACCTGTTAGCTAGCTCTGGGTGGGTGATATAAAAATATGAGCTCAAATAAGACGATAGAAGCGGCTTCATTGGTCTGGATGTTTCTGATCAAACCGTGTCTCCGTAAAATCCCACTTATAAAAAGTAACGCGCCATTACTGAAAACAAAATATAGACATATACTTTCTGTTTTTAAGAATTAAAACACAACGCTTACAGAGACAGACACACACATACTTCTCAGTTTCTGTAAACATCAAGTAGACCTACTACTCATTTCATTAGTCCAGTGTTGAAATCTCTTCATTGCCTGCTTGTTAAATTTAGAATGGACTACAAGATGTTTGTTTAACGTATACAGCTTTAAATGGTTTGGCTTGGAGAGTTATTGATTCTTTACTCTCCTCCACGATTACTTCATTCTCAAGGTGGCTGCTATTTAAAAATTCCACGTTTGTCTAAAATTATAATGGCAAGCAGAGCCTGTAATTACACAGCTCCCGTCTTATAGAACAATCTCCCTATACATGTTCGGGTTTCAGACACACTCTCTGTCTTTAAACTTACCTCTTTAGTCAATCCCATGGTTAAAGATGTCTGGGAAGAGTGAATCAGTACCATAGAGCTGTTATGTGAGCTGAGCTGACTGTGCTGTTGCCCTGCCTCTGGAAGTGAAGAACGCTGAGGTCTGCCGCTCTGCGCCGTGTTGGGGTACTGTCAGTCTTGGATCAGTCTCATGGTTATGTGTACCCCTTTCTTCACATCTTTTGGATAAGCTGCCATAGCATAGTGCCCTGGGGTTTTCCATATTACATTCTGGAAATCTAATGTCACACTGGTTACCAGCAGGCTAGAGCTAGAGCTAGAGATAGAGCTAGAACTGGTCTTCTTAGCTTGGCTCACTTTGACCCTGGATGGCAGGCGCTCAGAGACGATGACAGAAGTGTGGGATACCAACTTGTTTTGCTTTCATCTTAAAGAGATTACTGCAGTAGGACTACGGGAATATGTATTTATTATGATCAATATTTATCATGACCAGGTATCTGGATTAAAAAGATCAAATATATCATCCAATATCAAATAATGAATTATTGCCTCCTGAAAATGTGATGGCAATACACTACACAACAAAAATGCCAGTGTAAATCTAACACTACTGGTGTACATTTAACACCCGAGGGTGTTTATACGAGACCACGGTACACCACCATTTTTCCTGTGTACTGACATCCAGCCTTCCATATTATTAAACTGAAGTGTCACACTTTAATGGGGTCTTTTTTTCTCTAAGGATAATAACTGGATAAAATTTTAATTGCATATCAAGCCACAGATAATCCAAACAGCATACATCGCTTGCTTCGGTCTTTCATAGTATAAAGGTCAGTGCTGGAGACCCTCTGTGGCACAACAGCAATCCAGATCGGAGAAGCAAACTATATGACATCTGGCTTCTGAGCAAACAGCGCTTACCCAAACTCACAAGCAGGATTACTGGAGGCACCCTGCCTGCAACCAAAACTCATATGCACTGGACTCCAAGTCTCTGGCTGCCAGTTTACAGAGAGATGCAAAGTAGGCTACAGAAAGTACCACAGTTCAGTGTTTACTGAAACCGATTGGACTACGGTGGCAAATTTAATCCTTGCACCTCTTATCTGGCTCGCACACACTTTCTCAGGATAGGAAATGCAAATGGAAGGAACTAAACTGTAGCACTGACTCTATATCTCTGCCACTGCCATACTGACACTGGCCAGAGGCCCTGAAGGGCACTGCATAATTGGCAGTTGCATCTCCCAGCGAAGAAACGTATCAATAAATAGAGCCGTCCCCATGTAATCAACCAAGAGTGACTGCTCTGATTGATCAGACCACTGCAGTCTGCCTGCAGCTGCTATTCAATGACTTGGTGGGTTGCCAGGTTAAGAAAAGCTCTCGCTAGCTGTACAGACTTCGAAGGAGAACGTGTGCTTGTCTGTGGTCAACTGACCAGACGGGGACAATGCAGTCACAGGACAGACATGCAATCACAATTAGCCATTCCAAATGGCAGAAAATAAAAAATTGTGGGTAAGTAATTGTAGATATTGTGCACCCAAACAGTTTAAAACACTAAGAATATCTAAATATATGTTTTTACTGGCTGCCAAGATTCACAGATCCAAAAAAAAAACTTTTTTTTCCTTCTTTTTTTTTAACAAACCAGGAGTAAATAAAAGCTGTCAGTGTCAACAAGATTTTTGCTTACTGTTAAATTGCAGGTGAAGAGTCCAGTTATATTTGAAAGGCATACCAAATGTATGCAACAATACACTAACAACTTGTGCTTTCCAAATGCTGCCTGTCAGAGCTTATTGAATTTTGGGAGCCAGCAAAATGTTCCCCAAACCCCCCTGACTCATTTCCCCATCACTCAGCTCCATACTACAAAAGCACACAAGCAGAGGCATCCATCAAAGACTTGACTGCACAGTCACTGACCAACATGCTGCCGCAACCCTTCTCCCTCCCTGACACGTCTAATGAAAGTAATAAGGAGCCGTGTAGTGTATCGTTTTTTCTCCCTCCCTGACACGTCTAATGAAAGTAATAAGAAGCCGTGTAGTGTATCGTTTTTATGCCCATCAAATGCATAGTCAAATCCATACAGCGGCATACTTTAGATGTTACATGTTTGAATATTGCCACAAAATATTTTATAAATAAATAAATAAATAAAACATAAGCCCAGATTTACAGTGGCTGGAAAAAAATCACAGCTGATACATTTCATACTAGGGCTCTGCGTAGGGCAGACTATAAACATTATGTGTGTACCTGACATTAATATTACTGTAATATTATGTTTCATAGAAAATCAAGCCTGTAAAAACTTAGAATTTACCAATTCACCACCACATAACATTGAGCACTTTGAATGTTAGTGTGGTTTTTGCAATCACTTTGAATGATTTGACACGGGCCATGATGTATGTTCTGAAAATAGGGAGGTTCTAAACCTGGTTTAGAACTTTTTATCCGCATATTTAACTTAGCTAATGGTTTTGTGAATCAACCGTTATAACCTGTTGCAATGGTTACAGAAGATGCCAGAGCTACATTGTGTACCGACTCCCCCTCACCGCTGTTTGATGCTGTTGTCCATAGACTTTTAATAGAATCGTGTCATTTTTGCGGCTGTTGCGAGTTGATAATGTGAATTTAGCATACTCTGATACTATTGATCGTAGTCTCATTTTAAAATCACATTAAAGACTTTGTATCGCTAACTAAACGTACCAATTTAAAGTTAATGTCAGACAACGATATGCCTTCAAACTATGAGTTCTGCTATTTTAATACTCGTTACGGTCAGCAAATTATTTTAGTTACATGTGTGGTGAAACAACTATCTATCTATCTAAAAATACCACACCTTTCAGCTAGACTAGGCCACCACAAAATTATAACTTTGAGTGATTAAAAGCAATGTATGTAACAATAGCTTTACCACATGTCCAGTCAGCTCGTATAATGCAAACAAGACAGATAATACAATATTATTCTGTTAGATAGAATTACCAACAGGATGAGCACATTTTCCATGTTCTACCATCTACCTCCTCTATTCATCTTTACTATACATAGGCCTAACAAATGTAGGCTATTAGCATGCCAACTTTAAATTATCATTCTTCTTTATTATTAATATGATTTTAATTAGTGCAATATTCTAACAACATTTAAGTTGGAACCCATGCATGAAGTGTTGTATTCATCATTATTAATTATTATTATTACAGAAAAATAATAATAATAATAATAATAATAATAATAATAATAATAATGCTTTACCATACTTACCCATACTTTAGTTTGCTAACTAAATTAACCCTTGCAATACTTACACTCTCCAGGCACCTTTACCATGTCATGGTCGTCAAGTCTATCATACGCTATTTCTCTTTCTGTATGCACCTTATCATACAGTACCATAATAAATACATATCACATTATAGCCTACAGTTAAAAGTGGAATCGCATGCAAACTCTTCTTCTGAAACTACAAATCTAGTTATTATTATTTTCACGTTTCCGATAAAAAAACACGTGAAATAATTTCAGTAAACATTTCACAAAATGACTTTATATGTTAAACAAATGTTTAAAAAACAAGTGTTTTTTAAATAAAGTTTCAACTCACCTGAGGATGTTATCGAAGGATGGTTCCGAGCCTGAGCGTAAAGCTGTGCGCACGCCAGCACAAAGCACCACGCGGAATCCATCTATTTCAAATGCATTATTTACAGAACTCTCTACTTGAAACTTAAATTAGGACAACTGCAACATGAATATATTCACTAAAGTATGCTTTATCAACGATGAGCACTACGGATATCTTGAGTAAGCTACACTCGCCTTCCCTCTGCACGGTGAAACAGCATGCTACTCGCACCTGACTACACTTGACTGATTTGCATGATGTTCACATGACATACTACCTAAACGCGGCAAATAACAACAGACTGCGTAAGGATTGTCCAATCTTTACCCCTTCTATTCGTTGACACGTAAACATTTCTACTTCACACGCTGGGTCCTAAAATCCGTCTAATTCTTTTTTTATGTATAATATTGACTGTGCTGTCCTTGTTTTAATATTCTAGTTTTAATATGTATATTATTGTTTACAATGGAACGGAACGATTGTAGACAGCACCCTTTATTATTTGCCAAATTTTGAAGGAGCTCAGGGTTATTCTTTGCCAAATGTGCTTAGGGTAAACACATCTGAACGAAATGCTTATTTATTCTTAAGCATATTTCTGGCTTTATTGTGTGATCTAGCCAAAGATTAGGAAAGCTGGGACACCAGTTTTATGTTAGGCTTTACAATAAACCATTTTTTCTGTGGATTTTAAAGCACTTTTTGAAGCATTAAATTCATACCCAACAGAATCAAGATAGTTATCTGTTATCTACATCACAGTCACTGCATGGTATAAATCCCCTTTGTTTAACTACAACAGTTCACTGTTGAGCTGAGAGACAACTGCACAGCAGAAAGAAGCACACACTGCTCCCCATGGATCAAACTATTCCACACATACCAGAATTAACAAGGGTTACTTCCTTCCTGGTGTACATATCGGAGCTGAGCTCAGTGTGCTGAGACCTCCCTTCACCAAACACAGAGGCTGGGGAGACTTTTGTGTGCGTGTGCGTGTGTGCGTATGCATGCGGGTTGAAACCACTGTCTTGGTTTCCGGTTTTTGTTTGGTGTGCGGTTTGCTGTAGCCATAGACGCGGTCAAGAACATCGTCACAGTACACCTACTACAACACATATCCACCAAAAATACACCGACTGAAACACAAACCCACTGTAACACATAGCCACCAAACACACTCAGTGAAACACACCCAGGGCAACACATATCCTCTCCAACACAATTACTGGTCTATAGGCTATTCCAGATGCAGCCTCTTCCTGAGTAAACAGTCTGTCATTGGCTTTGACAAGGAATAATCTGCTTCCATGCCTCTATAAGAATATTAGCAGCGGCATGGACACCCACAGGAAACCATAATAACACTCCGCACAGACCTGCATCCACCTCACAGCAGACTCAGTATAACAGCACATGCCATACTAATAAATAAATACATACGCTGAGAAATGGCCGCATGGGCAGTACGGTGCATTCAAATCGTGGTCAGGGGCCTTTCTGTGTGGAGTTTGCATGGTCTCCCCATGTCCATGTGGGTTCCCTCTGGGTAACTCCAGTTTCCTCACAAAGTCCAAAGACATGCAGGTTCGACTAAATGGAGTCTAAATTCCACGTAGGTATGAGCATGTGAGTGAATAGTGTGCGTGCCCTGCTATGGATCGGCGACCTGTCCAGGGGGTATTCCTGCCCCCCAAACCACACCACCCTGATCAGGAATAAGCGGGTTAGATAATGGACGGGTGAATGGAAACGTCATCGTGACAGTATGTGATCTGGGATTAGTGAAGCATGCTAACTATTTCATCTGTCCAAAGAAGAGATGCCATTAATTTATTTTGGTTCACACGATTCCCAAACTGGGTCTGGGGTCCTCTGGGAGCCTGCAAAGTTCCAGATGGTCCACGGCAAAATAAAAACAAAAAAATGTGTTCCGTTATTATGAATTTATCTATTCTATAAAAAAAAAAGGATATTAAAAAAAAAGGTGAATTACTGCATGAAGATACATATTTTCAGATAAGATTAACCTGTTTAGTTATTGTAGGACATACATGTCTAATAGATATTCATCACATGATCGACAAATTTATGAACTCCATTCAATGCTGAACCATGCCACTCTAATGTTTAACCGATGTTCTTCACAATGCCCTAATTTAAATTAAATAGTTCCCAGAGCAGAATTTACGTACCCTGTCAAAGATGTTTCATGAAATATGGATGGGAGGGGTTACTCTGGTAACTGTACTTTCGGTCTCTATACGTAACCATGAAACCCTGATATAATACTGCTCTTTCAGTTGTCATTTTACTCCAAAATAACATATCCGCTACAGTTTAAAAAGATATAATATAACAGCCTCTCTTCATACTTTCAATCAATTGATTACTTGAGTGACAAAGTTCGCCGATGATTCTGTCATCGTGTCTCTTCTCAGCAGTGATGACCCTTATCATGGTCCTGTAGTGGCGGATTTCACGGACTTGTGCAAGTCGCTCTTCTTGGAAATCAATGTGTCCAAAACTAAAGAGATTACAATATATTTTAAGAATAATTCTACGGTCATCTCTCCTGTGGTGATTAATGATCGGGCTGTTGAGGTTGTGCAGCAGTATAAATATCTGGGCACCGTAATTGATGACAAGCTAACATTCGAGCTTCATATGAATGCTGTGTGGAAAAGCCCATCAGCGCATGTATGTTTATCGTAATCTTCGAAGTTTTAATGTTGACAATACCTTTATGAAAATGTTTTATTCGTTTTATCGAATCAGTGCTCACATTCTCCTTTGTCAGTTGGTACGGTTCACTTACCCTGCAATCGATTTCTACTGTTTATGGTATCTCCAAAATTGCTGGCACGACCGTGAATGACCTCTCCAGTCTGTACAAAGTTAGGACCTTGAAGAAGGCCCAGTCAATCCTGGGTGATCCGAGCTACCCCCTGTCCAAGGAGTTCAAGTTGCTTCCGTCTGGCCGCAGATATAATATGCCAAAATGCAGCACCAATAGACTTAAGAACTCATTTGTTCCTGCTGCCATCGGCAACTCAATGTGATTTTTATATTGTAGGTGTTGTCTATTTATTATTTATTATTGTTTGTCTGATGGTTATGTGGTTACTGCTGGCTGTAAAACAAATTGCCCCTCGGGGATAATAAAGATAACCTTGAACATTTATAGGGTCGGTTTCACAGACACAGATTAAGCTTAGTCCTGGACTAAAGTTAGTTTTGTATGGAGAATTTTCATTAAAAATGTATTTTCATATTTTCTTTTAAATGCCTCAAAATAGGCATCTAAGGCTTCAACTGGAGTACAAACTGGTGCCAGGGCTCCCTCTGGTGGCTGGTTTTTATGAAGTAGTAGAAAAGATGAGGTCTACAGCATCAATCACACACACAAAGTATTTTACAAAATGAACTGCTAGTTATTCAATGAAGATGTCAATTTTCAGAATTATAAACATAAGTATAAATATGAATAAAATAGGCATAGCCCTCATATGTCTGAGACAGACAGCGTGAGTGAGATTCACAAGGCATTAAACATGATCCACAATAATTAAAAAAATGGGCAGTTCAGTTCATAATGAAAATTAACCTCTCTGTTCTATAAATAAGATCCCTCTATACCATGTAGGGATGACAAAACAAGCTTTGCTCAGTAATTTACTTTATTTTTAAATGAGGTTAATGTCATTGATGACAAGCTTAAATATAATTTCTGTGTGAACTGTCACAATGATAAAGTTGAAGATAATCTTTATTATTATCACTTTAAAAAAGACTCAAAATCTCAGTAATAAATAAATCTTTATCATCCTTCACCTCAGGGTGGCACATGCATGTCTGTGGAGTTGCCAGGGCAACCCTGGATGGGCTCAGGTCCTGGGGATTTATTGCCTTATGTCACTGAATTAGCAACAGAAAAACTGAAATAGTGCCCGATATTCAAACGCAATCCAACGTTCAGTGTGAATCTATGTCCACAACTCATTCTCAAATTTCAAATGTTACCATTTTTTAACAAAAAAATTAATAAATCACAAACCACGCATGTAATGATGTAGTTATCCCAAGAGATATGACATCATGCGGGACATGAGTCAAATCGGCTGTGCGATGATCTGAAATCACTGCACGTAAAGCCAGAAGCTTTGGCTGCCCCCACTAGCATAACCACAGAGGCTGCAGATACAAGAATCCAAAAGCAATAGTCCCAGTTTAAAGGAACATCCAAAGAACCTTTCAGTCAAACATATTGCTGTAGCAACAGTCCTCATTAATTTGTAAAGGGGACATAGGGTTTTTCTTTCTTAATGAGAACATTCATGTTGTGATCCAGAACTGTTGTGGATTAGTGCACCGGATACATTGCAATATTAATATATGCATGAACATACAGACATACAATCCAAATGTCCATGAACAAATCATATAGGTCTACTCAATAATAATTTTACGGTGAGTAATTTTATTCAAAATGACTTTCCTACCTAACAACTTACTGTGTGCTCACACATACAAATACTCCGCAGTGAATAAAATACACTCCGTGAAGAAAGTTATTTAACTAGGCCTACTCCTAATTAAATCCTTCCCTAAAGCAACGGATGTGAAATTGAATATATGTAAAACCACAAAAATGCAGCATACCCAGAATATAATAATACTGCATCTACAAATCATACAGGAGAAAAGCAAAGCTTGAAATCGCCTTTCACTCAGAGAATAACACGACAGTTACAGTAAACCAGTTGACCAAATGTTGCTGTGGAGTGTAAGTGGTAGCTTTCTATAGAGGGGCACATTTGAAGAAATTAAAATGTATCTAATGAGAAAAGTGACAGGTGTAAAAAAACCCTGCATCTGCTTTCCCTTAAGGTTGTTCTCTCCATTACTGCTGCCTCCAGCTTGCCCACTGGGGACATGAGCATCATCTATCTCCTTCAACAATTTATTTAGTTTTTACTCTCCCCACATTATTTTAGCACGAGAACGTCGCATGCTAAACTGTGCAAATGCAACAAGGTTTTTTTTAAAATAAATACATTGAAAATGAGGTCTGGAGAGCGAGGTGCCAGATGGAAGCCCAAAGTTTTTGTCTCACGAGGCTCGTTACCGACACACATTCGGGGTCTGGAGAGCCCGTTTGGCCTGAAATGGATTGAGGGGACGTGCCAATGACACACTAGAACTCTTAATATCTAATTGATCTAAATTAGCCAATTTCTTCTTGCATGTGTTATCGGGAGTCATTGAGAGAGGAAAATACTTTGATACAAGACCAAAGTTCAGTGATTATACAGAAAGTGCTTGTTCTCTTGAGTCTAACGGGTGCAAAAACAATAGTCACACATTAGTCACCCAGTTGAAAATGTATTTTTCAGGCAGTTCTAAATTTTAAAAGAAAACAACTCATCAATACAACATTTAACTGCTTTAAAATACTTCCAGGATAGTACTGTATTTCAGTATCATGGTATTTTATACGAAAGGCAGGAGAGTATCTTTTTAATGTCAGCTAAAGCTTTTAACACTCGCTTTTGTGAGCAGTAAAAGTGAATGCAGTTGTGGTTGTGCCTGGAACCCGTTTCGCATGATGATGCAACTTAAAAAGAAAACGGCACACGTCATGTGATGCCCGTCCACACCAAGAACCGTAACTATAAATGTATCGTTTTAAAAATCAAGTGGATGGCGGAATCCACACCACAAACATAACGACAACGGCAGCGACGAACGGTATCGTTGGGATCACTTTCAGAGCGATTTGAAGAACGATAGAAACACTGACAGCCAATCAAAATCCATCAGAATTTACAAGCCGACACAGCTGGAGCGTGCAGCGCAGGTGCCACTGTTTACAGAACGTTATTGTTCATCGGTGTGGATGCTCACATTGTTATCGTTCTTGGTGCGGATGGGCCTGTAGTCTTCTTTTCAAACTTGGTGCAGCACAGGTCATCTTTAAGAACCATCTCAAGACAACATTTGCAGTTGTCTCCAGGAATGACCAATAATTGATCACCTTCAGATATTCACCAGGTGAAATGTAGCCCCATTGGTCCCTAAACCTTGTGACTTCTTACTGTGTTCTGTGATCTGAAGGCCTATCTGATCTCGGCAGTAAACAACCACAACCCTGCCAGAGTTTCCACGTCCTCACGACTAAGTGCGTTGCTGCGGTCACTGATTTGGTTGATTTACTCGCTCTCTGCAACACCTCTGTGGAACTGGCCCCTTCTACAAAACGTCCTCATGGCAAGACTTTGGCCAAAATCTTGCTGTTTGAAGGTCTAGTTAGTAGATCGCCTCTTGATATCGCTAAGCCCGGGGAAAGAGGGCTTGATCGGGATCTTTTTTGGGATGCCACAACGTGCTCTACAATTCATTAAGAGCATTTAATATAAACCACCATGGAAAGCTTTTCAAAATAAAAGAACGTGGCACTCAAAGAAGTCCACTCAACACACTTAAACTCTGCTGATAATTGGAACAATCTTATTGGTGCAAGACCTCTTGTTCCAGAAGCATCCTTGGTCCTCACATAGTAGCCCATCCACCTTTTTGTTTATTTTAACTCAGCAGTGGGAGCTTCACTGTGGAAGGACCAGGGTGTATAAATCACCGGTCAGGGGGATAGCACCACAACACTGCTGCAGTTCTTGTTGGTTCTCAGTTTTCATTTCCTGCCTTTAGTCACACAGAAGAGATGATATTGCAGTAGCCCAAAAGTCTGCAGCAAGCAGCTCGAATTAAGAAAGGCAGAGGACGCGCTAGCTTGGGCAGATTGGTGCAGGCAAACCCATTAAAATCCCATCAGCTTTCGACAATCCAGTGCGTTAACTACACACACTGTTCAAGGCCATTAGCATCACAACATAGCAGCATGCACATACCATTACACACCATTAATACAACAGACTGAATGAAAATGGGTGAATGCCAATTGAATTAATAAAACACTGCGGAACAATACCAATGTTTCTCATTTGATTTATGCATGGAAAAAAAAAAGTTTAGAACTGCAAGTAGATTTTTTTGTATCTTCAGTAAATAGTGCTGTGCTATTCCTCCTCCAGACATAATTGGCCATTGCACCCTTCTGCTCCACAGTTGATGTCCAAAATCTTTCCTATGCACAGAAGCACACACAGCCAGAGTTCACTGATTCCACCATACTGTAGCTGATGACACCACAGGCAGTGTGCAGTGCAATGCCAGACTACTTTGGTCCAGGAGAACAGCCAAGTTCGAGTGAGAAAGCAGGGCTCAAAACCAACCTGTGTGTTCTAGAAAGTAGCCAAGACGGCATTTGCTCAATAACTACTGAAGCCTCTGTAGAATTTGGGGTCATATTCCATCAAGTATTCTTTTATAAAATATTTTCTGCAAAGCCTAACCATTTTAATCCAGTCTCTTTGATACTTTCGACTGAATTCAAGTCCTATCACTACCACTATAACTACCACTATATATCAGAGTTGAGAGGTTAAATAAGTAAACATCTTCTCTCCCAATTAAATTCACACAGTGGTCTAAACACCTCATTGCTGGCTCTCATGATCCATGCAAGAGAATACAAAACAATTATTGGAAAACAAATTATATTTTGGAAGAACTCACTACAGAAGGTGACAATCTCCATTACATAAAAAATATACATCAGTATTTTTGTCTTAGTACATTAGGTGAGAAAATGGCGGTAGTCCATCCAAGCCAAAATAAAATAAACCAAGAGGAGGGTCATCTATTTAAATCCACACTAGCACACATGGTCATACAACGTGTGCACACGTATGCATGCGCGCGCGCACACACACACACACACACACACACACACACAAGCAAGCAAACACGCACTCAATCGGTACGCAGGAGACATGAAAACCTACAAGTAAAGCATGCCTAATGAGCCGTACCTAAAATACCACAAAACAAGCTTTTAAAAACAATATGCTTCAGTGAGTATGAGCCAATTTTAGCTTCAGGTGTTCCAAAAATCTCACTGTGACATTGAAAAAAAACTGTGAAGGGTGCACCATCCACTAAAGAAAAATAAAGTTATTGCTACACCAAATTGTTATCAATATTATATGCACTGTTTATTATTGTTGGACAGAGGGTTAAAAAGAGGGAAGTGACACTTCACGGGGGCCCAGACCTCTATCCATTCATTTCGCCCTGAACTTCAGAATTTACTTCCATTGAATTTACTAGGAGGCACTTTAGAAAAATGGAAAAACAAAGTCGTCAACCAAACGTAAAAAAAAAAAAAACAACAAACTAATTTTTAAAAATCTTTTGCACATGCAACACCTGGTGAAAACCTTGGGCCCGGTCCAACCCGGTCAGACACAAAGCATAACCCATCGCCGTATGCAGAAAAGCAACACTACCAAAGCATGACCACCTTGTGTTACGAAAACAACAAAACTTTCTTTCTTGGTTTTACGATCTTTTTTCCTGAGGGGCTGAAAGTAAGAAGGGATCCAACATGACAACGACATGCTTTGAGATATCTGTACCCTCAAAAACACCATTTTAAAATGACCAGAAAGGTGACATATATCTTGTGTTATTTTATAACCAATTAGTTTTGCTAACTGCTAGATGCTGAAGTAAAACCAGACCCTGTTTCAACTGTCATCCTTTCCCATGGCTTGCTTTCAAATTAGCCTGTAAAAGCACTCAAGAAAATGAAAAAAATAAAAAGAAAACATAACGGGGCCAGGAATTTACAGGATTCAAATTCCAACTAGAGAAGCACTGCTTATTTGGTACTGTGTGTTTAAGGATGGATATGAACAGTTTATATATTATACAGTTTAATGTTTGTGCTATGTACAGGTCTTTACAATTCTTCCTGAAAGTTGAAGCAGTTCATTAGACTTCAGAATCTTTTTTTGTTTTTTTTTGTTTTTTTACGGTTGGCACTTGCTCAGTTTCTCTGTCAGCATCCGTGACTGGCATTAATCCACTGCGGCCTATTTGCCATCCTGTGTCTGCCGGTGTTCAATGAGGACGAGACCGACAACAGCTGTGTGCAGCGCAGGGAAAGAGTGCCGTGTTGTTTCTCAATTGGAGACCTGTGGATGAGAAGAGGGGTTCTATTAGTCTTATCAGGTAGGGAGACTCTGCAATAATCTACAGTGTGACAGCACAGGCATATGAAACAAACCTTATTTCCCTTCTAATTTCCATGTGGACCGACAGTCAGGCCGGAAAGTCTGCACACCCCTTTTACCTTCTCCACGTTTTATTACATTACAGACATATTCTACAATACATTGAGTACATTTTTTGTCTCAAAATTCTACACAAAATAGCCCATAATGACAAAGTGAAAACAGGTTTAGACATTTGTGGTAATTTATAAAAAATCTAAATGTAAAATATCATATGTACACAAGTGTGCACACCCTTTGATATGACACCCAAAAGTGAGCTGAGGTGCATTTTGTTTCCACTGATACTGCTTGAGATGTTTCTACAACTGGAGTCCACCTGCGATAAATTTAATTGATTGGACATGATTGGAGATTGCCAACACCTGCCTATATAAGGTCCCACAGTTGACAGTGCATGTCAGAGGAAACTCCAAGCCATGGGCTCAAAGAAATTATCTGCAGACCTCAAAAACAGGATTGTGTCAAGGCATAGATCTGGAGAAGGGTACGGAAATATCTCTGCATCTTTACAGGTCCCAAAGAGCACAGTGGCCACCATCATTCGAAAATGGAAGAAGTTTGCAACCGGGGAAGACGGGCCTTGGCCAGGGAGGTGAGCAGGAACCCGAGGGTCACTCTGACAGAGCTCCAGTGTATCCTTGTGGAGATGGGAGAATCTTTCAGAAGATCAACCATTCAGGCAGCACTCCACCAATCAGGCCTTTATGGTAGAGTGGCCAGACGGAAGCCCCTCCTTAGTAAAAGGCACATCACAGCCCGCTTGGAGTTTGCCAAAAGGCACCTAGAGGACTCTCAAACCATGAGAATCAAGATTCTCTGGTCTGATGAAACCAAAATTGAACTTTTTGGCCTGAATACCAAGCATCACGTCTGGAGGAAACCAGGCACCGCTCATCACCTGGCTAATACCATTCCTACAGTGAAGCATGGCGGTGGCAGTATTATGATGTGGGGATGTTTTTCAGCAGCAGGAACGGGGCGACTAGTCTGATAGAGGGGAAAAATGAATGCAGCTAAGTACACCGAGATCCTTGAAGAAAACCTGCTCCAGAGCGCTCTGGACCTCAGACTGGGGCGAAGGTTTACCTTCCAACATGACAACGACCGGAAGCACACAGCCAAGAGAACAAAGGAGTGGTTTCGGAGAAAGTTTGTGCATGTCCTTGAGTGACCCAGCCAGAGCCCAGACCTGAATCCAATTGAACCTCTGTGGAAAGAGCTGAAAATGGCTGTGTACCGACGCTCCTCATCCAACTTGACGGAGCTTGCAAAGATATGCCAAGAGGAATGGGCAAAAATGTCCAGAAACAAGTGTGCCAAGCTCGTAGCTTCTTTCCAAGGTGCCTTGAAGCTGTAATCGCTGCCAAAGGTGCAGCAACCAAGTATTAGGCTAAGGGTGTGTACAGATACGTAACCCCTAAATAACCTATTTTTGTCAGTAAAATAAAATTGCATATTTTCTAAAAACCTGTTTTCACTTTGTCATTATTGGCTATTATGTGTAGATGTTTGAGGCACAAAATGAACTCAATCTATTGTCGTATAAGTCTGTAACGTAATAAAACATGGAGAAGGTGAAAGGGGTGTGCAGACTTTCCGGCTTGACTGTATATAAGTGCGGGTAAACACTAGTGGTCTCCATTACTGCGTTCCTGGCTATGCATGTCTGGCTAACGAAGGGCTGAGGTGCCGCGGAGGAGTGAGCAATTAGAGGAGCAGCAGAGGAGTGAGAGGAGCAGCAAAGGAGTGAGCAGTGAGGAGCAGCGGAGGAGTGAACAGTGAGAGGAGCAGCGAAAGAGTGAGCAGTGAGAGGAGCAGCAAAGGAGTGAGCAGTGGAGGAGTGAACAGTGAGGAGCAGCGGAGGAGTGAACAGTGAGGAGCAGCGGAGGAGTGAACAGTGAGAGGAGCAGCAGAGTGAGCAGTGAGAGGAGCAGCAGAAACACTGACAGCCTCTCTGCTCTAAATCACAAATCAGTTACTAATATTCAGAAACCCTTATTAATTATTCAAAAAAGAATAAGAACAATTCAATTTCATTTTCCCTGTCATCAGCAACGTATTCATGGGGGAGAGCCTTAAATCCCCGCACAAACTGCTAACTTTAAACAAATTCACTGATCCGAGTTTCCCTGCTCAAGAGTGACTCTCTTCCCAGCAAGTCATTACTTACACAAAAACTGGAGGGCCATACAGACCTTTAAAAAATGTATGATATATCTTAGAAACGTTAAATTTATCAAAATGTGTCGGCCTACTTATTTTGTATGTATGCATGCATAATAAATCTATATGTGCGTTTATTCAGAGATAAAAAGATTCCAATCCTTAAAAAAGAGCTAAAATAATAGCAGCTGCAGATCCCACAAACAGTTTGTGTTATATGAAAGTATTAAAATAAAGAGCATCAACAATGTTATACCAGATGTGCATTCAGATGCTCTACATCTAGCTGGCAAGCTGTCTCTACAATTTCTTTGTGGTGATGAATCCAAATATGTAATCTTTTTTTCCACCAATTGTTTGCTGTGAACATATGTTCTTATACATTTTAAAAGTATTTATTTAATAAATATATTTATTAAAAAGGTACATCCAATTACAAACCCCAATTACAAAAAAGTTGGGACAGTGTATAAAATGTAAATAAAAACAGAAAGCAATGATTGTCAATATTCAATTGAAAACAGTACAAAGACAAGATATTTAATGTTTACCGAGCCCATGTGGTTATATTCATTACAGAAGCATGTCGGTTTTTAAAGCAATGCTGTCTGAGGGATCGAAGGTCAAGGTTTTTGGCCTTGCCCTTTACGCACAAAGATTTCTCCAGATTCTCTGAACCTTTTAATAATATTATGGACTGTAGATGGTGAAATCCCTAAATCCCTTGCAATCGTGCATTGAGGAAAATTGTTCGTAAACTCTTGGATCATTCGCTCAGTTTTTCGCAAAGTAGCGAACCTTGACCCATCCTTGCTCGTAAACGCCCGAGCCTTCGTGGATGCTCCTTTTATATCCAGTCATGATGGCATCACCTGGCTGTTACCTATTCACCTGTTTACCTGTGGAAGGTGTTTTTTTGAACATTCAACAACCTTCCCAGTCTTATGTTGCCCCTATCCCAACTTTTGTGGAACGTGTTGCAGGCATTAAATTCGGAATTAAAGTATATTTACAAAAATCAATAAAGTTGATTTTAAAAACATTAAATATCTTTTCTTTGTACTGGTTTCAATTAAATATATGTAAAAGAGAATTTACAAATCACTGCTTTCTGCTTTTATTTGCATTTTACATACCAACCCAAATTTGTTGGAATTGAGGTTTGTATAATAATTGATCAATCTCATAGCTCAGTGCAAACCAGGATGTACATTTTGTATCAAGTAAACCTCCGTGGTGAGTGTAGACCGCGCAAGAATGAACTCATGTTTTGTGTCTCGTCAGTCTGCTGTTTTCAGAACCAAACAGGTACTTTCAAACACCCTTCTGCATTGCTGGATGCTGCATTTTAGTAGAACACACAACAAAATGTAACAATTTTAGCCCCAATGTGGCTCTTTTAATAGCCCTTACAGATTATGCTGCGGTTATTGTAGAAACGTGGGGCTTGATGCAAATACACTGCTTATGAGCATTGAGTTAATTTGATCACCGTCAGGTTTCAGAGGCCTATAGCAGGGGACCCACCAACCAATCTCTCAAAGAACCTCTCAACGCAGACCTGACGACATAACATATCATTACATTTTGGTATTTAGCAGGTGTTCTTTTCCAGGCCAACGTACACCTTTTGCATAAAATCCATTTGCACAGTGGGATATGTTTTCAAGCAATGCAAGTTAAGTACTTTGGTCAAGGGTACAATGGCAGCACGCCAGCTGGGAATCAAACCCACAGCCATTGAGTTCCCTACACCGCCCCCCTGTCCCGTAGCATAATGGTGGGAATCAAACCCACAACCATTGAGTTCCCTACACCGCCCCCCTGTCTCGTAGCATAATGGTGGGAATCAAACCCACAACCATTGAGTTCCCTACACCGCCCCCCTGTCCCGTAGCATAATGGTGGGAATAAAACCCACAACCATTGAGTTCCCTAAACCTGCAGGACCTGCTACCCTCTCTAAGCAGCCGTCCGATTGGTTCTGTGGGCGAATGGTGATACGCCCCGTCTTTGTTAAGCCCACTGCATGGTTGTTTGGAAATGTATAGTATGTGGATGGACTGAAGTGAAGGGTTCAGAATCAGATCAATATAAACATCAGCAGCGCAAAGCTGAGCCCATGTGACCGCAACAAAGAGCAGCTTCAACTTAAGCGTGCAGGTGGCACATTAGAAACCACGGATGATTATTTAAGTCCCCTGCCATTAGTTATTACAGTACGTAATGGACTTTAAAACATCTGAGGAACGCTATTTAGATTAAGAAATGGCAAGATTTTACATCGTAGGTAAATAATCTTAGTCCATCCCGAGGTGGATCCCCACACTACGATTCCCAGGGTTCATTGCTCACATGATGCATCTGCAGATTCCCACAATTCAACCCAGGCCAAATATGGGTTTAGCTACACTTGCGTTACACTCACCTGGGACTTTCAAAAACTGTGCAGCATACACTGGGCTTAAAATAACATGAAAATATCTTCAGAGATGCATGGTCTTTGAGAAATTTTTATTAAATTGCAATGGCCTCTCACTGGCTATGCAACTTATTATGCAACATCTGCATAGTATGTATAATAAGTTCTTTTTTTTAAAAAACAATATGAGATGTGATGGCACGTCAGAATTTTAATTAGTTCAACTGGAAAGCTATATGCTAAGGCACCGAGGCCAAAATGCATCACTTACCCTGAAAAGTGAAGCTACAAGCTGCTGGATGAATGTCACTCAAAGGCAGTCTCTTGGCTCTTTCTTACACAACGAGCAACTTTCCTTTTGAATTCTCCATTTCTGTCTTCCCTCCATTCTTTCTGTTCCACAAAAATAACATGATTTTACAAATTATTTAGGTATTTGCTGAATAACATCAGATAAGTAATACACGCAGACATTCTTTGTTCATTTGAACATAGCCTGTATGACATCACAAATTCTGAAAAACGGTTACAGCTAGAGGCTACAGCTCAGCACATTTAGTGCTCCTAATCAATTTTAGTATTTACACTACCAAGTAACATCACTGGCAAATACACTTAGTAGCCTTATAAGCACATTATAAAATTTTTAATAAACCTTGCAAATAAGATCAAGCTTTCATGCAGCATCTGAAGGCTCTGTTATACTTCCATATGCGCATATAAACATTCATAATTGTTTATATGCAAATATAAAACGATGCTAATCTTTCACGTAAAAAGAGAGCGAGAGACTTACTGCTGCGTCCACATTAGCAGGGGAGTCTCCATTAGGATCGGCTAACATGGAAATGACGCTAATCATGATGGTCTCCACTGTGTGAATAGGAAGCCAGCGTTCCTCAGGTTTCTCATAGCCATATTTATCCTCCCCGGGCTCGTGCAAAATAGAAATACATACATCACCACTCTTGTCAACTGAAAATGACAAAAACATATATTAGGTGTTAAGAACCGCAATTGAATACAAAGGGAGAAATGCACACTTTATGGGAAAAAGAGTAAACTTACCATTTGGGTGCCAAATTTCAGTAATAAATTTCATTTTTGGGGGTCGGAGCGGGTAATCTTTAGGGAACGTGAGATGTGCTTTAAACACTCCTCCCTCACTGTGAACAATGGCACAAAGACGTAATGAAAAACGAGCTCCTCATAACAAACCTATCAAGATTTATTACTGATAATAAATTTTATTCAACGCTAAAACATTATGTTATTATTAAGGAAACAAGTAATGGCAAAATCATCACTTGTGAAATTCTTCAGACCAGCTCTTGGATTTATAGGCCCTAAATCTTTTAAGCAATAGAATGGCACTTTTCCTCATAATGTCCTTATGTAAACGCTTGTGGGTGGGGGAAAAAAAGGAAAAACCCTTTTTTCTCTTTAGAATCTGCACAGCACCAGCACAGGCAAAATGTGATAAATGTGCATGGCTCAGTGCAAAACAGAAAAGACCATACTTACTAAAGTGTATCTGGAGGACCAATTATTAGAACTTCCCATCGGTAAAGGTCATTGTCATCTATTAAACCGGCTGAAAAACCTTCCACTGGGTTTTTATTCAGTTCTGAAAGAAGAATGAACACACAGTGTACAGCTATGAGAACACTGCCTCAGGGCAAGTCAAATAAAATAGCTGAAAGACTGCATAATGTAGCCAATACACCCACACGGTTCTGTTCTAAAAAAAAAAACAGGTTTCTGAATCAAAGGCTGAACGTTATGTCCCAGGTAGCTAAAAATGAAAAGCAGCAGATACCCTATTCTGGCAGTCAACTTGAAGAACACTGAGGTTAAAAGAGGTGCGACAAGTAGCGTGCACAACTCGCAATGTGTCAATCTGTGTTTGCACATGTCCTTATCTGATACTCCACAGCTGCATTTTAAATATAGCCTACATCACAAGAAGGGCTAGGTCACTTACAAGGGAGAGTTTGTTCAAATAACCGCCCATATTCACACATATGGGGAAGGTACAATTATGAAAATAAAGACTAAGGTCTCAATTTGAATTTGTAATCTTTCTGGCAAAACCTGTTGTTAAAAGTCACGTTTAAAAAATTATTTTGCAATAATGTTTGCACACCATTTTGACAATGAATACTGTCTATTTTTTGTTTATTTTTGAAATAATACATAGCCCTAAGGGTGTATGTAACACACTTTAAAGGATTTAGAATTGTCAACTGTAAAAATAATTTGAATGGGTATTAGCAAGAGTTACACTAGTAATACATCATTATACACAAGTAGCAGACGTGACCCTTAAATCCACAGAACAGTCCAATGGCCTTAAGCATTATTATTTATGGTAAGAAGGCATGTCTCTCATGACAGTAAAACTCAAGAGGTAGAACAAGTTATTAATAGCACATTGCCACAAACAAACTGTAATCCAAACGGGTAGGCTAAGTCTTGCTTAACGCAAGATCAGAGGTCAGGTGCAATCCAAAGAAATTTCAAGAAACAACACTTAGGGGGTTGACTACAGAGGTGGCAACATTTATTTATTTATTAATTTTATTTTATTACTTATTTTTATCTGAAAAGCAATTTTCCCAACACACCGGGTGTCCGACCCAAAATAAGAACAGACAAGATTCACAGCCAAATGCCAGGAATCCCAACCTCTCAGAAAGCATGAGTCAGGGAGGATTTCTGAAACCAGGCCAGAACTGCACTCTTACTCAGCTGTGAAAACTTGGCCAATCTTACATATGAGAAAAGTATCAACACTAATGTGCAGCTTTATGCATGTTCAGGCAGCCTCTGCCCCACAGTAAGGCTAAATTACACAGCTGTGCCTAAGCTGTTATTCCAAAACAACGTTAAACTGACCAAGGAAAAGCGAAGAACAGGACAAAGCGGAATATTACCAGGGCGGGAGGACCTTTTATGGAAAGTGAAATGCACTCTGTTAGCGATGACCTGGCAAGAACCCAAAAGCCAGCGGGAGGCTAGCGAGAGGCTAACGGGAGGCCAGCGGGAGGCTAATATTTAAAAAACAGAAAATGCAGGGTTCCTGAAAAGGGTGTTGTGGGTTTTCCTTACTGCCTAAGTAAAGGGTGTGGGGGGGGGGGGCAAAAACAGAAATACTCGCCACCCCAAACCCATAATTCAGACAATGCAATTTTTTAATTAACTGGTGAAATCGTATTTTTGTAGTTTAACTCAATGTGTTTTCAGGGGCTGGGTGCTACCATTTACAGGCAATGTTATTCAATGTACATTAAGACACTGAAATTATAATTTACATTTCAAAATCAATGTGAGGTAGATGTCTTTGAGCGATGTGGCAACTGTAGATTTTTTTCAGTCTACAGCATTGGTAACAGTATAAGATAATTTTTCTAACAGCACCTTGCTAGTTATTTTTAATTTAAAGGATCAGTACTATTTCTAAGATGTATTACACCAATTTTCACATAACATTTCTGTTTACACCTGACATGCCTTTTAGACAACTACTAATTTCTACGCTAAATGCTTGCCTTCCCCATATACAGTGCCCTCCACTATTATTGGCACTCCTGGTAAAGATGAGTAAAAAGGGTTATAAAAAATTCACCGTTTGGTGAATTAGCTTAATCGCACTGAAAAAATTAGAAAAATACAACCATTCATTAAAGTAAATTTATTATGAGAAAAAAAAATCCCTCACCAATTTATTTTTATTTTTAACAAAAGCACTTAAAAATGTTTAATATTTGGTTGCATATCCTTTGCATGCCATGACTTCCTGATGTCTGTGACCCAACAACTCTTGATATCTTATTTTCTGGTACTCTTACAAGCGATACTATAACGTCTCTGCATTTGAATGGATCTCTATGGGAATTGGGGGGCGGGACTAGATTTAGCTGTAAATTATGCTGCAACAATATGAAGCACATGGTTGGCTAAATGGCTCTAAGTTAATAATTGTTAATAATTGTAATAATTGTAATCTGACGTATCAAACAAGCCTCAAACCATCACTCTGCTGCCATGCAGTAGATGGATCCAATAGATGGATAGCTTTAAGGGTTGTTTCTCCTGACAAATTTTCCTATTGAAAAAAACCCTTCAAGTTATGCATCCATATCTACTGTATTTCTGGCAGCAGAGTGATGGTTTAAGGCTTGTTACATCCCACCCTTGATAATGGCCTCTCACTCACCCATTCACACACCAATGGCGGCAGCTGCCATGCAAGGTGCTAGCCTGCTCATTGGGAGCAATTTGGGGTTCAGTGTCTTGCCCAAGGACACTTCGACATGTGGACAGGAGAACTTACAGCTAAATCTAGTCCCACCCCCCAATTCCCATAGAGATACATTCAAATGTAGAGACGTTACAGTAGCGCTTGTAAGAGTACCAGAAAATAAGATATCTTGTTGGGTCACAGACATCAGGAAGTCATGGCATGCAAAGGATATGTGACCAAATATTAAAAATGTATTCTATATATAAATGCAGGGATGCCAATAATTGTGGCACATGTGGTTTTGTTAAAAATAATTATTTCTTGATGAGGATTTTTTTCTTCTCATAATAAATTTACTTCAATTAAAGGTTGGATTTTTTCAGTGTGAGATTAAGCAAATTCACCAAACTGTGAATTTTTTATAACCCTTTTAACTCATCTTTATCAGGGGTGCCAATAATAGTGGAGGGCACTGTAAATGATTTAAGCATTTTTGCGTGCTCTCTCACCAGACTGCTGATGCAGAAAGTCCAAGCTCAAACTAGTCTCTACACGGATCTCAAAATGTTTTGGATACATCATTAGTTTGGGTGGTATGCAATTACTTATTTAATTTAGTCAAATCACAAATATGTGTTTTGTAAAACAATATAATTTCATTATCACATCATACTATTTTAATAAATACCCATAATAAGAAAATTTGCATTTTGTAAGACACTCAATTGAAAATTACCTTGAACACTAACAAAATGAGCCAATTTTTATTAACATGATCTCTGTGGCATGTTAAATTTATTTGAACGGAATACCACAACCACAGGTTACCTTTTGCCGATGGACTTCACCTCGCTTCAGAATTTTGCATTCAACACACAGTCTCTGCTTGACGTCTGGAGGCAGACAAGTCCAACATTGCTTGTAAGTTGTTTACTAAATGTTGCTCGAATATCGATTAGCTCGAGCCGCACAGCACGCGATATTCCAGTCAGTGTTTGCTCGCGCAGACAGGGCAGGCGGTCTCAGGCAGATCAACTGAGCAAAGCTACCGATCGCTCTTCCGAGTCCCATAAAGAACGGGACAAAAAAAAAGGAGCTTACGGACACACAACTTTTCACACCAAAGAATCCACGTTCCGTTTCTGGGAAAATACACAGCAATGCTAAAGGGCCAACTTTGCGCCTTAATCCCCTTTCCATCCTCAAATCAGGGTAGACTTTCCAGTTGCAATCGTAGCAAGCTACGCTAGCTAAAATCAAACTAAGTCAGTCCTTTCTAACGTTGATAGTCAAGCTTAACTTGACAGATTGTTTTAGAAGCGAACGACATATTAAATGATAACAGTGACGAATCACATAACTAATGTTAGCTAGCAGCTTGAATTGAGTTATGCAATCGCTGCATAACTTGCAGGCGAGCTCTGACTTCTTTTTTATGTATAACTTAGATATTTTTATCAAAAACAAAAATTGGCCAGGTAACTTAACGAATCTAGCTAGCTAACTAGTAGTTAATGCAACCCTGGCTTTTCTAGCAAGGTAACGTTACGTAGCACTAGCCTGTCAACTCAAATAGCTGAAGCAGCTCATCGTGAATCATGAATAAAAACTAACTTATGATGAAAATGAAGAAAATAGTCAAGTTCGTTGCCATCTAAGTAGCAAGCTACTCGCTAACTAGAGTGTGATTTGGTTTAAGTTAATCAAACGCAGGTAACTCGCGAACAAACCAAACTAAACAGGCCACAGAGATGTGCTATGATTCTCCGTCAAAATACTGTCGGCAATAACGGCTCAGTACTTAGCGAGCAGCTTCTGAAGTTAGAATGGGCCAGCAAGCTTTTAAGCGTAGCAAGAACGTCAGGTAATGTAATGTTAAAAAAACCATAGTGCGTTTTAATAGTTAACGTTACCTAACGTTAGTTGGTTAACTTAGCAAGCTGGCTAACCAGAAGTGCACCATGCACATGTAACGTTAGCAAGCTAGCCTGCCCTGCTTGCTTTTATGCGCTAACACAACGCAGAGACCGGTTACACTAGCTGCCAAAGGAAATAAAGAGACGGGTGGTTTACAACGGGCCAGAGAAGACAGATAGCTAACCACCTAGCAGTAAAGTCAGTGTTATTAGCTAGCAGCATTTTTTAATTGCGCAAAAAAGCTAACGTTAACGTTACTAATGTTTTGAAATGAACGTTACCTGCTAGCTGTCTCCTGAGTAACAGCGCAGACTGTGGCTCCGTCATGGTTTAGCAGCGGACTACTTTTCTGTCAACAAACAATAACTGTCTTGTTCAGATAGGCCGGTAATGCATGTAAGAAACACGTTAGCTACTGCTAGTTAAATAAACAACAAGCCGCAGAGTCCACAGTGTTCTTTCCCTCAATTTCGCTTCGCAGTTCGCACTCTGAGAGCCAAATTCGAGCATGCGCATTATCGCCCACGGGGCAGCCAAAAACAGTCGTATTCTATGGGACCAAAAATGCGCGTGGCTGCGCAGAAGCTGTCCGATGACAGAACTTGTTAAGTAAACGAGGTAGATGTCACGCTCACACTATTTTATGTTGGGAACTAGGTGTAATTAACTAGACGCGTGGTTTGAATAGTTTGTCATCTTAAATAAGAATGTTGTTGATTGCAAGAAGAAAAAGTAACCTTGCCAACCAGATCTTAGCCGATCTTACACTGAACATATTGCTTTTGAGAGTACTGTGAATTTTTGGTGTTTATGATTTTTTGTCATACAAGTCCACTGACAGTTAATATCTGTACTTGTTTTTATTAATATGGCCATAATGTTCTTCTAGTGTGGCACAGGGGTGCAGTGCATAGCACCTCACAGCAAGAAGGTCCTGGGTTTGAATCCAGGTCAGGGGTCTTTCTGTTCTCTTTGCATGTTCTCCCCGTGTCCACGTGTACTCTGGTATTCTCGCACTGTCCCACAGTTCAAAAACATGCAGCCAGGTTAGGTTAATTGGAGAATCTGTATTGCCCATAGGTATGAGTATGAGGAATTTCACCAAACAATGCAATATCCGGTCATGTATCAGACCTCACATTTATTTTTGTTGGATTTTATTTAAGATATTATGAAATTATTATTATTAAATAATTATTACTACCTCTGATTGTGATCTTTTTTGAAGAGAATATCACTTATTGAACAAAATGTTTTTTCTCTGAGAATTTTTTTTATTATAAAAATATATAATTTCTAATTTTCTAATTTTATGAGCATATAGTGTTACACATTTCATTTTATGCAACCGTCTTTGCTCATCTTTATCAAGGCTGTGAATAAAACTGTAAATTATATTGATACACATTTCTTGACCATTATTATCTACACTTTATGGAAACACACACACGTACACGTAAACACACTTGCATACAGTGCAGTCCGTGAGTATTTGGACAGTGACACAAATTTTGTTATTTGTACTGCAGCACATTGTTTTTGAAATTAAACAATGACTATTAGGTTAAAGTTCAGACTGCCAGTTTTAATTTGAGGTTATTTACATCTATATCTGGTGAACCGTGTAGAAATTACAGCCCTGTTTATACACAGTTTCCCATTTTAGGGAAACAAAAGTCATTTGATATTTGACTGCTCAGCTGTTTCTTGGTCAGCTGTGTGTCATTGCATCATTAGTTAATGCACAAGAACGCTAACAAAAGGTTGAGGGTTGGTTCTACGTGTGGCATTTGCATTTGGAGTCATTTGCATCTGTTGCTGTTGTCTCTGAACACGAGGACCAAAGAAGGGGCAATGCCAGTAAAGCAGGCCACCATGAGGCTGAAAATCAGAATAGACCAATCAGAGACATGGCCGAAACATTTGGTGTGTCAAGATGAACTGTTTGGCACATTGTTAAGAAGAAAGAACGCACTGGTGCACTCAGCAATAACAAACAACCTGGTAGACCACTGTAGTGGATGACCGAAAAATCTTTTCACTTGTGAAGAAAACACCCTTTTCAACTGTCCAACAGATCAAGAACACTCTCCAAGATGGAGGCATAGATGGTGTCAAAGACTACCATAAAGAGAAGACTACACCAGCATAACCTCAGAGGGTTCACCGCAAGATGCAAACCACTGGCAAAACCTCAAGAACAGAACGGCCAGGTTAGAAAAAATACATTTAAAAAAAAAACTTTAAAAAAAAACTAGAGTTCTGGAACAAACTCTTCTGGACAGATGAGACGAGTAATAACCTGTACCAATGTGATGGTAAGAAGAAAGCGTGGAGGAAGGAAGGAACTGCTCATGATCCAAAGCATACCACCTCATCTGTAAAACATGGTGCAAGTAGTGTTATGGCTTGGGTGTGTATGGCTGCCAAAGAAACTGGCTCACTTGTCCTTATTAATGATGTTGCAACTGACAACAGCAGCAGGATGAATTCTGCAATGTAGAGAAACGTCTAATGTTCTCAGATCCAACCAAATGCCTCAAAACGTATTGGACGGTGCTTCACCTTGCAGCAGGTCAATGACTCCAAACACTGCTAAAACAACCAAGGGGTTTTTCTTGTCTGGCTAAGTCAACCACCTGACAAGACTGAAGGCAGAAAGCCTCTGAAACAAACAGGAACTGAAGATGGCTGCAGTAAAGGCCTGGCAGAGCATCACCAAGAAAGATACAGACGTCAGGCAGTCATGCAGTCATCAAATGCAAAGGATTATCAGCCAAGTAATAAATATGTTTATTTAAGATTGTGTTCATTTGTCCAGTTACTTTTCCCCCCTAAAATCGGGAAACAATGTACAAACACCAATCCCAAAAAAGAATTAGATCAGTATGTAAAATGCACATAAAAGCAGAAAGCAGTGATTTGTAAATTATTTTTTACATATATTTAATTGAAAACAGTACAAAAAATATATATTTAATGTTTTACCTTATCGGCTTTATTGATTTTTGTAAATATATACGCTAATTCCAAATGTGATGCCTGCAACACATTCCAAAAAAGCTGGTTTTCTTCTTCACATAGCAAGAGGTTGTTTTGAATAGCTGGCTGCTATATTGCTTTCCTCTTTTGCCAACCCAAAGCAATCCATCACTAAGCAGCGTGTAACATCTTTAACTACAAGTGTCTGATATGATTGCATCTGCAGAGCACTTTCAACTGTCAATTGGGACTGTGCAGAGCTTGTGCTACATCAACACTTTGTGCTTCTGACAGTTATGTGAACTGGTGATGTCACAGTATGTGATGCCAGAGCCAGAAATGACGTCTGGAAGAATTCCAGATGGCCTTGTAGAATTATGGGAAAGAAAACCTGTTAGTTGCGGCACACAGACCCACATAAATACTGGATTCTAGTCCAGCCTAACACTTGCAATGGTAGAGACACAAGAGAACGACTGATAGCAGAGGTCCATGACTACTGATAGCACAGGTCCATGAAGGGTTGGAAAATGTTGTTTTTGTCATTATAATGTAAATACGTTGCAATAAACCTAATCATATATGAATGCAGTGCTAGTTTATTGTGATTAGTCGTTGTTTTAGATTTTTTATAAACCAGACTTTTATTCGTCCAAACAAGCCTGTTAAAAATATGCCTGTAAGTCTCTTGTTAGCTCTCCTTTCCTCTTTGTATGGCTACATCACATTTTGCACTGAAAACTAAAGCTGAATCCTTCCCACCCCTCTATTTTGCAAAAAAATAAAAAACCTCCCCACAATTCTCTCCGCCACTCTCTGCAGAACCCGGCTGGCTGACTTGTCATCAACCTTCCGACGTTCTCACATGTCATTCCCCTGCTGAAGTCACTCTACTGGCTGCCGGTTGCCACCAGGGTCAGGTTCAAAGTTTTGATTCTGGCCACCACTGCAGCCAACAGAACAGCTTACTAGCTCCCCAGTGGTGGAATGAACTCCCCAGTCTTCTGCAAACCCCTCAGTCACCTTCCATCGGGGTCTGAAGACACAGCCCCTCAGTCACTTTCTGTCGGGGTCTGAAGACACAGTCCCTCAGTCATCTACCATCGGGGTCTGTAGACACAGTCCCTCAGTCATCTTCTATCGGGGTCTGAAGACACAGTCCCTCAGTCATCTTCCGTTGGGGTCTGAAGACACAGTCCCTCAGTCACCTTCCATCGGGGTCTGAAGACACAGTCCCTCAGTCATCTTCCATCGGGGTCTGAAGACACAGTCCCTCAGTCACCTTCCATCGGGGTCTGAAGACACAGTCCCTCAGTCATCTTCTATCGGGGTCTGAAGACACAGTCCCTCAGTCATCTTCTATCGGGGTCTGAAGACACAGTCCCTCAGTCATCTTCCGTTGGGGTCTGAAGACACAGTCCCTCAGTCACCTTCCGTCGGGGTCTGAAGACACAGTCCCTCAGTCACCTTCCATCGGGGTCTGAAGACACAGTCCCTCAGTCACCTTCCATCGGGGTCTGAAGACACATCTCTACAGTCCCTACCTTGACTGACATTCACACTTCACTTCTCTGCAGGGCTACCCACCAATTAAGCAGCACTGTCATGTACCGCTTGTATTTTGTATCTTGATGTTTTATGTGGCACTTGCATCTTGATGTTGTAGTTTTTTTTATCATGTCTCTTCTAATCGTGCCTCACTTATTAATTTAATTTTATGACTTGGTCTTTAGACTTCACCATAGCATTACTATGAACCGAACTTAATGTTCATGGCTTTGGATAGCTGCTACTTTATTATAGAATGATAGACTTTGTCTGATCTGTGTTTCTATTTGTTCTAATGACCTGTATGCACTTATTGTACATTTGGATAATGTACAATGCATGTAATGGAATGCAATACTTTTATATTTTATTTTTTTAGTAGGTAGATGCCAGATATGGCACAAGGATTTTTTTACATTATATTGAACACTTATTCAGCGCGATTGTATTCCATCAACTGAGGTTATACCACCATGTCTAAGAGTGCAACAGCAGTGTCACAAGTCAAGGTTTTAACCCAGATCAAAAGTGCAATTTTGTAACTACAATGAATGTAAATTTTATGATGCCCTTATTTCTAATGAATCATTTGTGGAACTTATGGTAGATGAGTCCAAGCTTTAAAGTTAATTTAAAATAATTGAACCTGATGTGAAACCAATGGCTCTACTGCAATTAATTTCCATTCTGGTAAATATTTTTAATTTTTAATGAATGGAGCTAAGATTTTTTAAACATACTGACTTTGCTTGTCCAACATGTATCAGACCTCTTTTAAGTTCCAATAGTAACAGACGTACTATAATGATAACTAGCAGTGCATGACTTGTACATGTGAAATAAATATGCAGGGTGGAATTAAACCTACCACTGGGTGGCAGTGTTCATTGGAGAAATTAACTTTAATTTAATCAAGCAGCATTGCGACATGGGCTCGATGGGCTCATCCTATCTGTTCAGCTCCTTTCTGATAATTTCTGAAAAACCACTCCAGTGATCATTTGTTTGGAAGAGTGCCAATTTACATGGGGGTTTTAGACATGGCATTTTCAACTTTATGCATTTCCAACTCTAAATGCAAGGGACTGAAAGATTAGATTTTATTCCAAGAACCTCGTCAATATTTGAAAAACAAGATCTCAGAAGAGGCAACTTCATGGGCTGCATTGATTAATTAGATTTTTATTTTGTACCTTGACAATTCCCTTGTATTTGGTGGCAGTCATATACCCCATACAGATAGTTATTATTCATAGTGGGAAATATGGTGGTATGCTTGGAAAAATTGCAGTCCAGAAAAATTTATCTGGTTTTATTTGCCTTATAGTAAAAAAGTATCAGAGTCAATTTTAGTTTAGGTGCTTCTGGGAGGTGATACAGTAATGCAAATGGCAAAGAATGCCATTGGTGCAAATAGCAATATATAGTGACTTGGCAAAAGCACAACTACTCTCTCTGAAGATTCCGACCAAAAGTAATCACTTTCCTGCATGTTAAATCTGTAATGAAAATCCCACAAGTAATCAATGGTTTGTACAATTACAGTTATTTTGGTTTAAAGGCTTACCTTTATTTACCCATGGAAATAGCCCCTGGACAAGTTAATGTCACACCCTGTGATGTGTTTGGCTCCTGCGGGGTGAACTTGAACCTGTCCTGCCGTGAACCCCTCCTCCCTCGGTAGGAGCCTAGGCAGTGGGCCAGCCATGACAAAACCACGCCAGTGTCTGTGCTGAACACTCTGTTCAAAGTCAGCGTCCCCTTGCAGGGGAAAACCACACGGATACTTCATCTGCTGTCTGCTTGTGTAATAAATATCATTTTCAAGATCATAATTCTGGATTTTAGAGGCCTCCCATCTCATACCAAAGCTATTCTAGAAGATTAGACACTTCTATTGTAAACTACCATTCCCTTGCCAAGCCAATGAATGGATTTATTTATTTATTAATGTCAAATAAACATACCCTCTCTAAGTACCTGGAGTTCACCCAGTGTGTAAAAATATGAATCACATCCCCAACTGCTTGCCGCAGAGCCATCACCATACCCCCCCCCCCCCCCCCCCACCTAATGGAAAGTAGTCAATGCTTCATTTTTTTTTTATCCTCCTGGCAGACCATCGTATCAGTGTATAGGTTTAAGGACTGGTGGAAGACACCCCTTAGCTTGTACATCACTGCCTTTGATACCAGACTGATGTCAGTATCAGGGGGTTCCAATGAGATCATTGATGTCGATATCAGGTGATTCCAATGAGATCCATGCATCTCCGTGAATCACATTTCCATTCTGCTTTTCTCCATTGACTCCAACCAGAGAGAGTGATTTCCATCCAAAGCTTCCTTCACAGAGATATGGCAGTGAACATAGTTATGAATGTGTAATTATGTGTAAACCCAACTGATTTATCTTGTTTTTTTCTTTAGGTAACAACAAATCCTTCTGTGACCTAAGGTTTTGCATAATTCCTATCAGTTAGTGAGTGTGTATACCACACACAGTAGGCGTTCTGATTAATAATTCATTGGACAGCAATGTTTAAAGAAAGCAATGCCTTTTCAAGCATTCAATAAAATGAGACGCAAACGCTGCATCACAAAATGTGGCTATGCTCACATGAACAGAGGATTTCTTCTGCAGATGCACTATAGAAAAAATTCATAAATATTTCAAACAGCCAAACAGTGGCAGCAGATCAAGTAACGCCCTGACATATTCAAGCTTCAAATCAAATCATTGCATTGCTTGCACAGTTCTGTTCTTTTCTCCACAAATTTGAACATCAAAACAGACACCACGGAAGCAAAAAGCAGAAACACTGAATTACAACAATGTTGTGACCTCCTTGTGTCTTGTTTGACTTACCGCTTCCCTTTCTATGGTAAAAATGGGAGGCTTTCTTATTTATCATAGCACTCATGCACAATGGCTATTGATGCCTTCAGCTTGGCTGGCAGTTGTTGATCATCAATCACAGTCCACTGCAGCATAGGAGCATGAATGTCACATGCAACTGGACAGGTCATGACTGACATATCATTTTTATTCATATGGCCACAAATGACAGCGCACGACAGACAGACTGCGAAAAATATTATAAAGAGCAATTAGGCAAAAGTGTTCCGTGCCAGCATCGACCTTGTTTGCTTTTCACACCACGAGAGCTGTCCATGGTGCTGAATATTCCAATATTGCGAACGTGAAATGTAAATGACAAGAGTGTAGTGAGACGAGTACAGTTCCACGAAGCATTAAAGTCGGACATATTACAGATGAAAACAGATTATGTTGCGTTGTACTAGTCTTGCAAACGTAACGTTTGACCCAGATCAATCAACAAATGCAATGGTTGTCAGACTCATTTTTGATCCGTTTTTGGACGGTGTCTTCTCCAAAATGATATTCGCAGTTTTTCGCCAGATGTTTTTGAATAGACATATCAGAAACCTAGGGAGGTGTAACGCTGTCGAAACCGTTCGATCGTCATACAGATGTTGGTGTCGAATGTTGAATTTAAATTCTAGTGCTTCTAGGCCTGCAGACCAATGTTTGATGGTATACGTACGTATGTAAGCAATGATCCACGACGAGGTGTGCATTAATCCTGGGTCGCAGTGCCTGTGAATATGCTCTATAAAGAATTTTAATAGTCATGGCCAGAAATAGAAAAAGTTAACAAAAAAATCGAATTCAAAGATCAGTGCACCTGTGGTAATGTATATGGCATATTTGTAAGAATGTCACTGTGAAAGCAAGCCATTAAAAGAGACCTAATGTCATCTTAAAGTGCCAATCAACATCTGAAGACACAGTGCAGTGTGCATTCTCCAACTGTAATGAAGATAGTATCCAAAAATGAGAGTATCCCATAATAACAAATGCAATTTTATGAAATTATCTCTTTTTGCTTAGCGCCTATAATAGCGACACTGGCACACGTGGTTGCCTACAAAACATAGCCTATGTTGGAGAATAAAAGTCCACATTCCTGCTTTTTCAGTCAAGGAAAGGCGAGGTCAATCACTCATGCTTGAGTATCTTAAATATTTCCGGGAACCGGTAAAACAGAACCGCCTGATTTGTTCAGTTGTGCTACACTTATTATGGTGAAGCAATCGCAGAAAAACATATGACCTTCAACAGCCAAAAACATTACTCTAATTGAATGGTAGGGTATGGACATAAAGCTTGCAGTTAGATAAAACCGATTAAACCGATCAATATTACTGCGCCATGGATTGTGATAGATAGGCTACTTCTGTACTATTTGATTAGTTTCCCATGATGCTAGACAATGCTTCAGTATTGTTTCTTTCGAGATGCAACGTGATCCATTTGGATTCATATGCATGTAGGCTATACAGAACAAACTGTTTCTGCGCACTGCTACTGTGTTTAGTTGTGGGACTTGGGGAGAAACTTGGGGGGGAAAGCAGGTCATATCGCCCAATGATAGGATTTGGAATATCTATCATTTATTGTATCACATTATGTTTCTTAGCGACGTTGCTTTTTTATAGAACTGCCTAAACATACAACCAAACGTGTACCGCTCCTCTGTGCTATTTTTCGCAAAATTAATGTTTTAAAATACGTTGTTATTCGCTTGGCATGGCTGTGCAGTTGACACTTACTGCATTTCTCTTGCTCCGGTACTATGTTGTTTATGAAGTTGCAATCCCCTGCATCCCCGAAACATCAGGTACCACTGGCTTTGTAAGGGAGGAGTTTATATCGCCCGCCACACCCAGTTATACTCTATTGCAAGGCGATAGTAAAGGAACGGTAGCCACGGTCAAAACATTGTTGGTAAAACATGAACCAGGATAACTCCACACCTTCAAACCCATAAGAGAACGGCATTTCGGTTCATATTGCGTTTTTTACAGTTATTTTTGGATCACTGCAGTTTCAAGGTTCTGCGGTTAATTCTCATTGCGCTGGATCTATCGTGCCAGAAGATGTGCGTGGAGGGTGATGGGTGCGAGCTGGAAAGCTGCGGCAAGTCGGACTTGGTCCATACGCTCTCTGGCACAATGAGCCCTGGTCTAAAATCAAACGCCGATCTCCATCCGTGCAAACCCGGACAGAAATTCCGTGCTTCTCTTCTGAGATGTAGATCTCCCGCAGCCGCTGCAGGGATACTCAGTTTTGGAAACGTTCTGAATTACATGGACAGATATACTGTAGCAGGTAAGACCGCGATGTGATATACGCGCGTTTGACGTTGCGCCAGGAGGAAACAGGTGATTTCACTCTCATAGCTTCTTAAGTAGGATTGGCATTGACTCACATACCGAGTGGAACATATGAGAAACATTTTATTTCATTCTACCTGGTGGACCGCATGTTTTCACAGAGAGTAAAGTTGATGGCAATGACCAGATCGACCGTACAGTATTAGACAACAATACCACGGTATACTAGCCTACCGTATGGAGCATTGTGAAAAAAGCCAAATCTTTATAAATCTTCATAATAAATATGATTCAACTGAGACAAAGAAGCGCTTTGAAAAACATAGAGAACTCTTATAACTCTTATATGCTAGATTATACGAAGCAGTATTTGAACCATGTATCTCAATAAAGGACAGACTCGCATAAAACAAAGTCTGGCCATGGATCGTGTGCTTTTATTGTAAACGAATAGCCCACACAGTTAAGTCTCAAAACTGCTTCCCATTCTTGATCAAACAAGAGTGCTGATGATTATGATGATATGACCATGATAATTACTGTGATTGTAACAAGAATCCCGTTTATTAAAAAAATAATACGATTATTTACGTAAACATAAACCAGCATTCATTTCTGCAAATGGATCACTGTTATATCACTGTAGCCTAAACGTAGGTCTAGCGCAAGACCAGTTCACTCGACGAAATCAATTCCCCACTGTTTTTTCCCCCCAACACCAACATATAGTGACCTAATGGTTGTAAAATGATCACCACTAAAAACATTCGCAGCTTTTTAAAATCTCATGATCGTAATCGGGTCCCATATTAAGCCGTCCACATGCTACTGTAGCCTACATGTACAGTAGCCTATGTGTTCGAATTCAATAACGTTGTTATATTAAAAATATATTTTAATAAACAAACGATCATGCAGGTATGCATTTGGCTTTATGTCCACCCCTAATATTTTGTCTGCCTGTCCAACTGCCCAAGCTTATCCCCTCCATCGGGACAGGTACCCCCCGTAGCAGGTGCAAAAATCGACATCTGTTGGGGTAAATCGATGGTATTCGTTTAAAAGGGATTTTTGTTACTCGTAATAATATAATTTTGATTTGTTTTGTTTTGTTCATGTAATGGTCGTATACGTGCTCCGCAACATTAGGCAGGCTAAGCGATTCGACCAAATACAAATTCACGAATGAATAATTATTTAATTGAGTTATTATACATAATAATTCATATTAATTTTTAAAAAAAGTGAATTACTGCACTGGGGCAACACAGCCTTGATATAACACTATACCTAAGAGGTGAAAAATAACTCCTTCACCTAGAGTTGTAGTTTCCATAGAAACTACCGCAGATAGCCAATTAATGTTTTACGAGACCTGTGAAAAGTTCTTTTGACTACCATATATGGTACAAGTACCACTACCTAGTATGTACTCAGCTGGCCTACAGTGTAGTAATATTAAAACTTATTTGACTCATGTGAGAAATTTGACATAATTCAGCAACAGAGGCGAGTGAGAGGGTCTGGCCCGAACAACACATTCCAACGCATGGTTTGGCTCTTACGCATTCATTACAGTTTCACGCTTACTCACCTGCCCACTCACATTCCGTACTGAAATCATTTGTTCTTCTTTATGGATGGTATAAGCAATTTTCTCAAAATATTTTTTATTAATTATTGCTGTCATACGAGCCACAGGAATATGAAAAATCAGAAATAACTAGCTCAAAGCCCACACAGTTCACTCGCAATTCCCAAATGCTTCTGGCATTTTAGCTATTTAAAAAAAATTGTTTTATCCGCTTGTATAGTATACCAATGTTGTAGAACAGTTGTACCTAAGTTGTATAGTATACCCATGGTGATCAAGTTTCAGTGAATGGCTACATTTGATGAATGTTTTAGTGAATTGCCTGATACAGCGATATGTTACCTCCTCTACTGTTTTGGATTTCTCTATAGAATATTTGAAATACTTGGCATTGTATAGATATGTTTAGAGCATTTGACAGTGGTGGATGTCAGGTTAATTGTAGGTTAAGTCTGTGGTGGAGGCATTTGCACATAAATGTCGGTATCTACACCAAGTACAAAGACGAAACTATTTGTTCCCGCTTTAACCAATGTCATCCACCCACACCATGGGTCCTCATAAAAAATACTCTTCATTGGGTGATTATCGACATTGGCCTGAGTTGGTCAAAAAGTTGATCAGTGATTCAACAATTGCAGAATTATGAGATCGTTATTGTGTGACAATAAAACGATGGTGCAGAATATTATTTGGTTAGATTATCCTGTGCTACCCATAGAATCCTCTTGATCAAATCATGCTTTACCCCATTTCTTCTATGTTAAAGATCACAAATGTGCCTGCTCACTTATTTTCTTCTTAATTTACCATAATAATTTGATAATTATCAACTTAAGAAGTATTTTTTTCACGGAAAATCTTTTAGTGCCCTGAGCATCTGTCAGATTAAAGTAGTTTTCATCACATTGATCATAATTATCTTGTTTTATGTCTTATGTTTCTTCTTATCATTGTGTAATTCATCTTTTCTCTTTATGCTATTGCATTTTGCAGCAGTTATAATTTGTAATTTTGCTTCCTGTAATGCATTGTGCTTTGTAGTCTTTAAACAAGCAACAGTGGCGTGAAAAAATATTCACACCCCATTGATTATTTCTCATTTTGTTGTGTTGCAAAGTCAAAGTAAAATGGGATTTAAATTCAATTAAACTAAATATTTAGATATCTTCAGGTTTATATTTAAGAAAAAAAACGGAAATATCACATTTACATAAGTATTCACACCCTTTGTTTTAATATATTTTTAAGTATAATATTTCATATTTGGTTGCATATCCTTTGCATGCTGTTACTTCCTGAAGTCTGTGACCCATCCACATCAAAAAACTCTCAATATCTTATTTTCAGGTACTGTTACAAGCGTTACTATAACCTCTCTGCAGTAGGACAAAAATCCCATGTAAATGTGTTTTAATTTGACTTTGCAACACAACAAAATGAGAAATAATCAATGGGGTTTGAATACTTTCTCAAGCCACTGTATATCAATTAAATTAATTTGATTGACTAGAAGGTCTATTGTATATGTTAGTTTCTATTGTAGACATTTTTTCATGGTATTGCAAGCGTTTACATCATTCTGCATCAGTTCCAGATACAATTTTAGGCATTCTCAATCTAAATAATCTAAAAGCAACAACACCTCTTGCAGTGAGAATGTATTTCACAATGCAATGTTGGTTGGCTATGGGTTAAACAGTCATTACAACGTACCCCCACATTCCCTCACCTTCTTCACGCACGCACACACGCTGTTGCACCATTTGCAATGGAAATAGCACGATGTTGTCTTGTGTGATAACTCCTGACCAGGCACATGCACTGATGTTTAATTCACAGGATGAAGAAAGAAATAAAGAACGGCAAATTCAATAAAGTAGACTTCGCCCACTGTGCTGAAATGCGTGGTGAAGCTGTGCATTTAAGAGACGAGGTAGATAGTGTGAAGGAACAGATACCCTGTTTTTAAGAGGGGACCAGGAGGGCTGCAGCAAATGTGAAAGTGGGTCTCTCACGCACCTTCTTTCTGGATAGGTGATGGATGTGATATGTATGGGGAGGACAACAGTTGGGGGGGGTGGGGGGTGGGGGCGGGTCAGGGTCCACTGCAGAGGGCAGTCCCGCAATTTTTGCCCTCGTCAGCAGTTCACTGAAAGCCGGAAGGAGGCTTTTTCCTGTCTGACTGCGTTTCTGTACCTTTTCAGCTATGGAGGAGGGGCCCACACTGAGATGGGGCTCACTGCCATGACCGGAAAGATAATTAGGCTCCCTTACATATCTGCTGCGAGAGGGGTCATCCCTACCGCCTTCCATTCCCACCCAAACCCTACCACCGCCCCTGTGTCGGTAATGAGCGGTTGTTACACGTGTTCTCAGCTGTTCCGAGCAGCATGGTGCTCGTGAGCGAGGAGGGGGATCTCTCCCGGAGTGTGCAGCTTGCTCAGCCATTAGCCGTCTCTGAACTCGTGTCGGGGGGGGGCATAGTGACTCAGTCAGGGTTGTCAAGGGAGCTGCGAGAGAGCAGCAGCCAATCCGCCGCTGCTCTGCCAGGCCACCTAATAACTGACCACAGGGTGGATCTATACGCGCTGTGTGCATTTAGATAAAAGGAAGCCACAAACATCACCACCGCTCTTGTCTCATGGTCGAATGCATTGACTGAGGAAAAAAAACACAGACTCTAGAAATATTGTCGTCACTGTGAGGAAGCAGGCATATACATTTGAAAGAGTTTGTCTGCAGTCCGCGAGTCCAAAGGTCTACAGCAATCTGCTGGAACTTCCTACCGATCCAGTCTAATCAGGCTCTGGTGTCAGAATCAGTGGGATGAGCCAAATTATCTTTTCTGTACAATTCCTTGGAACCATGAAAAAAACAGCATGTGGTAGGAACAAAACTATTAAAGATGGATTGGGGTAAGCCTATAACAAAAGATTTGAAAATTGGAGAAGATTTCCATGAACTCTGCAAATGCCCAATTTATTCCTTTGATTCCCAGAAGCATTCAGAACTGTACGTGTGAATTATATCTCTCTATTTTTTGGTGTCATCTTGTAACATCCCCTAGGGTTTTTTTCAGCATTCACAGGCTGCTCTCAGAGTTGGCCTCACACAAGGCAGATGTTTGACATCAACCGGAACATTTCACCGATTACATTGTGCGGCGTGGCTAACCGATAACATGAACATTACGAGGGGTAAATAGAGGCTGTCCGACACCCATCTGTGCCACTCTATCCCTGCCACAATGTGGAAAACACAGCACTCATATTTTCACTTGCTGTATCTAGGCTGCAGGTCTCACTCCATACTTCAAGCTGCATATTTTAGCACATCTTTCAAGAACCGGGGAGATCACTGCTTGACAGTCTGCCCAGGGGATAAGAAGTAGGAGAAACAGAATACAGGAAATTTGTGTAATCTGTGACTCTTTCGATAGTTTCCAGTCTTGTTTTATGTGTATGTGACCTGTTCCCCAATACAGATTTAATTATGTCACATGCATTGAGGGATTCCTTTATTCACAATGTATTTCCTAATAGGTACACCTCTACAAAAATTATTGTAGCATATTTTTCTCCCTGATCATTTGCTTGTTCCTGTTGGCACATGGAGACATGTGCTTTATCGAATCAATATACTTTGACGCTACTGTGTTTGTGATTTTAAGGCCTGAGAAAAGTATTGTGCACTGGTCTGCAGAATTCCTGGTCTCATGGTTGTCAACAGTCCCACATTCGCTCAGACATCCCATTTCTCAGCAAACAAATTGGGTTTGTCTATTTTCCCCTGCCATTGAATAATGACCCTGGCAAACACAAGCAAATGCTCATTCTTGAGAATAACCTGCCATATTCCGGTTACTATGTGGTTAATGTGCTCTGCAAATGCAATTCATTTTATAAATAACCACATCCCTCAACCCTCCTTGCTTACAGAGGCATCTCATTTGAGCAAGGGAACAGTGGCAACCCTACCTTTATAAGCTAAATTAAACCATGTTTAGAGGCTGATACATATCAACCAAAGTGCTCTGGATTACTGAAATACACAAGCTAATTCAGCCTGGAACTGACAGTGCAAAGGCAATAAAACAGTAGGTTAGTAATGTGACCTGTCCCCCAAATAAGGCAGATCTAGGGTTGCCATGTGCGGAGGTCAGCGCTGCTTTGTGAAAAAGGCAAACTCCATCACTCTGTTTACAGGCTATTTAATTTTGGCTGGCGAGGAAATTTCCCTCCGGGTTTTCAAGTTAAATTACACGAGTTAGGTCATAACAGTCGCTCGGGTCCAAAACGTAACAGATAAATACGGGCACTGACCTTCTCTGCCAACACAGATGTCCAATTCCCTGAGAAGTCTTTGTTATTGCTTAAGGTCTAGGGGTTGCGTCTTTAGACTTTTTTTCTGCCTCTGCAATAAAAACAACAATCAAAACATATATAGATATAAAGACTTATAGAGTTTTTCCCTTGTGACAGAAGCTATTGCCATTCCGAGTCACACCACTAATAAAAAAACCAGCAACAAAGGCCATCAATGAATATCAGATAGGCTACAGAAAGTAAAATGGTAGGTAGGTAAGAAAAGAAAATAAATGCAGGCAAATGATTACTATTGTACATCCCTCTGCTGTCTTCGCTGAGATTCCGGGAGGTTCTTCTGTTATATATCCATCACAACTTTAAACCTATGTGACTTATATGAAAATGTGTTTAACAATGTTGCTATAGTGTTTGCAATGTAGGCTACACATACGTTACTTGGAATTATTAAGTTTATGGCATTGTGGAGATATGCATGGTGCGGAGTACTGTTGCAACTTGAAATCGTTTTGGTCAAAGATGGTTTGAGTGATTGATTTTTCTCAGCAGCAACATTCGACAAGCCCCTTTGCGTGCAGGGCTGTCCGTTGTCAGTCGAACAGAAAGGATGAATGCAGTTGGTTGGGTGTTGTATGCCTTTGAATGGCTCCTACGTCTGCCTTCGCTGGTGAGGTAAGACAGGAAGAGGGCGGGAGCACATGTGTGTTGGTCACCCTCACTGATCTCTTCTCCTGTGTATCAGGACAATAGAGCTGAGTCATAAGCCTAGTATACGTTCGGCAATTGATGCGCCTCTGTAATCTCCCTGCTCATCAAGTCAAGAGCCTAGACACACCTGCTCATTTGTGTGTGTGTGTGTGTGTGTGTGTGTGTGTGTGAGAGAGAGAGAGAGAGAGAGAGAGAGAGAGAGAGAGAGAGATGAGTCATCGCAAACATGAATATTGCCCGGCCATTACATTAGCAGCTCTTGATTGGTGCTAAAAAAGTAGAGTACAAATGAGGATCATGTTGTTCTTCACATAGGACAGCAGAGAGCCATCGGGTATCGGTCTGTACAAAAGCAGTCCTCACTCTTCCATTGGCCTTGAGTCACTCCACTCTTTATCTCTTCTTTTTTATAATAGAACCATTTTAGAAAACAAGCTGGATCACAAAATATAATCCAAAATTAATTCATTTAATACAAAAAACCTTGATGTCAGTCAGGTTTCCCTTTAAAAAGGCAAGGACACCATCACTGTACAAAATGGATCAAATGGTATTTTATGGTATACCAGAGCTGGGGCTGTGCACAATAGGTACTCCCCACATATAGACAAGCAATGGCCATTTGCGGAAAACCTAGAGACAGGACCTTCACTTCGAGACAAAGCAAGTGTACTATGTTTTTCTCACACACTCATTAAGTGAGGGGGGGGGGGGATATAGGGAACGAAGGGTTTTTCTATCTTTGCAGACGTCTGAACTCTGAACAGCTGACCTGGTAAGGGTGGCTAAAGTAGTGTGTGTCAGGGAATGTAGATAACTCTAGAAAACCTACGCTCTAGTTTACAAGAGGCAGACAGGGAGATGTGTGTGTGTGTGTGTGTTCAGTGTAATTAGTCACAGTGCAGCACCTACAGGATGTGGAGGTGGTGCTGGAAGTCATTGCGTTGGCGGATAGGTAACAGGTGCTGTAGCCCCCCCCACCCCCACCCCCCCACCACCACCGTTTATATAAGTCATAGCTGAATTTTTAAATTTGTCATCACTGCAGGTGCAAAAAAGCATGCCCCCCCCCTCCTTCTCTCTTGGCATCCAAAAGGAGATCATCTTACACACCCCATCCTTATTTCCCTCTCCGCCTCCCTCCGGTCCTCCCTCCGGTTCTCCCTCCTTCCTGAATTGAAATGTGTTGGAGCACGGTCCACTGTGCATCTGCAGCTCATATTGATTATTCCCCTTTCCTTGGGCTGACAGAGAGAAGGGCGAGTGTCTAAATTAAATCTCAGGAGTGGAAATCAGAGAGAGCTGTGTTAGGTGCCGAAAGCGAGGGATGGGTGGCTATAATTCACAATCCATTTTAAATAGGACACATTGTTCCCAAATAATTAACAAAGCCCACCGCACGCACACACACCACCCACCCACCCCCCACTATGACACACACACACACACACACACATGCACATAACCCCTCCCACACACACAAACACACACAGTGCAATTAAGCCCAATTAAGCTAATGAGATAGTATGTGCATCTTTGATAATTACGTGAGTAAGACAGTTCTGCTGACCCTTTAAAGTGCATGCCCGCTCTGTGCACAGAATGGGAGGACAGGTGCCAGGATGGGCAGCGCATTTATACCGTTCATCATAATTAAAGCCCTTCTTTACCATACATATGTATGTGTGAGAGCGGTTTAAGCAGCGACGCTAATTTATTGCGCTTCAGAGTGGCTGCTGGTGCGGCTGTAAATTGGGAGGAGACAGGGCGTTGGCAGTTTGCTGAGGCGAAACCCGTGAATCTGAACCAACGTCACACCTGGCTGCACTTCCTCTTTGATATAGCGCTCCCATTCCTGTAGAACATGCGTGGAACTTTGAGACAGGCCCTGGGACGGCACCATGGGGGACCCCTCCGTCCTGGATCATTCTCGTTTCTGACGAAACCGCTAAACCAAGGTCATGAAAGACTGCGGTCATTATAGATCCCATGGCACGTATCACAAAGAGTAGAGGGGGTTCCCCGGTCTCACGGCTAAATTCATATCTTTCAATATGGACACCTAATATAATCTAGTCCGAGTACTGGCTGGATAATTTCCTCCCTCTCCACCTCAGCTAATGTATTGTGGGAATTGCTGCGCAAAATGGCTGCCCCATTCACGATAATGTGTTTTGAGATTATTAAAGGCACAACATAAATCCAATACATTATTATTATTACTTTGGAATTCACAAAAGTGACAACAATCTTTTAGGAGTTCTGGGGCAATCATATGCACAAATGTACATAACAGAGCACTTCTTGATCATCACACTGTCAGATAGATTGAGGCTTGGATTCAATCAACATTTCATTGGGACATTTGAACTAGCAGACCTTAAAATTTAATTTACAGCTAAATGCAATTGTAACTTTTTCTTCAGTTTAATTTTGGCCAGAGCTGAACTTGGCAAATTGTATTTGTGAAGAAAACAGACTGGCGTGTATTTAATTGCAAGTCAAAGCTGAGGACAAATGTTGATTGAATTGAGGCCTGAGACTCTTGATGACGTGCTCGGAATGAATGAAACTCTATCTGCAATCAGGTTCAATCCCAGTTGCTCTTGAGTAAGAATCCTGACACACATATGATGACACGCGGATAATGCTTGATTCATTATTTATGGTCTGTATGCACCGCCTGTACAGTGATGTAGAGATCTTTTTGAAATATTTATCAGCCCTGTGGTGCAGTCCAGCCTTTGGGTGAAAGTAGCAAGAGCCGGAGGCATCACATGTGTTATTAAAAAAACAGTGCTCTTTCATGTACTTTCATGGGTTGACAAGAGTTGTAAACACAAATGTGACAAACAAAGAAACGGTGATTTTGTTTGTGAATGTGCTATGAAATTACATTTGTTAACCATACAGGCACCTTTTTTAACCATACAGGCACCTTTTTTAACCATACAGGCACCTTTTTTAACCATGCAGGCACCTTTGACAAGTCTTTTTGAAAACCTGTTCTATGCTACTGAACTCAGTCAAACTCCCCACCTTTTGCCAAAGTCAAAGTCATGAACTCTTTCTTTTCCACTCGAATATGTGGCAGAGACTCTGATTCGGGATCAGATGGTGTTGCTGTGACTGAGAGCACGCTGTTGTATATGTTTGGTCGGTCATGTAGGTTGGGTTGCACGCTTTCTATGGACTTTATTCTCTCTTTATTTTAAAATGTAGAAAAATCGATGCCAAAGTCAAAGTTTCCTCCTCAACCTAGACCCCTTGTGTTGGTTTTAGTGCTTTGGAATGGAAATATGAGCTGAAGCTCTTACTGTTGAGTCTTACTGTCCGTCACTCTCCACACAGTCTTATGACCTGCATGCCTCCAACGCACTCAAACCAAAGGAAAGCTTTTAGTTTTTCTCAGAAGGTCTTTGTTAACATAAAGAGGGATGTCCACCAAAGGCAACATATGATCCTACAGCGACAAAAAAATATTTTAGTTGTTATTGTTTTTTCTGCTATAAACTGACCACAATGCACACTTTACAGCAAGCTTTACAATGAGCGAATCTCAGTCCCACCCTGTGGGTAGTCCTGCGGAGGGCTGTGGGTACACAAAGCCCCATCTGGAGCCGGGGGGCTTGGTTCCCCCCAGCAGACTCTCCAGTAGATCATTAGTTCAGCGCGGCAGAAGAGGGGCACGGTGGGAACACTGACTCCCCAGGGTAATGCACCTTTCCTGGTACACGCCACAATCACGCCCCACGCCTCTATTCTTTTCATGGTTGCCTCTCTCCTCGCCCAGCCTGTCATGTGATACTTTTCCATTGTGCACAACTGCTGGTTACTGGTGTTTATGGGAGCGGTGTGGGTTGGCGGCCAGGGTTCTGCTGCAAAATGGCTGCCGTGCATCACCCCAGTGGGTGAAGCACAACGGTGCTGACTGAGGTGAGTTCCCCCTTTCACTGAAAAGCGTTTTCAGATCCTGAAATGAAAGGCGCTATACATTTTATTCATTATGATGATTAGTTACCAGTGAATGGAGCTGTGCTGTGTTTTCTTACCCACCCTCAAAAGGTTCGTGCAGAAAACAAAAACCAGAGAGTAGAGATTTACACAGGAGGTCTAGAGAAACTGTGCTAACATAATAGCTCACAGGTACCTACTCCAAAAAGATAAAGCTTGATTTGGGACAAGAAGCAGCAAAAGCCAAGAGTAGAAGCCCGCTCCTCATTAATGGGCGATATCTTTAGAAGTGCGACAACAGCTGAAGAAAGATTACAGCATTCACACATCGCATCACACCATCTGGCGAAGCTTGTTGTTAAGCGGCTTTACAAAGCAACTGGCCTTGTTATTAACGTGATGTGTAAGAGCACTCTGTCTCATCCAGCTCGTGGCTTAAGTACTGGAGTCAGTGCCCGTGTCCAACACATTTCTCCTCCCACAGCTATGGGCACCTACCGTATTAAAACATGTCACCTTTCAGAGCAGGAGATAGGCAAGGGTCCTTTTTCTCTGACAATTTCAACAGTGCGTGTTATTTTATCACTTTAACTTGCTCTTTGTGTACTTTATTCACACCAATAAAGGCATGTGCATCTGTTGAAATGTCTACACTTAATGGCACAAAGGTAGTCTTCTTTACCTCAATTTAGAATGCCCAGTTGTAATCGTAGGTCAGTCTCATCACTGCAAAGTCCTCTACCAATCAGAAAAGCGCAGTCAAGCAGGCTGGCCCTCTCCTCCACAGCATACAATGCCAGCTAACTCTTTTTTTCCTCCATTGGTTGAACTGTGCTGGAGACGCTTCAAGCTCAGACTGCAGGCACTGGATAGACCAGAGGAGTTACTCTTCTGCAATGAAATGGGCAATATACTGTAAATCAGACTGTAGGGCATGGCACTACACTGACATCCTGTCCTATAGCAGGACACACCCCTCGACAGCCCCTAAAAGGAAGCTTTACAGATTCAGAGGATCCTCGGTTTATGTGGGTCAGAAACGCGGTCGAAATGACAGCCGGCATCTTTCTGCATCATGTCCTGAATTCTATTCGCTTGCTGAAAGAACACAGTTCTGAAAGATTACAGCATTTGTTAGGTTTGCACTCATGAAGATAGTCACAGTTTCACTCGATGTTCTCCAGAGTAAATGCGCTAACCTGGGCTGTTCCTGCTCTTAATCCGCCACCTTGATTCGCTGATATACACAGCGAAATACACATATAAATGTGTTCTCCATGCACCTCAGTAAATGGTATGCTAATGGCTCCATCTCAATGACACAATGGCTCTGTGACATAGCCTGCCAAAGCAGACTGTACATCTCACAACCAACATGTTCCCTTGGCACAGGATAGCCATGACCCCCCCCCTCCAATGCTTAAATACACTGCTGCGGAAAACACATCCACCCCACAGCCTCTCACTCATGCCAGGGCTTGGTGACAAGCGTCTCTTCTCAGGGCTAGCTCTGGATGAGTGGGCACTCTGATCCCCTCTCGGAGGTGTAATTACCCCGGTAAGCCTCCTGCTACAAGGTGAGTCCCTCAGGGTCTCGTTCATTTCGGGATTATGGGCCGGTTTGATTGACAATCCTCCGGATTGCAGCGGCCATTGTTTATAATAAGGCTGAAGCCTGGTATAAACCTCCCTCTCTTTAGCGCGCAAACCCCCAGCATGCAGTTCTGTACATTGCTGCACACGTGTAAGACTCATTGAAGAGAATAAGGCGATGAATACGCCCAGCGCCACTCTCCTTAACTGTTCTCATGCTGCAAATTCTCTGTAACTGCAAAGCTGTTTCCGAGCTGTTTCTGTGTCAGGCTCCAAATACAGTTCAAAGCCCAACATGACAAAAATCTGCAATGACGCTGTTAATGTTCAAGGTGGGGAAATGACATTTAAGGCATTATCCAAAGATTTGGACATCTTGCATTTCAATTTTGACACCATTGGATATATATTGAATATATATATATATATATATATATATATATATAACTATATATATATATATATATAGTTCAGGTTAAGCACCTTGATCAAAGGTAAAATAAGAGTGCTCTACTCAGGGATTGAACATGAACACCAGACCTACCGACCGTAACGGGACGGGGCTGTGCATGAACACCAGACCTACCGACCGTAACGGGACGGGGCTGTGCATGAACACCAGACCTACCTACCGTAACGGGACTGGGCTGTGCATGAACACCAGACCTACCGTAACGGGATGGGGCTGTGCATGAACACCAGAGCTACCTACCGTAACGGGATTGGGCTGTGCATGAACACCAGACCTACCGACCGTAACGGGACGGGGCTGTGCATGAACACCAGACCTACCAAACGTAACGGGACGGGGCTGTGCATGAACACCAGAGCTACCTACCGTAACGGGATTGGGCTGTGCATGAACACCAGACCTACCGACCGTAACGGGACGGGGCTGTGCATGAACACCAGACCTACCAAACGTAACGGGATGGGGCTGTGCATGAACACCAGAGCTACCTACCGTAACGGGATAGGGCTGTGCATGAACACCAGACCTACCGACCGTAACGGGACGGGGCTGTGCATGAACACCAGACCTACCAAACGTAACGGGATGGGGCTGTGCATGAACACCAGAGCTACCTACCGTAACGGGATTGGGCTGTGCATGAACACCAGACCTACCGACCGTAACGGGACGGGGCTGTGCATGAACACCAGACCTACCGACCGTAACGGGATGGGGCTGTGCATGAACACCAGAGCTACCTACCGTAACGGGACGGGGCTGTGCATAAATACCAGGCCTACCGACCGTAACGGGACGGGGTTGTGCATCAACACCAGTGAACCAGAACATGTCTTAAGTTACGACCACTCATAAAATGCTAATCTGGGAAAATCACAAAATGAAGTGCACAACTTGGGGTTGGACACCAAAATGTGCCAATGTCTTTTAACGATCGATTTGTCTAATTAACAAGTTAATTAGCAGAAACGTAGCATTGCAGTCTGCATTTATAAGCAAGAAGGGAGAAAAACTATTTTCTATTATTAGCCGGTGGTGATGTTACATATTTGCATATTAACCTATTTTTGGGCTTTTTGTTTATTTTTAAATTAACTGTGAAATGAATTGTCACAACCTCATCTCAGTGAAAAAACATGGCTGGTATTTGTGGACGAACACAAAGTTACGGCAGTCATTTTTTTTGTCTGTGGAAGTCAAATGGCCATTACCTCCTTGGTTTATGAGACCATGTCACCTTAAAAAGGATATAAACTTCTGGAATTCAATTTACATTTCGGTTTCATTAAAGGTGCATTTAAACATGTAATATTTGCATTGGAAGGGTAGCAATACTTACGTTTCTCTGTGCGATTGTGTGGCCACTGAGATGCAAAAAGTGTCACTTACCTGTGTAGGGTGGGCCGTCCCATTCAAGCACTGTGTGCGTTGTAAAGATCCACTTGATCCCTCTCAGTTATCACTTCAAGAAACATATCACAAGTGGACTGCGCTAATATTCTCCGATTTTAAGGACAGTGATAGCAAGTTAGGATTTATTCAATCGCAAATTGGGAGAGCTACCTTAAAATAAGCATTGCAATTGGCTTGAAGACGTGAGTCACTGTCACTGATAGCACTTGATGACTCTACCTCCATCTAGACTGGAGGTGAGGATGCCTTCTGTCAATGTTAAGATTCGGGTCTCATGATATTATTCAAAACTCACAACACATTATTCACAAAGTCACAAAATTGTTGTGCTCTGCTAAAAACAACTAATTTTCAATCGTGATGGTTTATACTGAATGGAATAAATGCATATGCTTAAAATTTTTAAACAAAGAATACTAGGAACAGAAAAGAATGCGTTGCGCTTCCGGCCTGGTAGGGCTATGGTAAGGATAGCGTGTGCCAGAGTGAAATGTTTGAGACTGACAGCGCTGCAATCAACTACTGCTCGGCATCATTTGTTCTGGTAGTACAGAGAGCTCAGTGCGGCATGCAGGGTAAAGCTGTGCTCGCCATGGTCTTTTAATGGAGTTTATCTCAGCCCAGAGAGCATTTTACTGTAAATAGGTTGTGAATTCGTGTGGAAAATGTAAAAAAAAAAATATATATATAAACTGGCTTGGCTTCAAGAGAGAAATTGAAAAGTTATCCTAGGTAAAATATGGTGATCATTATTTCGGAAGAAGAAACTAGGCATTACACTGTCAGCTTTATTGCGCTGCAGTAAAACACAGGCAGTATCCTTTAAAATATTAATGTTTCACTTGAAGCATTTGTTTTTCAGCTTTTAAGATCAATCAAAGTCTCAAGCGCCCAGACCTCAGCAGGAAGCAGGAAGCAGAAAGCCCTTAACAGCATTTCAAAATGCAGTGTCAATCAAATGTGAAATTAGTGAAAGAACCCCAGAAATGGTCACAAAAAACAAAAACAGTAAGTTCTTAACAAACCTTTTGAAAAAAGCAGGTATTCTTGCTGAACCGTATACAGTATGAGTGGTTGATTAAAAAAAAGCTGTGTGCTTTGTACTGTTACAGAAAGTGTAAACAGCGCTGTCTCCCAGACTCTCAGAGCCAAACTCATGTGACCAGTGAATGACTGGCCCCCTTCGATGGGTCTTTTGCTCAATGAATAATTTGTGCACTCAGAAATAAAGGCACAGTGGAGGCACATTTTTCTTCTTTAAGGAACACATTTCCCAGTTGTACTACCCTGAAAGTACAATTGTGTTCTATTCGGGTACTAATAATAAGCACCTTTTCAATCAAAAAAGCAAGTACAAATGCAAGGGCGTAGCCGTGGTTTGGCAAGTGGGGGAGACACTTAAGTGCTTGGGGGGTCCGGGGGCATGCCGCCCCGGAAAATAATTTTTGAAAAACATTATTTTTGCAATTGCAAACAAAAGCACTCCAAACAAGCTAACAATACTGCAAAACAAACCAATCTTAAAAAGAAAAATGTAATGTTATGTACGTGCTCTTGCTAAATTTCCCTTCCTCTCTTTCTTTTATGTAGCTGGATCCATGTATTATATGTTATATATTATTCTGTTTCTAACTATGAAAAAAAACATCATATAGCTATTTTACATGTATATTATGGTTCACATGTAGCCTACTCATTCGAGTGCCTATTTTTACTGTCACCATTACTGCTACTTGCTGTGGCTCAGAGGGCCCAGTTGAGCTGCTGCAGCCTGCCTCGCTCCTCTCTCCCCCATCATCATGAGTGCAATGTTAATAACATGAGGTCAAATATAAGCCTTATTCACTTTATTTCATCAGGCAGGAAATAGCTCCTCATTATCATATCACAATGATCTAAATAATGAAAACGTCTACTTAAACCGTGTCAAATGCAAGTTTGAGTGGACTGGCTAAAGCTAAAATTAGCTAGCCTATGTACTAGCTAGCCCAACCTTGGTCCCTGTGTATGCTTGTTTTCATTCCACAGTTGCAATTCCAGAATTTGGGCTACCAGTGTAGTATAATGGGTAGGGAACTGGCCTTGTAACCGAAAAGTTGCAAGTCTATTTGTGAATTTTCAGTTTGTTTTTGTTCAGAACATGTTTTAAACAACAGTAGCCTAATGTCAAATCTCATGAATATAATTTGGATGTAACCAAATGCATTAATTCAATAAAACGCATGGTTTGGATAGAGTTTTCATTTCATTCTATTTTTCGGTAGAACATATAGCCTACAGACATGTCTGAGTAGTTTATAGTGTGCGTTTCTCGTTTTCGAAAAGGAGATTTATCGCGGTTTTTGAAGGCAAAACTACTTGACCCAATTGGAACGCGTTTAAACCCACTGAGACGCTGCAGTCAAAATGTAAAGCTATCAGTGAGGTTGGGCTATGCACGATTATAAATTATGGGAAACAATCGTTCAATAAGGTCTGGGTTGAAAAGTGAACCAATCATTTAACCCAGTTTACCTCGGAGTAGGCTACGCAGCTCACCACTGTCACCAAAACACTCAGATGACGGATCCCACCGGAGTTCTAGCCAGACCGCCTTTTCTCTGGGCAGAACACTCTCCTCTACAATCTATCGCTATGGACATAGGACAATGTAGCATTCCAAGCATTGTGATTGGTTAATCTGCCCTCGACCCTCAGATACTAGTTGACTGCGCTCTCGCAGCATGCCTTTCAAAGTAAAAGTAGCCGACATGGTGAACGTTTTTTTTTCTCTGTACAATTTCAATTTCGGACAAGTTCAACAGGACTAACGTTAAGTGTAACAAAGTGTACCGTCACAAAATTGGCCTTGGATTGTGGTATAATGTGCGGGGGACAGAATGGCCAGGTACTGGAAGTGCGAGGGACATGTCCCCCGCATACCCCGCGTCCGCTACGCCCCTGTACAAATGTATTGTGCATTGCTGGCTACTAAAAGATACCGCCCCAATGGAAAGTTTTTAAGGTACTTTTCGTATCTTTTTTCCTGAGAGTGTAGCTCTTGTTGCACCATACACAGCAGACCTACCCACCACTGCATTTGTCTTAACTCCCATATCATGCCAGTCGCTAAAAAATTGCAAAACAATTCACAAGCGGAGCTCTGCTGATAAAATTTCAAACCATTTCCTCTGATTTTCTCCCCTCTCTGCAGGCGTTCTGCTCGACATCCAGAAGCATTTCACGGTGACGGACAGCGAAGCGGGACTGCTGCAAACAGGTGCTGTGGGGTCTGTCTTTGTTTCATTGCGTTGTATCCACGTCCCGCCACGGGCCTTCTGTCAGCTCAGCCCTGCAGATTGGAGAGGATAACAGACAGGAGAGACAGCGTGAGGAGGGACAGCGTGTGCCTCTTTAAACCTTCAATGAATCAGGCCTTCGCACTTGTCCCTTCCCTCAGCCAGCGTGATTGACAGCATTAAGCATGCTCGGGTAGCTCCGTTCACAGTATATTGGAAGAGGGTGACGACAATGCATGCATCCTGTGTATAGCTGAAGCAAAAATCAGCATAATAGTCCGTTGGAATGAAAGGTCGGTAACCAAGCGTCTGAAAGATATGTGGCGTTTCTATGTGAGATTTTTGTCTTTTAAAATACACTATTTCAGGCAAAAAAAAAAGGATTTCTTGATCAACGAAAGGAATCAGATATCCCACAAAATGGATTAAAATTTTTGTTCTATCCCTTTCTTCATCTTCTATAAAAAATAGGGGTTATTCAAAGTTTGTATTAGACTAAGAGGCTATGTCTTTATGTCTTTATTCAGCAGTAATATTAGCCGAAGAGTTTGACCTAGATTGCGTCCCACCAGTGAACCCATGTTTCTCATTGAGGATCTAGCCTCAGCCCTTAGTTTATGTGGCAGACAGTAAGAAGCCATATCATTTCATATTAATTAATACGGAAAAAAACACTACCTGATAAAATAAATATATATAATAATTAATTTTATCCGGTAATGTTTTTTTCCGTATTAATTAATTTTACAATACCTGAGAGCAATACCTGACAACACTAGTTGATTTCTTATTATCGCTTGCACCACACAGCTTTATTAAGCATATTCAGGACTATCAGACATATTAAAACAGTCAGTGACAATTCAGTGATAATGATTGTTTTTCTGAAAATTTCTAACAAAGTGTGTGTTGAAAAATTTAATGAAGTATGTAAAACATGAACTCATTGTGAAACAAAGCTTTATGACCCCTTCAATATTCATGATTTCTGGTTTGTTGGTTGCAGAATATTTCTAATATTTATATCACAATATTGCAATAGCAATTATCCATAGCAATTTGCCACCAGATTGGATGCTAGATGACTGAAACAGTTGAGGCAGAGCAGTGGCAGTTCTTCAGTGGTACTCAATAATGTGACAGTATAGGGTAACACCAGTCTTACATGGTTTTCATCACTCTTAGTTTCTTAGTGCACAGAAGGATATACGTATGTTACAGGCAAGAACCACATCCAACTTTACATTTTCAGCCCCCCCCCCGTATAATTTTAAGAATCAGGATAGTTACAGAGGCACGTAACTAATATCTGAAGCCGCTAAGGGAAATAAATTTAAACTTGAAAAAATAAATATTAAATGAAACTTAAAAATATATAATAATAATAATAATAATAATAATAATAATAATGTGTTAATTTAGTAGCTTACTCAAGACCTCACAGGGCTTTCTGGGGGCAGGGGGGCTAACCTTACACACTTTCATTATCTCTCTGGAGAGCAGTCTTTCTCCCCATCTCCCTCCTCCTGCCTCCTCCAGCACATGGACTGAAACTGCTGACACCAGCCAGGCAGAGGCTCCTGTGCAGAGAGTCAGGCATCCAGCCACTGAATCTTCCTACATGCACCATGTTCCTGCACGGCTCTGCTATTCCAGAAACGGTTTCATTTTCATCTGGGCTTGAGTTCAGCTCTTGCCGACATTGTACTCGACCGTTGGCCGATTATCAGCATGGAGAGAGTTTGCAGGCTCCTGCGAGTGTTTGTTTTCTCTGCAGAGCGGAGCTGACCTCGCTGCGACTCAATGCGCAATCTTCCCTGTCAATTGTTGCTAAGGGAGACAAAGGTTAACTGCCGCATTTTTTCATCTCTCTGAGTGCTTTTCTGCTCACAAGACACTTTCTGGGTCTGCTTACTACGTATTACCCTTGAGTGTGGACATAGGGTCAGGTCTATGCGGAGCTGGGGTGGGCAGCCGGATGGGGCTGACCCCCCCCCCCCCCCCACTCCAGGACACAGTGGGTGAAGAGGGTTCAGGCAGGTGAGAAGTACACTGTGTGATTCAGTAGACATGACTGATGGTTTAAAGGAACCAGAAAACCGGTCTGTGATTCACAGCCTTTCTTCCTCTTTCTTCAGAGCGTTAAAAGCTCTTTTATAAATGGCATTCTAATTTGAGCCTGTCGCCTCCTGACATATCACAAAAGCGCAAAAACAGGTGAAAGACATCGGTTGCTGGAGACGTGCGAATAAGGTTCTGTGTTGAACTGCAGCTCTCTCGCATGTGAATGTGCCACTCGATTCTTATGAGACTGAATGTAAAAAAAAATAAGGTCACCAAAATCCAAAAATAAAATCCAACTGCACAAGCCAAATCACACCCATTACATGCTCTTATTAATTTATGTGGATCCGCACAGACAATACTCACATTAGTTCAGCGATGGCCAATTACAAATGCCTATGTGCCTTTCTTTCAGTAGAGTTTAAAGGGCATATACTCAAGAATAATTTGTCCCTTACTCTTAAGATAGTGGGATAAAGTGTGTCGTTCTTCGGCTGGCACGAAAAGAGACGTACAAAAGAAATGTATCTTCCAAGGTTGTCTTAATGAGGATTGGACAGTGTACTGACTTTTTATGCATTAGAAAAAGAAAAAAAAGCACTTGAAATGGGCCCAACTCGTAAATATGTGACAGCAACCAATTCAGAAAGCCTCTGGCTATCTGGATCCGCATAGTAGAGACTATTTTTCCATCTAATGGCTAAACAATCACATTGTCATTACCAAAGGAGAGCTTCTCGGTGAGTGGGTGGGGTCTATGCATACATTTTTACGTGCCATTAAATCCAGCTGAAAGAAATACACGCTGGGAGGTTTTCCAGATGATTTGGTATTTTGCCACTACAATTGCAACACCATTTGCACAACGTCGCAGACAAGGCAAATTATGTCCACGTCGCTATGCATTCCTAAAATAAAGGCCTGCACTCCAAAGCAAACAACAGTCAGGTTGGAGGTCATGTCACTGTTCTGAAATATAATGACCCACAGTGCACTGCTGCTGTAGGTTTGGCTTACTCAGTCCGCCTCCCTTTCTGGCGACTTTATTAGCGGAGCAGCACTGTTCTGGTTTTTTCCACCAAAAGGATACCTTACCTGAAAGGAAAGCACTCATTGGCTTGTTAGAGTACTTGTATCTTTTTGTAGAGCTATCACAGCCTATAATCTATATATACATGCATATATAGTATATAAAACTCAGACTGTTTTCAGGGGAAATTCCATCAGTGTTGGTTAGAATCCCTTGTTGTAAGGTTATGGAGGTGGGTTTGAGGGCAAGTGCACCAGAGTGATATCCCCCACCTGTGGGGGTGGGAATCCACATGAATGCACTTTTTCTTTTTTGTTGCCTGAAGAGAGCGGACTGTGGAAGCCTGCTTCAATAGCCCAGCGTCACATCGGCAGCTGCTTTATGCAGGAGGGCTGTCTGTTGTTCACCTTTCCCAAGTGCTGCAGGGTCTGTCAGATCAATACCTCCACACACCATCATCCACACTCCCTCCACCCTGCCTTCGTCTCTCCACTGGAGTTTTGAAACATGGTAAAGAGGTCTCTCCTGTGCCTGTTTCAGTGAGGTAGCCACTATATCTCACAGGGGAACTCAAAACACAAAGCTCTTTCGCTGGTTGACGGGCCAATACCTTTTGCCCCGGTCTGTGAAATGCGCTCAGCGAGAGGCATCCAGTGGATGTGTCTATTCATCCAGAGCTAAAAGTGTGAAGAGAATTGGGAGACATTTTATAACGGGAGTTTGTGGCTGAGGCAGCATGGGACCAGTCGGGATTCAAGTGCGCAGCGGGAGGGTTGAGACCGTAGCCGCCTGGAGGCAGGAATTATCCTCCCCTGCCGCACAGAGCATTCTGCTTTAGTTATCATTGCACATTTCACTTCATCCCGTCTCAGCCAGTGCATCTGTTCTGTACTCTTATTCTCCCAAAGTACCTGCGTGTGTTCACTTATTCGTTTTATTTTCCCATCAGAACACACGTGTGGATGGTTTTATTTTCTATTACTTTCTGTTGTTCTTTTTGTTTTCCCGCGCTGTTTCAGCACTGACTGAAGTTACTCCACGACGAGGGCTTGCACTGACAGGTCTTCTGCTCTGTCATGTCAAAGGGATACTTTTTGAATTGGAAAATGATGGAGAATCAGGCCCCTCCCTAATCCTGCTGCGCCCTCTACTTTCCACCTTCCTGGCCACACTCTGTTATAACACTTCCATTTTCTGTTTCCATCCTTTTCCTTCTATCGTTCAATCTCCTGCACCCAACCATCTCTGCCTGCTCAAAAACATGATGCAGTAGAGAGATGACTAGTGGGAGAGATTAGAGAAATTGCTAGCGAGTGCCTGTGAAGTTTGTATAAGAAAGTTTTCACTTGGACGCCAATACAATAACCATGAAGTATGAACAAAAAGCAGTATAATAGTTTTCACCTGATGCAAATTATACCCAGTTGCAGGGGATGGTTATGAATGGTAGCGGCGAGCGTTTACGCTGAAATAAGTCACAAAGTGTTTGTGGACCCTTGAAGACTGAATAGAAAGGGGGTTCAAATCTAAAAAGATTTTTAGCAAGTCGCTTCTCAAAGGAGGGTAACTGGCAGGCAGTTATTGGTACCCCTCCTGCTCTGAGCCTCAACATTCCTGTCCCAAAGCCAACGTCCTGACACGAAGAGCCTGCCAATCTAATCTGTCTATCTCAGCCAATTAAAACAGGCATTCCCTTCAGGCTTCAATACGGGTATTGAAGAAGAGTTAAGATTTGTGAATTACCTAAAGGGAACAGCACGTTTCTGTAATAGGATCCATGTCTCTTGAAGAAAAAAAAAATTTGCCCAGAGCTTTCACCAATGCCAAAGACGTTGCAGTGCCAAAGACAGCGCAAATTGTTTTTCTAACTTTCTCGCTGTCACAATTTCATATCATTAAGAGCAATTATCCTTTTACTCCATGCAAAAGTGCCAGGAAAGGAGATCAATGGCGGCCGAATAGAGACGTACATCAGATCACTGGCATGCAATAGAGGCTCCAAATATGTTACACTGCATCCAACTTCCAAGGTCAGGTAGGGATAATGGCACTCATTTGCATTCAGGGAACACAAATGCAGCATTTGTTATTGGGGTCGAGAGGGACCTGGTGCTTACACATTCAGAATAATTTTCTTTAATATGTTCTCCCTAACCTTTTGTCACATATGAGAGAGGGAGGCAGGTACTGCATTCCTGTCCAGATATGTGTGACTGCGGAGTCTTTGTTTGCTCAGTAAAGGCTGGGAATCTTCATCGCCTTGCAGCCGCTCACACTCCTCCTCACCCTGCATGCTAATGGTAACACTGGCCCTCAAGCGCTCAGTAATGTAGAAGGGCAGGCTTAGTGAAAAGGCTGATACGATATAAAGCTGGATGAAAGGTCTAGACAGGGCGAGTCAGAAAGAGTTTTTAGCACTGAAAAGGAGACCTTCATTCTGCCGCCTCTATTTTGTACACCAGATGTGTCCAAAAATGAAATCTTTGTTGTAATTGTGGATGTAATGAACCAATACGGTTAACTAATTACGATTTTAACTTATGGATGGATGGTCATTTTTTTCCAAAGCAGTTTTCTCATCTGCATTTCATTCATCCCTCGGCATGAGGTCAGCAAAACCTTTTTTGACTAGAGAATTATCACATTACATCTCCCCAGTCACCCACACTGATAAGTCAATTGCCACTTAACAATGACTTCCTACATTGTCATGTATTGCATTCAGTATGGTTATTAGAAGCACATTGTCATGTACTGCATTCAGTATGGTTATTAGAACAATGACTTCCTACATGGTCATGTACTGCATTCAGTATGGTTATTAGAAGCATAGACTTGTGTCAATAGCATATTTTGATATTGTTGTACCATTTTGTTTTCTTTTTTCTTTTTTTTTCAAAACATTATTGATTAACCTGTGGGACGTAGCCTACACACATAGAAAATGCAGTTATGTCACCAACACAAAAAGATAAATAGAAATGGTTTGAAGGGGTATGGTAATAATAACATGAAATAGATTGAAACAGAAGAACTGAAATTAAATGAAAATGTAAGGGTTAAAATTCAGGAATTTAATAGTTGAATACATTTTTTAGCAGTATCCCCTTTCATGTATTGATGTTTGGTGTCCCAGTGAAAAGTTGCACCTTTCTGCATCGATGGAGTTTATTGGAGTGGACAGTACTGAAAGTCTGGCTTGTGTGAAAGAAAATACACCTTTTCAAGTTACCTTCTCTGAAGGTTTTTTTTTTTAAGGTACATTTTCCAGAGTACAATGTGGGGTTTTATAGCACATGTTTCCTGATGTCCTAGTGGCATTATGCCATTTTCATCACAGAGAAACCAACCTTGACAGTGTTCCATTATTTTATTGAGATTGTATTTTCGACATGAAGTTGCATAAAAGTAGTCGAATTCTGTTTCTCATGAATAATGCTTATATCCAAAAAAATATACATGCTGTTATATGTGTACTACAAAAAAGATAAAGGACAACTAATAATAAAATTCAATATGAGTAAATTTCTCATTAAAACACAAGGATCTGTTAAGCACATGCTCCAAAATGGGGTCGTGGGACCCCTGGGAGCCCATTCAGGAGTTACAGGGGGTTCTTAGCAAAGTAGGAAAAAAGATTTCCCTTGAAAGAATATTTTGCTGCAGGTAAAATGAAGCCTGATTGATTTAAGCGTCGTTAGCACTGTAATCATTGTAATTGTTGAGTATAATTTTACTAAATATGTCATGGGTTGTGGCTTCCTCCCTCGTTTGCGTCGGTTCCGTCTCGGGTTTTTGCTCTTCCCTGCTAATTATTAATTTAACCTGTTTCCCTACCTGTTAGGTATTTAAGCCTCTCGCTTCCACTTCCGGATGCTTCATGATCATTTCATGCCTTTACGAAGGGTTAGTCATTTTTGTCTCTGCAGTTTTAAGAAAAAGAGAATTTTCTTTATTTATCGCAGCTTGAGATTTTCTTGAAGCCAAGGGAATTCGTTTTTCTGTTCCCTTTTCTCTTTCCTCTCTACGCTTCCACTCTCGTTTTCTGAGGGTGTGAGTTTTATTTTAGTTTTTTTTATTTCACCAGTTATCGGGCGTTATATAGTCACGTCCCGAGAGTGCCTTGTTTTTCCTTCTCTCCTCTTGCCATTTTATTTAGTGGTGGCTATTCAGAGTCTCCTCTCTGCCCGTGTTTACGAGGCTAGCCCGTTTTATAGGGGTGTGTTATTGTTTGGCCACGGCCAGGGACTTTATATCTCTTCTTTCATCTGTCGCGTTTGCCTCATCGTTATTCTGCACAAACCCTCACAAAATAGCTACATATATATTTTCTCAGACTTAGAATCTTTCCATATAATAGTACATAAGTAGTCCCTGCATTGCAGCTTGTAGTTAACCTTTTAATCTAGGAGGGGTCCTCAGTCACAAAGTGATGATATTAAGAGGGCTTCAGATAAAAAAAACGAAGTTTAGGAATCCCTGCTGTAAAATACATTCCATTCACATAAGTTACTATTGGCAGTATGGCAGGGTTGGGTTGTAAAGCTTCTGTTATAAAGTGAACAAAATAACATTCCTGCAATGTTAGGGATGGAGTAAAATTGTGAGAAAATATATGGTTTGTTAAGCCACATAACAACATATGGTAAAAAGGGATGTTATTTGCATTTAGGAAGCAAAAAAAGCATTATAACAGAAAGCAGTACAGGCTAAGTTTAGAATCCTCCACTCCCACTGGCCCTCCTGTTGTCTCTGAAAATGCAAAGATGGGCCGTTTCCTGAACCCTCCATGTCTTTGGATGGCCAGAAAAAGAAATGCATTTTTTGCTCCGCTCCACTTTGGAAACACTAATTGCTTTGGCCCTTAGCCCAGAGGGAGCAGGTCTTCCCTGTCCCCACACACCCCCACACACCCCCACACCCCTCCGAAAGAGCAGGAAGCGCAGGCCACCTGCCGTCCCCTGTTAATGAGACACTACAGACACATGCTGCATGTCAAAGGTGCAGTTGCAATATTAAACCAATTATAGACGGAGAATAAAGTGAGGTGAGCAGGTGTAACCTAGATAATAGTTCAGTAATCAAATTATTATATGCACAGTTCTGCCACAACGAATACACTGGTAAATATAGATTTAGAGTTATTTAGAGTTCTTTTTTTGAATGTTTTTTCTGATATTTTCACTTTTTCCCCAAATTGGAAATGTCTAATTATAACCCATCCTATTCAGCACAGTTATAAGCCAGTCCCATTGCTGCAACATCTTCTGGCAGTTTGGGAGGGCACAGACTAGCAGATAGGAGCCACTTATTTTTTGTCTATTTCTGCAGCTGGGACTAGGTTCTTACACAGCTGGTGCAGACTGACTATAGCTGCCCAACCAATGGCTGGCCGACTCCACACCCATTGAAGCATTTCTTTGGTGACCATAAGATTGTATACCAACCCATGTAGCATCAATTCAAGCAGTTTTTCCACCCGTTTCCACGACCAAAGCACCCTAATATTTCCATTTTCTGAGTGGACTGAAGGGCTTCCAGTCTGTCTGATTTATAGTGAGCTTCTGGCAGTGGTTCAGTAATTCAGTCGTTTTTTTCTCCAATTGGCTGGACATAGATTGCAAATGGGGTAAACGGAAATTCATTGGTGAACTTCATTTAGTTTTCGGTGATGTCTTACTCTTCCCATTAAAGCTCCTACTGTATAGAGTACTCAAGTGACTATGTCACGCTGGTTTCGGAAGTAAATTCCCCATTCATTTAGAGCGTAGACATTAACTAAAGCTTACTTTTAAACCATTTCTACTGATTATTTCTTAGTCAATTTTCCGGTTTGTTCAATATAACGCCCGTTCGCAAACTATGTTGTTTTTCTAGACCAGCTTTGTGTATATTTTACGTTTTCGTATTTTTTTTGTGAATATACCACCGCTGGCACTATTTAAACTCCACATTTCATAATTCCCTCCGAACGTGCAGCCTTGTCTCCAGATGTTGTCATATAACGTTAGCCAGCAGTAGCACACAGCTCTTTTTTTAAACACTTTTTTTTAATGTTAGCTGGCTAGCTTGAAGGACTAAAAACTAGAATTGCTTTATGTGGTTAACCATAACATAGTTTCTGACCTTGTCGGGCGGGCTTCTCTACTTAGCAAGCTAACGGTAGCTGGTCTTCAGTCTCCAACCTGCCACAGAGCAGACAGATGAGATGATAATATCTTATTGGTCGAGAACCATCCGTGCGTTGCAGTACTGGATATGTAGTCTGTTAAAGTGGACCACAAGTCAATCTACATTAATTAATGCATTATGCGATATTGAATATATCCTTGTACCACACAGGCTAATCCAGGAACGTTTCGGCTCATTCTATAAATCAGATTTCAAGAAACAGTCAAAAGTCTCAGAAGCCCATTCTATCATCCATAGGGAATTTACTTCCGAAACCAGACTCCGCCCACGACTGACATACTCACTTGAGTACTCTATATGTAAAGTCCCTGGGTGAACACGAGCAAGCTGGGGGAGGTCATTGCTTCCCTGTCTCTTTTATATGTCTCACTCAAACCTCGCTCTCCATGCTCAAACTACTTCCCACAGCGCTCTGAAAAGTGTCCCTGTTGGAGTAATAATACCCTACTGCTGCCTTTCTACTCTGTGTGAAGCAGAAACAAAGACAAACATCCCAGGTAGCAGCACAGTCGATAGACCATCAAGCCACCGCGGGCAATTGTTCAAAATATCGTCATGGTCGTTTTACTCAAGGGAAATTTGGGCTTCGAAAAGATTCTTCTGTGAGAGCAGAATTGAATCGGTCTTCAGCAGGAGCACACCTTACGCACCTGCAGCACTCAGTCTGAACAGGAGCACTGCTGTCAGGATAAACAACAATGAATATGCTCACTTTAATTCCCTGGCATTCAGCAGTGACACTATTCCAGTCCGATCCTCTCACTGGGGAAATAATTCAGAACAGTCAAAAAGCTAATTTGCACGATTGGGGTTGTTTGACGAATATTATGTTTATGCGAAATATGGCTTTACAATTTACACACACACACACACACACACACACACACATAGATTTGCAGCATCTCTTCACATCCAATTAATCAGCTACAGCAGTTATAATTGGCGCACATCGCACACACAGAGATACACATGTACGTACATACATGCACACACGCACGCACGCACGCACGCACGCACACAGCACACACAGCACACACACAGCAGACACACACACACATCACATCATTCAGCAGCAGCAGCAGCAGCAGCACAGCAGCGCGCAGCGCGCACGCGCAGCGCGCACGCACACGCGCACGCGCACGCGCACGCGCACACACACACACTCTCTCTCTCTCTCTCTCTCTCTCTCTCTTGCCTTTGGCCTCTTACTCTCCCTACGTGCCCTGCCCCCCTCCATCCATGCAAAAAAGCAACACAGGGGGTGCTTTCTTTTTTAGATGATGGAGGACTGATGATTGTTGAGAAAGAGTGCAAAAAAGAGTTTCACACAGGTTTATTATCATTGATTATGATTGTAATTTTTTTATATTAGCTGTATAGATTTTTTTTTTTTTTGTTTTAGTTAATCCAATAATTTTTTTTTTTTTCTTTTTCTCTGAGATCTGTGTGTTTTGGAAAAAAAAAGGTGAAAAAAAAATATGAAAAATGAAAAAAAAAATAATGAAAAACATTTTGCAGAGAAGAGACTTTGATTGTGCTAAGAAGGAAGGTGATGATGAAGATCAAGTGGATCCCAATTTCATTAAGCGTGTCTTAGCAATCGAGAAAAACTGTAAATATAGATGTATCGACTTATAAAACTACATTCTAAATAATAGCTACCACAATTGTGACAGTAAACAACAAAAAATACATCATGTAAATATTTTTTGCCTGTTGACTGTACATGCAAAAATTGAAGGGTCCATGTTTGTTCAAACACTGTTAAGAATTTCATAAGCTGAAGGAATATATTAAGGAATATACGTACTATATATACAGTATATATATATAATTTTTTTTCTATATTAACTTTTATTTTATCATTAGGGAACTTCAGTATATATATACAGTGCCCTCCACTATTATTGGCACTCCTGGTAAAGAGGAGTAAAAAGGGTTATAAAAAATTCACTGTTTGGTGAATTAGCTTAATCTCGCACTGAAAAAAAGAAAAATATCCAGCCTTTAATTAGTAAATGTATTATGAGAAAAAGAAATCCCTCATCAAGAAATAATTATTTTTAACAAAACCATGTGTACCTCAATTATTGGCACCACTGCATTTATATATAGAATAAAGTAATCATTTAAATATTTGGTTGCATATCCTTTGCATGCCATGACTTCCTGATGTCTGTGACCCAACAATATCAAAAGACTCTTGATATCTTATTTTGTGGTACTCCTACAAGCGATACTATAACATCTCTGCATTTGAATGGATCTCTATGGGAATTGAGGGGTTGGACTAGATTTAGCTGTAAATTACACTGGAACAGTATGGAACACATGTTTGGCTAAATGGCTTAAACCATCACTCTGCTGCCAGAAATACAGTAGATATGGATGGATAACTTGAAGGGTTACTTCTCCTGACTTATTTTTTCATAGAGTTCAATAGAAAAATTTGTCAGGAGAAACAACCCTGAAAGTGATACATCCATATCTACTGCATGTCTGGCAGCAGAGTGATGGTTTGAGGTTTGTTTGATACCTCAGACCCTTGATAACTTACTGCCATTTTACCAACTATGTAGTCCATACTGTTCCAGCATAATGTACAGCTAAATCTAGTCCCACCCCCCAATTCCCATAGAGATCCATTCAAATGCAGAGACGTTATAGTATCACTTGTAAGAGTACCAGAAAATAGAATATCAAGAGTCTTTTGATGTTGTTGGGTCACAGACATCAGAAAGGCATGGCATGCAAAGGATATGCAACCAAAATATTTTTAAAAACTTTAATAAAAAATTATAAAATTATAAAATAAAAAATCACTTTATTTTATATATAACTGCAGAGGTGCCAATAATTGTAGCACACGTGGGTTTTGTTAAAAATAATAATTTCTTGATGAGGGATTTTATTTTCTCATAATAATTTTTTTTAAATTAAAGGTTGGATTTTTCTCATTTTCTCAGTGTGAGATTAAGCTAATTCACCAAACATTTTTTTATAACCCTTTTTACTCCTCTTTACCAGAAGTGGCAATAATAGTGGCGGGCACTGTATATATAAGAAGATGCCATATACAGTCGGACTCGCTAAAATATATGTATTGTTGATACAAAATCATATTGTGAAAAAACGTGCATCTGCAAAGTGCTAGACAGAACTAGAGCAAATGTTTCAGCTACATGCTTTCTTCAATGCTCAGGAGTATACCATATTCTAATTCAGAGCTCGAGATCAAAATTAGGAAGAAAATTTGCTCATATATTTGCATGCGCGCACACACACACACACACACATATTATTATTATTATTATTAGTATTTGTATTATATTTTTCCACCTGTGAATAACTCCTTCCTGAAGGCAGAGCTGAGATCAACAGAAGGAGTGGGCCACTCGGGCATAGTGCTGCACAAACACAGCTGAGAGACGATGCATCGTGGCCTTGCACCGAGCCCCCGGCAAAACCAGGCCATAAAACACTGGCCTTCTTCAGGTTTACTGCCTGGTCCTGATTTAGGGTCTGTTTCTCACTGCAGAGCTGGAGATGCAGCATTGGCTGTGCAGAGCCTCTGCTATTTTATTTCCTCTTATTCTGAAACCCACAATGCTGAGATGAGAAAAGTGTGCTCGAGATTCAGCTGCAGGGCTCTTTGCAGCTCTTTGAAAGTGGTAGGCTACAGCAGTGAATTGAGAGGTACAATTTGTGATTCCACATTGGGGGAGAAATAGAGAAGCTTGATCAGTCAGCATTAGCCAGTAGATCAGTAGAAAGCGCACCTAAATAACCCGAGAATAAGACTAAAATACATTCCGCTGTGCATGCACTTTTACCTGAGATAAATCGAAAATAATTTATACAAATAAAATTTACCGTTACCTTTTATATAGCTAACTATTCAGGCTCTGAAGCAGGTTCAAGACCAAATGAAACTACTTTGTCTTTCTAAAAGCAATGAATAAAATGGAGTTGCAATAGGTCCCCACTGGTGATGGAGACTGTGAGACATAATACATATGGTTCGATAATGAGACTTTATTTTCAGGTCAGCTAGATTCTGAAACAAGACTAACAAAGTCTACCAGGTGTCACATTCAGCTAAAGCACTGGGTTTTGTTACAGTGACGCACCAGTGTTCCGCAATGACCTGTAACTGTGGCTGGGAGTTCCGTGGAGCACGAGCTTCTCTTGCTTGAACATTTCTCAGGGAGACTGATAAGAAACCGAGGCTGGCTGCACATGTTTTAGAGGATGCATGTTCTAGCTTGTACTCTTCCAAATGGAGGATGATGCCAGGTTGGGATGGGCTTACAAATGCAACAGTTACTAAGAATAATTAAATGCAGGTAGTCATTCCTGCCCAGCATAGTATGATTGGTAGCCGACTCATTTAAGAAAGAAATAAAAAACCAAGAGTAAACCTAATATATATATTTTTTACATAAACAGGAAATCAATCACCTTAAAATAAAACTTTAAGTAAATATAAAGTCAACCACTTTTGATCTTAACGTTTTGTTAAGGGAACAAGTTAGCTTTTGTTCTTTTTCTAAAATGAGATAATTTCCCCCACAAAACAAGGTTATCATTTAATGGGTGTCCGGGGAGTTGATCGGGCTAGAACTGAGAATGCAACAGTTGGAACAAGAGGAGAGTAAAATAAGTGAAAGTCCCTTTTTCCAGTTATTCCATAAACATGTTAGCTTACAGCAGGTACAGCGATAGAGTACTATGTATGGGATGTGTCCCTCACAAACTGCACCTGCATTCCTTGGAATCTGCTGAGCTGTGAAATATACACCTACAGTACATTGGGTAAGAAAAATTCAGCTGGCATAAGACGGTTGGTATTATATTTATTTAGTGCAGAAGGCTGTACAACCATCTTCAAAGGTAGATGCTAAAACTCAAAATTACCGTGATAAAATACTGTGTGTGTGTGTGTGTGTGTGTGCGTGTGTGTGTGCCTGTGCGTGTGCGTGTGTGTGTGTGTGTGTGTGTGCTGTGATTCCGCCAGTATAAAGTCTGTTTCTCTGCTGTTGTTGCAGTCTTCATCTGCAGCTTCATGGTGGCGGCTCCCATCTTTGGTTACCTCGGCGACCGTTTCAACAGGAAGGTCATCCTAAGCTGTGGGATCTTCTTCTGGTCAGCAGTGACCCTCTCAAGCTCGTTCATCACTAAAGAGGTGAGGTTTCTAGATGTGGGTGTTTGACAGCCAATTAAAGGTTTCATTCACTCTGGAGAGTTGATGATCTCCGCCTGAGTTCTATCTAACTGTAATGTGCTCTGTCTTTAGCTCTCTCGTTAATTTCAACCCACCAGAGGTAGGGTGGGTTATATCAACCATGGTTCCTGGGGTTACTATTACTTTATTTCCTTTCAATAGAATAGAATAACTTTTATTTTCTGTTAAGGAACTTCAGTTGTAGCCCCAGCAACAACAAAAAAGACATAGACAGTGGGGCAGACCCACAACACACAAGCAAACTTATCAAATAAAGACATTCAATAGAATCATTGCATTGATCAAACTAATTAAGTGAATTAAAGTAAATTAAAGTAATACAGCATGATTAAAAATAGCCCCCGCTGTCCCAAGATGTCCAGTGGCATGAGCAGTCCAACACACAAACTCTGCCTATGCCAAACTTTGTACACCGTCGAAACGGAGCACCGAACTGCGTCAGCCTTCCCAGTCGCCGCCTCACTCCTCCCCAGCATTATCCTCTCCTTCTCTTCCTTGGTGGCCTTTGAAGATTGCCTGCAGTCGACCAGTCCCGACATCTTCAACTCCGGTGTTGTTGCTGCAGATCCAACGGACATTCCCAAGCATATGTTGCGAATGCATCTCATTACATCTCCATGGTGACGACCACAAACAAAATGATATCGATGACACAATCCGTCAATATTATCAAAATGAGCAGGAGTGCCCTGAAAAATATCCAGCCCGCTTCCCCGTCCCACCGCAGACACACGGCGCTTGAAAAAACAAAAGACAAAAGCCCGACACAACAAAATACATTCAAATGAACAAATACGAACACGAGAGACAGCTGGACTACATGTTGCCATTACAGTGCCACGTGATGTCACAATGACATTTTACACTACAATGGCTACCAGTGAGGGACACCTCCACTCCACTCAGCGATAGCCCTTCTGCAGCTCGTAGAGGCACAATCGGAAAGTCAATTTTTGTGAACAAGTAAAGACATTTTTAATCGTCTAAAGTTAGGCGGAAAGTTTCTGCTGATAGACAGAATAGGGGCCTTAGTCAGCTTTGTCTCAAAGCAAGACAAGGCAGTAATTCTGTTGTCTGTCTGTGGTGTTTTGTAAACAAAAGATTCCTCGCTCGTTTTTGTGGTCAGATAACCTTGTTTTCCTGTGAGTATTACGGAGCTTTTAGCTGGTCCCAATGCATCATCCCCTCAAATATTGTATGATCGAATCTGTGAGAAACAATGGAGCAGAGCATCTTGAAATACAATATTTCCAGACTCATGACAACAGACTCGTCCAGAACCAAAACAGCCAGAATAATGTTTAGTCTTCAGAATTCTGAAAGCAATTATATAGTATCCACAGAACTAGTGATGGACTAGGGTAGGAAGAAACTTTTTATTAAATATTTTTAAATACAATCTTGTTCACCAAGATGATGACTATAATTAATTACTGCTCATTGTTATAATATATGCATAGTCATGAATTTTACATTTTATGAATGGATGATTCTTAATTTGCAATAAACTAAATAGTTGTGGATGAATATTAAGCAAATTTTGTCTCAATAAACAGTCTTCAGTTGTGGGACAAGGTCTGTGTATATCGAAGATGAGTACAGAAATGCATGTTACAGCATGTCTGGCAGGCTCAAGTCTGCTTTAAGACAACTGATGCCATGGCCAGATACATAGCAGGTGGTTCATATAAATGCCAGCCTGAGGATGAATACATGCCGTAGAAATAAGAGCTTATAAAGTTATAGGATGATAAAGCTCGATCCCTAGAGAGTATAGTTTTTTACGACATCAAGCTGAATTTTCAAGAGCCACATCAAAGCATTATTTTATGTCATATTAATTCAGTTTGCTTCTGTTGATAATACGCAGTGTTTAACCTGTCGAATGAAAAAAAGAAACAAATAGTATTTTATCTTTATGGGGGTTTTTTTGTTTGTTTTTTTGTTTTCCCCTCCTGTCTCGAATGTCCAATACCAGTGCTCATTACTGGATCCTCCACTGTGGATTCGGGAGAGCGCAGACAAAAGCACTAGATGCCGATTGTCACTTCTTCTCGCACTGCAGCTCACACGTTGGGCTCATGCAGAGATGAGTCGGAGGAAGACCCTTCACATGCAGCTTAACCGGTGGACTTGCAAGCACCCGGTCAACCAAAAGGACTCGCTAGAGAACGATGAGACACAGAGCCTTGCCAATTGAACCCCTCATAACCAGGACAATGCAACCACCAATTATGCATCACCCTTTAGAGCCGGGGTTCTCAATCTTATCCAGAAAGGGCCGGTGTGGGTGCAGGCTTTTGTTCCAACCAAGCAGTTACACACCTGATTCTACTAATAAGCCATTAGAGTCTTTGCTAAAGACCTGGATTAGTACAATCAGGTGTATTACTGCTTGGTTGTAACAAAAACCTGCCCCCACACTGGCACTTTATGGATACGATTGAGGACCCCTGCTTAAGGGCTATCAGCCAGGCAGCGCTGGTATGGTCGGGATTCGATCCTGAACCGTGGGGCCCATCCACACACTCGAACACCAATGGTGCCTTAAAATAATTAATTTACCAAATGTAAGATTTTTATTTACAGAAATATCAATATCAGAGAGAGAGAGAAGAGAAAAAGAGTGAGATAGAGAGAGAGATAGAGAGCAAGAAAGAGAGAGAAGAGAAAGAGAGTGAGTGAGACAGAGCGAGAGTGAGAGAGAGAGAGAGGAATAGATAGAGATAGATAGTGAGAGAGAGAAAAGAGAAAGAGAGTGAATGAGAGAGAGAGAGAGAGAGAGAGAGCGAGAGAGAGATTACTGGCATCCTGAGGGGAACAAAGTGACATTTCGCTGGTCTGATCAAGCACAACACAGACACAGGATAGACAGATCAACATTTTGGAATACAAAGGTCAAATCAAACTGCCTATCTGTGGGAAATGACTCAAATGACTAGAAGACAATACAAACACTGTATGACATTATGGACCCCTAGCTCCAGAATCTATTAAACAGGAGCACCCGAGAGCACCCAACTCCAAGTGTTTCCAGAATATCACCGGTCACTAAAATAAATGGCTTCATCCATTTCTTCAAATAATGTCCTAATTTTTTTCAGTTGCATTTACCTCAGCAAGCGGCAGACGTATCAGATAGAACCTTGACGATGTCTTCCTCCCTATTGACTTGAGCAGTTTATAACGGGTAAATTCTCAATCTTATCCAGAAAGGGCTGGTGTGGGTGCAGGCTTTTGTTCCAACCAAGCAGTTACACACCTGATTCTACTAATAAACCATTAGAGTCTTTGCTAAAAACCTGGATTAGTAGAATCAGGTGTGTTACTGCTTGGTTGTAACAAAAGCCTGCCTCCACACCGGTCCTTTCTGGATACGATTGAGGACCCCTACTTAAGGGCTATCAGCCAGGCAGCGCTGGTATGGTCGGGATTCAGTCCTGAACCGTGGGGCCCATCCACACACTCGAACACCAATGGTGCCTTAAAATGATTAATTTACCAAATGTAAGATTTTTATTTACAGAAATATCAATATCAGAGAGAGAAGAGAAAGAGAGTGAGATAGAGAGATAGAGAAAGAGCAAGAGAGAGAGAGAGAGAGAGAGAGATAGAGACAGCAAGAGAGAGAGAAGAGAAAGAAAGTGAGTGAGACAGAGAGAGAGAGGGAGAAAGAGAGAGAGAGAGAGAGAGAGAGAGAGAGAGAGAGAGAGAGAGAGATTACTGGCATGGCCACAGGACATCCTGAGGGGAACAAAGTGACATTTCGCTGGTCTGATCAAGCACAACACAGACACAGGATAGACAGATCAACATTTTGGAATACAAAGGTCAAATCAAACTGCCTTTCTGTGGGAAATGATTCAAATGACTAGAAGACAATACAAACACGGTATGACATTATGGACCCCTAGCTCCAGAATCTATTAAACAGGAGCACCCCAGAAAACTCCAAGTGTTTCCAAAATGTCACCGGTCACTAAAATAATTGAACTATGGCTTCATCCATTTCTTCAAACAATGTCCTAATTTTTTTAAAGTTGCATTTAACTCGGAAAGCGGCAGACATATCAGATAGAACCTTGACGATGTCTTCCTCCCTATTGACTTGAGCAGTTTGTAACGGGTAAATTACATTATAGACCTTATTAATCAAACCCATACAAATTGCAGACACGGAACAGCTGTCTGGCGTTTCTATTATTAGAGTATGTCAATTTACAGTGGATTTTATACGTCTCTTAGGGTGTTATTCGACAATGATAGGATACTTGATGAAATAGCTATTTGATATAGAAGTGACATCAATGAGAAGTTATCGCATCATGTTTTGGCTTCCCTCAGCAGTCACTGGGGGTGTATTGGATAACTCCTCGTGGGCAGTAGACATGTTTCTGCATTGTTATCAGTGAGCTGATCTTATAAGGAACACAATCCCTTGAATAATTATGAATCCCCCAGTGACCAGTCACATATTGCTGAAGAGAATTCCATAGTACCCTTATAAATGGGAAGTACTCTGTTCTCACTAACTGCATTATACACAATCACAATGCACTGTTGGATTTTAAGTCCAACATTATTAAAGGTTTTTAGCTGTGTTATAAGAAGATTATTTGCAAGAAAATTTGTTTCAATGGACTCTGCTGCGAGACTATATACAATATATCAAACTGGCGACCCTTCCCTCCTTCTTGATAACACATTATGCCACACTTATTGAAGACAAAGCATGGAGGGGCTATGTCTATAGCAGGTACATGATGCAGCTATAAATTATAAATTTTACATTTGTAACCAGCATTATAAATACTGTATTATAAAATGCTGCTGTGAATTTGTGCATGTTGAAGGGGAGAATCACGTGAGATAACAGTGCCTCCTCTGGCTTTTGGAAAAATAAATGCAAGCCACAGAGGGCAGCCCTGTTTCACTTACCCTCCTCTCCCATAGCATGCCGCTGCTGGTGTTATATAACCTCCTAATAAGTACGAGTAACAGTCTCTGAAGCCCCGCCACACAGTTGTCATGTTGAAAAGGATGGATATAAATGGAAAGCAGTCATGCCTGCGTGTGTGTGTGTGTGTGTGTGTATAGGGGAGGGGGGGTTCTGCTAGGTTCCTGTTTGAAGAGAGCACACTGTGAGATCTTCTTCTTCTCTATTTATAGCCTCTTGTCTTTTGCTGTATATCAGCATCTAATTTACCGGGATGTGATGTTATCTTTTTGGGAATAAAATGAACCAAAAACAACAGCAAATATAAATAAAGAAATGGAAGATTTGCAGTAGCCATAAAGGTTCAGACATTGATCTGATTAAAATTTCTCTCAAAAGTTTCAACCTAGTTTCTGACCCAGATAAGTGAAAACGACATGGTTTCTTCTCCTTTGTGTGGTCATTTAAATGCAGACAAACATGGAGAAGTCATGTTCAGGTGCAAGAGAAAATCTGCAAAAATCATTTTGGCCTTAAAGTAGGCCAGTGATCTATTTTAAGTGACAGCTTATATTTCTACTGGTTATTTCAATGGAATACAACTGCAATGCATTAAAATGGTTTATCTAAACTCAAATGAAAATTGGGTAACACTTCATTTGAAGGGTGTGTTATGTCAACATTAATGCAGGAAGTGACATTACCATGACATACCAAGTGAAATTACATACTTGGCACAATGATCTCATGTCATTGCACTTGGTAAGTGTAAGTCATGGTCATGTCACTTGCTACATTAATAACACACATAACACACCATATGCCTGTTTTCTGTCATTGACATAAGCACTTATGAATGTTTATGCAGTGCTTATGAATGTGCTATGTAGTGCATATGAAGAAGTTATATAGCTCTTATGAAGGACCCTTCAAATTAAGTGTTACCTCAGACACAGCCAGTAAGCATACACAAATGCAGTAGTACAAAAAAAACCTCAACCTGGAGTGGTGAAACATAGTACCTGCACTCTTCTGAAGTAGATGAAGACTACAGACAGCGATAGAAAGTCACATGGAGTCCGCCTTAGGTCCGCTCGGGTCTATAGAAACAACTATATTGATTATTGTCGGTTTGCAAATGTTGTGATACTGTAAAGTAAATGTCCTTTTTTTTTGGGCTGTGTGGGAGTTTCTTAACTGTGAGGAGTGCAGAGGAAGTTGGCTCTTGATTGTACAGTGAAATAAAAATCTTGCAGCAACAGAAGCTACTGTATGTGGTCTATGGCACTGTATTTGCAATATTATGTTAACAAAGTGCCATCAAATGAAAAGATAATTCAACGAATAGATGAGGTTATGGTCCATCACATTCCTTAATTTATTAAATCTAATCATTATTCAAGCGGTATATTTATGAAAAAATGGTTCACCCTTTCTCTTACGCCGAGAGATCTATGCACAAAAGCATTAAGGTCTGAAAAAAGGCCACACACATTTTATTTAAGTGGACATAATTCTTGAGTGATGGGACTTCAACGTGTCTCTTGTGATGCCCGTCATTCGCCAAGAACAAAGCCTCTCTCCGATGTGATGTGATGATGAATCTGCTGGTGCAGAATAATGAGCACTTCCTGGGTCTGCAGTGAGTGGAGGCGGCTGTGGCTCTGGAGGTAGAGCGGGTCGTCCGCTGATTGCAGGGTTGGCGCTATATAAGTGCAGTCCTATTTCTATGATTACTGATGGAAAATAGCAACAGATTTATTCGTCGATCTGGTCCCTCTATTGGGGACTGTTGCTTCTGTGTAACTCATCCAGCCTCTGTTCGTTACAGTATTACTGGCTGTTTGTCCTTTCGAGAGGCCTGGTCGGCATTGGGGAGTCTAGCTACTCCTCTATCTCTCCCACCATCATCGGAGACCTGTTCACCAACAACACTCGCACCATGGTGCTCTCTATCTTCTACTTTGCCATCCCCCTGGGCAGGTAAGGAGCCAATAAACTCAGCCTTTCCCACAAAACCCAACAAAACCATCAAATTTGAGCAATGCAGATTCCCAAAACTGTATACTCCGGTAACTGTCAGCAAATTGTATTTCTCAGTTCTTAACTAGGGAAGTCTAGGCAATTGGGCTCCACCTAAAACTGAGCCATATGCAAGGCGCAGATTATATGGATTTTAACATAGTGGCCCTCTAAAGCTGTTTGTGGATGCACAGCCACAGTTATGTCCGTGTTTCAAAGTAAAGATAAAAATGTGTGCAATGAAACTAAATGTTACTAAATGTTAAAGCATTGACGAGCATCAATTGAATTCAAATTTGAAAATTGTGTTTGGCTTCACCCTAGTGCATTCAGACCAAAAGAAAGTATTTGATATGATACAGATAAAAAAATAATATTCCATTTGGATGCTCTAAACCCCAGCTGCGGTTCTACTGTACCGTGCTGTAGCACATCACAACATGTAATTTTCCTATCCCATCAAATAATTATAATCAATAGAGGAGCCTCTGCTGTTTAGAAATATCCACAGAAAAACTCTTTAGACTATAAGAAGAATGCTAAAGCTGGACTGTCTTCAATGGCTTATCAGACTGTAAATGGTACACACACAGTTTCTGATCTACAAGGGTATCTGAGCTTCTATTTAAATGTGACTTTAACTAGGACAATATTACCTTTTAAATATCAAAACCTGAGATTTAAAATATGCGACTGAGTACAAAGTATAACTGTTTAAATGCAGTAAAGTGGGCCTGACATGGACAAAGACATCTGAGGCCTCACAATTGAAACCTTTTGCATGTATGAGGACTCTCAGTCTTAGAAAACCCTTGAAAATGTTTAACCTGGAAAATCGGGGAAATTACATAAAAAGGGTTAAATCTCCCACTGCCCTTCAGGTGCCCTGGAAAATTGCAATTTTTATTTTTTTTATTTTTGTGAAGGATTGATTTTTCGTTCTTTCTATTGTAGCACACCAACTGGCTGAGTCAGTGGCTTGTACAGTAAGCTCACTGCCAATAACCATTGAAGATTAGAATCTACTGCCAAAAGCATGTCACCTGATAATAATTCAGTCTTCATGTTATTAGAATTTGGGGGAGTTAGACTACTGCAGTCATAAAATCCTAACTGAAAATCCATCCTGTATGTGTACACAAGCAGTATTTGAAAATCTAGAAAACACATCCGCGAATCATATTTAAATGTTAAACTCTGATGTTATTTTGTGCCTGGGTTTTTGACCCAAGCAAGCAGAGGGCAAAAAAATAAAAGCAAGATGCTGCAGAGCTCTGGCCTTTGACTTGAAGTCCATGGCTTTGGTACCTTCTCCTACTTACAGAAGCTAGCGTCAGCTGCAAAGGGAGAACAAGCGCAGAGACTGACCCAATTGAATATTTAAGCTGCGTGAGGATGCGATCGGGGCGGTGCGATCCGCTCCGCTGCCATAGGAATAATATTTGGCTTCAGCAGCCCACTATTCCATACTCTGTGGAGAAAAATGAAAGATGAGCCGATTGTCCTCTTGACCTTGAACGGAATAAAATATTTTGTTTGCTTCTGTCTTAATGAATTCATTTTTTTTCTCCCGACTGTCAAGTTTGTGAGTGTGAACGCTGTCTCCTGATCTCTTCCTCTCCAGTGGGCTGGGCTACATCCTGGGTTCCAGTGCCAAGCATGCGGCAGGAGACTGGCACTGGGCACTGAGGGTAAAAAACTGTCACTTATTACTCATTCTTTACTAATTTAGCACCTCTTCCTCGTGGGGCAGAGGGAATAAAGTTGATCACTGACCACACGAGAATGTGAATGATATGAAGCAAGGAGACGAAAGATGTGACATTGCAGAGCACTGACACGGTGTAGCTTGAGGGGGTGGTGGAAGGCGATGAAATCTGCTTCCTGTTCACTATGAACTCTTGTTGGCTCCGGGCGATTTGTCTTCGTCCCACCTCTGTCACCTGAACACCATGTCAAATTGTCATGCAGATATACTTGCTTCCTGCTGATCTTGAAAATTTATGGAAAAAAAATTTAATTGCTAACTTTTTGTGGTTGCAGAAAGAAGTTTGTAGCAATGGAGTTTGCCTTTGGATATAAAACAAGTAATAGACCCCCTCCCCTTCCACCAGCCTCTCTGCCTGCTGTTTAAATCCCACACTTTGGCTCTACCTTGTGCGGATAGAATATCAAGTCTCCACTCTAATAAAATAAAAAGACATGACTCATATCTGAGAACAGCAGACATCTTTCAAAAACCTTGATGTTTTGGCCAGCTCAATAAAAAGCATTAAAACATTTGACCTTTTGCACATAGCATGTGAGACGATCAGAGGGATCCAAAGGAAATGTTCTTTTTTTAAAGCCCATGTACAGTAGCAATAGTTTTGAGTGGTTGCTTGGCAGCAGATACACTTTTGCACTCCCTATGGTTTGGCCTTCCCAAGACCTCCTGTTGTTAACACGTATTATGTCGTGAAGAAAATGCAGGGCTTGAAATTAAGCTTTGAACCAAAAATCAGCCAAACTATTTTACCAGTGTGACTCAATATATAACTAATTTACTAAAAATAAAAAAATTATGAATTAGAATTTTTCCCTCATCAATTAACAGCTCCGTATATAAATAAAGCCTCTATATGTTTTTTGTTTTATTTTGAGCCTTCCTTCTTAAAATATGTGCCTCTGGGCTTGGAGTAAGATTGCCATCTGCCCTTTTCTGCCTGGAGAGGTTGGATATTACAAATCTCAATTCCTCAGCCTTCGTGCCATTAGTTCTGAACGAGACCTTTGTGCCTATAACCCATGTGTTCCGATCAGCGATCTCAGGTCCTGTCAGTGTTCGGATCGACATGCGGCGCAGCAGTCAGGAGAAAAAAAAAAGATTGCCCCCCCCCTTAAGTGCGTGTGGCGTTCTATCCGCGCGCAGAATTTCGCATGTCCGCTGCAGCAGAATCAAAAAGGCAGCAGAGGGAGAAAGCTCGCGCGGTAAACAGCGCCATCCGAGCTGTTCGGAATACAGATGCGCTCACAGACGCAGTAAAAATAAATGCGGAGATTGATTCCGTTTGACAGATGGCATTGGCTTTAGATTTTTACAATCACACACTATGCGCGTGTCTCACATCGATGGAAAGGCTCACTCTGTTGTTATTTCTTTTTTAAGTGTGCCTTGAAAAGCTAAAAAAGGAGGTAATTATGCAGCACTGATGAGATGGCCTTGACCACTGTGACGTTTATATAAAAATAATTGTCTACTTAAATGGATTTTTATTTTTTATTTTTTTGCTTAAGTGCATGCATGCAACACAACCATATCACACTTTACAAAGGCCGACAAGAAACCTGGAAGGTTTATAAAGGAATACATTAAAACATGCTGACAACACACATCTTGCATTCATGGGCTGAGTATTTATCCAACTACAGATGTAGCCAATATAAGCACGCAGGAAACATAAAGAGAAACGAGAACAAAATTCAGCGGTGTGAGGCATTCCAAAAATATGGTTGGAAATTAAATTTTAATGTCCCATGACTAACATGTACAGTGGGCTACATCTGAACTGCAGCATGTGTTCTACTGATACAGCTGACAAGAAGACTTTTTGTCTATCTTTTGTAGGTGTCCCCAGTTTTGGGGATGACAGCTGGGACCCTGATCCTGTTTTGTGTGCCAGAACCCAAGCGGGGGAGCGCTGACCAGCTGGGGGTGCAACTGAAGGCCCGTACCACTTGGGCGTGCGACATGAAAGCCCTGGCCAAAAAGTAAGAGAAAATACCATCAGGGTAAAAGTGTGGAGCAGTGGTTAGGAAACAGGAGCCAGAAGGGTTCCTGTTGGGACACTGCGCACCCTTGAGCAAGAAGCTTTACCCAATGACTCTCTGAATAAACACTATGTAAAATGTCAGCCGACATCGCTTTTGTCTGAGAAATAAACACTGAGTGAACGTTCTATCCTTCAGATATTTTAACCGCCTCCAGATTCTTTCTTTTTTTAGAGAGGGTGGGGGTGGCATTGCTTTCCCCCTCTTCTTCTTCTTATTCTTCTTCTTCTTTTTCTTCTTTGTGTTGATGATAAGAATACATAATCTGAGTGAGGTATTATTTTTGTCCCTCTCACAGCCGTAGTTACGTATTCTCGTCTCTGGCCTCGGCCGCCGTATCCTTCGCCACGGGCGCCTTCGGCATGTGGATCCCGCAGTACCTGTACAGGGCTCAGGTGGTGCAGAAGACTGTTATACCATGCACCGAGGAGCCCTGCAGCATCAAAGACAGGTACCTGCTACCTTAGCCTTTCATTCACATCTCCATCTGCTTAACATCAGTTTAAGGGTAAATGCGGTTTGGACTGGGATATTGGAGGGTGTGGTGCGGGGACTTCTAAAGCTATAAACCTTGAAATACCATGGCATTGAAGGGTAATTGATTTACTGCGTAACTGAAAGTAAATATTAAATTATTGTCTCGGCCTGGCACCGACTCCGTCGTCTGCCTCCAGTCTGATTTTCGGGGCCATCACCTGTGTGACGGGCTTCCTGGGGGTGCTGATTGGGGCGGCCTCCACCCGGCTGTGCCGCCAGAAGACGGAGAGGGCAGACCCGCTGGTCTGCGCCGTTAGCATGCTGGGGTCGGCCATCTTCATCTGCTTCATCTTCGTGGCTGCCAAGAAGAGCATTGTGGGAGCCTATGTGAGTGATGATGTAGCCTTGCACCAGCTCAGAGGAGCTTTTACGGGAGTCTTACATATCGGTGTGTATTTTTAGAAAGTCTATTAAACATTGAGCAGGGGCCCAGTGTTACATAAAGCAACGCAGTGTAATCCAATTTTGGGTCAAAATCAAACAAGGGCAGTCCAATAAGGCGCATTAGGACGAAGTTAAAAAAACGACTTTTTTACTCTGATTTCCAGTGGGAAGACTTAACCTGTCAGAGATACAGAACAGGTTTGCGAGAGGTTCTGTAGCATGCTAAACGTGCTGCAGATAATGACTGGAAAAGTGTTGAAGGACTGAAATGTGTTTCCTATCTTGGTTAGTGTATAATTTCTGCACAAATCTGTTTTTGAACTGTCTTGACTGACCGCGCCAAAAATAGATACGTATATTAATATCTCACTTTGCACTATAATTTATAAAAGGGTCATAAAAAGGGTACATTCAGTACGATGGGCGTGTCATTCGTAGATGCAACCATGTGTAAATTGGATTGTGCTTGGCAGGGCGAGTGGCTTTTTCAGCTCCTACAGGGAGGTGGTTCTGCGCTTGGCCCTTTGCGCTCTCCCCACCATTCACTCCTACTTACTGTGAGGAGCAGAAGGCATGTTAACCCCGGCCAGACCCCGTGGAAGCCTCCAGGTGCTGACAATTAAGAGCCAGATGTGTCGGACATCTGTTTGAATTTGGACCTCTTTTCCCCTATCACCTTTGTCAATTGTTGGTAAATGCCTGAATGCACCTGGGTCATCCGGGTGATACAAGCCTGAGTCTTGTATCGTTCTTCCTGATTATCAACACATACAGAATATTCAAGATATTTACATAAACTAAAAAGCCTCTTCAAACTGACTGAGAGCAATGAATCAGTCCTTATGAAATGAAATGTGAATTCACCACACTACTTTTAACTTAGACAGTTTCTGCAAATTCTTGCCGGTAACATGATTTTGGCGTAAATTCTGAATTTGAGAAGCACCAGCCACCCAGATGCATGATGGCTTATTTTTAAGTATATTTATTTTAAGTATACCCTAAAATTACTGAATTAATGAAACATATATTTCAAAATGATGTCGTCCAAGACATTGATTTAATTTATAAAAGCATGTAATATGGCATAAATAAACAGCAGAGGTAGAGAATAGACACATGTGGAGCAGGACAAACCACTGCAGGACAAGACATGACATCCTTTTGTAACATTTACACAGAAGATTATTTAGTACTTTGGGAAATAAAGTGGAAATGACAAGCAAAATAAAGAATTCTACAAATGACCAAAACAACAAGTTCCCGGGCTGCTGAGTTGTACATTGAATTTGTGCCATGCCAGTGTTGTGGTCAGGAGTCTCACAGCGTAATGCATAAATTACTTTAGCGTTGCCCAGGGAGGAAGGGGTTGTGTTGGCAGGGTATCTCCCTCTTCTTCTCATGACTCCATAGTGCCTCCTTTGGCCAAAGCCTCAGCTGGGTCTTCCAGTGGAGTTGCTGATGACATCTCAGCTGGAGGATGACGTTATGGCAGAGAAATCAGAAAATTATCGAGTGGTAAACTTACAAAAATGTGGTCAGTCTAGATATTTATTCTCTCTCTCTCTCTCTCTCTCTCTCTCTCTCTCTCCCTCCTCACAGATCTGCATTTTCATTGGGGAGACGTTGCTCTTTTTAAACTGGGCTATTACGGCAGACATTTTAATGGTAAGCGCAGTAACCTGTACTTGTCTCGGGAGAGCTTGGATGGTTGAGTGTGAACCTTAACAAAGACTCCTCTTCACCCTTTCTCAAAGCATGTAACAGTCAGAGAAGCACAAGGTACGTCAGCGAGTATAATTACCCCAAGGACCAGGCTCAGATCGTGCAGGATGTATTCCTTTATGCAACATGATGAGGTACCAGGACATGACAGGTTTGATAGCTTGTAAAGATGTTTTGGAGTGCACTTCCGCCTTGCTTCACTGAATACCCTCAGGATGCTTGGTAATGCCTGAGTAGGCAACTGCTGCCTCCCAACTCTGCTTGCGGTAGTTACATAGTATATGGTTTCTCCTATCTCTGCAGTATGTAGTCATCCCAACACGGAGGGCCACTGCTGTCGCCCTGCAGAGCTTCACTTCACATATACTGGGAGATGCTGGGAGCCCTTACTTGATTGGTCTGGTAAGGCAACCATAAGACGCCTAATTTCTGTTACTGAACTATCTGCTAACGTGTGTCAGCTGCATGATTTCTCTGTACAGTAATTTGTTCTATACATAGTAGTTGTTTTGCACAATCTGTTTTCCTGGTTGTGGCCAGATTCTCAGTCGCTATGTATATTTTTGAATAATGCCATCTCCAGCTCGTCCCACTCTAGGAGTCACTCCCTATATACAGTTTGAGCCATAACTATTATAGGTATTACATTATGAAGGGTCATACATAAAGGCTACATTACACCTTCATAAAACCTGCATAAACATGCATGGCCATTGATATAGAGTGCCACAGGGTATGCTGTATATCAATGTGATGCTAACATGAGATTAAAAATGTTATAGTGCGAATGAAAGTGTTTATAAATGACCACTTATGAAAGATATGAGTAGTTGTTATGTGGGACCCTTCACAAAAAGGATTTTAATATGAGATAAATATCATATAACATATAAAATAAAAGTAAAATCTATTTAATATATATAGCAAGACTTTGCAATGCACCCTCTGCATTTTAGTCCATGTCACAGGCAACAAATGTAAAACCATTGCTGCCCTTGAAGAAGTTTGCTTAAAGTTATGTTAGCCAGCATACAGACTCCACTGAGATGGGATTGATTTGTTTACGTGAAACCTTTGGAAACACTCTCCGCACACCGTGAACTGGCCTATGAGCTGCCAGTGTGACACACTGAGACCGAAACCTGCTGCGAAATTGGGGCACACATTGACCCAGCAGCTGTTCAGCCTGGCACCTCACACCAGCAAGCTGCTGTGAATAATTACACAGTCGATAAGTTGCGAAGATGACCCCGGATTGCTCTTAAATGATCCGACGGGTACGGGCACGGCGGTGAGGAAAATTAGCTGAGCGTTGGTCTCACGTGGGATACGAGACAGACGGGTGGCTGGAGAGGAGCGGTATTTATAACGCCGATGTAGGCCAAGATATTCCGGTGGGGGAATGTCGCGATACCGTCGCGTTCGACTTTACTGCGGAGCATAACAGTGCTGCTGCGCGTCTCCCTGAATATGTTCTCCTGAAGACGCAATACGTTCAAAATAAACGTATAGATTATTTAGGTGGCCTGCCCATGGCTGAGGTGATGACACTACCACAGGCAACAATGTACCATAAGCTGCATTATTACAGAGAAGAGAAAAGCGATGTCCAGGTCATAATGAACATATAGCTCTGACGTAGCGGTTGGGCCAGCCACGATGATTAAAAATGGCCGTGACGATAAGTTTTGGTGCTGCACCGTCCACTTGGGAACCTTGGCAGGCTTGTGAAAGGCCAGCACAGATTCATAGCCCATCACACCAGAGACTGAACAAGCAAAGGAAAGTAGGTCTCATTACTTACGCGGAGAAGCCGCAGCACAAGACAAGGCTTTCGGTCACCCAGCCGATTATTAATATTCGGCTGCTGTAATATTCCGCTAATTTGAGACCGTGTTAAAAAAGACTGAGTGTAGATCTTTGGCAAGGGGTCTTTGATAAACATTCGCACTTATGAGCCCAGGCGGATAATTTAATTTGGTCACATGCTGCACAAGTGTACGGAATTCCCACGAGCGTACGGCGCAGTTACCTAACAGCGAGCACATTTCCTTTCTCCTACGAATTAACTGAATGTCAGTCATGGATTCAGTCGTGCGCATGTTCGTCTTCCTCGTTTGGTTGAATCTCACACTGTGCCATGCAGGCCGTTCGAAACTTTCGCTATCCACAGGCATAACATAATAAGTGGTTGTTTGATGTATGCCACACAAAAAACAAGCATCGTGCTTACAGGAAATGTCCTCTCCATTTGCAGGAACTTGAGTTGAACTGAGTGGCAATAGTGAGGTGACATTCTCCACAGGAAGACTTCATTACAAGCAGTGTTGAAGTCCTGTTTAATATAGTCACTGTATTCTGGAGGGGGTGCAAGGTTTTGGGACAGAACTCACTCCTGATCCCTTTATTCAGAATAGTTCTTGCAGAAGCAAAGACCTCAACATCAGCAGTTGTGGTAATCCCTGATAATATATAGATTCTGTTCATCATTAAATACAACCTGTATGCATAATTCTGGGAACCAGGGAGAACCAGAGAACCTCAAACCATAATGAAGGTTATGAACACATAATGAATTATTAAGTGTGTGTTTTATGGCAATAAATATTTTAGCATTTTCTATGCCTGGCTGAGTGTAAGCAGACATTTCATTATCTTCTGGGTTTGCCGCAGTGTTGCAACGCGACCGGTGGCCATGCAGGGAAATCTGCCATCTGCATTTACATGAATATTCCTCACTTCATATCTGTGGGTTTCAATTTTAAAAAAAAAACTGAAACTATGTTATAACTCAGATATAACTGAAGTCTTGTTTTTTCTTATGAATTTTATAAAAATGTGAATATGCAAGAGTACTCTTGTTTGATGCTGGTCTGTGTGTGCGTGTGCGTGGGTGCGTGTTTGTGTCTGTGTGTTTGTGCATCTGCATGTGTGTTTGCCTGGGTGTGCATGTGCGCGTGTGTGTGTGTGTGTGTGTGTGTGTTTGTAATGCTGGGTCAGATCTCTGACGCCCTGCAGAAGAGCTACGCCCACTCAGCCCTGTGGCAGTTTCTCAGTCTGGGCTACGCACTGATGCTCTGCCCGTTCGTCATTATCCTCGGGGGGATGTTCTTCCTCGCCACGGCCCTCTTCTTCCTGGACGACAGAGACGCAGCGGAGAAACAGTGAGTTTCTCTCCTCCACCACCCGGCAGCAAAGCCACACGAGGGACCAGGCCAGTTCTCTGTAGCAGAATATTTCAGCACTGTGCACAGCGTGTTACATTATTAAATAATATCACATAACAAAGAGGCTGTAAGTATCTTATAACTTTCACAGATTGACTGTGAAACTACACTGCAGAATAATTACTGCTGAGATCAGAGGTCTAAAAGTCCATTTCAATTTACATTTCAGCTATTTATCTGTAAGGGAAAGTTAATAATCCTAATTAGAGCTCTTTTAATATTTTGCTAAGTGTTTTTTCATAATAGGGAAGAAGGTGAAAAATGTCAGATCTTTTTGCAAACAGTTTACTTGTATTGCACTTTTCTTTATTTTGTTTCCCCTTCTTCTATTTTTTATTTTTATTTTGGCAAAGTAGCATAGTAAATCTCCCTACAAGGCTGTCTATCAGCCATTGTATGCACTAAAGGAATGGCTGGGTTCAAAATTCACTGCTCAAAAAAATTAACGGAACACTACAGGACGTCGGGCCCTCATGCCACCCCCGTGATGGAGCCTGTTTCTGACAGTTTGGTCAGAAACATGCACACGAGTAGCCCGCTGGAGGTTATTTTGTAGGGCTCTGGCAGTGCTCCTCCTGTTTCTTCTTGCACAAAGGAGCAGATGCCGATCCTGCCGCTGGGTTGTTGCCCTTCTACGGCCCTGTCCAGCTCTCCTCGTGTAATGGCCCGTCTCCCGGTATCTCCTCCACGCTCTTGAGACTGTGCCAGGAGACACAGCAAACCTTCTTGCGATGGCACATATGGATGTGCCATCCAGGAGGATCTGGACTACCTGTGCAACCTGAATGGGCTGCAGGTACCGGCTCATGCTACCAATAGTGACAAGGGCCCTAGCAAAATGCAAAACTAGAGAAAAATCAGTCAGGAAGGATAAGGAGAGAGGAATGGTCTGTGGCCACCACCTGCAAAACCATTTACTTTTTGGGGGTTGTCTTGCTGTTACCTCTCCTGTCCATTTGTTGTCACTTTCATTTGCACCAAAGCAGGTGAAATTGATTCACAATCGTTTACGCTTCCTAACTGGACAGATCGATATGATTAAGTGTTTGGTGTGTTTCTTTGTGCTGTGTATATTCTTTGAATTCTATTATAATATGTAATTACCATGATATATTGTATACTTTCAAAGGTCTATGTTCTGGTGTGGAACTTGTTAAAAACAGGACAGTTTAGTTTCCATAAAAAAACTAAGTAGGGCAACAGAGTAGGCAAAGTAGGTATGGTACGGTAAGTAGGTTTGATAGGTTTGGTATTGTGCATATATGTGTGATATAAAGAAGACATATGCAGCAGGTAGCAGTTGCTAAGGTATAGTTATAAATTATTATAATATTTATACCGGTGGAAAAAAGGGAAAAAGGGACCAGGTCAGCAGCAGGAAAAAAAAAAAAGTTTGTCCAGTCCAGTAGCAAACAAAAATCCAAATCAAAAAAGAAGTAAAAAAACAGGCAGAGGTCGAAAACGGAAAGGCACGGCAGAGGTACAAAATCACAGTCCAGAAAATCAGGGTCGCGAGGGCATAAGTCAAAAACCGGGAAATCAATAAGGAACAAAACACAAAAACTAACAAAACTCGGAAAAACAAATACACGGGGGGGGGGGGGGGAACGGATACTCGGAAACATATACTATGAAAACTTTAACTAAAACACAAAACAAAAACTCTGAAAAACAGATCCTTGGAACACTCGAAAAATACAGGCAAAAGACAAACGCTATCAAGGTTGAGGAACTCGTTTGCAAACAGTGCATACGCGAGACAGGGTAAACAAACACACGAATGCGACTCGGACAACCCACGAACAGAGGGGAATGTACTGATGAAATAAAAAGTAATAATAATGAAAATAAAAATACAAATCAGACAGAACTCAAATCTCAGAACATAACAATTTGGTGTTCATCACATAGCTACAGTAGTCTCCCGCTACCTGGTGGCGTGTGAACCCAAGATTTCATTTTTGTGCTGTTTTTTCTGACTCACCAATAAATGCAGGTTTTATTGTTTTTGGTTTTTTTTACCTACAGATTTTGGAGAGTTGATTTTGATGATTGCTCAATTTGTCAAACTGCAGTTTGTTCTTTCGTTAACTTTGGCTGTGGGTCAAAGTTGAGTTAAGAACAAACGTTGATCGAATTCTGGGGCTCATGCGGGTTCATGCCTTTGCTTGCTGCGAAACTTTGTTGTCAGTGTCAATACCGATACTCCCCAAGCCACTAACTGTACAGCTATGTACTGCATTCCCCTTTTACCGTCTTTTTTATTCTACATAATGCAAGAAATATCTTTTTTGTTCATTTATGATGGTTATTTGTAACGCTGACGTGTGTTATCGGAACTTAGACTTAACTCTCAAAGGTCTCTTTGTCTTACTCCCAGTTTTCATTGACCGCTGCCAGGTGTGGATTCATTAAATATGGGCTATCGCAGGAATGTAACGTTGCAGTTGGCAGTTAAGCAGGTAGAGTAGGGTACTGTATGTTCGGGCAGGGTTGGTGAACTATGCTACAGGGAATGACAGGTTGAGATAAATCAAAGCTTGGAAATGACCCAAACAATAACAGCTGTCGTGTGCTTTTCGTAGTACTATAGGAACCACGGCGATAGCCGCAGCGTGTGATAAGGGGGTTTAAAGGGCGCATGAGCAGTGGCATCGGTCCCAATTCACAACTATCCGCTCTGCAGTCCCCGAGAGGCAGCAGCACCTTGTGTCCTGCAGAAGATTGAATTGGCTCCAGGGTCTTTTCCATGCCTTCTGTCCCCAGTGATGAATTTGAATTAATCGGCATCTGCACGAGGAGTCTCCACGGAGGATTTCCCTCATATCTCCCTTATATGTTTCATAATTTCCATATGCTTAGCGTGTTGATGTTCTTGTTGCGTGTGTGTGCGTGTGTGAGTCTGTGTGTGTGTGTGTGTGTGTGTGTGTGTGTTTTGTGGGAGGAATCATTAAGAAACCTCTGGGCACGCAGGTGCCCGCCTCCTCATGCACAGGCAGCTGCCAGCTCTGTGTTCAGTGCTGCTGAGGCGGTGGGCACAGTGGAGGGCAGGGGGTCGCGACCTCTCGCTCCCCGTAGACTCCGTCTGATGGGCCGCGGGGCAGTTTGCTGCACCAAGGCGTACTTACAAAGAGGCGTGAGACAAGCCAGCGACATATCCATCTCCGGCCTGGCTCCGCCTTCTGCATAACTATATCGCTAAGTGCTGGGCCCAGTCCCACAAGCCCCTCCTGTTTGGAACCCTCTCAGCGAAGGGTTTGAGAACGGGACGCTCGCCTTCCCCTGTCTGTCTCATTTCTGTTCCCCTTTCTTTCTCAGGTTGAATCCGCTCACCATTCCATCGTCCTCTGTCAAGGTATGACCAGGTAAATGTAAGCCACTTATAGATATAGGATCGTCTCCCACGAAAAAAAGGCCTGGAGCACATTTTATTTTTAAACCTTTTCTGAAATACGCAATTTTATCATTTACAGCTCGCATCAGCACACTTTTTTTTTTTTTAAACAACATTTTTTTTAATGTTGACTTGAATGAAAGAAAGACTCAGAGACGGCCATTGCAATCGCCCCAGGTATACTGTGAATCCCAATGTATGCTGTGAGTCCCTAGGCATACTGTGAATCCCCACACCTCTTGCGGAAGGTTTCCCCTTAATTCTGCAGTGATGACTTGGTTGCGGTCGTGATCTGAAGGGCTGTGCTGATAGAGATCTCATGCTGTGCAGAGTACCCTTCTCTCCCTGCCTCTCCAGTCATTCACTGTGTGGACCTTGTGTGTCTGAGTACTGGAGGCTTTTCAGCAGAAACCCACAGCATACTGTAAACAGAACCGCCTCTACAAGCCAGGCAGCCACATCGGGACAAAATAGTTTCGGCAAGATAACTACATTAAGTCCGTACTGACTTATTGGAGGGTAGAGATTTTTCTGTTTTAATCTTGTGGATATTAAGAGGCAATTTGCCATTAATTTACTAGGCATTTGAGCCATTTGTTTAGAGTTCTCTTTGTTTTGACACTCCAAGAGTAATTGCGGTCAGGACCGCTGGCAGTCGGTTACACGTTCGGATTTGGAACAGCACTTTGAGATGCAGTTTAAGGAGCAGGGTGAAGTTCCCTTGGGCTCAGAGCTCCACTCACCCATGAAAGTTAAGTTCAAGGTTGCCCTGTCAGCCGCTGTACACCCGCTCATTTTCGACCTGATAAATATGCCCACGTCGATGCAGGTGTTTATGGAAATGCTTATGCATCGCCTCAGTTTGAGAAGCCATTTTGTATGGCATAGGAACTTATGCCGTACGATTCTTCTGGCCCCTTACTTGAAGAAGCATGCTACATTCTGCAGTGAATTGCGTTGGCTTGGTTAGCACACTTTATTGTTTTTGTGGTTCTAGTGGTGTCACACGGCTGAGGCCCATCAGGATGCTGAGATGTACAGCAAAAAGTATTGAGTATAAACATACTTTTATACTTTCCGTGTGTAGTAGACTATATAAATAATAATAAATAAGGGAAACTCCATGGGTTCCAGGTATGAAATATAAAAGTTATGAGAAAAAACGTATGAAGCTTAATGTCTTTGTACCCAGAAAAAGGAGGCTAAGGGCTGGGGGGTTGGGGGCCTAAATGGCATTTTCTTGTCATAAAATATATTTATGTTCTCATGATCTTTTGTTCTTACGTGTATGTTACTTAGGGCTTTTGAAGTAAAGTGTTTCATATCTGAGTGAGATATGGTGCCGTTATTAGTCCATAACCTATAAATCAGTCATTTTTGTAGTTTCACAGCCCTTCGATGTCTGATTTAGGGCCAGCACACATTTGTATGAACACATGCTGGTGGCCATATTGGGCATGGGAAGGTTTTGATCACTTCCAGAATGTAATGTGTGTTATCAGACCGTATCTGAATCCCAAGTTTCCCACATGGCGGGAGGGGACAAGAAAATCACAATATCAGAATATTTACGCATTTACTTAAATAAATCCAGTACGAACAATAGGATTACAACGATTGCTTGGAAGTCTAAATCATGTCTGACCGAAGAATTACACAATAAGATGAACAGACAGACGTAGTGTTGTAACGGTAATGGCTCGCACGATGCAGTAATATTCCCTCTGCATCTCCCGATTTTTCTCTTGTTTGTTTTGTTTTGTGTTGGGCTTTTTAAAATATCATTGTATGTTTCACCTCATATCACCCACACTGCATGGTCCTCGTTTTTGGAAACAATACAAAATCACCTCTCTTTTCAAGATTTGAATTACTGCCAGATAAAAAGTTGCTATAAAACCAGGATGAACAAGGCCCTCGAGGCCCGTATTATCCACCGCAGCTATAAAACAAGTGGCAGCATTTTAAAGAAAACCCCATGACCTCAGTATTAAAGGGGAAACCAATCAGCAAAGAGCATTATTCAAGCGTAAGAGCACTGGTTTCCCTTCTCTTTGTCAATTATGAATGAAGTAAATAGCGATCAATACAATGGACTAGGTCAAGCATATCAACACAGGCACACAGGAAGGTACAATATATGTAACTCGCTTCATGCATTATGTAACGAATAGTAACAGCCAGCCCCTCCCTCCTGGATAATCTGAGACCATAAAGAAAGGATTTGATCAGACAGAGCATTTGAGAGGAAAATAATGAAATGATGTGGAATATCAACTGATGCCCTTATATAGTTGAGACAGAAATTCATTGGGGCAAGAGCAGTGCACACGCAGAGAGGAAGCAGATGGCGATATAAAAACAGGACAGAGATCTCTGGGAACCACAGAAATATAATCACTTAAGCTGTATGCATAACAAGTCATTAATCTTCTGCGATGCGGACTAAGACTTTTTATGAAAGCAAAAAAGAGAAACAAATTGGGTGGATAACCTGGGAAATAAAAATTGCTTCTTTTTTTGTTTTTGTTTTTGTTTTTTTCCCCTTGTCTCTGCTGACAGAAGGAAATGGACCCTGGTATTCTGTGCATGAAATTACAATCGCCACAGCAGTGATAGTTATGAAAATTCATACCTATCATAATCTCTGCATGCACAACAGGCTTGACTGTGAATTGAGAGCACTCGGGTGATAATGTAAGAATGTGTATATCATGGTAATCTGCTCTTCCTGTTTATCGTTGAATTGAAAAGGGTTTCAAAATTACTGCCATTTGATGCATTCTACCAATGTTGATTGCTTCTTCAAAGTGAATTTGGGGAATTAAGCAACGGAAACTAATTAATCGCTGGCTGTGAAATACTGGTTTGAATCCCAGATTGAAGCTTGCACATAGGGAGGACCAAGAATATATATTTTTTAAATGGAGGTCTCGATTTTCATTGTGTAGTATATTTTCAGCAATCATTACCCTGATCAGGTGGGCTCATGATGGGAGTGGCCACTCTGTGCAGGAGCTTAGCGCCGTGTTTATGTCAGTCCTCGCTCCCCGTTTCACCAAGTGGTCACATGGTGAGGTATCTGGCCAAGTCCAAGCCACTCAATTAGGGGTGGAAAGAGGGTGTGGCAGAGGAAACAGGCAGTCCATAGACATTTGGCAGAGAGGACGTCTCCTACGGAATCAGCAGGCTGCCGGCCAGATTGCCGGCCCCATCAGGCACTCTGTAAATACAGCATGTTCTTTTGGCTTCAGGGCAGTTTTTGGGGGTCATAGGTCAGGGGTCTACCGTTCCTGGCTCAGTCCCTATTAGATCAGGGCAATGCTATTGACTAACCGGGTGGTCAGCTATGTGTTCTTAACACTGAATATTTGTCTCTCTGCTACTGAGGCAGACATGTTCCAATTTGATGAATCTTATGAATATTTATTAAGTAGAATGACCAGGACAGTACCATGGCAATGTATGGTATATTCAGCATTTGGGAACGCCTTTTCACGAGTAGTTACAATCTATACAATGGCAGTGGCATCTCCTTCAGTTAGGAAGTAGACAGGATGGAAGGAACTTAGGAGCTGACCATCTGTTTAGTCTATGGAATCTGTGGCACAACCCTGCCCACAGCACACTGAGGTGCATGAGCAACAGACCAAACCTGCAGCTCGTCCTATGTCAAGCTGTACTCAGGGGCCTCTTGCAGAATAAAACCGCATTTGTCAGTAAAAACACCAATTCGCCTCAGCTTGAGGTTCCGTCAGGCGTGATGTACAATCCTCTGTCTGTTTTAGAAATCTTAAATGTAGACAAAACATCCTCAGTGAGATTTTCATTGCAGAAAAAAGAAAACTTTCATTTTTACATTCATAGGTAAATACAAAAATCAACCAAATAGGGGGATGAGATGCTACATAAAAAGCCAATGAAGTCCAGTCGAGACCTGAAAAGCCTAGTTTGGCCATGGTCAGCAGCTGACCAATAGAAAACAGGTATTTTTGCATTGTGACCAGTGGGAGGAGGCCATGTGTAATCTCCCGTTCAGCACCCTGATGAAAGTTTAGGTCAGAAAGGGATTGGTGATTTTATTGATGAAGAATGTTTTATCACCCTTTGACCAACCACACCATTGGAACACAGTTCTTGAGCATGGCCACTTCCCCCACCCACCCCCTGAAATATACCCAATATCTTTGTCAGTATTGGACCAAATTAGTGCTTTTGAGGCTGTTAGTTTCAAAACACAAATCCACTGTGCATGCTTTTTGGTAATGTTTTTGAGTTAAATATCTTTCCAAAGAATGGTGTGAAAAATCACTTGAGCAATTGTGCTCATTTTGCTGTTCAGCTGCGCCTTTTTTTATAATACAAATGCGATGTCACATTATCATGTCTGGATGAAGTAATTGCAGCAGGTGTGGTAGCACTTACATGTATGTATTTATCATCATTACCCTTTGAAAGACAACCTTTGGTTAAAGGCTAATTTTGTTCGCTCAAGTGCTAAAACATGTGCTTTATATGCTGCAGGGAAAGAAAGAAAGAAAGAAACGCATTGTTCAGCACCAGCATATTGTCCCTTAAATCCAGTAATCCAGCGTTAAAGTTAATTATGCTTTTTAGTACTCCATCCTTCCCCTGCTCACACTATGGCTGAGTGAGCAAAGGGGATGCAAATGACTAGGGCACGGATATCTAATCCAATTGCTGTGCAGAGCAGTTAATGGAAAAGCCTGGTGTCGTAAACAGCCGTAACGATAGATGAAAACCGCACCGGGTACAATTCTTTTTCCCTGTGATGGAAATCCCATTCATTTAGCTCAGTTGAAATTCACACCTGTTCTGAATTTTGCATCTGATCGAGGCACACTGACAAAGGTACGGGCTGATGTCAATGGTATAATTAGGGGGGAGAGGGAGGTGTGGAGAGGGCCTTCAGAAAGTGTAATAACACGTCGAGACGGGGAGGGGAGTGTCACTGGCGCTAATGCTTCAGCAGGATGCGAGCCACAGATAGTCCCTCCGGGCCTGTCGGCCCCGAAACAAGCAGGCCAGTCAAAGACAGGGACAGAAGCACCAGATCGATGATCGCCGGAGCGTTTTGTGGAGAGCGGCCAAGTCCTTAACCTCTCTCCCGCCCTGCCATTTCCTCCCTCAGGATGAAGAAGAGAAGCGCCATGGAACGAGTGGAGGAGATCAAGCTGGTGCCGTCGGTCGCCAGGCCCGCCAGGGTGCCCCTCCGCCACAGCGCCAGTGCCAGCGCCGTACCTCTGAGGGACCGGCAGGGCTACCCCGTCGGACCCGTGCTCTGCAGCAGGTGTCAGTCACTGCGTTTCTACACAGACCCCGCCCTGGCCACGACAGCCAACAGGACGTCCCTTAAAGACTCGGAGGTCACGTTTGTCACCGCCAACAATGAGCCTGGTGAAATAGCCTTAAGATCTTTATGTTGACAGAACAGATTGGGGAAAGAGGGTCAGCCTGCTGTTTTAGCACCTGTATGGAGACTCTGCATTTTCATATGGAACAGAGTATCTGTGGTGTAAAGTTTTGAAGGTCACAATAAGGGTTTGAGTTGTATGGGGTTTGCAAGATCTTCCCAATGAGCGTTTCAGAAGAGAATATTTCCCAGGCCTCACCTGGATGGATACTGGCTACAGCACAGGTTTAAAGCCAGGAATTACTTTACTGTATTTGTTTGCTTAATAGACCTCCTTATCTGGGGGTGATTTCCATAACTTACTGTACATTTTATACATGCTATCCATTTATAAAATGGATTTTTAAAGAGTAATTCAGTACAATTACCTTGCTCCCCACTGTGGAACTGAACCTCACATCACAAACCTGGGTTTCAAACCACCACACTGCCAGACAGTACATAAATAACACAGGTCTTCTTTTTTGATGTGTTACCAAACTGAACATTTACCAGGAGATGAGATGCCTGTTCGAACACACTGCAAGTACTGCAGATTATGTGCTATCATGTCATTTTGCTTCAGAAATGCAATGTCGTCTTGTTATTGCAAAACTCAGACATGTTTTAGAGCAAGCTAGTACAGCCCCAGTGGCTTATTGTGACTGTTTTATTTAGAAGCTCATTTTAACAAAATCAAAGTCCGTTTCACAACATACAGAGAAGCATCTTAATCCCAGAAAAATCAAAGGCATTGAATTCATACACAACATTTTGTCCCCCAACGAGTATTAACTTTGCCAAAAAAAATTATTTGATACCCTGAGGTTTACAGAGCATGACCATGATTTTAGGGCTAGGTCAAAAAGAATTTGTCAAAATTTCAGTCTTGCGAGATGTTGAGTAACAATTCACTCTAGGTCATACCACATAAAGAAAGCACTGCCCATACACAGACCTTCTTAGTCTTTAATATTTTATGCCTTTAATACATTGAAGGATTGTAGAACAATCTCAAGGATAGCAACTGATTGAATTCTAAGGTGAGGCTTATATCCCTTTGTTGTGTTTTTAAACATTATGGGCCTGATTTACTAAGACCATTAGCGTGTGCAAAATCTTTTAGCACACGCAAAACCAATAACTATGATTGGTCATGGTATTTGTTTTGCACCAATCATTGGTTGTGTTATTAGTTTTGCTTATGAAAAATTGCTATAGCAGTATGCTTCAGCAAGGGGTTTGTGGCCCATTTTTTGTGTTTAAAAAGCACGTTACGTATCTCATAGAACTGTAGTGAACACAGATGGTTTTCAAGTGAACATTAACAGAAATCAGATAGTGATACGTTTGATTACTGAAACATTAAACATGGGCTGCTAACCAACTGTTATTTTCGTTTTTTATTTTTAACTTAGAAAAGGACCATTCTGGATATTTGCTGCTGTTCAACTAGTTTATATATAGAAAAATAACTATATCAAGGGTTTTGTGGTTTTTTGCTGGATTTTGCAGATATAAAATATAATGTATGGATATACCTGTATCATGCAGCAATATTAATGTCTTGAGGGCATTAGCTACCCCTTGCCATGTATTTATATTATGTATTTGTAGTGTGTTACCATGGTGAATAACTGATGCCCAATTATTATTATTATTTTTATTTTTTTATTTATTTAAAAAAAAAACATTTTTACAATGTACCACTTATGCATTGCTCTTAATTGTGTGATATTGCTTAACTGCAAAACCAACATGCTTTTGAAATTGCAGCGCAGTGCTGACATACACTTTATAAGACTACGCTCACTTATAACTAAATTAATTTTGGGATAGGGCCAGTCCTCCTAAAACTTGGGAAATGCTGATTGGTTGTTGCCTAGTGATCAACTTTAAAATTATACATCAGCGCACAACAACATGTTAATTATTTAGTTTTTCATTAGTTAGTTTGACTATGGAAAAACAAATAACTTTGAGATTGTTTACATATCTGTCCAGGGAGTGATGGTACATAGGAATAGAAAAAGAGCCTGTTTGGCACTTTCTATTGCTTTCAGGATGGCAGGCTAAATGGAATGAAGCATAGACAAAAAAGTGTAAAAGTGTAACATTCAGGGTGATATTTTGCATGCAATACTGCCATTTCTTATTCTTATTACTTGGCCCTGCTTTTTCTGCAGCCTGATTGTGTAGCTTGCAACCCATGACATATACCAATAGTTGCTGTAGTTGACCGTAGTAGATTAGAACATCCGGCAGATGCACGTTTTTATCTATAAATCACAAATGACCGTGAACTTTTGCGCACATTTCACGCACATGAATTGCTCCGAACTGTGAACACGTTCAATTAGCTGTATATGGTGGCAGCTTAATATGTCTCCATGTCTCCTAATATGTTTCCTAAATAAATAGCTTAGCAAGCTACAACTGGCAGGCAACAAAGGAAGGACAATATTATACCTGCAATACAGCTGACTTGCCACAGGCGATAGTTCATTGGCCTGGTCTGTGGTCCATGCTTGGAGGTAAACACATTTGCGTCAAGTTTAAAATCACAACACTGACTTGGAGGTTAAAATTTTGGGCTGCAGAAAAGGCCTGGTCTTACTTTTGATGTCATTATTATCTTTTAAAACAATGGCCTTGGACACAGATGGTTTAGGATTTAGGGTCAATATACCAGGTTCAGATAATCTTTTTTTAGAAATTGGTACTTAACTATTCATTGCATGAGTAATGTGATGCAGTAATACACCCTGTTTCTTGTCATACAAGAGCTGTGTAAAAAGTGAATCCTATTTCTGATATGAAGCAGAATTAAGATATTTTATTTTTTAGAACAAATGTAACTAATACTGATAACTAGGAAGTAACTGTCTCTGCCCCATAGGGGGAGATATGAAATTACAATGTACATGTAAATTGTGAAATAAACCTATTCAGCTGGTGTGAATCATGGATTGACCGGTTTTCATTTGTTCAACATTCTTTCTGCTAATATTTGTGTTTCGCGAGTTCAGTCACCAACATGCAAACTGTGTGATGGAATGAGTCAGAGCTATTAGCTAACAGCCATTTGAGAGGCATCGCTCAATTTACAGTCACAATCACAAGGTGTATGTACATTTCTCCACACGCTGTCAAAGGTAACATTTTGCTCTTATGTATTCCTCGCACAAATTCCATGATAGCTTGTGTCCCAGTATCATACTTTCATCAGATGCCTTGTAAAGAAAGGTCAGGAGACAGGCCTAAAAATAGACCACACGGCGCAGTGAGGAAGCCAAGCAGTGCTCTATACGGGCCACAGGAGACGGAGAGCTTTACCATGCTGCTGTCACACATCTGCAGACAATTTTTCACTGCTCCACCCCACACGCTCATTTCCAGCGCCCCCTTGCTCAAGTCTCTCCCAGATTACACTGCCACGCAACAGCAAATTCACTGTTACTTTGTCTCCATTATCATTGCTTAATGGTGTACTTGCAAATAAACATCTAAAATATAACTTATGATTGTCAATTACCAAATAAATTTCCGGTGAGGGACTTGGGTTGAGCAATATTTTTTAGCTTTAGGCCTTGTACACCTGTCTAATGTGCAATCTTCTTTAAAAATGTTTGAGGCAAAATTATTGCGAATTTGTAATTATGCAAATGATTAAGAAGCTTTTAATAATAAAAACTTTAGTTTGTCTTTCAATCCAGTCTCTCTACATGCAGCGAACGGCAAAGGAGCTCAATTTATTCTGCAGGAGGAATCGCTGTATCAGTCGCAAGTTCCTGCTGCTCCATTTCAAAACATAGATAGAGATGCTGGCCAGATTTGTGAGCAAATAGCAAGAGTTGGCAAGTGCAGAGTAATCTATTTTATATGCCCGTTGCCATACCGCAGGTCTGTGGGTTGTGATAGTAAACAGCTAAATTGTTTGCCTATAGGCACCAGGTGAGATAACAGTTATATAGGCCTCTGTCTACTCCATAATTTAACTACATTTGCACATAATTGAAGAGAACTAACCTATTGTGGAACGTTTTACCAAAATCCCTCAGGGATTTACCCAGCTTGGACACATTTAAGGCTGCGCTCAGAATGCATCTTTATTTTAAGACTTTAGCTTGCTAGCTGGTAACAATATGCACATCAACATGTTTTCAGAACGCTGACAAAACACCTGCAGCATAATTACAGTATTTCAGTTATGCAGAAGGGACAATTAATGAAGCAAAGCTGTATTTATACAGACATACTGTAAAACTGAAATGGCAGGCATGGCAATGATTTAAAAGGTAAAAGATAGAAAGTAAAAGGAACTGCACGTCTGTGTCACTCAGTAAAAGAAGCGAATGGACAGACGTACTGTAAGCAGTTGCAACGGAAACTTCCAGGTACTTCCCCCAAATGTTTTTTGGCATCACCATCAAAATGCTAGCAACTGCTCATGCTGGCAGTGAGATGACAAAAATGAATGTACTGTATATAATTTATGAATTGATCATCACCAACTTTAATCCTGCAAGACAAATAGCCCTTTTTTTAAACCTCTGCTCCCTATAATGTCTGTGTATTTCTGTGGTTACAGAGAAGCTCTAATGGGGGTTAATTGTGTTGCCAGATTGACAGCCCGTTCTGTCAATTGACCAGGATGCCGGGGTTAAAACCACTACTCGTTGGATAAGTGCCCTGGGATCCCACGAGAAGTTGAAAGAACGATTCTGCTTGAGTGCGAATGCTTAAATCTTTAAGACGGATTGCTGTGCTGGAAAATCAGTGGGATCACCTCAGACAGGAAGTGATGCACATGTTCGCATTAGCCTTTTGGAATGAACATGCTTTCTGATCCAAGTTATAAGCATAACTGAGAACAGCCTATTCGATTTGGATACATTTCACATGTCCTTTCTTTGTCTTTACTCCCTACATCCCTCATTCATTAGCACTCTCTAGTCTTCCCCTGTGAGTATGGTGCAAGCAAGTACAGCACAGAGGAATCATTCAGATACAAATCATTTCACCAACATACAATTCATCTCTGAACGAATCATTTGACACACCTTACAATCTTGTTAGGCATTATATTAGCAAGTTTCTACTTCAAAGACCAAAATGTGTATTTAAGTGTGTCAAAACTCTTCACACAAGCAAAAAATAAAAAATAAAAAAAGGTTTTGAAAGTGTGTTCCACTTTTTTCCCCCTCTTTTATGGGGTTTCGTGCTACCTGCACACATCCTGGAGGTCTTTTTTTTATCCCCTATTTTCTTTGCCGCAGTCTAATTTATTCAGACTGCATTGCATGGTCTTTGCATGATTGCAGACAAAAGCATAAAAAATCAAGGGAGATTTTACCTTGCATAAACTAAAAATGTCTTGTTCATATTATCCTGAATATTTATTATACGTGCAGAACAATGTGTACATACTGTTGCATACTACAATATGGACGAATAAGAACAAATTAACAATGAACAAAACACAAAATGGATATTGTTAAAATGAAGGTGAGTGTCATCTGTATTCTGTGTATAAACCTTCCATGTTTAGCAGGCTGGTCACTGAGGGACAGGTCTCCACAAGCCACATGGTATTCTCCTGTATTCTGCTACCACACGGCCCGTCCTTTCACAAAAGCCTGCGGGGATTTTGAGGTCCTTCACCAGCCACCTCTGCTTTTCAGACGCGAACAACTGTGCTTTTCAATTGCAAACTTTACACTTACCACAGTCGATTGAATTAGCACGGAGGTACCTGGACCTTCCTGCGTTCTATGTGCGAGGAGACAGGGCCCAGGTCAACCGGGGTCAAGCGGGCCAGAGCCCAATGAATAATCGCTGCAGCACTTACACAGGCGCCATGCGTCTTGGCCATGAAAGATGACAGCAACCAAATCAATACATGCTGCCTGAGTTCCCCAATACCTCAGAGAATCTAAACATCAATCTAAAATTAGAACTCCATTCCGGGCAACATTAATTCTGCGGCTCACTGCGTAGCGCCCAATCGCCGCGGCGATCAGGGCATCGCGAAGCTCCGCGGAACAGATTTACTCGCGCATGCGTCCGTGCAAATGAACAGAACTGCAAACGGACTGCATAAGCGTTTAGAGATGAGTACATGTCCTCGACCGCACACACAAGCTTGCGCACAACTCCCTCGCCTCCTGCGTCGGGCCACATCGGCGACAGCACAGCCTTTTTCATACTCTCATAATGGTAATGGCCGCCCCGCACTCCCACCCCCACACACAAGCTGTCCTTTTACATACAATCAATTCATGCGTCTCCAGCTTCGGAGCAGAGGAGCAATTGCAGCAGAGGAGCAATTAATCAGGTGCTCATCAATCGGAGGCGATGGCTGCAGTTGAAGCTGCAGGTTTAGTGCATTGATTTCTGGTAATATCTTGTGTCCTATATGATATAAAAGGTACCCTGGTTACCCTGGTGACTAAATCTCACCTGACCTGGGTGATCCTATCACCAACTAGGGGCTAACCTGTATACCTGCTGGCCACACTAGGCACTGGGATGGTTCATTTTACACACCAGACTGTGGGGCCCATTCATATACTGGTACAGTGGCCTAAATAGGCAGAGTCATCCAGCAACTGCCCAATATCATTTTAATTGTAATGTCACATTTTGATAATTCATTATTATTATTATTTACATGCATTTGCTGGTGTTGGTTGTCATGCTCAATTGATCATCAAAGTGAAAGGAAGCAATGATGTGGGAAGATAATGACAATGTTGACAAATTGATGGACATTTTGGACGCATGCCATAATTTATCTTTTCAACCGTATAAATATCCTTGAACAGTCTGGAACAAAGCTGTCTGAAAATTCAGTTGCTGCTACCTAACTGCATGCCTGTGAGCTGCAAGATAGTCTTTCTAGCCCAGGTTTATTTTTAAACTGTCTGGGTCTTTGTTCCCTTTTTGTTATTTTTACACGCTGGCTTTCTGTTACATGATATATGGTCATTCACTTTGGCCAGTTTTGAGACTGTTTCTTTACAGACACTAGGAGGTTTCTATGGAACAATTTCCTGAAATGAGACTTTGTGCTCACTGTCATCATTTTACCAGTGGGACAGGGGTCATTTTATTTCTGGCTATCTTTAAAATGCACTATTAGAACATAAAGTTTCCAAGAAAGGCACGCCTTTTTTATTCTAAAAAGGTTTATTTAATCACCTGATTTAGATAATAAATATTAAGCAACAGATTATATTTGTCATTCAACGCGGCAACTGATTTTTACTAATTGTTTGAAAACCAGTACAACACCAATCTAGGTCAATCTGAGCACCGTGAACAGCAATCTTATCCCAGAATTATCAAACCATTTTATATGGATTTCAATAATAGAAGATAAGCATACAGGGCAGTGTTTTACAGGTGTGTTCATCATGTTTTTTCCCCCAAACAGAACTGTACTGCTTTCAACTGCCAAATTGCCTTATTGTTAAATCATGTGGAAAATGTATATGCCCTTACAAAGGCTTTGCAAATCAGGTCTATGAGGAAAAGTCTCCAGAAGAAATGTGGCACTCGAGTTGAAATCTTTCTGATTTGTTCCAACACTGCCACCTAGTGGTGTAAAGTACTGCAACACTCAAAACTAAAAGGAAATTGAGAGTGGTGTGCTACCCTTTTGTGCAGCACATAGGGCACCCTTTGCAAATTTGTTGGTTATCCCGTTTTGGAAAATGTTCATATCATTTAGTGCTCCATAATGTTTTAATATCCTGTAAAGAAAACTCTGAGTGGCAATTTGCTGGTGAATCGCTGAACTTCTTCTGGGAGCAGTCTGTGGGCCAGGCTTGCTAAGGATTGCAACGGCTTTTCCAATGCAAAAGCAGTTGCTACAATGTCGCAATATCTACATGGGATTTACTAAACGGTTGCACTCTGCGACTTTCCTTTTGATGCATAGTTAAATGTGCTCATGCATATGTATACCTGGAGTGAACACACTAAAACAGGGTGGATTTGTTGTGACTCTCCTCATTGTGTGCAGTTGCAACAGCAGTGACCAGTTGCTGGATGCCAGTGGCCAGCCCTGTGATGTTTCACCTCACTGCACACATGGACGTGGTTACTTTTCTTCACCTCATCAGTGCTGTGGGACAGGTTTTGCAAAGCAATGGGGCGTGGCAGAAGGGTGTCAGGCTGTGCACATGTCCTGGGCAGTCAAATCAACTTCCATTATGGGCTGCATGGGGCACAGATTTAAAACAAACGCATCCTCTGATGCTTAGCACTATGGAAAAGAGACAGACTTAAAATGTTTCACACATATTCCTGCTATTCATTTCACATCATGACATATTTTCTTTACATTCTCTTCTGCTTGTTTTGTTATACTTAAAGTCATTTTGTATGTGAGGTCCTTTCACTCCAAATTTTTCTCTTCTCCGTTTGTGTTACATTACATTACATTACATTCATTTAGCAGACGCTTTTATCCAAAGCGACGTACAGTAAGTGCATACAGAAAGGTCATCGAAGTAACTACAGAACAGATAAGAAAGCACATTCTTCCCATACAGTAGCAGATATCCCTAGTAATGAACACAATGCAGTTCACAGTGAACTGGGTAAATCAGCTCTAATACAATTATATTCTAACTATTATAAACTTGACTATCTTGAGTACACAGTTCAACAAGAACACAAACCATGAGGTCCTAGATAAGTATTAGTCCAGGTGGAGTCTGAAAAGGTGCGTTTTCAGGCCACGACGGAAAGTAGGCAGGGTTGGCATGGAACGTAGGGGAATGGGAAGTTCGTTCCACCACTGGGGAGCTAGGGTGGAAAAGCTCCGCAGTCGGGACGAGCGAGTACCATGTTGTATTCCTATGCTGTAATACAAGTTGTGAAGAATTACCTCCAAATTTAAGTTTGGCCCTTTGTCTCTTTGAATAACTTTGTTACTAAATTATATGTGTTCCGATTCTTAAAATAGGTCCAAACAATACTGACTACAATTTCTGTTATATGACCTACAACACACAATAATATGTATTAATAATGTATTGCTCTCTTTGGGAACTTGTGTCAAATTTACTGTCAACCACCATTTTTTATTTTATTTTTACATATTAACAGGTAGAATAATGAGCAGGTGAAATCCATTGTGCAAAATTCAGGCATTGTCATGAATAACCAGTTGTATGGTTGACCCCTGGAGTATGATGTGGAAGGCTTAAGCCAGTCAGCTCCATGGGTCTCTATGCGGCGTGCTGCAGCAGTTTGTCTCTAGCGTGAATGCGCAGGTGGCGGTTGAGGTCGGACTTGGTGAGGAAGGTTTTTGGACACTTGGAGCAGCGGAAGGGCCTCTCTCCAGTGTGAGTGAGCATGTGTACCTTCAGTTTATACTGGTTACGGAAGCTCTTGTTGCAGAGGGTACAGGCGAAGGTGTCGTGCCCGGCCGCGTGGAGACGCTGGTGCTTGTCCAGCTTCTCCGGCTGCCTGAAAGTGACGTGGCACCTGGTGCAGCGGTACATCTTCTCCCTGTGCACCTGCTGATGCCTCTTCAGGCTGCCCAGCTCTACGAAGCTCTTGTCGCACTCCTCGCAGCGGAAGGGCTTCTCGCCGGCGTGGTACAGCTGGTGCACTTTGAGCTGGCCGAACTGCCGGAAGCTCTTTTGGCAGTCGGGGCAGCCGAAGGGCCGTACTCCCGTGTGCTTGCGCTGGTGGACTTTGAGCTGCCCCCTCTGGCAGAAGCTCTTGCTGCAGTCACCGCAGTGGTACGGCTTCTCCCCCGTGTGGACCCTCTGGTGGACCCTCATGTCCGACGCGTTGGAGAAGCTCTTCTCGCACGCGGGGCAGTCGTAGGGCCGATCGCCCGTGTGCGTGCGCACATGTACCTTCAGGCTCCCGGACTTGTTGAAGATCTTCCCGCAGACCACGCAACAGTAGGGCTTCTCGCCTGTGTGCAGGCGCATGTGCACTTTGAGGTATGCCAGGCGGCTGAAGGTCTTTCCGCATTGGCTGCAGCTGTGCTCCTTCCTGTCTGCATGAGCCACTTTGTGCACCTTGAGGCCGGAGAGCTTGCTGAAACTCTCTCCACACTGCATGCAAACGAAGGGCTTCACCACAGCATGAACATTCTGGTGCACCTGCAGGCTGGACAACTGACCAAAGGCCTGCCCACACTCTGCACGGCAGTGGGCGGTCTTTTCTGGGTTCCCACTCGGTTTGCCGTCTTCCTGTTCTTCAAAACGTGGCTCGAATTTGGGCTCTGTGATAACAGGTTCAGGTTCTGCAATCTCTTCCTCAATTTCCTCCTCTTTGATGAGCACCGATATTATTTCAACATTGTCATAGCTAAGGTTGTGGTCTTCACTCCAGTAAGGAGATTCTTCTTTGACTGTATCTAGAGGTTCTATTCGAGAAACAAAAAGCAATCATCAGTCACTCTATTTTCAGAAAGTACTTAACTAGAAATAGAACCATAAAATAAAAACATGCATCGACTCCGTTTTAATGGAAAAGCGTAATGGTACACCTACTTCTCGACAACTTGCGCATGTTGTGATCCAATGGTAACGAGTAGGCTGTCAATAAAATAACGGCACGTACAAACGCAAGTAGGTGTGCGTTTACAACATTTTGCCTACAATAATATAACCCAGCTACACTACATAGCTAACATATAACTTTTCACGCTAGATCAATTACCGAATATAGATCATATCTGATATTTAAAAATATATATATTATATATTTCATGTTCTCCAAAAAAAATACAAAACATCAATCAACAACATGCAATGGTTAACAGAACTTACCGGCAGGTGCCTGAGCATGGTAGTCGTGATCTGGCATAGCAGCAGTAGCAGCTGTCCTCTCTTCACGAGCCTTTTCCATCTGACATAAAGGTACCTTCCGACCATGAGACCCAAGTCGTTCCTTATCCCTTTCATAAACTACGTTTTTATGTGAAGACCAGTCTGCCAACAGAAAACGACAAGGCACCGCATCTTTCCTCAAGCGTTTAACGCCACCCGTCGTTAGAAACACGTCTCCCTCCTTAAAATGTAGACTACACAGGCACATTGACTTCGTTATGTTAAATTTTCGTATGGCCTGAACCCATTTCCTCTTCCGATCTTCTTCCGCAGGAAAACTATGGAAGCTTAAATATGGCTGTTTTTGTTTACTGCTCCTACACTGGGGTGCACTACACCACTTCTTACTCTTACTTTGCGCCATTGCGGAAATGGCAATACACCTAGTAGCCAAAACCGGAAACAGCACCCAGGAACTCAGAGAGCGCCTGGGTATAAAGACAATTCTACTTCCGTTGACCAATAGGAGCAGGTTTTTCAAAATACAAGACCAACCAATTGATCCGTTTGGGTTATAGTATCAAAAAATCATAACTTTATAAATCATAAAATGTATGCATGTCAAACGTAAATCTATAATTTTGTAAGCAAATAACATATGATTATATATATTAAATATGGATATAATAACATGGAATTTTTTCATAATGTAGTAGACAATTATAAAACATTAATTGTAAAGATAAAGGAATAATTAATTTATTGTATTCTTGGGTGGACTTTTATTGCTCCTATTTTCATCTTGGAAAAAAAATGCTTCAGCCTGTCAAAACATTTTACTCTTCTTTCCTCTAACTTTTTCCCTACCAGTTTCACACATTAATTTCCTGACTTTTGTTTAAAAAATCCAGTCTCGTGTTATGTCATTGTATTAATGTCATGATCAAGATGATCCGAGATTTAGTATTGATTTTAGCTTTGTGGCTCAACCAAGTATTAAGTTTATGTAAAAAAATAAATAAATAAAAAAGGTAGTACGTTTAGGCTTTTTTTTCTTCTTTTTTTCTAGGAGCATACATTTATGCTGCATGCCCTTCTGCTTTCTGCTGCTCTAAGTGTCCCAAAACCGGTCTTTACTCAGCAGACATAAATAGTGAGAATTTCAATATATATTAATAGGTAAGGAATTTGGATCATGTATCCCAATAGCCTAGTTGATTTAGACTAAGTTGAAATAGAACATTTTCATTGTTGTAGCTGATTTTTAGAGCCACAATCCAAATCAATATAAAAAGAACAAAAAGATAAGACAATGAGAAGCTAGCAACAAAAAGAGTGTATCAAATCACATGCAGCGTAAAGTTAGCATGGTTCATTTGATTGTGTGCAACGTTATACTGTTACAATGTATCTGTCTTTCATTAGGTCCTACACCACAAAGAGAAGATAACCCCAACAATGTAGGCTACATAAAGTAGGCTAACGTTACATGCAGTTGGGACCATGAGTGCTCTCCGCTGTATGTGGCTCACGTCGCGTAATGATGACGACATAATTAAGTAACTTCATTGGTAGGATTTGGGTAAATTAACCTTAACTCCAAAATGTATTTTGTTAATAAGTTCAGGGCATTTATAATTGCATATAGTAAGTATGCGAATCGCTGTGGTGTTCTATACTACTTATTGACTGGTTTTGTTGTGGAACCAGAGGAAGTAAAAAGGAAAAATGCGGACGTCATTTTCCTGTGCTGCAGCTAGTGTGCAGCGGTGACGGGATTCGGATCAGAGAGAACAGTACTGTGTCGAAGGAAACGGTAAGTCATAATCTAGCTACGAATCTGTAAGTGAAGCAGATTTTCGCATTAACGTTAAATTGGTGTAGACGTCTTATTCCTGGGCTTGGTATATCCCACTACCACGGATAATTCTGTTTTAGTTCATATGAAGTATGCGCTACCCAAACTGCCAGTTCCACGCTGATGTGTCAGTGTCAATAGCAAGATAGCTAAGTTAGCAACGCTAGCTTGCAAGGTTGTTTCTAATGAAATGAACGAGAATGAGCCGGGCGACGGGGTTAGCAAGCGTAGGCTACTACGTTATGGAAATAGCGGCACGAAGATTCTCATAACATAGCTAAATTAGCGTTAGCTAAGAAAGCTAGAAAATTATTTTACGTTACTGCTCTAAAAAATATTACGTTAATAACTAGATAATTATATGCTTGTTTGCGCCGCCAATCGCAAGACGAAATGGTCTCAACAGTTACGCTATGCTATGTACTTTGTCAATTGGCTAGCGGGCTAGCTTGCTAGCTATTAAGCACAGTCATTCCACCAGAATTGCGTAACAGTGTCATCAGGTCCCAACCGAGGTTTCTCCACTTTTTTTTATCTTGGATGAACCAGCGTAGGCTACTTGCTGGCTGGCTAGCTAACCGAAACACCTAATGCTAACTGCCTTAATTAGCTATATAGTGCCGTCAAGGAAGCTGTATAAAAGCCTTTCGCTATCCACTATAGCTAACGTATGATCATTCTTAATGCCGATCTGTTGTTTAATGGTCCTGTTTCATTCAGGCAGTCGGAATGGCAACATACCATGTTATTAGTGTAGTTGCCTACATTTTTGATCGAGTACTTTTGGTTTTACCATTCAGGTAGTCGACCAGGGTTTTCCTACTATGACAACTAACGTTGCGACGATTATCTCAGTTGGCCGCATATTAAGTCTGCCGGGACTGGATAGTTTTTTGTTTGATCCCGCAAGTTTTTGAACACTTTATTTTCTGAAGTTAGTGGAAACCATGCTTTCCCCTGTGTGATCATTCTGTGGAAGTGATGTGATTCGCTTGATTCGCTTCAATGCGTAGCCTAATATACATTTTATATAATTTATGCACAACAGTAAAGCAACCTGGCTTTCACTAGGTAGGCATTTCTGTTGTATATTATTGACTGACACGAGATGTATGTCCTTTTTGTATAAGATCTTTGCGGCAGTGTTTCTCAACATGTTGGTATGCCATAATATATTATTTTACAAATTACGTAAGTAGTTGGATGCTGTTGTTTTCATAATTGTAATTTTAAGAAACAAAATTTTCCGCATTTTAAACTGACGAAAATAAAGCACTTATTATGCTCTTGCGTAAGACCAGATGTGGTTATCTATGTAGCCTATGTCATTGACAACTGTCCTATTGACCTCTTGTCTGGCAGATCTTTCAAAGTTCAATGCAACTGGCCTGTAAAGCTCATGATGCAATACAAATGTGGGGCGTTTGTTAGAATCCGTGGCTTTCTGGTTTTGTTTCACCTAACTTCAACCACTGTGCTCTTACTTTTAAAGTTGTGCAACAGTGTAAATGCATATTTGGTGCTTAAGTCGATGGAGGATTTAAAAAAACATGCTTTTCAGCGATTGTGCTTCTCGTATATTGCACTTTTTTTTTTCTTGTGGTTTGAAGCTTTTCAGGAATAGGTAATGACTCCTGTTTCAGGGGGGGCGGGGAACAACAGCAAAAAAACATAAATTCAAGAGCTAAATATCCTGTATTTTGTGCCCTTCAGTTTCTGAAGCGCTATGGTATTCTGGTAACCAGTAAAGAGTTGTAACTGAATAAAGCATGCCGGTATGAAATTTACTTTTTCAACCACTGGACAGAGTGGCTTGTGGATTAAAAAAATCACCAGCCATTTTCAACAGCCACATTACCTATTGCAATATAACACAACCTGGTTGGTTACTGGCCAAAGTGGCTGCTTGAGTAAAAATTTTACCAACCACAATTTTACCAGCATTTGGCTGGCGTTCATTTCCCACCCTGACAGCATGACTGGCTATTGCCAGATGCATCTTAACAGCAAATGTACTTCAGAACTACATTTTCATGGTTTGATCTGATACCAGGTATCCTGATACAAGTTGATCAAGGCAAGATTATGTATAGCTCGATAATCCATTGAGCGTCATTTAATTGCAGTGATGTAATTAGGTGTGGTTGTTTACTCTCCAAGCTGCTTATTATTCAGCCACTTTTTGAGAATCTCCTCCTACACCACACCATCAACGCCTTGCATACCTCATAGTATATCTTTATACACCTTCCAGGTTGCTATTACTTTTTACTTTTATACCATATACACTTTTTCAGATAATTGACCTTTTATCACCAAAAAAATTATTTGAGTCAATGGGCACATTTTGAAAACAGATGCAATAGAATGTGGGTGATGTAACATATTACACTGCTTATGACATCACAATGCCTTTTTCTACAACACTGTTACGACCTAACAATACTATCCCAGATGATTTGACATGACCTTTTTGTGCTTTCATCACAATTCATTGCTTCTTTGTATCACTTCCAGGTTCTTTAGACTACTTGCCACAAAATACATCACCATATTTTAACACCTTCACCTTTTTTAGATCCCTTTATACCACATTACAACTTCATACCATTTTCACCTTTTATTTATTGAAGACAGACTTTAACAGAAGGCTTTGGGGAACCCCAGTCATGCGTGACCTGTTGTGCTGGAATTGACTGCAGTAACGGCAGCACTTCTGCTTTGACATCCCCAGCCAGCCCTGTGTTTTTTTTCTGCTAGACAATTCTGATCTCTTAGCATACTGGAGAACAACACGCCAGCATTCTTTACTTTATATGAAGGCGTTCTTGAAAATGCCATCAGTTTATTTGACAATGAAACCTCTGTAAAAGGTGCAGTTTACAAAGCGTGCTCAATATCCTTGAAAAACCGGTTTTTACACGTTTGGCACAGTTACAGTAGAGTACAAATGAATGTTCTCATAGAATCGCCCTAGGTGCCATTTTATGTAAATCGCTTGTGCATCTTCAGCTGTTTAGATGAGCGCTCTAATTGTGGTTAAATGAATAGTGCTGTCACAAGCTGAAGCTACTGCAATTGGTGTTCTGTGTCATTTCCCTGGTTGTCTCGTCTATAAAAAGCAATGTTGCTCATCTGGGAGAATTATCAAACTACTAAATTATAGCCTATTTCTAGGTTGCCGGTACGGTACATTCACCTAAATAAAGATGAACTTGAATAGCTTTTTAGGCTCAGTTGACCGAAAGCTGGTTAAGGTGGAAATGACACAGACCAAGAGCAGATAGAATATTCATATTTGAATACTCTTTCCAGAATCCAAAACAGAATGCCAGACACACCTGTAATTGGCTGTCACAGCATTATGCTGAGAGCTTACATGGACCATCTGGTCATTATCGGCAGTCTTTGAGTTATTATGGGTCTGTTCAAGTGATTGTGTGACCGAAACGGTATGAAATTAGGGGTATTTTTAAAGACTGGGTTAAGGGTCATGACTCAAAACTAGGTTACATATTTATATACAGGGATAGGCACTGCTGTTGTGTACTTGAGCATGGTAATTTGGTTTAATCTCGTTTCCAACTATGGATTATATGCCTTATTTGGAATTTAGGGCACCAGTTGTTGTGGAAAGCTTGTCAGAAAATGAATAACCAAGACCCCCCTCCATTTCTTTTTTAAGATCATATGGTCCATAACCTACCCAATGAGATGGCAGAAAATGGAAATGACTATGGGACTGACTGTGAACTACCACAGAGGCGTGTAGGGTCCAAGGAGCAGCGGAACGGGAGCTTTTCAGGTAGGTAGAACTACAAGAAAGGCTGAAGGCCTCGTTCATTGAGCCTAAACTTGGGTCACACTGTCAGAATGAATTGGATGAAGAATGAGATCATAAAGTAGGCTATATGTTATATTAGGCAGGGAATACTCTTCAGGTTGGAAACCCTTCCTTCTTGTGTGGCACTATTACCCTGCAGGACTTTCAGTCATATTTTGAATTACAAGGCCTGGACTCAGTCTAGACTAAGAACTCTTAATGCCAGCTAAACTCCTCGTGGTTCTAATCTCATTTACTTTGCTGGCGTCCTGTCCAGTCAAAATAAACTGATTTAGCAGATGGAGCAGTATTTAGCCACAGTTAAGGCCTCATTTATCTTGTGAAGCACCTTCAAGCTGTAGTAACAGTAAGCAGGTGCGGCACTGAGAGGTCTTCCAACATATCTGTCCTGGAGTTCCCTTACGTTCTGTGGTTTGCAGCTTTGCCCTAAATCCTAATAAAAAATTAGGTGATTTGATATGTGGCACTAGTTGCCAAAATGGCAAAACTGAGCAGACTTGAGCAGTCCCAAGAGTAAGCTCTTCACTTGTTCCTGGGACCAAAGCTGTAATGACGGGCTCTATGTATATTCCAGCGATAAGCTGTTTTTGTCATTAAGGTATGCGCCTAAGCCTGTCTATGCATAGCAGATATTGGCAGCTACTTTGAAAGTTACTATTTTAGTAAAAGAATCTGCCCCAAGATTGCAGTTTGCCGGACAAGTGGGAGAAATTTCATTTAAATGTTATCTAGTGTTTATTATGCTTTAAAACAATTGATATTCAGGCTTTATGAAAAAGGACATCATCAGGGCAATAGATTTATAATCGTTGTTAATGAAAGGTGATTTCGCAAACACAGTAGGCTATAGCGTGAATATAATTTAAGTCCCGTCAAATAAAATAACTCCCGTCAATAGACACGTGTTTAACGTTATTAAAAAAAATAACAGGCTCTTATTGCGACAGGCTCTTATTGCATGCAAGTAGCTAGCACGTTCTTCCAAGTAGGCCTATATCAGCTAGAACATAGGCTACTTCATAGTATCAAGATCGCAAGTACGCTTCAATTTTAGAACACACTTGATGAAAGTGTCAGAATACCTTTGATCAGACAGGAAAAACAATAGAATCACCTCAGCGAAATTACCTTACTCGATAGCTATAAGGTATGCAACGGTACAGTGCATGACATTATTAACAATAAATACTATTTTGCCAAATTGTTGTTTTCATTGTTTAGACATTACTGCCATGGTGAAGCAAGCTATTTATAACTTTGTGTGTGAACAATCAATTGAGGTAATTGTTACTTAAGGTCTTTTAGTCACTGTCAGCACGACCTAAGCAGTAGCGGAATCAGGCCAAATCATCTCATGCTACCAGTAAAACGGAATAGTAAGATAAGATGCCTTAAACATAATACAGACGTATTGTATTTATAGGCTACTGCCTAGGTCATGCTGTCAGTTACTGTCACAAGCTGACCTTACAGTTTCCTCTGAGAAATGTCTGTTTATTTAACTACAGAGCCAGTAGTTGCCGCAGCAATTTGTGTCGCGGTGCTTCACATTTTGATTGAGAGAATAAATGCCTCTTGCGAGAAGAGCTCGTATATGAGCTGCGGTTGTTACATGTTGCGTGTTTTATACAGTCAGAGTAAGTGTATCAGTGTTTGTTTTTTCATAATATGCCAATAGGCCTATTCCTGATCCTGCCCAGTCACTTTATTTGAAAATTATTTTCAATATTAGGACTGTTATTAGTCCCGTCTATGACCCGACCACATTCACATCATGCCGGTTATTCATTTCGCTCAGCAAAAATGTATGGTCTGAGTAGCTACTTCTTTTTTAACATAGGCTATTGCCTGCCAAACCTCCTCCGTTAACCCTGCTGTTGTGTAGCACACCGGTTTGTGGTGGAGACAGTGCTAAGCACATCACCACCAATGGAACAGTGAATGCGATTTGACCGCCTCCTCCTTCCACACGCTACCGCTAGCAACGGCTGCTGAGGATGCAGCCTCCCTGATATAAGGCGAGCGCGTTCTGGCGCAATAGCTGCCCAGGTTCTTGCTAATAATAATGCGCTGTCAGTTTTGGTTGAGGTGAGGTCCGAAGAGTGGTGTTAAGAGCAGATAGTTTTCTTTCTCTGTGAAAGCAGTGTGCCTCTCCGTTGTGTTCCCAGATTCCTTGTCTCACAGCGAGAGGAGACGGCGGGATCGAGAGGAGCGTCTGGCCCTGGTGCTTTGGCGGAAGCCCGTTCTTACCCTGCAATACTTCCTCCTGGAGACCCTGATTACCTTAAAAGAGTGGGCATGGAGGTAAGGCTGCATTCCCAGGTGCAAAGTGTAATCATTTCAAGTAGGCTGCTTTCTTTAAACAACGGGTTGTGGAGCAGTTTGCAGAGACTTTACAGGTATTGTAGTCCAAGCTTGAGGTCGTGATGTATAGCCCTCCCAGAGTCTCCACTGAGCACAGCACACCAATGCTCCGTGGGAGAGAGGTTCTGGCTTGAGTGGTGTAGAATGGTTTAAAATGGGGTCCTTCACATGGGAGTGTCCAGTCGTGCAGAATGAACACCCAGTTGTGTGAAATGAATGTTTATGAATTCCACTGGGAAGCTCTTACAGTGGTTCTGTCTTATTTGTTCTTCCAGACTGTGGCAGCGAAGAGGGACTGTGTTTTCGCTCTTGCTGGTGTTTGTGTTCTTCTCTGTCACCTACTCCATTGAAGGAACGCATCAGAAGGTGAGGAGGAAAGATGCCAAAAGAAGCACAGCGTACACACACCGTGACTTTTCTTTGTCTCAGTTTCTCAAGTTAATTTTCAGCGTTTGTAAAGATTATTCATGATTAAGATTTCCCATGTGAAAAAATAGTGTATTTCAGCACATATGAAGCCAAATTAAAGTTTATATAATTATACTTCAAGTATACAATTTTTTTCAGATGGGTTAGGTAGGCTGTGTCTGAATCGGCGCCCTTCCATACTATTGAGTATGCTAGTTGAGTGCACTGAATAAAAGTTGTTAAGTAGGGAATGTTTTCTGTAAATGTAGTGTACTTCCACAGGTGATATAGTTATTTCCGGGGTTTTGCTGAGTTTGTTCGGGAGCATACTTAAAAATGAGGTGTGGCTTCGCTCACATATTTCTTCAACAACAAAAACAACACGTGACATGACTGCGCAAGGTCACGACGTCTGACAGTACTGTCAGAGTACGGTTGGAAAATAGAATGGAGGATAATTTTTGCATGTTGCATGTCATGTACTAAACGGTATGTAGTAACAGTACAGTCTGCTAGTACACAGGACGCAGTAAATAGGGCTCAGATCCGGACACAGTCTTACACTCAGTAGAAGGGGGAGGTTCATTTGAGTGTGGTCGGATTCCGAGTGCAGTCATTGACGGCAAAAGTCCTTGTGCTGTGAAATAAAGGCTGCTGTTCTCATGTGCATCTGTAAGAACGACTCTTTCCCAGTTGTGTACATTCCCCCCCACCCCCAGCTCTCCACAGTGTGCTGCTGCACGTGACTGCAGATATTGAAAGAATAACTAGGAAGCGGGGCACTTCCTCAAAGCCAGCCATTGTAATAAGCCTTTCCTCTCAGTCAAGCGATTATTGTTTCCACAATGCGGTTGTTTCTCTTCTCCCCCCCCCCCCCCCCCCCCAGTATGTGGAGTATTTGGAGAAGAAGTTCCTGTGGTGTGCCTACTGGGTAGGCCTGGGCATTCTCTCGTCAGTAGGCCTTGGAACGGGCCTACACACCTTCCTTCTCTACCTGGTAAGGGCGCAACACTCCAGACGCCGCTCCTTTCCCCCTTTACCCATCTGTTCTCAGCTGGATGTAGGCATTGTGCTCCCAATATGTACTGTCAGATCCACAACTGCTTGCATGCGCAATTATTGTGAATTACATTATAAATCTGCACCTGAGTTAGTTAAGGAGCTATTTACATGATTATTTTTAATGCATTGTATTAACATTCTGGGAGATGGTTGAGAGACGTAATTGAACATTGTAAACTTTGGCTTGCATTCACTGGGACTGTACCCAATATGAACACTAGATGGTGCCATGTGCCTTTTTTCTCTACCCACTTCTAACCGTTGAGAGGCGTTTGCGCATCCACATGGAGGCTCAGGGCTGTGTTTTACACACTCAGAGACACGACCTCTCGCTAAGGAGCTTCCCACGCAGCACCAGTGAAAATCGTAGACCTTTGACTTGCCGTGGACCTTGAGTCGAGTCAGTGCGGTGCGTCTGTGGCGTGTCCGTGCTCGGCAGTGCGAGAGACCAGGAAGTGAAAGCTTGTTTTCGGTCATCCCTTGCGTGCCTTTTTACAAGTGATAGATGACGTCTGAGAGACGGCACTTCAGTCTTTCGCTTTGCGAAGAGCTCTTTGCTTATCGAAAAGGAAAGGGGGAAGCGTGCAGGAATTTGTAAATGGCAATGGAATATTTAATGAATGAAACCCTCCCTCAGTGTTTTCTGCCTGGATTTATCTCCTTTACTCTCTGGATTTGTACTTTAAATAAAACTATATTTTTTTAAGAACTGCCCTGGGAAACTTTAGACCCAGTGACACATCCCACTGCCCAAGAGGTTTTCTTCACTTGACTCCTCCTGACTCAATGCAGGATCCTTCTTCCCATGCAATGTGCCTTTTTCCCCCCAATTTAGCCATATATGGGTGTTGAGCATGGCTGAGAGATGACATCACAGTAGGCATGACAGGAAAAAATACAGGATAATTAAAATGTTTGTGCTGTGAAATCTGTTTATTTCAGATAAGATTTTTGTCAAGGCCACGTGCGCTGAAGCAGAGGCCAACCTCGCAGCCTCGTGTGAAATTGCAAAGGGGGTTGAGGGGTTTCAGCTTGCCCTGATCCGGGATTCGAGTAGTTTTCTGATGCTTTAGCTCAGCGCGTGAAGCATGCGCCGTTCACATGCGCTTCTGGGGGAAAGTCAGACAGGTGATTTGCGTCTTGGGTTGGGCGGAACGCGGTTCTGTCCAAAGTAAATTTGGCGGTCGCTGAAACCTCGGGAGTACGGGCGCATGAGCAGTTGAAAGCGGCACGTAAAGTTCACAGGGAAACTGCAAATGTGAAACACAGCAGCCGCGCTAATCCACGATCCAACAGCCCGTAATCGCCAGGCTCCTGGGGGATCATCTGTGTGCGTGTCCGCGTGTGGGTCTGAGCCGTCAGTCCTGAGAGAAAGCTGCAGTCCTCTCCTGCCCTCTCTCTCTCTCTCTCTCTCTCTCTCTCTCTCTCCCTCTTTTCTCTCTCCCTCTCTCTTTTTCTTTCACACCATCTCTCTCTTCTATGTTTTGTCCCTCTCCCCCCTTCTCCTTTTTCCACTGTTCCCATTTGCCTTACCCCCTCTCCCTCCTCTCTCCTTCTCCTACTCACTCGTTCTTCTCCTTATCTTTCGTTCCATGTCCCACTCTCATGTTCCTACTCACTCTTTCCCTCCCTCTCTCAATATTTTTCCACTCTCTTCCCTCTCCCATACTTTGTTCTTCCTTTTTTGAATTATTATTTTTTTTTAAGCTGGTCGTATGTAATAGTGACATCACACATTTTTTATCCTGTACAGGAGCGGTTGGGCTTGGGGCGGGGCTCAAACATGACGGTCTTATCTGCAGTGCTTGCACTACACGCTCGCACACGGAGGGCTCTGTGGTCAGGTTTGGGCACTGTCTCAGGTCCCAGCCAGGGGGTGTGGGCAAGCTGTGTTCTGTACCCCGTTTTGTTCCTCTGATGTGGTCTGTGATGTTCGCCCGTTCTCCAGCACGATTCCCGGCTTGTTAAAATTCCTCAGATGGTTTTGAAAGGAGGCAGGAAAATCCCCCTTATAAATTGATTTTTGAAGTGAAACACACTTCTGTGCTAAAAGCGTCTACCATATGACTAAATTGTAATTGTAAGCGCTGATCTGCGCTGGGATAGTCATCCTTCACTGGGGGAAACTGTCTACGATGTGTTCAAACCCCCCCCCCTTAAACTCTGTGTTATCAAGTCATTATGGTCTACAGAAAATTTCCCCCCCACCTTCACCCTCACAACCCTCCCCCTCGTCTCGACATCGATATGTCATATACTCCCAGAACTCTGCATTCAGTCGTGGTCAGCGGTGTTCCTCAGCAGCCGATTGCTAGAGTTGTTTGGTGTACTATTGGCCTCTCATGGGTTGGACTACACACACACACACACACACACACAGCACACACACAATTCTTACTGATTCAGCTGTAAGTGTCACAGACAGTCATGGGACTGGGGGAACCAGACGTGAACCACTTCCTGCACTGAGTGTCAGTTGATTTGTTAATTTTTTTTATTACTTTTTACGGTAAAAACACCCCCCCCTCCTTTTTATTTTTTTTCTTCTAATGACGATGTCATCTTTTGCTGAGGATCCAGTACTGGGATAATATGCTGTGTTTTGAACTGACATGAGTCATGTTCAGCTCTTTTGTAAGGGAACGCAGTTGAGCAGCTGACACAGCGTGGTCCCCAGCTGTGGGCATGTCCCCTGCAGACACACCTCATCCGGGGTCACGCGACACGGCCAGACTGTGGGTTACCACACACAATGGATTCTCTTTGACCGACCCTCCCCTCTCTTGTCTGGATATTTATGGATTGGGCCCCGGACGATGTCGATGTCGAAGTGACTCAACGTCTTTTTCCACCTAGGGGCAAACCCACATCTGTACGCTATCAAATGTAGCAAATATTGATGATGAGTAAGCTGTTTTTTAATCTGAAACCACCTGAGACTTCATGCCCTTTTAAAGATAACTTTTCCCAGATGAGTTGCATATGATGGATGTAACTTTTTCAACGTGACCTCCAGGCGTTGCTGCCGAAGTGGCTTTGAACGCCAGCGTATCTTCTTTCTTTTTGCATTGCAATGTCATATTCGTTGATCCTTCTTGGCAGCTTTCAGCATCAGTTATCTTCTAACTTTATAGGTCAAAGTGACTCAATTTAGCCTCCTGTTGTTAGAATACAAATGAGTTTTTTGTTAGGTTTATATTACACTTAGTGATTATGAATGGGCCCCTGGAGTAACACTGATGTTCTCTCCTACTGTACGTCACTCAGGATAAGAGCATCTGCCCAGTGATGGTACAGATACAAGTCTGGACAGACACCACGCTGTGGTAGGATTTGTTGCCGGGGAAACGCACTTACTCTGAAGTGAGTTTTTAAACAATCTCCCAATATTTCTCTGGATAATTGAGGCGAAATATCTTGCATAGTGATGACTTTTCATCAGAGCTTCCAAAAATGTTTTTGGAATTTATTCACCACGGAAACCTGGAAAGTTTCTGCCTAGCCCTCGTTTATTAGGCCTACTTTTGTTTCTCGTTTAGTATAACTTTGTAAATAATGACAATATCGCAGTGGGTGGCTGTTACAGGCACGCTACGTGAACTGTGCTTTGACATGGGATGACTGCTGAATCCCGCTGAGTGGAAACCCTTTTACTAAGGCCCAGCAACGAGCCCTGCCATGACACAAACGCTCCGCATGCTTATATTTACCGTACAGCTGCTTTATCGCATATCGCACGAGATATCTGACACTGCTTTAAAAAGAAGAAAAAGTTAAGTCAACATATCAAATGCCTAGAAGCGCCTCGAGAAACGAAACACAATGGCTTCTTTCACACCAAACCCGTGCGTTCGCTTCAAAGAGAATCCGCGTTCAGTCGGTGGCTGGGTTACAGAAGCTCCTTGTGAAACTCGCTACATTTTTTTTTTTATGCCCCGCTACCGCTTTTTCCGCCAGCGTAAAACCCTCAGCCTCGGAGTGTGTAGCTACCTGCCAGTCCAGAATGTGTGCAGACAAAGAAAGCTATGAGCAGCGAACAAAGGGAAAGGGAGCTAGCAGAGAAAGCAGAACCAAGCTGAATGGGGCTTTCCATGTACGTCCTGGTCCCGTTAACCGCGTTGAGGCTGGAATAGGACACCAGGTCCTGCCTCCTCTCCCAGCCCTGCCACCCAGGCCTTCCTGTGTCTGCGGTTTCCCCTCCAAAGCCTGGATGCGCTCATCTAGTGTCAACGCGTTCATAAATTTGGGAGGGCGCCCCTTGGTTCGAGTGGGTGTCTTTCTCCCTGTCTGACCTAGTATTTCCGCCCGGCTGGTCACATGACCCCTGTGAGAGATCGCTCTTGAGTGTTGCCGTGGCCAACGTGTCTCGCTCTCTCAGGCCCTCTCCAAAATGGCTCTGACTCCCTCTGAGAACATGACTATCGGACATGTGCATGGTTTGGTTGTGTCATGCCCTGTGAGGAGGTCCATTGCTCTAGAGCTGCAGTGAAATTACATTTGGTTAATTGAACTTTATGTAAATTCACGTTTTGGGTAGCCTGTATTCATAAGTCGTATAACGACTACCATGTTGAGCAGTGGTTGGGACACAAGAATATGAGGGCTGTGGGCTGTACCATGATGTTTAAATTTCATTTTTTTCAGATCCTTCTGTTTATATTTAGAATCTGTGTCTATATATCATATTGTTTCCTTGCCTGCATGCGTGCGAGAGACATTGAAAGACCTATTCTCACACCTCAAGAATTTTCTCCATTATTTGTCAAACTCGGATAACTGCTCTTGGTACTGTAATGATAAAAATTACATTTCAATTTCAAAGATGTGAGCATTTGTTTATTTAGTTTACTACATCGATCTTAGAAAATAAGAATAAGTGTACTATGTGTGGTTCACCAAGTCTGTACTGCTGGGTGAAATGCTTCTGTCTGGAGGCCCTTATCTTGTTCTTTCTGAAATGTAAATGAAATGCATGCAGTTAGCGACCTGTATGAAAATGTGACCGGAATGTGGTTTCCATCTCTGGAACATCACCAATGCCTGAAATGTACTGGTTATCAATTTTATTTCAGTACCAAGAGTTGCCAGTTTTGCTTGCCACCACAAAAATGCTATAGTTATATAATTTCTGTAGTTTCATTTTCAGAACCCAAGACCAGAGAATGTTGAGAATTTGTTGTAATAAGAGAATGCGTTGGTTTATGGAGTTCTGAACAACTGGTGACAATATGAACAGATGTATATATTTTTTGTCAGACAGAAAGGCTAAACAGAACCCTGTGTCGCACCCCCCCCCCCCCACACGCACGCACGCACACGCACACGCACACACACACACAACAACCAAGTTAAATTACTGGAAGTCTCCTTGCTAGTAGGGGGCTCAAAACCATGTTCCCACTGCTAATTTCTTCCAGACAGGAAATTGTACTTTGTGCCAGAGGATGATCTCATTGTCGTGAGTTGGTGTTGGTGGATTCCTTGCATTTTCTGTGTTTAAATTCCGTGCCAGTTGAGGGCATCCCTTTCATTCCCAGAATAGCTCAGTCTGGAAAAAGCCCCTAGTGCAGACTGGGCCCTATCTTTGTAGGTTTAAACTTTATTACTGGGAGGCAATTGGCCTCATCCTAATAGGAGTAGGGTGGGTCTCGGTGTACCACTGCATTGGCTCCTCCCAGTGACATGCCAATCATCCACAAGTTGCCAGGTGTCATCAGTGAGATGTATACCTCTGCTCTATCAGTGCTAACCCCTTTTTGTACGTTGTGTACCGCAGGATGTACAATAGGGTGTGCTTGGCTTGTAGTAGTACACACATTCTGGCTTCAGTGCTGGCTTTGTGGGTGTGGGTGGTTTTCTAAGGTGCTTTTCTAAGTTCATGGTTTCCTGTTTTTCTGTAATTGAGACACAAGCAACATTTTCAATGACATTAACATGTACATGTTATATATTTAGCAGACTGTCCAGTACGAGAAAGTACGCAGCTTCATTTCTTTTACTATGCAATCCATTTATACAGCTGGATATTTTTGAGTAATTCAGGTTAAGTAACTTGCTCAAGTACAATGGCCACCTGTGAATTGAACCTACAACACTGGAGTTACAAGCCTTTTGCCCTAACCATTATGCTAACTGATCTTATCATAACGCTACACCGTCCTTACCATTACGATACACTGCAGCCCTAAACTGTGCGCTTGCTTTTCTGTTTGTTGTCAGTTCCACTGTAGCTTGCGATGGAAATTAATCACAATGTGTAGAATGCAAGGCAGGTAGCATTTTTGTTTCTAGTTATAGGCAGGTTATTGTATTATATTACGTTGTGACTTTCAGAAAGCCTACATAGAAAAAATGTGTTTATTGGCTATCATTGTGTGAATTACAGCTACAAAATGAAACTGTTTTAAAAATGAGGTTAGAGTAATGCGAGTGACCTTACCAATAAAGGATTCATATTAAACTTGTGTGTATTTTCTGTAAAGTTACTAGCTGCAGATGACCTCTATTGCTAAAAGGTTTTGTCTCTGAGGTTCTATTGTAATTGAAAGGACTTTAAATGGTCACCATGCATTTTGCACTTTGAAGTTTGAGCTGTAAAATGTGAACAGGAAGTAATGTTTTTATGGGGGATGATGCACATGTATTTTGGCACATCATGTCCTATTGGTAGTGAATAGTATCATTAAAGGTTAGGAAAGTAATTCCTGGTTATCTGCAATGTGGCAGGTGGACTAAGCTCTTTTGCAAAGACTGCCATGCACGCACAGATGCCCGTCACCTACCAGTCACTGGCCGTGACTGACTGACGGACTGACTAACTGTTCCTGGCTTGTGTTGCATGTTTGCTGTCAGTGTGATCCCTCATGTCTAATCCCACCGGTTGGCTGGTGACCTGGACTTTCAGGCTTTCCTTGTCCTTGATAAGTTAAAGAGGCTTTTGTGTTGTGATTGAAAAATGGGTTGCGTGCAAGATTTGTGGGACAACCTCTGTGATTCACCGGAATGCAATGATAAAAGGCAGGCTGTGAAGTGAGACTGTCTCACAAATGGATGACTCCTTTATCTCAATGCTGCCAAGTCCGTTGTTTAAATCTGTGAGAGTTCTAAATTGCCTGGACGTGTGTGCGTGCCTCCGTGAGTGAGTGAGTGAGTGAGTGAATGCATGCGAGCGCACGCGTGTGCATGTTTGAATGCATATCACTGTTTTTGATTTCAGTGCTAATCAGTATGTGTTCTTTGTGGCTCTCGTTTTGCCATGCTGACCATGGGACAAATGCCACCTGAAAGCTCTCCCAACCATGCGCTTCTGTTGCTTTAGTTGGGTAATGTTATCAGGGCTGCGTGTCTTTAAGGAAACATTGAAATATTGTAGTCCAGACACACTAGAACAGCAGGGCAGTTGGAGTATGTGGGGGTCACTGTTTGAAAGATATTCCCCAAGATCGGAAACCTGAAAACAGGCTTTACTGAGAAGGTAACCACAGAAAGCACACGCGTATACTGGACTATAATTCATTTTCAACACTTAAATACCGAATTTGGGAGAAAGTGTCATTACGTGTGATTTACATGAAAACTATAAGAGAATCACTATTTTAAAAAAATCTTACCATTTTCCGTTTTTCCCTAAACCTGTAAACACAGTATTGCTTTGCTTTTTTTCTGGCAAACGATGTTAAGCTGTTGAGTAATGGATGTGATTCAAGGGTTTTTTTGTTTCTTTTGTCATGACTCAGCATTATTTCAGACAGAGGGGCAGAGAGACAGAAGAGAATAGTGAATGGCTTGCTTGTCCACATCAAAGTCAGTGGGAAGATGTCCATTACAATTGGTATTATAAATGATTGGTATGTCTTGGTATCTTATATTTGAATAAGCCTTTAATAAACACGTTGTTCAGGGGAGCACAGATGTTTGTGCCAGCAGGACGTGTCTGGGATTGGCTGCTCAAAGACGTGCTGTAGCATGAAAAACCAGAAAGGCACTTTACCAGCCCGGCAAAACAAAAGATCGGTACGGCTCTATGTGGCTGCGCCTATTTGGAAGAGTCATTAAAGAAAATGTATTAAAACCTGTAAGAAGTGAGTCTGCTGATCAAAGTATGTTTGACTGGTGACAAAAGTATGTTTGAGGGTCCACAAACCAGCCCCCATGTCTATTCCTTTTATTTATTACTTTTCAATAAAATTTTTAATTCAGTGTTTATCTGCTTGCAAAAAGGGTAGAGTAGCGGCAGAGGTGTGGAATGGAATGGCTGACTTGAAAGGATGTCTGTTCTGCATGAACAATGTGAGAAATACAATGAGGATGGATAAACGTTTTTATTTATGCCTCACCTGGAAAAGTTGAGTTGCGTTTTGATTGTCCGAGAAAACCATCTCTGATGGCAGTTATGTGTCACTTAAGTCTGCGTCAAACAGCCAAGATGAAACCAATGATTATACCTCAGAAGTGTTGGTGCATGGGGAAAGAGGGACTTTCTCAGAATATGTATCGCTGATCCCTCTGCAGATTCTCATTCATCCTTTACTCACTAAGTTTTCAGTTGTAATGGCAATAACTTAGCAGACATTTTGTGTGAACATTAGGGCTGGTTATTGGCAGGTAACTCGCGATACCATACATATACCGATAAGATACACATGAAGTGAATTTTGCTGTTGAAATATCTGATCTCATACAGGCTGTTTTTGATATTTTGAACTCCAATGAGAATTGAATGTCAATTCTCACAGTATGTGCAGTAGTGTTGTGTATTGTGCGTATTGTATATGTGCGTTAATCAAAAAGGTGGAAGTTGGGGGGGGGGTTGGGAATGAGTTGTTGTTTTTACTGTTATTCGCATCTTTTTCTCTTCACTGAGATGATGAGTCAGAATAAGAATCGGCGGTGTTAAGAACACTACACTAGGAAATGGCTGTTTTGTATCAAAACCCTCTCTGTGGCAGAATCACTGAGTGTGGATAACTACCGTCAAGAGCAATGGCGTTGTGCCATGATATGCAGATTAGCACATGACAAAGTGGTCTGTCTGACCGCTTTTTTCAGATAAAATGCATTTGTGTATGTATTGGAAGAGATTTCCCACTGAAGATCATTGTGAGAAATGAATGGAAACAATGCCAGGTCCTGTCCCCCCCCCTCTTTTCACTAATTTTAGTACTTTATTTCAGCACAGTGCTGAAAGTAGGCTATGACTATATAGAAGAGACTTCAAGGACCAAAACTGGATTTTAACTTTTTCAGTTTCAGCCCATTATAAAGAGGTTGAGTGCCTGAATGCTGTTATACAGTATATTGTGACGAGTAAGACAATAGCAACACTAGTAGTAATAATGTATTTAATTCTTCCGCAGGGTCCACACATAGCGTCGGTCACTCTGGCTGCGTATGAGTGTGGCTCCGTTAGTTTCCCCGAGCCCCCGTACCCCGACCAGATCATCTGTCCTGATGAGCAGGCCTTGGAAGGCAGCATCTCTCTCTGGACCATCATGACCAAGGTCCGGCTAGAGGCCTGTATGTGGGTGAGTCCAGCACAAAGCCCCCAGCATCAGCCCACATTTCCATTTACTTAGCTTTTTTGGCAATGCCACAATGGGAAGGGTTGCGTATGGAAATGAATATGCCTCATAACTTGATACTGCTTAGGAAGGAACTGTGCTGTCCTTCAGTTCCAGGCACAGTCTAATCCAGCTTTGTGTGTGTGCGTGTGCGTGTGCGTATGTGTAGGGCGCAGGCACTGCCATTGGGGAGCTGCCTCCATACTTCATGGCTCGAGCAGCGAGGTTGTCAGGGGCAGATCCTGATGATGAAGACTATGAGGAATTTGAAGAGATGCTGGAACAGGCCGAGACCGCTCAGGTGGGTGGTATATCTCTCCCCCTCTCTCTCTCTCTCTCTCTGTCTCTCTCTTTCTCATGAGTTGGCTCTCCTGTTCCCTCTGTTTTTACTCGCCGTCCCACCATGTCGGTGTTTGTGGCTGTGGGGTGTTTTGTGCGACGGCGTGTCTGTGTGCGGGCGCGTCGCCTGCATATGCAGACTGACACGCCATTATCTCCGGGAGGATGTGTGAAAAGAGGGCCTCGCGTCTCACAGGCTCGGGCAGGATCCCAGTCCCGTGTCATGTGTCACTGCCCTCCGGTCTCCTGCCCACAGCTAGCGTTAGCATCCTGACTGAAATACTCGAGTGGTGCAATAGTGAGGTCAGATAAGAGAACAGACTCCTCCAAGCTCAGCAGTCTGTAGTTCCCCTGGTTAGCTGTAGGACGAGTTACATTTCGTTTTTTTTATTTTTTTTAAATAAGCATTTCCTTCCATCACTTTGACATGGTTTTTGTTTCTGTTACTATGCATACCATGGATAAGCCAAAGAGATGCTTCTATTTAATAACATAATTTTACATGCATAAATACACATGCACAGACACATGTGTACAAATCTAAAACCTGATCATTTCTGCCAATGTTTTTAAAAAAATGTTTTATTTTATTTTTAATTAAAATTTTATTTGACTTTGCATCATCATTGTCAATGGAAATTTCTTCTCTTTGCCCTCCGTTAAGGGTTTTTGTCTTGAGTATGGCTGGAAAATATAGACAATGTACATTTTCTTAGTTGTTTATATTTGTGCATAATTAACAAGCAAATTTTGGTTTCTTAATACAAATTACACGTGCTCAGTGGATAGGGTAGTTTTTTTTTTTATAGATGATATAGAATATTCACAGCTGTATAGCTGACAACACGCTAAACTCTGTTTGTTCACCCGCAGATTCCCTGTTAACCCTTTTGCGCAGATAACTAGTGAAAATGGCGCATGCACCATCATTTTGCTCAACTGAGACATTTGTTGCTCCTGCAGCCAAACTAGCAGTGGAAATCACAAACTCTGTGTTTAAATTTATTGGTAGACTATTCGTGACTATTTCTGCCCAATACGGAGTTTCTAAGTGTCTCTATTTTCCCGTAGCAAGTCCATTTAACAAGCACCCCCCCACCTAGTCTATACCTACCTACACATGCGTGACATAGTGGACAATAGTGTCTATGTTTGAGTTCATAAATATATTTATTCATCATATAAAATTAGAATTCCGTCTGATCGTATGCCAGAAAAGGCGTGAAAAGCCCTGCTCACTCAAATGCTAAATAAACATGTGAAGGTATTTTTTCTTTCTACCATGTATTCTACTAGCAATATATGCTACTAAATATGAAATAAATATACAATCCTACCATTGGTTTTACACATCGAGATGTTTCTTTTAAAATTCATTGTCTGGTACAATCGGTTTTAGAAATATACGACACTTTATCCCGCTATTACACTATCTGAAACGTCACTTGTAATACCCCCCAATGCCCTGCAAGCCTGTCTCATTCATTACGGTTCATTCTGGTTTCATTGTCTTTTATTCAATAGAGTACATTATAACCTTAGCAACGGTATATGCCATGTCTTCTTGGGTGCTTTGAACAATTTACTACAGCCCAGCATAACGGCAGTTTTTGTTTTAACGGTCTCGTATTACGCAAGCTCTATAGAAAACGCATTAGGGAGGGGCGTATTCTCTTTCCTGATATGTAAAAACTTTTGTGTCTAAAATACGCTGACGACATAAGTACATTTGTTTTTCCACTTGAACACTGTCTTTTCAATATGATTGATAGGCCTATTGTTACTTTCACATTTTGAGTGCTTTTCGCATACTGTAGTGCATCTTTAATTTTATTTTTGATGTTGGCTACTGATTTTCATTGAAGATAGAACATTTGGCAGCATTTTGCAGATGGTGGAATACAATTTTATTTTCATGTTATTGTACATAATATAGGCTATGGCGTAGGCCTTATATACTTGTCACTTATGGCATGGCCAATTTACTGTGCGCTGATATGTGGTAGATTAATGTAAAAAATTTCCTTCGAGTCATTATGAATAGGAACAATTCCCAGTAGGACACACTGCCGTTGTACCCTTGAGCAAGGTACTTACCTGAATTGCTTCAGTATATATCCAGCTGTATGAATGGATAAATTAGGAACATTTTTTTTTTTTTAAACTACAGAAAAATGCAATCCCGGCGCAAAAGTATACATACTGTAGAGCACAGGGAAAAGTGATGTTTTATTGAGGTACAAGAGAGAATGATTAGGCTACATATTTAGGTGTATGTAACACTGTGATATCAATGTTTTTATCTTAATCCATCAGAAGGAGCAAATGTATATGCTTTATAATGGACAAAACAAATTTTATTAATTTTATGACATGTTTGCATAGGGGTTTTGGAGCTATAGATATCTAACCCCCTATACTGATGCAAATATAGTTGCAAAAAAATGGTGCAAAAGTGAGTTTTATGAGACAAAACTGTTGATTTGTAGTTAAATATATCATATTTTAATTCTATTTAGAACAGTGCACCATTTGGATAGATTTGGACACACTAATGGGCAACAGGGTACACTGCTTATATTTTGCATCATAGACCTTTAGTAGAATAGAATAACTTTTATTTTCCCGTGAGGGAACTTCAGTTGTAGCCCCAGCAACAACAAAAAAGACATAGACAGTGGGGCAGACCCACAACACACAAACAAACATATCAAATAAAGACATTCAATAGAATCATTGCATTAATCAAACTAATTAAGTGAATTAAAGTGGAATACAACCATGATTAAAAATAGCCCCCGCTGTCCCGAGATGTCCAGTGTCATTAAGTAGTCCAAGACACAAACTCCGCCTCCACAACTTTCCTTCATACACGCAGTGTTGCGGTCTCTGTACACTGTCGTCGAAACGGAGCACCGAACTGCGTCAACCTTCCCAGTCGTCGCCTCAGTCCTCCCCCGCATTATCTTCTCCTTCCGCTTCCCTGGTTGTCCTTTGAAGATTGCCTGCACTCCTGGATCAGTCCTGACATTTTTAACTCCGGTGAAGAGCCATGGTAAACTTTGTTGCTGCAGATCCAACGGACATTCCCGTGCATTTGTTGCGAATGCATCTCCATGGTGACGACCACAAACAAAATGATATTGACTAGACAATTAATCAATATTATCAAAACTAGCAGCAAGAGTGCCCTGAAAAATCTCCGGCCCGCTTTCCCGTCCCACCACAGACACACAGCGCATGAAAAAACTAAAGACAAAAGCCAGACACAACAAAACGTTCAAATTAACAAACACGAACACGAGAGACAGCTGGACTACATGTCATTACATTTTTTTTGTTGCATTTTTCCATTTTTTTAAATTTGTGGCACTTTATTTTGACTTAATTTATGAAAATAAACAAATCTAAGTTCGTATTGTAAATGGTACACCTGTCTTGTTTAATTTAAGCCATTTACCAAGTTCATGTGATGCTCACACCTGGTGTTAGAAAGCCTTAAACAGAGCACCCCCTAAATAGATGAGAATTGACCAAATTTGCCATCTGCGTGTATTTTTAAGGTTCTTATAGTTATTGTTTAAAAGTTTCTTCTTTTTTAAAAATGTTTTATTTGAAATTTTTATAAATGATCTTTTTGGACATTTTGTTATTTTTGTGCAGTTTTAGAAGCTGCAGTGTATTTCTAGTTGAAAGCCTATTTAGTCCATGCGCTTGTCGTGGCGAGGACCCCTGTATAAGGACAGTATGCATGGTGCTCACCTTGGAAAATCAGCTTGACCAGACCACCATCTTTCTTTATGTTTAGTCTTGTCTTCACTTATTAATTTTCTATAAACTCTGAATTATGTGAAGGTGCTGGCAGGAAGCGGCTGTTCTCCCTTCAGATCTCCGAGAGGCGCTGTGGAACGCAGCTTCAGGACTGCTTGTTCCTTTAATTTTCTGTCTGCACTAGTCTTAGCATCAGGCGATGTTTTCAAGCACATTTTACGCAATGTTTTGAACCTTCCAGCACAATGCTGATGTAAGCTTTTCAGGGGAATTTCACCCAAAAAATACACTTTAAAATAAAAAATAAAATAATAATAATAATGGATACATTGCTTCTAAATCCATGAACTGTTGGTAGAATTTTTTTACGTGACGAATGCAAAACTAGACCGGAATCAACCTCGAGCATTTGAGTGGGAATCCCACTGTAGACTGTTTGCCCCTCCAAAGGAAGGAAGGAAGTAAGGAAGGAAGGAAGGAAGGGGCGGAGTCTGCATTCATCCTAGTAACAAGCCAAACGCAGATCGTCTCAGAGTGACACATTCACCATATACATTATTTTAACGCTTGAAACACTGCCGTTTCCAGCTACGCGTTCCGTCTTTACATATGCTGGCAACTACTCTCTTTCACAATCAGAATCATGTTTTTCAAAAAACTAAATACAAGTTATTCTGGCTAGTAATCATACAGTCTTTGTTGGTGGTGTTTAAAATACATTTTAATTAATTAATTTACCACATTGAATTTTAACCACTTCATCGACCCCAGAAGTTGTGAAAAGGAAGGCGATGCTCACCCAAGCCACAGGATAGTAGTCGATGGCACGTGGTGTCGTTTAGTTTGCTGATTCTCCCATTAGTCTTTTAGCGCTATAGCCGCATCTGGTTAAGTGTCTTGGAATGTGCAGTGCTGGCGCTCACCAGCTGCTGGGAACAAAGGCTCTAAAGGACAAAGAGCGTCCTCAGGAAGGCAACAGCAAAGCATTCTGCCAAACTAGTGAGCTAACCTTTTAGAGAAATCTCTCAGCTTTTAAACAACAGTCTGCACTCTCTTCTCATCCCTGACAATAACCACATTTAGGTTTTATTTACAGTATATAGCACGACATGTAGCATTATTTATATAACAACAGCAACATGTATGTTACATGTATTAGATTTTTTTTTTATTTTTTATTTTTTTACCACCAATTGACTTCTAATGGTAGTTCATGGCAAAACTTGGGAGGGTTTTTATTTGTTTGCCAAATTCTGAACCAAACTAAAAAATCAGTCTTTCAGCCATGCGCTTGGATGTGTTATTGTTTGAAACCCCAAAGTAAGCATGCAAGGATATGGAGGTGGTGAAGAAATTGCAGGGTGGAATCAAGTGTCCTGTTTGGAAATGGGTAACAGTTAAAGGCTGCTTGGATACCAAATCCCGGATCATTTGTCCTGTGACCGGAATAAGAACCATCTGCTCCGGGCGTGTGCTCGACTCTTGTGTACCAGTCCACTGATCCCGCGCTGAGCTGTGGTTTGCCCATGCTGGTCATGTGACTTCTAGAAAGAAAAAGAAAAAACCCTCCTGCTATTTCCAGTAAACTGTCTGAAAAGGAGTGAGTCAGAGTGAAACCACCTTCCCTTTAATCATAGCTTGTTAAAGACTGTCAACGTATAGAGAAAAAAAAAATATATATATATATTACTTATTTAATGTGATTATGCTTACATTACATTTTCTGAGATGGACAGGTGGATAAAATTGCACCAGGAGCAATTTTTTTTAGTTTCAACACACCACCCCCCATCTCTAACATCTGCTCGGTGTCATTAAGAAAAATAGTATATTGTGGGCGTTTCCTTTTGCTGACAATCCGACGTAATGCACGGAACAAGCAAATTAACTTTCTACTTCATCAAAGGTGTTGATTTAACTGTTATTCATTTCCCTGAACAAAGGGAAGCTTGTCTTGTGATGCAACACCCATACATACATTAAGTAAACATTATATACTTGGTTAAAAGATCCCTTTTATATGTTGTATAAAAATTGTAAAAATAAATAAATAAATAAAAAAATAAAAATGACTACTTCTATTGAGAAATGTAGTTGAAGCTGAAACATTAGTAAAAAAAAAAAGTAAAACAAAAGTGGCAGTTTGGGGGGTTTCACTTCAGGTTTTTCACTCTGATGATACATATGACAGTTGTGCTGGCTCTCCCTGAGTTTCTCACCTGGCTGACCTGGCTAAATATTTCTGAGAGAAGTGTCTGAACCGTCAAATTCAAGTATTTATTTCTCAATTAATTTTAACTTGAATTTGACAGGACTACATAAAAATATAAAAAACTGTTGAATAAGCTTTTTTTATTTTTATTTTTTTTATTTTTTTAATATCAAGCATTGGAAAGAGATTGTTTTGGATGGCTTGTATATTTCCATGTTACACGTCATATTTCTCCCAATGAAGAACCTTTTCCAGGCAAAAGTCCTATTGTGGCATTTAAATGGCTTATTTTAGTTTTTTTCCTGACGTGGTTCTGGCTGTTAACTATAATTGTGTCTGTCTGGCTGAAGAGGGTCTTGGCACGATAAGATTTGGATGAATATAGGGTGTAACTAGTCTTATTGTTGTTTTAAATAATCATCAAAGTGACCGTTAATTTAGTCATCATCTTTTCCTATTAAATGTTTTCTCCACGCCCCCCTAGTCACTGTGATATTCCTACCGTTGTTTAAAACAAAGCAATGGGTCTCCATTCGAAAACCACAGGCATCCCACCAGTGTCCCAGATCAAAAGGAATCAAAACGGTTTCACCCTTTCTATCAAAGCCTCATTGATTGGGCTCCACCAGATGGCAGAATGTTGAATTTGTGCCAATAAGTTCTTTCGGCTGAATCCTTCATTCACCGCCTCCCAAATGTACCCTGTTAGCGGCTCCCAGTATTAAAAAACCCCATTTTCACTTGGTTGACCATATTTGGTATGAATGTACCCCCACAACCCTCTCTTATCAGAGGGTATTGCTGAGTGATTATTTGGAGAAGAAAGAGTTTTACAGTCACTGATCTCAGTTACGAATATTCATAGGAAACCTGCAGTCAAAGTACAGCCTGATTATGGAAGCAACAGAGAAGCCAAACCATTATATAAATTAACTTTTTAAGACTATTTTAATGTCTACATTTAGTTGCATGACCTGCGATACATGCAAACCCTGCTTCTGTTTATAGACTTAATATAGAATGTAGTATTTTTATAATATAACATGATATAGTAGAAACGCTAACCCTCTATGGTGCCTGTCTAGCTGATAGGAATACATAGAGAACTGTATCGTGCAGCGTAACCTTGTCTTTCCTTTTAAGAGCCTCCAGCTCCTGTTTAGTTTCCAGGTTCATTTACTGGTAGACAAACTGGTGGTGATGCTGGAAAAGGGTGACTCATGAGATAAATCACAGATAAAACTTAATGAAATCAATGAAATTCACCATAAAATCTAACTTGGTTATAAATTAATTATTTGCAGATTTGTAAATAAAAAGACATCTGCTTGTGTACTGATGGTAGGACACTACGTTATGTCATGTAAATTATTTTATCCTATTCAGTAATATATCATATTCTATGGAGTAATATCATTCATACTTGCTGCCCACTCCCCTTTTTGGATGTGGAGGTGAAGGAGGGGGTCTCAGAAGCTGGAATGGCCACAATAGTATTAATAGTTATTTAGTTAAATATAATTATAATGAATGTAATAATTGTTTAGTTCTTTCGTATGAAGGATTTTGACACTGGTCATTTCAAAATGTTCTTGGGGGAAATTGCTGCACATACTGTGTTGTAAAGACTGTTGAGATGATGTTGACAAAATATTGTATATAAGAATAAACTTTGTATATGTTAGTTTATGCTATGAGTTTACGGTTTCTGGGAAGACTGTGATGATGCAGGGTTTTATTTTGTTTTTTTTACTTAAAAGTGAAGATGCTAATTTAGTTAATTAATATCCTCATCAACAAATTAGATTTATTAGTAGTGGAATTACTCAGAACAACAAGTCACAGACTGAATATAATGTAAGTAAAAATGAAGATCCTTCAGGAACTAATATTTGAATACTGATTCATTGTGTTCAGTTTGTCAGGGCAGTTTGTTTTTTAAACTTTAGTAATGGGAGCGTTAATTCCAGTGTGTTATTTCTGTATTGTGAAATTGGCACACATTGAAAATCAGTGTGGAAAGCACTTCTGTCCTGTGTACGCATTTTCATATGTACTGCATATGTACCTACTACTTTTTTTATTTTTTTTGTAAGTGAACTGTATTGTTAGTTTAACTGGTAAGGTGAATTATTTAAAAAAATATTATTATAGCGCTGCATTTTAAAGAATGCAACTTGTCCACTTTCCCCACATTTAGTTTTAATGCTTCTACTTGTGAATCTGAAACTGAATGACACCAATAAGAAATTTAAACTTTAAGTACAACAGTTTGAATAAGCTAATTAATCTTGTGTTTATAAATGGGTCAAATATATTATATGTATATGATTACGTGCTTTCATGTTTTTAGTAGAAATGCCTTTGTAAAAGCAATATTAAATTTAATTCTATCTGTTATAATATTTTTACCTTATATTAGCATATATTTTCTGTATTATAAAACAATTGGTATAATCATTATTATAAAGGGTAAAAAAGACTATTTTAAATGATCCTTCTTGTGTCCTAGTTTTTTTTTTAGGCTTTTTACTCTAAACATCTATAAAAATGCTTCAGAAATAAAACTTCAATATTTATATATTTATTGAAATGTAAACCTGTTTTTTTCATTTAATTGTGATTTTGTTGTGGTGGGGTAAACTCATTTTATAGAAATGTATAATTATTTTTTATATTGGTCATCCAAGGGCTTTCTGTATAATTTTGTTTAAAAGAAAGATGCAGAAATTTCTATGAATTTCTAAAGATGTCTTGTGTGCACACTTAATTTATTTATACATTTATCTGTATGTTCAAAACACATTCTGAGGCAGGTATGAGGCTTCATTTAATACATTTTTCATTGTATATTTTTTGTTAAATTTAATTTGGAAACTTTTAAACATTTTTAAAACATTTGTGTTTAAGTAGTGCTTTACGTGTATATTTTATACACGTAAAGCATTACTTAACCACAACATTAGTAATGTATTTACATGTATACTTTTTTCCAAAAAGAATAAAATAGCATAATGTGTGTGTAATGATTTTTCTTTTCTTTTTTTCTCCAGGACATTGCCACTAGAGCAAAACTTGGTGTACAAAACATGGTGCAGAAAGTTGGATTTTTTGGAATTCTCGCCTGCGCCTCTGTAAGTCTTTATTATTAGTGTAAGAAATGATGTTATTAGTGTATCTTGGTTGAATTTTGGAAGAAAAGTTAAAAACCTAACCTGTTCTCTTGAGTGTAGTTTAACCAATTCACTCAAATTTACTTCACTGCGTATTAAAAATATTTAAAAATAATTATTAATGTTGGATCAATTTATCTCTGGTGTACCAGCCACTTTACATCAAATATTTTGTTAAATTATCAAGCATGATAAATGTTTCTGTAATCTTTTGACTTGAAATATCCAACTGCTTTTTTTGTATATATTCAATATGAAAGATCCTACTATAAATGCCTTCATTTACAGCGTATAATTAACAGCCCTGTCTTTTTGTGTAAATAACCAAGGGATGTCAATGATGTAACATTATCTCTTTCAGATTCCTAACCCCCTGTTTGATCTGGCTGGTATCACATGCGGACACTTTCTGGTACCGTTTTGGACCTTTTTTGGAGCAACCCTCATTGGAAAAGCCGTCATCAAGATGCACATCCAGGTATGAGTTTCACAGCCAGAAATGTAGTTTAGTAGTTTCACCTTTAAAACGCTTAACTTTTAAAAATTGTGATGCCTCAATCAAGCACACTGGAAGCCTGTATGACTGCTGAAACCTTGGCCTTCTGATTGGTCTGTAAAGCAGGTGGACCGTCCTTCAGTGTCATACCCTCAGGTCCAGAATCAGGTCCTGACTATGCCAGTGTTGATTGGCCATGAGTTCCACAGGGGGAGGGGCAGCCGTAGTGTTGCGCTGGGTGGGAGAGTGATCCCTCTGGTTAACTGAGCGTCTACCTGCACAGTTTGCCTGCGCCGGTCCTCTGGCATTAAGGCAGAGCAGGTCGCTGGTGGAGTGTGTAGTGAAAAGATGCACAGGCTAGCTGCACGCAATGCCTGTGCTAGCCTGTGCCCTCCTGACTAATACGGGCACAAATGGCGACGAGGATTTGGGACATAGGTCCAATTTGTGAAAACACTGCTTTGAAGCTGGGATGACTGATTTTCATATTTACTTAAATGAACGTTAGTTCAATTAAGTTATTTCAGACTAATCTAAAGCACCATGTAACTTTTATCACATGATGACTCGACTCCTTTTATGTAAAGAATGAGACCTTATCATATCCTATTGTCTGTTTTTCTTGTGCGGTTGGCTGCCTAAGTGAAAATGTTGAAACCGTATAATTTTTAGCACCGCTGTACGTATATGGACACAGTGGTGCTACAGATCCTGTAAAAAGACCATCACAGGTGAAGGGTTTTGTCTGTGAAATTACCGTAAGACATCCAGCCATGTATTCTTCGCTGTAGTTTTGTTTCAAGATACTGGTTGTTTTTTCTTGGATTTTGTTCCAGGAAGGGGGGCAGAATACAGGATGAAAGGTTGATGAGTTGTTTAACAGATTCTGTCTCTGATTGGCTCTCACGTTTCCTTTTGTCCAGTCAGAAGCCATGACTCATCAGACTGTAGACGGGCAGTGCGTGTCTGTCCATCTGTCACCAGTGTCTTACTGCGGCAGGCTCTTAAGAAGTGATGCGTTGCGCAGTCGTACCAGCCTGTGATCTCATCCACGTGTAGCCACCCCTGAGGGGCCAAAGGAACTGGCCCTTTGTACTTCAGACCTTTTGCATAAAAACATAACCCCCCCTCTCCCCCTCCAGTGTTTATTCATTTTCTGTCATGATTAACTGGCAGACGTGTGTCATGGTGTTCAGTGTGTATTTACCCCCCCCCCCACTGGAGACGCTAGCCTGCTTCATCACCTTTCAGATGTCCACGTCAGGACACGAAGATGATCGAGTGTTAGTAATGGCGGCGCGCGGGAAAACGGTTGCTTATCTGTTTCTATCCTGTCTGTGTTTGTGACCGTCATCTTGCACTGACCCCCCCCCTCTTTCTTCTTCCTACAGAAACTGTTTGTGATCATAACATTCAGCAGGCACATAGTGGAACAGATGGTTTCCCTGATGGGGTGAGTAACACAACCTCTGGGGGTAATTCTGCCTTCTTTGAGGATGGGTTAAAAAAGAAAAAAGAAAAGGTTGAGGCAAGCTGCAGGCAGACATGAAAGGGTTAACGGAAAAAGACGAGTGTGAAAGGGGCCATCAGACAAGCACGCTTTTTTTGTCTCTTCTGTTTGACACTGAAACATGCTGAAGGGTATGTGGCGAGTAAGATGGATGCCAAGTTTTCTTTTGTTTTTTTAATGACATTAAACTTCTATGGGGCAACATGGAAATTGACTGTAATAATCCATTCCAGATGTATAATTTTTACAATTATTATTTCTCATTTTTGTAGTATTTTGATGCGTTTGTGCTCGGATCAGTATGTATTTTCAATATTGCATATAGCTGCCATCGGTTTTATCAGTAAACCCAGTTTGTTCATTATAACTAAAATATGTACAGTAACAAAATGCAGTCCAGTAAAGCCTGCTGGATGAATATCAAACAATGATTCCTGTTGTTTGTAGCTCAACATTTGCCACTGAACACCACCTCCTGTTTGAAAGGGTGGTTCAGTAGTTTCTGATGATATTTTCTGATATTATTTCAGTTGTTTTTCATCTTTTTTATCAACTACTTAAATACAGAAATGTCAGGCTGTTGCGTTTATGGCTGTATATGTGTATATGCTAGGTTTCTCAACCACATACATGTATATATGTGGCCACTAAACGGGGACCATTTTATGAGATCTTGGTTATTCCGTAGGTTTTCACTGTAGGGTACGTTTGTAGGGTACGTTTACTAGATCTTGGAAGGTCAGTTGCTTTCCGACTGCGCCTTATTGCCAAAATGCGTGTACATCTTCGTTACGTCATTATTGTGTACTAACTTTGATGCGGTCTATAGGAAGCTGGCCATTTTCTTGAGTGCAAAATTTCCTTGGTTGCATGGCATAGGAAAACAAAATTAAGATTTAATACGTTGCTGTGTGTGCTGAGTTTGTGCCCTTGAGGAGGGATACTTACAGATAATGCGATCATCCCTCCCTTTTTGGAACATCCTGGATTCAGTCCCAGAACGTGGGGCACGTCACTGCATTGACGACCAATCCTTTAGCTCGGAAACCCACCCAAGAGACTCCTATTGGCCCTTTGCGAACATGCCTCTGACTGACAACAGCGGTTTTTAAAACTGAGTAAAATATACGCCAAGTGTTTGCATAGATGTGCTAGGATTACATCTAACCACCTCGTTAAGGGCCATGTACTTTTATTGGGGCCTGAGCTGACGGGCGAGTGCTTCAGCGGCGCAAACGTCGAGAAAGGACGTGACGCTTGTCTGATGTTGCGTTTCATCAGCAGCAGAATGGCGAGCGCATAGATATGAATCGCTGAAGCAGGAAGCCTCGTTACACACCTGCCGTGGGGAGTGTCCCGGACCTCGCTCTCGCACTCCGCCTCACCGCTTTATCAAAGAAGCCATTCGACTCTGGGTTTCAAAATGAACAACACGCAGCGGAACTTTCTCTCACAGCTCGTTCAATTCGAAACCAGCTCGAAACTCGACTCATTCATCAGGAACATTGATAAATAAGAGACGTGGCAGCTAAGCCCGTCGTCCGCACACAGAATAGCTTTGAGAGAAAATGTAACAGCATTAATTGTCTATTTTTATTTTTTTTGCTTGTGACATTACAGGTATTTAGCACATTTACACGACTTTAAGTTGTTTACAACTGGATATATACTGAAGCAATTCAGGTTAAGTACCTTGCTGAAGGGCATAATGACTGTGTCCTGCCTGTAACTGTAACTTATAATGAGCATACTTATGGGAAGCAGTCAAAATATGCATAAATTTGCTGTTGAACCAATAATACATAACTTTCGATTCTTGCTAATCATTATCTTCCAGATAACCAACTTTTTGGTTAAACTACACTCAAAAAAGTTATCTACACATGCAAACATCTATAAAAATCAGCCCTGCCTTGTAATCCAGAGACTGTTTAAAAACAACTATGTTGTCATATCCTTTGGTAAAAGAGGGCTTTGAGGAGCTTCTGAGAATCATCTAATCGATGGGAAAGTGACCTAATCTATCAGGAAACAGTCTGATTCATTCCATTGGTGATCTCATAGGATTGCTCACCAAGCAAACTTGTCATTGTAGTCTTTGTATCAGTCATGAGAAATAATTAGATAACCTCTTATCGTCCTTAGACCTCTCTGACACTGGATTGTTATAGATGCATCTTGCACCGTGATGCTGTCTATCTATAAAACTATGTATTCTTGGAATGGAAGCATTTCTTTTTATCATTACCGGAAATTAATTAATTTGTCAACTCGTGTTTGCTTATTATATACTTGGTATTTTACAAAGACATTTCCAGGCTCGGTATTGTGATTACTCCAGTTTGTTGGCATTTATCATTTGGTACAGTGAGTAGTTGTTGGTGTGGGGAGTTTGCGTGGTGTGTTGATGTTAACCTCCCTAGTCTTTGTCAGTTCTGTAAAACAGTCGAGTCTCGGGGGGCATTTAAGTTGAAAGTTTGTCATCGCCCTGTGTGAGATCAGACCTTCGCGAATACAAATTGATTTCTGTTGCACAAATTCTCCAGGCTTTCAGGTTTTACATGTTGGAGTCACCAACGCAGCATTTTGCACTTTGTTAACTGCAGCGTGTAACAGGAACAGTGCTATTTCTGATGCGTTTTAAATGATTGTAGAAATGTATTGCTGTGGGATAATATCTCACAGGATCTTTGTATGAACGCAGTGGATTTTTGAGCATTTAGATATGACTCATTATATGGTATGGCGGGGCGGGGGGGCTAGTCATTTCAGGCACTTAAATCTAGCCCTCTCAGACATAACTGAATAGTCTGTTCTGTTCATGAGCCTGAGCTAGAAAAAGACCAGTGTATCAAATTCCCCACAATTCATTGAACTTCATCACAATTCTTAGTTTTTTAAATTTGATTATTATTTAATTTTAATTTTTTTTCCTTCCCCTCTCGACCATGCTGTGTCCGACCGGACCTTGTCCTGGTTCTGAGCAGCACAGCAGGGGGTACATGTTTTACAGCATGGGCTAGTTTGATTGAGGATGGGTATAGTGATGGGGCCCTCTTCCTCTGAGGTTTGAGACGTGTGGGGCTGTTCCAGTGGAGATTAAAGCAGAAGGTTCTCTCTGACTTATTGGCTGTGGAATTTGGTCTTAAGGAAACGAGCTGTTGAATTATGTGAGAATCCCTTTATCAGCAGTGGGAAAGGAAAGCTCATTGAAATTCTGACTTCTGGTGGTTGCAATGTAATTTAACCCTTTCAAACCCCTATCTCCGTTTCCTTTTTGGTCAAAAGAGCAGCCCCCTACTGAGAGGCGGTGGTTTAGAGAAGAAGGCCATTTGATTGGTCCCATTTAAAAACAAGCAACCGGTACTTGGGTTTGAAAATATGTTTGAAAATCATAACTGCCTTTTCCTGCTTCTGCCTTTTCCTGTGTCTGTCAGGGGCATCATTGATTCATTTTTTTTCATACTTTTGAGTCTCAATTGAGTCTGTATTTTGCTTTACTGTGAGTGTAAACCCACGTACGCAGTTTAATATACTAAATTAAATATTTAATTTAAAGGATTATTCGTTTTTTAAAAATATATTTAAACATTTAAGTCTTGTTGGGGAATTGAATGTTAAAAATGTGTCCAGACCACATTCAGTTCAGTTCACTAATTTCCACATGACTATTTTCCACCTTATTCATTGATATTGAATAGGGTCCCACACACACACACACACACGCGCACACACACACACACACACACAACTTTTCCACAGCCATTTTTGCCTGTCTCAGGCTTGAGGGTTGTTACTTGAGTTTTATAATAACCTGATTGTGTTGTATGGAGGAGTCTGCCACAAAGTACACACAGTCAGGGAAACCGTGAGTACGCGCAGAAACATGCAGTCACGGCTGACTGGATTTCATTCCCCCCCAATGATTCCAGATCTCCGGCAAAATACAAACCTCAACACTCCCAACTGTTTGAGGAAATGCAAATACGCAAGAGCGACTCCCGGTTACCTCCCGGTCGTCAGCAGCGGCTCTCCGTAACCTCATCTGAAAATTATATCAGGGCCTGCTGGCTGTCCGTTGCGCTCGAGCCGCTGTAAACGGGACCGAGGTCGGCGCGGCCGTCAGCGCAGAGGTATGCGGGCGGCGGTGAGGTCAGGGTGCTGATGCAGTACCTCATCGCTCTGTCTCCTCCTGAGATTCCTCTCTTCCGTGAGCCTGCGTGCAGAGGGGATGAGCTCATGAGCTGCGCAGGGCCGCTGCGTTTCCTATACGGCGGGCGGCTCAGTGTCTTTCTCACCGTCGTCAGAGTGTGTGATGCAGTGTCATAGTGTCACACAGGGGCTGGGGGAAATGAAGGCTGAACACTTTGCTGTTACGCCATTTAACCTTCCAGACTGAAACTGCTACCCGATTGGCATCCACTTTGCGTGGATTTTACTAGGGAAAAAAGGAGGGGGGGGGGGGGGGGGCTCCAGTAAATTGGACATTTAAATTAAGGTTCATGGTTCAAAAACATTTTCAAAGTAAAAGTCCAAATTCTTACTTTTTAATTAAATGCAGATATTTGTACGGACTAAATCTTAATGACATAATATATATATATATATATATTATTATTTTTAAATTTTTATTATTATTATTTTTTAAATATATATATAGTATAGATCTTATTTGAGATCATTGGAAATCCACCAATGAATATACAGAATAGTGAATGGTGACACTGTTCCCAGCTTGGCATGATCCGACTAATAGCCACAGCTTACAACCCTGGGCTTGGTGGTAATAACGCCACCTGGAACAATGCATTTCCAGCCACTGAGAATTATGGGAAATTGCTAAACAGTAGCCGCAGAGGCCTAATGATTAGTGTTGGCAGGAAGACCAGCCAGGTGGGAATTGGTGCACTGTAATGCGGGAAAGTGCCAGGGCCCGGGCCGATCACTGGATAAAGGAGCATCGGCAGCAGATTACGGGGATTCTACAGCGTAATTCCAGTACCACTGCTGCATTCTGCTATAGACCAGAGATTAACAGAAGCAGCTCACACAATATCTCACATTAGTCTGATGTCATTCTGCTGTTGAGGATTATCAATTTCCGGGAAGAAAAACTCTTACGTCAGACAATAAGGTAAAAATGTGCACATTTCTATGTGTCATATACATTACTTCAAATACCTGGAAATGAATATTCTATTGGGATACATTCATGCTTTTTTATATTTGATAGAATGCAGGAAAAATCTGTACAGTTTTGCTTTGTGGGCAGCAAGAAAAAATGTTATTCTTGAAGGTACATTTGAAAGTTCATTGTATATTAGTTGGTATACTTTAGCATTACAATATACAGTGAACTTATGTTAGCTGATATAATGTATGCATCTGTGTACCAAAATGGTTATTGTAAATTAGACTGGTGGAATAAATGGTGCAATACATTTTTGAAAGTTACACAGTCGGCTGCAGTGAGTAATTTAGTCTGATTGAATCGATCACCTCTTACTCAAATGTGAAAACTTGGAAAGGCAGATATTGTAATACTGAAAATCTACTCGTGGTTCTGTAAGGTTTGCTTTGCAAAGGGGGAGTTATTTGATATAAAAGAAGAAATTCTATATAAGTTTATTTATACATTTAGGTTTTGTTGCCTTTGCTATCCTCAATGAATTCGATTTAGAAAATATCAGAATCAGAATCAGAATCCCTTTATTCGCCAAGTATTTACATACAAGGAATTTACTGTGGTTTATTGGTGCTACATAAACCAACATGAAACATAAAATAAAATAATATAATATAAAACATAAAACAAAACAAAACACAAAAACAAGTAGTGCAAGTAGTAGTTTAATATGTTTTCAGACTTCAAATAATTTATTTTCTGTTACATTTACTCAGCTACATTTAAAATCGTGCTGCTCATCTACCAATTAAAAACAAAACCGTATGAAGGTTTGTAGAGCATGTTCTTTCCTTCTCTGTCATCAATGTCGTGGTGAAACTTGTTCTTGCTCATCGGAACAATCCTCATTTTTAAACCTGACTGTTCTTAATCGGAGAAGCTCTTGTACCCTGTGGCTTATTTACCCAGTGGCTCATGGTAAAATTGTTATTATTTCTGTCTTATCAACACCCAGCTTGTTTCAGGGCTGATTTAATAATAATACATTTGTACAGCAGCGTTTTAAATGTGTATGTGGAATAAACTAGCATTGTGTATAATTGAGTGTGCATTTAAGAAAATGAAAATAAGAACTGTAAGAACTGATGTCTCAACCACAGAGATAAAGTAAAATAAATACTAAATACTAAAGAAACAAGAACCAGAGCAAAGTTTTTAGAATGGAAAAGTAAATGAAAATATGCTTCAGTCCACTGTGGCAGTGCTCTTACGGTTCTGAATCTCCTGAGGCGAAGCACTGTAGCACTGTGAAGGCTACCATATATCCCTGATAGAGCGGAGATGACATTTCCAGACGGTGAGCTGGTCAGTATGGGGTGGGTGGGGTAAGTTGATAATGTTTCATTGCTTAAGGTGATGATATCCCATGCGTTTTTAGCTCCGTATCAGATGGTTTGGGTCCCACATTTTACAGCAGAACCCGCATCTGCTCAGAGTCAGACTGACAGTCATCAGTGTGTCCCCAGGATAATAATGGACACACCACCCTGGCACCCATCTCTCATGCTTGGCTCAGTTAGAGGTCACCTCTGTTCAGGGGTGCCATTGTGTTGAACCTAGTGAATGATTAGGCATAATTTACCAGGAGTGGACATACTTACAGGTGCAGCTCAAAAAATTAGAATATCGTGAAAAAGTTTATATTTTTTGTCACTCATTTCAGAAAGTGAAACTCATATATTATATAGATTCATTACATATAGAGTGAAATATTTCAAGCCTTTATTTCTTGTAATTTTGATGATTATGGCTTACAGCTAATGAAACCCAAAATTCAGTGTCTCAGAAAATTTGAATATTTTGCTTTAACATATTTTTAAAGTATCATATTTAATATTTGGTCGCATATCCTTTGCATGCTGTTACTTCCTGAAGTCTGTGACCAATCAACATCAAAAGACTCGATATATTATTTTCAGGTACTGTTACAAGCGATACTATAACCTCTCTGCATTTGAACTGACCTCTATGGGAATTTGGGGGTGAGACTAGATTCAGCTGTAAATTACACTGGTACAGTATGGAACACATGGCTGGCTAAATGGCTGTAAGTCATCAAGGGTCTGAGCTATCGAACGAGCCCCAAACCATCACTCTGTTGCCAGATATGGAGTAGATGTGGATGGATCACTGCAAGGGTTATTTCTCCTGACTCATTTTCCTATAGAACTCTATGGGGAAAAAAGTCATGAGAAACAACCCTTAAAGGGATCCATCCACATCTACTCCATATCTGGCCGCAGAGTGATGGTTTGGGGCTCGTTTGATACCTTAGACCCTTGATGACGTACAGCCATTTCGCCAGTCATGTGTTCCATACTGTACCAGCGTAATTTACAGCTGAATCTAGTCTTACCCCCCAATTCTCATAGAGATCAGTTCAAATGCAGAGAGGTTATAGTATCGCTTGTAACAGTACCTGAAAATAAGATATCGAGAGTCTTTTGATGTTAATTGGTCACAGACTTCAGGAAGTAACAGCATGCAAAGGATATGCGACCAAATATTAAATATGATACTTTAAAAATATGTTAAAGCAAAATATTCTAATTTTCTGAGACACTGAATTTGGGTTTTCATTAGCTGTAAGCCATAATCATCAAAATTACAAGAAATAAAGGCTTGAAATATTTCACTATGTGTAATGAATCTATATAATATATGAGTTTCACTTTCTGAAATGAGTGACAAAAGATATTGAACTTTTTCACGATATTCAAATTTTTTGAGCTGCACCTGTATATGGTGAGAGAGGATTAAAGCCATACCAACAGTACTTAGCATTACACTGCTTCTGCAAGCCTATTCTTGCCCCAAAACAGACCAGAATGCACATACTGTATTGCATCAGATGTAATATCTGAAGAAGGCTTTTAAAAATGAAAAGATGGGAGCCGATATGGCAGCAGTACAGTAATTCTGAGATGGTGATTGTCCATTTGTTGTGATTAATTCTGAACTTCGGACTTGGAGGGATAGGATACAGGATAAGACAATACAACCCCCCCCCCCCCCCGGCCCTTTTTCCTTGGGGGTTTGGGGGGGGGGGGGGGTTGAGCTGCTAACAGTTAAAGTATTTCCTAATATGGGCTGTCTTTTTTAAAACACACGCCTCATTTTTCTTTTCTTTTCTCTCCTGGTAGAAGGGGCGGGGCCATCTCTTTTTAAAATGCAGTGATGACACAAGCACAACTCACTTCCTCATTAATTGGTTCAAACCAGTTCTTACAGGAACTGCCCATGATAAATGTGAGAGCTGTGCAGATTCATTCATTTCCCTCTCTGCAGCTCGGGGCTGCACTACAGGGGACGAGTGAGCTCCTCGCACACTGAGCCAAGACAGCCTTGGCTTTTTCTTCCCGAAGGGAGCAGCTCTGAACACATCCAGTGCTTAACTTTTTCCTTTTACCTTATTATTATGACTTTTTTTTTTTGTTGTTGTTTTATTTTTTCTCTCTTGTCACTCAGGATTAGCTGATACACAGCGCAGCTCTCCTGGTCTCCCTGGTAGTGTGGGTGGGGCAGTACTTTATATGCTCATTGATACAAGCTGTGATTGATGAGGGCAGGGCACAGTTCTTTGTTTCCGGCTCGGGCCTCAACTGGTGAGTAGTTCCAATGTAACTTTGCTGTGTGTTTTTCTCTCTCTGTCTCTCTCTCTGTTGCTTCCTCTTCCTCTTCCTCTCCGGGATGTGGCGGATGTGTCAGTGCCGTGCCCAATGTGGGCCCTTCTCTCCAGAAGCCCTTCCGCGATTACTTGGAGGCTCAACGCGCAAAGCTGCACCACCGAGCAGGAGAGGGAAAGCCAGCGGTAAGTGCAGGGCACAGCTCCTTCTCTCTCCTCTCCTCTCTTTGCTTCTCCTCAAATACACACATTCTGCATGGGGAAAGTGCTGACTCATGTACTGCCCATTTCAACTGTTCATTTATTTCATATACATGTATGGGTTTTTTGCTAGTATTTATAGTTCTTCTCGTAATATATTATATATTCAAAAGCTAATCAGAATTGTTACGTTCCAAGCAGTAGTGTATGTGTGTGTGGCTGTAGATGTATATAGATATGTATGAAATTATTTTAATTATTGTTGTTGCACTTTATATCTTCAAACGTAAATGTTGATAATGTAGTTTTTATTCAGAACAGTTAGACAGAAATGTGTATATATACAGGTAATTATTCTTTTCTCAAGGACGAGATATTATAATTATTATTTAATCCTAATTACGACAGCATAGTCTTATTACAGGTAATGCGCACGGCTTCCTGTTATCAGATCGACTAGACAAAGCGCGACGCTAATGGCTTGCGCATAATGAGAGCGGTTTCTGGTGGAGGAAGTCTTGGCTGAGCATGTAGCTGAATGTGGAAAGCATTGTGGAGTACAGCACTGAACCCGCTGAACCCACTGCTGGGACAGCGAGAGGCCTCGGCGGGGCGGGGCGCTCGATTCGCACAGTCACGCAGGCCAGCCTGCGCGCCTCCGACGGAGACTTCCTGTCTCGTGTGTAGCCACGCTCCGCCTGGGCTCAGCTGCGCAGCTCCTGTCGAGCTTACGGGATGCCGCTGAGGGCTAATCCATCACAGGCTGCAACAAAAGGAACGGCGGCTATAAAATAACCTCACGACGTCACTTACCGTTCGTCTTGTATTTGCTTTATATTCAATACAATTTTTTTTACTGCTATTATTACGGAGTGAAAGGTCGCGAAAGGAGATCTTTTCAAGTCTGTTGCCAGAAAGAGGCAGTAACATGAACCCCAGGCAGTTAAAAGAGAGGACCAAGAGCTCTTTAACTTTATAGAATAAAACGGTCCAGTGTCACGCAGAATAGCTTTTATAATATTAAATGTAATGCAGCTAAGAAACTGTATCTGGTGTGTGTGCGCATCGGTGCCGTTTCAAATGAAGGCTGGAACTTTGGTCCACTTTGATCTCGCTGCGTTCCAGAGGGTTTAGTTTAGTGACTATAAACGTCTCCCCTCTCTCTTCTCCACAGGGGGAAAACTGGCTGTCCTGGGTGTTTGAGAAAGTGGTGATCGTCATGGTGTGCTATTTCGTTTGCTCCATTATAAACTCCATGGCTCAGAGCTACGCCAAGAGGACTCAGCAGAAGAAGTGTACGGAGGAGAAAACGCAGTGACGTTTTCCCCTCCGCAGTGCGTCACCTCCGCTTCTCGCTCACAACCAAACCAGAAAACTGACACTTCCAACTTTTTTTTGTTTTATAAAGAAGCTGAAGTTGCGAAACTGGTAATATTTGAAGTCTGGGTGTATTTATGTTCTATTTTTTATTTTATTTTTTCCCCCATTGGGTGCGTGTTAATTTGAGATCTGTAACACTGATGTGAATGATATTGTAGTCATTGAGCAGTTTGTCAGCAGCAGTGTGAAAGCTGGTTGCTGGCACGGGTACTTGTCGTTGCAAGGGGCTTATGCAACATAGTAAGTGCTGCTTCCATTGAAGTGAACACTGTTCTTAACCGGCAGACTTGATTTATTTTACTTGATTACGATGTGCAACTGTAGGGATGAGTTTGGCTGATTTGGATAGTTGGCGTATTGTTCTGGTGTCACTTAAGACCATTTCTTGTTTTTCAGGGCTTAAAATCAGTTTTGATTCATTCCATTTATGTAAGTCTGTCATTTTGTTCTTATCGGTGTCAACAGGATAGCAATAGAAAATCGGACAGACATGGTATTTATACAGTTTGCACATCCTGTAAATACTTTTGTTCTTGACCTTTAGGTTCAGTTGTTTGTTCCGTACTATAACATTTAATTTTTAACCAAATTCATTCATTTGTAGTTGTACATACAGTGCTGCTATATTATTGTCATTTTTAACTTGTAAGTTTCAACTGAACTTTTGGTCAGAATTTATAAAATTGCCTGGATCAGTCCGTGTGGATTTGTCTTTCTTGTTTACAAGCTGTAGTAACATATAAAATGACAGATATATATATGTATATATATAGTAACTTACAGGAATTCATATTCTTTTTAGAATATCTGCTGAATTTCGAGTGACATAATAGGCACAGTCATATCTCTAGATTCTTAAGTCCTTGGAGTTCAGCAGTGCACATGACTGACTTGTAAAAGGAAGTACGGATATATAGTACTTTCTTTCCCATTTTATCAGCAAGGTAAGTGTGATGTTTGGTGCTTTCCCCATCTTTGCTTGTTACTTCCAAAACTAAATGAACATTTTGGTGAAATGAAGGCTTGCATTTGGGGACAGTCCTCTGACTGAGCTCGTGCTTCGATCTCTAAGGGTGGCTACACCTTGTGACGTCTCTGCTTGTTGGGTTTTGTGATCCAAAATGAGTTTGCTCTTAACTGCGTGTGAAAGGATCCTTAGCGTAATGAAGCCTAAGGTGTGTTATTAGTCTGGAAATCTGAAGGCAAAGGAATGTTTAAATTGGGCCTGTGGCCTTGAATGAACCCTAGAAAAGAACTTGTACTGGTGTTCTAAATAGTCATGGGGAACACTCCATTGATTCAAGCTGTGTGACTGGGCAAAGATTCTGCTTCGTTTTGACAAACAGTTGTAGATGGCTGGTCTAAAGTTTTCTGTGTGCGTGCGAGTGAAAGCCATTCACTATGACTTGCAGCATGACCGTGGCATATTGAGATATGACTGTCACTCTCCCGTCCTGTCAGGTAGCTTATCAGACTGGTGTTGGCTGTTAAGTTGCAAGGCGACAACAGTCTGTAGGCTGTCTGACATTTTGGGCCCTTCAACCTACAAGCTTCTCGTTTTTTAAATTAAATTCAGCTTCTTTCCTTTTACACAGGTAGTGACCTGAAGGCTGGAATTCATCCACAACACTTTTGTTACTAATTATGGGTATACCAATATCTTACTCTGAAGTGTGTGTGCGCGTGTGCGTGATTCTACAGAATGCCTGAATCACCTTTCCCGGTATTATCACCGTTTCTGAGGAACACACACCAGTCACAGTGCTTTCGTTCTCTGCTTGCCTAATTTCTCATTTCTGCTGTTCTGTGGTTGTTGTTGAGGTGTACTGTTCCCTTTTCTAACGGCAGATCCCCCAACCTTGTGTACTTTCTGTTCTGTCTCTATTTCAAGTAATTTCTTTTTTTTTTGGGATTTTCCACTTGTAATGTGTATCAAGTGACTCTTGGCATGTCTTCCAGAGACTGTAAAACAGCCCAGCGTGAGTGACATAACCTTTGAAGAAACATGCTTTATGTTTTCTGGATGGCAAAGATGGGGAAACGTTTTAAAGTTGTGAAAATTGTGGATGAATCCGGTATCGTCTGTTTTTTTTTTTTCTCTTTGTTTTTGCGCTAGTTGGTTTGAGGAGTGTTTGTCTTGGCAGCTCACAGCACATTCTGTTCCACAGCGAAGATCCCCTCAGTGCCCCTCCTAATCTGTTCCTGTGCGTGTGTGCGTGCGTGCGTGCGCGTGGGTGTGTGTACGTGAGAGTACGCTTTTAAATTGCACATATTTTTTGTATCGCCTGAACGCATTTACATACGTCTTTCCTTGAATAAACTGTTACTCAATACCTCTGGTGTCTTGGTTTTTGTTCTTGCATTGTGACCACGCTGGTACGCTTTGCTGATTGTGGGCTGTACATTTGAGTAAAATGTTTGCATCTGTGCTTGTGTTTTAGTGTGAACCTTGGGCCAGAGGGGGCGGGTGGGGGTCTGTAGGACTGTTATGTGTATCTTTCAATACCTTTAACACAGTGGCGGCCGGTGATTGGCTGACTAAGTGGGGCGGGTCATGACAGACACGGAGATCATAGAGTAACATTGTAGCCGACTCGAGTGCACAAACAGGGCTTTTAACTGCTACAGTTGTAGTGCTATTTTTGCCGGAGCGCAGTCAATCAAATATGACTCATCACGTCTATATTTAGCTCGATTACATTTTGACTGTTTAGGCTAATGCACATTAATAATGTAGGCTACCTGCTATAGGCTATGCTCATATTCATGCAACAGAGGATCGACTCATTAAAACACCAGTGACATCAACAGCGTAGGGAAAAAATAATAGGGTATTTATTGACATTACTAAACGTTTGTTGTACAATCAACGTGCATCTCTTTACCGTTTATTTATTCTCATATCCAGGGGTACATTCCTTGCGGCTCCCAAACTAGAGAATTTAGGGGGAAAAAGGCTATTTCTGTCATTTGGGTTGCGACCCCTGATCTAGGCTATATAGAAAATTACTGAATTTGTTTTCTAAAGAAAATTATTCATAGATTACTCTTTGATCATTGATCATGGTCGCACTCGCAAACAATATAAAGCAAAAAAATATATCCTTGACAGCGGCACTGACACTGGAGAGCGACAGCGTGTAGCTGGGAGAACAACATGACGATCTCGCACACAAAAAAAGGAAAAATAAATGAATAGGCCTAGCCTACCTTACAATGTTGCTCCACTATCAGCATGCCTCCTCACTTATAAAGAAACTTTGCAGGGCCAGGTTTTCAAGGAGAGCACCTCCAATGGCATCTGCAGTCGTGCCTCCTTCCAATCGAACAAAGCCAAAAAATCTCTCCTGCACCGTGTTGGCAGTGTCGATGTAGCGGTACACAATGACGAGCTGACAATGCGTAGTTATGTCGGTGGTCTCATCTGCTTGGATAGACATGTAATCCGTGCTTTGTAGGTCCTGGACAATGTGGCCTTGCATTACAGACAGCATACAGTCCAGTAGCTCATTCTGTATGGTTTTTGAGGTGCCTTTAAATACGGTTGCATTCTCCAAGTGCTCTTTCATTGCACCGTCCAGTGTCGATACAAAATCAACAAGTCCCCTAAACACACCTGGATTCTCGGATGATTCCGTTTCATCGTGCCCCCTCAAAGCTAGTTCAAAGGCCCCACAGAACTTCACACAGTCGATCAATTTAGAAAGGATATGTCGGTTGTTATCCACCTCCTGGTTGTGTTTTCGAATACTGGCGTGATATCCATCAGACAGCTGTGTAGCTATGTTAGCTCTTCCTAGCATGGATAGCTTAAGGCACGCTTCCATGTGTGCTCTGCTCGTGTCGTGTTTTTTCACTCGTTCGGAAAAGTGCTTAACGTCTGTCATCCCTGTTTTCGTCCACAGCATTTCACCCTGGCCATGTTTTTCTGAACGGAACAGAATGCAGGGAAAACAAAAAACAGCATTCCGAATTGGGCAGCCACATAGCCATGATTTCTTATCATACCAGCTCCTGGAGAACACTCGTGTGTAGGACTTCCCTCTGTCCTTAGCCGCCTGCTGTAGATTAATATCTGGCCTATCTGGACCTAGCTCTTTTAAACGGAGTTTTTCTTGTAGACTAAGCTTCTCAAAGTGAGTTTTAAAAATAGACTCCAAGCTGTTGAGTGCTAACGTTAACGTAACATTATCTGCTGCAGCCGCCATGTCGCTGGAAGATAGCGTCAACAACGAAGTTCAAAGTTCGTCGGACGAATGTGACATCGGCGTGTGCTCTCTTGCGCCATCTACTGACCATGACTACAATGTTCGTTTGAATGGGGTTAAATGAGAATGGCCAGGGCGTTCTGCCCAACGCCCCAAATGCGATCATAGACCTCAAGCTAAAGTGCAGTCCTTCCAACAACCGCTAGGTAGCAATGCATGTCAATGTAGTGTGTGAGGGGCGTACGATTCGACGCCCCAGAGCAACAGAGACGGTAATGATGTCCGCAAATCAACCAAAGCCAATTATTCAACATACATGTATTGACTAGAATTTATATGTATTTATACAATCAATCTATGAAATGTGTTCAGATGAAAAATTATTATTATTTAAAAAAAAAAAAATTATTTATTATTTTAAAAAAAAATTTTTTCTATCCAATCAAGTGGGGCGCCGCCCCTAGCGTCCCTATGGACGAGCCGCCACTGCTTTAACATGACTGTAAAGATTACTTGGACATTACAGATAGATGACTGAAGGAATATGGGCTCATTTCCAGCTTGACGGTTTTGAAACGAATCCAGTTAATAAAATAAAGTACGATTTGAAACACGGCTTCAGGAAACCATTTGTAGGGATGCACTGAAGGTCATTTTGTTATGAGCAAATATTCTGTCCATCTGTACAATCCACATTGAAAAACTGACCAGAACCACATTCCCATACACATAACCAGTGCAGAACCATACATTGACCAGTTGACAAATCAAGTAAAATAGCAACATGTGCATAAGTTTTTCAAATCCCAAGAATATGCATTCAATATAGCTACATTTCCATTAGCATGAATCTAAGTAACTCGAGCTGCAAACCATCACACTGTATATTTTATGTATTTTTTTAATAAGTTGAGTCAATACCAAATAACTGAGCTACTTGTGCATTCAAGCAAATGGAAACAATTGTAATTCCAAAAAACTAGCCAATTGGCAGTGTTAAAACACTATTCAACCATTCTGACATTGGGGGACACTTCCAAAATCAACATGATTGAGGCACACTCCTCAGCCAATAAGACACAGCTTTAGATATTTACAAAGAACAAGAAGTTACTTGAGGTGCACTGCCAGCTTTTGCAGATGAATCTGGTAGGTTTTTGCGAGATGAATGGATGTACTGTATTGTAAGGGAAATTAGTGTGCACCTGCCAAAACCCCAGAAAAGCCAGTATGCAAAATCTTTTGTTCCAGAAATTTTCACATTTCAGTAAATGACAAGGTGGGGATTTGCATTATTTTTAAAATGACCTCATTGTCTGCGATTGGCCCCTTTGCACCTATTTGGCAGACACTTGGCTGCTGGAAGGCTTTATCTCTCTGTACTTCTAATCCACACACTGTGCACATGGTGTTGTTATTACTGTTGTATTCATTTGAGCAATAGCAATCGGGATCAGTTTCGGCAAAGACCAGTCAATCAGATCACTGTAACCCAGAAACGCTAAATAATGTGCTCTTATGAGAACCCTTAAGAGCACATTATGCAGTCTTGTAGAAAAAACGACACTGCTCAAACTTCAGAAATCTTTGAACTGAGCAAGAGGAACCACAGGTTTGGTAGATCTCCCTATGATCCAGTATTTACATGCATGATTATTACCAAAACTGCACATTTTGATGTTTAACAACAGAAATATTTGATGATTTAAAAAAGGTTTTACAGCAGAAAAATTGACAAATTTTAAGTTATTATTCAGGGACAACACCTAGACTGTACACTATAATTTTTTACTGGAAACTACTGAAGCTTCCTGATAATTTTAAATGTGTAGATGAGTCAGGTTTCATCACAGCCATCCCAGTTTTGACTAGAGATACAGTCAAGCCGGAAAGTCTGCACACCCCTTTCACCTTCTCCACGTTTTATTACGTTTCAGACATATTCTACAATAGATTGAGTTCATTTTTTGTCTCAAAATTCTACAATTTTTTTTATAGCCCATAATGACAAAGTGAAAACAGGTTTTTAGACATTTGTACTAATTTATTAAAAATTTTAATGTAAAATATAATATGTGCACAAGTGTGCACACCCTTTGATATGACACCCAAAAGTGAGATGAGGTGCATTTTGTTTCCACTGATACTGCTTGAGATGTTTCTACAACTTAATTGGAGTCCACCTGTGATAAATTCAATTGATTGGACATGATTGGGGATTGCTAACACCTGCCTATATAAGGTCCCACAGTTGACAGTGCATGTCAGAGCAAACTCCAAGCCATGGGGTCAAAGGAATTATCTGCAGACCTCAGAAACAGGATTGTGTCAAGGCATAGATCTGGAGAAGGGTACGGAAAAATCTGCAGCTTTACAGGTCCCAAAGAGCACAGTGGCCACCATCATTCGTAAATGGAAGAAGTTTGGAACCACCAAGAATCTTCCTAGACCTGGCTGCCCGGCCAAACTGAGCAATCGGGGAAGACGGGCCTTAGCCAGGGAGGTGAGCAGAAACCCGAGGCTCACTCTGACAGAGCTCCCGCGTATCCTTGTTGAAATGGGAGAACCTTTCAGAAGATCAACAATCCAGGCAGCACTCCACCAATCAGGCCTTTATGGTAGAGTGGCCAGACGGAAGCCCCTCCTTAGTAAAAGGCACATCACAGCCCGCTTGGAGTTTGCCAAAAGGCACCTAGAGGACTCTCAAACCATGAGAATCAAGATTCTCTGGTCTGATGAAACCAAAATTGAACTTTTTGGCCTGAATATCAAGCGTCACGTCTGGAGGAAATCAGGCACCGCTCATCACCTGGCTAATACCATCCCTACAGTGAAGCATGGCGGTGGCAGCATCATGATGTGGGGATGTTTTTCAGCAGCGGGAACGGGGCGACTAGTCCTGATAGAGGGAAAGATGAATGCAGCTATGTACACCGAGATCCTTGAAAAAAAAACCTGCTCCAGAGCGCTCTGGACCTCAGACTGGGGCGAAGGTTTACATTCCAACATGACAACGACCCGAAGCACACAGCCAAGAGAACAAAGGAGTGGCTTCGGAGAAAGTCTGAGCACGTCCTTGAGTGGCCCAGCCAGAGCCCAGACCTGAATCCAATTGAACATCTGTGCAAAGAGCTGAAAATGGCTGTGTACCGACGCTCCCCATCCAACCTGATGGAGCTTGCAAGGATATGCCAAGAGGAATGGGCAAAAATGTCCAGAAACAAGTGTGCCAAGCTCGTAGCTTCTTTCCCAAGACGCCTTGAAGCTGTAATCGCTGCCAAAGGTGCAGCAACCAAGTATTAGGCTAAGGGTGTGTACAGATATGTAACCCCTAAATAACCTCTTTTTGTCAGTAAAATAAAATGGCATATTTTCTAAAAACCTGTTTTCACTTCGTCATTATTAGCTATTGTGTTTAGATGTTTGAGGCAAAAAATTAACTCAATCTATTGTAGTATAAGTCTGTAACGTAATACAACGTGGAGAAGGTGAAAAGGGTGTGCAGACTTTCCGGCTTGACTGTATATTGCAATAGACTGATTGGCTGACATTACAGAACCTAAAATTAGAAAATGGCCATCAGTCAGGACAGTCTATACTTTTGTGCAATAGTGAGGAAGGCTATAATTTTTATTTTTTTCCCCCATAAAATAATGACTTGATCCTAGTCTCCCTGATACTGTTGTGACACAGCCCCGTCCCTCTCGTACCATATATCACCCAGCAGGAAATTTATACCACCATAAAAAAGGTGGAAAAAATGAGCATGGGTTGTTTTCTTTTCTTCCATGAGTGGTTCACTTACCGGTAACACAGAAGCAAATCCCTTTTCTCAGACTCAGATGAATGTTAGCTTTCCATCTTTACCAGAAGTACACAAAGACATTCGGCAGTAAAAACAAAAAAAGATAATCTGAAGAACATGTGAGGTCGCTGCAGAAACCACCATTTTGTGGTGACATGAACGACGGCATCCTGTCACTACATGGTGAGAACACAGTAGCCTAGTTTCTCAGAGGTCTGTCCTCTTATGCTGTCGTGGTTGCGTCAGAACACTTCTGTACCCTTTACTGGGGCCACTTAGCAGCCTCGTCTGGACAAAGACTCGGTCGGACCCAGAGAACCTACGCGCCATCATGTGAATGGTGTTTTATTATGCCTCGTGTCATGGTGTATTGCTCACACCGTGTATTCTGGTTCTAGGCTGGTAAACAGTAGCTTACATTTTGTGATTTACCGAAGTTGCACTTGCATTCACCGGTCTGGGAATGTTATTTGCCTGGTCTTGGCCACACAACTCTGGGGGATGTACTCATGTTCTCTTTAATTGTACGTTGCTCTGGGTAACAGCATCTTAAATGAAAGCAATGCAATGTAAACTACTGGTCGGGGATATTGCCACTTGGCCTAATTGAAGAGGAAACCATCGTACATACAGTGTTGAGGTCAGGGGGAAAAAAAGAAAGAAGAGTTGCATCATCTGTGGACTGCCAGAGAAGTGTACAGAGGTGTACAGAGGAGTGCTAATCCCTGGCCAAAAAGGATGAGGATGACATCATCGAAGCTGCAGGGCCAGTGCTGGTAATGTGAAGAGCAGCGTTCTGCCTTACGGTTTGTTTGTCTTTGTTGTGTCTGGCGGTCGGGGTCAGATGACATTGATGGAAATGGTTCTTATGACTGTTTTACCAGGCTCCTCTCTCCTGCTATAGCCCACGTTCTCACCGGTACTGGAAAAAACTCAGTCACAGCACAATGTGTCATCAGTGAGAAGTGAGCTACTTTGTTGGAAAGAGCAGCTTGTGCCGTCTCTGTCTCCAACTGGTATCCTGTTTCTCAGAAGAAAAGAGGAGTATCACTGCTTTTAGACTCCTGAGTAATGAAGTGGAATATGAGACAAGTTGAATGAATCTGTTTCTAACTCTGTAAAGAGACTGGGATGAATGGTGAATAATGGGGGAGCTACCATATACCATCAATCACCAATCAAAAGGCTTTAGTCTCCAAAGACACTGTGATTGGTTCAAATTTGTTCAGTTAATCATTGAAAACACACAAACCGGTTATTATTTTCCACACACACACACACACACACACACACACACAAGGCCACAAAATACTACAGGAGAGCTAGTGCTGATGGGGGTGGGTGGAAGCCGATCTCTCGCTGACAACTTACTCACCCTACCCCCGGGTGGAACAAGGCACCTCTGCCCTGCCACCTTGACCTCCCAGTGAGTGAGCAAAAGTCTTCACCCAACAGTCTTCACCCAAACTCGAACCTGAACTCACAACAAGTGACAAACAAGTGGTGGCTAGATGATCAGCAGCTGCAGACCCTGTTCACATTCACAGTGGTGCCCACTGCCCACTACCTAGCAAAATACATCAAATCTGAACTAAGGAGAGAGAGAGAGAGAGAGAACAAATGTTCAGAGCCAGACTCAGAACCCCAAGCCACACTTACAGATTTTAGGAACTGTCTGAATGCTCTCTGCATTTGCAGAAGATCAAAAACAGGAGCACCGCTGCCAACATTAAATAGGACACCATCAAGATGCTTTGTTCAGGAGCAACAGAGGTGGTCTTTTGGCTGCAGGCTGAGAAATAACAAAACGTGTTTGTGTCTCAGTGCACAGCGAGAGATTGATATCAGGAAGCAGAATCTCTAAGTGAAAATGTACTGCCTCAACCCTTAAGTTTGGTGCTTTTGAACCTAAGCCCTATTTTCAGATAGTCTTGGGTGATTGTGAATAGTAGACCAAAAGTTTGCTGATCGCTTAAAATTGAGTGGAACATTGCAACATTTCTTTTGTTCAAAACAATTTGAAGGCTGCAACATTTGCCCCATTGTATTCCCACTGGAGCAGTGTCTGAGGATGCAGGAAAAGGAAACGGGTATCAAAGTACATTTTTAAGCGATAAATGAAATTTTGATCTCTACTATTCATGATCATCCAAGACTATCCAAAGAGGGCCTGGGTTCAAAAATACCAAACCTATCCTTTCAGGTCAAGGGAGGCTGGAGGAAGAGTAAATTGCTGCCCTGGGCCCCATCTGTACTGACTGTTTAACTCCTATACATAGAGCAGACTATATGAGCCACGTGCATGATGGGATAGATACACTCACTCAAGACCTCAGTACAGTACAGAACTCAGATTCATTACATGAGTCAATGCAAAAACTTCTATCACGTAGACTCATTCTGGCACAAACGGTCCCATTTTAAAATAGTAAAAATAACAATTCAAATAAATATAAATCAGTAACCAGAATTGCATATACATAATGAATCATGAATGAATCAAAAAATAAATAAAACATGGGCTATGTCCGAATCAGCACCCTTCCATACTATTAGGTAGGCTTGTTGAGTAGACAGGACGAGAAAGTTGTTAAATAGGTAAAATATTCTCTAAATGTAGTATTCTTAAAACCCCCGTATAATATACTTACTTCCGGTGTTTAGCTGAGTATATTCGGGAGCACGCTTTTCAAGTAGTACGCAAACACTTTGGTCTCATATGACACGCAGCTTCGTTTTTAAAAATGTGGCGCCGCTTCGCTGACGTTTTCCTTCAACAACAACAAAAACAACACGTGACATGGCTGCGCAAGGGTGGGACGTCTTACGACACCTACATTACGGTTGGAAAATAGTATGGAGGATATTTTTTTTGCGTACTGCATGCTCCGTAATAAAACAGTGCACATTAAACAGCACACATCTGCCAGTACACTACACAGGAGACAGGACGCAGTAGATAGGGCTCTGATTCGAACACAGCCCCTGTGAAAACCCATGATATGTAGAACACTACCCATAATGCATTTTAGTTACTTGTAGGTTTTATTAGTTGTAGGTTGCGGCTTGCTGGTGCCGAATTCTCAGCAGTCCAACTAGATCTGCTCTGCTGAACCACCTCCCCCAACAGAGCACACCACTCCCGCTGCCCTGAAGAAAAGGAAGTGAAATTACGCTTCTCCATCTGGACACCATCTTTGACTGATCTGAACTCATTCACATTGTTGTGCTGTCCCTATTCCCCTTTCCAACCACAGCACGCACTCAAACGGATTACACTGAGAGGTATTTATTCAAGAGCTTCAGTACACTATTTGAAGTTTTTTATCGTGATTTTTTTATTATTATAAAATCTTAGTTTACAATAAATTATCAAACTATTAAACAAAACACTTCAACAGATCACTTACAACAAACTAGACACACTATAAACAGGGTTGTGACATCTCTATTTGCGTCACAGATAAAGGATAGTCTGGAAGTGGAAATCCCTGTCTGCAGACAGCGGCCAGAGGTGTGTCAGAGGCAGAAAGTCCCAGGCATGATTTACTCCTTTGGTTTGCACTGAGCCACAGAGTGAGCGCTCAGTACGACAGCTTCGGTTCCAGTCTGCAGATGTATACAGTGACACTGTAGTGAGTCCAGCGAGTAACGGTGGTCCTGGAGCAATCAGAGACAGTATGTCCCACTGACCAGTCACTGCCCCACACAGACTGGTGAAGTCAAGACTGCAGTGTCAACCCCCCAAAATAGATATGAAAATATTACATTATGTACATAAACATCCATTTCCTGAGGTTCAGGTGTCTGTATCTGAATATGACCTGTTCCAGAGGTTCTGATTAAAGAGGTCTGTAGCTGGATATGACCTGTTCCAGGGGTTCTGATTAAAGGTGTCTGCATGTGGATATGACCTGCACCGAAAGTTATAATTACAGGTGTCTGAAGCTGGATATGACCTGTCCAGAGGTTCTTATTACAGTAGTCCACATGTGGAAATGACCTGCACTAAATGTTCTGATTACAGGTGCCTGTAGCTGGATATGACCTGTTCCAGGCAGGTGAAGCTGTCCAGAAAATCCTCCTCTGTGATTCCATACTTGGTATACTGATGAACGTATGCCCTGCAAAAACCAAAAAGAAACACCTAAAGAGTGACCGGCTCCTCTGACCCCGTAGCTTACAGCCAGCAGTGTGGAGCAGTGTTTGAGGAAAACTAAAACAATACGCACAATGTACTCAGGAATGATGACGGCGCACACAGAGCTAAGCTTGGGTTTCAGTCCCAAGATGCTACCATTTTGCAAGAATTAAACAGCGGTGAGATAAGATAAATGGCTGCATTAAAAGTGTGTGCAGGCCAGCGAGGACTCATAAAATATCCTCTCTCCTGCAAAATCAAACCCAACTTGAACGGGTGAAGATATACAACAGAGCAGACCTACAGGGGCCAGATTCATAAATGTGGGATGGGAGAAAAAGGGTGGACAGTTTTGAGTTCGCTGAGCTGGATAGCGCTGTAAAACATTCACTGAGCTGGATAGAACCGGAGTGGAACAGGCGCTGTAAAACATTCTCTGAGCTGGATAGAACCGGAGTGGAACAGGCGCTGTAAAACATTCTCTGAGCTGGATAGAACCGGAGTGGAACAGGCGCTGTAAAACATTCGCTGAGCTGGATAGAACCGGAGTGGAACAGGCGCTGTAAAACATTCGCTGAGCTGGATAGAACCGGAGTGGAACAGGCGCTGTAAAACATTCGCTGAGCTGGATAGAACCGGAGTGGAACAGGCGCTGTAAAACATTCGCTGAGCTGGATAGAACCGGAGTGGAACAGGCGCTGTAAAACATTCACTGAGCTGGATAGAACCGGAGTGGAACAGGCGCTGTAAAACATTCGCTGAGCTGGATAGAACCGGAGTGGAACAGGCGCTGTAAAACATTCCCTGAGCTGGATAGAACCGGAGTGGAACAGGCGCTGTAAAACATTCTCTGAGCTGGATAGAACCGGAGTGGAACCTGGTATGAAATCCGGACCGCGCCAGTGTCTTTGACCAGTAGCTGCAATATACTGCTTATTACAATGGTAATTATAGTTTGGAGTTTCACAAGTATAGTAAGAGTAAAGGGTTTATACAAATATGCTCACTCAGTTCTCTGAAATGATTGGTTCGAAGTACACAAAAAGCTGCACGCACATTGATACTATTATTTTTTAACTTACAAAACTTGACTGACTGAATTATGAGACTGTTTGTAAAAACTCCCTGTTGGCTCCATCATACACACACTGCATAACAGAGTTCTCACCTGGAAGCAAACATGTTCCATGCCTTTCCCACCATGAGGTCCAGAGGCTTCAGCAGAGACTGACTGTTGCTGACCAGAGTAGCTGACTTCTCATATTTGTTGAAGGGAAGCGGTGATCTCCACGTGCTAAAGGCTCCCTCTGCTGGTAACCAGGGGGAATACAGTGCTGGGTCCAAAAAGCCACCTGCATTCCAGAATATATATAAATAAGCATCTAAGATGAGACAAACTCAGGAATGAGACCACAGAAGCATGGTTTATTAATGAAAATGTGTTTTCAAAAATATGCCTCAAATGAATAACCAATAACAGCCAGCTATCCACTTTATGTGCTGTTGACACCCTGATTAGCAGGGATATCTCAGATTATATCCAAGGCTCATGTGTGGCTCTGAGCGGATTTTAACATTGATCACCATCTAGATTAGCGTCTCAGTCCTACTTCTGTATACTGCACTCTGATTCCTGACACGGGATGAAGCCAGCTGTTCACATTAGAATTGTCCAGCAGGAAACTCAGTGAGCAGAACAAAAAGATATTTAAAAACAAACCTTTTACATTTACTAGCATCACATTTGAATTCTTGAAGCAACACGCACATGTTGCACAAACTCTGCAAGCAGGGGACAACCTGGCCACAGTATTGGAATAAGCATACGAGGAGATTCACAGGCAAAAAACACAAGTAACAAGGGAAATGCCACAGCTTCTGTTAGCTAGAGAGGTGCAAGCGTGGACTATGAGAAAAAGGCAGCAGTGCTGTGGCGATGATATCCCACATCCAGCCCGGTTATCTGGGATGTAACAAGCAAGAAACAGAGTTACTCACATGTATTCGCACTGGAAACATCCTTGCCTCGCAGTATCAGGAGGTTGGCCAGGGAGGTGTTGAAGCCACTAAGTTTCTCCGCTGTTCCTTGTCCCACAGGGGGTGCATGCACCTGCCAGTCAATGCCTGCAGGGGGCACACTGTCACCTTAACAGCACAAGTTTGACCATCGCAGGAATTCAATAAACTACAGGCTATCAATTCTGAGATAAAGCTTGAAGATGGCTGGTTGATGATTGTGAAATGCAACCAATAGGCTGAGCTCTACAGAACGTTTAATACTGAACGGCCTAATGTAGCGAGCACTCGCCTTCCTCCATCTTGGCGCTTGTGATGAGCATCTGGCGCAGGTGTTTGAGCAGGCCAGGCCAGGTGAAGGCGCTGTAGGCCAGGGAGGAGCTGGACATGTGAGGAATACTGCACACACTCAGCAATCTGTACTCGGGGTGGCACACCAACCTGGACAGCAGCTCCCCTAAAGACACACACAGACACACACACAGAAGCTTTAACACAGAATCCGCACTCAAGGTGGGACACGAGACTGGACATCAGCCACCCCCCCCCAATATCTATATGGCAGTCTGGTGTGCACATTCCTGCTGTTCTTTGGCAGACAGTCGTGCTCACCCATAGGATTCCTGCTGTACTGACTGTGCGTATCTGCTGTGTGTGCCGGCTGTAGCACGCTGCCCAGCTGGTGGGCGATGACCTTGTTGACATCACTGAAGGAGATGTGTTTGATGTTCATGAGCTGGGCGCAGATTCTGTGCACCGCATCATTCTCATGGATCAGAATAGCATCCGAGCACTGGTACAGACGAGACAGCGTGAGGACAGAGTTGTAGTTCTGGACGATCACCTACAGGGGAAGAGTATAAATCAGTAACAGAAGTACATTATTGCCATTCCAACCTCACTGTTCACATGCCTCAAAAAAACTGGGGTTAGATACAAGCTTCCTTCTCTTAGTTCTTATGTAATATTTAATACTAATATGGCAATGTGTTTCATTTAAAAAATACGACTGAATGAAAGTATGACAAGCTATGCAGGTAACTTGTGGAAGGGACACTTTGCGGATTCTCTGAGCGCTCTGTCCCTCACCTCTCCTGTGCCATAGGGCCAGGTCAGTTGGTTGAGGATGAAAGAGTGTGGATATGCGTCCCTGAGGCACTGGGTGATGTAGGTGCCCACTCCAGAGCCCGTGCCTCCCGCCACGCTCATCAACGAGAGGATTCCCGCCAGCCGGTCACAGCGCTCCACCTCTCTCCGTACCAAGTCCCCCAATGCTTCCTCGTGACACGGCCCATGGACACAGAATCTATCAACAGCAGCACACACATTGACAGTGCGTCAGAGCCACAGTTCATCTCGCATGCACTGATGGGGCGTCCAAACCAGCGTTAATCTCTGATAATTAATTTATGACAGCTGTGTCTGCTGCCTTGTTTCAAATTGCCAAGAGCATGAGGGCTGGTGTGCTCTCTGGACTCTGGAGTGTTCTTTGAGGGATGGTGTGGACAACACCATTGGTTCTACGAGTGTGACTATTATTTTTTGAAACCAATGAAATTAGCTCCTTTTGTGTGGAATGTGGGGCATGGAGAAAAGCTTCGACATACTGAGATGACAGTCTCTCATGGGAAAATTGAACATGGCTGGGTGATGTCACGCCTCCTTACCCATTTGCCCAGTTGTTCCCTGAGCCCTGTTTCTGACAGAAGAAAGACTGATCTCCATACTTCCATTTGCCAGACTTAGCAGCTGTTGCCATGGTCTGAGCGATCACTTTGGGTTCCATGTCAATGAGGACTGCTCGGGCAGACAGCTCTGTGCAGAGAACACATCCACAATATCAGTGATTAATGACGAAATGTGTAGGGCCTGAGTGTGCACTTTGTGTTGAATGTCACTGGATACAGAATTTAATATTTTAACAAATTACAATCCAGTTAATTTCCCACTAAGAACATTTTTCCAAAATAATTATCATCTCGTGTCTCTGCATCCCTTGGCTAAAGCTGTTCCTATAATATTGACAGTTGATTAAACTGCAGCACTCTTAAATGTAAGAAGTGACCTCATTTTAAGGGTGGATGCAATTTAAAAATGTTTTTTTAAGAACACTCAGCCATAGCGTGTAAATTATGACACTGCCTACCTCCCGTTATCTCCTCGTTGAAAAACCTTTCCTGACTACAGGCATGGTACGTTTTTCCTTGGGCACTGGGTTTGTATCTCTGCGCATCGTTCGTGTCGCTGCAGATTACATCGAACAGCTCCTGACCGACCTGGTTACCGCATTGCCCCAGCTGAACGGTCACGACCGACATATCTCCGGCTCAAACTCCAAAACTAAAGGTAAAACAAATTTTAAAACACTATGGGGGTTGGCGTTAGAAACATTGCAAGAGCAAACATTAAACATTTGTATCATGCTGCTTTGCTAAGTTGTATTGCTTGCTAAATATGATAGCTAACGTTAATGTTAGGTAATCGCTCAGGCCGAACGAAGACTTGGTAGGTAGCTATGTTAATCAGGGTCATTCACTGACATTGTTGGTTCCTTAACCAGATAACGTTAACTCTCTCTGAAGTCAAGCTGACAAGCACGCTTTGTTGAGTTTGACACACAACTAGCTATGAAGTTAACGTTAGCTAAACATAAGATTAACGTTATCTATTAAAAGCCAGCCATTTAACTTAGACAAATAATGTCATATCGACTTGCTAGGTTGGTGTAGCGTTGACTTGCTGTCAAGAAGTGAAGTTCGTTAATTTTAGCTAGCACTAAGTTACCGGTGTTTACTAGCAACCACACATTAATTGGTCAACAAACAAGTTAGCTAAGGGACTCACCGTTATGAAAAACAATCGGAAACGGTAACGTTATGCATCAGCATTGCTGATCAACGCCGTGGTTCAATTTGTTCGGTAACTTAGCTAGCTGCCATAGCTAGTTAACGTTAGCTAACGCCACAGAACTATTCTGTGGCTAACACTCACTGGTGGTAAACTGACAGTTTCACTTTCAAAGACTGCGCTCTTGGGAATTTTGCAGTCTTTTTCTTCTTCTTGTTTTATAGCGTTGGCATACAATAAAATTGTGCATTACCGCCACCAACAGGATTGGAGTGTAGATCAGGATTATTCAATTAAATTCCACTTAGGCCTATATATAAAAAAATATATAAAAAAAATAAAAACAACTAAAATAACTTTTAAAATCATATTTGAATATTTTATTAAATAAATAAATACAACTCAAATGATATCAATCGCTATATTTCTTAAATCATATTTGAATCTATTTTTTCTTAAACTAGATATTCATTCCTACCTAGGTCCTTTAGAGATTGTTTCCTGATTTTGCGTCGGACTTTTCACCTCCAAAAACTTTTCTGCTCCCTTTTTATTTTCTCGGTTTTGCTTTTAGCTTGGTCTGAACAATTGAGTACATAGGCAATGAATAAAATCAATGTATCAGTACTCAACCCTTTGTTAGTTTGGCTACTCTGTTCCATCCCACTTCAAGATGTTTGGTCAACACTGGTTTGACGTCGGTTTCTGCGCAGACGTGGATGTGGAACGATGTGGAAAACTATGGAAAAGTAAAAAATATATATGTATATGGAAAAGTTATAGGAACACATTATTTTATGGTTCCTATTGTACACAATATTAATTATACATATTTGATACCTGTTAAACTAGTCAACATGTTACTTAATATTCTAATTTAAAACTTTATTTTTTTTAAAACAAAAAAAAACATGATGAGCACCAATTGCAGGGTTGCCAAAAGCCAACTTTTACGCTTTTGGCGTGAGGTTCTGTGCGTGAGACCCACGCTTTCATGCTCTCACCGTCTCACGCTACCTAAACATCTCACGTCAAATGAAAAGAGCGCAATTACAAACAAAGCCGTTTCCAGACCAGAGTTGGCAACCCTTATACAATTGCAGAATGAATATTGTGGTAAATAAAATATGGATAGTTTGCCAGTTGGCCGAAGAAGAGCAAGATTTTTCACTTGGTATCAAAGCCACAGACTGCGTCACTCACTCTCACAGGTTGAACCACATTACGTGGTCAGCAAAATCTCGGGTTGCACGCACTTAGCACTCTCTGAGAAGCTGCTTCCCATCTGACCATTAAGATAGTACATTTCTCAATACAAGAGGATGTAAAGATAGCCTTCAATTGATTCCTTTGGTTGTAAAAAAAACAACGTTTCTGGCTCCATGCATATCTCTACTCTCACAATGTACAACAAAGCCCTCCTTTATTCTTTATGTCATGAATCTCCCCTGCGGTGACACTGGGTGGCAGTAATGCACTTAACGAGAATAGGGACATTCAGACACACCAGAGATTTGGGAAATTAATAAATAGATTTGAAATGTATTGGAGCGACACAACAGCTATGCGGTTCAGAGAACTGACAGAATTATAGAAAAGCTTTGATCAATTAGCCTTAATTTGCCGAGTTATTCAAACATTGCTGGCTTGGGAAAAATTCAGATTTATTATTATTATTACTAGTGCAGTGCCCGTGCCCGTGCAAAACATGCCCGTTCAGAATGGGCCGATTGCTTGACTCATCCAATCAACTTCACAGTTGATACTTCACTTCCTTTGATCCTGAGTAATACACCTAGATAATTTCAGCTTCATACAGTGCTCGGTTGTTGAGTAAAGTGAAATTCAGACACACAGACAGGATTTCTTCTTTTATCGTTAGATTATAAATCAATTTTTGTGCCATTTAAATGAATGGTGGAATGTTGACCATGTTCCAATTAACTCTAGCAGCTGATGATGTCACAGTACCCTCGAGCTGCTTCAGATTATATCCTCCTACAGTTTTTAGGACAAATAGTTTATTTTCTGGAGAACCGCTCATTCAATCAACTTCACAGTCAGCACTGCACTTCCTAGGGTCCTGAGCAATACGATACAGTGCCCAGTTGTCGAGCAAAGCAAAATACAGACAGACAGAAGGACAGAGAGGATTTCTTCCTTTATAGTTAGATTATTATTATTATTATTATTATGATTGACAACATTTTTTTTTTTACATAATAAAATCAAGTAAAGTACCTTGAGGTGCAATAGTTTCCCACTTGGGATTAGACTCTGCAATCTCTCAGCTATAAACCCAGTACCCTACCCATTAGACTACATTACCGGCACACATAATGCATTTGAGAGACACAATGCCATCTATGCAATTAGGAATAACCAACTGAGATTAAAGAAAAAGTATCAAGGTTAAGACTGTTTAAAAACTACTATGATTATTATTACTTGTACTGTTGTGGTAGCATTCATTCACTTTAAACATTTGATCATTTCACCACTGCTATCTACTATATTTGGAATTTGTTGGAGCCAATGGTTTAATATACAGGTGCAGCTCAAAAAATTAGAATATCGTGAAAAAGTTCAATATTTTTTGTCACTCATTTCAGAAAGTGAAACTCATATATTATATAGATTTATTACACATAGAGTGAAATATTTCAAGCCTTTATTTCTTGTAATTTTGATGATTATGGCTTACAGCTAATGAAACCCAAAATTCAGTGTCTCAGAAAATTAGAATATTTTGCTTTAACATATTTTTAAAGTATCATATTTAATATTTGGTCGCATATCCTTTGCATGCTGTTACTTCCTGAAGAGTCTGAGCTATCGAACGAGCCCCAAACCATCACTCTGTTGCCAGATATGGAATAGATGTGGATGGATCACTGCAAGGGTTATTTCTCCTGACTCATTTTCCTATAGAACTCTATGGGGGAAAAAGTCAGGAGAAACAACCCTTAAAGGGATCCATCCACATCTACTCCATATCTGGCCGCAGAGTGATGGTTTGGGACTCGTTTGATACCTTAGACCCTTGATGACGTACAGCCATTTCGCCAGTCATGTGTTCCATACTGTACCAGCGTAATTTACAGCTGAATCTAGTCTTACCCCCCAATTCTCATAGAGATCAGTTCAAATGCAGAGAGGTTATAGTATCGCTTGTAACAGTACCTGAAAATAAGATATCGAGAGTCTTTTGATGTTGATTGGTCACAGACTTCAGGAAGTAACAGCATGCAAAGGGTATGCGACCAAATATTAAATATGATACTTTAAAAATATGTTAAAGCAAAATATTCTAATTTTCTGAGACACTGAATTTGGGTTTTCACTAGCTGTAAGCCAATAAATCAAAAAAATTAAAGAAAAAAAGGCTTGAAATATTTCACTCTATGTGTAATGAATCTATATAATAGTTCACTTTCTGAAATGAGTGACAAAAAATATTGAACTTTTTCACGATATTCTAATTTTTTGAACTGCACCTGTATATCTGGAATCTGTTGGAGCCAATGGTTTAATATATATTTGCGAGACTCCATATAATAAGATGCAATTTTTTAGTAATTGCTTGGCATTGAAAGGAATCCCACAGGCCATATTGTAGCATTAATCTATTAATTTCAGCCATTCATTCTTATGTTAAGCTTAAAAATAAGTGCAAGTACTTAGTATGAAGGAAGCCTTAGTATGATTTTGTACGATTATAAAACACATTCTTTAAATATAGAAAATAAGCATATTTTGCACTTTGCAGTGTTGCCAGGCCTATTTAAAAACCTCAAGACAGCATGACATAATTGGGTTTAAAAAGGAGCCAAAGGATTTGCTGGGTGGCTCATTCGGTTTAGGCAGGGGTGAGCACCACAGTCTCGGGTACATGAGGGTTCAGTCGGTAAGGGGTCTGCATTTCATCGCTACCTAGCGACCTCCGCTGGTCAATCGGCCGCCGTAGACTGCATGTTAAAGCCGCTTATGAACGGTCTTCCTTCGACTCCACTGTGCGAGCTTCGCTGTAGTCTGCGGTGTGAAAAAAGGCTGCTGGTGATATCTAAAAAAAGAAGTGAAAACCATTACATTATGAAAATAAAATGCCAAATGTTTACCAAATGCCAACTGGATTTTTACAACAAACTACTGTTACAGGAAACACAATCATAAGTATTTCTTCTCAGAAATAAGTTCATCTTGCCAATAATTTTATTGGGGAAAAAAAGCAAATGTGTAAAATCATTTATAGTTCAGCATATTTTGCTGAAAAAGCTGGCAACGCGTCAATAAAATAGAAAAACAAGGAGCAGCACCGTACACAGAAGCCATGGCCGTGTCCAAATCATCAAGAAAGTCATATAGTAGGCGAACATTTTTCAAATTGCAGTATACTTCAAACACCCGGATGACACACTTACTTCCGGGATTTCGCTGAATACATTCGGGAGCACACGAACATTTTGGTCACATAAATATGACGTGAGCTTCCTTTAAAAAAATGAGGGGCAGCTTTGCTGACGTTTTTCTTCAAATACACCAAAAACACGTGACATGGCAGCGCAAGGGTGGGGCACAGGGTTGCCAGGTCTTGTAAGACTTTCCAGCCAAATGGCGACTCAAAACTAGCCCAAATTATAGACTATTTTAAACCCACGTGTTTCTATGTGTTTTTCTCAAATGACAGGGCTAATGATGGTAACAAGTGACACCTGGGCTGGTAACCAATCAACTTTTGTAGTTCATTCTGTAGATCAGACTGCCACTGTCCATGGTCCTGAACGCTTCGCAGACAGCAATGACCTCTGATAGAAACCAACATAGGAGAGTAGCCCTCCCTTTTACATTTCAATGAATCAGTCGATAGAGGTTTAGTTACCTCCTGCAAAGATTGTCATATTACAGCAGATATATTCTTCCTTTATGTATTGGCATTATGGTATTTATTTATGCAATTTTAGGGGTGTAGCAGTAAATTCTAAGCCCTGTGTAAATGTGGTCTCTGTGGGCCGCCTTAAAATTGTAGGCCAAAGCAAACTTTTGAGCCCCTTGGATATGAAATTAGCTGTTGCTAATTCCATATTTTCATCAGCAGGTATTCTACAGCCAGGAGGAAGCACTGCGGCCCCTACATTTTGGGTTCCATGACCTGTCACTTTCGATGATTTTGGGGGCAGGGCAGTTACACCAGCCTAGATGTCAAATAATCAGATCACTCTGCCTGCAAATGAGGCCAATTAGACAGTTTTCTCACTACGCTGTCCTACTTTGCAGAATACTGGCACTTTGGGACAGTGCTTTTGCTACCCTTACAACATTGCTGTAGGCCATGGAGCAGCCTTCAAGTCATTAGAGCGATGAGTCCTGGAGAAGGGCCTCCGTCCGTTCCAAACATGGCCTTCAGTTGCTCTGTGAACAACTCTGTGATCGCTCTGCCCATTATTGAACTCCTGGCTGCCACCACAGGTTGAGGAGGAAGTTGCTTGTGAGTGACAGCCATCAAAGGCAGTTAAATAGATCACCTCCTTGAGCTCAGCTTTAGCGTGGCTCAAAATAAATCGCTTCTGAGGGGCTGGCAGCTCCTATTAAAGTACAGCCAAATATATTTCAGCACCCTCCCGGGATTTCACTTTTCAGGCACACAAACCTACTTAAGCTAAAACTCCAAGTTTTGCGAGCACATAGACTTTCCGCAGTAATTTGTTATTGCCAATGTTAATATTGCATGTCGTATATAATGCTCAACTGGTTTAGACATTATCTATACCTAAACTAGAAGAATTATGCCGCTCCCACCTGTAGCTGCTTCTCTACTTTTACCCTTTTACATTATTCTTTTAAAAGGGTAAAAGGATTGTTTCCTCTAGTGCAGTGGTTCTCAAAGTTGGTCCTGAGGCCTTCCTGTGTATGCTGGTTTTCGGTCCAACCACAATTGCGATCCGAGAATTTTAACTGTTCCCGATCCGAGAATTTTAAGCTGTTCATTTTTTAAAATTGCACTTTTCATGTTTTGATGGATTAATTACCCTCTTACGTCACATTATGTTAGAAAATAGCTATGTATGCCATGTAGAATAAATGACCCATGTTCACATTTTCCTTATTGTGCTATATTTCAAACAATTTCAGTAAAAGTGGTAACAAAACTGAGCTAATGAAAGGCCGGGGTGAATCAATTGGCTCCTAATTGGTGAAAGTGTGGACACAAACATGGCCAATAAAACTAACCATTTGGTTTATAATGAACAATTCAAAGACAACGCAAATGGATAATGAGCCAAACCTGCATTGTGTTATTAAGTTTAAGGAAACAAAATTATGAAAGAACTTAATAAATTACCTAATTAGGAGCATATTGATTCTCCTCAGTCTTTAATCAGTTATAACATTTTGTCAACTTTTTTTTATGTAGTTGTTTGCAATATAGCACAATAAGCAAAATGTGAACATGGGACATTTATTCTACATGGCATGCATAGCTATTTTCTGACATAATTTAATTTAAGAGGGTAAATAATCCATCAAAACATGAAAAGTGCAATTAAGAAAAATGAACAGCTTGTTAAAATTCTCGGATCGTAATTGTGGTTGGAATGAAAACCAGCATACACAGGGGGGCCCCAGGACCGAGTTTAAGAACCACTGCTCTCGTGGACAAAACAAAGCGGACACACTCACTAAATACCCGTGAAACTATATGTTTATTTCATGCACGCAGAAACATTGCGGTGTCAACCGTCTTCAGTGTGCTCAATGTGCTAAAGGTCTGAAAATGTTTTGCACGTTGCGCAAACTGAAGAAGGCTGCCGCTGAGTCGTTTGTGAGCATCGTACCTCACAAGTAGAAAATAAACGGATAGTTTCATGAGTATTTAGTGAGTGCGGTCCGTTTTTTAGTCTATTCTATTTTTCGTGGGATTCAGCACCTAATTATTAGTCAATAGATCTTGAGTTGAGCACGTTTCATTTTCTATGGTTTCTTCTAGTGGTCAGTTCTGCTGCGTTTAAACTGCAAGTACCGGAACAGGGCGGCTGAACAGAACACAAGTTAATGGTCACTGTCCACCACACATACTAATCTGAAATACAGTAGGTGCTGTTGAACACACAAAGCTAAGCAGGCCATTTGATAGGCTGTGTGTGAGAAGGCTTGGGCAGGATATTTGTTATGTGGCATCTGTTTGTCTCCCAGTTGAGTACAGCATGTCAGTGGTTAAGTCAGGATGAGGTTTATGGTCCCAATAAACAGATCTGGCAGAGGGCTGCATACAACTGTAGTAAATCACTTTGTGCTATTTACATTGGGGCCCATGAATCTGGTATACTACGGCAGAGAGGAACTCTCTCAAGGGTAATCTTTGCCGTTCTGATCAAAAATACTGTGCCATATATTTTCAACACGCTGCAGAATTTCATTGAAGCTGTCCTCAATTTAGAGTCATGTTTCATGTCTCATGTCTCATGTCTTAAGGCAGGTCAGTCTGGATGTGTACATTGGTTTGGCCCCCAGGCTCAGACCAGAAAATTAACATGGAAGCACACCCCTCACCCCCCCAACTTGGGAAAAGAAGGAACTGAATTAAAGAGTATTTAAATGCTCTGGATTACTGGAGATTAGTTTTCAACAGGAGTGAATGCACCTCAGATGACATCATGATTGAAAGTCTTTTTTTTTTGCAGAATAAATATTTGACTTTGAGCATAATTTTTTTAAACTCTACTGGGATTCAAGAGCTGGCTTTTGTGTATTTCTGTCAGTTTTATATCCTCATGAAAGTGCGTACTTTTCGATCTACCCGCTTTTGTGGAGATGCTTTTGGTACTTGGGAGCACACCTCTTCTCTGTATTGTATGAGAAAAGTCAGAAAAAGGTATTGCTTTATTGGGCAATACTTAGCATTTATCGTAAAAAAAAAGAGAATGCTTTGAAAGGGACATTTTTAGATGTATTTCAGCTCCGTGTTAAGTCCATGTCTACTTTAACGCCCGGCACTGTGTTAAAATGGAAGGCCTGACTCACACTGATACTGGCACAGTTTTTGAGGCTGTTTTTTTGGAGTGGCACAGTTTCTGAGGCTGTTTCTCTGGGGTGGCACAGTTTCTGAGGCTGTTTCTCTGGGGTGGCACAGTTTTTGAGGCTGTTTCTCTGGGGTGGCACAGTTTCTGAGGCTGTTTCTCTGGGGTGGCACAGTTTCTGAGGCTGTTTCTCTGGGGTGGCACAGTTTCCGAGGCTGTTTCTCTGGGGTGGCTTCTGCTGCTCTATCCCCAGGAGGGTGATACGGTCCATGGGAAAGTATTTTTTATCCTGTATTTCTGGGTCATGCTGCAGGAAAGTGAGTCATATGTGGTCTGTGTGTTATGACCACCGCATTGTGCACACACACACGCACACACATGCAAACATATACAAACATGCTCACACATACCCACACACATGCACACAGTCTTGTTAGCGCACACACATAGTGAAAATCAAGCACAAACACACACAAGCCCATGCGTATGTGCTAACAAGTCAGTGCACGCACACACACACACACACACACACACATATGCCAACATATACAAACATGCTCACACATTCTCACACACATGCACACAGTCTTGTTAGTGCACACACATAGTGAAAATCAAGCACAAACACACACAAGCCCATATGCGTATGTGCTAACAAGTCAGTGCACGCACACACACACACACACAAACACACGCAAAGCCATATGTGTCAGCTCAGCTCCCTCACCGCCATCAGGGCTCTTCAGGGGTAGTCTACTCTTGGAACAGTTCTATTGGTTTACCCCACAGTAGGCTACTGTATATGAACTAGAAAGGGAATTGTTAGCCTATTATCACCAGATTAGCCTGATAATAGTTTGGGCTAATTTAGCTCTCTAGCTAAATTAAAAAACAGCCAAAAGTACTCAGCTGTTTATTTCACAATATTTAAGATTCCTATACGATTATTGAAAATGGTGGAAGTACTTAAAAAAGGATGGTGTGAATAATGTTTTCTTTTTTTACCCAAAGTAAAAAATTGGTCCTTCTTTTGCATCTCAAAACTCAACAAAATGCACACTGTTAAGTAATGGGAACTACAAAAAAAGAAAGAAAAAAGAGTTGCAGGATCAAACCCCAAACCCTACAAGGGGTCAAGTCTCATGACCTCTCTCATTTCTGGGTCATGGTTACAGCCCTGCTTACAGTAAGGGTTGCATCATGTGTGTGTGTTACTGGAGGGAAAAGGGAGTGGGGGGAAGGTGGCGCGCAGTGCATTGTGGGAGTGAGATGTGTGTGTGGGGGGGGTGGGATCTGTAGGCCATGATCCTCCCAGGAGTTCAAGGGAACACAAATACCCTCAGGACAGAGTCTGCAGGCTTCCCATAAGAAATAGGCTATAGTGAGAAAAGAGATCCATCCTGATATTCCTCTTCTTTCTCCACATGTAGGCTCTTGAGCAGAAAGCATTCTCTCAGAGCTGGTATTAGCAAGGATATGTACTCCTGTTCTTATTATGCGACCAGAGGAACATTGTGTACTAGCTTTGGAAAGCCGAGGTTTCTAGCTACACAGCGGACGTGTAAGCAAGTCCGAAAAGCAAGTGTTGATGAGTACCCACTGAGATGTCCAAAAGAAGAACTCGAACCAGTGTAAATCTGGGAATTATCAACACAAATCATTTCGAGTTCTCCAAATTGTTAAATCTGGAAACATCAACTAAGATCATGTTACAAACCAAATTGTAAAACTCCGCACGGCTAGACCAATGAGGGAATAGCTCGGAGCGAAGGTTTAAGCGTGATGTATTCCGCTATTGCTGTGGGAAAAGGGAAAAGTTATGAAGTAATATTAATATTCTTGCAACCGGGTTAGACTGCTCTTTAGATTAACTGGATTAGCTAACAAGGGACCACAAATCAAAGATACTCGTACCACGTTACCTTCCGCTTTTAGTCTGGTCTACCTTGATCACAGTTTATCCAAAGAACAGCCTCTATATATTACAGTAAATCATCAGCCACCAACGCTGATTCTGTACTCGTTTATCTGACTCCATTTAATATTATAATTTAGAATGTATGCTTGATTGCGAGTGGAATTGTATTCTGTTGAAATGACCTATACCGGGGACGCTGATAGCCCCGGATATGGGAGGCAGACTGACACACTGAATCGGTCTGACAAGCTAAATAGAAACTCAGAGGTTTTTAACATATCACCATCACAGGTGCTCAGAGGTTTTGAACATAGAATCTACCAAATACTAAGAAACAGAAACTCAGAGGTTTTGAACATATCACCATCACAGGTGCTCAGAGGTTTTGAACATAGAATCCTCTTAATACTAAGAAACAGAAACTCAGAGGTTTTGAACATATCACCATCACAGGTGCTCAGAGGTTTTGAACATAGAATCCTCTTAATACTAAGAAACAGAAACTCAGAGGTTTTGAACATATCACCATCACAGGTGCTCAGAGGTTTTGAACATAGAATCCTCCTAGTACTGGCTACGGCCTAGCGGAGCAGTCACATTATCACAGTCAGTGTGAAATCCAGTAATAGAGACACAATTCACAGAAACCACACAAATCAAGTTTAACTAATTTATTACCAGGTAGGTTACTTACTTAAATTATCAATATACAGTTACAGATTGAACATTCCAAATTCAAATACAGTACAGAAGAAAATACTTAGTCATACCTGGCAATTTGCTACACACAATGATCTGAAGTAGGATGTGCGGAAAGACTGGTTACAATCTTCCCAGATTAGTTTGTCTCTTTTCCTTAAATCCTCAAACTCTGTGTTTGATCTGGCTGCAGACGGTCGTAAAACCATAAACTGGTCAGCCCTTTTCGCCCCCCTTTTATGGGGTTTCACAGAATGGTTTTATGTAAGGGCAATTTAACAACGGCAGCTTACGCCAGTGTTTATGAAATATACCTTCCATCCATGTTACACATTTAGGACATGTAGACCATTGCACCACTCACACCGAGACCATCAAAATGATATCAAACATGAATAGGTCTAAGTTTGTGTTGCCATGAAAATCTCCATCTCTACAGTTTTCTCAGATGTGATTGATATTATTGCCACAAAGATACCAGAATTCCTGTTGAGAATATTACATTTACACCCTAATTGTCCCTGTTAATTCAGGTACGTTAACTGGATGCATTTACTACTGTAACACTCAAAAACGGAACAATACATGATTATCTCTCTGGAAAGAGTGTATAATGTATGTTCCAGTGCCCAGACTAGTTCCAGTGTATACTGTACAATGTAGCAAAAGTATCAATCACATCTGTATGTTTTTAAGCTTTTGGAGGACAAAAGCAATCTATACCATGTTGTGTTGTGTGTGCCTGTCTCCACGACAGTCCAAGCGTTTCCTCACAAAGCCATGACACCTGGAGACATTCTTTGACCGTCATAAACTTCACGCCAGATGGACTTTATGGCATTGAAGTTCTGGCATCACAGCCTCGCAGAGACGTCACAGGCTTCCCCCCATGGTATCATGTTCAGCTGCTCTGAAATTTCTCAATTCCAGTCTTACACCAGGAAACTGCAATTACATGTAGTGCCCTATTGATTTGCTTCCAAATTAGGAGTAAAGGTTAAAGTAGTTTGGCCTTTGATTTATTACAATATGCACTGACTGATTTTTTGGCAGATGATATAAAAGCATTCCTGGTTAGTAAGCTTCTATATATCCTACTTACATGATTTCCATTTTTTTGCTCTAACTTTTCTCTCTTGGCAACAGTTGCTAGGGAAGAACATTTTTTTGGTTGACATTTCTGTTTCGCTTCTTCTGTTTACCTAACGCTCCCACAGTAAGTGTGCTATTCATGTCATGGCCCTTTCTTTCTCTGCACTGTTTCTGAAGCTCCACTGTGGGATGAATAAAATATGAATGAGAAAAGAACTATAGAGCCCTTCACATTATTATTCACTCTATTGTAAGCTTGGCATTATCTTTGAACTCCTCCAGAGCTGTGCAAGCCAGGCCAAGCTCTTGTGATAGGATATGAAATCTGACACAAGTGAACATTTGTGGTTTACAGGTATAACTTGCTGTATATATATATATATATATATATATATATATATATATATATATATACGCTTTCCCTAGACATTAACTCAAACCAAATTAAACACTGCACATATTATGTGGACTGCCGTAGCTACAATATGCATGCAGTGGTTTTACACTAATTTAACAGAGTTTAATTCCAAATCTGAAAATATGCTAAATTGTAAGAAGGGGTGGGTCACAGAGGTTGGAATGGACGAATGACTATGGAAAGATACAGGAGAGTGCAAATGCATTTGTGTGTCTGACGGTACAGGAGAGTGCAAATGCATTTGTGTGTCTGAAAGTACAGGAGAGTGAAAAGGCATTTGTGTGTCTAAAGGAACAGGATAGTGCAAATGCATTTGTGTGTCTAAAGGAACAGGAGAGTGCAAATGCATTTGTGTGTCTAAAGGTACAGGATAGTGGAAATGTGTGTGTATATCTAAAGGTGCAGGAGAGTGTGAATGCATTTGTGTGTATGAAGGTACAGGAGAGTAAAAATGCATTTGTGTGTCTAAAGGCACAGGAAAGTGCAAATGTATTTGTGTGTCTAAAATTACAGGAGAGTGCAAATGCATATGCATGTTTAGCCAATCCCCAAACTAGTTGATGAGTTTCAGTACAAAGCAATACTCCATGCCAGTGTCCAGGCATTTAGCAGACTCTCTTATCCAGAGTGACTTACACAACTTCTTATTATATTTATCCATTCATACAGCTGGATATATACCAAAGCAATTCAGCAAGAACCTTGCTCACGGGTACAATGGCAGTGTCCTACCTGGGAATCAAACCTGCAACCTTTCAGTTACAAATCTAGTTCCTTAACTGTTATACTACACTGCTGCCCATAAACTGGTCCACATATCAATCCATGTGTCGGCTCAGTCATAAATACAGAAAAAAACTTTCTTGCTAATAAATCAGAATTTTTTGCAAAATGCGTCACTGTGTGCAGTATTTTACTATATACAAAAAAAAAAGGATTTACTTTACTGTGTACACGACAGTAATGCAATGCTTGATATTTTTATTGGACTGCCTCTTTACCTTTAATACCCATGACATTATTGAAGTTGGGTAATAATGACATCCTCATTACACAGTGACATTGCCATGTGCATAGCTTCTCCTCTGGCAGTAAACTGTAGGACATTCTAAATTACAAAATTTTATTCTCCCAATGTTGAAGACAGGACTCAGGGCCAGGTTATGTTCATCATGTTTTGGAGACACATAAAACCATAATTTTTTTAAATTATCTATTTGATTTTTTTAAAAACTGGTCAAACCCCTTTGCATTGAGGTATATCTTTGTCTTTCCACAAACCTGTAAATTAGTTACAGTAGGGAACCAAACAGTGTGGAGTAAAATAATCCCTGTAAACTTTAAGAGAAGAATCATAACAGAATACCAAAGCATTCAAAATGGGAACATGGTACCAAAAGAGTCCTCACTTCCACAGTTTTGGGCTACTATACAATATAGTATATGCTATACTATTGTGTCAGCTGTGGCTAGGGCATCTGGAAAGAGAAGTTGCAGTCTGACTGGTTCTATATCTTACCATTGGTTGATTAGCAAAGTACATCCTTTGAGATTGGGTGGATTTATCTCGTGTTGGAGTGTCAATCATGGCAAGCTTTTACTAAGCGGCATGTTTATGAGCCTGACCAGTGACACTACCTCATTGGTTCCAATGATGAAGGAATGAGAAATGAGATTGGTCAGTATGGTAGGTCTGATGGTCCTAATCTTGATTCAGATTTGCCTGTAATTCTGCAAAAGTTCACGAAACAATTTGACCATGATTTTCAAGCTTGGCATGGTATTGGTTCCATATGGGTGCTTATTTTGGAATGCCATTCCCCATAAGTACAGGTAGATGGAAACCTTCTGTAGTGCCCAACCTGTTGCTGTTTTCACCCAAGCAAACCGAATGGAAACCAGCTGAAGTTAAATTGAGTGTATGGCTGTGTTCTTTGCCACAAATGAAAAAACATGTGCTGGATAATTCTCCACAGGGAGAGGATAGCTCAGGCATATTTAAAAAGCGTAAATAGCAATGGTGAGATGAATGGGCTTTAAATCCTGAGAATTGTATTGTGTTTTTGCAGTATATACGTGGTCGAATCGGTTTGAAGAGTTTAATTACATTACACAGACACACACGTACACACACACACACACACACACACACACACACACACACACACACACAGAATCACAGGCAGAATACATGCAGAGTTTCTTCTTGTACTGGTGGTTCAGTCTGGAGCAGAAAGGGTTAATGTTTGCTCAGTTGTTTGGAACACATTGACATCAGCCCCCTGGACCCCGCCCCCCTGTACCCTCTCCCATAATGAGCTCTGTGCTCACTTCCTCAGGTGCTCAGCGGTTGTGGAAGTCAGCCGACTGACAGCAGACCTTTAGAATAGGATCTGTCTACACAGGGGAGGGTTCTCTCTTTCTCTGTCTCTGCTCTTCACCTCCCTCTCTCCCTCCCTCCCTCCCTCTCTCTCACTGTTAAAAACTGAAAACTCACACTACTGGAGGGTGATGATAGCAGCACTCTCACTCCTCCCTCCTCTCGTTCTCTTTTTCTTTGCATCTTGGTTCCATGATTTACTGTTAGAGATGCTGGCAGCTGCCTGGAAGTAGCACGGAAGACAGGAACCAGTGTGGGGTGCCTGAACGCAAAACGGGTGAAAACTGTGAAGAAAATGGTGCCAATGTTTCAGCTAATTCTTTAGAGGAATACATCACTTTTCCTATCTTAGACTGTGCTTTTTGGTTTTATTTTTGTTTTTGTTTTAACAGCCTTCAGAAGTGAGCTTTTCAGAACCATTTACTTTTCACAATCTATTTTTGGGCAGCGTGCACATTTGGATTTGGGGATTTATTCGATTTTTTTTTACCCTTCTCCATTCTTTTGAATCTCGACCCCTCCTGAGGTCCAAGCAGACTCCCAGGCTTCGGTCCTGCCTGGACGTGTAGGCCCCCGTGGAGGATGACGGATACGCTGGCGTCCCAGTGCGACCTCGACTCTGTGTGCGAGAGTCTGGAGCACTGCGGTGCAGAGAGTCCCGTGGAAGAGCGCGCCCCCGTCAAGAGACCCCCCAATACTGGGGCTAAACTGTGGGGTCGTGTGCGCAGCAAGATCCTCCGACAAAAGGTTAGAACCCACTCAATCACCCACGCAACCTAGTGGCTAGCACTTACAACTACAGCACCGGAACCATTTCTCTCTCTCTCTCTTTCTGTCTCTCTCTCTTTCTCTGTCTTCTAGCTTAACAAGAGGCAGTTGTCAGTGCTCTCTCTGCTGTGAAAATGCCTGGTGACACTGCATCTCTGTGTGCTAGTCATTGGCGGCGTGACCTCTGCTCTCCTGTGTTCAATATTTACTTTTGGAAGCTAATGAAGGCTGGACTGTACTGTATTTGAAACTGGGGCCAGACCAGACAAGGATACTGAAAGGCATTTGTCATGCATGAATGCACTAAGTCTTTCACTGGTCTTCAGCTGCACACAGTCATTGGATGCATTGGGGAGAAAAAAATATTTCCAGAACATTCCATGACTGTTTTTAATTGTTTATGTTCATTTTATGATGCCTATTGATGGCGGTGGCACTGGCTCTTTGGGCCTGGGTGAGGCTTTTATAACTCCACTTTGTTCCCACTTCCACACAAACCATGGTGACAGAGCCTCTCATCTGCTCAGCACAGGCAGTGGTTAAAGTGGAAAAGTGCTCAGTTTGCAGGTGAAGCTTTTAATGCTATTAAAATTCAAAAACCACTTAATGCAGATTAATTCCTAGGTTTATGGATGTGTGTGTGTGTGTGTGTGTGTGTGTGTGTGTGTGTGCATGCATGCTTGCGTGTGTGTGTACAACCTAATGTAGCCTACTGGTACTTTGTGTGTGTGTGTGTGTGTGTGTGTGTGTGTGTGTGTGTACAACCTAATGTAGCCTACTGGTACTTTTATGTGTGTGTGTGTGTGTACAACCTAATGTAGCCTACTGGTACTTTTATGTGTGTGTGTGTGTGTGTGTGTTCTTGGGTGGGTACAACCTAATGTACTGGTACTTTTATGTGTGTGTTCTTGTGTGGGTACAACCTAATGTACTGGTACTTTTATGTGTGTGTGTGTGTGTGTGTGTTTGTGTGTGTGTCTGTGTGTGTGTGTGTGTGTGTGTGTGTGTTCTTGTGTGGGTACAACCTAATGTACTGGTACTTTTATGTGTGTGTGTGCGTGCGTGTGTGTGTGTGTGTGTGTGTGTGTGTTCTTGTGTGGGTACAACCTAATGTACTGGTACTTTTATGTGTGTGTGTGTGTGTGTGTGTGTGTGGGGGTACAACCTAATGTACTGGTACTTGTATGTGTGTGTGTGTGCGTGCTTGTGTGTGTGTGTGTGTGTGTGCGTGCTTGTGTGTGTGTGTGTGTGTGTGTGTGTGTGTGTGTGTGTGTGTGTGTTCTTGTGTGGGTACAACCTAATGTACTGGTACTTTTATGTGTGTGTGTGTGGGTACAACCTAATGTACTGGTACTTTTATGTGTGTGTGTGTGTGTGTGTGTGTGTGTGTGTCTGTGTGTGTCTGTGTGAATGCTGTAAGTAGAAGTGTTAAAGTAAAAAAGGCTGAATCGTCCCCCAGACATACCTCAGGGAGGTAGAAAGGCCACAGGTCAGATCAGTACAGTGGCGCTGCAAACTTTAATCCCCTTTAGTGTGTGGGCAGCATGATGAGAGGAGCAAAGATAAGCCTGTCTAGGGAAGAACCGCGGGGGATTTCACTGGATCAATGGATTTCACCTTTAGCTTCCTGGTCTGCATACTGTAAAATACTAAATTCAGCCTGTTATGAGTGCAGTATGTGCACTGCAGTGTATCCATTGGACGGTAGGATGAGTTGTGGCCTTGCACGTATTAGCGTTGATACATTCTGCAGATTAGTGCAGAATGTGAGATATCTTCAAAAACTTCCTTTGTGACACATCGTTGGGGGACATGGACATGTGTGGAAACCACTAGACCTCTGTTGTTCTCAGAAGTTTTTCATAAGCCAATTCTTTTTGCACAGAATTCAACACACCGTAATTGCGTTATATAACTGTAACGTATTACATAATACATTATATTACACACATTCTTAACCAACATCTTGCACAATCACATATGAAACCAACACCTCTCCATGCATATAACATTTGTTGTCGCACAATGGCATATGCATTAATGTGATTGACGTGTGCTTGCAGGTTTGTTCTTGCATGGACGCCTCTGGCGTCCTGTTAGGGTAAGACAGCGAGAATCACAAAGGTGAAAAGCGACATTCTGCAACAATCGGAACGGCAATAAGAACGACATTCCCAAAGTAACAATATTTGCTGTAAAGTACAATTTGGTCTTAGAACCAAAGTCATGTTCATACTTCTATATACTGTATGTATATCTATACGTATTGATGAGTTTAAAGTGAGTGGGACCCTGCCCTGAATGCACTCAAAATAAGCTGTATGAAATCCTGAGATGTACCAGGTCTGTTCTGAAACTGGTTTCCCTAACAGATATAGGTTATGCCAGGAGGGATGTCACCCCATAAAGCAAGATGATGTCCACAGCTGAGTCTGTCCCACCTCATTTAGTTTCGGGTATTTCAAGGTGGATAGCTAAACCTGCCTTCTTTGAGGACGATCTGTTGCTTTTTTGAACGGGGTGAGAACGTGTTGTCCAGGTGGAAAACCGAATCCGTATCTACTGCGGAGCTTCCCAACCACGCGCCATGCTAGGACCAATGGGCTCATTGTATTTTGGCATCCGCGCTCGAGACCTCTGAGAAGTTTTGCTTGGTCTTTGTCCCAATTAACTGTTTGTTCTGGCATGAGTTATTGCATCTCTCCACGTTCCCCAATGCCTCCCTTATCTTCTCACTGCCGATGATAAAGCTGCAAAGCTCGAGCATGCCGGCAGCCTCAAATCCCTCTCTGTCCGAGGGATGTAAACTGCTTTCGACTGTGATCCTGGCTACTTTGTTTGCGTTGGCCAGGATCACTGCCCGGGCTCGGCATGGGGCTTCCCAGCTCCACCATGGCCTCATCTGGGTCTCATTGTCCTGTCTTGTTCCCCTGCTGGCAAACCCATTGCCTTCATGAGCCGCTGCTGTAGTCTACCCTTACCCCACTTGTATTGAGTTACCCCATCAAACTCCGCACTCTATTTGAAGTGCATTTCAAAGTGTGTACGTGACCCTTCCTGAAAGAGAACCTGTGGTCCTGGAAGAACTACATTAAAAAGAAGCAGCTTCTTTCCCACGGAAAAGCTCGAGACTGTTTTAATACAGCTGTCTATACCACATATGTTTTTGACTATATATTTGAGGAAGCAAATCGATCTCCGTTTAGCTATGTTTTTGTAGCAAAAGCGTTTCACCACTGGGCCATTGAAAACGATCTAAGAAGACTTTTCCGGGTGACCGCTCATTTTTTAAAGCACCTACGGTTTGTCTCTGAACACTTTGAACCAGAATTATTGGACCTGATAAGACTTCATCAAAGACATATTAAGAATGCTAGAATAGGCTGTCTCAGCTCATCGTTTGCTTACTGTCAGCTAAGCGTAGACAATCTCTGTGTGAAGAAGCACAGACCAGATGCACAAAATACATGTATTATTCAATTTAATTCATGCAAATACAATGGATTTTGGGCATACAGCTTGTATCTTTTTTCAAGACACCAGGGCCCCATTTCACAGAAGGATTTTAGAGTAAAGATCATCTTGGGTTATTTTGTTTTTATAGCACTGTCATTGTTTGTTGTTTTTTGTCATTTGTCATTTGTTTTTTGTCTGTTTCTCCCTTTATCTTCATGATCTTTTTGATGTAATGTCAGTACATTTTAAATGATTAAGCACAAACACAAAACACCGCAAGATGATCTTAACTCTGAGATGCTTTTGGGAAACGGGGCCCAGGGCGGTTGGTTGTGACTCATGGGTGCAGTATATGGAGAGAGGGAGTTAACAGAACCTGTATGTCCCTGCTTCACTCAGAGACTTTCCTTCTCTTCTTCCCACATTATTGAGGTCATGCTGAACGTGTGTGTTTTACTGAAGGCTTTGGAGGTTCACTGTATACTGTGTGGAATAAGCCGATGGCTACGCAAACAAAACAACTCTTCTGAGAATATTAATAAAAAATTACTTATGGATATGGATGCCTTTAATACCTTATTTATTTATTTATTTATTTTACTCAATGCATTTCTATCTGATACCCAGGAGATACCTGTGATTTCACTGAAACTGCACTGGAAGACATTTTTGCAATTTAATTGGGTCTCCAGTTTTGTTTGGAACAGAAAAACGCTAGTCTAAAAGAATCACCATGGAAACTAGCTCAAAGGTAAAATGGGTGCACATGCACAATGCCTGAAGTAATATTTTCCTTATGAGATTAATGGGTCTCCCCTAGTGATGGTGATGTACTAGATAGAGGTCTTGCTTTAAAGTGCCAAACACTTTCTTTGAACGCTCCTACATAAGAGCCTGCTACTAAATGGCCAAAGGTATATGGACACCTGCTCATCCAACATCATGGGCGTTACGATGGAGTGATCCATGGGGTTGAGGTCAGGGCTCTGTGCCGACCAGTCAAGATCTACCACACCGATCTCGCCAAAACATTTCTGTATGGACCTCGATTTGTGTATGGGGGCATTGTCATGCTGAAACAGGAAAGCGCCTTACCCAAACTGTTCCAGGGGATTGGATATTAAGCTCATGCACTCATTTATTTTCAGGAAAATTGGCAGGCCATTTAATCATGTACTGAACTGAACTGAAGCATCGCTTCACGTTGATCATCATTACTCTAATTTTGAATTATCGTATTGCTGTTGACAAATCTGTATTTTAAAACAACACCCAAATTCTTTGGTACATATTACTGAAACCAGGGATGATTTGTCCTCAAAATCTTCAGAGCACTCTATCACTCTCTGTTATTTTATTCTCACACCAATTATGTTTCTCTGATGTCCAGAGCCAAAGAAAATCTCAGAAAAGCATAGCTTTCTTTTGATATGACAAAGTTATAAAAAATATTGTCTTGCTTGCTTTGAACAGTAATCCATTTGTCATTGAATGCTTGTGTTATCTATTGTTGGTTTTGGCTTCTCTTTGTTTTTTCATTTTAATATTTAAATTAGGAAAGTAGTACACAGTATCACATGATATGCTATAATTGTTTTGAATGACACATGATAATTCAGCAGCAGGGTTGAGTTTATACTGACGGTATCCACTGTGACATACGCATGCGATTTCAGAGCAAAGAGGGTAAACTCCACCACGCTCGGTTTCCCACAATCCTGTGGGGCTATGGTTCATTGCATTTTGTTTCCAGTCCATTAACTACAAGGAAGGGTATTTAACCACATAAATTAGAAAGCTGATTTCCTGGGACTTCTAAACATTCTCTGTTGCCCATGCATGGAAGAGCCTTCTTATTTCATTTTTTATTTTTTTTATTTTTTTATTCACACAGGGGGAATTCAGAGAAAGTTGCAGCTTAAAGTGCCTGCTAAATGATTAACTGTAAATGGTAAATGGCTACAGCAGGGAATCAAACCCCTGTCTGCACAGTGGGATTTGTATATAGGCTGAGAGTCAGTCACTCTATGTCTCCCTGCATGCAAGTTTAAACTAAGAATACTTTTGGATTTATGTATTTATTTATTACTCTGTTTAACCTTTGGGTTTTGCTGACAGACATCCTTTGGTTTGCTTTATTTATATGTTAACTTATGCGGGCAGGCTTTTACATTTCCGTTACATCCTGTCAATATGATACTGTTGTAAATGTTTATCTTCTTTCTGTCGCTGTAAGTATGGGCCACTGGTTGTTTGTTCACCCCTGGCCATTGCATGTTAAATCCTGGCTGATGTTGCCAACCACAAGTTGCATTCATCTGCTCCACATTAAATCCAATTCAATACAGAAGTGTTTAGCAGAGCGTTTGCTGGATGGATACTGAGAGAAGCAAGGCTTTTGACCTGGCGGCATACAGCAGAACACATACAATGCAATAAATCACACGGAACCTCTGGGTCACCCGAGCAAGAAGCCTGGCTTTTTCAGCACGGAAGGCAGCCAATGTAAGCAGATGTCAGGATCCCGGAAATTTAATAAGGAAGACAAAATGAATACGCTTTAACCTGAAATTCCCCCAGGGGGGGTTAAATATAGACCAACTTGTCTGGGAATTTCCATCAGACATGGGAAAACTGGGTCTTCTTCGCATGGCTCCCGGAATAACCCAGTTACGAGTGGAAACTGTAACATGCTCTTGTTGTGCTGGCTCTGAATGAAAGGGCTTCAGATCGTTACACAAGCAGAGAAGATGCTTAAGCAGGAGATGTTTGCACAGGTGCTAGTGGGAAAACGCAGGGCTGCCTAATGTAGCACCACTCAACAAGAACATTTTTCCAAACATTTTTTCCTATTTAGACTGCTGGCCGTTCTGTCACTGATCATGGGAACATGATGGTGTCTCTGATGTGTAGAGAGGGGAAAAGTTTGAACAGTCAGTTTGAACGAGCTCCCATTACATGAAGCGATGCTGCACATATTGTCTCACACAGTTAAGAAAGCAGCCATAAGAAAAAATAAAGCCAGCCAGTGGAACCATGAAACTGACTCTGCTTCCCTGTCTTGACAGCTGGATCCAGAAACAGTGCAGTCCAAAAACTGGCAGATGGACGTCATAGAAATGAATGGGGTAAGGGTGGTACTCCGTGGTACAAAGTAAAGCTTTCCAGTCTGAATTTCTATCCTGACATGAAAACACTGGAAAGTAGATTCAAAAAGGAATATACTTGCATTTAAAAAAAGAAAACAGCTAATTATGTGATTATTCTGTCTCCTTCAGATCAAAGTTGAGTTCTCAATGAAGTTCACTGGTCGGGACTTGACCTTGAAGAGAACGCCCTCGAAGAAACAGAGTGGAGTGTTTGGTGTAAAAATCAGTGTTGTCACAAAGTAAGATCTGTTGAATTTTCATTGTGAAATCAATCTACACTAGTTACTAATGCAGCCATTAAAAAGCTAAGCTTTGGTTCTCATTGTATCGTTGTAGGCTTTCTTGCTTTTTCCACCTTTCCTCTCCAATTTGGAATGGCAAATAATGTCTGTGCTGCAATGCTCATCATACCCTCCTTTGTTGAATAAGGACAGTGCCGACGAGCGTGTGTTCTCCTCCGAAGCATGTGCTGTTAGCTGCTGCTTCTTATCACACTGCAGTTTGCACAGACATGAGTCAGAGGATACGCTTCATATGCAGCTCAACAGGCAAACTTGCAGGCACTCGATCAACCAACAGGGGTCGCTGATGTGCAATAATGAGATTCTGTCATCCCAACCGACTGAAATCCTTCCATTCCCGGGCACTGCGAAAGCCCATTGTGTGTCACTCTGGCGACCAGAGTCGACACTGGCACTGCCCAGATTTCATAGCAAACCACGGGATCCATCAATGCTCTATAACAGTGCCTTAACAGGATGAGTCCCCCAGCAGCCTAGAATAGCTGCACATGTTCTGCATTGGTTACAGTGATGTAATGGAGTTTAATGGCATGTGCCGTATTGGTTACAGTGCTGTAATGGAGCTTAAATGTGTGTGCCATGTTGGTTACAGTGAGTAATGGAGTTGAATGCTGTGTTTCATGTTGTAAGGGAGTGTAATGGTGTGTCTCATGTTGGTTACAGGGTTGTTGTAATGGAGATGAATGGTGTGTGTCGTATTGGTTACAGTGAGTAATGGAGTTTAATGGTGTGTCTCATGTTGGTTACAGGGTTGTTGTAATGGAGTTTAATGGTGTGTGTCGTATTGGTTACAATGAGTAATGGAGGTGAATGCTGTGTGTCGTGTAAGTTTCAGCTTTGTAATCGAGTTCAATGGCGTGTTTTGTATTGGTTAGTTTTGTAATGGAGTTTAATGGCATGTATCACATTGTAATGGAGTTTAATGGCATGTATCACATTGTAATGGAGTTTAATGGCATGTATCATATTGGTTACAGTGAGTCATGGAGTTTAATGGTGTGGTACAGGGTTGTTGTAAGGGAGTGTAATGGTGTGTCTCATGTTGGTTATAGTGTTGTAATGGAGATTAATGGTGTGTGTCGTATTGGTTACAGTGAGTAATGGAGGTGAATGCTGTGTGTCGTGTTAGTTTCAGCTTTGTAATCGAGTTCAATGGCGTGTTTTGTATTGGTTAGTTTTGTAATGGAGTTTAATGGCATGTATCACATTGGTTACAGTGAGTAATGGAGTTTAATGATGTGTCTCATGTTGGTTATAGTGTTGTAATGGAGTTTAATGATGTGTCTCATGTTGGTTATAGTGTTGTAATGGAGTTTAATGGTGTGTCTCATGTTGGTTATAGTGTTGTAATGGAGTTTAATGGTGTGTCTCATGTTGGTTATAGTGTTGTAATGGAGTTTAATGGTGTGTGCCGCGTTGGTCACAGTATTGTTTTGCTCTGCAGGCGAGAATGCTGCAAGGTACCCTTTGTCATCCGCCAGTGCATTGAGGAGGTGGAGAAGCGGGGGATTGAGGAGGTGGGCATCTACAGGATCTCGGGTGTAGCCACAGATATCCAGACCCTGAAAGCTGCATTCAACACAAGTAAGAGAACATATACGTTTACATTTATTTTTTTGGGAGACTATTTTGTCCAAAGTGATTCCCAAGGGCACCATGGGAAACATCTCCAAGTGCAAAAGACCACGGTAACTACACTCTCCCGATATACTCTCCCACAAACCAGTGACTATTTCACACCCTACAGTTCACCCAGTACTGCAGGAGGTAGATAACTGTAGTGCAGGCATATCGCAGACCTGAGGTCATCTGGCATTGGGATGAATAAAGTAACTCTAGCTACTTTAAGCCACTCTATGCCTGGTGGGACGAAGCTAGACGTGTCTCCCGGTCATAGTTGGTTAAGGATGTAGCCGAGGTTCGAACCTCCTGCAACAGGGCCCAGCATTTTTACTGACTGAGCCACCCATAGTCGTCAGGATCCTTATGAAATCAACAAGACAGATGCAACGAGCTCATGAATCTCAGAGGTACTTCTTTAATGCAAATAGAGCACGCGACTGAATTCAGTTTCAATGCCAGTGAAACGATAAGAGAGTATAAGAACAGTTAGATTCCAGTTTACTGGGATAAGGTTTTCCTCTGCCTGCTCCTTCCCTCTGTCAATGCGGCCATTGTCTCTGCAGACCGCACCAAAGACTTCCCGCTGACGCTCGACGACGTGGACATCAACGCGATCGCGGGAACTCTGAAGCTGTACTTCCGTGAGCTCCCGGAGGCCCTGCTCACAGATCGGCTGTATCTGCCGTTCCTGGAGGGAATAGGTATGGCAGCACATCACCAGAGGAGCTGAACACTGCCATGTAGTCTGACTAGTTTACTACTAATAAACAATTGAGAGAGTGAATTTTCAACAGAATTTTCTATCTAATGATTGGAGAGAGGGTCATACTTTTGAGTGACAAGGCCATTCCCCAGAAACACTCCTCAAACCCTCCCAGCAGGCCACCGGTTTCACAAACCAATGACTGCCAAGCTTCAAATCCAGAATCCAGTGAGAATACCACACTATTGTTATCAATGTATAAATATTAATTACACGCTCATTTAAAAACACAACCAGACTAATGGAGAAACTCCAGGGCAGAGTGTTCATTGTTAAATCAGCCGAGTACATTTTACTCAGTGGAATCATATAAACTCTGGACATGTTACTGTTTGTGTGATTATTTTACAGGTATGATCGTAGTGGAGAGATTTAAATTATTTACTGGAGAGGGGATGTACGGTTATCCAGATGTGCAGTGTTGCAGTAGAGGAGTAATGAGCTGGTGGAGGTGTAAGATGCAGAGAGGTCTGTCTGTCTGTCTTGCCCAATGGGAGTCTTTCTTTCTCTCCAGCACTCTCTGACCCTGTTGCCAAGGAGAGCTGTATGATACATCTGCTTTGTTCGCTGCCAGATCCCAACCTCATCACCTTCCTCACACTGCTGGAACATCTCAGGAGGTAGGGCCTAAGGTCAGGGAGGGGGAAAATATGTAGATTTTATTTTAATCATAATTACAGTTAAGATATTCCTTACGTGCATTTTACAGAGTTAAATGTGATACATAGGTCTTAAAAGGTTTTTTGTAAAGCTGTATGTGTGTGTTCTGCTTGTATGTCCACTCACATACACATTCTGGACCTTTTGACCAGTCAAGGGAAATACGATTTCAGTGCTTTGTTTTAATTATCATTGCTGCTGCCGACTCCCAAATCCCCAAAACGAAACCCAAATCCTCCTGGCCATTACTCTGATGTAATGACATGAACAGCAAAATCCCCTCAGGCCAGTGTCATTCAGACCTGCTTTCCTCATTAGACAAAAAATCCGGGCTCATTTTACAGAAAAGCTCAAATCCGTGGCCCATTAGTGAAAGGGAGGTTCTTCAGCGTTCTAATCCAATGTGCCGCGCTGGAATTCCACTGCTCGCTGACACTTTCCAGAGCTCCTGGTTCACAAGTGCAGACTTCCCATCAAGACAACTGCCCTTCCAGTCCAGGATGCAGGAGTCTGCCATGATTAAATCCAGAGCTTCACAAGAAGCCCTCGGGCACATGTATCCGGTCACTGTCTGTTTCCAGGCATGGCATCAGACTGGCTGTTGCGTGCTGTAAAATATCCTCGCCATGTGTGGGACACGTGATACGCTGTGGCGCCATCTACTGGAAGATATGCGAGAGCGCGTGAAAAAACCATTACTCAAACTATCTGTTGGTCTGGGAACCTCAGCGTGGTGGCTAATTCTTGGTTCTTAACTCAAGGAAACATCTCCATTCAAATTAGACTTCTTTCCCAGAGACAGATAAAAGCCTGCTTACTGCTACATTGAAAGGATCAAACTTGTTGGAGCACGTTTCAGTGATAAAACCCTTTTTTAAGTAATTAGCTATTATTTGCAGCAGAGGGGTGTATGCTTAAAAAGGGCATAGATAAAAACTATACACTGTACAGTATAGATTAAAAATAACTTTAGAAACCAAATACATAAAGTTACAAAAATAAATTATTACTTTTTATTATTATAATTACTTTACTTATCAGAGACCAAACACCAGTGGGGGCATGGGGAGAATAGTGTTGTCACTCTGTTCAGCAGTCAGATATCAATGTTCACTTTAGCTTAATTTTTCCACCATGAAACCATGCCTACTTTGCAGCTCAAATTCTGCTCTTACAAAAGTAGAGTACCCGAAAATATATTGTTAAATTATTTTGAAAGGTGAAAGAAAAAAGTTAAATAAGTGTGTTCAGACAGCTGGAGTGTTCACCCTTTTCAGTAAACCAAATTAACACTGAGCAACTGCAGAGAAACGTTAAAAAAACATTGTAGTAGAATCACTGCACATTCTTGTGCAAAAAAAAAGTTTTTGTGAAATTGTGACATCTGCTGGTCGTCCGGACAGATGACATTCCTACAAATACATTTATCTGAATATTTGAACAATTCTGAAGCAATAAATGATATATAAACCAGATAATATGCAGGTTATAAAAACAAGGAAAGATGATTGCTGATTGATAATGTTACATTTTGACAGCTAAACACACAACATTGTGTGGTAAATAGATATAAATAACACTACAATATGCTACTCAAAATGAAAGACGGTGTACAGTTCATTAAAACCTGGGCTTCCGTAGACCGTATCGGTTCATTCGGAGCCCCCTGTTTCACACCAGGGTCTCTTTCCCCCCAGGGTGGCAGAAAAGGAGCCAGTGAACAAGATGTCCCTGCTTAACCTGGCCACCATTTTCGGCCCCACCCTGCTCAGACCCTCGGAGGAGAGCAGCAAAGGGCACATCGCCCTGCTCTCTGACATCTGGTCACATGACGTCATGGCGCAGGTGGGCCACAAACAGGACAGGACAGCATGGGGAAGGGATTTTTACTTGGGGAGCAGGTTTTGGTGGGAATGTGGTAGTACGGTCTACTTCTGTTCAGTGAGACTTCTGCCTGGATTCAATCACTATTTGATCTGAAAGAGTTAACTTTTTAAAAAAGTTTTCTATTATTTTTAATTTAGCTGATTGCAGAACTCAGCTGTATGTGCATATGAAGAAGGAAAAAAAAGAACTCTTTCATTTAATTGCCAGTCAAAGTTACGGATAAATGTTGATCCTGTTCTCCCATCCAGTTAAGCTGGGCCTCACCTGGGCCCAGTCTAAATAATATTCGAAGCTAAGTTGTTTCTGCAGTTGTTTTTGGTGAGTTGTATGTGGTGATGTTCTGCATGTGGTTGTGAAGGTTGCTGGATTACAGACTCAGCCCTTTGTCTCTTTGTCTCCTGTTAGGTCCAGGTCCTTCTGTACTACCTGCAGTGTGCTTCTGTCTCCTTCTCTGAGCTCAAACACAACGCCCTCTACTTCTCCTCCGATGGATAGCCTGGGCTGGGATTTCTGTCACGCCTCTTTTGATACCGCCTTTTGCGTGGCTGTGTCAGCGAGAGAAAGCGGGGAATCTAAATCTACTCTCTATTTGCTTTACCTGGTATTGAACGTGTGTCTCTGGGTGTTAGCAGTGTCAATCCATTCCAAACCCGTCAGATAAAGGCTGAATAAGTCCTTCCGGGTCTTTACAATTTTAGTCCCCACTGTTGTTTTTGTCCCCACCATCTCCTGTGCCCTTGTTCAGCAGCACTTGAGCCTGCTGCTAGTCTAAGTTAGTCTGTTCCCGTGTCACCCATGGTAGAAAAGATAAAGGTCAGGCTGAGGACTGGCTCCCTTATGCTGCCAAAACACCTGACCCTGTCGTTCATTCTTTATGAAATTCTGATTGTGAGGGGTCTGTTTTTAATTTGTGTGTGTGTGTTTGTGTGCGTGTGTGTGTGCGTGTGTGTGTGCGTGCATGCATGCATGCATGCCTGTTTGTGTGTGTTTCCATATGTGTATTAAGAAAAGTCAAATTGTCGGGGGTCAAGTTGATATTGAAAGTCAGATATTTGAGGGTCAGTGGGACATTGGAGGGAGGGTCCAGTCTTTATTGCTTGTAGTTCACATGGCTGTCCTATATTCTTGTTGTGAATGTAATGTATGTGTTAGAAACTTCTTTTTGCTTCTGTACATCAGCATCAACTAAAGACAGTAATATTATACTGTTACAGGCTCTGTTCAAACGTTCAAACGACAGATGCAAGAACAGCATCCTTTTTAATGTGTATTAAAGACAAATGAATTTCCCCTATTTATTTATGTGGAGAGGATTGTGTGCTCCAGAATCAGGTATTCTCTAACTTTCATGCACAATCCGTATTTATACTGTGTGTACTGTACAGTATATAAATATGTGTAAGTATGCCTGTTCATCTGTTTAATCATGTTAATCTATTGCATGTTATAAGAGCATTCAGATTTGTTCACAATAAACTTAAATGTACAGTAATGATTATAATGATCAATCTCACGTTGTACATTTGCAGTTCCGTTTTCAATTAGATCTTTAGGATAAATGTTGTATAAATGATGACAATAAAATAGTGCTTTGCGTAAACGGTGGTTTACAGTGTGTATATGCGTGTGTACTTGTCCTTGTCAAAAGATTATAATGTCCTAGCCAGCCCAAGAGAGGGCGGTGTGGGATAAATGTTGTTGCTAAAGGGAATAATTCAGTAGTGTGTCAAATTGAGTAAGACAACATTACATATTCTTTGAATTCTATGAATTCGTTCGTTAATTCATTCTGTTTTTATTTTATTCCTATATTTAGCCGGCAGATTTCCAAATGTGTGGTTATAGCTACAATTAGCTTTTCAAAAATGAAAACATCAACATATGTTAATTACATAAAACATACAAATTTACATAACACACACACACTTTTCTTTCAAACAAGTTATCATGTTGGCCTAATTTCTATATTTCTGTTGAGTTCGATTTACCGCATCAGCTCAGCTTTGTTCAGGTTTATTATGTTTTGTTGTCTTATAAATGTAATCATTAATTTGACGGAACTATACTTTGAGTTTAAAAACATTTAAACCCAGAACAGAGAAACGCCCACTTGATGTGCCTCAAGAAACGCAAGACAACACCTGATTCATTACAACAGATAGCTCACAGCTCTTATGTTCAAACATACCGCGAAGACCATGTCAGCGCCTGACGGAGTGATTCGATAACTGTCACTTATTTCTGGATTTAACTTTCACGCACAATGCGCACGATGAATTGACATGTATCTGTATTTTGATATCTAGCGCGCAGCTGCGGAATGACAGATGTGGAGGCAGATTGCTCTCTGGGTGTATTCATTTGGGTGTGACAAAACACTGCCGCAAGTCCTTGACTAACATGTGTAGCCTACTATAATTTTAAACGGAGAATCACGGCAGTAGCTCGCAACTTTTTTCATCGTTGCACTGTGTACACAGATGTTATATTTTCGGAGATCATTTGCCTCTTCTTTTCTCCGAGTGGGAATTAACTTAAAATATATTACCTGATGGATAGCAAGTCGACATAAACCCAAGGTTTGGACTTATTTCTCGCTGAGCTCATTGATCAGGTCTTCGAGGATGTTCAACTGTATCGGTTGCTTTTGGGTGCTCCTTTCCTCGGCTCTCGTGGCGATCTGCAGCTACAGTTTTGCCACTCCGGCATGGATTGTGAAGGACCCCCTAAGAAATGAAGCCACAGTGAGCTTTGGGTTACTGTGGCACTGCTCGGAGTCTATGGATCATATGTACAGCTGTTACTCGTTTGCGGGGCTTGGGAAATTTGCTGAAATTCCCTCCCTCTCCTGGCAGGTAAAAATGAATAATATCATGTCCCAATGCACTGCTATTTTATTGTTACGTTTCTGTTTCCCCCTCTTTTTTTTTTTACCTGGTTCCTTACGTGAAAAGTCAAATGGCAAGGAGAAAGAGCATAACACCTTTACCGTTTCAAGCCATATTTGTCAATTGATGATTACGTGCATTTGGGAACCTATTGTTATTTTCCTGAAAATTAACTGAATTTGCAACTAAATTGTAACGGGACTAAAGCAAAGTTTTTGCCTGTGTTATCAATTAGCAATATATTGTAACGATGTATCCTAAATTGCCTTGGATACCCCACCGAATGATTTCAGGTCTACAGATTGCGGGAGAACACTTAAGTTCATGGAATAGCTTTATTTGCTGCATTAATAACAAACAGCCTGCTGTGTGGCAAGCGCAGATGCATCGAGTGTTTTCAAAATCATTCGTTTTTATTTTTTACTATTGAGCAGTAGGCAGCCTTGTTTTGGGCGTTTGATTTACAGTTTCCTACTTGAGATTTCAAAATGCAACATTCTAGGCTACTTATTAACGTGGTACGGCACGCTATTGCTTTATTTTCTTGACATGACTCAATAAATTAATTTGATGTAGCGTTAAGTATGCTTATGGTATTATAACTATGCAAAATGACACAGGCACGATACGCATATGCCTAACCATAACTGACATTATCTGCAAGGATATATAGATAGCATGACTAACTGGTTCGAGAGGTAAGCTTGTTGAGCCAAGTTCAAGTTACCTTTGAAGTTAAAAAAAGGCAGGGCTTAGTTTAGCCAATTCCAGTACTATTGCCTTAAAAGTACAAACACACCCTTATCTATGTATAGGCACAACGACACGACAAAGAAAGGTATACTAATATCAGAACCTTTATTATTTTGTTTTAAATCAATTAACATACTTTTTCATGTATAGTTACATAAGTAACTAAGAAATGTAAGAAAAAAGAAATCCAGCACACCAGTTGCTACCCCTAATGCAATGCCTTCCATTATGCTTAGTGCATCCTTAACATTAGTATCGTAACATTGGTCACAGTCATTGTGGGTACATTTTTGTTGAAGGGTGTCATAAAGTGGGCGATGGCCTGCTGCTTTGTGACTCGTACCCTCAGTTGTAGGCTACAAGAGGACAGAGACAGATCGTATTTAAGAAAATTCTGAATGTTATGGTTTATTCACCATGGGTTTCATTTTGTGCAAAAATAAGACAAAAAATTGCTATCCGAAGTGAATAATTAACAATCACAAGCATGTCCTTAAAGTTGTGGTCCAGGACCAAAATATTGGAGAGAAAAGAACAATGAACAAACCTGCATATCAACCTAAATCTCCCAAGTATTTATTCATAAGTTGAGTTATTTATGTGTGCACAGAAGTAAAACAGACTTTGATTGTGCAATGTACGAATACATCAAACCCCGCTTGGCAGCAGTAGAGAAGTGTGTGTACTATATTTAATCTGAACCTAAAATGCACTCCACAGAATAATTTGTTCCATTAAGGCATATTGAGTTTCCTGTGCCCACAGTGCAAAATCCAGGAGCCAAGGGTTTGCTGCGGCAGCCTTCATCTTATACAGTGATGGATGAGATCTTTTTTATCTTCTAATGCCAATTACGGCAATGTAGATCAGATGCATTATGGGTCAGGAGACAAAAGACCAGGATCCCAAAGGAGCTATTACATTAAAAGGGCACAATATTCAATAGATGTCCTGTAACACTGAAAGCTATACGATGCATGCACTTATTTAAACAAATCTGATAGATTAATGTTACTGTAGCTCATGAGTCATGGCACACAATTTTTGTCATTCAAAGGTATACCATTTCAAGATATGATTAAACTTTAGTTCATTGTTTGTTTGTGTGTGTGTGTGTGTGTGTGTGTGTCTGTCTGTCTGTCTGTCTGTCTGTCTGTCTGTCTGTCTGGCTGGCTGTGCCTAAACAATAAAAATAGACAGTAAATACAGAAACGCAGTAATGTTAGTAATGTTGGTGATGTAATGTCAGTTCCATACTTCATTACTCTGTAAGGATGTGTATTGATAGTTCACTGGTTGGTTAAAAGCTAGATTGCAAGCTGTTTTTGTCCGGCTCTTTTGCCAGTCTGGGCTCAAAGATCGCTCTTGCCCAAACACTCCTTTGTTTTCTGCCCCCACCACAATGCATCTTAGAGGCCTAGATCTTCTGACTTGCCTACTAAAATTTACTTTTTTTAAAACTTTGATTCGTCTTTTCACTTTGGCTAGTCTTTGTAACTTGCTTTAATTTTCTATTTGTCTTTTCACCCCAGCTATAATTTGCTCAATACCATTACCACAGTATACCTATTACCACAGGATGCTAAATAGAGCTATTGGTGACACAATATTGAAATTGAAAGTACATACATTACTGTATGCATTACTGTGCATAGACCGGTCATCCGTATAACAAATATTTTACTGGGGCAACATAAATATTTAATGACTATTTGCAGTGGAGCTAGACCAGTCATGGTCAATCCTGATCTTGGAGAGGCACAAGGCCTGCCAGTTTATGTTTCAACCTGTAAATCCCACATATCACCTCTATCTGATGGCATGAGGTTAACCCAACACCACTTTGATCGAATGTGATGTAGTAGCACGATTGATAGTGGCTGTCCATGTCTTTACTGGTAGATTTCTCACTGTGTTTGGGTCTCCTGGCTGTCCAGCTATAACCGTAACATCAAAGCCCCTGGGCTGTGGTTGACAGGGTGTTAGGATGCTGAGCGACTATCTGCAGACAGTCCATGGATTTTTTTAAATGGATGGGGACATATTTCAGAATGCAAAGACAGATGGAATCATCTTTTGTGTTTGCTCTGTGTGTATTGAAAGGTCTTCCTACAAGATGAAAATGAGATATGGTGCAGGATATGTTTGCCTTGAATTAAGCCTTGGAACCCCAGTGGAGGTGTATTTCGGTACTGTTGATTGGGTTCATCTATAACTGATGGATCCACGTCGTCATTTCATACAGTATCTCTGGGGTCAGTGAAGTTCAGAGCTCTTGAGAGAGATATGTTGTAGATTGACGGAAGAAAGGGAACCAGTTTGTGTGAGGATGCATTCAGATCCAAAGGTTTCAAAGGGATGAAAAATAAGAGGGAAATATTTGTGCAGTTGACAGTTGCACCTTGTGGGAAATCAGTTAAGGGTGCTTATGTCCATTCCTTCCTCATTAACATTCAAATCCCAACAGACCATGATCCCTTGTCACCATGGAAATCGATGGTTTTGATTTGAAAGTGTAATGTGAAACGAGATCTGTCCATAGACTGGCAGGGCTGTATCTCAGCCCATTTTTACACCTGCAATGTGTAGTTCTTTTTCAAACAGGGAAGTACTGTACATGAGATTGGGCCTTATATATTTTCAACTGCGAAAGGCAGAATGTATCATTGTGAATATTGAGTTTAATCCAACTGCTGCAACATGAATTATGAAATCTACACAGCGGGGATACAAGCCATGCATTGATTTAACTCTCTATTATCTTTTAACTTATATTCCATTTGGTATGAGTGTATACAGTGTAAAGTGAGGCTACATCTACCCTGTACTTTTTGAATAGTATGAGTGTTGTATAGTTGTACTGATGTCATACGCTATATGTGTGTGAAAGTGTTGTATGCTTAATGATTGTTTAATGAAAGTATACCTGCAAGGATCTGGACGCTTTCGCAACAGATTCATCACTGTCCCAGGAGAGAAATGTATTGCTGTGAAGTTATGGAACCTGAGACTGTCTGAATACTAATGCAAGGACATGATTTCTCTAGAGTAATTAAATAGAGATTTTTTTTAAGAAGGCTTTCCAGTGAGTACGTCTATGTCAGTACACGTGATGCCACAGAGGTGCTTTGAAGTGCTGGGGACGTATGGTGTTGCTTGGCACACAGTCAGAGCAGCATGCTGTTGCCATTTTATCTGTACACAGACCAAAAAGGCACGCAGACAACAACACCCCCCCACATACACACACACACACACACACGCACACACACGGCGGGAGAGACAGATGCCATTTAATATCCCTGACAGGTAGACAGCTGTGTGGCAGAAGTCGTGTGGATCGGTTCCAAAGAGCAGGGAATTGACATCACGGTGTGCTTGTCCTCTTAGCGTGGCCCCTGTGTGTGGCCCCTGTAAGCCCACCGCGCTGCTCTTTTCCCCAGCGCTGGTGTACATCAGGTGCAGCTGGGTGAATTACTGAGCATCAGCCAGTCCAGATGCAGGGCAATTAATAACTATGCCGTAACCATTTATGAGACTTTAGAGTTAATGAAGCAATTCATTTTGGGCTGTTTGTTTCTTGTTAGGATTAACAATGCAAGTATATTTATTCCTTGGTAGGCAACATTACTTGGAGACCAGTCTTTGGATTTTAAGTTGCTCTATAGATTCAGTGGGCTAATTTACTATGCCATAGGCTTTTTTAACCGTTTAATATTAGCTTCCAATTCCAATTGAACTATAGGGAACCTCACAGGTGAAGCTTACGTATATACAGACATAATCTACTCAGCATTGTAATCAGCACTAGCCATCATATTGTTGGTCATTTTTAATAATTATCAGGAAAATCATATTTAGATAAGAAAGTAACCTTAACTTAATTAGTTATTTTGGAGCAACATGCTTTCTTTTCCAGTAGTTATTGCAAACATTTGGAGTTACGATGATATAAATGGTGAATTGTAAGGTACATTGCTGCTGGATTACTGCAGGGCAGTGTTGGGGGGGTAGCATAAACCGCTAATGAGGCACAAAACGAAAAGACGCCAGAACACAATTACATGGTTAAAAAAAGGGTCCTGTCCAAATGTGCAGATTGGCGTGACTACAAAAGGCCATTACAGAAAAATAAATGGCTTAAAAAGGCTGTGGTGAGCCTTGGTTTATTTGGCAGGAAAGCAGAAACCTGGCTGTAAGCCTAATTAAAATGGACAGCCAGAATGCAGCTCTGTAAGGCATTTCCATTGTGCTGTTTTCTGCAGACGTTTGTTAGAGAGGGGAAACGCCACCACTTGTCTTGTTTCGGGACCCGTACCCCAGTAAACTGGACTGATTGAATACGGCTGACAAGGTTGAACAGACTTTAAATCAGACGGCTTGTTTTTTGTTATGTGCACAATTTTAGGCAACAAGCAATTCCTCACGTTAACAGTAAGTTGAGGACAGTCAGCGCTTTTGTCGCCAGAATCTGATGGACTGTAGACTGAAAAACATGACGGAATTCATTGGTGCTGAAATCGCACATTCTGATGTCTGAAAATAGCCTTGATTGCTTTTCAATCCCGTTTTCAAAAACGTGAGACTAAGAAAAATATTCAGATGTAACCTGTCGAAAAAATGTCGTATTTGCGGGCAACTTTTAAACGTATGCCTACTGTAAATTGCTACTGTCAAAATATTGTCAAGCTTGTGATTGTTTGAGAGCCAGAGTTCTGGGAGGCGTTCTCTAATGGAAATGGCTTATCGTGATTATCATGCATTATCCTCCTCACACTGTGGAAAATCAAAAGGATGGATTAGATCAGGGAAATAGAACATTCTCCTTGAATGTCCAAACTCACTTCCAACTTGCATTGCATTCTAGAAGTGTCTCCTTGGACCTATTCTTTTAGCTCATGTTCAGGTACAATAAAACCAAGGCTGCCTCTCCCGTGACAGTAATAGTGTGCCAAAGTTAAACACTGATATGTAGATTAGTGTTAATATTTATATTGATCAGTGCCTTTATAAAGCCTCGCTCTTCTCAGCGTCTGACCCCTGTTGGTGTATGTGTGCATTGCAGGCCAGTGTGGTCCTTTGCTGTGGAGGCTGTGTGCTCCTGGCCGTCAGCTCCATGCTGGCCTTCATCATCGTCTTCCTCCCCAGCGGAGCCTGTGAGCGGAGGGCTTGTGTCCTGGCAGGCTATGTACAGATGGTGTCAGGTGAGTACCTAATTGTGATCACAGCATTGCCCTCCTTTCCTTGCCCCACAAACGAGCTGTGTACCCCAAAGACACACATATGGCTCAGTTTAGTCCCAGAGTAGAGAGTGTAGAAGCAAATGTTGAAAGAAAAAAAATAAAATAAAATTTGAATAGCATCCATACAGAGAATGGCTAAAGAAGTTGCTCTTCAACGGCAGTCGCTAGGCAACGCGATGGCCCTCAGTCTTGGAATGTTTGGCACACAGAAAGATTTAATGCTCATCATAAAAAGGCCATTACATTGTAGATCTTTAATACAGGCCATTGGTTTAGGGAGTGTATGACTGATCAGTCTTTCATTTAATGGGAAAGTAGCCTCGTAAACAATGCGCAGCAACAATCTGCGCCTCTAATGAATTCTGCATAGCAAGGACATAGAACTGACCGGCACTGTTTTGTGCCCAATTTATCATTTCAATCACGAAAAACCTCCGCGAAACCCACCCCAAAATAATGAAATAAAAATGGAACCTCAGCGCGGGTCTGAAAAATGCCCCTGCTTAAATGAGTAAGTAATGACGGGGCGAATAATGAAAGTCTTTTTCCGTTTCGTTTTTTGGGACGAATTGCTGAAAGACACACACTGCACTGTACAATCCAGTATAAACAGTGTAATTGTTTGATGAAAAGGGTGTCCTGTAAAACTGCGTGGTGACAGGCTTTTCTTTCACGGACAGATTGTGTTTACTGGTGCATTTCTCACCCTCCCCACAGCCACTTCCTCTCGTCTCGTCCCATCAACAAAAAAAGTGTCAACTCTTTAGCGTTGCTTCTCAAATATTTACCTTGGAATATTATGAAAGATTAACTCAAGATACAGGTTTGCTGAATTTCAATGGAGAACACTTTTCTGATGCACTTTTTTCACCGTATGTAAATATTACATTTTAGTATAACTGCAGAAATCTTTCAAAAAATGTGCGTTTGGGTGTGGTCTGTCTGTGTGATCGGTATAGTTAAGACTTTTTTTGTTTGATATCTGTGTTGTTGTTGTTGATCCTGTGCATGATGTTGACGGATACTGATGCGTTTTGGATACTCTGAAACAAGGAGGCTGCCAGTAATTTACCAGCTAGCCAGTTGAATTGCATTATGAAACTCCCTATGCTTTTATGCTTTTCTGATAATGCATTATTTCCTCAGATTTAAAAGTGCAAGAGTGTACTGCTGTACTGTGAATCATTGTGAGAGTTCCACAATGCTGTGCTGTGGCTCAGTGCGAGAATCACTTGGGCAGTATGCTGAATTGCTACACACACACTCGCATACACACGTTTGGTAATTATACAAGTTTGTTTACAGTGAAGGTGGTTCAAGGGACATACAGGAAAGAGCAGCACATTACAGAACGTGTTGAGTAGAGTGTGTCACAGAGCCCGGGTGACAGCTGGCTCCCTCTGGGGTTGTCCCGTAGTGTTGGCCCCGCGAGCGGCGTGTGAGACGAGGCATGGTGGGGCGGGGCAGTGTTACCCTCTGTGGATGGCTGTCTGATCATAGGGCGCAGTGGAGCAATTAGTCTGGAGGAATACTAATCCCTGCACTATGTGGTTACTAAAACTGGCACAATGGGATGGCGTGTCTAGAGAAAGCTGAAAGATTGTGGAGGTTAAGTGGGGTGCAGTGGCTAATAAAGCCTGGTGTGAGCTCTCTCCCACCTCTACTTGAAGACTACCGTCTGACACCCCCACAGCCCCACTACAATGTGCTCAAATCAGCCTCAAACTAAAATTGACTTTCACCTGGTGAGAGCACCACGACCCCCTGGGGCACATGACTGCATCTGTTTGCCGGCCTGCCACAGCTGCTGCTCTGAATCCAGATAAGATCACATGACCTGTGGGGAAACTATTATCGCTACACTTGGTTCACCCTGATGCCAAATGTGCCTGGCTAGAGAATACCCAATCAAATAAAACATGCTGTACATAATATAGATATATAACAGTATAGATAAAATTACATGACCATCAAATGTTGCTCTTTTTAAAAGAAAGATGAGTGTTCTCATGGTTTCTTCTAACAGGAAGAAAACCCGTTTGTCCGCCGTATCCACTCTTGATACGGAGAGGGGTTTTGTTTTCACACCAGCAGGTTTATATCTAGAGTGATTTTCTTTTCTCCCCCTGTCTGGAAGACCTCATAATATTCCCGAGCCTATCTCGCTGCTGCAGCATCTTCCCTTAATTCGGGAGGGCGCACACAAGCGCACGCTCCCCTCCCGGGGGCCTGCTGCCAGCTGACGCATGGTCGCTGTGGTACAGGAGTGCCATTCATGTGCAGCTGGCACGAGGGCTGTGGATGCCCCGGAGGGGCCGCTGGCACAGCGTGAGAGGGGAACGGCTCCGCTGGCCGAATCCTTCGCATTCTGAGCAAAGCCTCTTCCAGTCACGCCCTGCAGGGCTGCTGGCTACAGTCAGCACTGGTGGGGTACGGTCAGGACTTCACTAAACTAAACCAAAGCTTGCGCTTTAGCAGAATGAGCCTCCTGGCAGCTATAATACCGTGTGTTGTGTACATAGAGAAAGGTAAAACTGGTGCATGCCTAGTTCCTCTATTAACATCACTGAACTTTCATTGATACGTAGTATTGCTACTTAGCAATGAATTGTGGCGAATTGAAAAGTGCATATTGTACAATAACTAGTATCTGGTTTGACATTGTGAACACCTGGTTCTGGTTGCCTGAAGCAGCAAAAGATTTCACTGTTTACGACTGCCTAAGGCCCTGTGCATATTTCACAAAATCGCATTGTATGCTGACACACTCAGAAAACAATGAGATGCTAAAAAAGGTGGATATATGTAGGGCACAAATCACAGTGGAAGACAGTTATGAAAGAGCAGAATTGTGTATCTGTCTTTTCACATTTTTACCTGATTTATTTTTTTGCCTTATTAGTCAATGCTTCCACAGCAAGTTTATTTCTTTTGTTTCTCCCCTGTTCCAAGTCATAAACTTCTCAATGTTGCAGCTTCCTCTTTCAGTTAATCGGTTGTGCACTAGCGCACGTATACTCTGAAACACTTGCTTCTAGATTCTGCTACTTCAAACTCTAAAATACACCAGTTAAACTACTCCAAAGGACAGAGCGCTGATGCCCAATTGGTCAGAAGGGTTGCTGTTGCATGATAAGCAGGGACTATCCTGCCTACCGAACCCCCATCCACTTTGGGCAATGCTATGACCTACACATACACTCCCCATGGGCTGTGAGCTACATTCAGCACTGACATGCTCAGGATTTCATTACAGGATTTGAGGATCGTCCTTGCATGCTTCCTGCTTTAGTGAGCCAAACCTAATTCTCAGCAATTACCCCCAGAGAAATATTAAAATTCCCAGGTAAGTATAATAATTTTGCAGCATTGTGTATGTTTCAGTGCTTATGCAAACAATGAGACAGCATGCTCTTTTAAGAGTGAATCAGCATAACAGGGCTTACAGGGCTCTTTTATTCACATTCATATCACTTTGTAAGATGATCAGAGGGCTGGTCGGAGATAATCCATCACTCTAGTCACGTCAGTCTGGGTAAGAATGTCTGCTAGACGGCTAAATGCCTGAATGTAAATGTACATGTAATTTGTATGGTGACATTATTACGGTGTGGGTTGTGGGTGCATGTGCACCGTGTGTGTGTCTTTTTTGTGTGTGTGTGTGTGTGTGTGTGCGCGCGCGTGTGTGCGTGTGCGTGCGTGCGTGGGTGTGTGTGTGTGTAAACATTTTTCTATGTGTGCGTGTTGGTGCATCTGCATTTGTAAATGTGTGTATGTGTATGTTTGCATGTATGCTCATTGCGTGAGTGGGTGGTATGATAACCAAATACTAATTATTAATTGGAGTTATCGGAATGGCTTGGCCTGCACATATTTCTGTCAGAACAGCAGCCAGTGTTTCTAATGTGTTTCTTTCTGTAATTACAGTGCACAGCAGGTATGGAAGTGGAATGGAAGCTCAGAAAAGAATCTGTAATTATTGACCCGCGTAACTGTCCAAAGAGTCTTTCAGGCTGCGAAGCTGCGCTCATACCGCTCTAACGTTCGGCTTGTTGTTCTGGCGGAGATCAATTTTTTTCAGACGTAAAAGCATACCTGCGGTTATGCGGGGTAACAATAGTGACCATAGGCAATACATGTGAAACTGTCAACATCGCAATGTGATACTTTACCTGTCAAACAGTGAATGTTTGCCAAATAACTAGGAGACCTGACAGAAACGATGCGCTTGAGCACGGAGACTGATCGAAAAGGATACTGGGCTCAAAAATATATCACAAAATTAGAAGTCATAAGTTAGATGCAATATCAGTCATTTCTGAGACTTTGTGCATCACTTTTTGTGCTCTGGGACTCAGATGCTATACAGAAGAAAATAAACGAAGTGATGGCTGTGTGCAATTATCCAGCGAGCAGGAACCGCGTGCATGTTGAACATCTGGAGCACTGCGATAGCAGCGCTTGGTATTTGGTGCATGCAAAATCATCAAAATGTCCGGGACAGGGCACTGAATGCTTTTAATAATCTCTGCACGATTCCCACTCAGATGGCGAAGAGCAACGTTAAAGAACAGCAGGAGATGGTGGGACTCAGTGCTCTGTGCTACAGTAGCAGGGCGACTGTGGTCAGTATCACAAATGAGCATTTGTGTCTAAAATCTCCAGCAGACGCTAATGGCTGGCTTTGTATCTCTAGCTGTATGGAGTACAAAGCATTGTCCCATTAAAAGATGTGTGTTGAGCAGGTCAATGTGCGGGTTCTCTTCTTTCTGCGAAAGAAGCGCCTCTCAGCCCAGCATCTAATGAAATGGATCTGCTTATGGCCTGCTGCCTTGAGGATTAAAACAACCAACATTTTGTAACTAACAAGCCTTGGTCAGGATGTTCAGACAGTTTGTCTTTATGGTGTGAGTTGTAATATTAATGTGTGAAAGCATTTTTTTTTTTAAAACTCTTTGGGCCTCATGTCTTCATACCACCATAGCCAGAATGGAAACATACACATAAAGGTTGTCTGTATGGGGTTTGCTGAATTTTATGGGGTGTGACTAAGGGCTCTATTTTCCGGCCGTCACTTGGTGTGTGGTGAGCCGTCGCACTGGCAAAGTGGCATTCTTTCATCGATTTTGAGATGCCTGAGCCCATTTTATAATTTGTGACTCGCTGTGCGCCACAGTGGGAGGAGAGGAGAGGTGATGGGGGAGTGAACATCAAGCAGCGCATTGCAATTTTGGTGTCAGTATAGTCTGCGATTCGCACCTGTGCCACCTGTTCCGACCAGGTCTATGGCGCAAGTCGCAGACCAGCGCATGGCCAGTTGCTCATTTCGGGGCTTTCTCAAGCTATGCATGTATGAGCATAACGTATTAAAAATAAATCAACCATTTTTGTGCATTAATATGACGCTCAATTTGACTTTAATAGTTTGACTCATTTCAAGATTTGCCAATGGGGTAAGACAATTTCACTTGTCATGCAAAAAGCAACAAATTCAGAGAAGAAAAAAAAAATTCTCATGGTTTATGGCTGTTCTTCTACTGCACTGTGGTCCCGGGGGTACTGTTTTTTTTTTTCTTACACCTGTCTGTAATGAGAAGAATGACAATAAACGCAACTTGAACTTGAACAATCTCTTCATTTTAATTATGTGACTGCAGTTAAAATGAATGTGTGCACCATGACACACCAAGAACTTTGACATCAATATCTCCAAAAATGGTTTTCTTCATAAGAGGCTTACTGATTGGCTAATTAGGCTGGTTACATCTACACATGTATTCGACCAAATATAAAAGAGACTATGATTAGGAAATGTGTGGATGATGCAAGTGAGAAGGAGCCTATTTGCAGATTGTGAGGAATAGCATGTTTGACAGAACGCTCTTGAGAAGTCTGTCATATTTTTGTGATTTATTTTGTCATACGTCTATTTTTATGACTATTCTTTATTTCAATTTGTAGGAAAAATAGATTCTTCTACGATCACTCTGCGTCTCCTGCTCAAGAACTTCAGTTTCTTCTTGGGAGAAGCTTCTTCTGATGAGTATATCCTTGTCTTCCATTGCAGTGGTAGACCACAGAAAAATAGGTCATTTGATTGGCTATGATTGAATCCAACTGCAACACACCCACTGATAATATATTCAGCCTAATCCAGCCCATTTTCCTCCTGTGCAGTGTGCTGTGCTCTCCTCATCTCTGGTCACGAAAAAAGAGAAGAGAACGCCCGGTGCACCCATGCGCTCTGCCATTCACTGTCCCATGCACTATGCACCATTGATTCCGTAGAAGTAGAGGACTAAGTGTTGTTTTATACTTCGGCGTCGTACACATAAAACTGTGTAGGTGTTGTACGGCCTGTCCGTAGGTTGCAGAGCCCGTCCACGTAGATGTTCCCAGAGAATTTAAAAGCGCGTAGTTTGCAGCCAGTGCCCGCATACGACGCACAGATTGATGATTGGTTGACTGGTGATGTGAGGTGGGATTTCCGCCAAAGGTCATTCCGATGGTTCACGTCCTGTTTTAAACAACAAATATGGAGTGGTTTAATTAGAGGCTGGCTATTTGGCGATACCGGCACCTCTACTATTTGCCAAGAAAATAATTTATGGACTTTGTTCCATAACTGTTTTTGGAATTTATGGATTGTTTTCAACACGGTGCCATCTAATGACCAGAAATATAATTGTGCAGCCTGAGTAGCCTGTGCAACATGTAGCCTGTGCACAAGTGTAAATGCTCTGCCTGTCCGCGAGTACCTCACACAGTGCCAATCATGTGGACTACGCAGAAGTATAAAACTGCCTGAAGTGTTCAACGGTTCTTGTAAGCATTTGGGATGTGTGATGTTAAGACGAGTGTATTTTTTCACTTCAGTTTTCTTAGTGTGAAAAACAGAATCACGGAGGTGATTGTTGATATTCCTGCTTCTGTCCTGAGGACCTGACCCTGGAGGGTGAATGAGGAGTAAAGTAATCTATTTTAGTTCTCTCCTTTATCGTGTAGTTGCACTGCACTTTGTTCATCTGCTCTCTTAGCATGTGACCTTTGAGTGTCCGTCTGCGTGTTTGCGTTCGGGATCATATATGGCAAAAGGTACAGGGTATGGTGGGAGTTTAGAGCTAAAATTACTACTTGTGCATTGTGTAGTAATTTTGGCACTAACCAACCACCATAAGTGGTGACAAGGAAGGTTGCAGTACATGGGCTGTGTCACTTACCCATGGTTCTATTTGTCATCTGAAGCTTGGATAGAGGATCATAATACTTGTTGTCAATTGTGAGAACCACATATGTAGACTGAAGCATTGGTCCCTTCCAGTTTGATCCCGATTGTTGCTTATTTTCTCTGATGCCCAGATCTACTCCTGTACTCTTAACCCACATAGTGCGCAGGAATCTTTAAAAATGCTCAAGTGCTCACAAAGGGTGTTCAAAGCCAGAAAGGCCAGTGAAGCTTTAGCTGAGTTTATATTGTAAGCATGTGCATGTATAAAACAAATCCCACAGAGGAATAGAAGACATTTCATCACCGTGTAATGAATGGATTGTGCATTTTTGAATTCATCATCTTCACAGGGAGAGCTTTGGAATGATGCATGATCCACTGCGCCCCCAGATACTCGATTAATTAGGACATAAAACATTATTTACACATTGCTTATTAAATGGGGCCTACAGTTTTTATGTGGAGGATAATGTGATTTGCAGTTTGATTTATTAAATCACAGCAAGAGCCTCCTGCTTCCACCCAATAATCGGAATCTAAATATGTATCTCAGATTTTTTTTTAAATCACTTGAAGGTCACACCATGTATTTTCTACTCATTAATGAAAGACATGGCTATTTTTGTCAGCTGAAGTGACAATCTGGCACAACAGAACAGAACGGTCTCAAATGGGCGATAACGATGTTACAGCTGGCAGCTTTTTCATAAAATTGTATCCTCCCCTTTGGGGGGGGGGGTTTAGTGTTGATGCATGGTGACAGGGCACTATTTATTTGGAGTTTAAAACAAGTATTAGGGAGTGAGGTGTGCAGATACTTTTTTTCCAAGTATCTAAGTGCTACACACATTCACTTTCTCATTTCAGCAATTTCTGGCATCCCTCCATCTCCACCTTTTTTTTAAATTTTCATGTTCCTTTTGTTCATGGTCCATAGTGGGGGGTCAGCATACATGGCTTCTCGTGTACTGGCCGCCAAACCCAGCTTCGGCCATTGGGCAGGAATGAGTTGCAGGGTGGTGTAGCTGCTGTCATTCCTTCTGTCAGATTGCGGTCTCCAGATCCTCACAGAGGCACAAACAACATTCCAACACATGCCCGCAGTGTGCTCACGATGGAATGGGAATAGGGTTGCGCTAAATCTTCGGGGAGCTGTTGCATTCTGGGTCTGCCAGACCGACGTTCCCTTGAGATCGTTCGACTATGACAGCTGCAGTTAATTCTGCTGTGAAACAAATGTGATTTTGAGAAGAGTCTACGGATTGGTCTGCAATGGAACCGAATATATCCTTACTGTGGTAAGGTTGACATCGCACAGGGACTAGACAGATGTTGCACTGAGGTGAGAGATGAGACAAAAGGGGAATGGTCACGTGTCTACAGTAGAAGTTAGTGTACAAGACACAACTGGTTGTAACGTAATATGGTTGTATATTGATATTTGTATTGACCCTGTGGAAATTGTCAGTTGGAGTGGAAGGCAACATCTCAAAAACTACGGTATCTGTCAAATGAGCAAGTCCTCGTCCAGCTATTTAGAGAGAGAGAAAAAGAGAGAGAGAGAGAAAGAGAGAGAGAAAAAGCATCACAAAGTAACCACCAACGGCTCATAATTAGTGGGTGGTGCAGACCACTCAATGTTCAAGTAATTTCTGGGGCCATTGACATCTCTTAACATTCAGAAATATTCTATTTCACCATATGTGTCTCTCCCTTCTGTAGTAAATGACGATACTAGTGCCATTTGCACCTATCCTCGAAGATATAGAGTTATTTTGGAACATGCTCAAAGACTTTATCAGTGTAATCCATCATTTTTTGAAAACATTAAATGCATTCCTCCTTCTGGACAAAGCAGGTGGATACAGGGGATTTAATGAATCGGTGGGAGGAAAGAGGATATTCTGTTTAGCTTAGCAACAGCTGATTGCAGATGCTGATTGTATGATGCCATGGCCTTGGTATGATATATTCACAAAAATGGTACTTGTGCATCTTGAACAGCCAAAGCACACACAGTTCTGATAAACAAAAGTGAAAAGGACAAGGCTAGACCTGATATTTCATCAAAAAGAATTGTAGAAAAAATATGAGCTTTTCCCTGCTGCCATATCTGACATTTTGTGCACCAAAAACCTTTCCTTCAGAATAATTGTGCATAGCTGATGTAGACTTTTTGGCTCATGATTAATTGATAACTGCTGTTAAATTAGCTTTATCACATCGTAATGGATATGTAAGAATGTAGAGCATGCGTTTACAAGTAGTGTCATTGCATGTGTTATCTGAATAAGCTATAATACACAGTAAAACGCAGCCCTGCTTCTGTAAAGGTTTCAGACCACGGCCCATACCCAACACAACCAGAGGCTGAACTAAGGGGGGGGGGGGGGGGTTACACAGCAGCCTACATACTTATCTCATATTTTATAATCAAATAGAAAGAGAATGGAATGCCACAGAGTATAATAGAATGGAACAGAATAGACAGTGTCCAATCAAGCAATCAGTGTCCTTGAGGTACCATTGTTTTTTTTCCCCAATAATTATTACCATTTCATGATGTGGTATGCAATGTAAAGTCCAAAATTTCATGTGTCAGAGCAATACAGTTCATTGCTTTTGGGGAAACATTTTTTTAAAATGGAATCATAATATTGAATATTTTCAAATAAGAATGTTAATCACCTCATCAGTCAAGTCCTATTTGTAAAAGGTCATATTTCCAACATCAGAGGAATGTATTCCAGGCAAGCCAAGAATAAAAATGTTAGTATCATTTTTAATCATGCAGAGAAGACAGATATAATTAATATGCTTATAAATTGATTTTGGCTGACTGCTAGATTAATTGTGTCTCAAACTGTTTGGATGAAACAGCTAAATGAGTTTATTCATAAACACTGTGCTGAACGGCAGCCAGGGAGCGCATGTGCTTGTTCGTAGTCAACTTCTTGCACATCTTGCTATGCCATAATGCTATCTGTCACATCAGCTATGGTGTCAATGCAATTCTCTCATCTGCACATATTTGCAGAAGCTTTGCTGTTAAATCAGAGGCAGGCTTTGCTGGAAGGGATGTGTTGTAACCGCACTCCCATGCAATGTTAAAGTATTAGCACATATGTGTACAAACTATGTGTGTATGTTTGTGTATGAGTGAGAGAGAATGTGTGTATGTGTGCACATGTGTGTGTGTGTGTGTGTTTGTGTGTGTGTGTGTACACACACACCAGAATATAAGTGGTGACATGGAAAGTTCTGGTATATGGATTGTTTAGCAAGACAAAAAGGCAGGTGAAATTATAGCCAGCAGAATGCAGCGTAGGGATTTCTGTAACCTTCCAGGCATTCCTTCAGTATTAAGTACAGCAGAGGAAAGAAGAGGCGCCTTTGTGACCAAAGAGGTCATGGAGCAAGCCTCAACCTCAGAAATAAGAGGAACGAGGCTTGATATATGTCTGCCTGCGCACCAATGTGAAACGTAAGGAAAAAATGGAAGGTTTCTATCGCCAATCCAATTACTGGACCTCCTCCTTTTCCCCTCTTGGTGAGAGAAAGAGCTGAAATGCACCAGAAATCTATTTAGAAGATTTATATGAGGACAACACAGTCAGCAGAGCCGAGGATTTATTAAAGAGAACAGCGGTGAGCCCAGATGTTGAGCCGTACGGAGACCAAATCATCATCAAAAAGGATTTTATGAATCTGTTTGATGGGAAAGGTGACTTATTCCTTCCAATTAGTTTAAAATCCATTTGACAGAATGATAATATATTTTCCAAATATATTCAGTAGGGTTTTCTATTAATTTCTCTCTTAGTAGTTTTAATTTACATTTTGAGCTACCTTATCTTCATCAACTTAATTTTCATATTTTCCAGTCTTTTAGTTTTTGTTCTCGCCACTCTGCAATCATCGAGAGGCCCGTTGTGCTCAGAGAGAGACGCAAAATATTCATAAAATGTTGTGAATAAATATGAAGGTCCAGAAATACACCGGACACACATAGAGAGACAAAAAACCATCCCCCCCCAAGACACACGCCCTTACATCACATATAAATTGAATGGTTGCGCCTGACATTACCTAAATGTAGTTTTACACCTGCTTTGGAGGAGTTGAATTTCCAATTTCAAGCATCATATAATGCTCATTCAATTATCTCCACATCCGTGTAATTACTGTCTCGTGTCTGTGCAACATTACAGGTTATCTTGCTTTCCCACTCACAGGAGGATGAAGCCAGTATATTTTGAAAATCCTCTCCTTGTTTGAGTCCACCGTGACCAGGCGAAACATAATTGGCCAGGGCACGGTGTCAATCAGTCTTTTTCTGAAATCCACTGGTTGATCTGGCACCTGCGGCCCGCCTGAACCAGCTGGGCATGACGCAGTACCTGGAGCTCTGCTGGTGGACTGCAGAGTGAGAGCGAGCGGCGGCTAGCGGAACACCAGGTTTGAATGCTTAAAAAGCTCTGAAAGTACTTTCCAGACACATAAAGTGCTCCTTTAACTGCCCACTTGTCAAATGGTCTTTCTGGTTTTGCTTTTGATCCGGAACTCAGTCAGACAAGAGGAAGCTCCCGCTACGCTCACACCACCCCCCTGCCTGTCAGTCAGAGAGTGAGTGTTTGAAATGCAGCTTTAAGCGCTGGCCTCTGCCACTGCTGTCTGCTCTCCATATACTCTTAGACTCTCCAGTGAAGGAAAACTCGGCTGATTGAAGTTGACGTGTTGCTGCACCATTTTGTTATAGCCAGCGATCACACTGACAGTGTGGCCTTGCCTTCAAAGATCCAAGCTGCCGTGCTGAAGCTGACATGACACCGCTGAAGCCCCCGAGCTTGGAGAACAAGTGGATATGGCGGAATCCTCACATGAAAACCACTTGCAAAGTAGCAGCTGTGTAGTATAGTTGTAGAGGAGCTGGGCTTGCAACACAGAGGTTGCAGGTTCAAATCCCAGGTAAGATACTGCCATTGTGTCATTGTGTCATTGTGTAAAATGTCAAAGGTGAATCATCCAGGGGTATAAATGCATACTAATAATAATAATAATAATACCTTGTATTTATATAGCGCCTTTCTCGACACTCAAAGTGCTTTACAGTGATGAGGGGGACACTCGTCTCTACCACCACCAATGTGTAGCACCCACCTGGGTGATGCAACGGCAGCCATTTTGTGCCAGAATGCTCACCACACATCAGCTGAGGTGGAGAGGGAGAGAATGATTTTTTTAGCCAATTAAACTGGGGGATGATTAGGTGGCAGATTGAAAGAGCCAGGTTGGGAATTTAGCCAGGACACCGGGGAAACCCCTACTCTTTACGATAAGTGTCATGGGATCTTTAATGACCACAGTGAGTCAGGACCTCGGTTTAACGTCTCATCCGAAAGACAGCATCTCCTACAGCACAGTGTCCCCATCACTGCACTGGGGCATTGGGATTTTTGTATTTGACCAGAGGGAAGATTGCCCCCTACTGGTGCACCAACACCACTTCCAGCAGCAACTTAGTTTTTCCCAGGAGGTCTCCCATCCAAGTACTAACCAAGCCCACACCTGCTTAGCTTCAGCCATTCAGCAGGAGCAGAGTGCATGGTGGTATGGCCGTTGTGTAATAACATTGTGTGTGATAACTGACATTGAAACAGTCCCATGTCTCTGTTGTGTAGGACATGATGCAGAGAAACAGAATGACATAAATATCCCATAAAGGGACACGCCCCATGACTTTAGGCTTTGTGTTTCGATCCCAGGTCTAACCTGGGCAAACATCCATATAAGTGGCTCACATGCTGAACTTTGTTACCTGTGTTTCTTTCCAGCTGTACTTAGCTGACAAAAGGGTTTGAGATGCATTGTGGGTTATTATTCTTGTGACTTGCCCTCACTTTTCTTTCACGTTTGATAAAGGTATCCAGTTTTGAATGACAAAATGTCACTGAACTCAGTCTTGATGGACAATTATGGCATTCAAACAACCGCATATCAATTTTGTGGAACATGAATGTGATATATGGTAGGGATCTGTGCCCCTGGTAGGGTGACTATAACACTGCACTGTGCTTCTAAAGGTTCAGCTCTGCTAAGGGATGGATGAATGCTGTTGTGGTTTGCCCTAGTTATTACCCTTTAGCAAGATGCTCTTTCTCACGTTCCTCTTAATAGATTACAGTACATGTTGTGAATGAAATTGTCCGCCTTTCCGAGTCACCTTGGATAACTGTATTCACTCATAACTCATGTAACAAGCTTGTTAAAATCTTGCGACTGCACAGGTGTTGATTCATTTATATTGCTTTCGCTCATTTAATATTCATATTTAATAAGTATTACAGCAGGGCTTGTTTTCCCCTGGAACAGTATTCTTAGCTCAGATGAGTACAGATAAATATCACGCTGTTCTTTCATTTGTTTTTTTAAATTATCTTTTCTGCAAAAGCAGAAAATACAGTCGGCATAAACGTCTGTCTTATGAGATATATGATGGTGGACCATGAAAAGTGTATCGTGCATTCATTTTATACCAATGGGATTTTATTGTTAAACGTGGCGTAACAGTACTGTCATCAACCATACTGTATGATGTGTGAATTTATAACAGACTATCAAAGTAAATATATATTTCATATATAATCTTTGACCTGAATGAATGGTTTGACAAGACGTGGTTCAGCAAGACAAACGGTGCACATTCTGAACAGCCTCTTTCATCGGTGGGGCTGACCTGTGTTTGCTCTGTCTCTAGGACTCTCACAATGTAGGCCAGGGGTGGCCAATTCCAGGCCTCGCGGGCCGGTGTGTATGCAGGTTTTTGCTGCCGCCAGTTAACAATTATTGAATTAGCCCAATCGTTTACACGATCTGATATTTTAATCTACATATCCGCGATATGAAAAGCAGCTGATGAATGTTCTTGTGCCGGTATGCGTCAATGCGTGTATTGTAGCATTTTATCGTTCTGTAATTTACAAGTGAATCGGTGATTGTGTGTATGACTAATTAGCTGATTGAACCGTGGTAACTGGTGGCAGTAAAAACATGCATACACACCGGCCCGCGAGGCCTGGAATTGCCCACCCCTGATGTAGGCACTCACACTTCTCTGAGTACTGAAATTCCAGCAGGGCATTTGCATCTTCAGTTAACTTTGCCTTTAATTGTAAACTGTCTTTAATTGCTGAGAACTATAGAGACCCGTCCAGGAGAACAGGACACGTGATGGGAACAGAGAAAGGTGTAGCTTGATCCCATCAGCCACCTGGCAAGGTGAAGGCTCAGGGTAATGGCTTTCATTTCAATTTAATGCTAGCGGGTCAGGGGTCGTGGTTGTGACAGGACTGCATTGATTCCGGCTTGATTACCAGGATGCTCTGGGGCCCCCTGCCTCTGGGAGGAATTCATTACTGTGCTGCTGTTGCCTTGGCAACCCCAAGGAAGGGCCACGAGGCAATTCATGCTGAAATGCATCTATTTAGTTAGGGCTGTTTAACATCAGGCTGAATGCATTGACAGGTCAGTGTAATAGGGTGGCTGGAACTGGACGGGAGATGGTGGCGATCCATCTGGCAAAGAGTCTATGTGTGAAATAGTCTATCAGGCATTGTTGAGCAAGTCAGATATATGTGGGGCAGGTGGGGTATCAAGGACATGTGTGGGTGGGGAATTGCTGTAAAATTCCAGCATGGGGAAGTAAATAGAAGTTCATACAACACCATAGTTAGGTATGGTGACTTTGATGCTGCATTTGTTTTGATGCAGTTGATGGAGTTGATGGACCTGATTGAAACATTTTTTGTGAAACCTCAGTGTTCCCACTGGAACAACACAAATTATTATTAGAATTGAATCAATGACCAGTGAGGTTTAAAGAAATCTTGGAATTAGCAGTAGTTTGATGTTTTGTGTACTATTAAAAAATATAAACAACAAAAAAAATTAATCATTAGCACTGTTCATCTCAAGCCTCAGTGGGAGAAACCTTCAGTCCTGTGTGAGTCTGTGTAATATGTCCTTTAGGAATGATACAAATATTTTAATTTGCCACAGCTGACTGGCAGTCCAATGAGTTTCCAATAGTGGTGCCTAATTTCTTTTTATTTTGTGTTAAAAAACATATTAACAGTTTATCATTTCATAATATGTTACAAATAAGGTATTTCCTCACTGTTTATTCTCTTTATGTATTCATTTATTTTGGTGACTATTTAAAGTGGAAGTGGAACAACTGAGGACATTTTTCAAGTTGCAAATGGCTTTGTTTGTGAAAATATTTCCTCTCCGCAGGTATGAATGTACGTTGACTCATCTTTTCTGAAGTGCGGGTGCTGATGTATAATTATATGAACATGTCTCGGTAGACATGGTCTGTGATGAAGGAATGCGTAAAGCAGTCAGTTCTTTTAGGGGACACGCTGAAACGAAGGACCGTCACCAAGATACGTGCAGCATTGAATCACCGCATAATTTGTACTTTCTTTGCTTGTAAATTTTAGAACAAAAACATTTGCACGGAACTATTCCAAAGTGCCTATGCTTCCTATGCATGTCTGAGTGCCGAAGGGAGGCTTAAAGTTCAATTGAGTGGCTAAAAAACGCTCAGCAGATCACCTGATCACCTGACATTGGCTCATGCCAATCAAACAAAAGATGAGTATGAAAGGCCAGCTCGTGTGAGGGAAGAGGAACATCTCTCAGTGATGACAACCTGTAGACTGTGTGTGCTGGGCGGAACTATTGCAACAGTAACCCGAGCAACCCTGGCCGAAAGGCATCCTACCTCTGGCGGGGCGGGCCTAATTGTGTCCCGCTGCTGTCGACTCCCGGCCACAGTCGGCTGTGCTTGTGGGGAATGCCAGCTATTTTATTAACTGCACGCTGAAATTCCCATTAGTTCTACTAGGCATTATTACAATGGTGACATTATCATGTGCGATCATCGGTGACAAAAGCTCCATTTACATAGAGGCAATTCCAAACTTTTAGTTTGTGTGTCACTGTCGTGTGTCTGAGGTAGCCTCCGCACATGCCTTCCTCAGGGTCTGCTGTTGCTCGTCCCTCCTTATCTTCTCGCATTGCAGGATCAGGTCCATCTTACACCTTTCAGACCTGGCAATCCCATCCTTTCTTTTTTTCATGCAAAAAGGCTTAGAGAAACCCCCTAATGGTTCACGTGAGTAAATACACATACTTTTTAAAGTTTGTAAAAATAAGAGAATAATGTTTTATTCTAGAAAGCCGTTTATCTAGCAAGCAGGTGTGGAAAAATATGAATGTGCAGATTTATTTGAGAACAAACAATAAAATAGACACAAAACACTGCTTCTTGGACACAAACACTGCGAAATTCTGTTTAAAAAACTCTTAAGAGAGTTTATATGAGTCCAGTAGGGATCATATGTTCACTATTAGAGTTAAAAATACCGCTGTTGGAAGGTTCATTCGGTTAAGGCACCACGCTGTGGACTTGGATCAAATACAGACCGTGCCAGTGCTGACTGTTGCCGGTAGCAGGGGCGACGTGCAACTGCCAATTGCATCACCCAGGGTCGGGGTCAGTTGCTGTGTTTCATCGCTGTCTAGTGACCCCTGCTGGTCGATCCAACGCCTGTGGACTGCATGTTAAAGCCACATAAGCAAGGTCTTCCTCTGACTCCATTCTTTGCGATTTAGCTGTAGTCTGCAGTGCAAAAAGAAGTGCAACACCATGTGCTTTAGAGGAGAACTGCGGATGTCTACATTCTCCTGATTAGAAATGGGGTTCGCACACGGACTTGGCTGTCATTGCAGATAGTTGGCCATTTCAAATTTGGGTGGCAATTGGACATGCTCAGCCCCACGCTTGGTGCTAAAAATAATAACCATTTCAATCATCAATTAATGTTCACAGAACCTGTGTACTTACATATGCTTGTTTTTGTCATTTAGTTTTTTGCCTTTTTTATCATAGCACAAATTAAAAGTTTCCAACTTTAAAAAGTCACTTCAAATCCAATTAATTTGGTAAATGGAAAAAAAAAACGTTTTGATGCTAAGGAGAATCTCATCTCTGTGTTTGGTTCTTTGTTCTTCGTTCTTCGTTATACATTATAATATGTTGGTTCTTTGTTCTTCATTGTGATGTGCAATCATCTATCATCACTGGGGTGAAAACGGCACTCAACAGATGTTCCATTTAGTGATAATTAGCCAGGTCGTCACCTTCTATAGGGAGGCACAAGGGTACCTGCAGTGTCATTGCATTAGTGTTTAGTGCTGATTGGAGACAGCTGTTTCTGTCACTGCAAGACAGGTACGTAGGAATCAGACTATCATTTTCTCAAAATAACAGTAAACACCTGGATTACCTGGATTAGAAGTACAAAAGTACAAAACATCAACTCACTGAAACTTTAGAATAACTTGAACAAGAAGTTTGTAACAATTACAGAGAAGCTCATTAATGTGGAATCCCAAAGTGAAATAGGCCACTATAGTTATTACAAAGAGTAAATCAGGCAATGCCATGTAAATGTTAGGATATGTCCTGTGGATGATGCTGTCATGCATACACAAGTTGCCTGTGGTAATATGAATGTGGATATACAGTAGCCTAAGTGAATATACATCTGTATACGCCCCCAGGCCGAAAATGATTTACTCTTACCACATCATCGTTTAAATGTCCAAAAACATTCCAGCCAGAATTAGCTCCAATGAAAAACATAGCTGTGTGCCAGGCTAAGGTTTTGGGCCTCATTGCTTGTGCTACCCAAGGACTGACACATGGACATGCAGGGCACATTACTGGTCCTGAAGGACAGAGACAGGGAGATTCAGTGCTTATTGCAAATGCCTGAGGGAGAGAGACAGGAAGATTCAGTGTTTGTAAAGAAGATGTAAGGGTGGAGGACAGAAAGATTCAGTGCATATTACAGGGCCTGAAGAGGAGAGAAGGGAAGATTTTATTTATATTGTAGGACTGAGGGAGAGAGAGAGATTCAGTGTTTATAACAGGACTTGAGAAAGAGAGAGAGATTGAGAGAGAGATTTAGTTTCCATTACAGGGTTCTGGGGGGTAGATTCAGTGTTTATAGCAGATACAAAGAAAGACAGGCAGTGAGGTGTAGTGCTTATAATGTGACTTGAGGAAGAGATACAGACAATGTGCACATTTATGGCTTCCTGTACAAGTGAATGCTTTGGATTGATTTTTTTATTGAATAGTGTAGGAAGGCACAGGCGTACAGGTGGCTACGAAACCTGTTTTATTACACTTTATTAAATTATTAATATTGTTTTATAAGTATACACAATGACACAAACTGCTTCACTAAGCTTGCTAAATTACACGTGTAAAGGGACAGATAGCAGCATGGTTAAGGTAAGGACGGGAGGTTGCATGGTATTTATATTAATTATTTGTAAAATTACTGTGTAACCTAAGTGTAATTACTACATATGGCACAATGCAATATTACTTTATTGATCCCAAAAGGGGCACGGATAAGGGTTGGCTCTGCAGATGATAACGTGTTCCTGAAGAGCCAGTGAAGGGACAGGCTAATGCTCATAAAATATCACTTGTGTTCTTGTTTCCGATGTGACGTTTATTGTTTGTGTTTTTTTGTGGCCTACTGGGTTTTTGGGTTGTTTGTAAGTGCAACATGACGATGTCGCGCGCGGTAGTCCATTGTTTTTGTACCGTACACTACACTGCTGTGCTGCGCGCATGGAACAAGGCTTGTACCTATGAGGTCACGGCTTTGATTCCAAGCTGCTGTTGTACCCTGAAGCAAAGTACTCCACCTGAATTTCTTCAGTAAATATCCAGCTGTGTAAATGGTTTGTGTCTTTACAAACAAAGTCATCTTTGTAAGTTGTTCGGATAAGATCGCCCGCTAACTGCCTAAATGTAATTGTATTTGCGTGTTGTAAGGGAGGGCCTGGAGGTGGAGTATATTGCTTTGAGGTGGAATGTTTTTAACTGTTTTATCTACTATGCTGCAATTTGTTACTGCATTTTAAACTCTGTGTAATTACAGTTTTGCCTGCGATTCCAGACCCCTAACTGCCTGTACTCATACTCTACCTGCCTCTTAAGTGCACTCTAGGGTTTTAGGGTCACACACACACACACGTCTATTCCCCAATGAATAGCCTGCCTTCTCTCTCTAATTAACTCTGCTGCTGTTTTGGATGAACGTTGTTTTTTCATTGTGACATTTGCGTCCGTTGTTGCTGTTTTTGTTGTTGCTGTTGTTTTTTTTAGGCTTTTTAAAATTAGCTAAAACACAAATTAGGAAACCACAAGAGTATATTCAACATAAACTCAAACACAATTTAAAACAAAGAACTGATAAATACAAGCTTGGAAATAATATTGTGAGGTGATATGTAGTCACAGCAGGTGCTTCAGTCTCATAAAACCCTCAGCAAGGTGCTTCAACTGATAAAGTCTGTTTTAGAGCCTTCATTGTACGTAATAACACCATTTCACTTATTGGGTAATCATGCAGTACATTGATTTTGATCTATTGATCCGTTAATAAAAGTATTTACTGACATTTATAGAAGCAAATAAGTGTGTGTGTGGGTTGTGTGTGTGTGTGAACAGAATTTATATAAGCAGTATAAGTAATCCTGCTTATAGCTTCTTGAAATAGATGTTTTATTGTTAGATAGATAGATAAATAGATATATAAATATATAAATATATGTGTTCATTTGTACTCACTTCTCATTTTTAAAATCGTTTTCATTACTTAACCCACCGCATGCATACATTGCTGTATGTTTGCCCCCACGCTCTTTGAGAGTCGAGTATGATCTGGTCTTCAGAAAATAGTTAGGTATCAGAAACCATCCTGATTACACACGGCCATGCACTTACGTTGTGTATCAATCCGACACAGTGTCACACTCTGAATATTTTTGTCCCTTCCATCAACACGGGAGTCTACATTTACACGGGAGTGTACTCTGTTCCTGTATTATAGGATCATGTTAGCCAAGTTATGCAGGCTCAGCGATAGCATCATTCCTGAGGCAAGGTACTTATCTGATGCAGACGGCAAGATGGCTTTGTGAACCGAAAATGTTTTCCTCATGCGATGTGGATGAGAAACATATATCCATGCATGCAGGAGGTTTTTTTTATTGATTTATTCTGATGTGTCATAGTCATTTGTTCAGCAATAAACACATCTTTCTGCAACAAGCCGAAAGCCTGCTGCACCGCACTGCTCTGCACTGCACTGGGAGCCAGAAGAGAGTCCAAGGGAGGTCTGGCTCTTTGTGGCTTTGTACACCTTCAACAAAGCAAAGGGTAGTTTGATAGAGAATGCCATTAAAGCCTCGTTAGCGTCACACTTTGAAAAGCCTGCCTCCTGCAGATAAACATGAAGCCATTTTACATTGAGTCCCTCGGCACTGATGGGTAGGTGGTTGTGGGGGTTCGGGGGGGGGGGGGGGGGGGGGGGGGGGGGCACTCAAGAGGGCTGGGTATAATGAGGCAAGACTCTATGACATGTTAAAACTGCTTCTTCCCCCAGCGTGTTGGAGCCACCCTTGTCTTCTTGTCTGCCACTCGCACAGAGCAGTTGGGTAGGGGATTTGTACTGGGTTTAATCAAGGCCACACTCGTATTTTTTGGAATACAAGGTAATATAGTCTGGGGAAAAAAGCAACTGTTGAGGGAGACTTCAGATATTTATGACGAGAGGTCTGAATTTAATCAATATTTGTCCTTTACTTTGACTCAGAAGAAAATAAATCCAAGCTTTCGTTTGCTTTGTTAATAACCACAGTTTGGTGAGTTACTTTTGTTGATTGTACTTGTGAAGGAAAAACCAAACTTTTATTTGCAAGTCAAATTTAATAGCATGTTTGTGGAGTTGAGGCTTCAGTCTTGACAAAATTATTGCAATAAATTGTCTTTTGGTCACAGCTGAATATTTTCTGAAGCAACTGAGGTCTCGCACAGAGGTCAAGTTCAGAAATATACATTAAATAAAACATATTTTTGACAATCAGCATTCATCCTTAACTTTGACTAACAATTAAGTGCTTGTGTTCATTTTTATTTTCACAAACAGATTGGATGGCAATTTTGTTGATTACTGAACTCATCAAACTGTGTTGATGAAAAGAAAAATTAACACTTACATTTAACAGTGAGTCACAAATGTTGACTGAATCCAGCTTTGACCCGATGTGGCCCAAATTTTCATGCCACTGTACAGAACCTCTACTGCCATCTTGTGGAAATATATTTAACCTCTCAGGGAAAACATACACAGTGCAGGCCACATATTGCATTCCACAAAGTTGCATTTGTATCGCATTTATATATTGTTAATACATTACAATACATGTTTTTATTCTGGGCACAAGCAATTTGAAGACCCCCCCCCCCCATTGTAAAACATCCATTGTAATTTTTAAATTGTGTCTAGTTTACATAAAGTGATTAAAAGCAAAACTGCAGGCAATTCACTTCATAAAAGGCTGGTGTTTTGGCTGTATACAACACCCAGAAGGACCGCACTGTTCTGTAAATAGTGTATTTAAGAGAGATGTGTCTTCTCAATAAATAAATGTGAGTGTATCAAAGCCTTGCCCAATTTGCAGAACATTGACATTTTAGCCAAGTTAAGACTATGCCATTTTGAAATGGCATGCAAGTCTCTCTTTTTTCTTCTTCTTGTAAAACAGTCTGCCCTCAATGCCAGGAATATTTTCATATTGAGTCCTGTGATGATGCTTTGCTTCTCTGTTTCTCCACTAGTGTTCATCATGGGGTCTGGCCTGCTGGTGTATCCCTTTGGACTGAACTCCACCCTGGTGAAGTCATTTTGTGGGAATTCAGATGTCTACTATGCAGCAGAGTGTCAGATCGGCTGGGGATACATGTTGGCCATTGTCGGGGTCATGCTCACCATCTTTCTGCCCTTCTTTGCAAAGTATGCACCAAAAAATCACATGTCTCCAACGCCTCTGCCCACTATTTTATAGTGGGAATACCTCCCTCCCCTCTTTTCTTCTTGCCGTGAAGGCACTGGAACTCCAGCCTGTACATAATTGGTTGAAACAAAATGCAAACTGCTAACAGGACCGAAAGCATCGTCTTCCTCCACACTGTACAATAAGCCCCTTTGCGGGTGATTCACTGTTTCATGGAGCTGTTACTACTGGCGATGTGGAGCGAAGAACCCTTTACTCATGATGTATTTTAGTATCGCAGAATAGAAAAAGACCTTCATCAGCCTGTTTTTCTGTCTTTGTGCTTCTGTTTTTGTATTCACACCTATATGCGATGAAATGTATACAACATTTTGTGCAAACATCCAGTTTTAAACAGTAGTGTGTATTATGTGTAACAGACAGTATGGTTCCGTATTTTTTACTTCTAAGTTCAGCTCAAATGTATTTTTAATGTTGCCTACTGTGACAAATTACCATCACAGCAGTGGCAGCTGTCACCATGCAAAGCAAAACAATTGCTCTCACATTCCAAAAGTATCCTGTTGAGCTATCCGGGTTTTTTTTTTTTTTTTGCAATGATAGATTATTGGAACAATTGGTGGAAACACTTCCACTGAAAGAGAAACAAATCTTCAGGGATATCACTCGACTTGAACAACAGAATCAAACTGCAGACCACACACTTTCTTGGGTAACACAAAAGCATAATTAAATGACTCTGAGAAGAGACACAAAAATATCTCCAAACGAACAGGCAAGATGGCACAGACAGAGACAGAATCTGAGCATCCTCTCTGTCGTCTGGCAACTATATCCAGATGGGAGCAGTGGTAATATAAACAGAATCATACCACACATAGAGATACAGTCTGGAACTAAAGATTGAATATTGATATCATAATTCATTCTGAGGAAAGCGTTAGTAAAGTGAATTTATTTTTATTATTATTTCACACATATTTTAAAACTACACAACCTGCTTCTGCAGAGCAGTATCTGTCTGTGATGTTCTTTCAGGCTTGGCTTTGCTTGTCAAGTGGATGTGCTATGATTGCATTGTGTAAATCGTCTGCCTTTTTCATAAGTGTTTAAAAACCTTGGAGATCTGATTGTGTAAAAAGCACCCAGTCCTGAAAAATGTGAACACAATGCAACCTTTGTATTTCTCCTTCAGTCCCGATGTAAGCAGGTGAAGGTCTTGATAGTAAACCTTGAAGATAATGCTTACTTTTGGAAATACATCACTGGCTTTAAATCAGTGGTGGACAACACACAAGCAAATGTGCTATGTGACCACATTCATAATATATATTACAAATACATATTTTAATCTGCCAAAAATGAAACCAAACATATTTTAGCATATAAATGAATAAACAGTATAATGTAATAAAATCATGAAATTTCTTAACAGATAATTTCCTTTTGAATGATTTATAATTGTACTATTTTTCATAAATACGTATGGCATCTACTAGCATGCACACAAGTATTTGGCCCACTTAGGAGTTTTGGTCATCTAAAAGATTAGGTTGCCCACCATTGTTTTAAACCCCAAAGTACAGTACAACAGTATTGAAAATGATGGTATAGGGAATTAAAAATAAAAACAATTGATTGAATTGTTTCAAGTTTTGATTAGACAATAGAAATCCATTGCTCTGACCAAACCAACCTGTGCCTTCACAGTGTACTGCAACCGCAACGAGGCTATAACCAGGACATGTCCAATCTCTATTACAACTATGTATACATTATGGGCCTGTGAAATGAAATATGTACTAATCTAAAGACTTAAATCAATAGTTGTGATATGTTTGTTGGATTGAAAATATTTTTTCCACGGTTCAGTCTTCTTATTGAAGAGTTACAGCTAGATGCCAGACTTGGTTTCAACAATTTCCTCCTATGTCTTTGTTGGAAAATAAAGTAAGTAAACAGTAAACAAACGAACGGATGCTACACTTTCCGAGGCATTTTTATATTTTTGTGTCGAGTAATTTTTAACCTTTTGACGTTCTATACCGGAGGTCATTGGATGTACGTTTCCACGTCAAAGCGGAGACCAATGAAAATGCATCTATTTTGTGTGTGCGGACCAATCAAGGCGGTCCTTTAGCAAGGCGAACGGAACTGGAAGATTGTAAAAACAGCATGGGGAATATCGAGTTTACGAATAAAATAATTCGGTGTTTTAATCTAGCAATTATATAGTAGCTAATTACATTTTTAACGATCATTATCATGCTGATATCTTGAATAAACTTTTAATCTAGAAAATACCTGCTATTAAGCCATTATTGTAGTTAGCCAACTTAACTTAGCTTTTTACTCGCCGTTAAAGCTCGCAGGGTTAAACAGAATAACATTGTATAGGCTACGATGGATTCTTGGGATTCGGAAAACCTGCCCATTTCCCAGCACAAGGAAAAACTTGTTCAGGCAGTCAAAGTCAATCCATTCTTGGTTGTTACGGGAGAGACTGGCAGTGGAAAAACCACTCAGCTTCCGCAGTACCTCTACCATGCAGGTAAGCGCTGCTTCTTTTGTTTATTTGTATTAAGCCACTGTTTTTGATTTGGTTAGTGCTAACTTGCTTTCCCCCCAGCAAATCAGCGTCTTTAGTACTGTAACAGTAACGTACGGTGGCGCAGTAGCATAATCTGATTGTGTAACCTAGCTAATTTACTGTATCTGAAGTAATAGTTTTGTAACATTTAACGAAGAGAGAAAATGTCCGTCCTTTTTCGCTTGAAAAGGTTTTGGGAAGAATGGTAAGATCGGTGTGACTCAGCCACGCAGAGTGGCAGCTATTACGGTTGCCCAGAGGGTCTCCCAGGAGATCGGCTGTTCTCTTGGGAGAGAAGTGGGGTACCAGGTGCGCTTTGATGACTGCTCGACAGAGGTAAGAGTGCCGACGCGCTCACTTAAACAATGAAATCACGTAAACCTTTCCAAAGGATGAATAAATCATGAACGAAGCACTGAATTTAGAGCAGAATATAATGTCTGTTGATCTTGGACGATTTTATTGAAATGTTGGTTAATGCCAGTAATTATGAAATGGACCGCTTCATTAATCGCACAAATAATGACTGTGACACTGGAAAAGTAGTTTTAGGTAGAGAAGGCTTTTATCAGTAGGTTGAAAGCTTTGATCTTTTCTGCATTAACAGGACACAGTCATTAAGTACATGACAGACGGCTGCCTGCTGAGAGAGATTCTGGCAAACCCCAGTCTTACACAGTACAGTGTGGTGGTTCTGGACGAGGCTCATGAGAGGAGCTTAAACACAGTGAGTTCAGCTTGCAGTAAAATATTTTCCATTGAGCAGTAATTTATGATGGCACTCACTCATTCATCTAGAATTTTATAAAATTGTTAGCCGTGGATGATTGAGGTGAGCAAAAAGATTGTTCGGGCTGAAGATCTCTGGCCAATCCCAGCTGTGCCCAGCAAGGCAGAACTTGTCATTATTTATGGTTTTGTACATAATTACATTTTCTAAATAAATGTTTCTTACCAGCATTTGCTTATTCAATTACACTACCACTGCCACTTTTTAACGTATGTTCAGATGTGCCTTTGAATGTAACTTCACCAGGTTACCAACCAATCAGCTTGATCTTTGTGGTTATGGAGAGTAATTTGGCTTTATTAGCATCTGAACTATACCACTCTCACTAGACTAGTATAGTCTGCAAACACAGCAAACTCAAGTCTTTGCTGTTTCTGAGGTGGTCGATATGTGTTGCAGGACATCTTACTAGGCCTCCTGAAGAGGAAGGTGCTTCAGGGACGGGGGGGTTCCTCCGGTCGCTCCGTCCCTCTGAAGGTGGTGGTGATGTCAGCCACGCTTGAGACGGACAAGTTGTCTGCCTTTCTCGGGGGCTGTCCCGTCTTCACCATCCCCGGACGAACGTTCCCCGTGGCCGAGAGGTTCTGTGGCTTGATCGGCCCCAAAGACACAGACAGCACAGTTTACGTAAAGGAGGTGGAGTGTGCTGTTTCTCCCTATAAACCGTTGAAGAAAAGCATATTTTTATCATCCATGGGCCATTTGTAGATACTGCAGGTCAGCGTTTACGTGCGTGGATAAAGTCATTCGATTGATGGGTCCCAGTGAGTTTTCTTGGATGTACCGTGAGCTGTGGTAGGATGCACTGGATTAGGCTCATGTATACATTGAAAAATCTTCAGTATTAAAGTACTGTACTGTATTGTACTTGCTCTTGGAGCATTCCTTAAATTTTTTTTAACATTGTGTCACAGGTCCTGATCATTATCATATAGGACCGTCATCGTTATATCATGTTATTACCTAATCTGTACTGTCCGTCAGGTTGTGAAGGTGGCGCTGGATCTGCACACCAGTGAGCGGGCCGGGGACATACTTGTGTTTCTCACAGGTACGCAAGCCTCATAGGCTCTTACTGTATTGGAGCTGTGGCCACTGGGGTTTCCACTCAACCAGTTTCAAAAGATACTGAATGGACACAAAGGGGACATTTGGACAATCCTCTGGGTTTCAAATCTAGGCAGGGGATCCCTAAAGAGATTACATATACAGCCAAGGAACTGTTTTATCGTCTCATTTATGTCTCTCCTTGGGGAGGGGTGTCAGTTTCCCTCTTTGAGACCACAGAGAGCAGGCATTGTGCTAATGGGAAGTGTGCAAGTTCTCTGGGGTCCAAAGTCTCAATTTTAAGTTTGAAATTGAGTCTATGTAATGCTGTTGGAGTGTTAAGTTTCACACGTTTATTTATGCATTTTTGCATTGTTTATTTTTTGTGTGATATGGTCCAGGTTTATTATGAAGGTATTGTAAAGGATAACATCACAAATAACTATGTGATTATATGGCAGTGATAGGATGGACATCACTTTGGGGTTATGAGTTGTTGTTTTTTTATCTACACTTGTGATGTGGCAGGACAGTCAGAGATTGAGAAAGCCTGTGACATGCTATATGAGAAGGCCGAGGCCATCGACTACCGCTATGACGTTCACGACCGCACCGTGGATGGCCTGTTGATCCTGCCCCTTTACGGATCCATGCCAACAGGTACGGGCTCCAGAATAGTACCAGAATAGCCCCTTTACGGATGCATGCCAACAGGTACGGGAGAAAAGAAAGATGCTTGTCAGAGCAGTACTGTGAACTGTTTTATTTGCTGTTTGTACAATGGATGCATACACATAGCCCATCATAAGGGTTTAAAAGTGCAAGTCAGCCGAAGACTCGGTGCCTCGTTTTGACGGGCCGTCTATTTTCTAAGCAAAACCTGCTGACTAACCTGTCCAAAAGCTCAGGTTACAAGACCCCCGTCAGACTTGGGAATATTCCATCATGGTTTTTCTCTCAACAGATCAACAAAGGCAAATCTTCCAGCCTCCTCCTAAAGGCGTGAGGAAGTGCGTCATCGCCACCAACATCGCCGCAACGTCTCTGACCATTAACGGCGTCAAGTGAGTCAGGTTTCAGCAGGTCTCCTGTGATTTACGTACTAACGGCATATGTTCAGAACTGAATTACTCTAGCTGTTAATCCATTTTAATCACATAATTGCCTGGTTTTAATTGCATAACCCTTAATATGCATGAGAAAATATGATTGAGTTTAGTGTTTGTAAGCCTGTTATTGAGCTTCATTGATCTGAAAATATGATAAACGAGGTAGTTCTCTATGGACGAGTGGATAACTACCTATATAAAAAGTAAAAAATATGAACTAAAACTATAAAATTGAGACTCTAGCTAATGTAGTGCAGAAAACGTATTAAGGGCTGTCTATATATTTATTATTTATATGTTCAGATGTGTTTAGGAGCTGCAAGAATGCATAAAGGACTGTGTGTTTTACTGAAGAAACATTTCATATCCAAAAGTTTAAAGAATGTTGTCACTGACACTTTCTCAGTAGCCTCTGTGACTTTGATATTTGTTAGAGATATTAAACATGCTCTGTTCTCAATTTAATATTCTTTCTACCGGTGCTGGAATCTCACGGTTAATGCAAACTGTTCCGATGCAGAACAAATGGTCAGAAGTCACTTGATATGCAGATATGCATATTTAGAAAGTATATGCATTTATTCTGAATAACAGTCTCCCGACACCTGCTCAGAATACATTAATTCACTTTAATATGTATCAAGTGAGTGCTGGCAATTTCTTCTGAGTCTCAACAACCTTGAGATTTGATCTCATATCTGTATTGTGTTGTTGTTTGTAATGGTTATGTAGCTTGCAGAAAAAGGAAAATCAGCGTGTTTATTTTAGCAGAGGAGGTTATGGCGGGTTACTACTATTGGGCATTAATCACAATGTCATGCTGATTGTACTCTGTTGTAGGTATATTGTTGACAGTGGGTTTGTGAAGCAACTGAATCATAATTCCAGAGTGGGCCTGGACATTCTTGAAGTTGTGCCCATTTCAAAGTAAGACCCAGATTTATGTATTCACTAGTATTTTAACATAAACAATATATATTTATATTATTTATTTATTATGGGCAATGTGCAGTTAAAAATATTCACGACAATCATGCGATGCGTTGTATCCAAATTAGCCGAAAAGCTACTTTGCATTAGTAATCCCAAATTCGATTGTATGCCATAAATCAGTATTATTTTTATGGTGAAATTTGGGGTGGGGGTGGGAAGCTGACGCTGATGATGTCATCACCCGTGAACGTCTCTATGTTGAGCAGGAGCGAGGCACAGCAGAGAGCGGGCAGGGCCGGGAGGACCTCGGCCGGGAAGTGCTTCAGGATCTACAGCAAGGAATTCTGGGAGAAATGCATGCCGGAGTACACAGTCCCAGAGATCCAGAGGACCAGCCTCACTGCTGTCATCCTCACGCTGAAGTGTCTCGGAGTTCATGATGTCATCAGGTAGGGCCAGCCCCATCCTGGCATGGTATAAGATTGGAGGCTATGGTTTGACTGAGCATTTACTTGAATGGATTGAATTTTTGTGTGACTGGCACTCCTTTGTTTATGCCTGGCATCATAAGCTGTGGTGGCTGATGAGCTGAACATAGACAGGGTAGAAACTGATTATTGGTCTCAATCATTTTCCTTGATTAAGAGTACAGTGACAATTTCACAAAATACTCACTACCATCAGATATAGCCAGTTCTTCTCAATTCGACGAGTTGAGTAATAGATTTATTAAATAAATCCATTTTTATTTGCATCACAAAATTGTGCATGTTTTATGAACATTATCTAAAAGTGGTTAGATGTACTCTTTGTTCTCCGCACTCACACTCGGGAGAATATTCACGGCATAGATCTGCAATGCACACATTTTGCAATTTAAACGATCCTGAAGTGTAGGTTTTTGTTAGATAGCCTTTATTGCAGGTTGTGCTGAAAGGCAACGCGGTAGTTAACAGGGTCATCTATATTTTTTCCTTAAGTATACTTGTGATTAAAACTTATTTTTCGAATTCTAAATTTATCGTTTAATCTCCATAACATGATGTGATGAAGCTGTGTGTTTACCTGCCAATGGATTAATCAGATCGCTGGCATGCCTGATAAACAAGGCAAATGAATGAAGACCAGTTTAAAAGAGAAGGTTTCAGCACACCAGCCACCACTTATCGTAAGAATACAGGAAGATTAATATCATTCTCAGTATAAAGAATGCAGTCTGTGTTGGTATTCCTGGCAGTAGAGAAGAGGGTATTTTATGGCGCGCTTAGGGGTGGTGACATTAATTTCATATCATTCATATCAACTGCAGCAGAGAAGGAAATCATAATTGAGTTCAAAAGATCAATGGTCTGCGTCTAGCTGCTAATTAAAACAAAACAACCCCAGCTGCATTAAAAATGGAGCGTCAACAAGTGGTTTAATATCAGACTAAAGGAGTGATCGGCTTCGTATTCCCGCTCTTGGTGATTGAGATCTGAGGTCACGTTGGCTGCTTTTCCCCCAAAAGGTTCCCTTACCTTGATCGGCCTGAAGAGAGGTTTATCCTGGAAGCCTTGAAACAGCTGTACCAGTGTGATGCCATAGACAGGTGAGTTACACACCTACTTCCTGCTTCCTGATTACATTAACCATAGACACAGGGCCTCTCCCCTGGCTTAGGCCATACTGCGCCTTACTGTGATAAATTCGTACATTTGCCTATTCAGGGTGCTCTGCCGTTCAGGTAATGGTCAAAAAGCATTGGTTTCTCATAATGGGAATGACTTTGCTGAATTAGATACTTGATTTTCAGAGCAGGTAAACGGCCAGGTTTTCCCCTTCACTTACATTGACCACCTTTCATGCACATCATTATCTCTATCTTATTCGGAATGCTCAAGTATTCCGGTTATGATACAGCCCTTGTACGCCTTATTCAGAAAATCTAAATCCGGTTAAGCCCTTACTCCGAATATGCAAAATACAAATAACTCAGGTTATATATGCCAATAATAATCCAAAAATAAAAACCAGGTAAACACATTATTCTATTTATCACTATGAAACACTATCTGCGCATGCATTCACAAGGTGTATTGGGTGTTGAAATCAGCCAAAAATGTCACGGCAAGCACGAAGCCCTCACTTCTGGACAGATAAGGACACGGTAGTCTTTAATTTTCGTCAAAGAAGTAAACCTTGTGCAATACATGGACGGCAGAATACATCAAAATAGCGATTTGTTTAAGGCTGCAGCAGACAAAATGAAAGATGCTGAGATCCGGCGGACCAAAGAAAGTAGTTGCAGGTGGAAAACCCTGAAAGCAATAGATTTTAAGTAGGGCTGTCAACGTTAATGCGTTAACTCATGCAATACAACTGCAAATATGAATTACAGTACAATTGTTAAAGATAGGATGGTAGATGGGAAATCTGGTCATAGAGCTGCACTTATGGAGACTGCCACAGCCAAAACACAACAACAAAAAAATGCTATGAATTGTTTTAGAAGTTATATGCATTTAACATGTTAATAAATAAAAATTATTTGCATAACTAGACACGCTAGCATTAATAGCCCCAATTAAAAGACGAACAATACCAGCGGTTCACACCTAATTTTAAACACTTCTTGCACGTGGAACAATTACTAGGACAACATCCTTTACGCTGACCATAGATTGTAAACGGAATATTCAGCTAACCATGTGTACGTGAATAAGATTATGACGCATGTAAAGGGCACAATTGAAATATGACCATAACCAAAATAACGATTGTTATTCGGAATATGATGTACATGTAAACATGGTCACTGACACAGAGCAATATATCCAAGTCGATTGAATATGATGCATTATGTTTTTGTCGCACATCTGTTTGTGCTGTTCTGGTAAACTGAATAAGTGGTGTGTGATGTGATGCAGTTGTGAGCTAGTCCTTATTATCTGGCTCTGTGCCCACCCCCACTGAAGGAGAGGTCATGTGACCAAGCTGGGTCAGCTGATGGTGGAGTTCCCCCTGCCACCTGGACTCACTCGGGCTCTGTTGAAGGCTGCCTCTCTGGGCTGTGAAGACTTGCTCCTCCCTGTAGCTGCCATGCTGTCTGCGGAGAACATCTTCATTCGACCAGGTGACAGTCCGTTACCCACAGTCTGCGTCCTGTGGTTGAAAACGGCCATGCGTTCATTGTAATGCCGGACACAAAGCTGTTGTTTGCAAAACTGTGTGTTGTGCTGCCCCCTTCAGGCCAAAAGGAGAAGCAGCAGGACGCTGAGAGGGAGCACATGAAGCTGATTGCGGAGTCAGGCAGCTGCAATGACTTCACCCTGCTGCTGAGCGTGTTCGAGAAATGCAGAGCCAGGTTCTGATATATATCCTTTCACTGGCAGCCTGTTCAGTTGCAGTAAAAACTATGTAGCGTGAAACCTGGGAAGTTCTGTGTGATATATGTCTGATCTGTTTTTTTAAATCCAGTGACTCGCCATCTTCATGGTGCAGGGATCACTGGATCCACTGGAGGGCGCTGAAGTCAGCCTTCAGCATAGAGACACAGCTGCGAGATATTCTTCTCAGACTGAAACAGGTGACCCACCAGTAACACAGTCAAGCAGATAGTCTGGAGTTTGTATGACACACACACATTAACATGGACAGTTCAGATATTCACTGAGGTTACCTGGCGTAAAGCAGTCTGTAGACGGTGTGTGTTTTTGTTCATTGTTGCAGCAGAGAGACTTTCCTGTGGAGAAATTCGATGGTAATCGGAGTGAGCTCTTCCGGAGGTGTCTTTGCACGGGATACTTTGCTAATGTGGCCAGAAGGTATGCAAGGAGTGCTATGAATTCATATGGAATAAATGTGTAGATGGGCCCTAGCAGAACCACTGGCAGTGTAAAAATATTCAACCCAGACACCTTCTCTGCCAAAAGTTTTTTTTACCTTTACCACGTCTAATGATACCACAATGTCCTGTGTTGAATGCCACATAGTCATGTTTTCACAAGAGGTCTATATTACTTGTGGTTATCCCAAAAATCAAAAAGTTAAAGATTTGCATATTTTATAGTGGTATAATTTTGGTAAAACTGACCACACTTTTGAAGTCATGAGCTGCGGTGGAAGGGGCTAATGAGAAATGATATACTATTCTAAATTTCCACGATGATTAATGACTTTATATAACGAAGCGGTGTCCTCTACAAATGGAATTGGAAAGCAACAATGTCTGTCTGTAGACGGTACATATTCCCTGCACAAAAACTACATTTTCGGGTTGGCATTAAGGTGTCCGATGTCATTGTTTAGTCAGACAGAATGCACTGCCTTTGAAATTGACTTTTCGAGCAGGAGAGCCATCTGTTAAAGTATCTGGGAGAACACTCCAAGGTAACGGCGCCTGTTGATTGGCGCCTCATTACCCCGAGGCAGGGGTGAGATTGCCGTTTGGTTCTTTCATTTTCCTCATACAGGCTATCTCGGTATCTCGGTATCGGGGAAGGTCAGAGACACAGAAAAATGGAGTCATCTAAAGAGCCCACATTGGTTCAGTTGTGTGTGCCTTTAACCTTACTATGCTCTTCAGACAGTTCCATAAATGCAAGTCTACTACAGTGTTTCACCACGTCTTTACCACTATACCGCTGATTTCAGTCATTTGAATAGTGTGTTGACGATCACTTCAATAGTTGGATGGGTGGTCTATGGATTATATCCAAAGTTTCAGTTTAATTTGTATGCAAAAAATCGTGTTAATGATATTTTGTGTATTTGCTCAGGTCACACATCTCCAGTGCTGGCTGTGTCTTTTCTTCAGCCTGCATTGATCTGCTATAAGCCATTGATTTCTGCCAGTTTTGCTTAGTTGTGCTGTTTTTGCACATGCAATTCTGATGCAACCCTCATCCCACTTTCTGCCAAGCAGAATTTTTAAAAAGTTTAGTGCTTCACTACCAGTCTGCTTCTAGATTTCATAACCAGTCACGGCATGCGATCTGAAATGGAACAGAAACCAAACCTAATGGCACAGTACACTACAACCAATTAAATAAATCTAATCGGTGGCATATTAGACACACGTGTTGATGAAGTAAATCACAAAGAAATCACAGTATTTCCATTAACTGGAAGGCCTCTGTCAGACAATATATTGTTTCTTTCCCAGGGCATTGGGAAGAACATTCTGTACAATGGACGGGCATGGATCTGTGGTTCACATTCATCCATCATCAGCAGTAAGGAAAAAACATGCTATAACATAACAGTGAAGAAGCCCTTTCATAGCCTTTCAATTTGTGAGAGGCATGTCACAGGCTTTCTCAATCTCACCTGAATCTCCTGCATCATCTCAGCTCTTTGAGCAGGAGGCCCAGCTGGACTGGATCCTCTTCCATGACGTGCTGGTCACTTCACGGGTGTATGTGAGGACGGTGTGTCCCATACGGTACGAGTGGGTGAAGGACCTGCTGCCCAAACTGCACGAGGTGGACGCGTACGAGCTGAGCAGTGTTGCCAGGGAGGAGGTGACTGATCAGGAGGTGGCCAAGTGGGAGGCCAAGGAAGCTGCCAAAAGACAAGCAGGTGAGAGTTCAGTAGCAGGCTCTGAATAAGGAGCCACTATCAAAGGGCAACAGTGGTTATGTTCTCTAAATATTATCCAGATATCCCATGTAGTTGTATGTGCCATTCATTGTGCTTGGTACATCCAACCTGAAAACTCTAAAGGAGGAAGTTTGGTTCTGCTTTGGTGATATTTATACTTCCCCATGAGAAATTGAAAATGTAAATACTATTGGTTGGGCAGTACAGTACACAATAGTTTAATAGATCTTAAAGGGATAGTTCACCCATTTAGAATTTTTTTATATCGTTTTACTTTACTTGGGGCAATTATATCCAATGGCAAGATGCTAATTGTTAGCATTGCTCCAATTCAGGATTTACAATAATTTAGCTACAACGGCGAAACCAGGACAGCTTAACATACTATTTTGGATTTTGGATTTTGGCGGGGGGGGGGGGGGGGGGGGGGGGGGGGGGGGACTCACATAGAAGCAGAATTGTTCTACATAAAAATGACCAGTTCTGACCTTTACATGGTTGGGAATGTTGACGAGACAAAGTAATTATTCACAGCATTTGGCTAATGCAGTAGCTCTTTCTCTTAAACTCCCTTTGCCTCAGTCATTCATAGGAACATTCCATTTCAAATCAATACGGTTGGATTTTATCTCTTCAAAAATGTACTTTGAACATGGCTCTCCTTGTGATTTAAAGAGGCAATCCGCAGACTACCAAAGACTTTGAAATAAATAATGCAAGGAATCAATCTGAATGTAAAGCACTGAGCAGAAACCTAGCCTCACCCCTCAAACATTTTTTAATGCATATACTGAGGAAAAGGCTACAGTCAGTGTTGCTGTGCATTCTGGGTAATTGAAGCAGGTGGGAACAATGTGAGGGGGGTTACAGCTGGTTTCAACTCAGATTCTATAAGAGGCTGAGTTTTTTCAGTGAGTTATAAATCAATTTCCCATCACTCACTGCAGAGAGGGCAAGTAGTATCATGACTAAATGTTCAGCAAAACTATGTTTTACACTGTAACCCTGGCTTTCAGTATGAACACCTGCTGTACTGTAAAGATCTTAGATTCTTTGTGGGTTTAACTTTGTGTGGGTGCCTGATTATTGTGTGGGGACCATGGAATAACTGGTGTATATTTGCATATTTTAATTTCGCTGCACTGCTTGATATTGTCTAGTTTCACATAAGCAGGGATTTGTGTAAAGTCAGTGCATTCTCAGCCTTTCTTTGGGAGGAGTTATCTTTCACTTGTATGGCTTTTGTCACTTTGCAGAGGAGTCTGCTGAGGACATGTTGAAGAAAATGGAGAGGAGGAACGACGATTCATCGGTGTCAGAGGCCCGAGCGCGGTACCTGCAGAGGAAACTGGAGAGGAGGCACCAGAAAGCGCCCTGACCGTTGGGAGCAGCAGAGACCAACTCTGAGGCTGCTGCCCTCCATTAAAAAGCGGAGGGGGCCCTGGAATGTTGTGTCCAGCATTCCTCACTCCGCCCGACGCAGCAGCGCGCTAAGTAGAGGGGAAATCGCATACCTCACTGGGGAATGCGGGACCACTTCCTCTCAGGAAATGAATCTCCCCTCACAATCCACTGTGTTGGAAGTGCCCCATGTTCCCTGTTACGGAGCCAGGTGTATGAGCACCAGAAGATGCCCGTGATGGTCTGCTCACTAATGGGAGACGAGGAAGTTCAGTGCTTTCACTACTTGCCTTCTGAACTTGTGAGCTGCTGGAAGTTAAACAGACTGGGACCTGTAACAATGTGCACTGTTTCTTCTGCTGACTTTGGGGGCTAGGTATGCCACTTCCTGAAATATGAAACTTTGAATAAAGGCTTTTTTATGTTTGCATAATCGTGAAAAAAATGCAATTTACATTTTCATGTTATCAATTAATGTCCAGATGTTATTTTAATAAATAGAAGAGCAAAGAGTAAGCATGGAGTGAACATGCCATTTAAATTAGACTTGGATCAATGATAGACTTATCTAAGTAGATAACGGTAGTATGAATACAGATTCAAGAACAAATGTGCCAGGTGTATGGGATTCTATTCATTTTACTCGGATCATGATTTGTGTTTAACAAGTATACTATATCCCAGATTTCCTTCCCACAGTTGGTGAAATTTGAATCCCTCTTACTGCTTTTTAATCGATGTTATACGTGTTCAATTTTACATAGTCATACACACAACGGTTTAGTGCTTTTTACGCATTTGTCTTCTCATATGTCAATAAACCTCGCTATAACACTTAGAAATTTCTGGTGTGATTAACAATGAAGCAGAAGTGTAAGCAACATGAACATAACGTTTGGTAATCAAGAGTGTGTAGATGTAGCCTACCTTAAAAAGAACATTAAGATGCGTTCAAATAATGATTTTTATCAAGTCTCTATAGGTTCAAATGACACATTCAAATGTGGTAAAGTTTATTCCAAAGACTGAACTGCCTGTACCACTAGAATGCAGTGCTATCTTTCATGTTGGCGACTTTTAATTTACAATTCTGTTAGTTTCATTATATGCCATTTTATAAAATTCCTGCAAGTTTTATGACAAATGTATCACAAATATACGATAATGATGTGGAGTAAGGCTGTGGTGGGTCGGTGCATTGAACTTTAAATTCGAACTTGCCATATAGAAGATGTTTCCAAAATAACAGAACCGACTCCAAGTCGCATTCGTGGATAAAAAGTCGCTGTCGCGTTAGAAAGTAGACGGAACCGTCAACATTCGCCAAATTTGCAACCACAGAACTGTGTTTGCAACACAACATGACAGGATAGCTAGCACGGAACTGACGTAAATTTACGAGGACGAATGATGTGGCAAAAATCTAAGGACGAATCGCAAGTAAATAGTGCCACTTATATCGGTTCTATGACCTAAACTAAGCCATTTATTGATATTGTACAAGTTCGTTACAGTTTTGTTTATGAATTTCCACACAGTAGTGACAAATCAATCAAAGAAAAGCTCAACATAGATGTTTTTCTTGGGACGAGTACGTGGCTCATCCTTTTTCGGTTATGCGTATCCTTTCGCCACGCGGAGGCCCAAAGCCATTTCCGGAGTGTTTCTCTCCTGAGCTGTTTCCGCCGCCATTGCGGGTTTTCGGAGTTCAGTGCTGGTGCCACTGATCTTCATTCAGGGAGAAAAAGCACAAACACCAACCGGGCGGATAGAACGACAAGCGCGGTGACATAGCATTTGCTATCGCAAGTCCGAGCAGATCCCCATCTCCCCCTTTCTTCGGACTTTTATCTTGTCGCCCTGCAGTTGTCTTTGCTTCGACCTGCGTTGAGAAGCCGTAGCAAGTAGTTTGGAGATCCAGGACTCCGGGAGGAGAGAGCAGAGAGGAACCGCCATGGCTCAGATCCTACCGATTCGCTTCCAGGAGCACCTGCAGGTACGCCGTAATAAATGCTAAACGTGATGCCATTAAGCTACTGGCGGAACTGCCTAGCCAATCTCCAAAATTCCAATAGTATTGTGAAACTAGCTAACGTTGGCTAGCTAGCTTTTCGGCTGGCTGGTTATCAGAAGCGATAAATGAATGACCTCCCTCCGTCCAATTCTATCTTAAATGTTAGCTATATGTTACCTAGCGAGCTAACGATGCTATGTCGTACATCACAGCAAATTGGCTGGCTAATGTTGGCTTCAAATCACCATAGTTACCCACCTAGCCGGCTAGTTACATCTGACGTTAGCGAACGTAAGCGAGTGAACTTGCCTTGCCACAACGATCTCAACGTCATCCATGTTTTAATTGATTTTATTTCTTAGTCTGCTTAATTAATACACCACTAGCCACTAATACAATTTGTAACCTTTACGACCAGCTCGCTATTTTTGCTAACTAATATATGTCATAGGCAGTAAAATTGATCAACAACATTTTGAAGGCGTTACGTTATAGCTAGTATTAACTGGATAGCGCTAGCTAACGTTAACTTTGCTTCGCTATACTACCGCTAACGTTAGCTTGTTACTCGCTAGAACAAGGTCGGCTGAGATGGCCCGTTTTAAAGTGGGCGATCTAGCTAGCTAGAGGCGCAATTAGCATCTATCTCGGTACCAAAGTAGCTGTTTAAATGCATTTGCTTGCATCTACGTATGCAATGCTAACGACCTATTCAATACGAACACGCAAAATTTAGCCAACTAGCTACCGTTATCTAGACTAGATCGAGTAAGTTAACGTTACATGCTGGGTATAGCACAAACTGACAGTGTCGGTGGGCATACGTTTACTAATGGCTATGTAGTCCTTGTCAAGCTGATATGCTCAGTTCAGCTGGTGAATTGCATTGTAAAACATGATAAATTCAAGACCACTATGTAAAGTGAAAGAGAATATTGATTGCACGTTATCGCAACACTTGAGCTGAGTAACCTTTACCTGGCTAAGTAAGGTAAATGTTATGAATGGAATTTCGCATTGACACACCTTGCAGCTAATATAAATGGGCACAACTTATCTTCCTGACATTGAGGTGATACCAGCAGTCACTAATGTGTTTTGGGAATGTTAGGCTCTGTATTAAGGACACATATCAGCCTAAACAGTCTGTGCATTGTGAGTTGTATTCAATTACATTCAGACTACTACGAAATGGTGGACCCCCTAAAATCACATGGCTACACTGGCGCTCTGCATTCAGAGAATTGAAACTTGTATAGAAATTTAAATGCTCTGGGGATACTCTGGTGCCTTAATCTTCCTGCTCGGCTTTGACTAAAATCTCCACTGATAAATGTACGCTCATTTTCCTTATTTAAAACCTTGAGGTAATTTTGAGCCTGTCCCTGACGCTGTTTCAAAGTCTCATTTGTTGGTTTCCTGTCATATTGGGGAGTTTTTAGAATGGGCATTGAGTGGGTCATGTGTGGGCCACGAACGTTGACTAATGATCAGCTGTTAGCCCATGTAAAGATTCAGCCCTGGAGACGTGTACACTTTTCCTCGGTGTGAAAAGTAGCAAGTATAGTTAGATATACTAACTTTGTAGATGCCTTTCCCTATCCATGCATTAGTCACACGCACATCTTCTTGCACACATAGTGTTGCAATATGTCCCACTTAGAATGCTGTGTTAGTAGGGAAGTAGACATTGGCTTGACAGGCCCTTTGGACTGCACGATTCGGGAATCTTGGATTTAAGTGTGCAGGTTACATGCTGCTACTTGGCGCACTCTCCAAGTATGTCATTGCAATACATTTTTTGCCCAGCTTGAAATACTATACAGACCGTTATTGAGAGAGACATGTACAAACACTCCTGAATTTTTTGTGACTAATATATTTAAAAAAAACCTAAAGTCTTAATTGTGTGTGTGATTGAGTTCCACTTTCAATTCCTTTTTAAGTTGTTTCTTCAATTTTCTATAGATTTTTTTCTAATTGGATTTATTTACGTTCAATTTTTGAATTTTGATTACAAATGAATGTTATTGGCTTCGGTTTGATTGTTTGGGTGACTTCTGATTGATTGTGACGCCCTCAAGTGACAGTATCACTAGAAGGCACTGTTCAGCCTGAAAGGAAAACTGCCTATTTGACATTTAGTTTCTTTTTTTCCCATCAATCTCTGTCATTATTTTACGGGCTGATCTGTCCACAGGCAAACGCACAAAACATGACGGAAAGGTAGCGGAATATCTCAAGTAAACACTACTTTTATGATAAATAACAAAGGGTAAATGTAAACCTTATTTCCTTCTAAAATGTTTAAAACATGATTCTCCAGTGTGACGATTGGCCATTAACCAGAGAACCTATAACAAGCATCCCGTAAAATGTCACACGCTCCTACACCTCTGCTCATGGATCGATCGTCCTTTTGAACTTGGTATCATTGCGTGTCACGGAGACTAAGGTTAGTCGTATTACTGGGTAAAAAGTGAGTGGTGGCGATCTCAGAAGTGAACCTGCAAACTCGAGAAATCTGTTTCCTTCCTTATTACTTAAAAATGCATCAGGGAACATGTTCCATCACCTTTCCCTGAGGTCACATGGTCACAGTGACTCCACGTGAAAGTGTTGTATTAAACGTTGAGACAATGGCTTGCTTCCTGTTATGGACATCTGCCTCTAAGCTCTGTAGCATCAGCACTCAACATCCTTCCTCATACACTAAGCTATACGCTGACACAGAGAACATTCTATAGGAGCAAAGGAGGTAAAGTTTGAGATGAGCCTCCCCTTATTCTGCTGTTATATATATTGTAAAGGAAGACCGTTTGTGAGGCTGATCAGCATGCAATATCGAGCCGGGCAAATATGTGTTGATGTGTTTGTGGAGGAGGTCGGGTATAAATGTGGTCACCAGTCTTCAGTAGTATTTTCACCATCTCTTTCAACTCATAGTTAATATTGTACAGTTTAATACATTTTCAAAGTCACATTGCATTTTCATGAAATGTACTACAATCGTTACAATTCCCTTTTAGCTGAAAATTTTGACCACCGTTTGTTTTACCCCGAGGAAGCTGTGGAGAGTAGTATCAGTATGACGTGGGTGTAATCTTTCTCGTTTAGTCACTGGGTCGTTATAATCCTTGTAAATTATTAAGGGCACACATTCCTTCTCTCTACCGCTTCTGTTAGTGCCACAGAAGCAAATGTGCGTCATTCTTTTTTCAGGCATGTATAACATTTGTTTGTTATAGTTTGTTTATACTTCTGACAGTACCTAAGGGGGGGGGTTTAGTATTTGCATTCTATTTTGAAGTACCCAGTGCTGTTCGTTAGGTTAAATCTAGCAGCTCAACCTAACAATTTGGCTTGCAGCATACTTGACTGGTATGGAATATGGTAGACCACGACCAGATTTTGCCTTGGTGAATGACAGCACAATATGAGGGTTTCCTCAAGCCAGTAAGGCAGATTATCGTTTCGCTCACATATTATCACAAGAGCCATTCAAAATAATTTTTATGCCTAGTTTTTGTGCAATGTAGCACTTTCACAAAACACAATTTAACTACTTGTACAAGTTTTAGAATTACTATTAATAAGAAAAAAGATATCTAAAGGCAGTATCGCATACATGATTACCTGTGCCGTTTTTCTCTGTAGGTTAATGTGGCTACCTGACTGAAGCTTATATATTTTTATTTTAATGGAACTATTTAACCAGTGATGTGTGGTGAGCATTATACTGCAAAATGGCTGCCATGCAACACATGGGAGACCTGAGCTTTCCCCCTTTAATGCAAGTGTCTTTGAAATTATGGACGGCTCTATAAATGCAACGAATAGCCTAATAATAATTATTAGCAGTAGTGCATTAGTGCGCATCATAATAAACACCCACAATCGGATACAATGTGGAAATACATTTCTTTGCATTGATTATTCAATTGAGTGTACCTACCTTAGAAAAAACAAATGAACACATCTCCACTACAGATTAGTGGATATTGTTTTGTTTTCCACTGCATTGCTGTAAAAAGTGAAATCTCAGTTAACGGTACTCATTTCTCCTGCTCCTGTCAGCAGACCTGATATCCCTGGTCTTTTAGTGCCAGTGCAGTATAAAGACACTGCTCAATCCTGTGCTTTTCTCATGGCTCTGTGCACTGCGTTCCAGTCTATCAGACCTCCTGTCACCTCAAACGAAACAGGCCATGGACTCTGTCGGCATATCTGCCGTTTTACGGAGTGATAGATTAAGAAGCAGCGTCCCCCCATTTCAAGATGACCTCTGCATGATTGGCTGCCATGTGAATCCCATCTGTCACTCTGAATGAACCTCATTATGAAAGTTTCCCTTGCAGAAAGGCAGTAAATAATAACAAATAAAAATGCCTTTTTGACAGGGTTGGGCACTAATGCGCACTCTTTCCATTTCCAAGCAAAACCTTGTCCCCAACTGTCTCTCCCACCCCTCGTTTTGTCCGCAGCTCCAGAACCTGGGCATTAACCCGGCCAACATCGGGTTCAGCACCCTGACCATGGAGTCAGACAAGTTCATCTGCATTCGCGAGAAGGTCGGGGAGCAGGCTCAGGTAGTGATCATCGACATGAACGACCCCAACACCCCCATCCGCCGGCCCATCTCTGCAGACAGCGCTATCATGAACCCCGCCAGCAAGGTGATAGCACTGAAAGGTAGGACTCTATTTCCCCCTGAATGGGTCCCAGGCCTGATACTGTTACTGTACTGAGAATTTAACACTTTTTAGTTGCATGACTATTTAGGCCTATGAGATTCATTTTTGTTAATTGTGTCAATGTTAACTACAGGATTAGTCACCTGGGCTATTTTAGTAAACTGCTAGAGGAAATTGTGATTGTTGAGTATAGCGTGTTATTCTTCCGTTGTAAAGTATAAAGTATAAAGTGGTTTAATTTGAATGAGGCTAAATGAGATCTCAGTTGTGCTCTTGTATTTGTAGTGTCACCCATGTGGACATGTACAGCTATTTCTATTCTGTTTTGTAAAGTAGTTTTTGATGCCCAATATGCTTGTCTTGCAAGTCATACGTAATACAGTAGGAAAGAGAAATGGAAGGTATTGTCCTGCTGTCATAATTGCTGTGTCTGTTTTTGTTTCTTTGTTTTTGTTCTGTTTGTTCCTTTACTGCTTTCTTATGTGTATGCAGACGGTGAGTTAAAATTTATGTATCATGAATTATGAAAGTTATAATCCTGTTTCAAATACTTTTAATTTCTAACATTCATGCTATTTATGGTAAGGCAAAGGAGCACAAGTTTGGATATGGGGGGTGGTTGTGGAAGGTTTGGCCCAAGACGAGGTGTATATGCGGTATTGTTAAGCTTATTTTTGGAATGTCTTTTTACTACCGCAGACCTGTAGTTCTGAGATGTTATGGATCTCAGAACTTCTGAAATTGGTCACTTGTTCCTTGATAATGGTGGCTTTTATAGTGGTGCCCTATTCTCTGAATGGTGCTGTGGTTTCACTATTTTGTCAAAAATGGCTGGATGCTATGTACAGTGCAGTCTCTCCCACTGTAAAGTAAATAGTCATAGAGTGTAAGCAGTCACCAATAAAGTGTGTTTTTCTAAAACTTAAAAGGGGCCTTTGCCTTTATATTGAACAAACCTAATTTGGGCAACTTAGCAGGATTAAACTTTCACTGTAAGTCTATAGCTTGCAGGTTGATTTTGGTATCTCTAAGGAAATATGATGCAGCATTAATTAAAAAGAAAAACGTGTAAATTTGTTGATTGCAATTTGGCATGTCATCAGACTCCTTTTGTGTGCAAACGTGGCTTACACCCTGTAATCCATTACATGAGCCTCACATTTGCACCCACTACTTCTGTACAACACTGGAAATGAGTATTCCACAATGTAACCTACCACTGGGGTTGAACTGAATGAGAATTTTATAATGTAAACATGCTGATAAACCGTTACACTTAGGAGCATGTTACGGTTTCTCTTATAAAGGTACAAATTCTGTGCGAAACAAATGTTCTGAATGAATAGGTGTGGATAGGTTTGGGTGAGCTTGGGCGCATCCTTTATGGAGGGGTTGGGTACAAGGTGGACAGCAGTAGGAATTCTACAGTATTATGGTTGGAATCATAAGGAAGATGCCCACTGTGAAACTGAAGCCATTTCGGGCATTTTAACTTGCTTCAAATTCAGTAAAGAAAATGCTGCTCTTGACGAACGTGCTCTGAAAATTACATGAATTATAAATTCTTTGAAAGGTTCAATAAAATGTCAGTACATTTCAGTTTAACCGTATAAAGGTTGTCAGTACTGCTGTGGGGGGGTTCAGTGATTAGAATTGTACACTCCTTGGCTCTAATGTTGTGCTGGTACAGAGTTCTTGAGTGATTTGAAAGCAGCCCAGTGTTGTCTTGGTAGTTGTCATCCTTGTGAAAGCAGTCTGTGTCATGTCTTGTTCTGTGGTTTGCATTCACACACCAGTGTGGCCTGATGTGAACGATTTCAATGAGTCTTGATAAAGCATCAGGTTCGCACACCTACAATTCGGCTACTTCATGAAACCAGTTATGACATCTGAGTTTTTATTTTAAATGCCCTCATGCGACAAATGTTACACCCGTGTTCATCCCATCCTGCAATTTGTGATCGTCATGTGAAACCTAATCTGAAACTTTAAAAAAATTATAATAATAATAAAAAGATCTCTCCAGTAGTAATTATATTAAATGTTGGAGGTTGGAGATTCCCAGGACAGACTTGACCCGTTTTTTAAAACTTAAAAAATGCTTAATGTACGGAAATAGGAACCCTTCACAGTCTTTAGCAATAAAAAAACATAATCGTTGAACCTCATTCTAATCTGCAGGTCCTGTTTTTGTTTAATCATGTCCTGTACCAAATACATTTAATTTAGACCACAGGTGTTATTTTCGTATAAGTTATTTATGAAGATAAAGGAACAAGAAACGTGTTGGCTCCGGTTCTTGTTACTGAGAGAGCGCTAACTTGCCCTTAGATTATATAGCAGGAAATGGGTGACATGTACTGTCTGCCCAAATCGAAGGCTGAATAAGGAAATGCAGGAGGGCAGTTCATCTACCCTTCAAGGACCGACTGTTCGTTTATTTACTGAGTCTGATTCCAAGTTGATCAGGAAAACCGGGTCCTTGCTTGAGATCGCAGGGAGACACCGTTTAGTATGACAGAGTAACATTCGTCGCATCATGAAATTTTAAGTGGCTCAGTGAATTCAAATACAATTAAGGATGAATCGCAAGAACGATGTTAATGCAAGCTGTTGATTTTCATGACATTTCAGTGCATGACTCTAAATGCAGCTACTGCAAGTAGCTTGGTGGAGTAATTGTGATCACTTTCTCATCATATAAAACTTGCATATAGATAGTTTTATAGTCCACATAATGCTCTTCATATGAGGATTTCTCCAACATAGATTTTGTTTGTCTTTCACTTGATGAACAACAAAAAAATAAATTGGGATGTGTGTTTTTTAGTTTTTATTTCTTGCTGGTATGGTTTGCATTGAGCTGTGAAGTGAGGGGGATAATGTCACTGCAGTTTTTCACAGCCTTGTGAAGGGCTGGCAAGAGCTTTAGTCTGCAAATAATTCCAGCAGTGCAGATTCCTTGTTATTTGCATAGATTTTGAATAGGAAACAAAATGGTCGCATCTGTTAATGGTTGGTGTAACGTTCTCACCAACATACAAAATTTACAGTGCAAACATCTCTACTGGTGGCTATAAGAGTGTAGATCGATTAACCAAAGGGGGTAGGTCAAATCTGGGCTTCAAATTTCCAGTCCAGGACACATTGGTATCCAATCACAAACATCTTTATGGATTTTCAAACCTTAATTTGATCTGCTTGGGTTTTCTGAGGTTGACATATTCATGTTGGAGTTCTCGTCACATCTTTGCTGGATTTTCATGTTTGTAATCTTCATATCTGTTGCTTCCCCACTCATTTTCGTTGATCTGAATGCAGATTTGAAATTTATTTTTGATTATTTATGTTTGTCTAAATATTTGATGTGCATTTTACTTACTTTCCAATCTTACGTACTATAAACCCTATTCAGTCAGTGTCCTACCTAACAAGACTAATATTTCTCTGTTGCTTGGTATTTGATATGGTCCCTTCTTGAGTTGGCTGTGCGTTTGTATGTATGTGGTATACTCTTTTGCTTGTGAAGTTAAGTAGTTATTGTTGTAATGCCACCCCAGGTGAATCTAATCGGTTTTTGCATGTTGATTTCAGCGGCAAAAACTCTTCAGATTTTTAACATTGAGATGAAGAGTAAGATGAAGGCCCACACCATGACTGATGATGTCACCTTCTGGAAGTGGATCTCTCTGAACACAGTAGCACTTGTAACAGACAACGCTGTCTACCATTGGAGCATGGAAGGAGACTCACAGCCAATCAAAGTCTTTGACCGGCACTCCAGTCTAGCAGGCTGTCAAATCATAAACTACCGCACTGACGCCAAGCAGAAATGGCTTCTCCTCATTGGAATTTCTGCTCAGGTACTTTGACCAGATGGAAAACTTTCTAATCCTGATATACATGCTTATTTACCTGTAGAGGTATGTATTTACGATCACTTTTTGTGCTTATGCATTTCATAAACGTGAATCTAATTTTGTCGTTTTAGCAAAACCGTGTTGTTGGCGCAATGCAGCTGTACTCTGTGGACAGGAAAGTGTCCCAGCCAATAGAGGGCCATGCAGCCAGCTTCGCCCAGTTTAAAATGGAGGGGAACGCGGAGGAGTCCACTCTCTTTTGCTTTGCTGTTCGAGGTCAAGCCGGGGGAAAGGTAGGACTGGGGTAGGAGAGGGTTGTGGGAAACCTTCGATTTCAAAAACGCAGGTAATAAATCAAGGAGAGGATAACTGGTGTGCTATTTTTAATATGGGATTGTTCACCTTCTAGCTGCACATTATCGAAGTGGGGACCCCACCCACAGGGAACCAGCCATTTCCGAAGAAAGCCGTGGATGTGTTCTTCCCTCCGGAGGCCCAGAATGACTTCCCTGTCGCAATGCAGGTAAACGAGACCTTCAGTCACAGAGGCAAAAAGTGCATTACAAATGGCTTTCTTATCTCTTATTGAGCAATTAAATTGTCTTACTGAAGATTTCTTCTGATACTGAAAGGTAGTCTTATTTATTTTTTTTGTTATCTTTTTCGTTTTAGTTTGTGACAAAATGTGGGTCACCCCCCCTTATCAAATAGAAATAATATTGGATGCAGTTTAACAAACCTGTTCCTCTTCCTTTCCCTTCCATCGCAGATCAGCTCCAAGCAAGACGTTGTGTTTCTCATCACCAAATATGGCTACATCCACCTGTACGACCTGGAGACGGGCACCTGCATCTACATGAACAGGATCAGCGGAGAGACCATCTTCGTGACGGCCCCTCACGAGGCCACCGCCGGCATCATCGGGGTCAACAGGAAGGGACAGGTACGCGCGTGGCTCGCTGGGCGGGGTTTGCAGGCTCTGAGAACAGAACTCGCGTCTCCTAAGATCTTCTGCTGGTGCCACGGTGTGGTTTCATCTGGCCCTCGTATTACACGTAGCGTGTTATACAGCTTTGTTACAGTAGGCTTGTGTTCCAGCAGTGAAGAGCATGTGCTGAAGGTTAAGAATTTTAGTTAAGGCGCAACGCTCTCTACTCTATGTATTAAACTGATGGCTGTCTTGTGTTTACAGGTGCCTCGGAGTTGTCTGTGTTTTCAGCTTAAAGAAGTACACATTTTCTGCTCCGAGTTTTGCTCTTGTGCTGAAATCGTTTAATTTGTGTTGTGGAAATTTTACAGGGATACGATGGCCTCTGTTTGCCTTTCTGTTCACCCTCCTCTTCTTTTAGCCGGTTTGGTGGTTGGGCGCATGTGTGCCCTGCTAAACTGGGTGCTTTCTTTTGGGAGTTTAGTGGAGGAAGATTTTTTGTACTTAAATATAATCGTAAGTTTTTTTAATGTGGCCTTGTCCATCTTTTTAGTGTGACATTTGGCTCTTTTGAGCTTAAAAGGTTGGTCTTAGAATGTCTTGGTCCCATTAGCCAATTACCATCAGTGTTAGTTTCTTAAACACTCTGATATTAAAATATGGACATGAACATTTGTAATTACGGTGTAGCATGGGGGTTAGAACGGGCTTATAACCAGAATATTATCGCAAGTACGATTGTCTCGTAAGGTACTGCTGTTGTATCAGAAGAACTGAACCAAATGTTTTCCGTTAGTAATTAACCATAACAATGAATGATATATTTCAGTACTGACTTTGTCTTATAAGTTTATGTAGCGTGTACCTGCACTGCTCCTTGAGAAGAGTTCAAAATTAGAAATATTGAAAGTTCTTCGAGAACGGGGAGGTATAAATAGTTTCCAGGCCTACGATTTCTCTGTGAATTACAAAGAGGCCTTCTATATTCTAGCCTATTGTTCAGAATTACTGGATGCTCTCAGTTAATGGAAGAATTTTCCAACAAAGCCTGGGCGTCCATTAAATTTTCAGTAGAGTGGAAAGCTGATACAGGGGACTGAGCTGGGAGCCGGTGCCCTGGTGTCTCATCCTGACCCGCCTCTTTGGGCCTGCAGGAGGGCCTGGTTCTGCTACCCTTTCAGTCGTGTGAAGGTGGCCTCTGGATTAAATGCACACGCGACCATTTCAGTATTTACTTTGCCTGGTAGGAGCTGTGAAGTGGGAGGGCACTGCTAAAAATACTTCCTTCATTGTCATGATTAAATATCTGCTGCCAGTGGGGATTCTGGCTGTCTGGTTGCCTAATTGCCAAATGGATTTGAAGCAGGGTGCATTCAGAGAATTTGTATCATTTTCAAGAATCTCTCTTAATACACACACACACACACACACACACATTTCTCGTTATACACACATTTCTAATGCATGATGCAGGGTTGTGTTCTTTGAATCAGGTAATCGTTAAACGGCCGAATCCTCCGATTCCCCTGCTTTATTTAGGTATGAAATCAGCAGGACTCTAGTACCTCTGTCTGAATTTGGCACATGGTCCTGTGGAACGACCTTGAAAGTAAGGCATCCCTTAAAATAACCACAGTAGTGCCGTCTGTGGTTGGGGGCGGGAGGCACGGTCGGGCGTCCTAATCTTCTTAGACCTGTGAGCTGGCACTTCACATCGCCCTGAGGCACCGTCACACACCACGCAGACCGTCGTGTTCATATCTCCTGTTCTCCAGCCTTTTTATAATAACTGTCATTAAGGACGTTCTGTAATTCATTGCTGCTGGTGTGTAAGGCTTTGAGAATTTTCTAGAATTTTGGGTACGATGTTAAACTCAAAATCCCAGCGGTTTTTGCTTTTCCCAATTTGTTCAATTGAAGACTGCTCTAGCCCTCACTCTGGTTGATCTTGAAGAGTGATTGCCTTCTGTAAGCATCTTAATATTGGCAGGAAAGGTTTGTGGAAGTAGAGGAGTTTATCTGGCCTCTAGAGGAAGTGCCTGGGCCTTATTTCTTCTCACTTTTTCTGCTCACCATGAATGTAGTTCAGTGCTCTGATTGGGCAGACCTGCAGGAGGTTCATTCATTCATGCAAACAGCCAGGGTGAGGGCAGCTCTGATTGGGCAGACCTGCAGGAGGTTCACTCATTCATGCTAACAGCCAGGGTGAGGGCAGATCTGATTGGGCAGACCTGCAGGAGGTTCACTCATTAATGCTAACAGCCAGGGTGAGGGCAGCTCTGATTGGGCAGACCTGCAGGAGGTTCACTCATTCATGCTAACAGCCAGGGTGAGGGCAGCTCTGATTGGGCAGACCTGCAGGAAGTTCACTCATTCATGCTAACAGCCAGGGTGAGGGCAGCTCTGATTGGGCAGACCTGCAGGAAGTTCACTCATTCATGCTAACAGCCAGGGTGAGGGCAGCTCTGATTGGGCAGACCTGCAGGAAGTTCACTCATTCATGCTAACAGCCAGGGTGAGGGCAGCTCTGATTGGGCAGACCTGCAGGAAGTTCACTCATTCATGCTAACAGCCAGGGTGAGGGCAGCTCTGATTGGGCAGACCTGCAGGAGGTTCACTCATTCATGCTAACAGCCAGGGTGAGGGCAGCTCTGATTGGGCAGACCTGCAGGAGGTTCACTCATTCATGCTAACAGCCAGGGTGAGGGCAGTCATCCTAATGTCCTTCATCATGGAGCCTAATGCCACTGCTGCCAAGGATAACTTTTTCTTTCTTTTTTTGTTTATGTTCTATCTATAGCTCTAAAGCTAGCAGTCTTTGATGTCCTGTTCACTATGTCTTTCTTTGAAGGCCGTGTTTTATGTTTCCTCACCATGTCTCCCATTATAAATCTCCCTGCTCAGCCACACTGTGTTTGTCCGTGTGTGTACGCATGTAGGTACTCTCTGTGTGTGTGGAGGAGGAGAACATCATCCAGTACATTACCAACGTGCTGCAGAACCCAGACCTGGCCCTGCGCATGGCCGTACGCAACAACCTGGCTGGCGCTGAGGAGCTGTTCGCTCGCAAGTTCAACAATCTCTTCGCCGGAGGAAACTACTCCGAGGCCGCCAAAGTGGCCGCCAACGCACCAAAGGTACCGGTGGCGCGCAGGGGAGCCCCTGCTTCTCATACTCGCCTTGTTCATAATAACTCCATGAGCAGCAGTAACAGTAACTAGAATGTTAAATTTATAAATAAACTTTATTGTGGTTGCTTCAGCAGTTGCTTAGCAGTTTGTTTACTAGATTAGAAAGTTAGACAGCTGTTGCATCTTAAAACTTTGGCAGTTATTATAGTGTAGAGCTAAAGGGGTTGCCAGGGTGGCATTGGCTACCCTTGAAATATTAATGGCCACCCTGTGTGCCATCAAAATTAAGCTTTATTCCTCTTGTTGGTATTTGTCAATGACATTGACATTAACAGCGCTTCAAGAAACTCAAACAACTCAACTTTTCTCACTGAATAAAATGTGTGTTGTACTTCTCTGATATTATTGAATTAAAAAAATTCATGAAATGGCCTGTCACAAGCCAAATGCTACTGGCTTATCCAGATGCGGAAGCGTCACGTGCATATAACCAATTGAAGCAATATAAAGATTTAAAACGTTTTTTTTAATCAATACTTCCAAGTATATAAAATGGACTTTCAGAAGAAGCAATGTAAATATATAAATATATAGAGCTGCTGTAGTGACTTATGACAATACCAGCTGGAGAGGGAGCAGTTCAGCTGCTAGAGAGCAAAAAAACAAAGAAGCTGCTAGAGGGAGTTGTGATGTCAGAAGAGTCAACATTCCACCATTCATTCTCTGTGGGAATTTTTTGGGATTGAAAAGGTGAATATACGGGCAATTTTATCTGAGCCAGGAATGGGTAGTTTAAAGTTGTAAGTTGGAATGTCTAGCCTCAAAGCTGTAGGAGGAGTACCGTGCGGAAAGAGAATAAGAAGTATGCGAGAGAACAGGCAGTGTGTTGCTGAAGCAGTCACACCAATAACGGTGTTGGGTGTTTGTCTCAGGGGATCCTGCGCACTCCAGACACCATCCGCAGGTTCCAGAGCGTCCCCGCTCAGCCAGGACAGACCTCCCCCCTGCTCCAGTACTTCGGCATCCTGCTGGACCAAGGCCAGCTCAACAAGTTTGAGTCCCTGGAGCTGTGCAGGCCCGTCCTGCAGCAAGGCCGTAAGCAGCTGCTGGAGAAGTGGCTGAAGGAGGATAAGGTGCGAGAGCCGAGGGGATTGGGCACATACGCATTCACGCACACATACGTGTACGCACACACACACAACCGCTCACACGTATACGCATACAGGGTTGGAAATTGGCACCCACCACCCACCAGATGGGGTAGATTTCTGAATTGTCAGGTAAATGTATCAAACCTTCCCGCCACAGTCGCGTGTAGCAAAGTGGATACAAGCAGGAATAAATAGAACTTCAGGTTTCTTTCTCTGATTGCCTAAACGTGAGACAGAAAAAACGTGCTTGTTAGAATATCCCGAGGCGAGCCCGTCGTACGCCGTGTTCACAACTCATCCGTTGTTTTGACGTACGATACATCCTCAACGCAATCTCCAGAGCAAGCAGCGCAGATAACAGATCTGACCAAAACAACGACCGTCTGAATTTCTCGCTGAATAAGTTAGCTGGAGTTCAAGGAAAAGTCTCAGCAGTAGCCTATCTTGCAGAGTTTCTTCTTGAGCTAACGTTAGTAGCAGAACTTTGCGAGTCTTGGCTCTCAAGTTAAATGAAAGAAATAGCCTAGGTTAAAATTTTTATTATTTTTATAAAACAAACCTTCCAGAATGAAAACGGGTGTCATTTAATATTGTTTGTTAACATCTTTTAATTTGTTTACTGTTTATCAAAGAAACAAACAGTGAAATTATATTATTTCTACTTCCGCCAATTGGTTCGTTTAGCAATGCAGTGTCCGGTGCAACTGATATGCGTTCGATTTACCATAAAGCAATTTTAACAAGCTGTGGCTGGTAGGTCAGGAAGTTAATTTCCCACCCTGTATGCATATACATATATATATATACACACACACACACACACACACACACACACACACACACACACAATGCCTGTGGTAATTTTTATCTTCACAAACACAGTTTTAGGGTAACATTTGGGGTGTTTCTGTCCTGCAGCTGGAGTGCTCAGAGGAACTGGGGGATCTGGTGAAGTCAGTGGACCCCACGCTGGCCCTCAGCGTCTACCTGAGAGCAAACGTCCCTAACAAAGTCATCCAGTGCTTTGCAGAGACCGGACAGTTCCAGAAAATCGTACTGTATGCCAAAAAGGTATGACTATTTAAATTCATACTTATGAAGTAAATGTATGTTCCTCATTAGTGCTGCACTTCGTCAGTGAGTGCGAATGGCTCAGGCTTTGGAGTTATGCATTGCATTGTGGGATAGCTGGAAGGGGGTAACGGGAGACTTTTGTTACCATGTTTTCGTTGTTGTTTGCACCCTTAAGGTGTTTTAATATTGAATTTGCTGAGTAGTTGAGTTTCTTTTCTTGGCCATTTGTTGCAGGTGGGATACACTCCTGACTGGGTCTTCCTGCTGAGGAACGTGATGCGCATCAGCCCAGAACAGGGCCTGCAGTTCTCTCAGATGCTGGTCCAGGATGAAGAACCCCTGGCTGACATCACACAGGTCAGAGAGAGAGAGAGGGACTACAACCTCAGATAGCCCACTACAGACAGCCATGTATCTACAAAAGTACAATGAGAGAGAGAGAGAGAGAGAGAGAGCCCACTACCTCAAATAGCCCACTACTGACAGAGCCATGTAGCTGCAGAAGTACGAGATACTTGAGCCCCATTGCTATAGAATTACAGAGCTGAGTCCATTTTTATCAGGGCTGCCAAAACCAAGCCCCAAGGACCGGCTCTGTGTTTGCTTTCATTCAAGCTGGAAATGCAGTTCCCCTCTTGTAATGACTTGTTTATACATATCTAATATGAATCAGCCGCTTACACTGAGCTTGTTTCGTGTTTATTCAAAGACCTGCTGATCAATGTGATCTTTTCTGTGGTCATTAAAGTGGTGCGGTCTCCATCGGTCCCTTTTGTAAAGCGGTTTTTATTTGAGTGAGGAAAAGAGTCTGTCGCCTCGAGTCCTAAATGCTGAACATGTGGAAGCTGGTTACTGAGTCTGTCAGTTTTCAGATGAAAATGCAGACTATGCAATTGGAACCAGGCCAGTTGGTTGGTATAAAGGATTTGAATACATGTTTTCAGTTGCCCTTGATTGACTGAAACAAAGTATGTCCCTAGGGCAGGATGTCATCAGCTGAGCTTTAGAATTAGTGTTTAATCTCTATTTAAATTGTAGGCTTATGGGTATATTATGATATATACTTATGATATAATGTATTGTACGTTAATGCAGATATCCCTCATGCATACTTCTCTTTTTGAATTCATCCTAAGTAGAGCTTTTATACAGACATTTAGAGTAAATCAGACCAATCTGATGAGACATTAATGTTTAGAGCGTTCACATGCCCAGACACACACACAATATTGCTACAGGCAATCACCAAAGTACCTCTTTTAAAATACCACAGTATAGTAATACATATAATTTTGTATATTGCACACGCCACAATACATGTTCCCTTTGCTACAGATTGCCAGTATAATCAGTTACTTCAAATATATACTATACTTGCACTCTGCCCACTCTGAAATAAGTGTGATTATTGTAATATGTGGTTGTTGTTGCCTCCCTCACTGATGAACTGAAATTTTACTCCAGTGGTTCTGACCGTAATTCTCTGCCCTGTCCAGATTGTGGACATCTTCATGGAGTACAACCTGATCCAGCAGTGCACCTCTTTCCTGCTGGACGCCCTGAAGAACAACCGGCCGACCGAGGGCCCCCTGCAGACGCGCCTGCTGGAGATGAACCTCATGCACGCTCCGCAGGTACTGCCTTCTTTCAGACTGGACCGTGTGCTGCCCTTCTGGCTTTGATGGTGTTAAGGGTCATCGTCTGGAAAACTTCTACCCGGTACAGGAAAAATGCTTTGTAAGGGACAGACGCTTTTGTGTGTCCTTGAAGCGTCCAGCTGAGCTCCTCATTTTCCAATACGTACACATTTTTTCTTTATCGCTCTGGGACCAGGCTTGAATTTGATGTGTGTTAATCGATGTTGGTAAGGTCCAGTAAAATAAGCACATATTTACATGGAGTGCCTTTTTTAAAAATGCAGAACCGTATTTGTGTAGGAAGATGTACTCTGCAAGTATTTTGTTAAGTGTTTGTTTGTTTGCGATTAAGGTTGCCGACGCCATCTTGGGGAACCAGATGTTCACAAACTACGACCGTGCCCACATCGCCCAGCTGTGTGAGAAGGCGGGGCTTCTGCAGCGAGCGCTGGAGCACTACACTGACCTTTATGACATCAAGCGCGCCGTGGTCCACACCCACCTGCTGAACCCAGAGGTACTTCCGCTCATCACTTCCCCATGAACACACTAACATGCATACCAGTATTCAACAATACACTGATGGCAAGATAGTAGTCAGGCAGCATACCAACTTAAAAATTCATGAATTTCTCAGTTCGTGCCCTTAGCCAGCAGAACTAATATTGCTTACACGCAATGCATAAGGGTACCACAGTTGTCTTTCGGGTTTAGAACCTGCAGCCTTCTGGTTATACATCCATCTCCATAGCTACTGCTTCCTTCCAGTCAGTAGCCCCACAGCGTGTTAAGGCATGAGATCTGGCCCCTCACTGTCCATGCGCTGACCTGCACACAGTGGCTGGTGAACTTCTTCGGCTCGCTGTCGGTGGAGGACTCCCTGGAGTGCCTGAGGGCCATGCTATCGGCCAACATCCGGCAGAACCTGCAGATCTGCGTCCAGGTGGCGTCCAAGTACCACGAGCAGCTGTCCACCCAGTCCCTGACCGAGCTCTTCGAGTCCTTCAAGAGCTTCGAAGGTAAGGAATAGGGCTGTCACTTTTTCCAGGAAATTTAGTTAGTATCTCATAATAGAGACAGAAAATAGAAAACCGAGAGAAGGATTTATGGAGGAGTAATTTTTTTCAATCTGGAATTTCTGTTAAGTTTTGTTAAGTGCATTATTTTTCAAATATAAGACGTAACTAAGAAATAATGACAACAGTATCTTAGTTTTATTAGGCAAAATAAAACCAGAGACGATCACAACAATGTCAACGATGCTGTTCACAGCAATAAAGTGACTGTCGATCAGTATGAACAGTATAATGCATGAGTCCAAAAAAACAATGGCATGGCTTACTTAAACTAAACTGAACTGACCAATCTCCTTTGGAGGGGAAAACAGTGTTTGGAGTGTTAGTAGGGCAGTTGCTGCTTGCATACCTTGCATGCGACTTTCTACTTGGTTATGGTTTTGTCTCCAGTGGCATAGAACCCGTTATATTTCCAACTGGCACTCCTGAGGTGCAGTGGAGTTACAATTTTTCCTGGCTCCTCCATTTCGAATGTATAGCCTACAGGCTGCATAGATGGCATGACCCACACATTAACTTTATTTAGGGTAGCTAGCTTTCCAGACAAAACAATGACATTGTTGTTTATCAGTATCTTTGATATTGAGTGCTACCAGGAGCGCAACATGGAAGACCGCAGAGTGCAACAGGGCTCCTTATTTCACCTAGGCATCGGGATTGCAAATTCAAACCCTTAATTACACATTTAAAAAATTTCTGAGATTAAATTTTTTTTTAAGTACCAACCCTAGTAAGGAGTGAGTTGTCACAGATAATGATTAATTTAATTTATACAGCCCTTTTCAAGATCTCTAAGGGCTTCATAGTGAAAAGGGGTGAAACTTGCCTTCATCTTGACCAATGTGTACTCACCTGTGTGATGCACGGGTGTCATTTTTCACCAGTTAGCTGACTGAATAGATAAAACGGGTTGTACGGTTTTAAAATAAATAAATTTAACAGTATTGTTTTACAGTATTTTAACAACAATGCTTTGGAGCATTCAGCTAGTTTTCGGGCCACAGCACCATTGTGCTAGTTTTGAAATGTTCCTTTCATCACTCCAAAAGTAGACCAAAGGCCGACGGATCAATAACGTCCAACAGAAAGCGCCGGGCTGCCATTGATTGTGAATGCTAATTAAAGGCTTTAATACAGGCCTTAAGGCCAGATGACTCTGGTGCTGCCCACCACAAAGGGCATCATATCATCCTTATGACTAATGTGGATTTGCTTTGCTGCTCGGGTCCGTGGGTGCTAATCCCCCGCTCGGTTCGCTTTGTGACACAGGTCTATTCTACTTCCTGGGTTCCATTGTGAACTTCAGCCAGGACTCTGAGGTTCACTTCAAGTACATTCAGGCAGCGTGTAAAACGGGCCAGATCAAGGAGGTGGAGAGGATCTGCAGGGAGAGCAACTGCTACGACCCCGAGCGTGTGAAGAACTTCCTGAAGGTACGAGGACTAGCCGCCGTCACGCTCGCTGTGCGACCGTCACAGGCCGGGCACAGTGAACGTTTCTGTTCTGTTTCTGTTCAGCATCTGATGCACTTTGCTCTAGTCACTTTTGGGTACTTTTTGTGCTGTAAGTGACGGGCACCAAATATGTCTACAAAATGTTTTTGTCGACTGTTCATGCCCTCTGTTTTGTGGCCTTTGAGCTCACTGATGTGTTTGTTTTAGGTTAATTAAGCACTGAAGCACCTCTGCTTTGTGCAAGTCGTACTGTACTGTGTTCAATGGGAAAGCATACCAACGTTTTCTCTTTCTTGTGCACTGGAGATCACTCGGTGTAGTCCTCAGTGCCATTTCTCATTGATTGCTCTTTTATTCATTTCTTTATCTGGCTTTTCACATGTCAGAATGATTTGTATTGCTTTATAGGAAATGTTCCATCATTCACGACAAAGCCATTTTCCCTCATTACAACATGGTTGCCGAAGGCTCTGGTTGAGATACCAATCAGATTAATCTTGCACTCATTTTTTTAAGCACTAATGATAATGTTCAGCTTGATTTATTAGTGCCTGTATTTTATACTTTTATGTTCTATTATAATGACAGAGGACTATATATAATATTCTTAATATATGCTTGCATATACTGAATTCTGTTTAGAAAGTTCTCACTGTGTCCCAAACTGTGCAGAATAATGTTTTACAAGCTAGATTTGATTCCCTGAGAAAGTGTGGGCCGTGTACGTCTCTCTTACAAAACGCTCTCCCTTCCTCTCACTCGGCAGGAGGCCAAACTGACCGACCAGCTCCCACTGATCATCGTCTGTGACCGCTTCGACTTTGTCCATGACCTGGTCCTCTACCTGTACCGCAACAGCCTGCAGAAGTACATTGAGATCTACGTACAGAAGGTGTGTCACTTCCTCTGCAGCTGTGTTTGATTACAGAAGTGCTGCTTAAATGCTTTTGGATAAGGACAGCAGAAGTTGCATGCGAATCATATCCTGTAGCCATGTCTTCAATAGGGCTGCAACGATTCGTCGACGTAGTCGACGATAATCGACTACTAAAATAGTCACCGACGAATTTAATAGTCGTAGTCGCCTGAATAGTCGCGCATGCGCACATTGCGCCGTAGCGTCAAGTAGGGCTGCCGCGGGTCACGCCCACCGCAGAGTCAAGCTGATCACCGCTTCACCACAAATTATTTTTTTTAAATAATAATAATATGTTTGAAAGTTTCCACTCACAGTTGCACAGTTAATGATCGGAGAACGTGCCACCTAGAGCGTGTTTTGAAAGTGCCACCGTGCCACAGAGCATATAGGCTACCTGACTGAAAGTTCACTTCACATTAGGCTGAAATGGAAGCCGAAGCGGCAGTCACGCTTAAGGACCATAACAATCACGCTTAAGGACCATAACAATCACGGAGCATTTCTGGACTCTCTCTCTCTCTGTTAATGTCAATTAAAAAAAATTATAAATTAGGCTAGCCTATGTGTTTAAAATTAAAACACTCCTGAAGATTAGCCTACATTTTCACGTCATATTGATAGGCTAATTATTTAAGCGAAGATAGCCTATGCGTGATTCGTTTTTTGTTTTTAATGCTGTAGCTAATTTGCCAGTGAGTCAGTGACTTAATTCACTTGAAATATGTTTTTTGGTCAGATAAAAAAAATGTTTGTCTCCCGTTACCGACTTTACAACCAAAGCCTAGGCTACATGGGCTCGCTATAGGCTACTCAAAAAAACTGTAGCCTATTTAGGCTACGGTGAAATTAATATCTCCCCCCGCCCTACCTATAGCCTCAGTTGGTTATCCTCCGCCTGTCGAATAGGCTACCTAATTTTGTATTGTCGGCATGAACGTAATTGCGGCTGGTTGACTTGGTTAGCGAGCGTAGGCTAGCTGGCAAGATGGTATTCTATTGTTTCAAGTTAATTGCTAGCTACCTGTTATGACCTAACCATCTTTTTAGACAATCATTCCGCATTTGAACGAGGTACGGTAGGCTATGTAGCCTAAGGGCGTGTTCACACTGTCCGCATTTTAAAAAATAGGTTGCCTATTTCGGCAGCGCATTTTACATTAAAACCTATGGGGAATTATCAAAATGCGGCCGCATAATAAAATCAGCTGCGTAGCCTATATTTAAAATGCGCTGGTCAACATTTTGAGAAATCTGCAAATGACGTGGAACTGATTTTTAGTAGCCTGAACGTCTCGTAGACTCAGAAAATGTAGCCTAATGGAAACGAAATATGCTTCACGAGATCCGCATTTTTATTTCATTCTTTTCAGCACAAAATGCGCTCTTGACAACTTATCTGCAACATGAAAATGCGGACAGTGTGAACACGCCCTAAGACATGAACAAGAACACGGAGTAAACAGCTGTCATGGAACCCAGTGTTGTTATTTTTCAATAATGAATGACGTGCCTGCCGAATGCATTGCCGACCGACCAACACGCTATTCAGCAAATATGACAAGACTGGAATAAAGAAAATAATTTAGGCCTACACTGTAGGCTATAGTCGAGGCGATAAAAAAATAGACTAGCCTACTAACGTTACAGGAAACTTATTTATTTTTTTATCATTTTGCCCGTCTTTGTTTAAAACAATGGACACAGTTTTATTTATAGTTTACACACTATACAGATCTTTTTATTTATAGTTTTTTTTTATATACTTGTAGCAGCAAGTTTATTATTAAAAGACACATTTTTGAATGAAGTTTGTTCTTTCTTGTCTTGCTAAATTTAAAAGCTGATGGCTAAATACCATAAGAGCCATTTTATATTCATGCAATTAACCCGGTTATTATTATTTTAAAAAACACCCACAAATAAACGACTAGTCGACTAATCGTTTCAATAGTCGGTGACTAGTCGACTATTAAAATAGTCGTTTGTTGCAGCCCTAGTCTTCAAGTCTGCTTTGAGTGGGATAAGCCTCAATCACTATGTGCTATAATTTGCACGTGTGTTTCTGTGCGTCTCAATCTGTCCATTTCTGTCGCTGTGTGTGTGTGTGTGTGTGTGTGTGTGTGCGCCTGTGTGTGTTGCAGGTGAACCCCAGCCGTCTCCCAGTGGTCATTGGAGGGCTGCTGGATGTTGACTGCTCTGAAGACGTCATTAAGAACCTGATTCTGGTGGTCAGGGGTCAGTTCTCAACAGATGAGCTGGTGGCTGAGGTGGAGAAGAGAAACCGGTATGTAAGCAACCTCAAAATACAGTGCCAACAGAACCGTCTTTTAAACATATATATAAAATCGAATAAAATCTAACTCCGGTAAATCATTTTTTGAACTGGAAATAGATTTCAGTTTTCTTTGATTTCCAAATCCGACTAAAAGATCAGACGCTCTGGTTTTTCATTTTCAGTTTTTATATCCAAAGCTTTTAGCATGCTGCAGTGGGAGAGTCTGATAGATGAACAAGGGGAGATGCTTTTTTTTTTGTGTGAACCGGAATATTTAACTTTTTATAAGAGCACATGAGGGGACTGGTACAGAAATAAATAAAACAAACATCTTCGTCTTTCTCCTTCATGGAGTCCTGGCTCAAATAGGTAGCCATGGACATAACATTAGCCATTATAAATGGTCTACCTTACACAGAAGAATGCATCATTGCTTCATATTCACTGAAAATCCAAAGAGGAGACCTTTTCTCATATATACACGTGGGCTGAAGTGTGCGGTTCTGGCTTGAGCAGAAGAGTCAGGACATAAGCTTCATGGGTTTAAATCATGGCGTTTCGCTCTGTTTTCTTGGGCAGAGGTTCTTTATCTACTTTATCTTGTTCATTAGATACGGCTGTATGAGCGTATCTGCTGAGCTAATTCGCGGTTAAACGTGTTCCTTTCCACAGACTGAAGCTCCTCTTGCCCTGGCTCGAAGCTCGCATACACGAGGGCTGCGAGGAGCCCGCCACCCACAACGCTCTGGCCAAAATCTACATCGACAGCAACAACAACCCGGAGCGCTTCCTCCGGGAGAACCCCTTCTACGACAGCCGCGTGGTGGGCAAGTACTGCGAGAAAAGGGACCCCCACCTAGCCTGCGTGGCCTACGAGCGGGGCCAGTGCGACCTGGAGCTCATTCACGTGAGTGTGGGACCTGGCTGGCCAGGTTTAGGTTACTACCGGCATAATGAAAACCCTTATTTTCAAATTCCACTTTAATCTGAGCAGAAATGAAACGGTTAAAAGGTTGATCACAATATAAATCCACTTCAGGTCTGCAATGAGAACTCCCTGTTTAAGAGCCTGTCCCGGTACTTGGTTCGACGCAAAGACCCTGAGCTGTGGGCCAGCGTTCTTCTGGAGAGCAACCCCTACAGAAGGTCTCTCATCGACCAGGTGGGTCTCCTGCTTCATGCAGAACACAAAGGAATATTGGCCCTGGTTTTACACACCTAGAGCCTGATTTCTGAGGTTGTTGTTATTCACAGGTTGTGCAGACCGCCCTGTCTGAGACACAAGACCCAGAGGAGGTGTCCGTCACCGTCAAGGCCTTCATGACTGCTGACCTTCCCAACGAACTCATTGAACTCCTCGAAAAGATTGTTCTGGACAATTCTGTCTTCAGTGAACACAGGTACACGTATGAGAATGTGATTGAAGCATGTATTCGGACCATTTATGTGAATCTGTTCACATGAAGATAAAAGTGTCCACTAGTATCAGTAGATAAGTGGTATTTTACTGTATTTTATCGTCTATTTCTTCTGTTCTGTTTTGTAGAAACCTACAGAACCTCTTGATCCTCACGGCCATCAAAGCCGACCGGACCCGTGTGATGGAGTACATCAACCGCCTGGACAACTACGATGCCCCCGACATCGCAAACATCGCCATCAGCAACGAGCTCTTCGAGGAGGCCTTCGCCATCTTCAGGAAGTTCGATGTCAACACCTCAGCAGTGCAGGTCAGACCGGCGGCATGCTGTCCCCCTCCCTCAGCCACAGCTTCCGGAACATTCCCTGCCTTCTGCCTTCCCCTCGTCCTCCCTCTCACCGCCCTCTCCCACCGTGCCGTAGGTGCTGATTGAGCACATCGGGAACCTGGACCGCGCCTACGAGTTCGCCGAGCGATGCAACGAGCCGGCGGTGTGGAGCCAGCTGGCCAAGGCCCAGCTGCAGAAGGGCCTGGTGAAGGAGGCTATCGACTCCTACATTAAAGCCGACGACCCTTCCGCATACATGGAGGTGGTGCAGGCAGCGGACCAGAGCGGTGAGGCCGGATCTCAGAATGCGGCTTTACATTTATTTCTCATGTAGTATTCGTTTGTTTGGTTACACTTCACTGTCCCTCGTGAGGAAATTCATTTTGCCGTTTACAACAGTCAGATAAAACGTTGCAGAATGCAGAACGGCATCTGAAATGACGGAGTGGACCTGTGCAGTGAGGGGTGCCGGCCATATCTCCATAAAATCTAATCATTAAAAACTGCTGTTAAAAGTAATGAGTCAGATAAACGGCTGAAAATGGACATGGAAAGTAAAGATGCTACAGGTTCATTACATTGTGGGCAGCACACCCTCAGAACTTTGGAGGAGCTGTCACGATTCCAGTAAAAAAAAAACATGGTGAATATTAATCAATAAAATGGCTTGTTACGCAGTGGTACTTGGTGTTGTGGAAATGGCTTCTGAGTTTCTGGAGTGATTTGACATTGAGCATTCTCTGCTCCAGGAAACTGGGAGGACCTGGTGAAGTTCCTGCAGATGGCTCGTAAGAAGGCCCGCGAATCTTACGTGGAGACGGAGCTGATCTTTGCGCTGGCCAAAACCAACCGCCTGGCCGAGCTGGAGGAGTTCATCAACGGCCCCAACAATGCCCACATCCAGCAAGTATGCACATTGCCCTGTCGCCAAAACGCCAAACGTTTCTTTCAGGACTGACCAAGGAGATGCTTTCTTCCATATATGTCTCTAGTTTTTCTGATATGTCTTGGCTTTTTGTTCTATTTTAGTTGCTGTTAATCAGATCACGGTAAGCAATGCTGTCTTGACTCTGTCCTCCATAGGTTGGTGACCGGTGCTACGATGAGAAAATGTACGACGCAGCCAAGTTACTGTACAATAACGTGTCCAACTTCGGAAGGCTGGCCTCCACCCTGGTCCACCTGGGAGAATACCAGGCTGCAGTGGACGGAGCCCGCAAGGCCAACAGCACCAGAACCTGGAAGGAGGTGAGGGAGAGGCTTCTTCCCTAACTAACCTAGTTTAATCTAAATGGTACATAATGCCCAGCTATGGAAGGTTATCACATATTTTCCCTGTGGAATATCATGCCTAAGTCCAACCTGTTTCTATGAAAGTACTTGGGTATTAACTGGTTCTTCACTTTAGGCTCTTTCAGCTGGGTGCTATTAACAGTGAATAGTTTGACTTTGTGAAAAGTGGTGTATAAATAATGTGTTTTCCAGGCTTGTGACTGATTTTCTGTTTGCAGGTGTGCTTCGCCTGTGTGGAGGGAAAGGAGTTCCGTCTGGCCCAGATGTGTGGCCTGCATATTGTTGTACACGCTGACGAACTGGAGGAACTCATCAACTACTACCAGGCATGTCACCAGAGCCCCGAGTACACAATTACTGAATTAGTTATGCCTTTTAGTGTGTGTGACGCCATGGCTTCTGTGTATGAGCCAGCCCTGGCCATATTAAGAGCAGGTTTTGCTTTGTACTTGCAGAATCAAATTGAATTTAAGTGTGTTAACTATAGAGGTTGCACAAACTCCAGGTTCCGTATATTTATCCTACCCCTTTACAAACCCATTTATCATGCGGCAGAAAGTTTGTAGTTTTATTCAGCTGGTTGTATTTTGTTTTAATTTGTATGTAAGCAGTGTTATTTGTGTAGAAAACTGTAAAACTGTAGTTTGTATGCTGGGTTGAACTACCTGCCTTTTTCAAATTAAATTTCTTTGGCTAGGGTAACTGCTCCTTGTTCAAAATAAGCGTTTAAGACAGGTCACAGAGGCTACAGAGGTTGAACACTGACCGATGCTTAAAGAGAGGGAGATTAAATTAGTTTAGTGCTGACTGAAACTTGCTAAGCTTTGATGGTGGAAGAGATGAAGGTAAGAGAGCGGGTAAGAGGAAGAGGTGGAGCCAGACTAGCTCTGAGTGAAGCCGGTCTTCTCGCCCTCAGGACCGCGCGTACTTCGAGGAGCTCATCACCATGTTGGAGGCGGCCCTCGGCCTGGAGCGGGCGCACATGGGCATGTTCACAGAGCTGGCCATCCTCTACTCCAAATTCAAGCCACAGAAGATGAGGGAACACCTGGAGCTCTTCTGGTCCCGAGTCAACATCCCGAAGGTGGGTACCGGAGGAGGGGGCGTGAGTCACTGCAGAGGACCTTCAGCTTGCAGATATGCCCCCTCAGCGTTTATTAATGTAAAAATTTTCACAACATTGCAGAAATTAACGTTTGTGTTTTTGCTTCAGTTTGGAATTAATTAATTAAATCCTGTTTTTCTGTGTTAGCTCAGATAAGCTAAATAGGTACTGTAAAACAAAATGTAGAATATGTTTATTAATTTGTTTATTCTTCTGTAATAGCGGCCATTTTGGCCATATTGGCGTTAATCGTTTGGTCGTTTGCGTCTCAGGTTTTGAGGGCCGCTGAGCAGGCCCACCTCTGGGCGGAGCTAGTCTTCCTGTACGATAAGTACGAGGAGTACGACAACGCCATCATCACCATGATGAACCATCCGCCCGATGCCTGGAAAGAGGGCCAGTTTAAAGACATTATCACCAAGGTAACATCTCTCGCCATGAAACTTCAGCTAGATATTATTGCAGATCTTTTACCTTTCGCAAAAACATGTTGTTCCTGCTGTGAAATGTTTTTGTGCCTTAGCTGTAAAGGTTTTATATTGTACATCGTGGTTTTCTTCTATTTTGTAGGTGGCCAATGTGGAGCTATATTACAAAGCTATTCAGTTTTATTTGGAGTTCAAACCGCTGCTGCTGAACGACCTGCTCATTGTGTTGTCCCCACGGCTTGACCACACTCGTGCGGTCAACTTCTTCAGCAAGGTAATCCTTCTCTTTGAGCGCCCCCTTCTGCACGATGAACCACCAAGCGGACTCTCGCTCAAGCTACCTTCTGTTGTGACAATGAATATTAAGTACTGGTGTGCGTTTCATCAACTGCTCATAGAAGCATATTTTGAGTAAAGTATTCTTTTAACTTCCTCTCCCTCTCACCAGGTCAAGCAACTTGCACTGGTTAAACCTTACCTGCGGTCTGTACAAAGCCACAACAACAAGTCCGTCAATGAAGCACTTAACAACCTTTTTATCACAGAAGAAGATTATCAGGTTTGAAGCTCTGACTGACCTTTTGATGTGTGATGTGATTGTGAGCGGGCAGAGACGGCAGTGTAGCAGGAGCCCTCCATATGCTCTGGAGAATGTCTTTGACCAGAACAAAAGCATGCTCCGAATTAGAATTCGGTAAAGGGTTTGAAAGCACTTGATTCTTCATTATGAATTTTCATGGAACGCGTCTTCTGAATATGCATATCTGTACAGTGACAAGCCAGGCTAAAAATTGGGTTATCAAGATTTACTTTTTAGAAATCTTCCTGACAAAGTGATTGCTGAGTTGGAGGGGAGGGGGTTGGGGGGGGTGGTGGTCTGTCCTTGAGTTCTGCTATAGAAGCTCTGTGGATACCCTGTGAAACCGTGAAAATAACTTTCTTCCTCAACTCCAGGCCCTGCGCACATCCATAGACGCCTACGACAACTTCGATAACATCTCCCTGGCGCAGAGCCTGGAGAAGCACGAGCTTATTGAGCTGAGGAGAATCGCTGCCTACCTCTTCAAAGGCAACAACCGTTGGAAACAGAGTGTGGAGCTGTGCAAGAAGGACAAACTCTACAAGGTTGCCTTTTCCATTCTGCCTTTTTCTTTTTCAACTCTTCAGTGGCACAAAGCGGCACCGCTTTATTCATTTAATTGTTGTGGACAAATACAGTAAAACTACGACATGTCAAAAACAAGCACCCAGTGTATTGTAAATAGTGTATAAATGATGAACAGAATCCCTTATCAGTGCACAAACATTTTTTCTGTAAATAGGGTGAACCAAAAAAAGAGCCTAAAACTGCACTGGTAAAACATCTTTGGCCACGTCATAGATTCAGGCAGCCATTCAACCTCTTGCTTGGCTTTCCCAGGATGCAATGCAGTACGCGTCAGAGTCGAAGGACACAGAGCTGGCGGAGGAGCTGCTCCAGTGGTTCCTGCAGGAGGAGAAGAAGGAGTGCTTTGCCGCCTGCCTGTTCACCTGCTACGACCTGCTGCGGCCCGACGTGGTCCTGGAGACCGCCTGGAGGCACAACATCATGGACTTCTCCATGCCCTACTTCATCCAGGTCATGAGGGAGTACATGAGCAAGGTAAGTTACAGCATTGGGGGGCTTGGGGTCGTTTCAGTCACCCACATCTCCCCCTCTGAACCACTTAATTTTGGACTTACTCCATTTGTTCCCACACTTGTGTAGCAAGTCCCAACATACGAAAGCAGGAGGTCTCCACCCCAGCGGCCCTTCTCATTATAGGGCCTTTGCTGTCTTTGAGAATGTGCTCTGTGCATATCAGCCCCACCAGAGAGCAGCTCACAGCTCCAGCTCTCCTCAGCTTCTTAAATGTCTGCCATCAAGCCTTCGCCTTGCATAAACTCTCCTCCTCCTCGTATTGCTGCAGACTGAAGCTTTGTACTTTCCTTGTTTTGAATTAATTTAATTTTGTTATTATTTTATTATTATTATTGCGTTCCCATAGAAGATAGTTGTAAAATGTACATGATCATAATTCACATTATGAGGAAATCAGTGAAGCCTAAAGATACACCTGTATTCCGTATTCATCATTTGTAAGGGGGAAACATTGAAATTGATCTAAATAATGACTGTTCTCTATCCAGCATTTTCCTAGTGAAACTTTAAAAACATTTTTAAAAATGTTTGAAATGTATTTTAGAGGCAAACCGACCTTGGATCTGTAAACTATTCTGTTATCTTGATCTTGATGGATAAGGTCTTTCAGATCAAGAATTTATCTTCTCATCAGGGGCACCATGTATTTTAAACCAGGGTGGCCCAAGCACTCAAGAGCTGATATCAGCCTATACATTTATATTTCAGTGTCACAACAGTTTCACCAATGCAGGGATCTCAAACACCAGTCTCAGGGCCACAGCATCTCAAGTCTGAACTGGCTGCCAATGAAAAGGAAGCCGTTAAAACATCGCCCTTGCTGCCCTCCTGAACTGGTGTTTGAGATTTTTGGTTTGATGCAATTAAAATGATCATGACCTTGTCCGCAACAGTAGCACTTGGTGCATCTCTGAATGGTGAGTCCATCAAGCACTTAATTTGTTTCAAAGGCAGCTTTTCCTCTCCCTCACGTTTGTGTGTTTTATTTATTTTTTGTTATTCTTTTCTAGAACTGTTTTACACCTCCATGGTTGTGTTGCTTTTGTTTGTTGTCTCTTGCTTTTTCAATGCTGAGTAAATGCGGTCTTGATTTTCCTTTTTTTTCCTAAGCTGCTCCTCTGAATTCCTTTTCAGGTTGATGCGATTAAGGAAAAGGTGAAAGTCGATTCTTACTCTGCATTTTGTTTTTAGTCCAGAGGAGTGAAACCTCAGGAGTCTGCATGAGTCGTCCTCTCCCATGTCACACTGCTGCTTCTAAATGCGCACATTCACTAGTGCCTCCCCGTTTCCTCTAGAACCCTGACATAGCGCAGGAAGAGACGTAGCCTTTTCACTCCCCTAGAACCTCTAGGTACTAATGAAGTCTTTAGGACCAGGAGAGTACCGTACAACCACCGTGCTGCGGTCTGCTAATGGTTCCCAGTCCCGTATTCAGCTGTTCAAATTGCATCTGAGCAAGTCATTTTAGTTATATATAGGAACCCAAGTTCTGCTTCTGACTATGGGCTTTTGGCATGATGGTGCACAGGGTTGCATGAAATAAAAAATCTGTCTAGCCCTAGTCATGTCATGTCTGGATACTGTAGCATGAATGCAGTTTGAGTTGTATTTTGGTGCGCCAGCGTTGCTGAGATGGTCTGTAAAGGTTAGATATGTAATGTGGCACATGCCAGGGACTGGAAACCAGTGGTAGACTGCATTTGACTGTTTCACTAAAATGTAGGTTAAGAATGTACGTATGTGTGTTTGTGAAGTGACCACCCTTCTCAGAAATTTATAGCATTTTTGTGGCCTCTGAAGATGTTTTTTACTGTAAATGTCATATATAATATTTATTATTATTGTATAACCATGGTCTCCAACCCTGTTTCTGGATGTCTACCGTCCTGTAGGTTTTCATTTCAACTCAAATTTGGCACACGTGATTCTACCAATTAGCAGCACAACAAGACCTCATTGTTGAATGAGGTGTGCTTTGTTAGGGTTGGAGTGAAAACCTACAGGATGGTAGATCTTCAGGAACAGGTCTGGGGACCACTGTTGTATCAGGGTGTGTGGATGCCCCCCATGGGTTGTCCAGATGGCGCCATGCTGGTAGCCCAACAGGGCAGTGCATAATTGGCTTGTTTTCACCCAGGAACATTGGTATCAGTCAGCGGGTTTGTCTGTGTCTCGTGCACAATAGTGACCTTTTCTGGGCGAATGACTGCCTGAAATCTGCCAGTACCATCTACACATGAATCTGATCCAGCTCAGCTGGTGGACTGCCGATTAAAGAGGTAGTGGATCCTGGTGGACAGTTTTCCCCTACGCACTCTTTTATAACAATTGGATGTGGAAAAGAGTGAGCACTCTGTATATAGCATTGGTTAAAAAAAAAAAATTACTTGAGTCTTGAGGTAATGGCACCCATTTAACATTGAATACATTTTTGCTGTAGGAGTCTTCAGTGGGTAATGTCAGCTTCTATAAAAGCCGAAACCCACAGGAACTGAGAAGGGTGGTCCTTCACCTAATGTGCAGGCAGAGAAGAGGTGTGTGTGAAAAACTGGTAATGGCGCTGCAGAGTGTAATACAGGCTACCGTTTTAAAGCGGCATGTTTTACCCTTTTCATAGCAATAGCGGCACTTTTTTTTAGAGGCTAGGAGACATCGCTCTTTGGCTGCGCCTGCTTCTTGGAAGCCTCTTTGAATGGCCTTAATAATAACAACCATCATCCGCTTCTCACTTCTTCTGCTTTCGACACCTTTGCCTCTTTTTCATGCACACATTTTAACAAGTGGAGTTAACACATCTACTCGCATGTGTTTTTCCTCCCTTCTCCAACCGTCAAGCTTGTTCAGATTTCTCTGGAAGAGCCTTTTTAACAGAACCGTACTAATTGGTGTTTAAGGAGAAGCATGTAGGGAACTGAACCCAGTTTCAAAGACTCGATTCCAAGAGCAAATGGGTTTTTTTTGGAGTTGGACTGCAGTCAGTTCAGACCCAAATGTTACATTTAGTTGAACTCAAGTAGTTAAAAATAAAAATCCAGGCTATATTAGGATTTTTTGCTCTTACTGCTTTGCTAGCTCAAGACATCTTGCCACCCGCTTGAACTCTTTTGCAAACGTTTCAAACCCGATCGATCTTTTTCTAACCGCTTACGAACCTTGTGCTACGCTTCTAAGTTCTTATTCCGTAGGTCATAATGTAAACATCATTTCAACAGAGGCCCAAGCTATGCTGAAATAGTGGTTCAGGTGTACCGCTTAAGAAATATTTCCCCTGGTATAGTAAATCTATTTAAACATCTTTTTGAAAGTATGGTATTCTTACAGAGCTGAAAGTGTTTTTGGCGGCATCAGACGTATTGGAAAGAGCACAAGGCTGTGGATCAGAAGGGTTTTAGTATAAAATGACAGTCCCACCCCCCCTGCCCCCAACCACCCAAGAGAAAGGGATTTGTCCTCATTCTAACTTACAAAACAGTATCATAAATCCCCCTTGATAAGGGCAACGCACATGATGAAGTTACTGGTTTAGTCAGATGGGACACAGGGATTCCCCTCACAAATGAGCTGTTCACACTCCAGTCCTCCAGCTAACACAAGTATCTCAACGCTTCTGCAGCAGTGCCGCAGTTTTGCCATTGCTTTAATGTTGCAGAAATGTTGGGAGAACTTTATCCATTATTTTGGGTTTGGTTCTCTACATTCAGTTCCAATCAATAATCAATATAAAAATGAAACAAAAGGTGGTGGCTTGATGGTGGGACCATTTTATATGCATTTCACCCTCCCCCCCTCCAAACCTGGGTAAAGTTTTCTAATCGAACTGTAGAATGCACCCCCCTTTATTTACCACACAGGTGGAGCTGTTAAGACGGTTGATTTATAACGCACCGTGACGGGTTCAGGCACTACGATTGTCATGTTAAAAGCTCCAAGCTCTTCCTTCTGAATGAAGGCCTCCCACCTCCTGCATTAGGAATGGTCCCATCAATCCCAGTCATTGTGTCCGTTAACACCAATAACAACACCGGGGTTTCAATGAAGGCTTTTTCCAGCAGTTCTCATGGGAATGCCCCCCCCGCGCACTGCCCCTGTTTGCTGTCCCTCACTTTCCCGCCCAAACTCTTTCAGGTGGACAAGCTGGACGCCTCCGATTCGCTGAGGAAAGAGGAGGAGCAGGCCACCGAGACGCAGCCCATCGTCTACGGTACGGCGCCTCCGCGTCACGCTCCTCCCCCAGAGAATACCCCCCCTCCCTTCTGGCTGTCCGCTGCCACCAAATGAGATTAGCTTTTTACACTGCTTTAGCCTAAAGGGTAGTGACTGTTTAATAACACACTAGCACATGGTTGCATGGTTCATTTGTTCATTCTACAGGATTAGACCTGTAAAAGTCATAGCTCCTTCAAACAGGATATATATTTAAGTAATTACAATTATCAGAATATTGGTAAAGAAATTGTACCAGGCAAGTGTTGCCTGACAGATTAAAATACGTAATTTATGAAGTATGGAAATTGATATGCAGTATTCTTAAAACTACTAGCCAAGAACTTCTTGGGGCTTCTTCATTGATTTAGGATTTGAGATGGTTGTAGATCTAGTGGAACTATATTCCACTGTGGATTAAATCATGGTGATTGAATATTGAAATTATTTTAACATGAATTTAGCGTATTTTCAGTATAGAATCCACCATGATTTAACTATTATGATAAGACTAGTCGCAGTTTGCAGAATTATTTTTTTATATTTTGGCATGGTGCTCTTCACTGTTGGGGCATTACACGGTAGAATTGATTGAATACTAATATGTATTCCGTAATAAGGTTATGGAATGTGCATGACTGCCCCGCCCATTGTGGCGGTTCATTCAGCTTGAATCGCCCATCTGTAGATATGATACCCTAAACTGCCCGTCCGTAGTTTGACTGTGTGTTTGTCTCCGTGCATGTGTCTGTGTGTCTGTCTGCGTGTCTGTCTGTCTGTGTGTGTGTGTGTGTGTGTGTGTCTGCGCGTGTGTGTGTGTGTCTGCGCGTGCCTGCATGCATGCGAAACACTTGCGTTCCAGGCGCACCCCAGCTGATGCTCACTGCAGGACCCAACGTAGCCGTGCCTCCGCAGCAAGCGTACGGTTACGGCTACACGGCGCCGGCCGGCTACGGCCAGCCCCCACAGCCTCAGCCGGGCTTCGGCTACGGCATGTAAGACCCTGGCGCCTGGAGCCACCAGCCCGTCTCGTCCTTCAGTTCCTCACCAGCTCATTAAAGGTCTTCTACTCACAACGGGGGATACTGTACAAGCGAGCGAAGTTGCATTTTTCAAATATTATCGTTTTCGTTTCCTCTAAACTGTCATGAAGGACTCCATTTTATTTTATTTTTACTGTTTATGAAAAGAATCGGACCTCGTTTTCTTTTTTTAACATTCCAACATTCCATTTTTACGTACTGCTTGAATGTTTTTGTTTGTCCTGGTTTTTTTTCTTTCTTATTTTAAAGGGGAATTGTTTATTTGCAGAAAAGAGGGCTTGTACACGAGGAGATAGTCTTCTGCAACGTCTGTTTCTGAAGCATCCAATTTGCACTCTGTAGTGAGAAGAAACCAGTGTAGAATCTTAATTTCAATGTATCTGAGCAGCTTGGTCAGTCTGTCCGTAAAAGGCATTTGGTTATTGTATATCCAGAAAAATACAAAAGCTACAGTGTTCTTACTGTTTGAACTTTACCGCTTCCATGAATTCAACTAGAAACACTAAGTAATAAATATATATTCAACACAGGCCGCCTAGCCCTTTGGAATTATTTAACATGCATACAAACGCACACTTTCAATCCTTTCCAGCCTATACAGGTTAACTGTAGAAGTCTGTTTTTTTTTTTTTTTTTTGTTTGTTTTTTCCACTCCATGTGTAACATATGACTTTTTTGTGCTGTATACAGTGTGTGGAACCATTTCCATTTTTGAGTAGGGAAACGACTGTTCTGAATCCTGTATGTACTCGCACCCCCATGTTCCTTGTGCTGAGGTTTGTGTGTGCTGGATGTCGTGGTGTTCTAGGTCACTGTATCAACTGTACAGAGAATGAATTTAAAACGTCATATACCCTTGCTCCTCCTGCCAGTTTTGTTTGTGCAATTTGCTCAAATGGAAAATAAAATCACAGGGCTGTGGTTATTTGGTGTCTTCATTGTATGCTTATGTTTAAAATATCAATAATAACCCCCCCCCACCCCAACCTTAAAAGATTAAAGATTACCTGTTATATTCTTAAACAAATGTATTGATATTTTATTTAATTGTTGTGCATCTAAAATGAAGTAATTCCAGCATATATCTTGGATTTAATTCAGTGACATGGCAGTTTGCTTTCACATAAAATAAAGAACTCTTGTTTGTCAAGGACTGTCTTGTGTTTGTGCCACGCTATCTTATTGCTGTTTGTGCATAAATTCACAGCTTGTTGCTAAAGATCTGGGTAAAACATGTCATTTTAATTTGTCAGCGGTTGTATGACTTGGATCCTGTTTTGGTTCTCTTCCCTTGCTTTGAAAAATATCGAAAAGACTTCAGGCAAATGATTAAATTAATGCAATAACATCCTGAATTAATCGTGGCACGTGGTTGTGAACTCAATAGTGTCCACAGATTGTACATTTTCAAATGTCTTATTTTTTTCTATTGCAGCATTTCAAACCATGTTTTTATTCCCGTTAATTATTGTTGGATGAAAGAAAAACTGGCCTATAGAGAATACTGTAACCAAAATGAGTAATCCACTTGGAAAAGAAAATGTAAACTTTGAGGAACGTGGTTTATGGCATCATTTAAATAGGACCGTTTTGTTCGAATACAGAATACTCCAAGACCGTTGTCTTGAATTGACGTTTAATTATCCAGAACAGCTGCTTGGTGTGGTTGTACTTGCAATAACGATCAGTGACACTGTTGGCATTGAGTATGTGGTTTACAAAGAATTTGGTCACACTTGATATTCAGTGCAACTTTTTGAGGCCTTCATCAAGCCTATGCACATGTAGTTGCTACATATTGGTTGGCCATCTGCAGTCACATTTGTTTGTGAATGCTTTAAGAGGTAGTAATGCCATGGTTAATATCACGTATGCTGTCAGGAGGCCTTAAGGACTTGCTCTTAATATAACATGTGACTGAAATTTTTAACTATTGAAGGATGTTTAAGAGATTTTAACGAATAATTGTTTTTGGCTTACAAAGTGTGTTAGAGCTGTGATTAAAATAGTTAACTCAAAAATGTTCATTGAGTAGCCTATTTTTGGATTTAAAAAAAATAAATACCTGGTGATCAGTACATTTGCATTCTATAACATTGCACATTTGGAATGGACAGCCAACTGGAGCTGAATTTATTTTAACGTATTCAGAATATGCAATGTGGGGTTTTGGTACAACGTACAATTGCTTAAAATCATCCGAACAGGTACAGTTCAATAAATGCATGCTTTTGACATAACGTGTAAATGAAAGCGTGAAAACACTAACATCATGTATTTTGTGCTGCTTTTTAACTACTGAATGCAAAAAAAAGACTCTTTCCTTGTGTGTTTGTCACATAGTAGCTGCAGTATGGAATATGACTTTTGTTGTTGCATGGTGCCATTGGTCTCTGACAGGAAATGGCTACAGTCATTTCCATTCAACCTGCAGTGTGTTATTGTGCGTGCTAATTATAACATGGATCGTCAACAGTCCAGCCCTTCCTTAATGGCCATTGGTCAGTTTGCAGAATGTTCTGAGACTGGTCAAGGGGGGCAGGGAAACTGGTATTTTAATATGTTGCGTATTGTCTCTGTATAATTTAGTGTGTTGTCTCTATCACTGTTCCAGCTGATCACGTTCAGTGAGAATGACGGGATGATGGCGATTCAGTCTGACCCTGTAGAATTTTTGATGGTAGCTGTATTTCACTGAATGAAGTTCTTGATTGTGTACATGAAGCCTAATTACCCCTGTGCTTCAGCTTAGTGAAAATCATGCCAACGGCTTTCCAAATACTATCATTCAGAAAAGATAATGTTTTCGTCAATGTGATAAAGTACAAAATGTTTTTTTTTTGTTTTTTTTTTGTTTTTTTTAAAGAGGGTTAAAAAAAAAAAAAAGGTGAAGCCCTGCTGAATGTGGCTCCTGTCCTGATATTTAAACTGCTCATGGCATTTAAAACCCATGCAGTATTTTGCCCTACTGAGTATGGCTGCTTGTATTTAAAATGGCAGACTTCCGCCCAGATGAGTGGGGGTGAATGGACAACTGGAGGAGTGCAAATATAGCATTTTCATGGTAACCGTTAGTCGGATGCAGAACCCAATTGTAAAGAGGGGTTTTTAATCTTGCCCACGATAAATGATACATAATACCATGTGGTTCGAATTTCAGCATGTAAAACACTAGACCAGGACTCATACCATGATGCAATAGGTCTTTAAAAGCAAACAGGTTGATATATATATATATATATATTTTATTTTTTGATAGTTTTAATGTGAATTGGTTTTTACAAGCTGTTATTAACACGCAATACACGTCCTTTCCCGTGCTGGGTAATAGTGAGCTCAATAAGGTAATCGCTTCTATCGGTATACTTTTATTATAAATTAAGTCAGGCTATATTTGCTCTAAGTGTACAGTTAATTTGAACTGACATTTTAAACTACTGTCATCTTTAATGTGGTTCTGGCGGTGTGCTGGATTGCACACAGATATTTGGTCTTCTGGACCATCTTCATCCATTCATCTGCACTAGTAATCGACTGCCTTCATACGCACATTAGCTCCTGGGGAACTTTATTGTCTAAAGGTTGTATGTGAGCGGCTTCCTGTTCCACTCCAGTAGTGCTGTGGAGGAAAAACTCCTGAGCGATCTGTCATCGCTGTGTTTTGTGCTGTTTCAGTTGGGCCTGGAGATCCAGGTGTCTGAGGAGAAGGATCAAGCCCAGAGGCTGCAGAGAGTGCTGAACAGGTGAGATTTTATTACGCTCTGTTAAATTATATCTACAACACACCCTTACTCTTACCCAATCACCAAAGCATGCTTCCTTGTGTCATCTCTGGCCTAGCTTGCACTCTCCAGATAGCAATAACTTATCTGAAGTGTAGCAGTACTTCCAGTTCCCATCAAATAGTCCTCGTTATTGCTATACAAAGCTGCAATGATACAAAAATACAAATAAATTAATGCAAAAGTTGAACAGATTCAAAGTGAACCATTTTTAAACTCAAGTCCTTGAGATAAAGACTATCTCAGTCCTACTCTGTCTGAAAGCTGTCTCATCAATGTATCCGGTTTAAAACCCCTGTTTAGTGGTCTGCTATGCTCCAGCATACAGTCTTGTGGAGCTCTGTGATTAATAACAGTGGTCATGTTGGTGCTGATAGGTCCGTCTTGTCTTCGCAGCTCGAGATGAAGTGCGTCTGCTGGGCTGTATCTCACCAGCAGCAAACTGACTGACATTAACCAGCTCCCTGAGACATGATGCTGCCCTGAAATCTGGCCCCCAGACCCCTTCCCCAGTGTGGATGTAAAATATATTTTCATCGCACCTTATACAAAAAGGATGTTAAGTTTTGCGCATTGTACATTAATTTTTTTCACCATGTGAGCATAATTTAAATGTTTTTTTTATTTTATCCTAAAGACCTCTGAATATGGAAGGGGTTCATAATGTTTGGACAAGCTGCACTCTCATCTACTGCTGAATTTTAGTTCTGTGCACCTGCAGTGAGTACTTTTTACTCTGACAGAGTACCTTTTATCTCTATTGGACTTCTATAAACTGTTGAATTTGAATTATCACTGAGAATTTTACTTTGTAACTTGGTGTCCTGGTGTGCAACTTAGCTCAAGCCTTTCTCTGCGTCCTCAGTCTGTTATTCCTAATCCTTATTGATGGAGACCTGTTTCCCGGCAATCATCCCTGTGGGTGTTGAAATCCTTGATTAAATATTGCATTTCATAATGAAAAAAGGCAGTTGATGCAACACCTGACGAGATCTGCCATATCTTGATCTATACATGCATAGCCTATCATTGTTCTCGTGCTGTGGTTCCAAAATGTCTCCTCGGGTACCCCCAGCCGGATCCAGGTATTTGATGTGTTCCACCTTAAGCACACCTGACTAGTCAAGCCGTTGATTCGTTGCATCAGGCTTGGTTGAGATGGAACGCATGGTTTGGGAACCACTGTTCTACTGTATCTGTGGCCGTCATTTCATTTGCAGGGATGTGTGATAGATTGTCGGAAACTAGATCCAGAAAACAATAGTAACGATTATATTATAACAACATATTAAAATGTTAATGTAATTGGTTGTTCTTGTATTATGTGCTGAAAGAACGCAACTCCACAGGGTGGCGCTCTTCCAACATGCTGGGGCCATAGGCCTAGGACGCTCAACTACAGGGACCCTCCAGATGGAGGAAATACGCTACAATTTCCCTACTGAACTCATTGATTTGTATTGATTGCACACGCGTGCTCTTCTATCTTCCTTCCGCTAGCCTTTGCATTTTCCATTTCCCTGGCAACTGGAATTGGAATCATGATCTGTGCACCTGCCCACTGCAGGGAAGGTGCGCGTGGCCTTTCCTTGCACCCCTTTAAAGGGCATACCGTCATATTCACTGAGGCTTTTATTTTCCAGGGGACCTAAAGTTTTATCTCATTATTATATTATTATCTATTTAAGTACATAAATTATTGTTTTCGTTATAAAGACAATGCAACGTAGGTTTAAGTGGTGAATGATTTGGTCAAAATAAACCTTTTTATCATGAAATGATTTATTTAAATAGACGAGACTTTAATGAGATCCACTTTGCATCTTAAATGAAAGCACTTCATGTAATTTTGTAAGTCCCTCTGGATAAGATCATGGGCTAAATTATTTGTGTAGCCTACTGCAATTAAAATGTAATAAGCACAGATTCCTGGACACCTCGGATCATAACGACGTCTACGGAACAACTCTATAGGCCTATTTAAACCTGTTGATACAACTCGTCAGCGCAAGGGTGCATCGAACTAGCCTATAGTGTATGCCTTTGATTCGGCTGAGTGTATGCTTTATACTATTTCATAATGTGTTTCTATAAAGGGTTAATCTTATTCGTGCGGCTGTCCGTGGAGTTGCATGTAATAAACTAAGCCAGCGTGTTAAACAGAAACTCGCATTGTCTCCGGCAACAGTGCGATTCTCGTTTGTGGTCGGCTGCAATGTAACGTGTAGGCTATTTACCTACAATTTTAAGTGTGAGTCTGCCATGTTCTTGTGACAGTTTGGAACGGGGTCGGCTTGTGTGCTCTGTCGTCTGAACAGAAAGCGAAGGATGTCCTGCAATCGAGATGTAAACTGTAACCCAGATCATTTTAAAATTCTTAACACCAATGAGCTCCGGGATCTTTTACAAGATGAAGAAACAATGGACCAGATCATCAGACTCAGTCAAAAGGTTGTTTATTATAATTTTATTTATTATTTACTATATGTAATATAACCCGTATTTATTGTGGCTGCGTCCATTGAGGCTAACAACCTTTATTAGCTCAGACATGAGGACCATGGTTTGGATTTCTGCTGAGCGCAGCCTAATTGTTAACTAACTTGCTTCCGTGTTCCCTGATGATAAATAAGACTAAAGATGCCACAGAATGTTCTGCCTGCGTGTGTCCGGCTCTTTGACAGCAAGAACCATACCTAGCATTATTGCTCCAATTGACATGTTCCTGAGTTTTCTCACTATTTTTGTCACATACAGCCTAGCCTACATTTGCACTAAGTCAGAATATCTAAACATTCCCACCGCCACCTTTGGTGGGGCGGCAGTGAACTATGCATGGTCTCAAAATTATTTTCTGTAGCCTAAGTAACCCCATCCCCAATACCAAATATGTATAGTCAGATTTATCTCGCTATAAATCAAAGCTAATAGGCTATTCTTTGTCAGGTGTGCAGGGCATTTGCATTTCTGAGTATTAAAGGAAACCATCGATAGCGACTATTTCGTAGCCTACCTCAGTTTTCCTTAAGAATGTGTGCAAGTAGCCCACTTGTTTGGATGTATGACTTTGTCTGAAATGAAGGTCAGTTTAATAATTACTCGAGGTGCTTGGCCGAAACGCATTACCTCAGCCAATACCTCTTCATCAATCCAACTTAAGAGGCATCGCTCTCTACATGGCTAGTATTAATAACACCTGCACCATATATAGAAAGTTATTTGGAAACTGGATATGTGTAGTATGCGCAATATACTGGTATCAAGATCTGATATGGGACTATCGTTACTCTTTTTAATGAGACATGGGCACTATATGCAGATCAGTAGTTAGTAGCACATGTTTGTCAGCCTGTGTATGACGACGGTAACATTTCTAATTCCACTGAAAACACACTGAGACACTGTGTAGAGTAGGCTACATTGGACACTGTTGCGGATGGGATAGTGGATGAGATGGAGTTAGTTCAGTTACCGAGAACGTGAAAATTGACTTTTCAGAGCCTTTACAGGACTGGTTACAGGACTTGCTCAATCATATTAAACCATTAAACCATCACGTGAGAAAACAAGCCACAGAAATGGATTAGTCTACGATGTTTCATGTTTACTGCACGGTGGTTCATTTAGTTGAGAGGAAGAACAAAGCCCCGAGTCTATATTAGGCTACGCCAATTGCAAGCAGAAGTTCCTTCGCGGAACTTCAGCGTTGCAGTAAGCAGTGGCTCTGCTGTTTGTAGCCCTGATCCATTACATCCATCTCTTCTTTCCCCTAGTGAGTAGGCTTACTAGCCTATCAATCTCTTGGTTCATCACTTCAGCCGAGTTATCGGCAACGTTCACCGTGGGCATTCACTGACCCTTGCAAGATCAATTCAGCAGCATCCCATTTGGGTAATTTGGCGACTACGCGGAAAAGGTTATTGTGACTAAATTAGATTAATGCGCATAGACATCTATCTCGCAATATTTTCCCCAAATAGTTTTGGTTAGTCAGTGTTTTGGCCTGAAATTCCATCTGTGAACGTTTCCGCAGAAACCCGCTGGAAAGTCTCAGCCAACTGAGTGTACGCAAAGTGGGAAGAGGAGCCAACGGCGCCACAGCTGGGGTGAAGCGTCGGTTGAGTCCCGGGCCGTTAATTGAATTGGGGGTTAATTCAAACCTGCAGCTCTGGAGAGTGCTTTGTTGTCAAGAGTTATAATTCATCAGTGGTCTCTCACCGAGTGCATTTAGGGAGAATAGTCTCCAGCTCACTTTTGGAGACTGGTTTCAAGAACTGTTTTGGAATGTAGTCCTCGAGTAGAACATTAGGAAGTGATAAAACCTCTGTCCACAGTCTCGAATGCTGCGTAAAGCAGCTGTTCTGAGGTTTTCCAGTCTGCTTGAAGTCCGCAGAAGTTCACTGTAGACGGAAAAACTTTCCTCCCATTATGAGTCCCATAAGCTTCTCCATGTATGAATAGCACTGCGTGGAATATGAAATATGAGAAATAAAAACGCAAAAGGAGAAATGACCATACTGACGTCATCCTAATACCAGTGCAAAATTTCCTTCTCATTCTGCTGACAAATTGAAATAGGTTCTGTAATCCACTTTAATCCCACTTTAATTGTGTTCAGTCTTGTTTTATGCACCTATTGCTACATAACCAACCAAAAAGTCAGTGTTTTTGCTGAGTCAGAAATTAAACTCATTCATTGTGTACATGTGCAGAAACTCCTCTTCTATTTTTATGGATAACGCCCCTGGTTTTGTTCTTATGATTCACAGATTTCATGCTGAAGGGGTTTTGAGCTCAAAACCAAATCTGACTTCCAATAAAGGAGAAGCAATTTTGTTTTGCACTGTCAACATTTAGGCCTGTGGTTTTACAGTGATGTGGATATGTGGGTATGCTCCTTTCTTGAGGGACTTTTGGTCCTCCAGGTCCTCTGGGTGACAGGCAGGGCCACATTAAAAGCATAATGGACAGCAAACAGCCGTTTCTCATATGGGTCTGGGGAGTGGATCATGTGCTACAGAAACTCTTAGTCATGATTTATGTGTTTATTTAATCTTCTCTTTAACATCTGTGTCCCAGCCAATAACTTAATTGCTTCCTTTGAGTGGAGATACCAGATGCACTGCTAACTTTCTAATGAAAAATATAATTTCTCTGTGCTTTTTGGTATGTTTAAATTAATTGGTAGTGCTGTCAGGCAGAGGCATGGCTGGTAAGAACTTTATAGTAGGGTCCTGCAAGGTGGTAATGTAGCTGTATTATGGAGTGGGAGACTCGGGTGAAGTCTTACTTAGCCATGCATTTCGAGGCGACATAGTGCACAGACAAATGTAATGGTTAGATTAAACAGTCAACCACGTGTCTCCATATGACATCTGATAGACTTAGTTTCTCAGGATTGATTGTCGCACTCAGTCAGTTTCATACTGGGGGTGTGTGGAGCTGGAAATCACCACAATTCTGTGTGTCCCCTAATTACAATACTTATGCTTACCTGTCAATCACGAGTTTGTTCATTAATATTTATTTTATTCTTCAATGTTTTTACATCCTCAAACTTATTGTCAGCTTTGTGATATCTGCAAAGCAAAGCAAATTCAAATAATGACGATGGTTTTAATACATAGCAACTATGTAATTTACAGTCAAGAAAGTGTCAACCGCTGTGCATTATGTTTGGCTGTTAACGTCATAATTTGATTGCCCTAGTTATCTGTTATGACGTTTTGCTTGCAGTTTCTGCGAATATATTATATTTGTCAATTTTCTATACAGTGCACAAAGTTTTTTTTAAAGTTTATATTTCCAGAATATTCTAAACCTTTCTACCTGAATTTAAACTTATTATATTTTTTATGCTGCTATTACCTATAGGGTAACTTTAGCTTTTGCCTGTGTTGCCCTGTTGTTTTACTGTCTTGTGCGCATGGTGAGACACATGGTTCAATAACCCACAGAAGCCAAGCGGAAGGACATTGGGTTGGCCTGGCCCAGTTTTGTGACACACAAACAGAGGAGAGTATCGAGCTCAGCTGTGTCTTTGTGTGCAGTTTCAGGGCCTGCAGGTGGACAGAGAGACCCTGCTGACTGGCAGCCGCAGACTAGCAGAGGAAAATCTCTCTCGACGGCCGCGTCTCCAGAACTGCAAGCTACTGTTGGCCGAGAAGTACCATGAACTGGAGGAGCTGACCACCCTGTGCCAGGAGAAACAGAGCCGACTTGGTGAGCGCTGGGGAAGAGACGAAGCCTGGCTTCAGCTTTAGAGCGGCTGCATGATAATGAGCCTGATAAAGGTGATCAGAGATTCTGTGATACTGAGACAGTGTGATAAACTGAAATCACTCTAAATTAAATGGTTCAGGAACAGTCCTTTTTCCCCCAATAATCTTATGATGGATCACAGTTAATATTATGTTACAATTTTTTTTAAAGCACATGGTGTTGTGTTTGTATCGGTGATTCAGAGAATTATAGATGTTTACATTTTAGGCATTTAAATTAGCTGACGCTCTTATGCAGAGCAACTTGCAATTAGTGTACAATGAAAAGGCTTAGATTCGCAAATCACCAACATTAGCAATTAATGAGAGTGCGATGGTCACGCCATAACACACCGGCGATAGGTAATCGTTTGTCGCTAGAATTAACATGTGGCAAGTAAGATAGAGATTCTTTAGTTTTTGGGTTTAGGGAACTTCAGCGTCTCCGTTTTGACTTTTGAAAAATTCCTCCTTTAGTTTAATTAGTGGAATTTCATAACCGCACACTCTACTGATGTCTTATTGAGATACCAACAATATTGCCCCAGTTCTGGCTCTTGATTCTCGAGAAATCAGATTATGTTGCTCTGAATTTGACTCGAATTACCTAGAGCAGGGCCCTGTCCACTTCTTAATCCCACCACAGATTTAACATGGTGGATTTAACCCCAGACTTAAGTCCCAGAAACTGGAGGTTTGGCCAAGAGATTCCCACCCAAGCCTGCCTATTCCCTGCCAGTGGCAGATGAAATGACTAATGCAGTCTGTGGAACATCTTGTGTCTTTCTGTTTTTCAAACCAAAGTCTGAATTTAAAGAACTTGTGTTTGATAATATTCCGTTTTTAATAGTATAATTTGAATTTAAGTGCACTAACATCTCACTGTTCCTCCCTGAAAGGGTAATTCCTGTGGCTGACCGTAATAATGTATGCCTCATCAGAAATATAGAATTTTCTTGCCTCTCTGAAATTTAAAAGTTTTTAGAGCTGGGTGGTACTTCACTCAGACATGACATCATTTAAAATGGTTTGCTAAAACATTATAAATTGCATAAAAATATTTATTTTAAAAATGATGAATTCAATTGTTGTGACGTCCTGTGGTTAAAGGACTTGTTCAAGCAAGACAGAAAAAACACAATCCAATAAAACTCCTGTTGAATTGCGCAATTGTCTGCTTTCTCATTTTTCTCAGTCTGACCTTGTGGTCGCTGGGAAATAAAAGGTCTTATTGGATGTTGCACACAGTCTTGTGTACAAAGAGGATGAAAGAGTTCCTTTGTTTTTTAAACAGTTTCCTTTACAGCCTTAAGTTCTAACATTATAGCCTGCTGTAATACGAGTGATGACAGCCTATTGGAATGGTAGGACACAGACATACAATCTAACGTGGCATCATAATTGCATTGTGGCAATTTTAGTTTCTCCCAGATGGGAAATATCTGTATGTAATTACATACAGAGGCAGATGTGCTAAATATGGATGAACGGCTGTTGAACTTAGTAACTTACTAGTCATGGATGATTGGGTAGTTGTGGGGATTGGTCCTCTCCAAACAAAGCCAATTAAATCAGGGGCTGATTAGGTGGCAGGTTGATGGAGTCAAGTTGGGGAATTTAGCCAGGGAACCCCCTACTCTGAGCAAAGAGTGGCATGGGATATTTAATGACCACTTTGAGTCAGGACTTCGGTTGCACATCTCATCCGAAGGACAGTGTCTTCTACAGCACAGTGTCCCCATCACTGCACTGGGGCATTCAGATTTATTTGACCGGAGGAAAGATCGCCCCCTACTGGCCCACCAACACCACTTCCAGCAGCAACTTAGTTTTCCCTGGAAGTCTCCCATCCAAGTATAAACCAAGCCCACACCTGCTTGGCTTCAGCCATTCAGTAGGAGCAGAGTGTGTGGTGGGTATGGCTGCTGGAAATACTGACTGGGGGTAGGTTCCCCCTTCCACAAATTTCAAAAAATAAAGAATGCAGCAGGGGGGTAAACAGCCAGAAGGGTCAGGATTTGTATGAATACTGCTGTTGCATAATCGAATGTCTTCTGAAATGCTTTTAATATTACATTGTACTGGGGTCAGAGAGATGGCTAATTCAGGATGAAACTAGAATAAAATATATTTTAAAAATTCTACTTTGCATTCGGTGAAACGGCATATACAATACTTGGCTTCTAAATGTGCTCTGAAAGGTGACAATAGGAGACTGCTTTTGGTCCCTGTTTTGAGTTTGCCTGTATCTGATTCAGCATCTGTTTTGAATGTGGTGACCCTGTTCCTGTTGTCAGTTGTTCCAGATTTTCACTGAGGCAAATGGAAGGATTTGATAAGTGCTGTAGTCCCACAGTACGGAATGTAAAGCTATGCCACATGTAAAATGTGACTTCTCTCTCACTCCTTAGTCATTACAGTGGAAAACCCTATAAAACATTAATCTAACATTAACTTAACCACCAGGACTGAAGTGTCTGGCTGTCTTGCTCTCTAAAAAGATACCAGGCATTCTGGCCCTTGTTCTGTGATTTTTATTCGTTAGTTTTACTGTTTAATATAGTAGTGTACTGTAAATTGTAACACACTATGCTTTTTAAATTCCATCACTCAGTGTTTCAAGATAAATTCATAAAGCTTATAAATGCAAGCTGTCAAGATGCTCGCAATGTTCCTAATATTCTGCACTTTCACAGGACTAAGGTTCATCGGCAAGAGGCCGGATGCAGTGGTTCTTTTCAATTTTCCCCTTACATGTTCTTAAAATGTAAGGGGGAAATTGCAGGCAAAAGTGACCTTGCAAAAAATCATCTTATCCTGAAATATAATATAATGAAAAGTATGAATCAATTTCAGCAGTGCCGCTTAGCTATGTGAGCTTTGAATCGACTGTCAGAGGATTGAATGTCTTTTCAGCTTGCATGCGTAGTGTGTCTAGCAGCATTGATGTCAGAAGAGGCAATGTCAACATTGATGTATTGTCTTCTAGTGATGTGCTAAGTGCCGTTGTCTGTCATTTGTTTGCTACTGTGGATAAGGAAATGTGTGGAGACGATTTGAGGTTTGCAGTGTGTCATAAATAAAAATGTTCTATCATCGTTTGCAGTCCTGATCAGTATTCTGAATAGGCCGCAAGCTTCATTTGGCTTTCTTGCTCTTTCACTCAAAAGAGCTATTACCAGTCTTTATCTGTGAGTACTGTGCCCAAGACGTGAATTGATTTAGCTTTCTCATCATAATTTAAATTCATTACAGAAATTCACTGGTAGCAGACACCTCATTCTCTTGACCAGCTCTTGGCTTGATTTTAAAATCATATAAATGTTCTCGAAATGGAAAATATTTATATGGTTTTATAAATGTTTATGTGGTTTGTCCATCTCTGATTAATGTAGGTTTCCTCAGCTGTGATCATACTCTCTCTCCATGTTAACAAAAAGGGCTTTTACCTGGGCACTTCAAATAGACTACCCGAAATAAAGCACTGGAGCACTCTTTAGAAGTCTGCACGTTTATTGCAGGGGGGTGACTGACGTTTCGACTTGCGTTTTCCTCAGAGTTGACTTTGACTTTTGATAGAGAGCACTTTATTTGTTGAGCACCAAACCGCTCTCCTGTGAAACTTGGACTTATCTTTATTTTTTATAGCCTCCATATTGTTTGCTTCCCAAAATGAGCAATATATTACCATTTACCTCAAGAGTGTTTGTGGTCCTATGTGCATGTCTGTTACGTGTTTATTTATGCATTCATTATATGAAGCACTTTGTAACTCCACGTTTTGAAAAGTGCTATATAAATACAATTTTACTTACTTTAAGAGAAAAGTTTCTACCACATATTGTCATGAGAGTAGTGAAGGCAAAGGTGCTGAATCATCTAGGCCAGCTGTTCCACACTGTTTTTGTGTCTTCTATCATCAAACTTAAAACATCTGAAGGGTATTATCATTCGGTTGGCTCACCTTTCCCAGGAAGAAGATTGCATAGTCGTTATTACGTCAAAAAAAAAAAATAGAGGCAGATAATGGCTTCTTTATCGATTGTGATATTAAGACACCGCCATATCCGCAATTTCACGTTTTGTTGCAGCTTTTGAGTCGGAACAGACCACACTCATTGGAGTAGCCCTGCCGTGTTCTGTTTTTCCTTGATATAAATGCTGCTCAGAAGATGGTTTTAACCATGCACACTTGCATGCGCACACCACCTATTAGTGAAATGATGCGTGCTTCGACACACGCTCCCACGTTGTCTCTTCTCAAGGGCCATGCCCCTCTTTTATCCAGCTGGGTAAGTGAACACAGTGATCGCATCCTGTCTTGCCTTTGGGGGCCTGAGAACAGCATTTGTGTTGATGTTGCTGTACTGTGGAACATTTCTAGTCGACAGAAAGGTTTTCACACGGAAATAAAAGATTGAGATAGGGTTTAAGTGTACCCACAGCAAAAGCTGTCTTTCTGACAGTGTTTTCACTCAGCCCAGCTCACGTATATTCAGCTTTTCTAAGTTCAAACCCCGAAAACCTACCCCCTTGGTCACATCTCTGAATGCAGCAGACCTTGTAGCTCTCCAGGACCAGGGCTGGCCAGCCTTGCTTTAGTGAGCTTATTATGACCGTTTCCTTCTTCCAGTGCAGCGAGCTGAATGTCCATTTGGAAGGCTGACTTTTCCATGTCCCTACAGACACCTGCATACAAAGGCATGGACCTCAAATGGCACAGTATCTTCTCCATAAAGAGGTGGCCCATGCTGAGGAAAAATCAGAGGTAAATTAAAGGATTTCATTGGCTATCTGGGGCTTTTACATCAACTGCACAACAACTGTACAATGTAATGATGACATTGTAATGTTTTGTTACATTGAATTATCACATGAAAAACACAGCTCTGGATATGTTCCTGAGTATCTGAAACACTAGTATTGTGAACCCAGCGCTGGTAGTCTGTGGGAAATGTATTGATTATTATTTATATGTGAATGCATTCCTGTATGTTTATTGTCTTATTTATGTGTTTTTAATATTGCCATGAAGCAGATGTATTTTGGACCAGTGAGCCAAAGTGCATTAGAGTTCATGAGACAAGAAGAATAAAATAGTCTACAGTATCTAGAATAATACTCATTTAATAGTATAGAGAACATATTATGTATTTGTCATATATAAGAAACAGAATACAATGTAGATTAAAATAAAGTGGATGACGTTTTTCAAGATGTCTGGTGATAAATAAGTGGATTTAAGACTAAGGAAAATGCAGAGATGACGTTTAAAGAAGAGTCTTATCAGGATGGTGGTAAAACTACAGTCCTGATGCTGGCAACTCATTCCACCTCTAGAGAGCTAAAGTAGTGAGAGAATGAGATTCAAGCAATGAGGGTGAACGGATGAATGACATTTTATTACCCAGAGGAATCGTTTGTTTAGAACTATATTTTCAGTATAATGCTGAGCATGGAGTGAATATATAATATATATTGGCTAATAAAGAAGTAACTCACATGTGGGATGAATGAGTGTAAAGTTAATATTTGAGCAAACAGCTAATAATTCAGCTGAAGGGTTCTGTGATATACGTACACGTACAGGGCATAGCGGGACATTACATTAGATAGCTGGAGCACGGCACTGTGTTGCACAAACTGCTGGAGTGCCAGGGGTTCTAAATTTGCATAAATATAAAGACAAAAAGTATTACACATTGTTTAGAGGCCATAATGGCAATGTCTTTTAGACCACCTAGTCCTTTGTTTTATTTTACATTATAATGACTTACCAGACACTCTTATCCAGAGTTAGTTACAACAGTGTATATGTTTTGTACTTTCATAGGACCTTCTGGAGAACTTTATGGCGGGTGGCATGTCACTGGAGGGGTTCCTGGAGTCCTTCCAAAGCTCCAGAAAAGTGTACCACGTCCGACGTGCTCAGGCAGAGAAGCTCCAGGAGTTGTTCAGGCAGCGGTGTAAACTCAGGAACCTCAACGAGGCCGAGAATGAATCAAGCAAGCAGCACAAGCCTCCCCCCGAGTGCACTCGGGGTCCACCTCGTGTTTTTCAGCTCCGCTACGGCCTCACCCCGGCCATTATCCTTTCCCGTGTTCCCCTCGCCTCCAGTCCAGCTCCAGCCCACGCTGCCTGTCTACCTCCCTTGGATAAGCAACTAGGCCAGGCCCAGGCTTTCGGGCCTAGCACTCCCCGTTCTGGCCCCGGCCAGGCAGTAGGCCTCAGAGTGATTGGCCAGCTCCCTGGATGGCCAGCCAGGCCAGTGCGTTTACAGCGGCTTTGCAGGCAGCCGAACCATCATCACCAGCCGGACCCCTCATTGCGATAACGCTACTGCTTTCCTTTCGGGATGCTATTACAGAGTTTACGTAAAATCGTTCTTGGTGTGGTATTGAAAGTCATAGCCTGGCAAGAGGCCAGCCAGGTCAACATGATATTGAACACTGCCACACCTAAGGGTTGTTATTGATAAGGTATGAGTTATTGATTTGGTCAGTAAGTTGATTGGAATCAATGAAATGATACATAGTCGCTTCTACTGATGTTGTATTCTGTATGGAAATCTGGATGTTGTTCATTATCGTTCATAACAGTTTCCGTTGTGTTCAACGTCTTGTATGAGAGCTTGTTGTTGGGTTGGAACTTCTGACTTGCCTGCTGCAAACTGCAGTCTACCAAAAAGGATAAATATTTTTGCGTGTACGGGATGAACATGGTAAAAAACAGTTGGGACAAATTTTTCTTTGTGACGATCAACAAAAAGTCCTGCTGATGGTGTTTATTATGAACTCATAAGTATTTTTTGAACCAAAAGGACATGGTTTTGTGACATGAAAGTTATATTAAGTTATTGCCTTCATTTGACATCCAGGTGATAAACCTAAGATCAATGGTAGACCACTGCCCTCAATAAAAGAAAGAAAAGCGATGTGATCTTTCCTACTTTTCTGATGCTACATTCCAGCTAGTACAAGCGTTTGATCTCTACTGCATGTCCATGCTCCAGGGGAGGAGCCCTTTTGTCAAATCAGCCTGCTGGAGATGACATCAGTGACTGACAATCTTACGTCTGCTGATCCTATGATGTGAATGCGTTTCTTGATCTGGCTTTTAAAGTTGTGTTTTATTGAATTTGTGGTGACACTTTATTTTGAGTGTCCCATGTTGATCTCAACTTCATATCAACTGAATGTTGAGATACAGCAAACAGTCAGTTTATACTTTGCTGAGTGTCAATAGTGTTTCTTCAAAAGAGTGTTCAGTGTCAATACAGTGTTTCTTGACACTCACTTCTTTGTGGAGTTTGTGGACAATCAACTGCCATGCAATTGACTTTAAATTAACACTGAACTGATATTCAATTGATATCAGTTGATATCAAGTTGAGTGTCAGCATGGGACAATCAAAATAAAGTGTTACCGAATTTGTTACACAAATGTTAATATACAGTATGACTTTGTTAATCGTCTGTGCACAAACCAGAATGTTCTATTTTTCTCTGGTATTGGATTCTTTCACTGGTTTCATGCGTCTCAACCCCTGCAGTGTTGATAGCAGCTCTGGGTTACGTGTATTCGGTTTGACACAAGCAGGCTCTGATCTCATACTAAAGGGGGATTGTTTTGCTTGTCTCTAGGATCGCATGCTCTGTATTACAGCTGCCAAGAGGCGAAGTAAGTGGGGGTCACAGGCTGTTGGAGAGGTGACGGAGGAGGATACAAGTCTAAATTTATCACCCTCCCTCTGCACCGATCTGATCCTGTCTGCCTGGGGGTGTGGCTGAACCGAGGTTTCTGCTAGAACCCGCTCTTCAGTGTCGCAACCGAGCTTGCCTCCTATCTCCCCCTGCAGGGTTATGCTTAATTGATATTATAGTGAGCCCTCCCTTGCAGAAGTGATCTGGGTTTGTTTGTTTTTGTTTGTTGTGCTGCTTCGTGGTCTAAAGCATGAATTAATTACTTGGTATGTGTGTGAGTGTGAGTGTGAGTGTGTGTGTGTGTGTGTGTGTGTGTGTGTGTATGTAGGTCCTGCCAGGTAGATGAGCAGCTGCATAACACCCCTGTAACCATTGAAATTGCTTGAAGATAGGCTGACGCATGTAACCATGGCGAATACTTGAAGATACAGTGCGTAATCCTGGTATGGGAATATGCAGCGAGCATTCACAGCTATCGCAAAGGAACTACCGTGGATGAACTTAGGGAACCCTCATCAGGGAGGTTCTTGCATGCTCATCCATAGCACACGCCCAGGAGACCTGACAGCCCAAGGGGGCGAGGCGCGAGGATGCTCACGCCTCAATTCAGACTCGGACCAACTCCCACAGCTAAGAGTGGACCCCAGGAGCAGCCGAGCATTGGAGCTGACAGGCTCCACAGCACAGATGGCAGGCAGGTGAACCTGAACTTTTTACCGTCACTCGATAGCTCAGATCCTTCTCCAGGTATCTCTCTTTCTGCCGAGACTCTCATGGTTAGTCGGGTGAGCATGGTATGACCCAAGTGAAAAAACAGCCCAGCTCAGAGAAGAATGCTTCAGCTGATTCTGGTTACAGTTACAGGACTGGGTGCCAGTCTTTGTTTTCCAATGCATTTCCCCTCAAGCAGCCCTGCAAGTCCCAACGCATTTTAGATCAATATTACAATAGTCCTGCTGCTAAAGATAGCTGTGCCCCCTCCACCCGCAGAGACGTACCACGAATGCTCCATGGATCTGAATCTCTCATTGCCAAAGAGAATGCCGTTTCATTACCAATTCAATCTACTGTAGGAAAGCAATAGCCCTGAATACTCTCCATTCTGCATGATATACAGACTACATGCAGTCTCCCAATCATTTTGGGTTAGGTTTTTAGTTTCTATTTTCTGTGATTGGAATGATAAGAAGATCCTGACATCCTGTCAGGCACTGCATTTGTGTGCAGTTTTGTACGGTACAGATGAGACTATGGTTCATTAAGGTTCATTATGGCCAAGGTTTTTTGTGCTTTTAACATCGCAGTGTAGAATGTTACATTTGGAGGCAAAATGAAAGTTGCCAAAGATAAACTTCTACAGCTTTACTTGATAAACACTCATTGTAACAAATATAATGTCCACTGCAATAATCAAGGGTATTTAATACAATGCAAAGACAGTCAAATCCTCTCACTTATCTATGATGCCACATTTTCTATTGCTTGCAGGTTGAGTAAGCCGCTCTGAAGACAAATCAAATGACATTGTGCTGTCATTTGAAGGGAAGTGAATCCAGTTTGTAATACCTAGGACGTTGTTATGGGACACGGCACTGTCACCACGAACAGGACAGAAAAAGGTGCTCATTTAGAGTCATCAGCTCTGGTAATGGTACATTTTCCCCCCAAGCTACAATATGACTGAGCAAAATTGTACATGATGAAAGCAGGACATTCTTTTTCTGTAAAATTACATCAGATTACATCAGGGCAATACCCTTTAGTATGGCTGACTGGACACTGAACTAGAAATTATTCAATCAAGTGCTGTAATGAAATGATGTGCCTTTGAGCAGTCACATCACAGACCCATTTAAATGTAGCTACACTAAAAAGATTTTTAGCATGAATGCCCATATGCCTAAAGTCAAATGTCTTAATTTCAAGTCGAATATATACAGTATATAGGCTACAGAATGCATGTCTAAGTGTAAACACTGGGAAAACATAGACATCGGTTTAAACAGCACTGCAATAAGCAAAACCAGAACACACAAGATAGGCCACACAAAATGTTTCTTCCTTTTCCTCTTGTTTGTACTGTGCATCATGGGTAAAGCTTTGGGTTTTCTTGGATCCACCTGATCCCCCAGAGATCCAGCCTCCCGGTCATCGGACCTATTACAGTTTGCCCCCTCATTAGTCCTGAGACCAAAGGCGGCGACCGGCCTGAAGATGTGCGGAAATGGGGAGACGCAGGAGGCTTTGTCAGATGGCAGGCCTGTTTGTTCGTGAATCAGACTTCTGTTACATCAATGTCAACAGCTGCCATTGTCACCAGCAGCTCAAATTGGGCAATTTTCCCATCTGTCAGCATGTATATTAAGTGCCTTTGAACTTCGCTTTTCCAGACCAGCTCTATAGTAGGGCCTAAAATGCTGCTCATGTTTGGTAGAAGAGATGAGAACTACATAGAGTTTCTGAGTAACCTCCCAAATTGTTTTAGATGTGAGCAGATGAACACTCCCAGTTTTGTTAGCTGGTCAATTGAAAGGGGTCTTAAGTTGATTTTGCCCAATCAGCTGAAGATCCTTATGAAGTGTAAGGCAATAGACCAACAGAAACGTCTTTGTGATTTCAAATTCCATGACAGGTTTATCCAAGCATTGAAACTCTTTAGGGTATTTTTGTCTTCTTGTTATAAAAGATGTAAACAAAGCACCCTTGTACTCTGTAGTAGCCTACTCTGCATTTTTTTCTCTTGACATTTGTCAACAAAACAGAAATACCTCTGTTTGTAAAGTCTGTTCCAAAGGCATGACGTGCTTGCAAAGCTAACTATGAATATCCACTTTGTATTGTAGTGGGAGGGCTTTACACCTTTGCATTCAATAAGTGACATGAGCATGAAATTCTGATTTGCATCTTATGAACATGTACATTGTGGCATGGATGGTGACATAGCACACCCTATCTTGGGCAGCATTAATGCTTATGACTGTTTTGTAGAAGACCATTCTTTTTAAAATCTCATGTTAAGTAAACAAAGGTCATCAATACAAGCGCTTCTCCTCTCAAGCATCTAGAAATTTTGAACAGAACTATAAATCTTTTTTTAAACTACCAGGAACATTGCTATTAGGGTTCAGTCGTGAAGTAATGAAGTTACACAATTAAAAGATAAAGATCTCACAAGTAGTTATGGGAATTTTCTCACAAAAAAACCTGTTCTCAGAAGAAAGATAGCAGTTTTGACAGATTAATTTCCCAGATAAATTTCACCACATGAAAGTGGGCAGATAAGTGAAAGCCTTCAGTTGGTTTTGCAGCAACAGCAGCTAATTTGTGAGCCACCTCAAGCTTTCAAAGCTTCTCAGGTTGAAACATGTAATTAATTACTGCAATAGAACGCCATGTTCTTTGCACCTGTGTTGTGACCCTATCAGCCTTTGCAAAGTTACAGTGTCCCAACTGCCACATCCAATTAACATTACCTACCCCCTGGACAGGGGATTCAGTCATGCTACTCAGAGTCTGAGATTGTGATGTCACAGAGGAGACTGAATTAAAATAGGGGAACCATTCAGGTGTGTCTGGCTGTGTCACAGTGTGCGCCATACAGAGCCAGTGACAAAATGGCCGCATGTTGAACAGAAGCACCGGGACTTCCGTGAGCTTAATGTGTAAGGTCACAGACAGCAGTCACTACAGTCGGTGAACTGTTGTGAAAGCTTTTGTGAAACCCCGACGGCTGATTAAGCTACGAAGCTGTATTTGTGAGGACAGCCTGTCAGTGTGTTCAGCTGGCGTGAACAGAACCCACAGGAGATCCCTCTTTTCAGTCTCTCTTTATTCCTCTCCCTTCTCTTACCATCTCTCACTCACAGACATGCAAACCACACATATGTACTATGACAGTAGATGGGATTTGTGATTTATTATTGACCTACTTTATTAAAAAAATTATTGAATTTAAAAAAATTTAAATAGGGAATTATCTGATTTAAATTAGCTAATCATATTGAGATGTAATGTTCAGTTCAATTGACCAGGCCAAGTCTTGTTATATGTGTTCTATTCACACAGGGACCATCAAGTCAAGAGCTCCTAAGATGATTGACAGACTATCTACAGCAGGGGTGTCCAATCTTACATGCAATGGGTGGTGTGGGTGTAGGTTTCTGTTTTAGCCCAGCACTAAGACACCTGGGCCTGTATTCACACAACATTTTATCTTACCACTAAGAGGTCTCCCAAATAACAGTAAAAGTTTCTAGCTAAGAGTTTCCTCTTAATCCCTATTCACAAAGCTGCTGAGACCAACTTTTACTAAGGAATGGGGAGAGATCTTAAGCTAAGAGAAAAGACGGGGTTGACCTTGTTGCTATGGATGATGTCATGTTTCATGAACAAGCTTACTTACTATGCCCACAGTGATTGGCTGATAGGGGATGGGTCTTTGTCAGTGATTTCATCATATAAATTCTGTAGAAAAAGGTATCATGTTGCCATATTTAAATAAAGATTTTTTTATCCTACGTGGTTATTCACAATTAAGGTGTTTGTGTGACCAACATAATTTAAAAAGGAAAGCAAACATTTTGTGAGCTTAACTGTTGTAATTGAACTGAGGTCCCGGTTGTGGGTGGATGTAAGGCTTGAGGAGCCACGTCCTGCAGGGATAGCCACTGTCCCCCACCAAGTGACATCCAGCTGGGACATGATGCCTCTCAAACAGCAGCCTCAGGCCACTCTCCTGTAGGATCCGGGAGTCATGTGTTGCGCCTGGCCACTTGGCAAAAATGTCAAGAATATTATATAGTTGGCATCAAAAGCCACCTGTGTGTTGATGATATGATTTTTTTTTCTGTTGACAAATGCGTGCTCATTTTGTGATGGTGCAATAATTCAGACATGTGTCCCATCTATAGCACCAACTACACCGGGTAGTCCAGCTATGGCCATGCAGTGGGCTTTGTTTTTTTGTATTTGGCAAACATCAAGAGGAAACCGTATGAATTTTCGGACGATGTGGGGTCTGGAGAGAGCATTTATTGTTTGATGTAATATTCTACTGACAGATGACTGAGATATACTTAATTTGTCTGCGCTGCATAGCTGCATTTTCCCTGTGGCCAAGTAGCGTAGAGTTGTCAGAACCATGATCTCCGGTGTTATTGGGTTGTTTCTGTTTGTTGGTGAAGTGACTGCATCCCTGACTAGCTCTACTATTATCATAATACTCTCGCGATTAAGGCGATATCTTTTTAAAAGCTCAGTATCATTAAATGCTTCTAAAATGTTTACGCGATTACGAGGTGGATTGCCAGCAGCAGCCATTGGATTGTTTGTGATTTGGTCTTAGTGATTTAGGAGTCCTCTTGACTACCCCTAACTTTTCACAGATTTAGGAGCTGGTTTAGCACTAAAACGCTTTGTGAAATACTCTTAGACCAAAAATGTAGAAGTCCTAAAATTAGGACCGACACGCCCACTATTTTTAAGAGTTTCTCCTAAATCAGCAAGCTGGGAGCTACTTTTAGACTTAAGATGTTTTGTGAATACGGGCCCTGATTCTACTTATTAAGGTCTTGATTGAAGACCATGATTAGTTATTTATGTGAATCAGGTGTTGTAGTGCTGGGCTAATACAAAAATCTACACCCACACTGGCCCTTTTTGGGTAAGATTGGACACCCCCGATCTAAAGAGCTGACGACGCCCTACCTTCAATTGCTTGTGTCCGAATACGACCCCTACAGGGCGCATGTTTGAGTCCACACTGAGTCCACTTTGTCAAAAAGCTTTTGAGTGGCCAGCTTTTTCTCACAAATGGGGGCACTTAAAATACCAGGATAAAATACCACTTAAAATACCCCTTATTTCCAGTGTTTTGTTGAGGGAATTCCGGAGCACACTCATCTGCAGAACGGTGCACTCATCCGACAATTTCAGTAAGTAACCCGGAAATAAAAACGTAAAAGACATAGATCTATGGTACAAGAGTGGGTCATATTACAAACTACTCTTTTTTATTTTTGTTAATTCTAATCTACACTTTGTAACAATCGTCATATGTTAACTGATTCATATTCTAAATGAAAATAAAACATTTAAAATAAATATAACTAACTACTTCCTCACTAGTTTGGAAATAGTTTTGCAGGATTTCTTTCGCACACTGCTTGCAAAGTGAGGGGACAGGGCACATAGTAGACAGGGGTCTGAGTACACAGTGGACAGGGAACAGGGGTCGCATTCGAACCAAGGGGCCAAGACTGGGCTTTCGTTTTGAAGCTCACTTCCTGGTTGGGCTGGGAACAGCAATTGTGCCATTGCTCACTAGCGCCACTGCGGTTGGCTCCAGTATAGGGTTTTCACTATGTAAGTCAATGGCAGCAATGTGGTCAAAATACTCAGTCAATACATTTTTCCCACAAAAAAATGTAATTACAATAGGTGCCTTTCCTTCATCTAATGCCTCCGCATGTGCTGATTTTTTTTTAAATATTGTGCCGTTTGGACAGGGTATTAACATTTGTTCAAGACCAATCAGAGGGACAGGTTGAGTCTTCTTCGGCTCCACAGAGCAGACACAGTTTGTACAAACCGGCGGCGAAAAAGACTTCCAGAGCCTCAAAACTGTTTTTACGAGGTCGTGGAAAGGCAATGGGTGACGTCACAGTGACTTTGTCCATATTTTTATACAGTCTATGATTCGAACACGGCCATCGTATAGCTTCAATATTAAAGATCATGTTGACACTTGCTTGTCCTTAGTAATCTGTGCAGAGGGTCAGCCATGGAGCGATTGAGTCGAGGTTTAAAAACGAATGCCTTATTTGCCTGAAGTTTTACTGTCACAGTTGATCAACACCATCGTCTGATATAAACACATAATTCAAAAAGAATGAGCACTGCTTGTTTCCAGTTTAAAACATTTTTGGATCTTGCATTGCCAATGCTTTGCCAGCAGAGGGTACTCTACATTCACTTTTGGATGCCATGCAAACCCTGCCTGTATTTAAGGCTATTCACAGGTTGTGTTTTGTGTGATTTATACAGAGTAGATCTACCTTGCATAATATAACCACAGTATTTTCAGGTTAATTTTCAGTTTTTAAAATAATCCAGCGTAATCTTCGGTGCGCAAAACACAAACCAAATACAGAGGTGGACTGTGTTGTGTTTAGAGCTGCTGTTTGTTCAGGATTTTTAAATTGTAACACATCTCACATATTTCGTCTTCTATTATAATGGATTGTTCGCTTAACCATTTTGGCTTGTGAAGCGGTGGTTCTGTTAATAAGAGGACTGGTTTAGGACTGCTGTCCTAAATCAATGTAATTTCCGTCGTTCCAGCACCATGCTTTCTGCCATATGGGTACCTGGTTTCTTTTACATGGTTATGTTCCTCTACTGCAACCGTATCAAGGGGTCTATGACCCTTAACCTCTGCTTATATTTCAAGTACATGGTGAAATTTGGATTATGTAAGAATGTCAAATCTCAACCTTTCTTGTCATGCCGTGTTATTCTGAGGCAGTGTGGAGAGTGGGCTCTCAGGTTTAAACTCTTGTAGCCATTCAGTTTTGGACCTGTTTTTTCATTTTTCTGTTCAAGGCTGTATTGAAAGAGTAGCCTAGTGGAAAAGGGGTTGTGGGGTATTCAAATGCTTGTGTTGTCCTCAATAGGATTGCTATCATTGCAAATTGTGAATGGGTCTCTTCTCATTCTTTCCGTGTTAAACTATAGTTTGCCACTGAGATGAGGTTTGTGTTTTTTTTGTGTTTATCTATTTATGGGGACTGTTAAGTTTTTAAATGTATCCTCCACATCTACTCCACAAGTAGTTATCCTCTATCTGGGATTTCAGGTTTTTTTATTGGATAGTTGATACTAGTACCATTGAGCAAAGACTGTCAATGTAAAAGGGTCTTGTGTATCCAGAGATAATTTTTTAAATATGTGTATATACATTTATACATTTATCTCCAGTGACTTTTCAGGACTTTTCAATTGGGATCTTGCTCATATAGTTCACAATTGTGCTGTAGGTGTGATATTGACTTAATAAGTGATGAATATGTTCATAGATTAGTATGTTCTAAATATAATTCAGTCAACTTATTTGGTGGTCTTTACAACCAGGCTTTCACAGAGTGTTATACAATGCATTACCAGAAAATAAACTACCCATTTCAGACTAATTGGGTTTACTTATTCCCTGATCCTTTGTGCAAAATATATGACATGTCAAGGGCAGTCATTGTGTCACAGAGTGGTATGACATGAGGTAGGGCAGGGATATTCAAATGAGAAAGAACAGTACTATTGACCTCAATCTGTAGGGGCTGTCTATCAGCAGGGTCCCATGGAAGGAGAAAGATGATGAGTTAACACACCTGTTAGTAAACACTTCTAATTTTTGATTAATTTTTATGGCCTTTGCTCAAATATTTTCCATTTCGGAAATGCCCAAGCATTCATTGGCCCAGCTCTTCGATGCAAATTTTGATCACAGGCAAGCACATGTTCTCCTCTGACACATGGGCTGCTAGCTGCTGTTTCTGTTTGTGCTGCAGTCCGACAGATGAGCTGTGCAGTCGTTATGTTCGAGGAGTACGCTTCATACTGAGCTGGCCCTGACAGACTGTAGATGCCTGCATAGGCAGAGCAGGTACTTTTGCACAACGAGACGGACGATTATGTGCTACCCTGTTGCTAACTGTAGTCTCCATTGGCACTGCCAAGATTCGATACCAGACCAGGTATATTTTTTACACTGAAAACATATACTTTAGCAGGAGGAGAAACTCTGTAGCACCTTTCCATTTTCATACATTACATTTGGGAATTTAGCATACGCTCTTATCGAAACTTGCATAGATGACATTTATACATTTGGATATTGTACTGAAGCAATTCAGGTTAAGCACCTCGCTCAGCTATACAATTCAAGAGGTGAAGTGGTGTTTTTCAACTTTGACAATTTATTTTTTAAATTTACATTTGACCTAGGAATCACATTGACCAGCAAAACAACACCAGGGGCCACATGTATAAACAGTGCTGAGCAGAAAAATGCCCTCAGTAAGGGAGTTTCCACACAGAAATTCAGATGTATAAAATAACACGTGCTGTGAGCATCTGCATACCTCTGCACACGTTGGACACCATATGTACGCAATGTTTGGCGTCAGTGAAAATGCAAAACTTTTTTTAAGCAGATTTCCGACTTTCACCCTGCGCGTTCTTTTACACATTTTCTTACTCAGAGTTTTACACATGTGGCCCCAGATGGGGAAAAACTCAATGGGAAAAAACCTTGATAGGATCCTCCATCATTACATGTATTTCTTCAGTTTTAATTCTGCTTTAAAAAAATTTTATAACTGATATGGTACCCTTCAAGTAAAACAGCACACAGTTCTTTACAGACAATTAAAGGAGAGATAAAAATAAGAACATTAAGAAATGTAGATGGAAAAAGTTAAGATCAGTTCTCCGAAAATACAATAAAAAAATTTAAAAAATGGATTTAAAAAAATCAACATAACAAGAAGCAGGACAGAGCATACATAGACAATAGAAACAAAAAACCCAATAAAACTTTAACAATTGAAACCCTCCCCAAAAAATCAAGTTTATAAAATTGAGTCCTCAAATGAAATTTATCCCTGAGTGGGTCAGGTCCCCCTAGTTCTCAGTTAAGAGAGTGTTCATTCTGACGGCAGGAAGTTTACAGTCCAGCTCTTCTATGCCACAGTCGTACCCGTGATCTCTCCGCTGTGTTCTCATGGAGTTGTTATACAACCCTGTGCTCAGCAAATGTGTTGTCCAGTCGGGGGAACTGTGCATCTTACTGGCTGCTGGTGCATGACAGTGCATACACTGGGGTGAGCTCTACCCCTCAGTGTCTGCAGGGCTCAAACCCAGCCCTCAAATTAACAATGTCAGAGGGGGGAAGGAGCTCAAATTGGGGATTCCCAGGACACCTGTGTGCTCATCATGGCTCTCTTGATTTGCTCATAGGAGACAAACATCACAATGTTCCATGAGCCCAGGCGCAGAAAAGACGGCATGAACCTGGATGAGAAAGAGGGGGAAAAACAGTAAAGAACCAATAACGGGAGTAAAAAAAACACATTAAAATGTAAGAACAGAATGAAAGTGCTCGTAATTGGTAGCCCTCTCTAATGTTTTTTTTTCTTTCTTCACCCTACAGGTGTACCGTACTTCTACCCACCCCTTGTAGAAAGCGGTGGGGCCCTCCTTTGTCAGCATGGTGAGGGCACAGTTGATGGCGCTGCCGTACTGTCCTGCAGAGGAGTTCATGAACCGCGTCTTCACCACGTCCACTGGGGACGCCACGATGGTGGTGCAGAAGCCAGCGCCGAAGGCCGCGGTGAAGTGGCACGGTAGGTTGTCTGTAAAACGCACACCGTCGCACACGTTACCGCTGGATGCCACCTGGGATTATGTAAGATGAAAGCTGTGCTTGACAGCAGTGCAAAATCCATGCGTGAGACTTAAAGCTCCTTCTTGTTTGTACGTTGTATGTAATTGAAATATCAGATTTTGACCCCAGAAACATTTTCTGGTTAAAATGATTGCAGAATCTTTTTCACTTTGTCAGTAACACTGTGAAATATGGTGAATAGGACAGAATACACAGTTATTTTTGGGATTCCCTTTAGATGGCTTACCTGTCATGAGGTCATACTTTAAGATGAGCTCTTTGATGATATCATAGGTGACCAGTTCTGCACAGTTCACGATGGCGTTGCGCACTATGTTGGGCATGCAACCTGAAACCGTGATAATAAAAAAACAAATTAAATGACATTTTGAGCTTGCAATTTTGTTTAATCAATCTGTTAAAAAAGACTACCTCAAATGTTTTAAATATACATTTTTATCCAAAGATGTGTGGTAATAGGTAACATGAAAGGAGACTGAAGGCAACAGGGTCCAATACCTTTCCAGAGGCCCCTAACGCCCTCATCGCGTGCGATGGTCCTGTAGGCGTCCATGGTGCCGTTGTAGCGCTTCATCCCATCGGCCAGGCGGACCTGGGCCTGGAATCGCACCTTCACCACGTCGGTGGGCTGGGCGATCGCCACGGCCATCGCCCCCGTGGTGCAGCCCGCCATCAGCCGACTGACGATACTGGCATCTGGAGGGAGAGGATGACAGATGTGAGAGGTTTTCTATGGCCAAATTTACAGGTCAGAGGAGCAGATGTGTGTGTGTGTTTGTGTACACACACACACACACACACACACACACATGAAACCCTTCCATAAAAGCCACTGCATAAAATGAATAATCTATTATTAATAGTGATAGTACTAATAGTACTGGTGGTGGTGGAAAGGTTAGTGGGCTTACCCCCTGATCCACGTGTGTAGAATTGCTTCATGGAGTCGTAGAGGCCGATACGGACAGAAGCAAAGCTCATCTGTCTGTGCAGTCCGGCCACCAATCCATTATACAGGCTCCTCGGGCCTTCCGTCCTCACCATGGTGGTGATGGTACCAAACACACCCCTGTACTTCATCCCTTTGACCCCGTCTGCTGACTGGGCCTCCCCCTGAATCTGGAACACATACACACACACACACACACACAACGTTGGTTCAGGCAAGGTAAGGGTCATGGGGTATACCGCTAAAACTGGAATTTATGATGTATGTGTTTGATAAAAGAGATCCAAAAGGATTCTGAGACCCACCAAGAGTAGGCTTGTAGAATTGTTTGCCATATTGATTTATAAGGCCATTATTCCAAATTACACTAAGCAAAATAACCTGGGTAGATAACACAATGACTTAGGTAGTCATGGTGACATTTTGCATGATTTGAAATACATTTGCCTTTCCTCACCTGAAGTCTGACTTTGGCTGTGTCTAAAGGGAATGTCACCAAATCTGCGATGCAGCCTGCCATTCCCGCCCCAAAGAACTTGACGGTTGCCGTGGGGGGCAGGTTTGTGGGCCCCATTCCAACCATGACTAAACCAGTGTATAGAAAATCCAAATAAAGCAGTCTCAGCGCTTTTTTTAACGTGAATCAATGAACACTCAGTTGTGTTCCACTTCTACCTGGGCAGGGGGTACAAAAGCGGTCAAAGATTTCTGCATGTTGTGGATGACAGGAGCAAATAAGCCCTTTTCCTGATCCTCGTTTTAACGAATCCTTCAGAGTTTTCTGTTACCGGACAGGTCAGAGCTGGTCCAGTTTCAGGTTTCAGGCAGTGAGAAGTTTATCCGTTGAGAGTGTTGGTCAACTATATTGTCTTTGGCCATAAAACTGCGTAAGGGACAGCTCGAAAACAGCATACCACTTCCTGCCTGTAAAACAACAAATAGTAATAGGAATAATAAGTAGGATATAAAATAAAATTACAAGCATTTAGCAGATGCTCTTATCCAGAGCGATTTACACAGCCTTTTGCATTTTACATATGTATCCATACAGCTGGATATAGGCTGAAGTACCTTTTGGTTACAAGCCCATTTTTTGAACCATTATAGACTGCCGGCCACATATTATAATAGTAAGAGGAATTAATTGAAATCAATCTGTTAATGGTTAATGTACTATTTGGTACATTTCAAAATAAACATATAATCCAAGCAATGTTTTTACTGTGAACTGCAAACATGTTTTTAAACTATAAACTTTATCACAAACGCAGTACAACACATTTTAACTGCACAATGTGAATAATGTGAATGCGGTCTACACATTCAAAGAGCACGGTCGGTAACATAAAACGAACAGTTCTGTTAAACTATAAAATAAATTATTATTCGATGTATTGTTACCTGATGGAAGTATTGTAATCCAATTCTTCGGATTCAAAATGCAGTATAAATTATCCCGTGGTTTATTCTACGGAGCAATTGCTGCGCTTTTACAAGTGTCACGTGGAGTAGCCTAGTCTATTCCGCCTGTGAATATTCCGCTTCCAATTTATACTCCTCGTCCTCTGACGTGACGAGCATAACGCTGTCAACCATGCCCCCGGGCAGCAGATTATTCCTGCAAACATGTTTACAAGTTTGCTCCATAAAAGTGTCCCGACAAATGACAATTGCGTGTAGTCAATAGCTCAATTAATATTTAATGTTTTAAAAATAATATCTTTAAAAATATCTTATTTTAAAAGTCTATTCGTAGTTTGTTTAGTGGTAGCCTATCGGCAGAATTAATAGTAGCCTAATTATAAATTAACACGTGGGTTGAATAATTAAAATTATTCTAGTTGGCTAATAAAACTATAAATGTGCACATTACGATTCTGGACACCCCGGACCTACAAAAATAATATGGAGATGGAATGGAGTTTGTTTTGCTTCCTAATCCATGATTAGTAGGCTACTCATGGGAACCAGTGATGTTGACTACCCTTGCAGAATTAGAATGCAAAACCACAATACAGTAACTGTATGTTAGGGGTAGCCTATTATAAAGCAACACTGAAATAGCCTATTTGGAGTAGGCTAGGCTAAGATATATTTCTAACATTCATTTTGAAACAATGAAAAGTGTAGCCTATATGAATGGCTAAGAGTGCTCTGTGACACTTCCCTTAACGTATCCTACGTGAAATACTTATCAAAATCTAAGATTCAGTGGTACGTGTTCTTTAATTTATTTGACAGGGACAATGCATAAGTCATGTCAAAGTTCCAGTTTACCAAGGATGGTCATTTTCATCTGTAGTCCCTGGGATATATGTTTAGGAGGAGTAGCTACCCAGAAAAAACCCACGCGAAGAACATGCAAACACCAGAGAAGATCCGGGCCGGGACTTGCGAGACAACAGTGCTAACCATTGCGCCACCGTGCCGCTTTTAACAAACACTGTGGCATTTCGTATACAAGCAAGCTCCCTCTGCACTTCAAATTCCAACTCCTCTTTTTCTGAAGTCGAGTTCAGAATTCTCCTGACTGAGCCGGGAAGTGGACTACCGACCAATCCAAAGCGAGGGCTCGTCCAGCCGGCCCAAATCCCTAAATCACGATTAACTTCGGCAATAAGTGTGTTACTGTGTGTCAGGGTTACAAGTATTGAAATCTCTGTACAGCCTAGGATACCCTGAAATGCCAAGTCCGTATAGAAACCTTAAAGGATACATCAATTGGGTGAAAATAAATAACTAGAGGGGTGTGTTCTAAACTGTATTTTGAGGATGGCAGTCAGAACCTGAATCTATGTGACACATTAATTTGCCATCATTGATAGTAGTTTCAAGAATTACAATAATCTACTGCATACTAATTTTTTATTTTAGAGAGAAAAATCAAGTGTTTTTTTATCTTGAAAGAAACATTACATAGCCTAGTGGAATTGTAGGCTATTCAGGAAACTTTAATTTCAACAGCATATTGCCCAAAATAACTGTCTGCCACTACAAATTAAATACATTAAATCTGCAAACTTGCACACGAAATCACATTTTGAAATCGCGAAAGCATTGCTGCAACAGCATTTTGTCTTTTGCTGGCTGAGCATGGCAGACTACGCAAACGCTTTCTCCAACACTTTCAGCCCCACCGTGTCCCAACTCCGAAAACCGCCACAGCCTCATGATGTGCATAATCATACACCCATTGCTGACACAATACATGTTAACAGGTCGGGCAGCCTTCCAAGACGTTCGGTATGGTACATTGCGTCAGCACAGCAGAGTGAGACTGCCACATGCTGAATACCAGACTCACTCGCCATTAAACTTATGTAACGCTGCGGCTATTGTAGGAGGAAACTGTACGGCTCGAGCCAATCATGCATGCAGCTAAAGGGGAGTATTAGCACCTGCATTGCATTACACATGACTTTTAAGTCCTTCCATAAGTTGGGGTAGGGGGTAGGTATAAAGATACCAGTCTGGACCGGTTGGTGTAAATCAAGACAGTGCTTGACAGAAGTGGGGGTGTGTGTCGAGAGAGGAGGAACCCGGGGCTTAGTTCCGTTTTTTTTTTTTTTTTTTTTTTTAAACTGATAAATTTTCTGCTGAATAATGCCAGTTCTTTCTCATTTAAGCCGATGTCAGCTGCCGATACAAAATATTCCTGCTTTTGTACAGAACACTGACAAGAAATCATACCCCCAAAAAAAGACAAATAGTTAACATTCTCTAACCATGAGAAATATTCAAGAGTAATGATGATGGCGACGGGCTGGGAACTAACTGGTTCATCAAATCAATGGATAGATGGAACAGGGACCAATCCTCTAAAATTATAATACAAGTAAATAATTCTAATCACACTAGCAACCAAACCTTTTTATTTTAATTTATTTTTGAAAAACCAAATACCGAAATACTGCATGAAAAAAATAAATTTGCATATTTATACTCTTTACATTATTTTAAAATGACTGTACATATGGAATATAAACATAATCTAACATATCAAAATAAGCACAAGAGATTTCAGATCACCTCGGCAAATAATATATTGCTAACATTATATACAGACACACTATATACATTCAGAGAAACAAAGTAAAAAAACAAAAAAACAAGACAGAACTGCTATTTTTCCTCTGTAAAACGGGATGCAAAAATCTTAGCGATCCTTCTTGCTTCCTCTCTGTTCATAGCGGACGGTGGCGGTATGCTGGGTCTTGGGCGTGGGCCTTTTTGCAATGGAATTCCCTGCTGACCAGGCTTCTTTCCCTGTACAAAAAAAAACATTTTGTATCATCTTCACTTACGTATAAGTTGTTTACTATTACAAATGCAAGATTTTTAACCGAGGCATTGTTAAATAAAGCAGAGGCTTTTATATGGACCACAGGTTATGTAAAAATACTGGCAGCTCACCCAGTAACTACTGGTTTAACCGTTTGTACCAGCAGGAGTGTAAACAGCTGCAGATCTATTATCTATTATTATTATGATCTTGGCACAACCAAACACTGGCTGGGATACACCTTAGCTCTGTTCAAAACAAGAATCATTAGTGTGTGTGCAGGTGTATGTGTGTGTGTGTGTGTGTGTGTGTGTGTGTGTGTGTGTGTGGTGTGTGGTGTGAGACAAGACAATGTGACCCTGCAATAATGTAAGCAGGTCAATCTGCATTTTATAGCTCAAAAGTCAGGCTGAAAGCTTTCTCATGTAGGGGGCAGGTGCACATCACAGGGGTGTGGTTCCTTTGGAAGGTATTTGTTCTTCTTGAAGAAACTCAATAACCCTGGCTACCTAATAAATAACCAAATCTGTATCAGTAGCTATGGGCTCTGCATCTTCATTCATTAAACCCAGGAGACCCCCTGCCATGTTAGGGGGAACGTTCTAGAGCTTACTGAGAACAGGAAAAATCTAGAACCGATAATTAATGAACAAATATTCTTAATGACACCAAATCATATGGAGCGGGGATAGGGAACGCGCTGTCTGATTATAATGGAGCGGGATAGGGAACGCGCTGTCTGATTATAATGGAGCGGGATAGGGAACGCGCTGTCTGATTATAATGGAGCGGGATAGGGAACGTGCTGTCTGATTATAATGGAGCGGGATAGGGAACGTGCTGTCTGATTATAATGGAGCGGGATAGGGAACGTGCTGTCTGATTATAATAGAGCGGGATAGGGAATGTGCTGTCTGATTATAATGGAGCGGGATAGGGAACGTGCTGTCTGATTATAATGGAGCGGGATAGGGAATGTGCTGTCTGATTATAATGGAGCGGGATAGGGAACGTGCTGTCTGATTATAATGGAGCGGGATAGGGAACGTGCTGTCTGATTATAATAGAGCGGGATAGGGAATGTGCTGTCTGATTATAATGGAGCGGGACAGGGAACGTGCTGTCTGATTATAATGGAGCGGGATAGGGAATGTGCTGTCTGATTATAATGGAGCGGGATAGGGAACGTGCTGTCTGATTATAATGGAGCGGGATAGGGAACGTGCTGTCTGATTATAATGGAGCGGGATAGGGAACGTGCTGTCTGATTATAATGGAGCGGGATAGGGAACGTGCTGTCTGATTATAATAGAGCGGGATAGGGAACGCGCTGTCTGATTATAATGGAGCGGGGATAGGGAACGCGCTGTCTGATTATAATGGAGCGGGGATAGGGAATGTGCTGTCTGATTATAATGGAGCGGGATAGGGAACGTGCTGTCCGATTATAATGGAGCGGGATAGGGAACGCGCTGTCTGATTATAATGGAGCGGGATAGGGAACGCGCTGTCTGATTATAATGGAGCGGGGATAGGGAATGTGCTGTCTGATTATAATGGAGCGGGATAGGGAACGTGCTGTCCGATTATAATCAAATCAAATCAAATCAAAATGTATTTATATAGCGCATTTCACAACTAGTTGTCACAATGCGCTTCACAGAAAAACCCAGCCTAAACTAAACCCCCACATAATGGGGCGGGGATAGGGAAGGTGCTGTCCGATGCGAGTTCTTGAAACCCAAGACTGGGTAAATGGCGCATGGAGAGGGGCTCTCCTGAATTAGGAATAGCTCCTGCAGCCTGCTGAAGGAGCCTGGTGACACCTCTGTGCCTTTCTGTCTAATCACATGGTGCAGTGTGACCGGCCATAACCAGTCTTCTGGAGTTTCTCTGACCTTTGCACACACATTGCCCCAGTAAACAACTGTACCCCTCTCCCCCCGCCCCCAAACATGAAACCGGAGACAGGTATGGCCGAATGACGCAGACATGTCTACCCATCCCCACTAAAGGCTGAGTTTGTTTCAGTTAAAAAATAGCTATAGAAAAATATGGCGTAAATTGAGTCAAGTGACGGATTATGTTGATACAGTAAAGCGATTGCCTCCGAAAATATAAAATCCCTTCATAAACTACCAAAAAAAAATGATGATATTCTTCAATGAAGCATGCCAGATTTAAATCCAACACAGGCACAAGGTAAACACATTTGCTGTCCCCATCCTCGAGAACAGACCTAATTTCTTTGATCTTTGATGTTGGACTTTCTGTTCCCATGAAAACAATGCATACCGTCTCAGCTGCTGAACTGCTGTGGGCCAAAGACGCCTGCCACACATTCCAGGGGTACTGCCCTCTGTGAACCCGTTATTTAAGCTTGTGCCCTCTGTACCATGTTCCCGTTTGGATTTTCCATGAAAGGCGGAGCCATGGAACTGCTGACCCAACCCAACCCCCCATAACCACCCCCCTCCACTACCAACCCACGGCCAGACCGAGACCACCTGTATCGCACCACTGTACAACGACGCACCCATTTTCACATCCCAGGAGTCTTGGCAGGAGGCACGGCTGTACACAACCCACCACTAATCCAAGTCCCTGGCCAGCCTGTGACAGAAATAGAGGTCGACGGCTTCTCGCTTTGCCCAATTACGAATGACATTATTACATTTCCTCATCTCGTGCTTAATATTCCTGGGGCACTGTGCACAAACTGTGGGCTTGTACACAACTGGGGTGCTGCTGAGATTATATGGCTGTGCTGCAATCTTTTGACCACGCCACACTATTTTACCACTGCTGGTAGACCGCCATTTTCCTTTCTCTATGGCACGCGTGCGTGACATTTATTATAACGTTGTTTTATACAGTGACGTGTTATTTTCTCATTTGAGTTCTGCATCTGTACTCCTGTTCATCAAGCTTTGTTATATGTACAGATAATTCTCTATATGGAACCATGTTCAGCAGATAAACAGCATTAGCAAATGCAACCACAGGGTGATGTAACCTTATAAATGAACTCATATATTTTGTAATACACGCTTCACTGTGTAGAATGAGAAGCAGTTGAAGTATACATCCAATCAGGATTAATATCTTGGGGGTATATTACGATGATAAAATTAGACTAAATTATTTTGCACACTTTCAAAGTGTATATCCGATATCTATCGTTTTATCCATTTCTTAAGGGCAGACACATTACACAGGGAGGTTATTATAAGTATATTATTTTTGTGATGCCTTCTTCCAGTCCATTCCATTCATTCCACTCGATGGACACTCCCATAATCTATCCGTTTACAAGACAACGCTGATTTAATTTTTGGAACATCCTTTGCATCTTTCTCCAGAAACGGAAAATGGGCACCCGGGGCGACCGCCTGTTCTCCCCCTGACCTTCAGCGCTGTCCAAACGTGGTCATCCGTCCTGCAGCTCCCCAGAGCTGCATTTAATGACTCCGTCATCCCAAATCACTACTGCAAGGCCTCAGCCAGCTCACAGCCTCCAAAGCATTAACGGCACACACAGTCACCAGTGACACACAGACAACAGTGACGGGCGGGGCCGCGGCCTCTGCCTATTCTCTCGCTCTGGTTTACAAGAGAGGTGTTGATTGGCGATTGTCTGCTGGCTGACATAAATCTGGCACATTCCCCATCTTCCCTGGAACCACCAGCTTTTGTTTTGTTTCAGTTTCACACGATCATCAACCATCAACATGCATACCTATTCTGGAACATTCTGTAACCTGTATTCTACACGTTGAAGCTGCTATTAAATCAACCAAACATGCCTGATTAAGACACTATGTACCAGGAGTGGTTGCTTCTTTTAATATCCGCGTCATAGACAAAGGCAGATGCAGCAACATGACATGATTCAGTCTAACTCTTTACAATAGCTGGAGGAGCGCCGTAGCACATAACCTTTAACTCCATTACATTGACCTGTACAGACCTCAGGCTATGATGGAATTATGTTACACAAGGTTAAAAATACCTCATGAATACCAAAAGGAAGAGTCTGTTTGGGGGGGGGGGGGGGCAGGTGTGGAGGTGTTGTTGGTGTCAAAAAAGAACTGAAGCAAGAAAATACATAGTATTGTGGAGTCTGTTACAGTTTGGTGTCATAGCAATTTTGCTATCGCAAGAAATAAAACTGCAGCCTTGAAGCGAAACCGTTTGTTCTCCTTGAAGAAGGCAAATGTGTCCCCGGTTACCTAATAAATAACCCAATCTGTGTCAACGGCTCACCATGTGCCATTTACCCAGGCTTGGGTTTCAAGAACTCATATCGGACAACACGTTCCCTATTCCCGCTCCATTCTAAGAAGTCATTAAGACTGTGTGTGTATTTGGTGCGTCATTCCTTATCGGTTCTAGTGACCAATAAACCGATTTCCCCCGTTCTCGGAAAAGCTCTAGAACGTTTACATGGCAGGGGGTCTCCTGGGTTTAATGAATGAAGATGCAGAGCCCATAGCTACTGATACAGATTTGGTTATTTATTAGGTAGCCAGGGTTATTGAGTTTCATCAAGAAGAACAAATACCGGCGCCGCGATAGTACAACGGTAAGAGCGCTGACTTTCAGTCAGCGCAGTTGTACTCCGAGGATCGGGGTTCGCGCCCCGGTCCTGCCATATCCGAGCGTGGCTGGTGCCCTGTGGAAGTGGCAATTGGCAGCCGCTTCCGGGTGGGGGGAGGGGCTCGGAGAGAATCGCTGCGCACGGGACCCAGGCGAGTCGCGGTCAGGAGCTCGAGGAGTCGCGCCCTGTAGAGGACGTGGCGCCCTCCTTCCTACTACTAGTACCGATAGACGGGATTGTGTAGCGGTGGTTCTCTAGCGGTTGCTACATGGGGGGGAATTGAATTAGAATAGGGGTTCAATTGGCTACTAAATTGGGAGAAAAAGGGAAAAATCAGAAACAAAATAATAAAATAAATAAATAAATAAAATAAAAAAAGAAGAACAAATACCTTCCAAAGAAACCACGCCTGTAATGTGCACCTTGTCCTGTGTGTAGGTTTTAAGCCTGATAGTTGAACTGCCTTCACACCCAAGCCATTCTTTTTTGTGACATTAAAGACTATCTAAGACAAAAGCTAAAAGGCCTGTCACACTAGATCTGCAATAAATAAGCTGAAAATACCAGTATTACCTGTCAGTCGTAATAAAAGTAATACATTTGAGAGTTATTTCTGGCCAGAGAATTCCTCCCTCTACAAACTCGTAGATACATTCTTAAAATGACTCACACAAGAACATCAAAATATTTCTTCACTCTACCTTGTACTCGTCTGTATTTATTTCATTATTGGTACTGTTCCCTTATTCAAAGGGATCATTTAAAATGAGAGGCAGGTTATTAAACAGTTTCACATTTCTGTACGAATTTGGTCCTTAGTAAAGTAAAACTTGTAGTTTCAAAGTTTAGATCAATAAAAATGTATTAACAAAGCAAAAATAGTCTTCTTTACAGTATGAACTGTACTGTACTTACTGTATCAGTGGGAGCCCTTGGGAAAACGGGAGCCATACGCATGGCTCGCATTGAGGCCTCCAGATGGTGAGTGGAGAGGAAGAAATTTGGGATATCAACAGGATCAGGACTGAAAAAATCACATTAAGGACGAATGGGAACTTATAATAATACCCTGGAACTAACGGAAAAGCCATCTTTCATCACATAGACCGCACGTTGTAAATTGTATATAAAATAACAGGCTGATAATAATAAGATCATTCTTACTGGATCAAAAACAGCTTGGCAGTTGAGCGAAGAACGGTAAAACGTGACCGTACATGTTCGTGTGTTAGCTAGAATTGTGAAGGTGAATCTGGAATGAAGTGTTATCATCAAACCCTCGGTCTTCCAAAGAGGGAAGCGGGTGGTTTAAGGATACCGTGCGCTCTCCCTGTCTTCTGCACCAGAGTTTTCCTTTTCTGACTGACAGCTGTCCGCCACGTCCCAAAGATTTTGTGGGGCAGGCGATACAGTGTGCCTCTCCTCCTGTGAATCTTCGTCCTTGTTAGCGGTCTCTTCGTTGCCTAACGACAGATGCAGGGGCGGGGCCAAAGTGAGCTCCTCCCTTTCCTGAGTCTCCGGGCGCTGGTGTACCTCTCTGGCATCGTCTGAATCCCACCCGTCGGAGAGCTTGTGGTCTGTGTGCGGACCCTCTTCTGGTGTGGTGCTGATGAGCTCCTCAGAACTCTGGTCACATGATGTTCCTGCCTGCTGGGCATCCCCCCTCCTGCTCTCCACCTCTTCAGTTTGACTGGGCTGCTCCTCCAGATCCTCTAGACTCTGCAGGGAGCCCATGTCCGGTTCGGACAGAATGCTCGTCCACGGGCTGGTTCTGTCCGTTGCCAGGGTGACCTCGTTCAGTGCCCTGGGCTCGATCACAGTCTCCTCGTACTCCTGCTCCTCCTCGTCTTCTTCCTCCTCGTGCCCGTACTCACGCTCGCCCTCATCTCCGCTCTCGTCTGGGGAAAGGCCGCCGTCTTCGCGGCGGACCTCCTCCATGCGGCTGGGTTCGTACATCACCTGCGGGGCGGTGGAGGGGAGGGGGGACCCTCCGCTCCGAGGAGTCTTGGCCCCCGCACTCGGGCCGTGTCGGGGTTCAGTGTGCCTGACTGTCGAGAAGCAGTTCTCACTGGACAGGAAGTGGTCCTCAGATGGGGTGGCCAGACCGGCGATGCCCTGGGTATTCTCAGTGGGGGCATGGGGGCAGTGTCCGTGAAGATCTGGAGTGAGATGACAGGGAATCATAACTGCCCTGTCATAACAGCTGTCACATTAAACGTAAGGTACTGGCCCAATTTATGCCATTTGTGTAGCATGCTTAGCCTTGTCCTGCATAGGCCTTTGCTTTCATTGTTCCCTCACTCCTCTCCATAGTCATACATGTTCCATGTGCCTCTTTAAGTACACTGTATCCAAGTGTGTCAGGAGCTTCCTGTAGAACGTCCTTTCCAACACATGGCAACCAAATGCTATGTGTATGATTTGGAAGAACTGGGCAATGCATGAACCTGAGTTTTTAATTTAACCCAGAATGGCATAGAAGGCTCTATAAGGCAAGCTGTTTGGTTACAGTGAGTCCACAGGTATATGCAGTATGCATGTGCGTGTACAGAGATGTACAGAGGTAGTGGCTCACCGCTGATCAGGCTGTTCACTGCTCCTACCAGCCGACTGGAGCGGAGCAGTAGCTGAGCGGTGTCGGTCTCCGAGTCTCTGTGCTCATCCAGCCTGGGAGGCGGGGCCTGCTCCGGGAGGCTGGGGAATGTGGGCGTGGTCAGCTTGCGGCTGAAGTACCGCTGAATATCATCCAGCTCACTCAGGTTTTTCCTGTTCACAGACCGCACAACACAAAAATTATTTTGTTCTGCATAGATTATTTGGGTCACTGCACACTTGGAAGGGACCAAACATTGGGCCTCATTCACCAACCATTCTACAAACAAATTTGTTCTCAAGACTTTCTTTAAAAAGTTTTTATGAACATTGTTTTCTTAATTGGGATTTTTTCTAGGGTTCAGAAGCTCAGAACTCAAACATCAGTTAATCCCAAAATGTTTGTAAAAACGTTTTAAAGAAAGTCTTAAGATCAAATTTGTTCGTAGAATGATTGGTGAATGAGGGCCATTGTTAATTTTTTACGCTGGCTAATCAAGAAAAGAGCAAATAAAAATACTGAGCTATTGTCTCATCATTATTCCAGAACAGTATGATAGCCCAGCGTCAAATTAGTTTTATATTTGTTATTAAATTTGCCTGAAAGTGTGAGTGAATGCAGATATGGAGCCATCATTCACACAGCAACGGTTTCACACTGCTCTATCGAAGAAATCCCACACACAGTTGAAATTTAAAAAGCTCATTTAAGATGTCAGTCCCTTCCCCCAACAAGACACCTTTGGGATGTAAATGCAAATAGATGTGTGTTTGTAGGACAGGACGTCACTTCACTGTCACGTGCAGTACCTTAGTGCGGAGAAGAGTGTGGATCTAGAGGGAGGGAGGTCTGAAGAGGCGGAGCTATGGGGGGCTCGCTCTCCGTCCTGTAGGCTCTGGTGGAACATGCGCACATTGTGGACGTGCTCCTCATGGCGGCCGCTCAAGCTAGACCTGCTGGACCAGCCACATCGAGACAAACCACTTAAAATACTTGCCACGACATAGACCTCCCACTCCCAGAGAAACTCAACAGACTTCAATCTTTGTGAAAACAGCCCTTTCTTTAAAAGTTGTCATTTACTGGTGACTGAACAGGTTAAAGGTTATCTATTTTACCAAAGAATGCATCGAGGTTGTACTCCGGTACGACTGGTAGTTTGCAATGATGGGACACAACTGGTCTCGTCCCACCTGGAGTTGGGGAGTTGAACTCAGAGTTCTTTAGATTAATTTGTCCCAAAGGCTTTTCTAGGCAGCCCCAGTCTACCGGTGAGATGCGCCTCTCCTCCAACGGGTGCAAGCTCCCTCCTGTAGTATTCCCTGGACTGCAGGGAGTAAAGTAGTCCAATATACACTCCCAATAATCACACTACCTTCCAGACAACAGCGCCTCCTTCTGTTCAGGCGAGGCGTTGATCCTCTGCTCCGGGTAGCGGGTGATGTGGGCGGGAAAGCTTGTGTACATGGCTGAGGTGTGGTAGCACAAAGGGAGGGTCTGAAACAGAAGCTGCCGCACACACAATTGCTTGTGTGACTTGACCGAACAAGTTTGTCCACACGTGACTGTAGAACGAGTGCATTGGGGAACGTGTTTGACCTTAGGCATTATGGCTTGTGTCGCAAGATGAGTGTTTGTTTTCTGCCCAGGATATAGGATATACCAGCAACATAATGGCAAACTCCAAACCACTGCTGGCTTTGGATAAAAAATGTTTGAATCTCTTAATGGAATAGGTTGTGCAGTTTCTCGCTGGGGTGTATTCTGGAAAACTGCACTTAAAAGAATTGGTGGACTGGAAAAATGTTGGATAATGTCACAAAATGTCCGCTTCATCTGCGTTTCAACAGGTGGTGCTTCATTAGTTGGGTTGTAAAACTCATCATGCAGATACACTCACACACACAGAAACATAGAAACAGACACACACACCTCGTACATATATGCACACGCTAACAACGAACCGTACCCTTCACTCTGGTATTGACAAGTCTTGCATATGAGTCATCATTGCCAAAAGCTTCCATTACACAAATATGGGAGGCCGTGAAACACAACAGGAAACTCACTGCCGAGTCCTTGGCGCCATCTTCGTGCGCTGCCTGCCTCTGTCCCCTGAGGTTCCTAACCCCCTTCATGGGGGAAACGGCCACTTTTAGCTGCCCCTGGCACTGCCCGTTAAAGTCTGTGATGTTGTACCAGCCGCACACTGACTGAAACCCTGACAGGAGTGGGGAGAGGTCAACGGACGCAAACCCAATGACCCGCTCCATGTCTACAAAGAGAAACAGAGTGTGTGGGGGACGGGGGGGGGGGGGGGGGGTATCAATCAATTAAAAGCATTATACATCAAGTATTCGGTTTCTTCCGCAATACGCTTGCCCTTGACTGACTTTTAGCTCCATATGAAAAGAGACTGAAGTTACATTACCTCCTTTGTGCCAAACTTTGAAAACCAGAGTCTGCTGTGGATCCACAAGAACCTCTTTTGAAAGTCTGCCACAGTGGGGGGGGGGGGGAGGGGGAGGGAATTAGTACAACATGACAGTGTGCCCACCCCTACATCTCTTATTTTTCAAACAGTTTGATGTCAGTGTGATATGTTATACGCGCGTTTCACTGTAACACGGTCATTAATTCCTTGTCAGTCAGAATCATTAAATAACCTCCAGGTATTCGAAACAGTCAGAGCATCACAGTCATGCAATAGACAAGGCTCTGCAAGCGGAGCAGCACATAGGGTGTGTGTGATGGCTCACAGGACGGGGGGGATTTACCTGCCCACCCACTGGTGGTCCCACACTGGGCTGTCGTTATCCGGCACCACGGGCGTGGTGATGGGGCTTTCAGCGTCGGCTGTCGCAAAAGACACACAGCAGCTGGGCATCCCGCCGCTGCGCTCTGCCAGTGGGCTACCTGCAGGGGGCGCACATCACCAATATAACACTACATCGCTATGCTGAAAGCCAATAGCTTGTTTTCTTTTATTATCAAACTCTTGGTTACTATTAGTGCAAATTATTATCTCCAATTGCTATACGGTTTTACTGTGAAAGCAAATGAATAATTACTTGGAATTTCAAAAATAATAAAAAATTGGGGGGCATAAAATGGCTTTTCAGTCATGCAAAGCTGTCTATTACTAAGCACTCTACTGCTCTCTCCATCATCCTCTATGAAATGTTGGCATGTGCTAACGATGGAGAATTCACCTTCAGCAAACTTTTTTTTCCTTATTATTTAAACCGTTTCTTCGTGTTTGTGCAGTTGTCGCTGTAAACCTTGTGTTCACCTTTCAGACTCAGGTGCATGGCCCTGTCCACGGTCACAGTCACTGCGAACGTGTCCTCCACGTTCGCGTCCTGAGAGGGCGGGACCTCAGAGCTTACGGTCGACTTCGTCTGGCGTCGGCTGTGTGCACCGGAGTGCCGGGACGCAGTGGTGGGCCCTTCTTCCTCCTCCTGCTCCTCCTCTTCCTCTACAGAGTAAAGCGTCCCCGGTCTTCCACGCTCATCCTCGCCGTCACTGGAGAGGAGGGGCTGCTCAGGGAGGGGCGTGTCCCGCGTGGGGGTCATAGTGATGTGCACCCTCAGAGCCGCGTCCTCCAGGTCAGGAGACGAGCGTCTGAAAATGGGGTATACACCTGCAACACACACACGCGCACACACACACACACACACACACACACACGCACACGCACGCACACACACATACGCACACACAAACGCACACACACACACACACACGCACAATCCTCACATTAAGGCTTTTTCACCAAGTTGCTCGGAACGATTGCCTGTGTTCGAGTCTCCTCAAAGGCCAAACGGACCATCGAGAAGCAGCAGTTAGATTAAAAAGTACTCAGTATTCACATTGTGGTTGTTAGTAAACAACCAGAGTGTTCAAAGACTAACCAGCTTAGCCCTTATCAACAAGTCCTGTTTTTATAGAACGAGCCACTTTTATCCCCAGGAAGAAGCATGATTATAATGCGCTATAATGTGTAATAATGTGTCACTCACCGCTGACAGTCAGCTTGCTCTCGGTCCTCCTTGCCAGAGCGGAGAGGTCCACGTAGGCGGAGCCCACCAGCCGGTCGGTGTTGTGAGGCCTTACCCTCCTCTCCTTCCCAAACGCCACCCACACTTGGACCTCCAGCCTCTCTTCGCGCAGGTACCAGCGTAGCGGCAGAGTGCGCCGCAGCTCCAACGCCCGCCCGCCCCCGAAGGCCGCCGTGGCCACGCCCTGGTCCTCGCAGGCAGAGGGGTGGCGCAGCGGGGAGCAGTAGGCCGGCTCCTCGTACAGTCTGTAGCGCAGGTAGCAGTAGGTGGAGCGCTCCACAGCTCTGTGTCCCGGCAGCAGTAAGCAGTGCAGGGGGAGCCACAGCCTGGGCGTGGCCACCAACAGCGTCACCGCCCCCCCGCTCTCCGACTCCTCCTCCCCTTCGTCCTCCTCACTCGCCTCCCAGCCCAAGCTACGGGCAGCGCTGATCACCCGCTCTCTGTCTGCGTGGTGAGCAAAGCTCACAGAGACCTCCAGCCCCCCCACCTGGCTGGGAGGACCCCCGAGGGACCCAGGGTCCTGGGACAGGGAGACCGGGAACCAGCCGGAGATTCCTTCAACACAAAAACCCAGCCTGTAACACAAGCTTCCTTCAACACAAAAACCCAGCCTGTAACACAAGTGTCCTTCAACACAAAAACCCAGCCTGTAACACAAGTGTCCTTCAACACAAAAACCCAGCCTGTAACACAAGCATCCTTCAACACAAAAACCCAGCCTGTAACACAAGCATCCTTCAACACAAAAACCCAGCCTGTAACACAAGTGTCCTTCAACACAAAAACCCAGCCTGTAACACAAGTGTCCTTCAACACAAAAACCCAGCCTGTAACACAAGTGTCCTTCAACACAAAAAGCCAGCCTGTAACACAAGCATCCTTCAACACAAAAACCCAGCCTGTAACACAAGTGTCCTTCAACACAAAAACCCAGCCTGTAACACAAGCGTCCTTCAACACAAAAACCCAGCCTGTAACACAAGCATCCTTCAACACAAAAACCCAGCCTGTAACACAAGCGTCCTTCAACACAAAAACCCAGCCTGTAACACAAGCGTCCTTCAACACAAAAACCCAGCAACAAACACTAAAACAGACAGTGTTACACAACTGCTACATTCAGGGACCAATTTTACTTCCTTAAAACAGTCTCTCCTAACTAGACATTCCTACATGTCTAATACACAGTTGTTACAACTGCTAAAGTAGGTACTGAAATTAATATTTTGAAATAGAAGGTCATTGGTCCTCATACCTGTTCTTTTATGAATCAGGTCTCCCAGCTGAATTGTGACGGTACCCAGTACAGTGCCCTTTGATGCTGGGCAATCCGTGCCTGGAACATCAAAAACACACACAGGCACATAATGCTGGCCAGTTGTTCAGGGCCATGTGTCAATCATTTGAAGTGTCTGCCACCTGGTTTTTATTCATCCCACGTTGTGCATCGTGCGTCTCTACACTGAATTGTTGCATCACGAGTACATTTTACTGGGTCTCGATCAGCACTGAGCACACATGTACTCAGTTTGAAAAACGTGATACGCTTCCTAGAACAGGGGTTTTCAACTTTTTCTGACCCAGAAACCCCCAACCAGGCTCAAATGCATAGAGAAAATCTCTATCATAAGTTAAAAAGGGTTATATTTATATTTAATTTTGAAATATTTTCCTGAATCCATATATAGTCATTGCATCAAGTCTGCCCAAAGACCCCCCTACAGTACCTTCAAGGACCCCCAGGGGTCCACGGACCCCCTGTTGAAAACCCAGGTCCTAGAATATCAACAGCACAACAAAGTGACTATACTGTATGAATTAGGGGTGTGCAGCGATGCCACTATCTGTATCTGTATCTGTATTCGGATTAGAAACCGGATGTGGCGGGGGTTTACCCAGATGTTGTGTTACATATAGGAAATGTCATATTTTCAATTTTTTGCAATTTATGAGTATTCACCCCCATCTTGTCTTTTTTTATTTTCAAAACTTCTATAAGAACTGTATTCTCTACTTTATACTTATTTATCTATCTATTTTTAAAGGTTGTTTTTGTTAACCTATTTGAACCCCCCACCCCCTAACTGGGGGACACTGAACAATAATTTTGGATAAGAACTGGAAAAAATCTGAGGTACAATATATAATCAACTCAGAATGAAAAAGCAGTTTTATAAAAACATCAAACCATTCCATTATACATTTGAATGGAAACCACAAGAACAGCCCTTTCTGCCTGTTGTAATTTCATATTGTACTTTCATGTTTTCTATTTTACTATATGAACTTGGATTTTCTTTTTAAAGATCGGCCGATACCGATCCCAATTAATTTTATTAGAAATACATTTTATCATTATTATTATTATTATGTATAGTAATATTATTATTATTATTATGCTTTATAAAATGCAAGAAGACTTGAGAAAACCACTCTAAATGAAAAAGTTCAATGAACAGTCCAACAAGATGCATTTAGCAATTGAGCTGTAGCAACAAAGTTCTAGAACACCTGAAAAATGCTGATTGAGTCACATGGCCGATCGAACAGTTCCATCCCTAATTATATATTTTAATGTTTTTAATAACCAAATAAACAATCCAATGCTTAATTAAGTTCAGAAGAGGCATAGCCTACACACAGATGGGCACTGAATCAAAGATTTCCCTGCTGCAATTTAATTATTTCCTGCATCCGAATATGAACTGGCAACTTCGGATAGAAAATTTTTTCAACAGTTTTCAACCCACTATCGGTGCACTTCCGGATTTCGGCTTCGGGCACACCCCTAGTATGAATGAGATCAGTTCAGTAACCTACATGCCAAAACATGTATCCATATAAAAAAACAAATGCTTATTTTAAAATTCTCAATAACTTGCTTGTTCTGTCTTACAGTATTGAACAGATATCTGAGCAGGTGTGACTGGCCCTGTGGCTCCTTGGGCTCCTCACCCCTCCTGCTGTCCCGATGGCACACGGTGAAGATGACCGAGGCCCCCTCCAGCAGCTCGGCCAGGCTGCAGGTCTCCCCTCCGGCGCTCTGCACCAGCAAGTTACAGGGGTACTCCGTGTGGTGGTCGAACTCGGGGCAGAAGGAGCGGGCAACCACGCGCGTGCTCCTCCGCTCCCTCTCCGGGAGGAAGGAGAGGTGCGCGGTGACGTAGGCGTTCACCCCCACGTCGGCGTAGTAACGGAGAGCCTCGTCCCGCTTCGCCACGGCCCTGAGGGGGAAAGACGTCACTAACTGAGGGCCGCATGCTAATGCCTCTATTCAAGGTACTACTGTAGTCTACACACTACTGCTTTAATCTGCATGTGTTTATGTACTGAGGGCCGCATGCTAATGCCTCTATTCAAGGTACTACTGTAGTCTACACACTACTGCTTTAATCTGCATGTGTTTATGTACTGAGGGCCGCATGCTAATGCCTCTATTCAAGGTACTACTGTAGTCTACATCCTACTGCTTTAATCTGCATGTGTTTATGTACTGAGGGCTGCATGCTAATACCTCTATTCAAGGTACTACTGTAGTCTACACACTACTGCTTTAATCTGCATGTGTTTATGTACTGAGGGCTGCATGCTAATGCCTCTATTCAAGGTACTACTGTAGTCTACACACTACTGCTTTAATCTGCATGTGTTTATGTACTGAGGGCCGCATGCTAATGCCTCTATTCAAGGTACTACTGTAGTCTACACACTACTGCTTTAATCTGCATGTGTTTATGTACTGAGGGCTGCATGCTAATACCTCTATTCAAGGTACTACTGTAGTCTACACACTACTGCTTTAATCTGCATGTGTTTATGTACTGAGGGCTGCATGCTAATGCCTCTATTCAAGGTACTACTGTAGTCTACACACTACTACTTTAATCTGCATGTGTTTATGTACTGAGGGCCGCATGCTAATGCCTCTATTCAAGGTACTACTGTAGTCTACACACTACTGCTTTAATCTGCATGTGTTTATCTACTGAGGGCTGCATGCTAATACCTCTATTCAAGGTACTACTGTAGTCTACACACTACTGCTTTAATCTGCATGTGTTTATGTACTGAGGGCTGCATGCTAATGCCTCTATTCAAGGTACTACTGTAGTCTACACACTACTGCTTTAATCTGCATGTGTTTATGTACTGAGGGCCACATGCTAATGCATCTATTCAAGGTACTACTGTAGTCTACACACTACTGCTTTAATCTGCATGTGTTTATGTACTGAGGGCTGCATGCTAATACCTCTATTCAAGGTACTACTGTAGTCTACACACTACTGCTTTAATCTGCATGTGTTTATGTACTGAGGGCCACATGCTAATGCATCTATTCAAGGTACTACTGTAGTCTACACACTACTGCTTTAATCTGCATGTGTTTATGTACTGAGGGCTGCATGCTAATACCTCTATTCAAGGTACTACTGTAGTCTACACACTACTGCTTTAATCTGCATGTGTTTATGTACTGAGGGCTGCATGCTAATACCTCTATTCAAGGTACTACTGTAGTCTACACACTACTGCTTTAATCTGCATGTGTTTATGTACTGAGGGCCACATGCTAATGCATCTATTCAAGGTACTACTGTAGTCTACACACTACTGCTTTAATCTGCATGTGTTTATGTACTGAGGGCTGCATGCTAATGCCTCTATTCAAGGTACTACTGTAGTCTACACACTACTGCTTTAATCTGCATGTGTTTATGTACTGAGGGCCGCATGCTAATGCCTCTATTCAAGGTACTACTGTAGTCTACACACTACTGCTTTAATCTGCATGTGTTTATGTACTGAGGGCTGCATGCTAATACCTCTATTCAAGGTACTACTGTAGTCTACACACTACTGCTTTAATCTGCATGTGTTTATGTACTGAGGGCCGCATGCTAATACCTCTATTCAAGGTACTACTGTAGTCTACACACTACTACTTTAATCTGCATGTGTTTATGTACTGAGGGCCGCATGCTAATGCCTCTATTCAAGGTACTACTGTAGTCTACACACTACTGCTTTAATCTGCATGTGTTTATGTACTGAGGGCTGCATGCTAATACCTCTATTCAAGGTACTACTGTAGTCTACACACTACTGCTTTAATCTGCATGTGTGTATGTACTGAGGGCCACATGCTAATGCATCTATTCAAGGTACTACTGTAGTCTACACACTACTGCTTTAATCTGCATGTGTTTATGTACTGAGGGCTGCATGCTAATGCCTCTATTCAAGGTACTACTGTAGTCTACACACTACTGCTTTAATCTGCATGTGTTTATGTACTGAGGGCCACATGCTAATGCATCTATTCAAGGTACTACTGTAGTCTACACACTACTGCTTTAATCTGCATGTGTTTATGTACTGAGGGCTGCATGCTAATGCCTCTATTCAAGGTACTACTGTAGTCTACACACTACTGCTTTAATCTGCATGTGTTTATGTACTGAGGGCTGCATGCTAATGCCTCTATTCAAGGTACTACTGTAGTCTACACACTACTGCTTTAATCTGCATGTGTTTATGTACTGAGGGCTGCATGCTAATACCTCTATTCAAGGTACTACTGTAGTCTACACACTACTGCTTTAATCTGCATGTGTTTATGTACTGAGGGCCGCATGCTAATACCTCTATTCAAGGTACTACTGTAGTCTACACACTACTACTTTAATCTGCATGTGTTTATGTACTGAGGGCCGCATGCTAATGCCTCTATTCAAGGTACTACTGTAGTCTACACACTACTGCTTTAATCTGCATGTGTGTATGTACTGAGGGCCACATGCTAATGCATCTATTCAAGGTACTACTGTAGTCTACACACTACTGCTTTAATCTGCATGTGTTTATGTACTGAGGGCTGCATGCTAATGCCTCTATTCAAGGTACTACTGTAGTCTACACACTACTGCTTTAATCTGCATGTGTTTATGTACTGAGGGCCACATGCTAATGCATCTATTCAAGGTACTACTGTAGTCTACACACTACTGCTTTAATCTGCATGTGTTTATGTACTGAGGGCCACATGCTAATGCATCTATTCAAGGTACTACTGTAGTCTACACACTACTGCTTTAATCTGCATGTGTTTATGTACTGAGGGCCGCATGCTAAAGCCTCTATTCAAGATACTACTGTAGTCTACACACTACTGCTTTAATCTGCATGTGTTTATGTAGTCTTAATTTCCCTCATGTGTTATATCCTTTGGGACAAATTATTTACCACAATTTCTTATTTACTTCCAGTTTAAAGTTGTAATTGTTACTTAAACTCCATTTTCAGAAGTGAAAACAACAACAACAAAAGAAAGATGAATATGTTGTCAAAACACACAGAATAAGCATACTCCTTTTTGAATCTGTTTTCATGAACTCTGCTGTAATATCAAGTAAAAATAACTCGGGGCTTGTATGGATGTTGTCGCAAAAACAAAAAACTGTTTTGTTCCTGTTCCAGTGCAGGGCACTGCTGAGATGCATTTCAACTGCCTGGGAGGGTGTGGGGGGGGGGGGGTCGGGGGGGCTCAGGGGGGTGGATTTACCGTGCTGCTGCCTGGAGACCTGCTGCCCTGTGTACTTGAACTGCCAGGGCTATGACCCGGGATGCCACAGCCCCATCTTTCATGCCGTGGGCTCTCATTGGTTGAGGCTTGTAACGGACACACACATCCAGCAGTCCTGAGAGGGGGCAGAGAGACGGAAACCAGAAGCATGTCCAGTTACATAATTACATTTGCATTACTAGGCCAAGCGCAGCAAAAGGTTTCCATGTGTGCTGTGGCAGTCATTCATCCTGAAAAACAGAGGATAGTGGCATGTGTGTGCGCCTGTCTGTGTGTGTGCCTGAGAGAGAAGGGACATAAAAAAAGAAGTAACAATTGTTTGAATTGTTTTAAATATTTTTTTTCTCTTTTGCCATATTTTGCAATGCTTCTTATTCATTACTTTGCATTGGGTGCTTTAGTAATACGCCCAGTGTTTGTCACAGCAATACAAATGATTAGGAGAGAGAGAGAGAAACAGAGAGAGGCCTGGTACCTGAAGGCTGAGGGTGGTGCCCTGCTGGGCTCTCGGTTCGGGGCAGGAGGGGCAGGGAGAAGATCTGGGGACCCGTCTGTTCATGCGTCTGCATTGTCACCATGGCGCACAGTTTGGACAGTGGCAACAGCCCATTGGCCACAAGCTGGTCTCTGACATTAGGGTAGTAATACCTGCCCAAGTTTATTAAGTAGAAAAAGATTACTTACGTTTTTCTTAGCGGCATATTAAACTAACAGTAAATCTTTTATACTAGCTTTAGACTAACTGAAACTACAGATTTGCACATGTCCTTTGCAACTATAATTAATAACAGGCCAAATTAAGGCCTTATTTACTAATACCTTTAGCATGTTAAAATAATTTTAGCACACGCAAAACAAAATTACACAACCAATGATTGGTACAAAACAAATACCATGACCAATCATTCATTGGTTTTGCGTGTGCTAAATGGTTTTCTACATGCTCAAGGTCTTAGTAAATCAGGCCTATCGTGCTCTGTATTTACTTCTCTATTGCCATCTGCTGGTTAGGCGAAGACCTGCATGCTCACCTGCACCAGACCTGGAAGGGGATGCCCCCCCTGGCCGAGGGGCCCTGGCTGGAGCAGGAGCTCAGCAGCAGCCTCTGCACCGGGACCCCTGCGGGAGCCAGCAGGGCGTGGCTCTCGCTGTGGCTAAATACCGGGTCCGGCACGCACAGCACGGTCCCCGTGCGGAACTGCCTCAGACACACGCCTGCAGAAGGAAAATTAAAGATGACCTCCACCGCCCTGCCACATGACTAACAGTCTCAAAGCGGAGTGTCCGTCTGGCCCAAAACAAATGATTCATCCAACTTCGCCTGATGATTTTAGAGAGACGTTAAGCACAGTCATGGTAATGTATTTATTAAGTGTACATACATACCACCTGTTTCTTGCATCTACATCTCTCTGGCAGATTATTAATTGAGGAATCTGTAATTTACAACACAGATGACTGTACTGCCACTTTAGCCAATATAATTTTTTGTTTTGCAATATACACAGCATGGCACTCATCTCTTCCCTCCAGATGACACTCTGGATAAGGGTTTCTGGGAAATTCATATATACCAGCAATAAGAAAACAGAGTAATCTTGGGAATGGCCTACTGCTCTCTATAGTGTGTGAGTCCAGGGCTCCGGTGGGGTCCTCTTCTTGTGTGGGAAAGGAGTACTGGACGTAGCAGTCCGCCTCCCCCCACACAGTGGACTGCAGTGGGGCCAGTCCCTTCACCCTCTCCACCGTCACCTCAAACACGTGCTCCATCGTCGTCTCTTCCTGCTGCTCGCTCACCTTGGGGGGGAGAGAGGCACACAGCTTTACCGTCACTGTGGAAAAATGCTGAGGAAATGAGACCTCAGACTGGGACTGACATCTGTGATATTGTACCGTTACATACATACTTGATGCTTTGCATTATAGCACACTGTCAACGCACATTGATCCATTCTTTTTTCGTACTGCATTTTATCCTGTGTGAGCCCAAGTACCGCACATGCAAACAAGCTCTTTAACTATATCTAATGCAGCACAGAAGTCGTGCGTGGCCCCTATAAACTTGCTGAGTGTTACGAGCGTAAAATAACCTTTGGCTCTGTGCGCTGCCTCTGATCCAGGGAGTGGACTGGTCTTGGAGGGTGAGGCACTGAGCCAAGGTCTTCATCCCTCATTCGTTGTAAGGACGCAATTTGCTCTGCTAGCCCCATGGCCAGAAGGACCCGAAGGCTGCCCCGGGTGCTGCCTGAAAACACGTTGACAACAGGCATGTAGCTGTCCACCGCCACCACAGGGTACTGCACCTGCAGCAACAGGTGGGAAATCTTTGGATCTCTGGAAAAAAAACAAAAAACAAAAAAATCTTCAATCCCCAGATACTTTAAATAGCAACTGCTACCGGGTCCCTAAAGGCTTTTATGATTACTTCTTCAAAGGCTGAAGTATTCTTCAAAGGCAATCTTTTGAAGTCAGCACTGACACACTGTAGATGCACATGAGCTGGAATATGAGCAACAGCACCACCTTCTGGACTGGGGTAGAAACTATTGGTGTTTGAACAATTAAGTGTGAATGAGGTGGCATTTTACATTATTTAAATATATATTTTTACATCCTCATCCAGAAAAACCTACTCAGGGATGCTGCAAAATCACTTTTTTTAACTTTATGATTAATTTCTTGTCCAGCAGCAGGGCTGACATTTTAACGTTTGTGTGACATCGAGATTCCTGCTAATGCTGTGCAGATGCAGTTCTAGATTTTTACAAATAAATACAGTGGAGTGGTACTTTAGTCAAGAGTACAATAGGGGTGTCCTAGCCAGAAGCCAGAAGTCAGAACCATCTGTTAAGCAGTGCACGTGTGTCTATGATACCTGACCTTGCTGTACTGCCACACTCTTACCTGAAGGACATGTAGAACTGCTGGAGGGGCATTTTGACCAGGCCGAGAAGCCGATCCTGCCCCAAACCGCCCTTCTGCCACACCTCAATCACCATGACGTTGTTCCTCATCCTCTCAAGCAGTCTGGGGGACAGGACAACTGGAGCCACCTGCAGAACACACATGAATATTAATTAACCATTTTGATTGACAGCTAGCTAGTTGTGTGTCTGCGTAGCTTTGAGAGCTCAATAGAATTTAATAGCTTTTATTTTCCAGTGAGGGAACTTCAGTAACTTCAGTTAGCTGGGACAACTGATCGACTATGGCGCACGCACACGCACGCACGCACGCACGCACGAACACATACACGCGCGTGCACGCAAACAGCTTGGTATCAGATATCCAGAGTGGACTCAAAAGAAGCAGACCCAGTGCTACTCAGTATTACTGACTTGTTGGTGAAATCCAAACATTCATTACTGACTGTGAAAAGCAGACAGAACAAGGTTATTGTGATGTGGTAGCTTGGCTGGTATAGAGGGATCCATTACCTGGGTAAAGTTAAACGTAGGATCAGTTTGGCCCCAGCTGACGGCTGACCTCGTGGTCTCGTCAGAGCCGAACATCTTGCAGTTCAGGTAGACGTTAGGCGGCGCAGGGCTGCAGGTAAAATCTTTCCCGTCCGGCACCAGGAGCAAGGCATGTAGCAGAACCCCTCTCTCCCCCTGCGGCTGTTGCTGCTTCCTGATTGGAGAGCTCAGGGGAGCAGGGGTATGGGAGGGGGTAGGGTGCCTCACTACCTGAATGTCCTGGACACCCCACACACCAGAAACAGGGGTCCCTCCCTCCCTCCCAATTTCTCCCATAGGTACAGTAGTGGTCTCTTCCCTGTCCTTGTCCAACCTCTGGGGGTGGGCGATGATGATGTCGTCTGTGGGCGTGGCCTTCCTCTGGGGCTTAGGTGCTGTGTTTGAGGGTTCTTTGGGGCCCTGACCGCTGCCTTTACCTTTGGCTGGTGAGAAATCTTTGCTGACCTCCCCAAGCGCCAATGACACCTTTAAAAGAGGGAAATGCTGCCTCAAACTAATGCAGCAGCAGCAAATAGTTCATGACATGCAGTCACACCTAGAGCTGCTGGAAACTGAAAAAGGTCAGCTGCTGTTGCCTTTTCATCTGAACTGCGAAGACACAGGCCAACTTACAGAGCTTCAGATCCCAAAATTCACACACTGGAATTATTTAATGTTTATATATGGTATGTATTTATATATACGCTTTTATATAATACACTGCAGTACAGCTCACAGACTTTTCAGCAGGAAAATTTCAATTTCCAAAATGAAAGCAGAATTATATGGGGCTATGACTCCACACAGGTGCCCTGGACCTCACCTTGAGCTTCCCCACTTCCTGTTCCTCTTTGCCCCCCTCCAGGGCCAGGATAGGCAAGATTTTGGACTGGCTCAGCTGCTCAGTGCTCAGGACAGAACGCAGGGGAAAGAATGCTCTACCAAAGGCAACAGGCTGTAACAGGGGACAGAAGATACCCACTCACAATTCAACTGGTTTGTGAGCCTGACTTTACGTTTTACTTTGTCGCCGTAGAGTGCTGTTCTCATGAAAAGGCATTATTCTTTTTAAAGCAAATAATTAGAGAGGTTAAGTATGAAGTATGAAGTTCTCCATCTAGCTATCTTTAAACTGAATTTTTTCTTTTTTTTGTTTTGTTTTTTTACTTTGTTGTTTTAAAGAACAAAAAGCCCATCTATTTCCAGTCGACTCAACACTTCCATAGAAGCATGTGCCAAGTTCCTAGCCAGGTTCATTACCTTCCTGAATTAAAAATATCTGATTCTTTACGGTAGCATGTAGTGTTGGACTGCTGCTATTAACTAAGAGTACCTCACTGCAAAGGGAAAAGGGAAAAGATATATCAGTTAATGTTCAGATAATGTTAATGCTCCAATAGATATTTCACTCAGGTAGCTTATACATCCTTACATTTTGGGAAAATTACTTATTTTTGTTTTGAAAACAGCACTTTTTAGGTTAAATTAATTGTGTTTATTTACACAAATCCCTCTGCTTACCTTCTTTTGGAACTTTTCTCTGGAATAGATCTTGAAGGTGAGATCTGAGCTGCACCAGTGTTTGATAGCGGCCTCGCTAAACCGAACTGGGAAAACAGACCGTTGCTGGAACTTCACAACTGCAATAAACAAGAGCAGAAATTAATGTATGTTTTTATTGCACTGACGTTTTTAAAAAAAAACATTTATTTATTTTTATTTTTTTTAATTTCAAAACATATATTCATGTAATGTAAAAATATTGTTTAATAACATCAGATGCTCATATGTGTGTGGGGATAAGGAGAGGCTTACCCCCACCAGTAACTTTACAGGAGGCAATTCGAATCACTTCTGTTGTCACGGCTGCCTGATTGGTATCATGTCTAGAAGGCGCTACAGGAAAGAAATACTCCACAAAATATGAGCTGAGGAAGATAGAATCAACAGAGATGTTTTTGTTAGATAAGTTTAGTAGTTGTAGGCAGGCGGTTGAACAGAATCACCTTCAGTGAAGAAAAATACAGAGCAGTATGGACCGTACCATTTCCTGGGGGGGTGTGGGCGGGGTGGTTTCCCCTTGCTGAGGGTCTTTTGAGGTGTGGCAGGGTTGCTGCCAGCCGGGACAGTAAGAGAGTGGACGAGCACTCTAGCCAGTTGGATGCGTCCCAGTGCAGTGATGCGGTCCACAATTAGATCCGGTACTGTACTGTCCTCCTCTGAAGTCTGCTTGCTAGCTTGCAGGCCCAAGCTGATCAAAAACAAAGTGAACATGTAAATATGACAAATGCTTCAGTGTCATAGACCAGTGTTGTAGTACTCCAGTCCAGTCCAGGAAATGGACCTGAGACCAACTCCAGTCACGATTTTCATCACTCGACTTGGGCTTCCCCATTTTGACGTGGACTGAGTATTTTTCCAGCATTCTATCAATAATAACAGCAGGACTCTGAAGGCACTGAAAACGAACAGGCCTTTTAAAAATGACTATTCTCGTACGAGTTTACGCGCTCATTTCTGGCTGTTGCAGAAGATCCAGTTTGCCAGGCGTTTGATGCAGAGCTTGATATTATTAAAATAAAATAAACATGTAAATAATTTTTTTAATCTAAAAAAAGGACAAATCACCTGCCACTCTTCATCATGCCAGAATATCTTGGTTTCTCCTCTTCCTCAATGCTGCCTGTAGCCTGCCTCTTCCTCTCTTTCTTCTTCATGGGCAGACCATCATCTTCATCTGTAGTGAAGTCACTTAGACTGCTATCAGACCTCTAAAGGTCAAAACAGATAAGCCAATTTTTATTAGCAGTTCCTTTAAAAACATGCGGCAACTTTTTGAGCTTGTCTACATTAAGGAATATAGCATTGAGCCTAGCATTGAAATAGTAGCATGCTGACTACCAATTTCACACTTCATATTAAAGGGGTAGTCCACCTCAATAAAACGAATCAAAATATATTTAGTGCATGTACATTACTATGACATATCACTGCCATTTTCCTTCTATAGAAAAATATTGGCGTATCGGACAGCAGGCTTGTAATTACCCTGATTACAGCCCCGCGGTGATGTATGGAAGTTGTAGGCTCGAACGGCTGCAAAATATAGGTGCAGGCTTTCTATAAATAAACATTTCTTCATATTTTCAACATGTATACAAAATGTAACTACATATAATTAGAAGAAAACAACCCTGGCTACACATTTATCCTGGTGATATTATGATTACAAAAATTCTAGGCGTGTTTTACCGCCATATGAAAAAGCTTGGAAAATTTCTGAAAACTTTCAGAAATTCTAAAATATTAGCCTAAAAGTTAATTACAGTGGACTACCCATTTAAATATAAATGTTATTTCTAAAACTAAAAGTTTTATTACGAAAGTACATTTTTCATAGAGCATTGGAAACCGGCAGAACTCCCTGAGAGAATCCCATATCCTGGTCTGTTATTTTATCATCACTTTACTGAGGACAAAGAGAGGCAGGGTAGATTTGGTTGTGGTTGTATCTAAAGGGAACTGCTTTGTAGTGAAGCCAGTGTAAGAAGCTTAGCTTGAGGTGTTTAAATCCAGGCTTGACACAGTGCTGGATACTCTCTGGTCGAGACTGTTGGTCAATGACCCGCTCAGGCTGAATGGCCTGTTCTCCATGCTGTATGTTCTTATGTTATGTGCTGTAAGTGGCTGTAGTGGGACATGCATTGCAGTACTCACAGGAGCTCTGTAGAACAGGCTCTCCAGCAGGCTCTCGTCATAGAGTGTGTCGTTCAGCTCACCGTCCCCCAACACACTGCTGGTCCCAGAGAGGAACTCCAAAGGGGAACTGTCCCTGTCCCCATCCACGCTGAAAATAACAGGAACCAAACAGGCAAATTAATTATGTCTTTCACATAACATAATAATTTAACCTAGGCTTATTCCAAACTACGTTATTCTACGGTAAAATCACTACATATCTTCCGGCTGAGTGTGTTCGGTATCAGTTAATAGTGCTCATACCTAGCTAGCTGTAAGACCTCATCTTTAAATATAAAAATACAGACTTTTGCAAATGATCAGTTCAGCACCCCACCCCCCCCCCCCACCCCCACCCCCACATTTAAAAATCTGGAGCAGGATACCTGCCCAGAACCAGCTCCAACACTCTGTTCTGTGTGTCAGCGAGGCAGTCCATATTTGGGTACTTGGGTGAGCTCAGACCACCATGGCTGTGAAAGACACTGGGCTCAATGTGAAGAAGATTCTCCAGTAACCTCCCGGATGAGGGCATGGGCAGCCTTGAGTGACAAGAGGCACATCGTTACATTACATCATATGTGGGGATTAATTCATCCAGTGATTCGTTATTAATCACCTGGCTGAATAAGCAAACGCAGACATCGATTCTAACAATAACAAGCATTGCTCAATAACAGTATCTAGTGAGGTGAAGACCAAAAAATTCTGCAGAATGAGAACACTTTACGAGCATTACACTTTACAGCATACACACAGTGAAGGCGGTGTGGCGATGTTGTCTTTCGACATAGGAAGCGGGATTTCCTTTAGAGCCAGGTCGGAATCCAAGTTAGACTTCAGAGCCGAAACCACCATAGCATTTCTGAGCTTGCTACCACGGTCTAAAAGAACTGAGGGAAAAGGAAACGCCTTCAGAAACATACATATCACAGATCACATGCGTGCAAATGTGCTTTACTCTGCATATCAAAATTTCCTCAGTATTTCCCCGCCCCGTATTTGAGTATGTAACCTTCCTGTTCAGGGTCTATAAACTCTTGATTCAGGAGCCCCCAATTGGATGGCGCTAACATGTATTATTAGTGATTGCTGAATTGAACTTAAGTGTGTTGTTACAGTGAAAAACTTCATTTGACTGGTTTGTACATGTCAGTGATTGGAAACGCATTGTAATTCCACCCATTATGAAGTTTATGAAGTACCACTCCTCCATAAATATATTAACTGCAAACCAAACACTGTAGTTACATCAAGTGTTCCTTACCAGTAGGATTAATATTCTTCAGAAACAGCATGGTACTATATAAATATAATCCATTATTATCATGAACTAAAGGGCCAAACCTGAAAGGATATCCTTGGAGGTCTGACTGTCAGCCAAGATGGCGGTGGACTCCTGCTTTGACACATGAACTCTGTCCTTCATTTCTTCATCGTCATACTGAAAGACTGAAGGATGTCCATTCTCTGTGAAGGCCACAGTCCTCACGGCTGCAGAACTGGGCCCCTCCTGGCCATTAGTTGCCTTTTGGAAGTACAAGTGATCTCTCCCTCTGAAAATGTTCGCCACATGGTGTCAATCAGAGAGCGTAATTAACAATAAGTTTTTTCTAATCTGGTTAAGGCTCTGCTTTGGCTTTAGTGCATGGATGGGCCCAACGGCATGGGATCAAATCCCATTTGCACCAGTGCAGACTCCAGACTGTGTCCGGTAGCCCCGCCGTAGATGCTAAATTGGCAGTAGGGAGCAGTTAGGCAGGATTCAGTCAGCAGGCATTCGTGTCTCATCACTGTCTAGTGACCCCCACTGATTGATTGAGTGCCCGTAAGTCCACCGATTAGCTGCCCCTGAAAGTGTGTCGTTCTCCAACTCATCTCTGCGTGAGCCTGACTTGCGAGCAGTGGTGTGATAAGTGGCGCTTGGCAACGTATGCTTCGGAAGAGAGTACATGCTTGTCTGCGCTCTCTTGAATCAATAATCGATAGTAGACTAATGGGAGTAATGAGCGCTGATATACGATGAGGCAATCCAAATCAGGGTGAAAAAAAAAAGGTGGAAAGCAAAAAAACCACATTCTTTCTCAGTCATGTGGCGCATGCACACACACATCCACACACCGCATTTCCTGACAGAAGAGGTTTCTGTTTTTGAGGTTTTTCCATGGTTCTAATATGCATTTTGCCATTCACCACATAGGTTATATTATTAAAGCATTTCTGTCAGTAATTACATTAAACAGTATACACTCCACAATGGTCACCAAGAGAGGGACATCATTGCCAAGTACTGGCTGTGCACTGATGTTTTCCCAAAGCCGTTAAAATAATTGAAGTTCTTCCAGTTCAGAGAGCTGGAAAGACCACTGAGCTACAGCTCTTCTGGGACATGGCTGGAGCGCCCCACTATGAGGGGAACGATACAGTACAATTCACCACTGTTTCACTTTATTATTCCCCAAAGAGAAATTCTAATTCCGGCTGATAAAAATCAGATACCAAGTATGACACAAAATACTCAGAAGGAGGTGCAGCGTACAGACTATAAACAGTGATTTCCTTGGGTAAGATTCTGCTCTACCTGGGCGTGTTTGCGGTGCTGCTGGCAACCGATTCTCTCCCGCTGCTGGAGGTGAGAGGGCGGGACAGAGAAGGCACCACCAGGACGTCTTTGTGAGGGCCGGCTTTGGATATGAGGCCCTGCACGGGCATCGCTGCGTCCACACTTGCCTCCATGGTGTGAACCGAACTGCAGCTGTCGTACGTTTCCATCAGGGGCTCCAGAGTGAGAGAGACCTGTGGCAGTAGGATAAAATTCCACCTGAGAACTGCAGAAGAATTATGGACGTCCTTTCATATCTAGCAATATCATCTTTTATAGATTTTAAAGAATGTGTCTGTGTGAGAGGTGGACAGAAGTTATAAGACTTTCTTTAAAACGTTTTTATTAACATTCTGGCATTCACCAATGTTTTTTTATGCTAATTTTTTTCTTGGGTAGAACAGAAGCTCAGAACACAAACATCAGTTAATCCCGAAATGTTTGTAAAAACGTTTTAAAGAAAGATTTGATTAAGATTTGTTCATAGAATGATTGGTGAATGAGGCCCAATGTATGGGAGAAAAGCTAGTAAGGTCTTATTTTCCCATTTTGTAGCAGGAACATGTATGTCCATCATACCTGTAACTCTCCCAGCTTTTCAGAGGTTGGGGACACCAACGTGAATAATCCACTAACAGTGTGGGACAGAGAAAGTCGGGCAATTCCAGTAACCTGGACTCGACCAAATGGCAGATGGTCTGGGTTCGTCAAAACGTCCAACACCAAAACTCCCATATCTGTAAATAGACCGGATGAACAAAATATTTGTTTACCACTACGATTCAAAGCAAATTTGTCATTACAAGAAAGGGGGAAAAAACAAAGTACCTGTCAAGTAAGAGGTAAACTGCTTTGGTCCACAGCGGATGGCAAATCGGGCTGTTGTCTTGACTCCTCGCTGGTCCGCAGAAGACCCGTCCCGCGGGCGAAAATGGGTTCCGTTGGACGACTCTCCCCACCACCGCAGCCTGACCAGAGGCGCCGCAGGTGGTTTTGGAATTGTCCATAGAACTCTGCCAACTGTCACTCCGAGAAAGCATCGCACCTGCCCCTCCACCAGAGGAGGCAGACTTGTAGACGGCGAAATGTCACTGGGGACTGAAACACCATCTGTGAGTTAGTCATCAGATTAATACCTAAATTGTCCTCTACCCTGAATTACAATATTTATCCTGACTGTTAGAAGAATACTACCTTACCAAGCTGTCTCAGAAGTTAGTGTCTAACATTAGGTGGAAGGTAGCTAGCAAAATATTAGAGGTAGCTACCTAAATGTGATGTCAGTTTAGCGGTATTTGCAGAATTGCGGTAACGTTAGTTAATGAAATAAATTGAACATGTGTGCTTTCCAGGGAGAATCGTATTGTATTCTCACAGTAACGCAAGTCAGCTACCACACAAATCATTGATTACGTTAAAAGTTGGGTTGCTAGCAAGTTATATTAGCTGGTTCAATGCCTTAAATTCTAAATAAAACTTATCTAACGTTAAATTAATTTATAAGTGAGGTCGTCTTAACGTAGCTAATACTAGCGAAGAAAATGTTTTCGGTCGATTCTTTACAAGATGTTGGACGTGGTTTGCAAGCTAGTATTAACGTTAAGATTTGTAGCCAGCCATTGCTTCATTATTAATCGACTAACGTTAAACGTTAATGCCTAGCTACCATACAGTTACACGGTTTTTGCTGTCGCATACACATTGTCAATGTCGGAGAGAAATCGTTACAGTTTTAGCTTGATCGTGGCGCTGAAAGACTGGGAAATTTAGAAAGATTGCCAACAGCATAATTTACCGTAACGTTAAGTTAATATCAACAACACCCACAGTAGCATATTGGCTAGCAAGAATGTTAGCAATAAAACGCAAGGCATCTCATTGATACCTTTCTTTTTCTTGTTTCCCACTTTGGTAGCCTTTTGTTTTTTATTCTTCATTCCGTTCGTGCACCCCTGACCTCCAACAATCTGGGTTCCTCAGCAGCATGTTAAAAGAACCATGTTCACAAACTGACAGATTGATTTTCGCTAAAACGGAGCGCATAATCTGTCTCTGAGCAACAACAACGTTCACGATACTTTCTTCTGTCCCGCCGTCAACATATAACTGCCGCTGCTACCCACGGCATTCTGGGATAGAGGAAGAATACCAATAGCAGGGTTGCCAGACTGGGGGATTCTGCCTAAATGTAGGAATTTTACAAAATCATGCTGGAATTTTTAAAGAAAACATGTATGGAAGTCAATGATAGATGGGGGGTTTTAACAGGATGTATGGGGGGAAATTGTATGAGTCTCAATAGAAGATTTTCGGAATTTTAGGGAGAGGATTAATCCAGGCATCTGGCAACACTGACCAATAGTCAAAATAGCAAGTAGAGCATTTTCAGCCAGGTAGCCTTGGATATGACAGTCTGCTCTGAAAGGAGCTAACATTAATGTTACTCCATGATTTTTTTTTTTTACATGAGTACATGTCTGGCGGAAAGATATGGGGCAATGGTGTATATTTTCTGTGAGCGTGACGGGGAGGGTCATCGAAGCACACAGACTACTGTATGCAAAGAAGCTACGTTTGTTTGTTTTTTAAAATATTTTATTTTGGCTCAATGCATTGTAATCTACTCGATGCAGATGCGCAGTTTTGCTTTCAGCATTCAGTGGTCGTGCACAAATTCGGAACTGTGCCTGCTTGTATTCTATTAATATAAGTGTAAAATAATGCAGCAGGTGTAAGAACACAATTAAATAGCGTAGCCTACGTTAGCAATCATTCATTGGCAAACACACGCATTTTAGGTGTGATTACATTTATTTTAAAAACGTTACTCGCAATTTTAGAATTAATTGGCATAAACTGTTATTGAAACATTTGTAGATGGTGCTGAACGCCTCTGTGTCATACATATTCTTATCTCCCACCTAACAGTGGGCTTCAGTGGGTTGGACACCTTTTCCACTGAGCCGAACTGTGACTAATAACAAGGTTGGTTTCATTATATATATATGGAGCAACCTCACTGCACAGGACACATGGGTGGTTTCATTATCTATTGCAGTGCCCCAATAAACGTGTATGACGTCATACGACTTTGAAGGAGAGATCCTCCCCGTGGATACCTGTGCAGATACTCCTGATTTGTGACCAACAGTCAGAGGATTTGACAGATACGCAGTGAACAATACAAAATAATAATAATAGTAATAGAATGAAAATATATAATAATTATAATGATAAAATAATGTCACTGCTACAATTATGCATGTTAACCTGCAATAGTGAAAGTGGTGCATTAATACGAATCATTTTGCCGCTGCTACCTTTGTGCGATGATTTGTTCTGCTACGCAATTACAGCTCTGATAATGTGTTTTTTTAAATATAATTTTACCACATAAGCAGGTTAAGAGGGCCATCCTGAAGCAAAAACATGATGACACACAAATTGCACCTTTTATCATGTCATATATTCATACCAAAAAACAGTGCCCCAAAAAGGTGCGAAGGAAGTAAATCATCATATGTGATGTCATCGCCTACAAGTTGCACCAAGCTTCTGCAAAAGTGACCCCCCAATGTGTTCTCCGCTCAGTAAAAGCATTACGTCACCTTTTTCAAGTCGTCCCTGTTTAAACAGAACTGTCTACAAAGCATTCTGGTAACTGTAGTGAATATAAAATCCCGGCATCTTTGTTTCGCCTGGTATACGTTTTGATTAATAAATACATTACCCAGAATGCATCAGTGCAATATTTTAGCGTCGTGCGATGAGACCGTCCCTGAATAGTGTATACGGAACATTTAATCTCAGTTGTAACTTGAACTGCGGAAGGTTTGGCTCGTGAAAACAAAACAAAAATAGGTATAATTTAACAGGAAAATATATAGGACATTCAATATCACGAATAATAGGTCTGTAAAGCCGTTGATCTTAATTTAGCACAGCTAATGGAGAAACAATTGCATTTGAATTTGCTATCATCCAGACCTCCTATGCCAGGAGGTGTGCAGTCTGGGTCTAAAATGAGAATGGGGTGAGTATTACTATATTAATGCGAGACAACATGCAAAATATACACCAACTATTCTAGCTAAGTAGTTGTTAAAACAACGAACTTTCCAGAAACTAGCTAGCTAAGTCGCAGTGGTAGCGATGCACTTGACGTTAGCTAGGTCGCTAGCTACCTATCATTATCTTAACGTAGATCGTGACAGTAGCAAGCGAGCTTAGATAAGGTTAGCGAGCTATCTACTAAACACTTAAGAACGGAGCGTGGGCGTTCATCTATTGTAATTTACTGCGATGGGCTAATGAAAATGTCAGTTGTCTCAAAAGCCTTTAACTAAGGATAGTTATTAGTACAAGTAGTTTCCTTGCAACATAGTTGGCCAACTAACAGTTAGATAACAATTGTGTGAAGAAAATATGGTTTGTTTCATTTGCTAGTTAGCTGGACGTCTCATTATGCTTTATGGCAATACCGTAGCTATCCTGGCCAGCTTAGTAAGGTAGCTAGCCACCATAGCTAGTTAAATTAGCTATTTTGAATGACAATTTAAACTGTAACGTTAGTTAGTCAATCAGGTTGTGTTCGGAAACTGCCTTTTCTGTGCTTGCATGCATAATGTCTTACGAGCAAACTTTTAACCGACCATTACTTTTCATCAAAACATTGTTTAGATGACCAATTAAGGAGCTTTACATCGATTGAAAGGATGTATATGATAACCTCAGTGACGCATCGCGTCTTGGGCGCTCGTCTTTTGCGACATAATTCTCTACTTGACATTAGGTTGGAGGCAGTGCTCCCTCGATTTCATAACCTGTATACACAGCTATTACATATTTTATGTTTCATGATTGCATAAAAAGCGTTGAATGAAACCTTGCAAACCTGGCTGTATTTTTATATACAAAACATGAGATCAAGTCATTCTTAATTTAAGTGCCACAGTCTTTGTAATAATAATAATAAAATTTACATTATAATATATGCACAAATACAGTATACAATCATAGTCCACCTCTTGTCCAGGTGTAGAATGCCCTCACCACCCGATTATGGTTTCCACCTGTCTTTTACAGACCTGGCCGAAAGCGAGACTTTTCACCCTTGCCATGGAGCCAGTACTTTGAAACGATGGAAGACATTGAAGTAAAAAATGACAACAGCAAGGACATATCCTTTATCTTCAGAAACATAAGCGATGCCATTTCTTCCCTCAGGCCAAGTCAGCCGCACTTACAATTCCGGCCACTATTATTGGCACCCTTGGTCAAGATGAGTATAAAGGGTTATAAAACAAGTCATGGCATGCAAAGGATATGCAACCAAATATTAAAAATTATTACTTTATTCTATATATGAATGCAAGGGTGCCAATAATTGTGGCACATGTGGTTTTGTTAAAATAAAAAAATTTTGATTAGGGATTTTTTTTTCTCATAATAAATTTACTTCAATTAAAGGTTGGATTTTTCTCATTTTTTCAGTGTGAGATTAAGCTAATTCACCTAACGGTGAATTTTGTATAACCCTTTTTACTCATCTTTACCAGGGGTGACAATAATAGTGGCTGGAACTGTATGTGCAAAGTGTTATGGTAGCTGACCTGATGTATGTTCACTCATCTTGAAATGGAGAGCCCATCTGACTGGGTGTTGCTTGTTCATTTTTTAATGGAAAACAATTGTGCATACAATAAGCACACCTTACCTCTGTGTATAGGCCTTCTGTTTTGGGTTTGGTATGGCTTGTCATTACTAAGGCAGTAAGGGGAGAAATAAATGGTTTAATTTTCTAATTTATGCCATTTTTCACCCTGTCACTCAAACTAGTTGTTGTGTAGTACAGGGTTCCCTTGGACCTGAATTGAATAAATTATTAATTGCTTTTAATGAATAAAGAATGCAATTAAATGGATTTTGTAGACAAGCCTCCCTTTTAACATGATGAATGTCATCATGTTAAAACTATGTAGTGCTTAGCTTTTTTAGTACAACGAATCAAATGATTTTGACATTGTCACGAAACTTCCAACATATAAAGTCACTAAGGGCTTGATTTACTAAGACATTTAGCACATGCAAAACCTTTTAGCACACGCAAAACCAATAACATGATCAGTGATTGGTATCCGTTTCGCACAAATCATTGGTTGTTTTGAGTGTGCTAAAAGGTTCTGCACATGCTAAAGGTTTTAGTAAATCAGGCCCTCAGTGTATTCGGAACCCTCCCCCCGGGAAAAACAAAGTTATTTCTATTGTGTTTATAACCTTGACTTTTACACACACTTTTAGAATTTACAGCAGTGGATCCCACGGGCCTGTTCTTCTCCTCTTACACGGAGGGGGCCACTCTGCTCTCTCGTGGGCAGTTTTCACTGTGAGTTGCCATATATTTGATCATTTTAATGGATAGAAATCAGGTTCCAAGAAACAAAAAAAGAAAACGTGAGACCTGATGCCAACATTTCCAGGTTATCCTTTAGTCAAAGATATTCAGTCAGTGAATTGCACCCCTGCAGTTTTTAAGGTAGAGCTAGTAGCTCTTTTTAATATTCATTTGTAGAAGCGGCATCTCTGGAAATGGGAATATCGGGACTATATTTCTGTTTGCAAAGTTGTGCTCTTCGTAAGGTATGACATATATTGTTGTGGGGTGTGAACAAGTACCGTGCAGTTTGAAAGACTTCGGAACCACTCTGCTGTTAGAAGCAGAGGGAGGCTATTTCTGGACAGACAGCATGGGCCCACTGGAAAATGTGTCAGTGTAAGCACTGCCTCTTTAGCACTGCCTCTGTCCGACAGTGCCAGCCTAGTGTGTGTGCCCGTGCGTGTGTGCCCGTGCGTGTGTGCCCGTGCGTGTGTGCGCGTGTGTGCATGTCACAGATCTAGCATGTCTGCTGGCCACTTTTTGTCCCCCACCACAACGAAGTTGTGGAGGGGGACTCTAATTTGATCCCCGTGTGTGCGTCTGTCTGTCTGTCTGACTGTCACACATGTATGTACCAGATCCCACCACCAGAGGGGTGCTATTACAATACATTTTCCCATAGCCAAGTACATTTTGCTTTGTACATAAAAACTATGCTTGATGTCTCCGCATAGTGGCATTTCTACTCGGCAGACCATCGACTTTCTAAATCCACAGAGTTCAGAGCTTAAGGTGTTTAGTAGCTATTTGTGGAAAATGTAGAATGTATATGCATTTTCCCATTAAAGGTATACTATGTAGTTTCAGAACACCAGATGGCGATATAGAGCACGTAGGAGATCACGGTCACTCTGATCAAGCTGTCCTAAATGAATAAATGTCGTAAGTTGGTTTTGCACTTCTCCTTCTTTACTTTGATTTAAGACTTGAAAATACCTCTTCGTTTTGTCGTCATCCCGGTGTCCCAGATAGATAAGTAGCTTGCTCGACTCGATGAGGAAAAGGGGATTGTTTGCTAGGAATTGTGGGATTTGGTGTTGGATGTATGGACTCTACGCAGACATGGTTTTTAATCGCACGATAGACTACAACTACCAAATAGAATAGCGAGGCGCATCGATTCACTTCACACGCAAAAGAAAAAAATGTTTTTTCCCCCCTTATACACAGACTATCGCACGGGTGCTACTGCAGTAAATGAATTTATCGCACAGACCGATTTTTTCGTAGCACATGCGACATATAAGTCGCACTGTACAGTCCTGCTACATCACGCTGGTTTCAGAAGTAAATTCCCCATTCATTTAGAGTGTAGACGTTAACTAAAGCTAACTTTTAAACCATTTCTACATTGTCTTACCGTCAATTTCCCGGATTGTTAAATATAACGCCCGTTCGCAAACTATGTTGTTTTTCTTGACCAGCTTCGAGTATATTTTACATTTTAGTATAGTTTTTTGTGAACATACCAGCGCTGGCAATGTTTAAAAACTCCACGTCCCATAATTCTCTCTGGATGAGCAGCGTTGTTTCCAGACGTTGTCATATAACGTTAGCCAGCAGTAGCACACAGCTCTATTTTTAAACACTTTTTTCTAACGTTAGCTAGCTAGCTTGAAGGACTAAAAGCTAGAATTGCTTTATGTAGTTAACCGTAGCATAGTTTCTGACCTTTGTCAGGTGGGCTTCTCTGCTTAGCAAGCTCACGTTAGCTCGTCTTCAGCAGCAGTAGCCTACTCCCATCTGCCTCAAAACAGACAGACGAGATGATGATATTTTATTAGTTGAGAACCACCCGTGCATTGCAGTACTGGATATGCAGTCCGTTAAAATGAACTACAAGTCGAACTACAATCATTAATGCATTACTTTAAAAAATAAAAATCGGAACATGCAATGTATGGTCTATATCCTTGCACCACACAGGCTAATCAAGGAACGTTTCGGCTCATTATATAAATCAGATTTCAAGAAATAGTCGATAGTCTCCGAAGCCCATTCTATCTTCCATAGGGAATTTACTTCTGAAACCAGACTCCACCCACGACTGATGTACTCACTTGAGTACTCTATTGAGAAAGTGTGTCTTTGTGTTTCATTAATTCCCTGTCAGTATGTGATCCTAAATGGCTCACTATTGTCCATGTGATGCACAGGCTCTTTGGAAAGTTTGCACTGTGAGCCAGCATACTGGGACCAGAACTGAGGAAGTCCCCCTGCCCCCAAAAGGAGGATACATGCAAAGATAACTTTTGAAACCTGTATGTCTTGTGTCTTACCAGGCAGTGATATGCAGCCGGATAAATTGCAGGGTTTTGGCTCTGGACCTCAGAGGACATGGTGAGAGACGTCCACTCTCTCTACACTGTGCTGCTTTGCCCCTGCCTTCAGTGCTGCCCCAGAGATGTCCCCTGAGAGCTGTGTCCTGATTGGACGGCACAGAAGCCTCTTACACAGTGACCAGATATGTGGTGTTGGGGTGTCTCAACCCCACAGTATAGGGAACTATTGGAAGAGATTGATTAATACAGTACATATACAACTTTTTGTCTCATCCAACGTATTATTTCTCATGGGGGGTTGTCAGCCTCATTTGTAATAGTGTCAGCATAAGGAGCTATTGGATGAGATTTGTATATATAAGTTCTTCTCATCAGCTGTATGCAAAATATTCATATAGTGAAGTACAGTTGGTTTTCAGATGCAAAAACCTTTCCTATACATTTGTTGTAATGTATGCTGTGTTTACAGTTTATTACAATATCAAGGTTTAACTAACCGTTTTGTGAATTAATTGAATTTTCCACGGCACAATAACTGAAATCTGTGATCATTGATTTAAAGATTCTGTGCAATCAAAATAGTATTTTTCTACATACGATACATACATTTTATACATAAAGAACCAAAGAAAGAATTATGATATTAAGTAATTATGATATTAAAGTTATTTTATGCAGTTGGTAGATTCGTTTTTTGTCCTGAAAGAAACATAGTGCTTCTGCTACCCACGACAGGAGATATTGGTCATTGCATAATTAGCATGGTATTTACATTGTAAGCAGTGCAACTAGGCATGGGCCGGTTTACTTTAAAAGGCCATTTTTAATATTTCCCTGTTCATAAATTTGAAACAAAGTCAGCATACACATAGATTTTTTGGCTTAATAAACACTTAAGATGCAAGAAAAAAGTGATTGCACAAGGTCTTTAAGCATAACAGGTGACAAGTTTGAAGATGACTAATTGTTTTTTAGGTGACACAAAAGTTAAGAATTGTGAAGACCTCTCAGCAGAAACGATGGCCAAGTAAGTTGAAATTGAGAATGTGTGAAGTGTTTTTTTTGTTTTAAGACCATTTGTATTGTGCACATACAGTTGCAAAAAGACAGTGTTGGCAACAGATGTTCTGTTCAAAATTCAACATATTTATGTTAACACTGGTTTTGACAGTGAAATTCTGGTGGTGACGGGGACTTTAAAACACGCTGCCAGAGGAGCCATCTGCTAGCAGTGTGTCATGGTGGCATAATGTTCCTGTTTTTGTTTAAATACAGATTCATTGCAACCAAAAATAGCCTTGTTTATGTCCACACCCAGAAGTATGAGGGCAACAATGCAGTCAAGAAAAGCCTTTGACAACTGTTTCGTAGTCTGTTTTTCTCTGAATGGATAATTTGTTGCAAATAGTTGATAAACTACATCGTTATTGTAACAGAACTGGTGTGGATTGACTCTTCCAGGGACGTTGGGAAGGTGATTGAAGCTCTTTATGGTGAAAATGCTCCACCAATTGTAATGATCGGTCACAGCATGGGCGGGGCAATAGCAGTTCACACTGCAGCTGCCAATCATGTGCCATCTTTACTGGGACTTGGTGTGATTGATGTGGTGGAAGGTAATATCAGTTTCTGAACTACAAGTGGAGAAAGTTGTATTGGCGTTTATGTATTTGTCAGAATTTTGACCAGACTCTTCAAAGATGTACCAGACATTGTTTTGTCATATGTAAACATTACAGCATTTTAAAGTATTGTTTGAAAATTCAGAAACATAAATTGCAATAAATGAACGTAGAAACAGTTTAGCCATCTTAACTTTTGTCCTCCCTGAAGATTAATTGGTTTAGTCAAGGCTGATGTCAAGGCACTTTTAAAATGTATTTTCCAGGGACTGCAATGGACGCTTTGAACAGCATGCAAAATTTCTTGCGGAGTCGACCGAAAACCTTCAAGTCAGTGGAGAACGCTATAGAGTGGAGGTAAGACTGGAGCATATTGTGTTTTTTTCTCAAAGCAGATGGAGTTGTGCTATTTTAATGCATTAAAGTCATGTATTTACCCTCTACATGAAGATATATTTTGGCAATACACAGGCCTGGACCTGCTTTTTACACAAAGAAGTCACTCATGTCCACTGTATTTTCTTGTACGGCTGTTTAGCTTACGGCCATTTGAGAAGACAGTTTCCAAGATGTTTTGTCATGAACGTTATTTCTGTGTGGGTTTTTTTTCTGGTAGTGTCAAAAGTGGACAGATCAGAAATATTGAGAGTGCGCGCATCTCCATGGGTGGCCAAGTGAAAAAGTAAGTCTGCAATTCCAAGAGGCATGAGCACCATATGACCAGTGATTCAGCTTCCCAAACACTTTTTGACTCAAACTCCTGGTCCCTCTGTACAGGTGCGAGGAACCTTTGAGCAGCCCTGGAATATCAAAGTGCATTGGAGAAGGGATTATTGAGGAAGAGGATGAAGAGGAAGAAGAGGGGGAGTCCAATCACAAAAGGAAGAAAGAGGATGATATAGAGGTAATGACCGCATCTAATCTCTACAGCACATACAGTATATAATTAAATACACTTTTAAAGTCCAGACTAAAGCAAGAAAATGCTAACTGGAAGCAGAAGGAAGTCTGAGATCTGAGCCGTATGCCTATTCCATATGCCTCTCTGGTCATGTGATTCAGGACAGGACTGGTGACTCATCTGTTCCTCAGGTTAAAAAGGAGAGCATGTTCACCTGGAGGATCGAGCTGGCTAAGACTGAGAAGTACTGGGACGGCTGGTTCAGAGGGCTCTCAGCCCTGTTCCTTAGCTGCTCTGTCCCCAAACTGCTCCTGCTGGCAGGTGAGAGAGAGAGAGAGAGATTGGGGTTGTTATTCACTCCCATGCACATCTCTTCATGTGCTTGACTGCAGTGTCAGTTAAACTTAGGTGTGCCTCTTTTGGATGCATTTAACAAACCAATTTTTTCAGTTAATTAATAAAACACCAGTTTTTTATTAGTTTGGTGCATCTCTTTTTCCAGTGTTTATGCTTATGGGTCAATAAAATTGCAGATAAGTTGCAGTTAAGTTGTACCTGTGAAATGCATATTCTATCTACTTAGCTTGAATCAATCAGTCAATGAATAGATTGCTATACATTAATGGCAGTCCCTAGCCAGCTAGTGTCCTATCAAGGAAATCTCAGGCAATTTACCTCCCAAACCCCTATGCTATTAGTATAGCTATTAATTATGCATAATTTAATCATTATACAGTTATCGGTGAAGGGGAAACAATGTATAATTACGGACAGATAAATTATCTGGAGTTAATATTGGATAGTTGATTAAAATGAGCCAAGTTTTTACCCGCCTTCTTGTTGCAGGTGTCGACAGGCTGGATAAAGAGCTCACAATTGGACAGATGCAAGGTAAGCAAGACTTCAAAGATCAGAAAATATGCAGGTTTAGAACCAGTTCTCTTTCATTTCTGCGTTTCTTTGATCAGCAGTGTTGGACACGGTCAGGTTTTGACTGATTTCTGGGGCGCTGCACACAAAGGCCGTCTCGCATGTTTTCGAGGCAGTGACACGTTTGATGTTAATCCTGGCCTTGCCAGTTCCGCCTGTGTCCAGAAGCACTGCGGGGCAGCACATGATTGGCCGTAGCGTTGCCCAGGGAGTGACGGGCGGGCCAGTACAGTTCCCGACAGAGTGCGCCATTTTGGCCAGTTGGGTCACTTGTAGTCCGTCGGCACCAGTTGCTCATGAAATGCACTCTTGTAAAATGGCCACAGCGCTCAACTGATCGACTGTGAAGAGAATAGAAGAGGCAGCTGACAGTGTGTGCTTCAGAGAATGAGTGCTGTTCTACATTAAAGGAGACTGCTGTAGCAATGTGATGTGGCTATGATTCAAATTTGGCTTTCCAAAATAGAAATTGTTTAAAATAAATAATGAAAATGCTCCCGAATACTGGTTGTATGTGATTTACATTATCACCATGGTTACTCTGGTATGCCTTCCAGGGAAATTCCAGATGCAGGTCCTCCCGCAGTGTGGCCACGCCGTGCATGAAGACGCCCCGGAAAAAGTGAGTGGGACCGAGCAGCCCGTCTTTCCTGGAGAAAATAAGTGTGTCTCAGTCAGCTGTCTGAGCTCAGCACCTTGTCCCTGCTCTCCACAGGTAGCAGAGGCCATTGCCAACTTCATGGTCCGTCACAAGTTCACAGAAGCGAAAGAGGGCTTCCAGTGGTGAGGCCCGCCCTTTTCCTGTCTCGTTTGTTTGAACGTTCCAGGCCAGGCTAAATCAGGCTAAATATTGACCGCCGAATTTCAAACACGACATTCATTTTCGCTGTTCCACGTGCTGAGGAATAAAACACTGTCGCTATTTATGTAGTGCTTTTTACAGAGACACCCAGCCTGAACCCCCCAAAAAGCAAGCAATTCATATAAAAAACTAAAACTCAAACGGTGGCGAGAAAAACTCCCCAATGGGAAGGAATCAAGGGAGGAACCTGGCTATACTCCACTGGCCATCCTGGTGCAATAGGAAAGATAGAATGAATAAGTGAGTCACATTAGGAGAAAAATAACAGTTTATGCATTCTAAATGACATGGCAGATTCAAAAGAGTTTTTAAAATGTCCTTTTAAAGTGCCAGTTAGTTGATATCTGGCTAATTTGATAGTATGGTGCTGCAATGCAGCATTGTAGAGTAGATGAGCTTCATTAAGTTGGTACAAAGAAACTTGTACAGCACAGACTACATGAATGATGCAGATGATAATATGGGTTCTAAGTGATAAGAAAGGTCTGCATTTATATAGCGCCTTTGTTATAGAAACTCCGCTCAGCCAGCACCAATGCGTAGCACACACTTGGGTGGTGCACAGCAGCCATTTTGCTCTAGAATGTTCACCAGACATCAGTCGGGTTGGAGAGGGATTGAATTATCTATCCTGTTAAACTGGGGGGGGGGGGGGGGCGGGGCGGGGTGATTAGATTGGTAGAATCATTGAGAGTTGAGTTGGGAATTTGGCCAGATCAGCTTGTTTTGTGTTTTTGTTACAGCACATTTCCGGCTTGCTAATAGGCCCTGAGCTCTCTCTCTGTAAATAAGCAGTACCAGACGCCACTGTGACGTCCCCTGAGTCGCCTTGTCTCCGTCTCGCAGAAGAGCTCGGACTCTAAGAAGGCTGTCGTCCCCCGCCTTTTTGCCAGATGGACGGACATTGCTGACAGCTCGGTTACAAGACATGCGTTGCTCTCAAATTCTTCAGTTTAAAGGATTTTGTTTTTAAATTTTTCTGTTGTTATTATTATGCATAATAACATTATTGTCGGTGTTGTGACAAGAAAACTTGCGATGCCATTACCTTACTTGTGGTTTTGACTATTTGGATTTTTATTTTTTTTCCAGCTTTTTCACGGCTCTCCTTTTTCAAATTTTTTTTTGTCATTTTTCTTGTTATGCCTTCCCCAATTCTGAATGGTTTTGAGTGACAGCAGTGTGGCGTGCCCAATGTGTTTCTCATGGTTGGTTTTTAAGAATGACAATGAAAAATAAACATTCAACTAGCTGTGTAAAAATGCAGTCATCCGCTTGCAGCCTGCCTCTGAGCCACTGGTGTCTTGACTGTTTGTTGCAGTAGTATTACGGGTAGCAAAATCTTTAGCAGTTGCAGTACTTTCACCATCAGAGGGCAGCACTGCTCTTTGTTACTGATTGTTTTTCTTTGTGGGGTTGCTGCATAATGAACTACATAAAGTGTTGTGCGTTTTGTTTCACTATAAGTTATTCTTTTTTTTTTTTTTTCTCGAATATGACAATTTAACAGTTTATTAGCCAATGATAAATCCCTTTGATGCTTTTGAATGACAACTATTCTGGTTATTAAAAATAATTGAATCCTGAATGAGACCTGTTACAGTCTCATTTTCATTTGCATTTAATTGTATGATAGGAGTTTGCATTGCATCTCTTACTCTGTAGAAGAAGTGCACACAGTCTGCAGTGTGACCACAATGGTTTCCATTATCCATGTTTTTCTGTGATACTCGTTTTTAAATGGTTATGGGTGGGATGTGACATTGATGTAACAATTTAGAAAAACCCCGGCAAGACGTTTAAAAAAGGGCCATTGTCCAGGTTCACTGGTACATGTGGCCTCACTCTCATTTTATGGCTTTGATTGATCTTCACCGGAGATCTTGATGCGTTAGTCTTGCTTGACCGTGCAGTTGAAAAGTTCCAGCACCCGTTCTGCTTTAAAACCAGCATGGTTCTGCTATTATTACAAGCGTAAATGAAAGCCTGCTGGTCAAAATTTGCCTGTTGTGTGCTTCAAACTCTGACATTAATGAGAGGACCAGTGTGGGACCAGTGTGGGAACTCCCTGCGCTTAGCAACAAGGCCTTTTGCAGTAGTTTGTTGTGGTGATCAGAATGCACACAAGGGCTCTCGGGGAAGTCTGGAATTCTCACAGTGCACAGTGAAGAGGTGTGACCTTTGACCTCCGCAATTATAAGTTCCTGTGTCACTCGCGGTCTGGGGTTGAAGCTAAGCCCCTGTCCTCAGCAGGTTGTCCAGTGTCCCGTCTCCTGGATCTGTGTGTAAATTCATAACTTATTAACTTCCATTTCTTTCGTTTATGCTTTTAGTTTAGTTTGCTTTCTCCTGCTCAGTGCAGTGCAGTAGCTTCAGTGTTTTGTTTAAAAGGCTTGACCTTAGCGAAGGCATGGCAGATATGGTAAATGGCTTAACGTAACCCTTTTGAGCAATGCCACATTGCAGCCTCCTAACGAAGTCTGCAAGCTAAGTAGTTTTCCACCCGTGAACTTTATACAGCAATTTCGTAGTGTAAATTTCCCCCTTTCTGAGAACTGACCCAAGCGTCAATCAGCGCGTTTACCCACTTAGATATTTCAGTTATGTGGTCACAGACGTGCACTCGTTGAACTTCCCCGTTTCCATAGAAATGAGCACACAGTTCAGGAGGTTGCCCTTTTGGTGGTCTAGGTCTTTATGCAATCACTGCCAGTCTCAAGCAGCTTGTTTTTTTAAACTACTATTCTGCATAGATGCAATCGGGCAACTGCTGATACTTTAGAGGTCAAATGTGTAGCAGTGGCTGCCCGGAGGACCAAGGGTTTGGATAAGGAGTACATTTCAATTGCAGTGGTAGTTCTCAAGTGCAGTTTTGCAACTATAATCATCTTATTTTCGAGGTCAAGCTATGCTTGTGTAGGTAGCATTATAAACAGATTTACAAATGTGATCAGACGATAGCAAATTTATTGATTTAAGTACTGGAAAAGGAAATGGAATTTGTCCTGGATCAAGCCTTGCATTCCTGCCAGCTACAGGCTATGCATGAAAACTGTTCATCTAAACTAAGGGTAGGCAACCCAAGTCAGTGATGGTCCTGGTTTTTGCTCCATCCATACCTATAACTACATAACTGCATTCATTTAAATTAATCAGGCGTAAAGATTGCAGGTGGCCGACCATGTGCTGGAGGCACAGAATATTCAGGCTCATAATCCATCAAACTCATAAGGTGAAGCTGAGGTGGAACAAAAACCAGAAATGTCACCGGCAGGGTTGCCTACCCCTGACCTAAACACTTCCAACAACTGAAAATAAGGATTTAAGTAAACCTGCAGATGTAAAATAAAAATGGATAGCGCTTTTTTACTGTGTTATTATGGTTGGTAGAGAACGGTGCTCTTGATGTTGGCTGAATCGCTCCTGGGGTTCTTTCCCGCGGTTTGTGCGCATTTGTTGGGGGGAGGTCTCGGGAGGGATGGGAGGCTCGGAGCGGACGGGCGTGTCCGTGGTGGACCTGTAGGTAGGCAGGAGCTGCAGCCCGGTCTGGCCTCCCCGCCGCATGAGAGTGGAGCGCTGCAAGCGTCGCCGTTGGTGCAGGACAGACGGAAAACAGGAACATCGTTGACCCCCAGCTGTGGAGGCGGAGAGACCCTCGGCACACAGTGTACGGTAATAACCAGCCTTGGATGTCCTTTCAACATTCGCTCAGGCGTTTCTATTCACACACACACACACGTATAAACATGAAATGCACGTGAAATACATTTTTCTTAAAATGCACTTTATTAGTATCTTTCAACTTTCACCAGAGTTTCAATGTTTCTCTAAAATCCCACAGCCTTTCAAATCCTCTTCACGCATTGCAGGGCGTCACGCAGTTCCTTAAGTATGCCGCAACTGAAGGCTCTAAACCAAAACCCTATGTTTGAATAATGCTAATCTCTCTGTGCCATTACCATTGTGTGCTTTGGTACTTTAGCATCATGTACCACGTCCCTTTATTGTACGTACTAGGAGAGGTAGATATCTATGCGTACTGCAAGGGTTAATCCCCTCTTGTACGAAGAAGGAATTTCAGAGCTTGCTGAATAACCTTTCATATTTTGAACGAGGGTGGGGGGTGGACCTTCCACCCCCCTAGGTAGAGCAGGGGCCTCCTATCCAAGATTTCTTTAGGAACCATCCGCAATTGCCGTTTAGGAATGCAGTTGGGAGCATGGAGCATTCCTGCAGCTCTGGGGCTTGTGTGTTTCTGCATGTGTGTGTGCGCATATACAGTATGTACGTGTGTGTATTTGTTTTTATGCACAGATGTATGTGTGCTTGTTTTTATGCGTTTGTGGTTGTGTATGTTTGTGCGTGTGCTTGTGTGTGTGGGGGGTCAGGTACAGAACTGAAGTGAGCCCATGGTGTCCTTAAAGCAGATGTGCTTTCTCTCATAACCCCCTCCCTGCTCCCCCCTCACTCTTCCACAACTGGCTGGCCCACAAAATTATCTTTGCAGAGGAGCCCCTTGGAGCCTCCAGCGCCAACATATTGAGGGAGTGACGTGTGTCTGTGTGTGTGTGTGTGTGTGTCCTCACGCACAACATGGGAAGGCAGTCTCTCTGTCTCCATCAATTTTTTTCCCTTCTGCAGCTAAAACGCTTTACATAATATTCAGCAATAACAAAACAAAAAACCTTCCGATTTGCACAGGACCCTGCATTCGTACAGCGCAAGATAAAGAAAAGCATTAAAACCACGTTTTCATGCTATCTGGGTTACGGAGCATGACACGCGGTCTCGATAAACTGCCGAGTGGATGGTTTTCGCTCGTAAAAATCCTGTCTGTGACAAGGCAGCAGGTAGCAGGCTCACGGCGCCCAAACAGACAACCGTGTGATATGACCCAAATCCGTGTGTCCTGAGCAACAGAGCAGGCGTGTGCACATGCACAATATTCCAGTTTTCAAAGTCAGCGTTATCATCCAGGAGTACCTCTGGATCTTCAGGTTGTTGATCTCCACTGCAAGTGGAGGCTGGTGTTTTGTTTGTTTGACTTGGCGTATTTAGTGGATGCAGTCATTTTTACCACTCTGGGTAATTTGAAAATAAACGTGCACTGAGAAGAAAACGAAACGTGCCGGTGTTCACCTCAGCCAGTCCGTGTACAGAGAAAATCTGCAGCTTCAATTTTCAATGGCTGCCACTGTGCCCCCCTCTTTAAAAAACAAAAAAACAAACAAAAAAAAAACTGATACTGGGTACAAACCAAAAAAACTTCCAGAGTGGAGTGGTCTGAAACCAGCTCAGTGTCTGAAGGTAGAGGCCCCTGAAGTCCACAGTGATTTGGGAGTTGGATGCATGAAAAGAAGCCAGCTCTGAAGTGTGGCTGCATGCCAGATCACATCCCCCCCTTATTCCCCCCCCACCACCCCCTGACTTCCAAGTGGAACCTCCAACCCACGAGTGCAGGCTGGTCACATGTTCTCCGCCTCGCCCCACCCCGGTGCTGTGCTGCTCCATTGTAGAGGCTGGCTCTTGTACTCCAAACGGTCCCAGCTGCCCCTCTCCCCTCCCCTCACTCTTCAGGGTTGGGGCTGCAGCGACGCTGGAACTCCTGCCCGTGCTCATGCACCCATTTGTTGGCCACTGTAACAGAGGAAGAGAATATGATTGGCCAGTAATCAGGGGTCACGTGATGACTTATACCTGCCGGACAGACAGCTAGAGCAGAGAGTATAGGGGTCAAAGAGAAGGCTAAACAGATGTGGGAATCCACCTGACGCGTAACCACTGAAGATTCCGGGCATGACAGTTTGCATTGGTGCAATCTGTTTGACACGGTTAGGCCAGTTGCATTGTTTGAAAGGCTACCTTTTATTTTTCTTTCAACAGTTGGTTAATTTATTAAGATCTCTTCAGAAGTTACAGCGGAGACCCACAGGTTGCGCAAATGTTCTTTTCTGACATGCTCTTAGAAGATTGCATTGTGTTTCTGTTATTTATTTATGGTTAAAAATGCCGTTTATACCATAGTGGTCACATTATAACATTGTGTCAAATTTTGGCATTCAAGGAAAACAAAGTATTTGAAGTGAAGATGAAGAGCGGATGAAGAGGGAGCCCATACAGAACATCTGGCCAGAGTGCTCTTTCTCTATGGAACGCCTCTGTTTGTCAATTACATTATGAACTGGTTTGTTTCCTTTGAGTGTCATTATGGTAATATAACTGCTAATGTAAATAAAGCACCATCTTTCATAGTTTGTTAGAATGGTTTTCAAATTCACTTCTGCTACCCTATGTTTGGCGGAACATTTAGGAGATGTTTACACATCTGAGTCTTGTACCTGCCAGGTCTAAGAAAATTGCACGGGTCATCGTACAAGAATCAGGGTCTGAGCAGCACAGTCAAGGCTTTTGTTTTAAACTGTGCCGTTTGATTATATGGTGGAGATGTTCTTCGCCCACTAAACAGGAGACTTGGGAGTTATTTTCTTTATTATTTTTATTATTTTGTTGGGCTTACTTCAGGGCTCTAGAGTTCAGTTGGTCAAAGCGCTCACCATAAATGCAGGCCAGGCCCTTTTAGCCCAAACAAACTTCATAGGTTTGAGTCTGGGCTAGGTCATGAGCCAAATACGACCAGACTGGACACAACCGGCTTCATCCGGCGTGGGTTTAAGTGTTGCTCTGGTTACTGTATTAGCTCCTCCCACAAACACGTCCTACACCCCAAAGTTTAGCAGTTGTCATCAGTGAGATATGTCTGTCCTACTGGCACTAGCCCTCCTGTAGTACTGTGTGGAAAAAAGTCACTGTCTTGTGGGTGAGTGCCATCTGCTGCAAAGCTTCTTTTGCAGGGGCAGGTGGCAGGGTAGTAATTTAAGAGACCAACCGCCACTTTTAAATTAGAGAAAAATGATCGCACAATGCCATATTTATGTAGGCCTCTGAAATACATAGTTTAACAATCCATGAATCTAACTGCAGTAAATTTGGAACCTGCTTTTTATCATTGTTCCAATTCTGCACCATCTTGCTCTCAAATGCAGGAAATGATTGTGTCTCTTTTAGAGGCATGAAGCCACTATTTCCACCATTTTCTATTGCTTCCCATGTGGAGTTAAGTGGTACAGAATAGAAGCTGCATATGTTTCCCATCTCAGTGCACAGCTCAGTATCACACCTGCTCTATATCTTATGCTTATGTCCTGTGTAATAGTGCACAGATGTGAACTAACAAGGATTCTACCCTGCCAGTCAAATAGGATGAGTTACAGATGAATCGGAAAGGAGCTATGGCGGCCATCAGAATAATCTCTGTGTACCATTCTTTGTTACTGTCAGTATTGGGCTGTGATTGATAGTGTGGCAAGTAGCAGTTTAAATCCCAAACACAGGATCAAGCCTCAGCTGCTCAAAGGAAAATACATAATACACGTTTCATTTGAACATATTTTTCAAGATACATGATTTTTTTTTTGTCCAAAAATGTATATTATTGATACTTTGTTGTACTTGTGCCACAATCTCTTCTCAACATGACAAAGGTGTTGTCAATTTTAATTTTGCTTCCATGGTAGGGAACCTTTTGACCAGAACTGCCTTCTCTCCACAATCAAAGCTAATATTCACGCCTTCACATTGTACTCTGCCTCTTACCCCATTTGTCCCCAACCAAGACGGGGCAGCCTGCATGCAGCGTGTCCCCGTTCCCCTGTCCGTTCCTGTGTAGGTTCCACCAGAAGAGGGCAGCGTTCTGGAGCACCCAGGCAAGAGGGAAAACATTCCGTTAGAGAAGAGTCATTTTTCGTCAATAGACTGAAGAAACGGACACTGAACACACTGGTTGAGGCAAACGCATATGGCTGCTGGTGACCAAGCTTCTGGATCTGTACCTGTATTTATCCTGGGCAAGCAATGCAGATCCAACACAGCCACTCCCACAGAATACTGAATACTCACTGAATTATTTTAGTGTTTTTCTCTGAATATAGAGAAGGTCCATAACAGAAAGTAACATTTCTTTGTTAATTTTTCCTTTTTGAAACTAAGCTGTTTGGGTATACATTACCATATTTAATTTGAGCAATATTTAATGAGAAAATGTGTTTGTGGTGCACTATTTAACATTTTTCTTCTGATAATATATATTTTTCTAAACAATGAAAGACTAAATATGTATTCACATTTGAAAATGCAGCACGGTGTCTACAGCAAGTTAATTCTAGACAGGAGTGTGAGTTCAAATGGCATAGTTTAATTTATCCAAATTGGTACTGTTGTGGTTGGGAGGCACGAGTGCTAAATTTTAGCCCTCGGTCATCTTGGGGTCGTAGGGTTAATTCCCCAGGCAAGGTTCTGCACCATTTCATAAGAAACTCATTACTGAAAGCAAACACGCTCTCGACCTCACACATAAAATCCACAACGTCAAGTGGAACACGGAAAACCACTGAAAGTAAAAAAGAGATAATATTGTCTTTGGAAACAAGAAGGCCTCCTTCATAACTCTTTGCCGAGCTCTGAACTTGAATTGAAATCATGGACGTGTTCTATCTTGAAGTAAATTTAGGAGTTACATAAAGGAGGAATAAGTCACGGGAAAGATGCGGCACGGGCGTTTACCTCCACAACAGGAATGCTGAAATTGGCATAGATGAAGGCTGTTGATCCACCTGCCTCCACGGAACTGAGCTGCAGACAATGACGTCAACATTCTCACTGAATACTGGAGGAATTCTGCCAACGCTCACAAGCCAACATTCTTTTTCATTTAAGCTGGCTGGAATATTGTCCTTGGGCTAAAGAAATAGTTTTAAAGCTATTGCGAGTGGGATAATGCTGTATCTTGCACAGCTGTGAGACAATATAGCAAAGGGCTCAGGGGTTCATGTAGCTAAGGCAGGCATGCGTAATTGAACTCTGCTTTTGAGATCTGTGAAACGGATATGGCACCATCAAGAAAAATGACACATGACGGCAGACAATTAAACCGTAAAGAACTGAATACTCACGTATACCATAACTGTCGCCACACGGTTCCCGGTTTTGAGTTTATAAAGAGGGCTTGATGCAGACTGGAGACAGATAAGAGTACGGAGCAACTGTTAATGAGCGCTTGAAATCTTGTGAAGAGTCCACTGTATATGTCCATTTCAGGCCCAGTAAAGCTGACCCGATGGAGAAGGGTCCCTCAGCTCTAGTCCTGAGGAGCCAACATTGTGCAGCCTATTGCAATTATATATGCAGGAAATTAAAAAGCGAGGATTTTAATCTACAATGATTCCAATATGAAGCTTTATATGGAATGAAACCTATACTTCCTCCAGAGTCGAAGGCGAGCATTAAAGATTAGTTTCTCACCGTGGCATGGTCAAAGTGAGGCTCGTAGTGGCCACCTATCCCATAATTCACCACCTGCAGGTATTCTGCGTATGGTGGCTGTAGGTTCAGCCCTGTCAGTGCAGTGATCCGTTGGTCCACCTTCACAACAACAGGGTTTATTGTCTCCTTCAACCAGGCACTAAGCAACAGAACAGATACAAACTATGGTCAAGGAAATTACCTTCATAATAAATGATCAAGGTCGATTGTAAGGAAAAAGCAGAAACTCTTGATTTTGAACCAAATATAACCATAGCCAAACCGACATGCAAAATGAGGACAAAAAATCTACCATGTCGCTGGACAGTATGCATGTTTATAGATTCTCAGTTGTTAAATGCATTTAAAAACTAATATTGTCAATTCTTAATGGCAGGCTGTATTTACAGTGTAAAAAAACACTTCTATAAACAGATTTTTACAGCTACTTCTGTGTCTCAGTGCTTCGTTGTGTTTCCATAGTAACCTGCTGTGCTTACAGAGAATCTATTACGGCAATAGCACTTGATTTACCACAATTGCAACATACTTAAAAAAACATCCCTGTCCTGAGGGAGCACCAATGGAATTAAATGATTATTAAATAAGTTATTAAAACTGAATGAAATATGAACACCATAAAATCTGTCGATGCATTTTATTGTACGTACAGAGAGGCGTCTATGCCTGGCCTAGAGGAGGTTTCACACTGCTGTTGATGTGCTTTTATTGCTATTATTTTCAGTTTGATTTGAAATAAGACCAGGAAACGCCCATAAAAACCAGATGTTTACAGAAAAAGCCAACTGCAGCGGGGGAGGATTGTGGGCCGTGAAAACTACATGCAAGTTTACACTCAGGCATGCTCAAAAAGCAGGGGCAAATTTCAAAACTATAAAATCAGTGACCACGTTGACCCCCATCCAATGAAAGGAAGGGAAGTTGCGGGGCAGGACTAGTTTGACAATGGCCTTTCCCCCTGCCGTAGTCAGATTTTGGTTAAATTTGGCATTTTCCACATCGTACCTCTTGCTGATGCGGTACTCTGCAGTGGCCTGCTTCTCTCCTGATGCGACAACAGATCTTCTCAGCTGATGGATGGAGAGGACAAGCAGAGTTACTGCATATTCAACATTCAGTTAAAATGGGAATATCAAAGATGAACATCAAAATGTATCCACTTGGCATGAAGAGAAACAAATTACTCCCGAAGGGAAAGAAATACAGATAAAATATAAGCAATATATAACTTTAGAGTTAATGAACCTATAAGCTTACAATAACATTCATAGCTTCCGCCTGTGAATGATTCCAAAGTGAAAGAACGTTGTGTGAAGACTTAACAATTAGCAAGAAATGTTATTTTTAAAGGAAGTAATTTGCTTGCCATTTCTGTCCACCACGTTTCAAATGTCTTGTTAAGACCAGACTTAATACCGGACTCTGTGCCAATAGTGAACGGATTTAAACTATAAGTTTTCAGCAGAGACGACAGGCTCAGACAAAATAATTCCGCGGGTCTGTCTTGAATCAACTTTCCATAATGCCATCAGACTCAGTGATTAAAAAAAATGGGAATGGGATTTTATTCTGATGAAGACATGGAAAATGTCTCTCATCCGCCTTTACACCACAGAGGGCGTCTTTTGTGCTACATCTCCAACATTACAAATTCAGTACAAGCAGATTATGGACAAAGGGCTTCTGTTCTGTATGTGCTACCATGACACGCAGTATGTGAATATTTTCTATCAGAAATGTTGATGAGACACAATCTGCCATCTCTGTCTCCCAGAGTGCAGCAAATAATTGGTATGTGTAAAGGGTTGGAGGGGGGAACCTCAACCAAAGTTTGGGAGCAATACCATGTGTCAGCCCATACTGTAAATCTTGTTCAATGTTTCGCGCCAGGTCAAATGGGGATTCAGAGCTGCATAATCCCCTGGACATTGGTAAAACTTTTTCAGGTTACTCTAAGAAGACTGCACGGGCATCATGGGTAATTGAAGTGGTTCCCCGTGCACGGTACAGTGCTCCCATTTTAGCGCTTCTGAAATTTGATGTGTGCTAACAAAAAATGATTTAGGAGCACATCTACTAACTTGGATATATTAGTGCACTCCTAAATTTTTCAACTTAAGAGCACATGTGCTCCTTGGAAAAAAATGTTAGCGTAGAGCCCTGCAGCGAGTCCCCTGCGCGTCACTTCCACAGTCCCTGGTCTCCTCATGCCATTTGTATGGCTAACCCCCCTTCATTCTTTCTGACAGAAACAAACACAACAGTCTGCATACATCACACTGCCAGAGGACCAGACTCATCACAGGAAATTAGCATAATGTGCGTCTCATTGAATATATGCGTATCTATGATGGCGGTGGCATGAATACATGAAGCAAAACTGCAAAAAGAATTTAAAAAAAAAAGTAGACAAACAGAAAAGAGCTAAAACAACAAAAAGCTATTCCACATGTGGAGATCAGGTTCACTGCAGCGGTCATAAGGGAGGAAATATTTCACATAAGAATTACGGGGGGTGGCCTCTGAATAACACACCCTGTGCAGTGTTTTTACAAAATAATCCTTCTGCACACCCCTTCCAGCCCACCTCCCCCCCCAATGTGCTAAATCTAGCCATAAAAGCTTCATTCGCAATATGTTTAATGTTTGCAATGAAAGCAGTTGCCCAGCCATGAGTATTCATCCAGTATGTGTTCTTGAACAGGTCACTGACACTACAATGGCATGCTCTAGAGCAGGGGTCACCAACCTTTTTGCAACTGAGAGCTACTTCAAGGGTACTGAGTAGTACGGAGGGCTACTTGTTGGATTGTAATTGTTGACGAGGGGGGGTGCTATCGAAATATTTCGCGGACCTCGATTGAAATTGTTGACGGGGGGGGTGCTATCAAAAGATTTCGCGGACCTCGATTGAAATTGTTGACGGGGGGTGCTATCAAAAGATTTCGCGGACCTCGATTGAACTTGTTGACGGGGGGAATAAAATACTGTTTATTAAATTGTTCGTTTGCGTGCCTAAGTTAACAGTAAATCGCCGATAACGAGCCACGTAGATACACGCGTTATATTGCTATTTTTAGAACATGCCTCGCGGGCGACTGAGAAGGAGCCAACGGGCGACCGGGTGCCCGCGGGCATAGGGTTGGTGACCCCTGCTCTAGAGTCTAGAACACACGGTGCAGTTTTAGCCCCCAATTTAGTTTGTAACCAGTCTATTATGATTATTGCAGAACCTTTGCATGTGTCTGCTGACATCGTATGGTGTTTTAACATAGCATAGATCCTGCTGTGTCTCTATCTCAAGTGAGCGCCTATGTGCTTCATTTCAATTTCATTTCAAGTCAAATATTTTCAGATGAACCGCGTACATTTTTTGAGGTTCAGCAAGAATGTACAGGAAATTATGGTAGTTTAGAATGACAGGATTGAGCCGGACTGTCAGTGCCAGTGTAGGGTGCTCATTTGTGACACACTCACCCCAGGCTGGGCAAGGTCTCTGATGCTCTGAGCCTCACTGCTGGTGATGAAGCTGTGGTACAGGACCACGTAGGGCTGGACGCTCACAACCTCTCGTCTCATTGGCTGCAAGAGGAGGCCGGGACTGCCATTTGTGAAATAGTCGCAGAACAGCCCGGGGTTCTCATAATGCTTTGGCTGAGAGGACAGAGCCGCATCTGAAGTTCATTACCAAAGCAGAAACAAAAAACAAAAGGGCACCACTGTTCCTCTCTCACTCTCTCCTCTTTCTCTCTCTCCCTCCCTCCCTCCCTCCCCTCTCTCTCTCGCTCTCTCTCCCCCCCTCCCCCCGTATCACTCTCCTCCGCCCTCTTTTCAAAACTTGCATTCTACATTTTATCCCTCAATAAAAGACTCCAGCCAATGTTCAACTGCCCTTTCTCTACTTTCTACTTCTCCATTTCCAGTTCTCAGGCACCAAGTAGGATGGTGTAGGAAATAATCTTTCAATAAAGTTTTCAGAAAATGACAACTAACTGAAATAGCAAGCTGGTTCATATTTAAAAGTGTTACTGGTTCTTTTAAAACAGGGTCCAGTTAATAAAGTTCAGCGAGAAAAGGTAAGACTACTTGAACATAGGCTTGAAATACAATGAAATCCCCTCATGTTAATAAAAAACATAATACTAGTGCTTAAAAAATGCCATTACTGATCTCATAACTATTACACGTGTAATTATATGATCAGTAGTTACCTGTGAGCCCAGTGTCTGACAGAGCCACTCATATGTGTTTCTTGTAATCAGATAGGTGGTGTTGGGTCTCTGTAGCACAATTTCGGGGCTGTCAAGGGTTGGAGACGTGACTAGGAGCTTCTCGTACTTTTCCACGTTGCGCAGAACCCTTCTGTTTGAGGGGTCTTAGAGAACGAAAAATTCATGGTGGAGAGCTTGTTACATATGTATTGTTCCCTGACCAGCCACATCCGATCTCAGGCTATATTTACACATCAGTAAATCAAATGGATATGTAGAACATTGTATTTATAGACAAAGTTAGGGGACACACAATTTATATATGTATCACATGGGAACACATTGTCCATAATAACACACACATGTGCCTGTTTTAAATCAATACCACCACTGGGAAGCATAATTGTTGCTTTATTCAGGCTATGAGAATGGAGGAACAGGAAAATATAATATAGTACAATATAAGTAAAATGGTTCTTTGCAGCTGATATGAAAAGCAGCTGTTGACCAGACGGCTTTTCCCCTCTCTTGCTATGTCCCAGTTAGATGCTTTTTCAGATGTGTTGAATGGAAAAACGTACCATAGCGTAGCAGCTCCTGAGAAAGGCTCAATGCATAGGAGACATTTCCTGTCTGAAAAAAATTAAAATGAGAAAGAATAGCTGAACAATATTAGAAATCAGATACCAATGAGCAGAAAAATCGTTTTGTGTTTGTGATATTAATCAATGAAATTACATTTTATACATTTTTGACGGATCTAACTATTGTAAACGTCACGCTGAGAAGGACTCCGCTTTGGCTCGGTTTAATTGTCTTTCCTGTCTGCCCACCTTCACAAACAGCTGGGGCAGGAATTTGACTCTTAATTGAGAACAAGCAGTCTATCTTTAAATGCAATTACAGCCACACGCCCGGCCATTGTAAAGTTACAATGAAGCAACACCTTGAAATGGGAGAAGGCGAGATGATCCAAGGTGTCTTCCAGAGTCCCCTCGTTCTCGGGGATCCAGTCCCCTCCCTCCCTTCGAAAAAGCCGCGCCGCCTCCTCCAGCCACGGCACGGAGTGGTAGTAGTCATCGTGCTCGTAGGCCACCTGGAATAACACAGCTGAAGGGCTTGGCATGGAGCCTCAAACTCTCACAAATGCTTGGTAATGTGAAGTAGGGTTCATCAGACGGATATAGGCAATAGCTAAGCCAAGGGATAGAAAACTGCTCAGTAACACAAGATAATATTTATCACAAAGGTGAAGATGTTGGGTTCCTGTACTATGCTGAGATCAGTGGTCATTGAGATCAGTGGTCATTGGTCAAAGGTGAAGATGTTGGGTTCCTGTACTATGCTGAGATCAGTGGTCATTGGTCATATCAAACTAGGTTCCCAGGCACTGAAATGGATCCCCAGAAGGTGATTTAATTCATAGGAAAATATTTTGATCATCACATAGTCATCATCGGGCATGCAAATTAAACTTTATCAGTCGGATATAGGCAATAGCCAAGCCAAGGGATAGAAAACTGCTCAGTAACACAAGATAATATTTATCACAAAGGTGAAAATGTTGGGTTCCTGTACTATGCTGAGATCAGTGGTCATTGGTCAAAGGTGAAGATGTTGGGTTCCTGTACTATGCTGAGATCAATGGTCATTTGTCAAAGGTGAAGATGTTGGGTTCCTGTACTATGCTGAGATCAGTGGTCATTGGTCAAAGGTGAAGATGTTGGGTTCCTGTACTATGCTGAGATCAGTGGTCATTGGTCATATCAAACTAGGTTCCCAGGCACTGTCATGGATCCCCAAAAGGCGATTTAATTAATAGAAAAATATTTTGATCATCACATAGTCATCAGGGCATGCAAATTAAACTTTATGTACCTTCCTGTTTCATGCTAAAATCACATTTGGGGAACTAGAAATAAGTATGTGTTCAAGCTTTTTAATTGAAATGTACTTTCGCTACCAGAAATCTGAGAAAATGGTTGTGTCTGAAAAAAATAGTTTTTTCTAATTATTTGACAAGTTTAACACACCTCTATTTATGGGTTGTGGTCATAAAACTGCTGTTTAATCAATGGTATTCAAGATAAGGTATCTTTATCCAGGATGCTGCTGCTGTTTTCACAACATGGACAACCAAGCCTCGAGGCATCTACACACCCAGACTAGCCAAAAGGGGTTATTCTTCAGAACTAATTAGCATTTTTGGATTGGGTTGGACTTTATTTTGGGTTAAAATACATGTATTGCATAAAAGATAGCATGTGCTGTATGCCTGGGCCTAGAGGATAGCACATAAAATCATACAGCAACTGAAAACACTTATTTCCAATGTGGTCTTTATGTTTATTTATAACAGCTTAATGTATAACAGTAGAGGAAGCACACACTGAACCAATGGTCTTTTCCTGAATCTGCAAGGAAAACTGTTGTTGAACAGATTTTTACTTGAGCATATATTTCTACAAATCCAGAAAAACTTTTTATTGATTTAGAATTAAAGATTGCTCTCCTTTTGGATAGTAAAAGGTGCCTGTACCGTTTTCACCACTGACTTTATGCTGAAGCTGAAATCATGCTCACGTTGCACTCTGTTGTTCTCTGATTAGCTCGATGATTATAAAAATTTCAGTATATCTGTTCAGAACCAAACTAGCTGCATGGCAAGCTTGGTGGATTGCATTTAGACAAATGCCTGGTCACCAATGATTGGCTACATTCCTATATAAATCTACATAAATCACCTTTGTTTCCACTCCTTGACCGCCATAAAACGTGACATTTCTAACATGCCATTACATAAGGCTAGCGGCGCCTTCCGCACTGTTGCTGGTTTCTGATTCACTGCGCATTTAGCAATGAGCACAGAAACAGCTTGTTTTGGCTCATTCACAAAATCACGGCAAATCTGTGAGATAATACTTGTCCTGCTCACAGCCCTGCGGTGCTGAAACTGTACAATAACAGTGGAATTCAGTCTCCATTACTTAAGGGGGCAGACCCATGAGTGAGAATATCTGGACTTCCCAGCATGAATCTTAGAGCGCACACTAAGCGAGCGAGGTGTTTGGTTCCCGGTTAATTCTCCATTACTTAAGAGGGCAGACTTTGAAACCCGAGACCAAGAATATTGTGAACTTCCCAGCATGAATCTTAGAGCGCACACAGAGTGAGGCATTTGTTTCCCAGTCTCCCTGACTAAATGAGAGTTGTTATGTTTGTCTCAGTCACAGCTGCTAAGAACAGAATGTCTCTCTGTTGTCTTCATTGTACGGAATCTTGCAGTCAGGCCAAAAGTTTTCCAATGTGAAATCAAAACACATCTCATTTGCTGAGTCACCTCCTCCCCTTCACCTCCTCCAGCCCCACACCAAACTCCCTGCTGGGGGAGTTCAGAGGGTAGAGGTGTAGGATTGCGCTTAATTACCTCCTCAGCGGGGGAAATCCATTCATCATGGCAAAAAGCCTGTTTACAAACAGTTTCTTTCCTGACTACTGTATTGAGATTCATCAGAGGGTCACAATAAATTCAACAACCCCACCCCCCAAAAAACAAGCAATTTAATACTTATATGGATTTTCTTTGTCATAAAATAATGTCAATGGGTTTTTTGGAATTATCAGCATTTCTTATGTACATAAGCTCACCTTCCCCACCAGGAAGCAGTCATCCCCTGAGAGAGGGATGGACACAGCTGGTCTGTAGATATCCACGGTGTTCCCTCTTGTGACCGTCTGGAAGTGACCATTCACAAGCCCGTCCACGCGCAGGGCGTACACGTCCTGTAGCCTCATCAACCCCTTAGCCGCACCCTGTAGATCCTCAAACTTGGGCAGACTGCTCTCCTCTTTCTCATAGCCAGCCCTGAAGGCTAAAATAAAAACCAAAGAATGGAGAAGAATGAGGGGAAAGGGAACCAAAGTGGAGACGGGGGGGTGGGGTGGAGCATTTCTTAAAGGGGTCTGTCTTTGGCGGTGCAGTTGTGGTTTAACGGGGTGTGAAATGGCGAGATCACCTTGTGCATTCTCTTTGGCCTCGTTGCTGTAAACAATGTTCATCCACTCAGATTGCAGCCGCTTGATCAACGTGAATGCCACCAACGGGTTCGCCATTGCAGTCTCCGGACCACTATACACCTCACTGTGCAAATCTGAAGCCTTTGCATAGAATCTGGGAAGAAAAAATTATATAAAAGATATAATCTGGAAAACCGAGGGCAAAGTTCACAAAATCCCACCCAACCCATACCTCCACACCCTTCCTCTAACAACAAAATTACTTTGAAATGTCCTTGTGCTACAAGTCTTATGAGAAAGCTCACATTATGGGGGAAAGGCTGTGATTAATAGCTTTGTAAATGCCTCTGCCTTTGGACCAAGCTGGGAACTGATGCAATACGAAGACGTCCCCTCCCCAAACCTCTGACTCGCAATGAAAAAGTATCCACGGTAAAATAATGGCTAAACTAAGCATGACGTGAATTTCACTCCCTGTGGCCAATGAGTCGTTGGGGAATTATGTGGCCAGCAAAAATGCAGTCAGCTTTCTGGGAGGTATAAAGTAGAGCAGTTCTCTACTTTATACCTTCTTAAGGAAATGCCAGATAGGTTGATAGGTAAACAATATGCATTAATTTAGCTAATTAATGTAGTCCTTAACCCTCCTGTTGCCCTCAGGGTCAAAAATGACCCTTTCAGAGTTTAATGGCAGTGAAAACTCTTACAGGAGTACATTTTTTTATAAAACCGATAGCCCATCAAGGTACAAAACTTGTCTTATGAGTATTTTTTAACCCTGCAATTATGAAATGATTAAAATTAAGTGCTACAAATCTATTACAAAAAAAATATTTTAATATGAAAAATCTGTGGTGTACACTGACTGTTTGGACTGTGTATTTGGAAAGCACAGTTATTCACCAATTTATTGATGAATGACAGATTGTTTTGATATTTTGAAAATTTATATATTTTTAATTCATCGAAGAAGCCTTATCACAATGGGTCGGTTGAGGGTGGGTAATTTTTGACCCAGAACATGGGGTGCATACATAATATTATGAAGACAACACAAGGGTTAAGATAGTGATCCTAGTTGTGCATTTGCATACCTATGGATGGATGGGGGGCGACTAGGTGGAGGAGGAGGGCAGTTGAACGTAACACCACGTGCACCCGACTTCCCACTCTCCCCTTTTACAGAAATCGGAACTGTAAATTAATTAGACTGTAAAAGATCTGCTAAGATGTGCAGAATCATGTAGATAACACAAGTCTTGTTGATTAATATATTGTAAGTAGGCTATAACCAATATATTACACGCTTAAGTTGTTACTTACCTCTTTATGTCGTTTAGTCGTAATGTTTCATCCTCGATGTATGCCCTTAGATGGTTTAGAAGCTCTTTTTCAACAGAAATAGCTTGCTGTATGTTCTTCACAGAGGTGTACATTTCACCAAATGACGGTGGCACAAAAATTAAATTGATCACGGACCATACTGAGATGATTTTCCACTCAATCGATATTTTGCCCGACGCAATCGACATCATTGACGTCGTTTTTAACATATGATGCTTGGATCGAAGTTTAATGTAAACTGTAAATGTGTCAGTGTTTCTTACCGCAGTTTATCTCCAGCCAAAGAAAATTGTTAACAGAGAAAACTTGTTGATGTCATGTTTTCTGGCTCATTATTCCAATTTTTGAGCATCGTAGCCTACCGTGCGGCGTAGCAACTTGCTTTAACTGTAGTTCTATTTGAGCGTCCAATGCCGTCCATACAGACAGAAATGCAAGAGCGTACTTCAGAGAGACAAGAGGGCTGGCTCTCGGCTCTTCTACAAACTGAAGATTTCACAGTTGGGCATATAGGCTATAGCCTATACGTATTTTACAGGCGTAGCACTGCGCACTGAGGTACTGCTGTTACAAAAACCTAACAATACAACCAACAATTTTTAAATACTTCAACGCCCCAACCAAATCCCTAAAATGAATATTGTACAATATGACGTTCTTAACCATGTCAAGGGACATTTTTACCAATATTAGGATTAGCAAGATTGAGACAAAAAAAAGAAGCTTTTCCTAAAGAGATCTAGAAAGAAACTAGCAAGGGAATGTCTTTATATGAAATACACTATTTTTTTTAAGAGGGACGGTATTTCCTTGAACCAATTCAGGATAGTTCCCTGCATATCTCTCTCTCTTTCTCTCTCTCTCTCTCTCTCTCTCTCTCTCTCTCTCTGTGCGCGCACGCCAGCAGTCTCGTCAGAAACATACAAATTAATGTAGTTTATTTTTTTATCAGGATTATTCTCGAATAAACACAGGAATCATTTTATTATTTTCTGAATTCATTCAGTGTAATGAGGGTTATGTTATGTAGCATTTTTATATCCATAGTACTTTAACAGGTATAAGTACTTGCATGAAATCCCTGTTTAAAACACCAATTACAGAATAAACATTTGTTCTTTTTTCTCAGTCACTGAACACAATACAATATCGATTGGGTATGTTAGCAAATGTATAGAAAAACGTATAGTGAACAATTGAACATAATTAGAACATATACTTAAACATATGAACATGCAGTAAATATAAGCAGAGAGTGAAGTATTGTGGGAGTGGAAGGCAAACAGGCCAAAGTCTCATAGTGGCACTGGCAGCTGGTGAGAACAGCATGCAATGACGAAAATATCGAACATGACTCAGGACCAAGGAAACCAGCATATTACTGTCTGTAAAAAGATTTTAAAATAGGTTTCAGCGCCACCTGTGGGCATTTTTATGGATCTGCATCCCAGCAGATTCATGCAAATGCGTCCACAGACCCTGCACAAACATGCCAAGAGCAGGCGTAGCTTGTGAAATCATTACTATTTTTATAAAAAGTCTCTGGGACAGTAATCTAAAATAAAAAAGTGGATTACCAATACAAAACATCCGTTTAGTGCATGCTACTAAGTATGAAAGACTTGATATGTAAACCCAATGGGCCCTATTTTACACCCGGCGCTAAGCGGCGCTAACCCAAACGCAAGTGTCTTTGCTATCTTACACCCGGCGCAGGGTTCATTATAGCGCCTAGCACTCACGTCATTTAAATACCAAGTATTATTGTGCCCATTGCAAGTGAACTGGGCGTGGCGTGTTGGTCTTAAAATGAGGAGTCGCCAGGATTATTTTTGACGTATTGCTATCTTGAGCCAGCAGAAAGTGCTTGCGCTAAAACCACCCAAAACCTGGTCTAAAGTCATGTCAAAGTTGTTTACAGGTTATTTTAACAGCGCATAGGCTAAGTGTGTCTAAATAGGCGTGTGCACAACGCGCATACACCCTCCTGTCTGCTACATAAAGGGGCGCGCACAAGCATGATTAAAAATATAAAAATTACAATGTAAAATATTATTATTTTGTATGTTATATAAAAAAATGCATAATAATAAAAGGGTCCATAGTTCAAAGACCACATAAACTACCTGCTACTCAGCGAAGGGGAATGCCGCATTAAATTGCTTTCAGCCCACTCTATCAACATCCAGGCGATGTGCGATGGTACGGGACAATGGCTATCCATTAAAAAGAGCTGATAACATCTACTGTATATCAAGCTTAATGCGCAAATTGTCATTTACACCTAATGCATGAATTGTCATTCAATGGAAAACTCGCGCACTGCAATAGACGGACATTTGAGTTCTGAAAATGCGCTTCAGATGTCATTACAATAGCCTGTTCATCAGCTCTGTTCATCAAGACCTACAGCCTGTAATTAAATAGAATGGTTTTGACTGAAAACAGTTCAAAACTTTGCCCAGTGAATATTGCATTTATTGTTTTTCAAATAGCCTACAGTCTCCAGGATTCGCTGTGGATAAGGTTTTTTTGATAGCCTACGGCTAAAAAGCGGAGATAGATTTCACCATGTTAACTGAATTTTAGCCTTATTCTTCATCCTTCATATTTTTTAAATTACAGTGACCAGGCTTCCATATACTCTCAGCTTATTAAAACCCCGCTGATTTCACCTGTTATACCATAACTAAACAAAACGATTTTAAAGAGAACAATTAATTCACAATTCATTTTACTGCCATTCTCTGCATGTGCGCTTTAACTTCATACAGGAGCAGATAGGTTTCACCTGCTTTAAATTGCACTTTTCACGCTCTTCCCGGGAAAGTGGACTTGTTTTTAAAGCATTAGCTGCATGCTAGTAAAACTGGTCACATGTTCATAAGCAGGACATTATAAAACAAGAGAAATATGCGTGGAGCTCTTGGTTGCCAACCTGACAGCTTTATTGTATTCAGTGTCATCATTAAGGCAACATAACGGTATGTGTTATTAATCAATATTAGAATGCAGGTAATGAACTTCGAGAACTGCATGAGAACAGTCTCATGGAATTGATGTTTGACAATGTTTTACTGCATAATCAAACAAAATTCGTCAAACAAGCAGGCTAATTTGACGTTTTATAAGGTGAGACGGAAGCCATTGGTAGCTTATTCTCAGCTGGTGCAGGTGCTTTTAACAAAATTTAACCGCATAGGCTATATTTTGTAAAATAACAGCACTGTCGAGAATTACCGGGAACTCATAATAGTCAGAATAATATTGATCATAATATTGATCTATATAGCCTATTTCTTGATGCACTAAACATGCATGTCTGTTTTGCCATCACATAAGCAATCAGCCAAGGCGGAAAAGCAGGTTTTTAAAGGGAATGGGATATGACATTTTGATTGGTTTATTGCATGTCATGCCTGAAGAATTGCTTCGTATTTCTCAATTACACTTTTGTTCGTTGCTGGTACTTGCAATTATGTTCAAGGAATAAGAGGGTCTTGAAACAGTTCCGTGATGAAAGACAGTAGCTGGTTTATTAGTAGTTACAGTTCAATGAAGTTTGTCAGCGTTCCAGTCTAACATGCAACATCTACCAGCCTACCATTCTAACATGTAACCTTCTACCAGTCTGACAGTCTAACATCCTCACATTCCAAACCAGGCCAGCATTTATACAGATATCTCAGGAAGTGTCCTATAGGTGGGGCCAGACAGGGATGTGTATCCCCGGGAAACTCAGTGGGACATTGATGCCGGTGGCAAGTACTTTAAGAGTACTTGCATATGAAAGGGCGCTTCACACCCAGACAGAGACATAAACTCTGAAATTACTAAAATCTAACAATTTCCCCCTCTGATCATATGATCACCTATAAACATCTATGATCAAACCATTATTTCAAAAGGGGGTACAGGAATAGAGATTAAGCGATACATATGTATATACAAATACATTAAAAATGTTTTTAATAGTGTCTCCACTTCGGTCCTAAAAATAATTAACACATCTCTCGAGACCGGAACGTTCCCCAATGCATTTAAAACTGTTGTCGTGAAGCCACTATTGAAGAAACCAAATTTAGACTATAGTGTCCTAAGTAATTACAGGCCTATATCCAACTTACCTTTCATGAGCAAACTACTTGAAAAAGTAGTTTTTAATCAACTAAACAACTTTTTACATGATAATGGTACTCTAGAGAAGTTCCAGTCTGGTTTTAGATCCAGTCACAGTACAGAGACTGCTCTAACCAAAATAGTTAATGACCTTAGACTTAATGCTGATGCAAACAAGGTCTCAGTTCTTATTCTTTTAGATTTAAGTGCCGCATTTGACACAATTGACCACAGCATTCTAATCAATCGTCTTGAAAACTGGGTTGGTCTCTCTGAATGTACTCTTAATTGGTTCAGAACATATATTACTGGAAGACAATTTTATGTTAGTCTCGGAGATTATATGTCACAAAAATATGACGTATCTTTTGGTATTGCACAAGGAAGCTGTCTTGGTCCCCTTCTTTTTTCATTGTACATGCTACCACTAGGTAATATCATCAGAGAACACAATGTTAATTTTCATAGCTATGCTGACGATACGCAATTATATATTTCTGTTGAGCCAAATGACATAGATGCCTTATGCTCCCTGACTACCTGTCTGTCTGCAGTAGAACAATGGATGAGTAATAATTTTTTAAAACTAAATGAGGATAAGACAGAAATACTCTTAGTTGGCCCCAAAGCTAAAAGGGATGCACTTTTGAATATGTTAGGAAATTTGGCTCATCAGAATAGATCGGAAGTAACAAGCTTAGGTGTAATATTAGACTCCGACTTAAGTTTTAAAACACACATAAATAAAGTGACCAAGACAGCATTCTTCCATTTAAGAAATATTGCCAAAGTCCGGCCGTTTTTAACCCAGCAGGATGCTGAGAAGTTAGTTCATGCATTTATTTCAAGTAGACTGGACTATTGTAATGCTCTTTTAACTGGTATTCCAAAAAAGTCCATAGAGAAATTACAGCTAATTCAGAACTCTGCTGCTAGACTTTTAACAAAAACAAGGAAGAGAGAGCATATTACTCCTGTTTTAGCTGCACTGCACTGGCTCCCTGTATCTTTTAGAATTGATTTTAAAGTCCTTTTATTTGTATACAAAGCTCTCAATGGTTTAGCACCCTCGTACATTTCAGACTTCCTGTCTTTTTATGTGCCAACTCGAGTTCTCAGATCCGCCACAGCCGGCCTATTAAACTTACCTGTGGTAAATCGCAAAAAAAGCGGTGAGAGTGCTTTCTGCTATTATGCCCCGAAACTCTGGAACACTCTCCCGCAGGACCTTAGAACAGCTCAAAACATACCTTTTTAAACTAGCTTTTGATTGATTGATTTGTCTTATATTAGCTCTTTTAAACTAGCTTTTAATTGATTTATTTGTTTTATCTTCTTATTTTACTATTTATCATTTTGTTTCCTATTTTTTATGCTCCCTTAATATTTTATTACTACCCTTATCATTTTTATTGTCTTATTTTTCATTTTACCTGTTCCTATTGAATTTTAACTCAACATTTTTACTGTTTTAAATTTTCTTATGCCTTACTTTTATTCTCTTATTTTTATTTTTATGTGTCATTTTGTGTGAAGCGCTTTGAGCTGCATTCTTTGTATGAAAGGTGCTATACAAATAAAGTTATTAAAGTTATTAAATCATTATTTTCTTTTTTTAGAAATGAGTTTGAGAATAAGTTGGCTAAAACCTAATTTAGCTAACTTTGTGGATAATGTTATGACCAGGTCTGGTTGTAAGCACTGGTGGCCTTGGCACTTGCCTAGTGTGCCACCCTTATCATAATTATAATATGAATAGCCTGAAAGTTTTCAATAAAATATCAATTTATCCTATTGTTCAAAGGTAACAGCAGCAGCACCCAGCTGGCAATTTGCAAACTTATTTATTTTTAAAAAAAAGAATAAATTGGCCATTAATACTCTAAAAAAAACCTACTGTAAGGTATGGGAAGTCTGATGCAACACACAGTAGTTTCCACAGTTTCTGGTGAATCCACTAGAGGGCAATACGAGACACAAAAATAATCATTCATGCTTTTACAGTGTGATAGATTTAAGACACTCCAATTTAGGTATCAGTATGCTTTTGCTTTTGCAGAGTATACAAGTATTATATAATTGTATACTTATATACAAGTATATAAGCATAATAATTCACAGTACTTCATTTGTAGTACTGTAGGAAGCAGGCAATGTACAACAACAAATGAGAAAAAAAAGAAAGAGGAAAATAACATACAGAACTGTGAGCTCTTGGTTAGGCCAGAGACTTCTCTCGTTTCATTTACATCACAAGCAAATGTTTTCTGTTGCCAAGCAGCAGGGGGAATGTCTTTTCTCAAAAAGTGACTTGCTTCGCCCTAAATTATTTTTTCAGGATGCAGTTCATTTTTTATTTCTACAAAAGGTCTGATTGCTGATTGAATAATAAAAGCTACTAGTGTTTGCTCAGTGAGGATGCATGTGGTCAATTGATAATGGTAGCATTGTGTAGCATTTTTAATTGCAGTGTTTTCCATGTGAACACAAGAGCAATTGTGCCAAACAAGGGGAATTTCACAAAAATTGTTTTGGAAAAGGTTCAAATGAGGCCAAAATGTGTGTTAAAACAACTGAAATGTGATCATAGTTATAGAAAGTGCCTTTCCTTTTGCACATGCACTTAAAGTTTTGTTCATTGGGGTCATTGCACAAATTCCAGAGTATGAACAATTGAGAAAAACGGTAACAGCTGTGACATTTGCATCATTTGAGAACTGATGACTTTGGACTAGTCATTGCAATGAAGATAAAAAAATTGTGACACACCACATTTTGGTACCAGTATCCTCAACTATACATTGTATAATTTCTTATCACTCTTGTTTTCCTTGCTGTCCTATACAACTATTTTGCAGTATATGCATCACTTGTCTTCATTTGTGATAATTGATCTTAATGTCTACATTTTTATTAATAATACATGACTTTTTGGGGTGCTGGAGTGTAATCAGAAGCGCTGGGTGTATAGAATGCAATACTACAAGCACCACACTTGATGATGAAACACACAGAGTGATTGCAAATTTGGTACCAGTTCTGCAGACCTGCATGTACCATGCTTGTGGGGAGTGGGGTGTACTGCCAGAAAGCTCTAGAGTGCAGTTAGAGAGAGCTTTCAGCCATTTCTCTGGTTCGGTGATAAACATTCATTAATTATTAACAGTGAACCCTGGAGAGTCTAATTACACCATCTTGTTTGCTCTTTTGTTGAACAAACAAGGTAACTCTGTGGAGATGTGTGACTCTTGCAGCTGCTTTCTGGTTGGCTGTACTCACCAAAGTCATTCCACCTCTCTGACTGGCTGTCTCCCTCTCCATAAACAATAAACAATAAACAATAAACAATAAACTCTACAATTTTTATTATTTCCCCCGTTTTATTAACTTTGAACTTGATGTTTTCATTTCTTAATTATCAGTGGAAGGTTGAAAGGTCATGCCCTACAAAGAACTAGATTCTGCAATGTCTCAATACACATTCTTCAGTTTAACCTAATCAGGGTTCCGTGCATTGGTTTTCTGTAAGAGGCCTGTACTGCATGTACCTACCGTTCTTTTGCTCTGATTAGAACCCAAAGTAAAATTACATTTATGATTGCAATTGAACAGAAATGGCTAGTCACAAATAAGAGTTAACCTGAAGTTATGATCAATTGTTCTATTACATTAGTCACACAGTTAATATTCTATAATATTCTATAACAATCTTCCTATCACTCTTTACCATGAACGAATAAAGAGAAACTACACTGGCACTACAGTATTGGTAACAATTTGTTCTCAATTATACCGAAATTTACAGAAAAGACAAAAGCGCAGTAAAATACATTTCTAAAGTATTGTAACAACAGAGCTGCCAGTACCTTCAAGTTAAATTCAATTTTTGTGCTACTGTTTCAAATATTTTCATTTGCCTCTTTTTCTTGAAATCATGCACTGCTATGTCAACATGATACCAGCACTGGAGTCACCTGCAAAACAAGGACTGTATATGTGTTCTCTAAGACCTTTGTGAAATGGAATATATTTTAGTGGGGAGAAATATCTTGCAACATCCTAAAAGTGCATAGTTTTTCAAAACCAGGACAAATTGTTCATCCCTCAAGCCATACACTAGAGGGCTGAGACACCGGGGTGCAAGAATGAAGATGACATAGTCAAAATATCGCAGCTGTAGGAATGCCTGGATGTCCACTTCGCGCACCGCTGTCTCGAGCAACGGCAACCACAACATGATCAGGCTGAGGAGCAACTGGAAGGTGTGGAGAACCACAGTCCTGAGACCCTTGGAGCTGGACTTCTTGCTTTCTGACGAGGCCACCCTGGCAGCCTTCATGATTTTCACGTAGGTGAAGGCTATTGTGATGGACATGAGCAGGAAGTAGAACTGATACATGGCAGTTCGGAGATGCTGTTGCCACTTGATGGTGACCAGCTGCTCCACGCTGCAGTGGAGCTGAGAGGTGTAGAAGCCGACAGGAGCAGCGGAAACCACCATGGAGAAAATGATCATCTGAACTACTGAACTGAGAGCGAGGATGATGAAGATGCAGCCGGTAGCTCGGCGAGGGGAGGCGATTTCCGCGTACCTCAGTGGCATGCAAATGGCCACATAGCGCTCCAGACACATGGCTGTGAGGGTCAGTGGCGTAGCGAAGTTAAGGATACCGCTAACGGCATAGATGACCATGCACAGCCAGGCAGGTATTGTGGCCCTCCCGAAACTGATGATGAGGAGGGCGTCCGATATCATCAGGAACATGGTGTCACAAAACAGTGTGTGTGCAAAGAGAATGTAGCGCACATTATTACGGAAGGCCTCCTTCTTCAAAAAGGTGAATATCATGAGCCAGTTCACGTAGAGAAAGGTCCCCACTAACACCTGCACTATCAGCAGCTTTGCGTTCACCATCAAACCAAGGGCACTTTGTGTAGTGTTTTTAGTCATGTCTAGAGTAAAGAAAAAATTATAAGTTGCCTTCGGAAATGCTGAATCATTGTAAATACATTCATCCTCATTTAATCATCATTTTTTTCTTGCCACAAAATTGTGTCTAATCAAATTCTAAATTTAGCAATCAGCTCCGTTTGTCATTTGCTATTGCAAAGCCAAAAGTATTGGCTTGATATGAAAACCTGGAAAAAAAGTGCTGACATATTTAAATAAGTATGAAATACAAAATGAACCGATCCTATAAAGAATGAGGTACATGGTTTCACAACAGATAACTCTTGCAATATTTACAGTTCTCTGATCTTAACATCTTTAAGTTTACCTTTAACAATTCTCTTCAAAGCAACAGTGACAATAGCAACACCACCCTAAGTTGCCCTGCATCAAGCTCACTGACGAACCGATTCTTTATGGGATTTCAAATTCTCTTTTTTTTGTTTTGTTTTGCAAGCAACCATTAGCTCAGAAGCCCTGGTGACAGTATAGCCAATTATTTCTGAGGGTGAAAATATGCCTCAGCAGTCATTGGTTAGGCGCTTTATCAGGGGATGAAAATAACCCTTGTGGAAACCCATGGTCTCCAACCCTGGCCCAGGAAAGCCACAGAGCCAGCTGGTTTGGGTGCCACTCAGTAATTACTTTAATTGATCAGTGAAGACAGTTGATTCCAGTTACTTCACCGAGTATCTATGATCAGAAATGGTAGCTGATTTAAAGTTGAAAACACAAACCACAGTACCAGGGTTGCAGACCCCTGCTCTAAATTATTTCACCAAGAAACAGAGACATAAATACAGTAGAAAAACAACCATTGGGATATAATATGGCAAGAAATAGAATGTAGAAAAATGTATTAATTCAACTTCTAAACTACAAGTTTAATGCTGCACTGCAGGCATATTGGCTTTGTAGCCTCAATTCGCTTCTCTGAAGGTAACCTTACGCCATGTGTTATGAGGTAATCGAAAATAGGATCAAAGACATAAAAAAATACTTTGCATATATTAACAGAGAGGAGACCGTGGAAAAACTACAATTCAGCAATAACGTGTCTTTGTCATATTTGTGAAAATCTGAACAGTATTTGGGTAATTAAGTACAAGAATAGCATTCAAATTATCAATCAAGTTTCAGGTCCGATGTGCCCCTTTGATTTTATAAAATATATAATATTTGTATTATTATTGTTGCTGTCATTCCTTTTCGTTCATTAATATTGGTAAAATATTTTCTGTACAATAACCGAAGTTTTTCAAAGTTGGTGCGGTCTTTTCTCAGTGTGAGCATCTGCCGCTAAAAAAGGGCTCTGCACGACCTTGTTCAGAGGTGACTGGAGGATTATACAGCTAGTGGGCAAAAGGTGGAAACCCTGAAGTAAACACACAAAGTATATTGAAAACAGGTGCTTCCACGCAGGTGTGGTTCCTGACTTAATTTAGCAATTAACATCCCAGCATACTCAGGGACATGAACAAAACTGCTGGGCCTCTGTTATTATGGCTAGCATGGTTAGTGTGGTTAGCGTGTGCACAGTGGTTATCACTGTTTCCTTGCAAGAAGGAGGTTCTGGGTCAGAGTTCCAGCCGGCCTGGATCCTCCACGTGGAGTTTGAATGTTCTCCCCGTGTCTGTGTGGGTTTCCTGTGGGCACTCCAAACACATGTAGCCCAGGGACTACAGATGAAAATGAGCCTTCCTGGCGAACTCTGGCATGTTTACAGAAATGTTATTAATGTGCATTCGAGTGACTGGAAGAGGGCTGATTGCACGGGCATTTGGAAGGAGCCTTTGTGATGACGACAGATCAACTCACAATAAACAGTGTCCAATGAGACTGAGGGAAAGACACCAACAAAGTTGTGGACAGAAGCGCATACTCTTGAATCGTGATGTCAGCGTGTTAGGTGGCGGTGCAAGGTAAAACAGGTGAGCAACTCTAAATGAATCGACAGCACATTTTAATCTAGGGTGTGAGCAGACACTGAGGCCTGTTGCGTGAATATGTTACACATTAAGGCCTGTTGTATGGATGTGCACGGAGGCATGTGTGTGCGTGCATATGTACTGTATATAGGCTGCTGCATAGTCACATTCACAGGCTTAGGTTTTAGAAAATAATGCCACAGAATCAGTGATGTCTTGGTCATGTGGAACAGGGTTTATTGAATAAAAAATGTGGTGAAATGAAGGGTTATGATAAGCGATTTCCAAAAAAATAAATAAATATGGCCAGTAATAAATGAAAATAAAAATAAGGATACATATATAAATGACAACAGAATCAAATAACTGGCCTGCATACAGATGTAGTTTTCTATTCTTCTGATTCATGTCACCTTTAATTAGAACATACTAACATTTGAACATAGCAATTGTTCCCCCCTATAAAAAAACATTTATTCTTTTCTGAAATGCTTCAATGCAGAATAAACATGACACATTCTCTGGATTCTAGTTCCTGTTAATTACAACACTGTAATTGATGGAATATTTACAATCTCCGCAATCTACAATGTATATGCCTGTATGTACATTATTCACAGCTTAATGAAACTCGACCTCTTCATCTATTATTGTCTTAAATTGAAACAAAAACATTTATTTGCAAAAATGAGCAACATAAACAACAATGCAAACATTAAACTTGTATTCCCCCCCTGTTCACCAGCTTTAAGTAAACAATCATACAACAATTACAGCACAAATTGATGGACACAAATGTACATGTATACCTAGGGGGCGCTGTTGTCAAGGAAATCCAGAACTGAATTCTAGCCTTATTCTTCGTCCTTCATATTTTTTAAATTACAGTGACCAGGCTTCCATATACTCTCAGCTTATTAAAACCCCACTGATTTCACCTGTTATACCATAACTAAACAAAACGATTTTAAAGAACAATTAATTCACAATTCATTTTAATGCCATTCTCTGCATGTGCGCTTTAACTTCATACAGGAGCAGATAGGTTTCACCTGCTTTAAATTGCACTTTTCACGCTCTTCCCGGGAAAGTGGACTTGTTTTTAAAGCATTAGCTGCATGCTAGTAAAACTGGTCACATGTTCATAAGCAGGACATTATAAAACAATATGCGTGGAGCTCTTGGTTGCCAACCTGACAGCTTTATTGTATTCAGTGTCATCATGAAGGCAACATATTAATCAATCATTAATTATTAATCAATATTAGAATGCAGGTAATGAACTTTGGATGAAGCTTGAACTTCGAGAACTGCATGAGAACAGTCTCATGGAATTGATGTTTGACAATGTTTTATTGCATAATCAAACAAAATTTGTCAAACAAGCAGGCTAATTTGACGTTTTATAAGGTGAGACGGAAGCCATTGGTAGCTTATTCTCAGCTGGTGCAGGTGCTTTTAACAAAATTTAACCGCATAGGCTATATTTTGTAAAATAACAGCACTGTCGAGAATTACCGGGAACTCATAATAGTCCGAATAATATTGATCATAATATTGATCTATATAGCCTATTTCTTGATGCACTAAACATGCATGTCTGTTTTGCCATCATATAAGCAATCAGCCAAGGTGGAAAAGCAGGTTTTTAAAGGGAATGAGATATGACATTTTGATTGGTTTATTGCATGTCATGCCCAAGACACACCTATAATTAATGAAGAGACTAAGTTCAGCCCATTTGCATGTTGCGCCGTGCTTAGCGGTAAAAAAAACACGCCGTCAAACTAGCAAAAGTGGACTTGGACACGGCCTAAATGTACTTTATACTATGCGTTTAGACAAAGCGCTAAGATTGCCAAGATAGAACCCAATATATTTCCCCAGTTATGACAAACTGTAATCCAGAGGTAATGCATAGTATTATCCACTGGCCCCTTGAAAAGACCCTGGCAACAATGGCAAATCATTATTTTAACATTTTGACATATAAATGATACATTCTAAATTGTGTGATATGTGTGATTAGTTTTTAATTTAGACGTATTCATGCAGATTTGTTTTATGCATATACCTGAGATCAAAAAAGGGAAGTGAAATAGACAGTATCCTCTCAGATCATATAGTGCTACGTTCTTTCATGATTTATGAGCTGTCTAAGATAAATCATTATTTTCTTTTTTTAGAAATGAGTTTGAGAATAAGTTGGCTAAAACCTAATTTAGCTAACTTTGTGGATAATGTTATGACCAGGTCTGGTTGTAAGCACTGGTGGCCTTGGCACTTGCCTAGTGTGCCACCCTTATTATAATTATAATATGAATAGCCTGAAAGTTTTCAATAAAATATCCATTTATCCTATTGTTCAAAGGTAACAGCAGCAGCAACCAGCTTGCAATTTGCAAACTTATTTACTAAAATAAAAGAATAAATTGGCCATTAATACTAAATAAAAAAAACAACTGTAAGGTATGGGAAGTCTGATACAACACACAGTAGTTTCCACAGTTTCTGATGAATCCACTAGAGGGCAATATGAGACACAAAAATAATCATTCATGCTTTTACAGCGTGATAGATTTAAGACACTCCAATTTAGGTATCAGTATGCTTTTGCTTTTGCTTTTACAAGTATATAAGAATAATAATTCACAGTACTTCATTTGTAGTACTGTAGGAAGCAGGCAATGTACAACAAAAAATGAGAAAAAAAAGAAAGAGGAAAATACCATACACAACTGTGAGCTCTTGGTTAGGCCAGAGACTTCTCTCGTTTCATTTACATCACAAGCAAATGTTTTCTGTTGCCAAGCAGCAGGGGGAATGTCTTTTCTCAAAAAGTGACTTGCTTCTCCCTAAATTATTTTTTCAGGATGCAGTTCATTTTTTATTTCTACAAAAGGTCTGCTTGCTGATTGAATAATTAAAGCTACTAGTGTTTGATCAGTGAGGATGTATGTGGTCAATTGATAATGGTAGCATTGTGTAGCATTTTTAATTGCAGTGTTTTCCATGTGAACACAAGAGCAATTGTGCCAAACAAGGGGAATTTCACAAAAGAATTATTGGAAAAGGTTAAAATGAGGCCAAAATGTGTGTTAAAACAACTGAAATGTGATCATAGTTATAGAAAGTGCCTTTTCTTTTGCACATGCACTTAAAGTTTTGTTCATTGGGGTCATTGCACAAATTCCAGAGTATGAACAATTGAGAAAAACAGTAACAGCTGTGACATTTGCATCATTTGAGAACTGATGACTTTGGACTAGTCATTGCAAGGAAGATAAAGAAATTGTGACACACCACATTTTGGTACCAGTATCCTCAACTATACATTTTATATTTTCTTATCACTCTTGTTTTCCTTGCTGTCCTATAAAACTATTTTGCAGTATATGCATCACTTGTCTGCATTTGTGATAATTGATCTTAATTTCTACATTTTTATTAATAATACATTACTTTTTGGGGTGCTGGAGTGTAATCAGAAGCGCTGGGTGTATAGAATGCAACACTACAAGCATCACACATGATGATGAAACACACAGAGTGATTGCAAATTTGGTACCAGTTCTGCAGACCTGCATGTACCATGCTTGTGGGGAGTGGGTTGGGTTACTGCCAGAAAGCTCTAGAGTGCAGTTAGAGAGAGCTTTCAGCCATTTCTCTGGTTCGGTGATAAACATTCATTAATTATTAACAGTTAACCCTGGAGAGTCTAATTACACCATCTTGTTTGCTCTTTTGTTGAACAAACAAGGTAACTCTGTGGAGATGTGTGACTCTTGCAGCTGCTTTCTGGTTGGCTGTACTCACCAAAGTCATTCCACCTCTCTGACTGGCTGTCTCCCTCTCCATATACTTCTGCATACCTCCCCCTATTTTGTTCTACTCAACATCAAATGCAACATTTATTCATCTCTAAAGTTTCTTTGTGACACAAGCAAGGGACAGTCAGATTCAGTTATTTTATTCAGCAAAAAAAAAACATGTAGTTTTTAAACAATAAACTCTACAATTTTCATTATTTCCCCCGTTTTATTAACTTTGAACTTGATGTTTTCATTTCTTAATTATCAGTGGAAGGTTGGAAGGTTATGCCCTACAAAGAACTAGATTCTGCAATGTCTCAATACACATTCTTCAGTTTAACCTAATCAGGGTTCCGTGCATTGGTTTTCTGTAAGAGGCCTGTACTGCATGTACTTACCGTTCTTTTGCTCTGATTAGAACCCAAAGTAAAATTACATTTATGATTGCAATTGAACAGAAATGGCTAGTCACAAATAAGAGTTAACCTGAAGTTATGATCAATTGTTCTATTACATTAGTCACACAGTTAATATTCTATAATATTCTATAACAATCTTCCTATCACTCTTTACCATGAATGAATAAAGAGAAACTACACTGGCACTACAGTATTGGTAACAATTTGTTCTCAATTATACCGAAATTTACAGAAAAGACAAAAGCGCAGTAAAATACATTTCTAAAGTATTGTAACAACAGAGCTGCCAGTACCTTCAAGTTAAATTCAATGTTTGTGCTACTGTTTCAAATATTTTCATTTCCCTCTTTGTCTTGAAATCATGCACTGTTATGTCAACATGATACCAGCACTGGAGTCACCTGCAAAACAAGGACTGTATATGTGTTCTCTAAGACCTTTGTGAAATGGAATATATTTTAGTGGGGAGAAATATCTTGCAACATCCTAAAAGTGCATAGTTTTTCAAAACCAGGACAAATTGTTCATCCCTCAAGCCATACACTAGAGGGCTGAGACACCGGGGTGCAAGAATGAAGATGACATAGTCAAAATATCGCAGCTGTAGGAATGCCTGAATGTCCACTTCGCGCACCGCCGTCTCGAGCAACGGCAACCACAACATGATCAGGCTGAGGAGCAACTGGAAGGTGTGGAGAACCACAGTCCTGAGACCCTTGGAGCTGGACTTCTTGCTTTCTGACGAGGCCACCCTGGCAGCCTTCATGATTTTCACGTAGGTGAAGGCTATTGTGATGGACATGAGCAGGAAGTAGAGCTGAAACATGGCAGTTCGGAGATGCTGTTGCCACTTGATGGTGACCAGCTGCTCCACGCTGCAGTGGAGCTGAGAGGTGTAGAAGCCGACAGGAGCAGCGGAAACCACCACGGAGAAAACGATCATCTGAACTACTGAACTGAGAGCGAGGATGATGAAGATGCAGCCGGTAGCTCGGCGAGGGGAGGCGATTTCCGCGTACCTCAGTGGCATGCAAATGGCCACATAGCGCTCCAGACACATGGCTGTGAGGGTCAGTGGCGTAGCGAAGTTAAGGATACCGCTAACGGCATAGATGACCATGCACAGCCAGGCAGGTATTGTGGCCCTCCCAAAACTGATGAGTAGGAGGGCGTCCGATATCATCAGGAACATGGTGTCACAAAACAGTGTGTGTGCAAAGAGAATGTAACGCACATTATTACGGAAGGCCTCCTTCTTCAAAAAGGTGAATATCATGAGCCAGTTCACGCAGAGAAAGGTCCCCACTAACACCTGCACTATCAGCAGCTTTGCGTTCACCATCAAACCAAGGGCACTTTGTGTAGTGTTTTTAGTCATGTCTAGAGTAAAGAAAAAAAGTATAAGTTGCCTTCGGAAATGCTGAATCATTGTAAATACATTCATCCTCATTTAATCATAATTTTTTTCTTGCCACAAAATTGTGTCTAATCAAATTCTAAATTTAGCAATCAGCTCCGTTTGTCATTTGCTATTGCAAAGCCAAAAGTATTGGCTTGATATGAAAACCTGGAAAAAAAGTGCTGACATATTTAAATAAGTATGAAATACAAAATGAACCGATCCTATAAAGAATGAGGTACATGGTTTCACTACAGATAACTCTTGCAATATTTACAGTTCTCTGATCTTAACATCTTTAAGTTTACCTTTAACAATTCTCTTCAAAGCAACAGTGACAATAGCAACACCACCCTAAGTTGCCCTGCATCAAGCTCACTGATGAACCGTTTCTTTATGGGATTTCAAATTTTTTTCTTTTTTTTTGGTTTTGCAAGTAACCGTTAGCTCAGAAGCCCTGGTGACAGTATAGCCAATTATTTCTGAGGGTGAAAATATGCCTCAGCAGTCATTGGTTAGGCGCTTTATCAGGGGACAAAAATAACCCTTGTGGAAACCCATGGTCTCCAACCCTGGCCCAGGAAAGCCACAGAGCCAGCTGGTTTGGGTGCCACTCAGTAATTACTTTAATTGATCAGTGAAGACAGTTGATTCCAGTTACTTCACCGAGTATCTATGATCAGAAATGGTAGCTGATTTAATGTTGAAAACACAAACCACAGTACCAGGGTTGCAGACCCCTGCTCTAAATTATTTCACCAAGAAACAGAGATATAAATACAGTAGAAAAACAACCATTGGGATATAATATGGCGAGAAATAGAATGTAGAAAAATGTATTTATTCAACTTCTAAACTACAAGTTTAATGCTGCACTGCAGGCATATTGGCTTTGTAGCCTCAATTCGCTTCTCTGAAGGTAAGCTTACGCCATGTGTTATGAGGTAATCGAAAATAGGATCAAAGACATAAAAAATTACTTTGCATATATTAACAGAGAGGAGACTGTGGAAAAACTACAATTCAGCAATAATGTGTCTTTGTTATATTTATGAAAATCTGAACAGTACTTGGGTAATTAAGTACAAGAATAGCATTCAAATAAATTATCAATCAAGTTTCAGGTCCGATGTGCCCCTTTGATTTTATAAAATATATAATATTTGTATTATTATTGTTGCTGTCATTCCTTTTCGTTCATTAATATTGGTCAAATATGTTCTGTACAATAACCGACGTTTTTCAAAGTTGGTGTGGTCTTTTCTCAGTGTGAGCATCTGCCGCTAAAAAAGGGCTCTGCACGACCTTGTTCAGAGGTGACTGGAGGAGTATATTGAAAACAGGTGCTTCCACGCAGGTGTGGTTCCTGACTTAATTTAGCAATTAACATCCCAGCATACTCAGGGACATGAACAAAACTGCTGGGCCTCTATTATTATGGCTAGCATGGTTAGTGTGGTTAGTGTGTGCACAGTGGTTATCACTGTTTCCTTGCAAGAAGGAGGTTCTGGGTCAGAGTTCCAGCCGGCCTGGATCCTCCATGTGGAGTTTGAATGTTCTCCCCGTGTCTGTGTGGGTTTCCTGTGGGCACTCCAAACACATGTAGCCCAGGGACTACAGATGAAAATGAGCCTTCCTGGCGAACTCTGGCATGTTTACAGAAATGTTATTAATGTGCATTCAAGCGACTGGAAGAGGGTTGATTGCACGGGCATTTGGAAGGAGCCTTTGTGATGACGACAGATCAACTCACAATAAACAGTTTCCAATGAGACTGAGGGAAAGACACCAACAAAGTTGTGGACAGAAGCGCATACTCTTGAATCGTGATGTCAGCGTGTTAGGTGGCGGTGCAAGGTAAAACAGGTGAGCAACTCTAAATTAATCGACAGCACATTTTAATCTAGGGTGTGAGCAGACACTGAGGCCTGTTGCGTGAATATGTTACACATTAAGGCCTGTTGTATGGATGTGCACGGAGGCATGTGTGTGCGTGCATATGTACTGTATATAGGCTGCTGCATAGTCACATTCACAGGCTTCATTTCCCTTCAGATTTCTGCTTACAACTGAACATCTCCTGAGGGGAATTGGAAGTCGAGGAACTTTGGCCAATACTGAGTGTTAATTTGCTCCATCTGTAGAGCCGTGGCTACATGTGCCTCACCAAGCAAACTGTTGCATAAAAGAGATGTCCAGAAAGCTTGTAAGGGACAGAGGATTATGAGAATTTGGATGGGTTCTGAGTTCTGTTCTGAAATTCAACACCCCCTGTGAGAGACAGCAAGAGAATTAAATTACCTTTGGTAATACTGTGTCATAATCACACCTGCATGCTGAGGTGAGTATACAGTACATACTATGACTTCTCCTGCCGTCAAAACATGTGTGGAATGTTACCAACTATGTAATGTGACAGATACACTCGCAATGTGATTTTACAATTGGGTGGTCCACAAGACAGTGTAAGCTACTGTATATGAAAACTTACAATGGGGGAAATAAGTATTGGACACGTCAACAATTTTATTATCAAACATATTTCCAATGTAGCTATTCACATGAGATTTTGACCAGACATTGGTATTAACTCAATAAAACTACACAGCTAAAGAAATTGTAACGTTCCAATTCTTTAAAAAAGTTATGTGCAATAAAGTGAAATGACACAGGAAAAAAGTATTGAACACGCTAAATTAAATGTGGTAGAAAAGCCATATTTTTTATATTTGGTTGCATATCCTTTGCATGCCATGACTTTATGATGTCTGTGACCCAACAACATCAAAAGGCTCTTGATATCTTATTTGCTGGTACTCTTACAAGCGATACTATAACAGCTCTGCATTTGAATGGATCTCTATGGGAATTGGGGGGTGAGACAAGATTTAGCTGTAAATTACACTGGAACAATATAGAACACATGGTTGGCTAAGTGGCTCTAAGTCATCAAGGGTCTGATGTATTAAACAAGCCTTTAACCATCACTCTGTTGCCAGAAATACAGTAGATATGGAAGGATCACTTTAAGGGTTTCTTCTCCTGATTTATTTTTCTATAGAGTTCAATAGGAAAATCTGTCAGGAGAAACAACCCTTAAAGTGATCCAAAATCTCATGTGAATAGCTACATTGGAAATATGTTTGATAATAAAATTGTTGACGTGTCCAATACTTATTTCCCCCATTGTATTAATCTTATTATTTTCAGTTACTTCATTGTTTCCTAGCAATGCACCGGGAAAAGTTGCATTTAGTCTTTTTTATTTTATTTATTGTTTTTACTTTTCTAGATCATTAAATAAATCATGAAAAAATTTGTTTTCTGAGCTTGCACACTGATCACAGCTCCCTTTGCCTCATGAAAAACTATGCCACTGAGATACTGACTGAAAACCATAAAAAAAACTATTCCAAACCTTTTGGAATGTAAAAATTCCTAAAACAATCTGTGGACCATCAGTGCTGCCAAGACAAACATTCCCACTAAACCATGAACTAGAGGTATCAATCACTCTCTGCGTCATCAGGTGAGTCAACTCTGATGCTTTTAGAAGATCAACTCCAAATGGTCAGGGCATAATGTGCTCTAATTTTGAAATGGGCATAGTAAATACATCAGTATTCATCATCCTCCTCATCATCATCATCACAAAGCTATATTATTAGTTGTACACTGAATTAATACTTTTTTGGAGCATCACTGCCACTGGAATATTAAAGTTTTATCCAGAATATGAGAATGAAGGAACAGAGAAAGATGATGTAGTACAATGTAGGTAAAAAAATCAAGCCAAGTCTGTGAGATAATACTTGTCCCGCTCACTGCCCTGCGGTGCTAAAACTGTACAATAACAGTGGAATTAATTCTCCATTACTTAAGAGGGCAGACCTATGAGTGAGTATATCTGGACTTTGGGTTTCAGGTTTACCTCGTTGGATGACCGTGGTTATAGTCTCAGTCAGCACTACTAAAAACAAAAGGTGTCTCTATTGTGCTTACTATATGGTGTCCTCGTGAATCATGCCAGGAGTGTGAAATCATAGCACTGCTGCTCGTGTGCCAGGTCACCCCTTCCCTCATCCAGCTTCCAGTGCACACCAAGCTCTCTGCTGGGGGAGTTCATGTGCACACATTTATCTGTAAAAACGGGTCTTGACTTGACAGAGCCTGCTCTATTTGATGACTTGTGTCCTCGCACAAGACGTTAGTAGAAAATAAAATTGAACAACGGACCTCCTGAAAAAATGCCGAATGTATTTATTGATGCTTTAGTCTGACAGTATTTTCTATTTACTATGTTTCCGTTTTTATTTTCTTAAAATTTGCCAGCAATTCTTTGAGTTATTACCTAATAGCATAATAGGTTTGAAAATACAATATATGATCCCTAAAGCTTTTTTTATGTTTTAGAAAATAATGCCACAGAATCAGTGATGTCTTGGTCATGTGGAACAGGGTTTATTGAATAAAAAATGTGGTGAAATGAAGGGTTATGATAAGCGATTTCCAAATAAATAAATAAATATGGGCAGTAATAAATGAAAATAAAAATAAGGATACATATATAAATTACAACAGCATCAAATAACTGGCCTGCATACAGATGTAGTTTTCTATTCTCCGGATTCATGTCACCTTTAATTAGAACATACTAACATTTGAACATAGCAGTTGTTCCCCCCTATAAAAAAACATTTATTCTCTTCTGAAATGCTTCAATGCAGAATAAACATGACACATTCTCGGGATTCTAGTTCCTGTTAATTACAACACTGTAATTGGTGGACTATTTACAATCTCCGCAATCTACAATGTATATGCCTGTATGTACATTATTCACAGCTTCATGAAACTCGACCTCTTCATCTATTATTGTCTTAAATTTAAACCAAAACATTTATTTGCAAAAATGAACAACATAAAAAACAATGAAAACATTAAACTTTAATTCCCCACCTGTTCACAAGCTTTAAGTAAACAATAATACAATTACAGCACAAATAGATGGACACAAATGTACATGTATACCTAGGGGGCGCTGTTGTCAAGGAAATCCAGAAGTGAGGACAACAGTAAAGTCAATTTAGCCTGGTTAAAGAGAAAATGTTACATAATGATACCCAGTCTCCTCTGGGTCAATTTTGTTCCTTGACATATTTAGCTTTTTACAGATATTATTTTGATTAATTGGGTGATACTATTTTTAACATCTCCAAACAATATTTTCTGGTTCATCTGTAGGTTTTATATATATATATATATATATGTATATACTTAATCATGCATATTTCATGGAATCCCTTATTCCTCATGTCAGTTTGGAAGAGATCATGATAAAATAAATTAACAAAACCATGAGAAAAATTTGATGAACATTGATTTGAATAACTTGAGAGTGTTTTGACTCTCTGTCATACATCTACAAGTAATTTATGTAGATGTCAGACATACATGAGTATATGCAAATTAAGTATATTCAAATATTTATTATATTTATCATATGGAAAAGGTACAAGTGTACTTGCAAATTAACCAAGTGCATATTAATCTTTCTCAGCTGTAAATTCTCAGAATGTTACAGAAGAACGATAAGAGAAATCCAGTTGGTGGTAAGCTGATGAGGCCAAAATAAAAGGCCTTTCCCAACCATCCAGAAATCTTATTTTACCCGACCCTCACTGATTTTACAGGTTTACCCATTTGCTGAGGGGTAATTTTGGGGGACCTGCACAGGATGGCTCTCTTCATGTGGGCCCTAAGAGTCTCGTCCCGCAGCCCGTATATGAGGGGACTGAGGAAGCGGGGTAGCAGGGCAAAAAAAAAATAGGTTATGAAGGGAATCTGCTCCCTGAGCCATGGCACACGCACCACATGGGCCTGCTCTGTGGCTGGCTGTGTGAAGGTCATGATGCAGAGCAGCAGCTGGAGGCCGTGCAGCACAACCGTGTACAGAGCTTTGTCCACCGCCTGGTCCCGCCTCATCTTCTGTGCCTCCAGCAGGATGCGTACGTAGGTGAAGAGGATGGTGAGCGCCACCGCCACAAAAAAGAGCCCATACAGGGAGATCTTGATGAGCATCAGGAGAGGTGAGTTGTTGAAGTCTTTGCTCCTGCAGAGCACCAGGGTGGTGAAGGCGCTGGTGCCAGGGTACTGCTTCCCCAGGAACAGTTCGATGGTGGGGATCGTGAAGCTGATCAGCAGCGTTGGCAGGATGACGACCCAAATGCCGTCGGCGTGCCAGGCGGCGGGGCGGCGCAGGGGGTAGAATATGGCAACATAGCGCTCCAGCGACATGGTGGCCAGGATAAACGGAGTGTTGAGGAAGGTGGCGGTGGCGACGAAGATCAGAGACATGCAGACTATGAAGGAAAACCGAAACTGGGCCAGGAAGAGCAAGAAGAGGAGGACGGAGCACAGCACCAGCAGTGTGTCGTTGATCAGCATGTAGCCAAAGAGGATGTAGCGTGGGCTCTCCCAGAACTGCCTGTGTGATGCCAAGGTGTGTAGCATCAGGACAATGAAGCAGAAGAAGATGCAAAAAAGCGGGATGACAATACATATTTTCAATGCTATTATCAGGCCCGTGTTGGATGTCCAGTTTCCTGGATACTCTGTCAGATTTTGCATCATTCTGTGGGGCACTCAGAAACTCCAAGCACTTGAAGCAACCTAAAACAAATAAAATGTAAAATACAAGCACAGACATGCACACAGTGAATTCAACTTGAATGTGCAGAACAAGAAATATCTTTAATATCATAAAGGAAGTACTTTGAAAGCAATATTACTTTCAATAAAAAGTTTAGCATCTTATTTGTAACATTCAGCGTATTTGCATCATACCAAACATAAATTATCACCTTGTAGAGGAATGTTTAAGTAGCAGCTAGTTAATAAGAAAAATAAATGAATAGTCTTTCATTTAAAAAGAGACTGAATAAAAATAGTATTATGAATGGTAAATGGAGTAATGGTATTTAAAGTGCCCTAACATAATGTATTGTGAAATATCAATAATCACTCATTTAAACATATCACAATAATAATGCAGTAAAAATCACACTGCATATAAACTGTCCCACACTTACCTTACAGGGTTAGTTGAGAAATGTTGTGTTGCAGAAGGAGTTGTTCCTTTTATGTAATTTCTTTGCCATAAGACCTTCATTCATTATTTCTCACAGGGATTTTCTCTTTAGTCACTTATCTTAAAGGGTGGTGCCTGTTATTGTTCTGTACTTCCCAAGGGGCAAATTACGTTCATGGCATTGTCACAACACATACTTTTCACAATTCGCAACTGTGCCACAGAGAGAATGTAGTTAATAGCTGCTTAGAAATATGAATAAAATGCACTTTTTGTTGCACTTAATTCATTGCACTTCAACATTTCTGCGCAATTTAATTTGAACATTGTGAAAGTAGTGGGATAACATGTTTTTTTCCCATGATTCGTTTGTTTCATTTCTCCACAAGGACATTATGGGCTCTATCTTGATGGCCTTAGCGCATGGTCTGAAACGCATGGCGCACGTGCATTTAGGGCGTGTCCAACCCGACTTTTGACCTTCAAAATGTGTTCAAATGTGCTTCATTAATTATATGGGTGTCATGAAGCATTGTCAAACATCAATTCCACGAGGCTGTTTCTAAGTTCAAGCTTCATCCGAAGTTCATATTAAGTGCATTCTAATATTGATTAATAACATAAATAACGTTATTTTGCTTTAATGATGACACAAAATACACTAAAGCTTTCAGGTTGGGAACCCATAGGTGTACACATATTTCCCATTGTTTTATAATATCCTGCTTAGGAAAATAGGACCAACGCGTTTTTACTAATAATAATAATGCCTTGCATTTATATAGCACCTTTCTCACCAACTGGTGACTCAAAGCGCTTTACAATGATGAGGGGGAAACTCGCCTCTACCACCACCAATGTGTAGCACCCACCTGGGTGATGCAACGGCAGCCATTTTTCACCAGAATGCTCACCACTCATCAGCTGAGGTTGAGAGGGAGAGAATGATTTCAGTCAATTAAACTGGGGAATGATTAGGTGGCAGATTGAAAAAGCCAGGTTGGGAATTTAGCCAGGACCTTGGTTTAACGTCTAATCCAAAAGAGAGCATCTCTTCCAGCATAGTGTCCGCATCACTACACTGGGGCATTGGGATTTATTTGACCAGAGGGAAGATTGCCCCCTACTGGTCCACCAACACCACTTCCAGCAGCAATTTAGATTTCCCAGGAGGTGTCCCATCCATCCCATCCCACTTTCCTGGGATTCCAGGGACAACATTCAGGCAGAAATGTTCTTTTTTTGGGGGGAAAAATATGAATCCCTATTTCACAATGTAATCTTGATTTTTATGCATGCGTGTGCATGCCCCTGTGTGTAACAGACAGGAGGGTGTATACGTGTTGTAGTAGACGCACTTATATTGTGCCGTTAAAATAACATTGACTCAACTTGAGACTGAAGACCAGGTTGGTGGTTTTAGTGCAAACACTTTTTACTGCCTCAAGATAGCAATACGCCAAAGATGATCCTAGCCACACCTCATCTTAAGACCAACCCGCCCAGTTCACTTGCTATGGGCGCAACGTGAGGGCTGGACGCTAAAATGACCACTGCGTCGGTCTGAAACAAGCAGAGACACTTGCGTTTCGGTTACTGCCACTTTGCGCTGGGTGTAAGATAGGGCCCCATATGTTAATACAAACCAAAAGAGTTGTGGTGAGCAGCCAGTAGATAAGAAGGGGGTGATGAGAAGTGTGTAGGTAGAGGAAGAAGTAGAGTAGCAGAGTTTTGATTGATCTGGCATGACTGGATGGCTTTGGCATGCAAACCAGCTGGTAGGGGGTTAGAAAAAGGCTACCACCAGGACCAGCATTTGCATGGGGCAGACGGCCAAGACATATTCAGTTCACAATGGCCAGTTCTCTGAAGAAATTTTCATCTGTGTTTAAATAGTCAGCCAGTCAGTTTTCCATCTAGCCGAACAAGACCCCTATTATTTTGGGTAAGTTGTTTCCTCAAAGGACACATTTTTAATACTTGAGCTATATGGGGTTTGAATACATTATAGGTGGTGGAAGGTCTCCCTATTTAAAAACTTCTGTCGGCAAAGTAAGGAACCAAAACTCTCACTGCTTTGATTGACTTAAACCTTTTGCCAATTAAATCATAACATTGCATTCCATCAGAACTAAATGGTTAAGATTATAGCATCTGGCTGTAAGAACATGGCCATCAAACCCCTGAGGAAATCATGAGCAAAAGACAATGGGCCTCATTCATGAAGCGTTCCTAAATTTACACGTACATTTTTATCCGAAGGGAGTTGATACGAAAAATTTACGCCGGATTTATCAAATCGCGTGGAAAAGGTAGATTTTTTTGTATTCACTTACGATGCGCGTCCACGTTATTTTGTGATTAGCATTAATCCATGCCCATGAATTGCCTTATATAGAGACTGTCACTTCCATTTAAAGGTCTATATCTATATATCTAATGGCCTAGAAAAAAGCAAAAAAAATAATTATCCTGACACTGAAATCGAAGTACATTCGGCTAATTGAAGAAGATCCCCCTGAATGTTTGTCCTCTTTTGTCAATCATTGAACCCCACCAATAAGAGTTTATTAGACAGCATGTGGGCATTGGAGCAACATAAGCAGACAAAAAGGCATAGGGGAAGTTATAAGAAAAATATGCCCATCTCCAATGAGAGCAGTGGCATGTTTTCATTTTAATACACAATACGATGAAACATTTCCTCAAAGCAGCTGACGTTTTAGGTTATTTAAGTGATATGCATGCAGGGCCCAAAAAAATAAATATGTCAAGCAGGATTGAAGATAACCTTTAGCCCCACCCCTGGACATTTGCGAGACCCTGCACAGACTGAAATCAAGCTTTTTAAAAGACATATTAATAAGACATATCTCTTCAGTCATGTTAAACTGTCATATGGACACCTGAACACAAACACACTGATTCACTGAGCAGGTTTAGAGCCCAAGAAGAAGGTCATACAGGTAACAGGGAATATTTGTCCTAAATGGTGCAAGAGTGCTTTGTGTTCTACAGCAGGAACCCCCTAAAATGACCACAACCTCATGAAAGGTGGTCTGTTGATACTTGTATTTAACATCTACAACAGGATGCACTGCAGTTGTTATTTCATGTATTTAAGTACATGGATGCATGACAAAACAGGACATCATACACTATGAAGCTATATGCTTATTTCTAAAAAACATAACTATGTAATATGCTAAAACATGGAAATACAAACACGCTGAAAAGGAAAATTATTTTCATAGACCCCAGTATGAAAACCTCTGATCTACTGAACGGTATGGGAAGTCTGATTGCCCACAATGACATCCACAGCTTGTAGTGGATCCACTAGAGGGCAATATGAGACACACAGAAAAGAAAAGTGAACACTTTCTAACTGCTGTGACATTTGCTTACATCTGTAACTATAAATATCATCTTGATTAGGATCTGGCTCCCTGCTAATGGAGGAGTTAAGGGCAGTTTACTTTTATTTGATATTGCTTTTATGTTCTTTGTTGTGTTATAGACCTCTTTTTGTCAATATTTGCTTTCAGTAATTCATTATTTTCTATTCTTTAATCATAGCTGTGAATTATGTTTTTGACTGCTCCAGTGTAATGAAAAGCATTGGACAAATACAAAGCTTCACTTATAGCATGATGATGAAACTCAGAGAGTAAGATTGCAAAGGTTGTTTGAAAATTGTCTGTGTGATGTGTTGACTTGCGTGTACCAAGCTTGTGGGGAGTGGGTTGGGTTACTGCCAGAAAGCTCTAGAGGGCAGTTAGAAAGAGCTTTCAGCCATTTCTCTGGTTCGGTGATAAACATTCATTAATTATTAACAGTTAACCCTGGAGAGTCTAATTACAGCATCTTGTTTGCTCTTTTGTTGAACAAACAAGGTAACTCTGTGGAGATGTGTGACTCTTGCGGCTACCCTCTGGTTGGCTCTCCTCGCCAACAATGGTATTCCACCTCTATGATTCATTTTGAGTAGCTGTCTCCCTCCATCTGCAGTCCTCTCATTTTGGGCTCAATGCATATTCTACAGTTTCATCTAAACAGGGTTGGCTATATTTGAGGGAAGGCCTGTATTGCACCTGTACTCGATAGACAAAAAACAGGGCTTACCTTTGGCTCTGGTTTGGCAGGGGCACCAAAGTAAAATTGAAGTTATGATTGCAATTGGACAGAAATGGATAGTCAGCACAAATAAGAATTAGCCTGAAGCTCTGACCCATTGTTCATCACATTAGTTTACACTAGTGATAATAGCTATATCGCAAATTATTTATATCACTCACAACCATGCCAAAACCTTCACTAGCTATACACTGTCAATGAGCTTCATAGATAACAGGCATAAGTTAGCTAGCTGTGTTCTCAAGTCTGCATCAAACAAGCAGACTGACCAGTGGCGTTACCAGGCCTGTTTTAGGGGGCTTTAGCATGCAACTAAAATTTACTGTAGCCCCCCTAAATATTTTTTAAGCCACACGTTTTAATCTTAATATTTTCTTCAGATTGATTTGACAAAATGTGCCATTGACACTCCAGAATCATAACGCACATGGAAAAGGCACTAGGACCCTGGGGAGGATTAATCTAGTGCAGCCATTGGTTAGAGTGCAGTGTGGTGCCTGCACTGTGCCACGTGAGCACTACAGAGACTAGGGCAGGGGTGGGCAACTCCAGGCCTCGCGGGCCGGTGTGTATGCAGGTTTTTGCTGCCGCCAGTTAACAATTATTGAATTAGCCCAATCGTTTACATGATCTGATATTTTAATCTACATATCCGCAATATGAACAGCAGCTGATGAATGTTCTTGTGCCGGTATGCGTGTATTGTCGCGTTTTATCGTTCTGTAATTTACGAGTGAATCGGTGATTGTGTGTATGACTAATTAGCTGATTGAGCCGTGGTAACTGGTGGCAGTAAAAACATGCATACACACCGGCCCGCGAGGCCTGGAATTGCCCACCCCTGGACTAGGGGCCCTATCTTACACCCGGCGCTAAGCGGCACTAACCCAAACACAAGTGTCTTTGCTATCTTACACCTGGGGCATGGTTCATTATAACGCCTTGCGTTCACGTCGTTTAAATACCATGTGTTATTGCGCCCATTACAAGTGAACTGGGTGTGTTAGTCTTAAAATGAGGAGTGGCCAGGATTATTTTTGGCATATTGCTATCTTGAGGCAGCAGAAAGCCCTTGCGCTAAAACCACCACAAACCTGGTCTAAAGTCATGTCGCAGTTGTTTGCATGTTATTTTCACTGCGCATATAAGTGCGTCTAAATAGGCATGTGCACAACGCGCATACACCCTCTTGTCTGTTACACACAGGAGCGTGCACAAGCATGATTAAAAATATCAAGATTACAATGTAAAGGGTCCATATTGTTACGGTTCTAACCGTTCCACGCCATGTTTTATGTTTATTGTTATGTCACGCCCTTATTTGTATTTACGTTCTGTCATAGTTTATTAGTTTGCATACATATTTCCATGTTTTTCCGCAGCCTTGCGTTCATGCTGTTTCTTCTCTTGCTGTCACTCACGCTTCCCTAATTGTTTCATTCTCCCTTGTCTAATTACTAATATACTAACATTAGATCAGGATTGGGTAATACTAACTATCTAACCATGTGTTCATGTTTACCTTACGTTTCTCGTACATGTTAATTACTAATTTACTAACGCTAGGTCAGGATAGGTTAACTACTAACGATTTACTAATTGCCTCGTTACGTGTCTCATTTTCTCAAGCTGTTGTGAATTTCCTGCTGCTCTCAAGCTAAGTGTCTGCACCTGTCTACACCTGCATATAAGATCAGTGTTCATGTCATGTCTTTGCAAAATTGTTGCCTCACTAGCACTCTTAAGCATTTGTCAAGTCTACGCATTCTGATTTCCTGTTTTGATCCAAGCCTGTTTTTTGACCACTGTTTACTGCCAGCCTTTTGTTTTCACTGCCTGTCCTGACCACGATTCCTGCTTGCTGATTTTGTACTTTTGCCACGCGGCGAGGACTCCGGTCTGACCCTGCTTGTTTTTTCGACTATTCTTTTGCCTTCTCCCTTTTGTACCTCTGCCACGCTGATTGCCTTCCTGGTTCCGAACTACTGCCTGGCTTACCGACGACGAGACTGCCTTCTCCCTCGGTACTTTTGTTTATTGGCTGGATTTTTTTGTGTATGACCTTTGCTTGTGCTAAGACAACGATTACTGGACTTTCCTTAATAAAGCCCTTGCGGGTATTTATTACATCCATTGTTCTGAGTCGTGCTTCTCGGGTCCAACCCTCCATGCACTTCGTCTCACATATGTCAGAGACCACATAACTACCTGTCCCTCAACGAAGGGGAATGCCAAATTAAATTGCTTTCAGCCCACTCCATCAACATCCAGGCGATGTGCGATGGTACGTGTAAGGTTACACGTATAGGATATAGACTATTCCCAATTATCATGGATAAAGCTATGACTTGCCAATATATTTACTTTCTGTAATCTTCTGGGGGGACGATCTTTCCATTTGCTGATAACACCTATATCAAGCCTAATGCGCAAATAGTCATTTACATCTAATGCGTGAATTGTCATGTCAAAACAAAAGAAATGCGCTTCAGATGTCATTACAATACAGCTCTCTAGGCCTACAGCCTGTAAATACATAGAATAGTTTTGACTGAAAAAAGTTCAAAACCTTGTCCAGTGGATATTGCATTTATTGTTTTTCAAATAGCATAAGGTTTTTTCCCATAGCCTACGGTTAAACAACGGAGATACATGTCACCATGTTAACTGAATTGAAATGTAGTATTCTTCGTCCTTCCTATTTTTAAATTACAGTGACAAGGTTCCCATACTCTCAGCTTATTTCATCTGTTATTCCATAACTAAACAAAACGAGACGAAGACTAAGCGTCTAATTACAAACAAAAACAAAAAATTTGCAGCATGTTACACAATTAATTCACAATTAATTTTAATGCCATTCTCTGCATGTGCGCTGCATGTTCTCTGTTTCCCCTGCTGTAAGTCGCACGTTTCACAGTCTTAAAGTGGATCGTTTTAAAGCATTACGTAAAACAGGTTGGTCACATTTCCATAAGCAGGACATTATAAAACAAAGGGAAATATGTGTGAACATATTGATTTCCAACCTGACAGCTTTATTGTATTTAGTGTAATCAATAACGGTATTTATGTTATTAATCAACATTACTATGCAGGTAGCCTAATGAACTTCGGATTAAGCTTGAACTTCGAGAACTCCATGAGAACAGCCTCATGGAATTGATGTCTGACACTTTCATTGCATAATCAAATGAAATTTGTTGAACAAGCAGGCTAATTTGGTGTTTTCTAAGGTGAGACTGAAGCCATCGATAGCTTATTCTCAGCTGTTGCAGGTTCTTTTAACAAAATGTAACCGCATATATTTTGTAAAATAACAGCTCTGTCGGGAATTACCGGGAACTCATAACTAATAGTTAATCCGAATAATATTGACTATTGATCCATTTAGCCTATTCCTTGATCGCACTAAACACGCACAAGCATGTCTGTTTAGCCATCAAGCAATCTGCCAAGGTGGAAAAGCAGGTTTTTAAAGGGAATGGGATATGACATTTTGATTGGTTTATTGCATGTCACGCCCAAGACACACCTATAATTAATGAAGAGACTAGGTTCAGCCCATTTGCGTGTTGCGCCGTGCTTAGTGCCCAAAAAACATGCCGTAAACTAGCAAAAATGGACTTGGACACGCCCTAAATGGACTTTACGGCATGCGCTTAGACCAAGTGCCAAGATCGCCAACATAGAGCCCTGGGTTGTAGTATGAACATTCAAATGCTGTTGTAACAAGCACTAGTACTACGAAATGTTTGCTCCATAGGTCCGTCAACAAAAACTTGAGACGGAAAAACAAAAACGTTTGGCCGAAGGTTTTTGTTGTTGTGTTTTTCTTTTTGTGTGTTTGGGTTTTGCACTTCAGGGCTGCACGTTTTTGTTTTTGTGTTTTATTTTTGTTTTTGTGTTTTGCACTTCAGGGCTGAAAGTTTTTGTTGTTGTGTTTTTTTTTTGTGTGTTTGTGTTTTGCACTTCAGGGCTGCAAGTTTTTGTTTTTGTGTTTTGCACTTCAGGGTCGAACGTTTTTGTTTGTATGTTGCATTTGCATCTCAGGACCACACGGTTTTGTTTTTGTATGCTGTGTTTACACTTCAAGGCCTCAAGTTTTTGTTTTTGCGTTTTGCACTTCAGAGCCACCATAGAAAAGGTACGTGTTTGTTTTGATATTTTATGTAGTTTCAACTTTTTATTACCTTTTAAAAGAAAAAGAAGATCCGGCAAAAACCTTTGTTATTTTAACTCAGTGAAGAATCCTTGCGTACGATAGTTTACGTCAATTCATCAGTGGCGGGCCGTCAGGGCCAGCAAGGCCTTCTCTGCTGGCCTAAACATCATCAGAATATAAATTTAATTTTGATATATTTTTTCCACAAATATGTATTAAATTATTCCCCATAGTCTATTCTCTTCATTTCATAGCTTTCCTCTTGGTTGCGCTGCTTCCAGCCTCAGATCGAGATTTGGAGGGCTGGCCTTTATGTTAGAGCTTTTATCCAATCATATTTCAGCCATAATGTGTTGCCAGGGTCCAAGAAATCTGCCCTTAGGCCTTCAGAATAAACGTTGCGGGCGCCTGTAGCTTAAAGTGAACGGAAACAAACCTGTGGTGTTAACCAATCAGATTTCGAGTTGGCGACACCGGGGCCAGCTAGCAGGCGTACGATAACGTCAGCACGTGCACGTCTTTTGATTGGATACGCACTATTAAGAGGCAGAGCTATGCATAGCTAGCAAACTGAACTTGAACGAGCTCATTTGTGTAGATTTCTACAAGCTGTTTTTTTTTCAACCCACAATGGCTGAAGGAGGAGAAGAGATCGATTTGGTCGCAGATATAATTACAACGCCATTTTCAAGACGAACTTTTCAAGAAAAGCTAGACATCGTCAGAAGAGAACGGCCAACCCCGACGCTAGCGAGCCGACGCTAGCGAGTCAAAGTGGGCATTCAAGGCTAGGAATACACTTTCACCACTGTCGCAAATATATCCTCATGAACAAATGCAAATTATTTGTTTGTTTTCTTTTATTTTCAGTGAATAGTTTTGTCGTGGTTTCCAAGCGACAAGATTTTCAGAGTTCTCAAGAAAATTCAGAGTTCTCAACTTTTGCTCTCAAATTTCTCTAAGTGTTCAAATGAAGAGGATGAAGCAGTCGTCTCAGAGAATATCAGACTTTATTCCGTATACCACAAAATCAAAGTCGTAGCCCCTCTGCAGAGATGCTCAACAATTCATTAGGTACAGTCCATTTTATACAGTTTCTTATCAGATTGTCCATCAGGTATCTCTTCTCAAGCCAAGATGGTTTCCTCAATGCGCATGTCCGTGCATGCCCAGTCTCTGTTTGCTTTCTTGACCTTTTGGTTTTAAACCATAGTGGATGGAAACCTTAAACTGAACTCTGGAAAGCACCGAAAATGAATAATACCTTCATGTCATTATGATTGCTCTTTTTTTGTAAACTCTCCTCATTATTTTTTATGTGTTTTTGTGTGACTGTGTGCATTTTAATTAGTCTGCCTTTTCATGCTTCATAGTGGTTCAGCATCAGGCTTTCCCAAGCCTCCCACTCGACCCTTAAAAAATATCAGGTACTCTCGCATTCCCACACCTCCCAACCGGCCCTTAAAAAATACCAGGTGCTGTGCTGCTGTGAAAGCGTGCTTCCATTTGATCTAACATTATGTGCTTTTGTGCTCACATTATACCTGCTGTGAAAGTGTATTATGTGTTTCTAACATTATACCTTATATATTTTATTGTGTTTTGGTGCACATGATACATTTCATAGATACATATTCAGATACAATCAATATATATTGTCACATGATATATTCCAATGCATATTTCAATATAAGTAATACATATCAGTTTATAGGATTGTCACATGATATATTCCAATACATATTTCAATATAAGTAATACATATCAGTTTACAGGAGATTAACCAATGGAATTCCCAACAAATCCCCCCTTTGAGGCTTCATAGCCTCACCATCACCAATTCCAGTATAGATATACAGTGCTGTAGGGGAGCGTTCATATATCCGACCCCCTCTTTACCAATGTTTCCTTTTTAACTCACCGGCTTTTAATCATCCTTCCACGACTTACTCTAGGTGTATGGCAGCAACAAGCGTACTCAGGGTACATATTTGCAGCCACACTAAGCACCTTTCTGTCACTGTCATATTCCCATAAGTTATGTATTAAAATACATACCTTATCTGAGGTTTACATACGGTTATAGTTCCACTGCAGAGTGTCTCAGCCTACAGGTACACTGCTGTACCCCTGCAGCGGCTAAAAGTAAAAATTTAAAGTATATAGTTAAAAATATAAGAAAGTAATTATGTTATGTATACTGCAAAATGAGATCAACTATCTCGCAGTCAGTAGTCCTCGATGCCTGGCCGCCGCTTTTGACTGATCTGGCGCTAGTATACATTTATTTTTATTTTTTTAAAGATTTATAAAAGTAAATATGAGACTTTAAAAATGTTGAGTATATGGTTCCTATTCCCAGTTCCACAAGAGGGGCAACTGATACTTGCATAACACACCAGTGGTCCAGGAGTTATCCAGAGTATGTAACCACTGGGAGCTAATCCACAACTCATCACCGGAACCTGTCAGAGAAAGGATAGTGTATAAACCAACTTTCTTTTATATCCATCTGCAACACAACTCGCTCTCCAATATTGTGAATCCCTGTCAGGTTTGTGATCACCTGAACACCCTACTCCCCCATATATACATTTTATTTCTGCCTTGTTCTCGGTCATATCTGGAGCAGGTGTCAAGTGGCAACTACGCTAAGTGTTCTGCTATATAGTGCAGTGTGCTACTTTTCCTAATATATAAGTAAATATAGCCCCTTTTGCCTGTTCCAGAGGTGACTAAGAGCCCTGAGACGTACAGCCAAAAAACCTTCCCCTTTTTTCTCTAGGAAGGCAAAAAAGGTCGCACTTCTCTTACAACTCTATGCGTAATATTCTGGCTGATCATAGTAAGGTGACTGCACATTTTCATATTGTGTCATTCTAATCGTGGTCATCTCAGTGTCTATTTTGTGGTTGTTTCCTTGGCCAAATAGTTGTTGCCTTGTCACCGAATATAGTACCAGTGGAGATTCCTCTGTGGTTTGAGTTGTCTTGATCACCAGAGGATACGCCCCCACAACCCTGGTGATAAAAGATCTCAAAACAGGTAATAGGCAACATAACAACAATGCCACACAAATAATTGTTACTAGAATTATAACTCCCACTTTAGCAAACCATGCTCCCCATTTTCCAAAACAGTTATCTAACCAGTCCCAGGCCTCATGCCCATATCCTGCATTGTCTGTCACTTCTTGTCTCAATCCTTTCAATTTAGTCATAGCCTGGGTAAATGTTCCCCCATCACCAGTATATTTTGGAATAAAGGTGCAACATTCATCTTTGAACAGAACACACACTCCCCCTTTTCCGCTAACAGCCAGTCAAGTGCTTGTCTGTTCTGCCAAGTCATTCTGCTTGTAGCCGCTAATTGTTGTCCCAGTGCTGTCAGCGCATCGTCAGTGTAGTTGATAAACCTCTGCTGATTATAATAGATATAGTTTATCCACTCTACATTCTTATTAGGTGTTATCCATAAGAAAATTGACTCAAATCCTGCTGCTATTTCATTTCTCGCCTTATATTTATTAGGAATTCCTCTGGGTTGTCCAATTGCATCTATCCATGTTTCTGGATCAGAGGTATAAGCTCTTCTTTTTCTAGGTTTTCGTTCTGTGGTAGGGAATATTACCACCACTGGGTCCATTAACATTACTCTAGCACATGTTCCTGTCCAATTAAATGGTAGAACATTGTATAATTCTCCATCACCGCACGTCCAAAACATATCTGCCACACTCCTATCTGCATACATTATATGTCGGCAGTATGGTACTATGGTTTGTCCTGCAGTTTCTTCTGCACTATCTGCACTCATAGGAGGTGTTAGACAACCTAGTTCGCTGAAAATTAATCTGTGCATCATCTCTTCCCCTGTATAACCCCCACTGTTTGCAGTACTTTTCTATATAAACTCCTCGTGATGACCCTAATTTATCTAAGCATACTACAGGGCATTGTGAGTAATAGTCCTCACCATGTGCTATATCTTTCAAATATGTTGCACACCAGGTGTAGTTATATGGGTTGGGGATAACCGTATATGTTGGTTGTGCTCTAGCGCATACTACGCAATTGTCTTTAGTTTGTGCTCTGGCTGTGTATCTGGCCCATTTCCACCACCTGTGTGTCTTCGCTCGGTTTAATGAAAAACCGTTAGCCGGATCAGTTAACCATATTTGTCTTACTTCTCTCTTCCATCTTACTTGTGCGTTTTGTACCATTATGTACATCAATAAGGCTGATACATACACAATCACCATGGTTACCATTATAAGTCCTGCTATGGCATCTCTTTTTTTCTTATTTTCTACGAATTTTACTAATCCCAGCATGCATATTAATCCTATCCCTATTATTATCAATATTGCACCAAGTATAATCCATTGGCTATCAAAGTCTACTGGATTTATTTCTGAACTATTCTGGTTCCCTGGCACCGTTAATACTTCTATGTCTGGTGTTGCATCGTCATCATACACCTTACTATCACTTCCACTACCACTATCGTCATTGTCCGTCAACCATTCTGTCAGATTTATGTCCTCATTAAACATTTTCTCTTGGGCTATTAATGCTTGTAACGTCCAAAGTGACGAGGTCGCTGAAGTCCAATTGTTCCAATCCTCCTTCAGCGCTAACAGCATCAGCTCGGTCCAATTCAGCCTGCTTAGGTTCAGCCCCCCCAACGTCATTCCCTGGGAGCTGACCCTCGGAACCCCTATCAGTATCATCACTACTAGCCCGCTGAGGTACATTAGTAATCCCACTAGGCCCAGGCTGCTCATCATCCCTTTCCTGTAACTCATCTTCCCCACCCTGCTGAGCACCTGGCTCCTCCCCTTCTTGCTCTGAATGGTGGTCATCACCATCATCTCCCTGGGCTCTTTCTTGTTCATTATCCAACTCTCCTCCTACTGCTCTTGTACAATGATTTAAATGATACCACAGGTTACTGCCCTCTACTTGTAGAGCTGTAGGTGATGTTCTGGTAATTCGGAATGTTCCTTCTCTCCTTTGTTCGTTCCACCGTCTTCTGAATTTCCTGACGTAAACCAAGTCTCCAGGTCTCAGGTGATGCTCCTCTTCCGGATTCTCCTGCTCGTTTGCTCTTTCCTGTTCAGATATAGTCTGATGTATAGCAGTTAGTTGTTTCATGTACTCCCTTAGCTCTATCTCCAATACCTCTAAGTTAGGACCTCCTGAGGGCCCCCTTAGTGTAGGTGCTGGCATTGTTCGCCCTGTCAACATCTCATGTGGACTAAGGTGAGTAACTCTGTTCTGTTGCATTCTGTACTTCATTAGTGCCAAAGGTAATGCATCTATCCAATTTAACCCTGTATCCTGACAAATCTTGTTTATCTTGGCTTTCAAAGTTCCATTGATGCGCTCCACTATCCCCTGCGATTGGGGGTGATATACGCATCCAAACCTTTGTTTGACTCTCATTGCCTGCATTACCTGTTTAATAACATTTCCCACAAATGCAGGTCCATTATCAGAGCTTATCATAGCAGGTATACCAAATCTAGGAATTACCTCGTTAATCAGAAATTTTACTGCAGTTCCCATTCCCTGGTCTTTGGATGGAACTGCTTCCACCCACCTGCTGAATCTGTCTATTATTACCAACATATATCTCTTGCCTCTCACTTTTTTTAGCATGTCCACATAATCCATCACCAGATGTTTAAACGGTCCTTCTGGTACTGGTATATAGCCTATGGGTGCTGTTAACCCCTTTCTAATGTTGTTCTGAGCACATACTGTACATATGCTCAGCTGGTAATCAACCAAATTCTGCAAGTATGGTGACCAAAATCCTTCTCTTTTAATTGATCGCATTACTTCACCTCGCGCGCAGTGATCCACTCCATGAGCTTTACTTATTAGTAGGGTTAGTAGGGGAGTTGGAGCTATTAATAGCCCTTCTGTATTTCTCCAAAAGCCATCTTGCCCTTCGTTAGCCCCCCTCTTTTCCCACTCTGCTTTTTCATTTTCAGCAGCAGCCTGCTGCATATCTTTCACATCCTCCAAAGTTGGAGCTGAATGTACCACTAATGTCTGTGTTGGTGCAATAATAGCCATTTTGCACCCTGAAGCTTGTTTTGCTATTTCATCCACTTTGTTATTACCCTTGATTACAAAATCATTGCCTTTTTTGTGTGCCTGGCACTTTATTATCGCCAATTTTTCTGGTTTTAACATAGCTATTATTAGCTCCAGGATTTGTTCCTTGTATTGTATGTCACTGCCATTACTTTTTAGAAAGCCACGATTTTTCCACACTGCTCCAAACAAATTACATACTCCGTGTGCGTACGCTGAGTCAGTATATATGTCTGCTTTCTGTCCTGCCATTATTTCACATGTTCTAGTTAAAGCCTTTATTTCTGCCAATTGAGCTGAACATGGTTGAGAGCATCTTTCTGCCTCTAACGTTACCCACTCTGTCCCTCTCTTTTCTATTATTGCATATCCTGCATGATTTCCCTCATGATCCATATAACAGGATCCATCTACGAAGAGTATTCTCTTTCCCTCCTCTTCCAATGGTTCTGATTGTAAATCAGCTCTGAGTTTCATGAACTCCTTGCTTTCTAGGACACATTCATGAGGTGTTCCCTCATGTGCCAAAGGTATGTATTCTGCTGGATTTACTTTATCACATTTCATTATGGTTATGTCTGGATATACCGTTAACATGTAGTAATTATGAATCCTTGCTGGGGTTAGCACAAATTTACCTTGTTCAATCATTTCTGCTACCTTATGATGAGTATATATTGTTATTGGATATCCCATTGTTACTGCTACTGCCTTTTCATAGGCCCACCACACTCCTGCTAAGTCCTGATAGCAGGGTGGATAGCCTAATGCCACCTCATCTAGCTTAGTGCTGTAATAAGCTATAGGTTGCTTTTTCCTTCCTTTGCAGGTTTCCTGCAGTAACATTGCTGTAGCAAATCCTCCTGTCTTTGTTGACACATACATTTCAAATGTCTTGTCATAGTTTGGTAAGGCTAGGGCTGGAGCCTGTATTAGCTCCTTTTTGATGCTTTCAAACGCTGTGTCGGCATCCACATCCCACTTTAATTTATTTCTCAAATTGTCTTGCCCTACTTCTTTCATTATTTTCCTCAGTGGGTGTGTTTTCTCTGCATAATCTGCTATCCAATCTGCACTAAATCCAGTCATACCTAGGAATGTCATCATTTGGCCTACTGTTTCTGGCTTTGGCACAGCCACTATAGCTTCCACTTGTTTTTCAGCTATACTTTTACATCCAAATGCTATTTTTCTTCCTAAGTATTCTACTTCTGTTTGACAGTATTGTAACTTTTTCCTGGACACCTTGTGTCCTCCCTGTGTCCTCCCTGTGCTAATTTCTCTAAGAGCCTTAAGCTGTCTATTTCACACTGTTCTCGTGAATTTGAACATACTAATAAGTCATCTACATATTGTAGAACTACACTTTTTAGTTCTAAACCCTGTAGATCTGCTCTTAATACTTGATTAAAAACATGCGGCGAATGTTTGTACCCCTGCGGCATCCTAGTATATGTATACTGCTGTCCTGCATAAGTAAACGCAAATAACTCCTGACTTCTTGCTTCTAACGGCACACTAAAGAACGCTGAACACAGATCTATCACCGTAAACCATTTCGCTGTAGTCGGAATATTAGTTAATAACGTATGCGGGTTTGGCACTTCTGTCAATGTATCCTGTACTGCATCATTCACTGCTCTTAGGTCATGCACTAATCTCCATTTTACTCCATCTGCTTTTCGTACTGGTAGCAGAGGAGTGTTACAGCTCACTGTTTTTCTTAACACACCTGCTTCTAACAAACCTTCAATGGTTTCCTTGATTCCTTCTATTGCTTCCTTTTTTAAGGGATACTGGGGTCTATATGGACCCCTACATCCCTCTTTAAGTTTTATCTCAACTGGGTTAGCTGATCTCACCCTACCCACGTCGGTGTCATGCTGTGACCATAATTTTTCTGGGAGTGTATTTAGCCGTTCTTCTTTTTGTTCTTGAACCCATCGTTTGGATCCTTTAATTTGAATTTTCACTTCTTCTGGTTTTCCTGTCATGTGTGTTTCAGTTGTTATTTTCATCATCGTCTGGTCTTCAGACATCCAAATTCTCATGTTTTCTGTGCGATAGAACTGCATGTTTTCTGCTCTTTTTACCATTATTCCTAAGTCTTTTGATCTGTAGTCAGGATTTACTTTTAATGTCACATGGGGTACTGCTCCTTTTATGTTAAACAACATTTGTGTCCATTCTGTTTCCTCCACCCTTAGGGCAGCTCCCTCGGGTCCAATGATAAGTGCTGTGGACCTAATACATTGTTCATCTCCTTTTTCCAAGGCCCATTTCTGTTCTAATTTAGTATCATGAGTGGGATCAAATCTCATAGTACAATGCATTTTTAATTCAGGCCATGTTGCTTCAGGTATTTGCACTTCTACATACTTTCCCCATTTCTTCCAGGCCTGTGCCCTCACTTGCTCTTCTATCTCTCCCAACCAGTAGACATTTGCCCACTCGTTATCTTCTTCTTTCTGCACTCCATACATCCCTGTTAGATTAATTCCTTTTTTTCCGCAGTGTATTTGCAGCTCTAAATCTAAAATAGCATCTCTACCTAATAAATTCACTGGAGTGTTAGTACATACTACTAATGGTATAGTAGTCTCTTTCTTACCTATTTTTACTGGCACTGGTACTGTCAATGGAATTAACTGTGTTTTCCCCGAGAACCCTACAGTCTTTACATATTGGCCTGACAGTGGTAAGTGGGTTGCATATTTTCTTTGAATACATGTAACAGTAGCCCCTGTATCTATCATCATGGGTACTATTCTACCTGCTATTTCTACATTTATCATGGGTTCCTGATCTGCATTATTAGTTATCAACACATGCTGTCCCACTTTACCTGGGTTCTCTGGGCACCCCTATTGGTTACCTACATAATTTACAGGACCCTGCGCTTGTGCTGGAATCCAAGGCCCTTGGAGTCCTCCCTGATACTGCCGTACCTGCTGCTGTGGCAGCTGCTGACTTGGTCCTGCCTGAAAATACTGCTGTTGTGGCTGTTGCTGATACTGCTGCTGTGGAGGGCCATTACGGCAGTTTCTCTTTAGATGCCCTGCTTGCCCACACCCCCAGCACACTGGTGGACCCTGAGGGGGTCCCTGCTGATTCTGCACATAACCTCCTTGACCTTGTCCTCTATTCTGATTCCCTTGTCCTTTATTCCCTGAGTTCTGTCCAGTTCCTCCTTTGTTCCCCTGCCCCCAATTCTGTGGCGGGGCTCCCTGTATTGCTCCTTGAATGCACATTGGTGTCGGGAATGCTGGCGGAGGAACTCCAGCGAAATTATAGATGACGGTCGGCTGGGGTCCGCTCGGGCCTCTTCCTCTTTCAGAGAATGGGGGTTCTGGCTCTTCCCATGTGAAATCTGCCATGATTGGTGCTATTTTCTTTGTGTCTTTGTCTTTTTCTTTTTCTTTATTCCTGCTCTTTTCTCTGCTTTTCAGATCTTCCAGCTGCATCTGGAAAAGTTTTCTCTGCACCTCTCGTTCCTGGTTACTTTGTTTCTTTTCTTCCAGGCGACATCTTTCCACCGCATGGATCACATGGTCCACAAACTCTCTGTGCTGCATGGAAGGCAGTCCCACTACCTCCTCCAGGCGGCTTTTGGCATGTTGTGGCAGCCCTTCTAGGATAGCTGTGCGAAACATTGCTGTCATAATGGGATCTCCCTGAATGTCTTTATCCAGTGTAATTCTCCAGTTTCTGTATTGGTCACTCCCTTCAGCATTGCTGTGCTCGGTCTTGTGGGGTAGGCCTTCCTCAGGGCATCCCACACCTGTTTTCTGTATGGGTCGAATGGATTTCCATCCACACCAGCGAGTCCCACTCCTCTGGCCCCTTGCACATGAAATCCTGCCTGCTGCATTATATCCAGCATTTTTTCTCTCCCCACTACCTTTCCGAGTAGGGCCTTTACATCTCCCAGCGCCAACATCTTTCCCACCATTTCCTCCTCCAGCTTCCTTATCCAAATGGCCGCTCCATCCTGTATTTCTGGCAGGGATGTGATCAGATTTTGGAGGTCTTGAGAACCCCAGGGAATATATTGTCGCTGCTGTCCCTTAACCAACAGTGGATTTATTTTCCACGCTCCATATTTCTTTGTCTGCTTTCTTTCCCTCTCGCTTCTACGCGGCTGCAGTATTTCTCCCTCTTGTATCCGTATTAATTCTTCCTCCTCTATCTGTCTTATTCCTTCCTCTTCTTCCTCCTCTCGCTGCCTCCTTTCTTGCACTCCCTCTCCTTCTTCCTCACCTTTCTCTTCTTCATCATCTGAATCTATCTGCGCAGGTATTGTCCAGGAGTATCCTACCTCCTCTCCTCTTCTTTCCCTATACTGCCTGATTGCCTGCCACTTTCTCCTTTTCTCTGCTTCTTTTTTCCTCTCATAGCTCCTTTCCTCATCCTCCCTTTCTATTGGCCCTAATCTCTCCCTTTCTTCCACCTGCTCTTCTCTTAACTTGAGATCTGCTTCTCTCTGTCGTGCCTGTTTTATCATCTCCTTTCGTTCGTCTTTTATTTCCTGTTCTCTTTTCTGTTTTTCTTTTTCCATATTCAGCCACATTCTCTGTCTCTGTTCTTCATCTCTTTCTATGTCTTTCCGCTGCTCGTTTATTCTTTCCCTCTCCGTCTCCATACCAGTCTCTACCCTCTGTTCCCTTTCATTTATTATTCTTTCCCTTTCCACCATTTGTTTCCATATTTCATCTTTCTCTTTCTTTTTATCTGCTTTCTCTTTTTTCTCGTCTTCTGTTGGTTCTAATTCCAATGGCCCTGCTACAGTCAGTACTCCTTTTATTATTGGGTAAATACCTTTTTCCTCCTTTTGCTGGTTGTCTCTTCCTGAATATGGCGGTGGCTGGTTTGGGTCTTCCAGAGGCAGTCTGGCCTGGGTCGTTGTCTTTCCTCCTTTTCCCCTGTAGGCTCGGCACAGCTCCATTCCTGCATCTTTAAACATTTTCAACACTTCCAATTCTTTCTTTCTTTTTTCAGTCCTCTTCTTTGACTTATATTTTGCTCTGTAATTCATCACCATCCCAATCATTTCTTCACACACTGCCAGATCAAATGTTCCTTCTTTTGGCCAACGTGTGATTCCTTTTTTAGTTCTTTTTTCCCATTTTGCAGATATTTTTACGATATCTTTTTCTAGGGCTGGACAACACTTCCCCAGTTTCTCTACTGGTGTACCCATTATTTTATTTTTATTTCTATTCAGCCTTTTAACAATTTATTACAGGATTCTTAATCTTCTTCTTTTACTATCCTGCTCCAATATTTAGCTCGAAATTCCTCCCACTTTTCTTGGTTTAATTTATATTCAGTGTATACTTTCAGAGTTCTTCTGAACTCAGTATAACTGTTTATTGTTCGCACCATCCACTGGTCTCTTACTGCATTCTCATTACTCGGTAATTCGTGGTCCGTTTTTGACTCCCAGCGTATTGAGTGTTTCTCACAAAATAAACCACCTCTTCTTTCTATTAACCAATGCGTATTTATAGTTATCATTCCTCGTTTCTTTTAATTACTCTTGTCTTTTTAACTTCAACTAGTTCATATAATTTTTATTCCTCACTTCGTTATTTATCTTTAACACTTAGATCTATGTTTCTTTTATATTTTAATTCTCATACTTTTTTTTTGGTTTTGGTTTTGGTGGTTTTATTTTGTTTCACGTTGTAGTGTTACGTTCCAAAGGTGTTTTATTTGCTTTTCTAGTCTCCTGTTTGGGCTCTAGTATTGAGTTCGGGAGAATAGATTTGTGTTTCACTCGTTCTATTCGAGTTCGCCCTATTTTCCTGGGTAGATTTCAGTTAGCTGTTTAGCTGTCAGGAATTAGTTCCTGTTTTCCTTTTCATGTTATATGTGTGGGTGCCTTGTCTGATCTCCCTCTCCTCTGCGTTTGATTCTCCGCTACTAAATCCATCACCCTATTATAGCTAATTTAAACGTGACAAAATCTTATAAGCTCAAAACAAACACGTACCTTTTTACCGTCGTGTTCTCTTTTATTGATGTATTATCTGCCGTAGTTAGTGTGTGCTTTAAAGCGATGCCGTTAACGATCAGCAGGGATCACTGATGTTGCTAGTATTCACACTATGCAAATATAATGGGTAGGATACTAGGTCTACCATTGACAAAAAATGTTTTTGGACAACTGGTAAGTTTTCCATATGCTATTTCAGCAGGTAAAATTTATACTACATACCATCAAACTAAACCTTTTGTTTATTTTACAATTTGAGTGGATTTAAGCGGTTATTTAGACAGAGTTATCTGGGGGGAAATTAAATCCAATGGCAAGATGCTAGTTGTTAGCATTGTTCCAATTCAGGTTTAGCCAAGGTGTTTGCCCATGGAAGTAGGGTGCAGGGGTTTTGTGGGGCAGTCTTTCTGCAGTGCCTACCACACACCAGGCATCGTGGGGTTAGTAGAAGGAGATCCATATGTATCAACTGCACACTGCTAGCAAAATTCACAAGTTGTGTAATTTAATGTTCACTAAACATCATTTGACTAATAGTAACGTAATTTAACTGTATGTTCACGTATACACTCAAAATAAAACCAAATATGTACCGGATAGTAGTTTATTTGCTGTAAGTTAACGTTATGTCATATCGATTGCATTTAGATTTGCTAATGTAATGTTAAGTTACAGACTGGGCACCTTGGTATTTTCTCATGAATCACAGTTCTCAAGTTCTCACATGAATCATAATATGTTGCATAATGTTAGCTAAATGGGGAAATCAGATTAACAAAACCAAACCAGGATTCACTCGCAAGCAAACATGCTAATGACAACTAAAAATATTAAAACCGGTGAGCTAGGCCAGGACATCAGCTTTTTAAAAAAATGAGGCGCAGCTTCACTTACGTTGCCCTTCAAATACAACAAAAACAACACGTGACATGGCAGCACAAGGGTGGTGCGTGGGGTTGCCAGTGTGCAGTATAAACTTAACATTAGCTAGCGAGAGATAACATTAAGTTACAGAGATAGATCGCTAGCTAGCAAGATAGATGGATAGAGACAGACTGATACATAGATGCTAGCTAGCTAGCTACCAAATGATATAGCCTAGATAGCAAGTGCGAGAGATAGAGAGGTCGCAAGCGAGAGAGATAACCATTAGATAGATAGCTATCGTTAGCTAGTTGAAACCCCAAAATTGTCAAAAAACGCATCCGAAAATACACCGTTACAACCACCGATTGATTGTGATAGGCTACAGCGGGTCTCAGATGTAGGCTGCTTATGATTGCTACATGGTTCACCTGATATGGATGTAAAAACCCTCCAATTAAAGCTGATGTTTCAGGCAGTTTATCATTATTTTCTTATCATGTTACAGGAGGACAACTTTTACAGATGTCCTCGTGTGACACGATAAGAAAATAAGGTAACCCGAAGACCCACTAGATATAAGGTTCTTTTTAAATTATGTCTTTCAACAGAGTGATGTCACATTTCCAAGGTGATTTCCCCCCACTACATCAGTGTTTGATTTAAATGAATTTGCACTAACAGTGAGAAGAAAATGCACTGGTGCATGTGTGGAACATAATATGGATAAAATATTATGGAACAAGAACAGGTACATAAATTTGATTACTATGGTTTTTATTAACAAAAAAAGTATTGAACTGACAATTTACTGATAAGATGGCTGGCAGGGCCATAAATGTAGATCCGTAAAACAGTTCTCCATAACTGTAACCACAGTCATTTGTTTCTCAATGTAATAGCTATCACACAGCTACTAAACCTGTTTGTACACTGTCTCATTGAAATTAAATTAAATTAAATTAAATGGCAGTACTGCTGGCAGGCATTAATGTAGTAACTAATACAATGTATTTTTCTCTCTTTTAGTCTCATTATCTCAGTTTTTAAAGTACACACACACAGCCGAAAAACACAAGCAGATATGCTGGAATCAGTGACAATGTTTTGGTGCCCTAAGGCAAGCAAAGTAAGCGACCAAACCAATGGGGAGGGAGGTGTTGCTCCACCCCTGGGTCAGCCAGATAGGCTTATCTTTGCAGGTCGCTAAAGAGGGTTAGATTTGAAAATGGATGAATTATCAGTCACTCAATATTAGCAAGAATTATTTATGAAACTTAAGCAAGATTATATAAATTTCAAGTCAAATATATATTATAGTTATGTATTAATTTAGAGTTATGTATTTATTCATTTATCAGCAAAGAAGATTGAAATTAAATCAAATAATGTGGCATGGCTGCAGAATATATTAATTTGTCTTAACCAACCATGTCTTCACTGTAAAAACATAAACTTTCTAATATACTGAATGCTAATTTTTTAAAAAATTATAAATGAGTGTGGGCTTTTTTAAATTATTTTTTTATTTTAATACAATGTGTCATCAATCAAAATGTTGAACTAATGTAATTTTGAAATGTGAATAGAATGGAAATGGAAATATTTTCTTCATCAGTGGTTTTAAACTATTGACTTATACATTTGAGTTATGTTTTTATGAATACAGTATTTGTCCTTTTCTTAGTGGGGGAGGATTATGACCCAGTAAACACTGGGGATAGTTTCTTGCAGAGCCTACAAAGGGCATAATATTTCAATGCCAAGAAAAAGTTATCATCCCGTAAACCATAGACAAGTGGACTGAGACATCGTGGGATGAGAATGAAAGCAATATAGTCAAAATATCTCACATTTATGAACAGGATCAAGTCAATCTCCAGTACTGCCATCTCTACAAATGGGCACCACAGCTGAACCAAACAAAGCAACAGCTAGATTGCATGAAGGGCGACTGTTCAAAGACCCTTGGAAGTGGACTTCTTGTTGTCTGTCGAAGCAAGTTTAGCGGCCCCCATTATTTTTACGTATGTGAAGACAATGACACTGGACATGACCAGGAAGTAAAGCTGAGAAATGGCTGACCTGAGGTAACCCTGCCATTTGTGCACGATTAACAACTCCACAGTGCACATCCTGTCAGTCATATAAAAACTCAAAGGGACAGTGGAGATTAAGACTGAGGTCATAATGATGAGCTGTATGGAGCTGAGAGCGTGGATGATGGGGATGCAGCGTATGGCTTTAGACGGCGTAGAGATTTCCGCGTGCCTCAGGGGTATGCAGATAGCCACATAGCGCTCCAAGCCCATGGCCATGAGCGTCAGAGGCGTAGAAAACGTGAGGCAGCTCATGAGCACATCGAGATGCGGAAATAGCTCAGGAGAAGCAGGATGTTGGTCAAAAATGAAAACAGGCTGTCACAGAACAGCGTGTGCACAAAGAGGATGTAGCGCACATTACGGAAGGCCTACTTCTTGAAAAAGGTGACGATCATGAGGCAGTTCACATAGAGAAAGATCCCCACTAACACCTGTACTATCAGCACCTTCTCGGTCACTTGCCGTAATGTGGGGCTACTGCCTATACTGCCATTCTGTGCTGTGCCGTTTTTAGCCATGTGGACTCTCTGGTGTCTGGAGGAAAAAAATAATACACACATGAATTTAAACATCTCAATTTATTTCCTTAAAATGCAATCAAATATTTTTTTAGTTGTAGGACTTGAATTTTTAGAATCATTGTAGTTTATTATAACATTATTTTCTTTACAAATTAAAATATATGAACATGCATTCTTTAAGCATTACCAAATATAAAATCTTCTTGATGATTGTTCAAGTGCAATACTGGATAAGAGCTCTCAGTACGACGTCTTTATAGCCTCCTCCAAACACATGCATGTTTTCTCTGAGGGTTTTGTTTTGAGATTGTAGAAACTGTTGACAAGCCCATGGCAACAATGATCACAAATTATGGAAATGATAACTGGCTTCTGATTCACAGAATTCTACCAATGCTCCTGATGCGGTTACTGAAAATAAAACAATAATTAGCATCTATTTATCTGTTAATCATCATGTTTTATGTATTTTATATTAGTGGAAAAGCACTAATGCAAAGCAGGCTGTACAACTTGATGACCTTGTACTGGAGATTACTATAATGTTGATATACAATTTGACCATTTAGTTTACTAATAATACTGCAACAATAGGACGCCCTGAAGGACGCGTTGTAGTAAAAAATGGAAACCCCTATTTTCCATAAAGATATAACATTTAAAAGTTTTAAAGTTAACAGTCATTTTAAAGTTAAATTGTTTCTGTTAGATGCACCTTCTAATTGGATTGAGGAGGGTGGATGACAGGACAAACCAGACAGTAGCTGTGTTCATCTACGTTTCCCCTCCAAAGGAATAGAAAATTGTTCTTTTTTAACACTGGCCTTAATATTTTTGAAAAATCTTCACTTTTTTATCTGTGAATAGATTATTTAATATAATAGTACAGGGGAACATAATATCATCTTCTTATTGTGAGGTATGTATGTGGTAATATTATTTTTATTGTTTTTAGATTTTTTGGTTAGATTTCTCAAATAAATTTTTAATATTTATTTTTTTCAAACTGGCCTGATGTAGACAAAGAGATACAACGGGGTTGCTTACTAATGAGCTAAACCATAATTTAGGAACAAAGTTTGTTTTACATGGCAGGTTGATGTTCTGCTTGATACCAATGTGTGGATATAGCATTATCTGCCTTAAACGTGAATGAAAAACCCTGGGAGGCAAAAATACCCCCCCACCCCCCCCCCCCCCGCTCCTCTCCACCATGATATTTCCGCTAATTTCCCTCGTCCACATATTCTCCTAATTATTCTATATTTTCCTACCTGCACCCACTCCAAAGAAAACCCCTTCTGTACCGTCTCTTCCACATGTTAAGTCTATTAACAAAGGATTATGTGTGTTATGGCCCAACCATTACACTCTCATTAACTGCTATTTGGAATGTTGATGATTTTCAAATCTAGACAATTTGTGTCATGCACTAGTTGTAATTTTTTTCTGGATTAGAGCGCCAGCTAAATGCCTAAAATGTTAATGCTAAATTTAACATAATTTGCAGTTAACTTTGTCTCTCTTCAAATTGAATAGGAGTCCTCTTCATTTGTTGCATTATTAAAGCCAATCAAAATATGAATGCATGCAATTACACATATTTAAGAGGCCACCCCATATATAAACCACCCTGGGAGGCTGACAGCAACTCTGACAGCAGCTGAGAAGCAGAGCTACCTCCTCTGATTCTTCTCCACCTGTCACAGGATCATAGTACCCTCACAGTCCCTCCCTACCTTGCAGCATAACCTGAAGTTGTTCAGAAAATACTCCCCCTCTCCACCTTCATAGTTCCACTCATTTCCCTCCATCTATTCTCCTAATTATTCTATATTTTCTGAATTATTTTAATTATTCTATATTCCCGTCCCCCACCCATACAAAACCCCTGTCTCTACCTTCACTTCCACATGTTGATTCTAGTGACAAAGGATTACCTGTCACCGGTGGGTCATGGCCCGACCATTGCAATCTCATTAATTGGTACTTGCAATGTTGGTGATTTATGGATCTAGGCCTTTTCTTTGTGCACGAGTTGTAAATTGTTCTGGATAAGAGCTTAATGATTAAAATGTAAGAGTAAAATCTAACTATTTGCAGTTCAGTTGTCTTCTTTCAAATTGAATAGTCTTTTTTATTCGTTGCATTATTGATACCAATCAAAATATAAATGTATGCAATTACATGTATTAAAGAGGCCATCCCATATATACTTAAATAGTTTTTATTAAATATGTATTCCTCATTTATTCCAAATCAACACAATTTCTGGGGAAACTAAAAAACAAACCCATGTGACAGATTTTCATGAGGTTCAATCAAGATTCACAAATACTCTATCCACCCATATATGAAAATATAAGGATGCTCAAAAACAAATACAACATTAGATGTGGTTGGTAAAAGGAGTTTAATTGTTGTCCTTTCTTATGAATCAGTTAGAGACCTGGAAAACCAAGAATTAGAGTTCACATATTTCTTTAGTTAACCACTGGATTAATTTTGTTTTTCAGGCCAAAAGTGAAGTAATAAACAAAGACAGGTCTGAACATTTCATCCCTCAGCCCGTATATCAGGGGACTCAGGCACCTGGGGAGAATGATAAAACACATGAAAATTACATACCTTACATTTGAACCTGTGAGGATCTCTAATCGTAATGTCAGTGTATTTAACACACCGACCGCAAAGGAAGAGAGGCACAGGCCCAGCTGAATTAGGTGCAGCAGCACTGTGTTTCGGGCCTTTGTGGCCTTGCTTTTGTCAGAAGACACAGATTTTGCCTCAAGCATTATTGAAACATATGTGTAGACGATAATGAGGCTCACTAAAACAAAATAAACAGCTGTGAAAACTTTATTCATGTCTGAGTACAGTTTCAAATTAAACACATTACCCTTTCTACAATAAGCCTGCACTACAAAGAAAGGAGGCCCTATTATTATAAACAGGAAAAATCGTATGACAGCATTCAAAGAGCCCAGCACCCACACCACACCAATGGCTACACCAGTCCACTTGCTGGTGGCAATGTCAGCGTGCCTGAGGGGGAAGCAGATGGCAGAGTACCTCTCCAAAGCCATTACAGCCAGGTTGAGTGGGGCAATGCGATTGGTTATACTCGCCAGTAACAGCAGAATGACACATAATCCATTGCTCATGTACACCTTGACCACGGCAATTAAGTAGGAAAGCATGCTGCATAGAAGCTGAATGGAGTCAGCAAAAAGCATGTGACCAAAGAGGATGTAGCGGGAGACTCCTTGGAATGCTGCCTTTCTTTTCAGGGTGAACAGCATGACGCAGTTGATGTAGATAAAGAAGATAACGGGGATCAGTGAAAAGCCAAACTTTAGCCCGTGAAGATATGCATAATATTCACGTGCATTACTGGGAAAGATGGAGGCATTTTCCATGTCCTGTGGGAGAAAAAGAAACAACAAAAAGCCCGGCGTAAATGAGCAATACTGTCAAGAATCAATAAATAAAGATAAATTATGTATTTATTGGTAAATGTATGACAGTTAATATTAATAGCAATAACAAGGTTACCTTCAAAACATTCTGCAATATTAGTCAACCATATTCTGTTCTTTCCCTCAACCAAACAGCTTGTTCATGCATGTTTTTACGTGTAACTGCTTGCGAATTAAAGCTGATACACAGAGGCTTTCTGATACTTGTCCGATAGGGAGAAAATCAATCAAAATGTATTTTAATAAACACTATGACTCATAAGTACAGAAAGTATCACTGCATGCCGCACAACTGGAAATACACCAAGACTGGTTTGTGTTCTCTTCTGCAGGCAGTCATTTAACACCTTGTGAAAACTTTTTGTCAACAGTCAAAAACTGTTGGTCCTTATTTTGGGAATATATGACACCATATATCAGTGAACTCTAAATATCTAAATCTGTTCTCAATTCAATTTTATGACTTATGAATACAAATTTTGTAGTAGGCTTAACTGGTACAAAACATTATTATTATTTTTTTTACAATAACAAACTAATATTTACTCACGCTATGAAAAATAATTTCTTGAAAGAACTTTACCTTGGTGTCGTCTTGTGACTGTGTTGATTGACTGCTTGGAAGAGGATGAATCGCAGTTGTGTTCTGCCACTCCTCATATCAGCAGAGATCTTTGTGTCCTGTGACGTCACTCAATGTCATCACAGCGTCATCACAGCAGCTCACCCCTCAGTGGTCAGGTATACCCTCACGGTTGTGTGACGGTTTGACAGGAATAGTGGATAGGGGGGGACTTGAGAGGGGAGGGGCTCATCAGTCGGCCTCGGGTAACCCTTCCTGCAGGACATTGTTTTGCAGTTCTTATTGACAGAAAGTGCTGGAGAATCTGGTGCTGCAGACCCCCCTTCCTAGCCCACTCCTGAACTGCCTACCTGGTGTGCTGCTGACCTGGAAAACCAAAACAAATTTACTTTATTATAGCGCTTAAGAGCCACATGGACATTACTGGTAGTGCCTTGGCCTCTATTTCAAGTCACAAGACTTTTAATAAGCCCAAACTTTGACCCTATTAATCACTTGAGCCAGTTTGCAAGCATGATTAAATTTAAATAAATATCAGGTATCTGGGATCAAAGGAGTCTGGGATTGCAGAGCAGTGACCGGCTATGTCATTTGATAATGATGTAATTTCTTGTTCACTTACCTATAGTAAGACTGCTAATAAGGTGCTTTGTGCCTGTGTGCCTAATTAGCTGCTTATCTGAATCTTATAACTGGTCATTAATTATTTAATGCAATCCAGTGCATAATGAGAAACTGTGCAGAAACAAACAGCCTTTTTGAAAAACGTTTCCTGACTAGGTTGCCATTTATGCACAAAAGTGATTGTGACAGAACAAGATGGTTTGGACCCAAAAGGCATGACTCAGAAACATGGAATATAATAAATAACCCGCAAGGGTTTTTCTTAATAGGAGCGTTCAAGTTCATAATCGATATCCAAGCAATGGTCATACACAGGAAATCCACAATCAAAGCACAGGTACCGAATCGAGAAGGAAGTCTCATAAACGGTGTCACAGGCAATGGACAAAATCCAGGGAAAGCAGTCAGCGAGGGCAAAGATAAAGACAAACGGCAGGCAGGCTCGTAGTCAATGTCCGGGCATGGGTCAGAACCGAAGTTCTACTGCGGAGCAGAAGTACTGTATACAGCAGGCGATTCAGGCAGTAGTTAAAAATACACAGGCAGGCAGTAAACAGTAGTCAGGGTACAGGCGTGGGTAATAACAAGAATCATGCTTGGACATAAATACTCAAAAGAGCAAGACAAGTCAAGGCAACAATTTCACAAGGAATACAGGGAAACACTGGCTTAAATGCAGGTGTAGACAGGTGCAAACGCTTAGCTTGAGAACAGAGATAAATTAGGAACAGCTTGGAAAAACGAGACAAAGATCATTAATCAATTAGTCTGTTAGTAATTATCCCATCCTAGCGTTAGTAAATTAGTTAATTAGTAAATCACATGAGACATGGTTAGCAGATTAGTGTGTTAGTAATTATCTGACTAGCGTTAGTAAATTAGTCGATTAGTTAACAATAATCAAGAAGGAAGCGAAGCTGGAGACAGAAAGAAAGAGAGAGAATGCGAGATTGCAGAAAACATGAACAAATGTGCACAAACAAGTGGGATCATGACAGAGATGCTATCATAACTTTTGTTGCTGCTTCAGGAACAAGTTATTTTGTAAAGAAGAAAGCTAAAAATAATAATATAAAGTTTATATAAAGTTTAATTGACCGCAATTTCTTGAGATGGTAAGGAAAAAAAAACACAGGGCCATGTTACATTAAATAACTTAATATTAAATAAGATAATATAATATGGGTAATATTGCTTTGGAATAACGGTGTGTTGAAGTGGTTAGATTCCTGCATAAATGGGTAAACATAAAAAACCCAGATGCACGGCAATGTAACAGATTATGAATTTCACAAGATTCTTTTTTTTAATTTTGGGTAATAATATCTATCTGGTATTTGTTTTTGGCTCTGTTCACGGTCTGGAAGCAGACACCTTTGCACATGCGAGCGCTACCTTGGTCAAAGCAATGAATGCTGATTGAGAGGTAAGCAACGGCAGGTCTCCACGTAATATAACTAGATAAAAGTTTTTAAAAAATGTATCTTGATATATGTTATCCCCCCACACATACCCTGTATTTCACGTTGTTATCACATGCTGAATAATCCCTGTGTTTTACTTAATTTATATCTCAGGTAATCGGCTGGCTGGCGGGATAATGTTGCCAGCTGGTCAGTTAACATTAGGGTAATGTGTAACTATATAGCTGCAGTAACCTTAACGTTACAGCAATTACGTCTGTCTGTGTCAGTCTAGCTATTTAAGTTAAGTCTAGCGGACACAGCTTTTCAAGCTATGTTGTTGTTAGTGTGATGTTTTGTACTGTTAATACATACATACACATTGGTACTAAACTAGTGAATGTAGGTAACTGACTGACTGACTGGCTCAAGAGGACCTGCCTGCAGCACACTTGGAGACCTCCACCAGGAGAACCTCCACTGTGGGAACGGAGCAAGTGACATCCACACAAGGAACGGAAGTCGCGTGACCTACTAATAACCTACCTAATACTTGCCAGCATGGTGACCTTGTCGCTAGATTTAACGGCTTTTCAGATCCCTTTAGCACCTTTACTTCAGAAAAGAGCCTAGCTGTTACGATCCTCAGACTGACTGGACCCAAATGCAAGACCCGGAGGCAGACTCAGTAGCAAATTCCGAACCGGAGCAAATCATTTATTTGAAGCAAGCAAAACAGTGAACAGGGTTGCTAGGTGAGGTTCAGGATGCGGGGTTGGCAAGACTAAGGGATGGGCAGGAACAGGGCAGGAACAAACAGGAACAGGGCAGCAGACAGATGGGCTAGGTGACGGGCTGGATGCAGGGCTGGCGAACACAGGAGTAAAGGTACGGGGAAGCAGTACTTTTTTAACTTTAAGTTCATAATTAATTTATGGTTTGTTTACTTTTTCCAAAAAGACATTATGGGCTCAATCTTGACGATCTTGCGCATGATCACGTATGACGCAAAGCATTTAGGGCATGTCCAACTTTTCCTAGAGGGCGCATATTTTGAGCGCAAAGTAAGGCTCTTTGAACTTAGCCTCTTCATTAATTGGGTGTGTCTTGGGCATAACATGCAATAAACCAATCAGTGTTATCTCCCATTTTCTTTAAAAGCCACCTGCATTTACACCTTGATGGATTGGTAATATCACGGCAAATTTAATAAGACTGCAAAAAGATTGATTTACAGCTGGGGAAACCTGCTTGTGCACAAGTTTGAAGTGTGCGAGCAAAGAATATATGGATCAAAATTATTCAGACTAACCATTATGACGTGTTTTCATATTTCCCGATCAAACTATTTTCCGTTTCCCAGAAATATAATAATGGGGAAACTGAAAAATATTGTCCATTAGTCTACGCCAGTGCTGTTATTTTAGAAAATATATGCGGTTTAATTTAGTTAAAAGCACCAGCTGAGAATAAGCTACCAGAATATGGCTTCCGTCTCACCTTAGAAAATGCCAAATTATTCTGCTTGTATAACAAATTTATTTTGATTATCCAGTGAAGCATTGTCAAACATTAATTCCACGAGGCTGTTTTCGAAGTTCAAGCTTCATCCGAAGTTCATATTAAGTGCATTCTAATATTGATTAATAACATAAATAACGTTATTTTGCTTTAATGATGACACAAAATACACTAAAGCGGTCAGGTTGGGAACCCATAGGTGTACGCATATTTTCCATTGTTTTATAATATCCTGCTTAGGAAAATAGGACCAACGCATTTTTACTAATAATAATAATGTCTTGCATTTATATAGCACCTTTCTCACCAACTGGTGACTCAAAGCGCTTTACAATGATGAGGGGGAAACTCGTCTCTACCACCACCAATGTGTAGCACCCACCTGGGTGATGCAATGGCAGACATCAGAATGCTCACCACTCATCAGCTGAGGTGGAGAGAGAGAAAATGATTTCAGCCAATTAAACTGGGGAATGATAGGTGGCAGATTGAAAGAGCCAGGTTGAGAATTTAACCAAGACCTTGGTTTAACGTCGCTTTCAAAAGTGAGCATCTCTTACAGCACAGTGTCCCCATCACTACACTGGGGCATTGGGATTTATTTGACCAGAGGGAAGATTGCCCCCTACTGGTTCACCAACACCACTTCCAGCAGCAACTTAGTTTTCCCAGGAGGTCTCCCATCCATCCCATCCCACTTTCCTGGGATTCCAGGGACAACATGCGTCTATTCAGGGAATGTTTTATTTTATTTTTGGGAAAAAAATGAATCCCTATTTCACAATGTAATCTTGATTTTTATGCATGTGTGTGCATGCCCCTGTGTGTAACAGACAGGAGGGTGTATGCGTGTTGTAGTAGACACACTTACAGTATATTGCGCCGTTCAAAATAACAGTGAATCAACTTGAGACTGAAGACCAGGTTGGTGGTTTTAGTGCAAACACTTTTTACTGCCTCAAGATAGCAATACGCCAAAGATGATCCTGGCCACACCTCATCTTAAGACCAACCCGCCCAGTGCTATGGGTACAAGTTCAGTTGGTATTTAAGCAACGTGAGGGCTGGACGCTAAAATGACCACTGCGTCGATCTGAAACTAGCAAAGACACTTGAGTTTCGGTTACTGCCGCTTTGCATTGGGTGTAAGATAGGGCCCCATATGTTAATACAAACCAAAACAGCTGTGGTGAGCAGCCAATAGATAAGAAGAGGGTGATGAGAAGTGTGTAGGTAGAGGAAGACGTAGAGTAGCAGAGTTTTGATTGATCTGGCATGACTGGATGACTTTGGCATACAAACCAGCTGGTAGGGGGTTAGAAAAAGGCTACCACCAGGACCAGCATTTGCATGGGGCAGACGGCCAAGACATATTCAGTTCACAATGGCCAGTTCTCTGAAGAAATTTTCATCTGTGTTTAAATAGTCAGCCAGTCAGTCTAGCCAAACAAGACCCCTATTATTTTGGGTAAGTTGTTTCCTCAAAGGACTAATTTTGAATACTTGAGCTATATGGTGTTTGAATACATTATAGGTGGTGGAAGGTCTCCCTATTTAAAATTTTGTGTCAGAAAAATAAGGAACCAAACATTCTCACTGCTTTGATTGACTTAAACCTTTGGCCAAGCTAATTAAATCATAACATTGCATTCCATCAGAACTAAATGGTTAAGATTATAGCATCTGGCTGTAAGAACATGGCCATCAAACCCCTGAGGAAATCATGAGCAAAAGACAATGGGCCTCATTCATGAAGCGTTCCTAAATATACGCGTACATTTTTGTCCGAAGGGAGCTAGCTAGATTACATTACACAGGGGTAGGTCCGTACACAGTAGCTACATAACTCTTTCACCCCTCATGGAAAAGATTATGTAAAACAAACCATGTGAAGTATTGTAGCCAATTTAATTTATTTGACAGCTATTCTAACTGATACGATGTCTCCTATGAAATCTTTTATTTGTTCAGCTAGCTAGCTAGTAGATAAGACACCTAAATGAAAATATTCATTCAAATTGCATGGAGTGCTCTCCTTATTTTAGCTCATAGTGTTGTACTTCCTAGTTCCTATCAATGTACGGACCTACCCCTGTGTAATGTAATCTAGCTAGCTAGCTACATGCAATCTGATAGGAGTTTTGTGCAATGACTTTTTAAAAAAACTTGCCATCGCAAGATTAGCGTGGGGTTAACTTTACAACCTAAATAAACTCAAAACTCGGTTGTTTTAATTAAATGTAGCATGAATCCACTTCTTTAAGATAATGTGCAATTTTGGCCACTTGTTCTAAAAGTGGCGCTGATGAGCCGAACACACAAACCGCCGTGTTATGTAGCACCAAAGAAGAAGAAGTTTAGTTTACGAATTGCAAGTTAAGCGAGCGTGAATCCACACGGTGAAAAACAGCGGAATATTTGTCTCAAAATTCTGTCCGTAAATCCAAGCAGATCAAGCATGTCCTTCAATCAGCAAATGTAGATTTGATGTGTACATGTGAACATTGGAAACATATCTGTCAATGTTATTTGCATTTGTGAATATAATTTTTGCATTCATCCAAATGATGATTTACGAAACACAAGTTGAGAGGTGTTTGTGTGTGGATGGAAAACACATACTTGTGTATTATTTTTACGAAACACAAATTGAGAGGTGTGTGTGTGGATGGTAAATACAATTGTGGATTATATCTACGAACACAAATTAAGAGGTGTGTGTGTGTGTGTGGATGGTAAATACAATTGTGGATTATACTTTTGTGGTTGTTTATTTTTGATAGAAATCTACCTCCATAGAATTGCCTTATATAGAGACTGTCACTTCCATTTAAAGGTCTATACCTATATATCTAATGGCCTAGAAAAATGCAAAAAATAATTATCCTGACACTGAAATCGAAGTACATTCGGCTAATTGAAGAAGATCCCCCTGAATGTTTGTCCTCTTTTGTCAATCATTGAACCCCACCAATAATATCAATGGGGTATGGCAGCAAATGTACATATAATAAAATATTGCATATATATTGAGGAGTTTATTAGACAGCATGTGGGCATTGGAGCAACATAAGCAGACAAAAAGGCATAATAAAAAGTTATTTAAAAAATATGCCCGTCTCCAATGAGAGCAGTGGCATGTTTTCATTTTGATACACAATACGGTGAAACATTTCCTCAAAGCAGCTGACGTTTTTAGCCTATTTAAGTGATATGCATGCAGGGCCCAAAAAATCAAGTATGTCAAGCAGGATTGAAGATAACCTTTAGCCCCACCCCTGGACATTTGCGAGACCCTGCACAGACTGAAATCAAGCTTTTTTAAAGACATATTAATAAGACATATCTCTTCAGTCATGTTAAACTGTCATATGGACACCTGAACACAAACACACTGATTCACTGAGCAGGGTTAGAGTCCAAGAAGAGGGTCATGCAGGTAACAGGGAATATTTCACTTAGATGGTGCAAGAGTGCTTTGTGTTCTACAGCAGGGACCCCCTAAAATGACCACAACCTCTTGAAAATGTTTAATTGTTCATACTTGTATTTGACATCTACAACAGGATGCACTGCAGTTGTTATTTCATGTATTTACATAAGTAAATGGATGCATGACAAAACAGGACATCATACACTATGTAGCTACGATATACACATTTTTTTTTTTTTGAAAACCCCTGATCTACTGAACGGTATGAGAAGTCTGATTGCACACAATGGCATCCACAGCTTGTAGTGGATCCACTAGAGGGCAATATGAGACACACGGAAAAGAAAAGTGAACGCTTTCTAACTGCTGTGACATTTGCTTCCATCTGTAACTATAAATATCATCATGATTAGGATCTGGCTCCCTGCTAATGGAGGAGTTGAGGGCAGTTTACTAATTTTTTACATGTACATTTTGGAAATCTTAATCTGAATTTGATATTGCTCTTGTGTTTTTTGCTGTGTTATAGAACTCTTTTTGTCAACATTTGCTTTCAGTAATTCATTATTTTCTAACTGTGAATTATGTTTTTGACTGCTCCAGTGTAATGAAAAGCATTGGACAAATATAAAGCTACAGTTATAGCATGATGATGAAACTCAGAGAGTATGATTGCAAAGGTTGTTTGAAAATTGTCTGTGTGATGTGTTGACTTGCGTGTGCCGTGCTTGTGGGGAGTGGGTTGGGTTACTGCCAGAAAGCTCTAGAGTGCAGTTAGAAAGAGCTTGCAGCCATTTTTCTGGTTTGGTGATAAACATTCATTAATTATTAACAGTTAACCCTGGAGAGTCTGATTACACCATCTTGCATTTGTTTTGCATTTGAATGGATCACTATTGGGAATTGGGGGGTGGGACTAGATTTAGCTGTAAATTATGCTAGAACAGTATTCAATGGCTGTAAGTAATCAAAGGTCTGAGATATCAAATGAGCCACAAACTCTGCTGCCAGATATGAATGGATCCCTTTCAGGGTTGTTTCTTCTGACAAATTTTCCTATTGAACTCTATGGAAAAATATGTCAAGAGAAGAAACCCTTCAAGTTATCCATCCATATCTACTGTATTTCTGGCAGCAGAGTGATGGTTTAAGGCTTGTTTGATACGTCAGCCCCTTGATGACTTAGAGCCATTTAGCCAACCACGTGTTCCATACTGTTCCAGTATAATTTACAGGTAGTCCCACCCCAAATTCCCATCGAGATTCATTCAAATGCAGAGACGTTATAGTATCGCTTGTAAGAGTACCAGAAAATAAGATATCAAGAGTCTTTTGATGTTGTTGGGTCACAACCATCGGGAAGTCATGGCATGCAAAGGATATGCGACCAAATATTAAAAATGATTACTTTATTCTATATATAAATGCAGGGGTGCCAATAATTGTGGCACACGTGGTTTTGTTAAAAATAAAAAAATTTTGATGAGGGATTTTTGTTTCTCATAAAAAATTTACTTCAATTAAAGGTCAGATTTTTCTAAATTTTTCAGTGTGAGATTAATCTAATTCACCAAACGATAATTTTTTTAATAACTTATCATCTTTACCTGGGGCAGTGGCGGATTGAGGTATGGGCGGCATCTTGCCAGGGACGGCATGGGGCGCCCACACAAACATTTTTTGAATGGTGACATTTGCACAATCGGTTTTCTATCGCTCATTTGCACGTCACTCACGTCAATGATGTCTTTTTACTGTGTGGGTCAATTAATCTTGTCGGAGTGGGCGCCCTGATTCTAGCTAAGAATCTATACAAGCTAGAGGTGCCATACAAGCTAGAACCGCCACTGACCAGGGGTGCCAATAATAGTGGAGGGCTCTGTACATAGATATATGCACATTAAGTATATCAAATATTTATTAATCATATGAAACAAGTGTACTTGCAAATCAACCTATTGCATATTAATCTTTCGCAGCTGTAAATTCTCAGAATGTTACAGAAGAACGATAAGAGAACTCCAGTTGGTGGTAAGCTGATATATAGCCAAAATAAAAGGCCTTTCCCAACCATCCAGAAATCTTATTTTACCCGACCCTCACTGATTTTACAGGTTTACCCATTTGCTGAGGGGTAATTTCGGGGGACCTGCACAGGATGGCTCTTTTCATGTGGGCCCTAAGAGTCTCGTCCCGCAGCCCATATATGAGGGGACTGAGGAAGCGGGGTACCAGGGCAAAAAAGAAATAGTTTATGAAGGGAATATGCTCCCTGAGCCACGGCACAGCCTCAGCCTGCTCTGTGGCTGGCTGTGTGAAGGTCATGATGCAGAGCAGCAGCTGGAGGCCGTGCAGCAGAACTGTGTACAGAGCTTTGTCCACCGCCTGGTCCCGCTTCATCTTCTGTGCCTCCAGCAGGATGCGTACGTAGGTGAAGAGGATGGTGAGCCCCAACAACACAAAAAAGAACCCATACAGGGAGATTTTGATGAGCATCAGGAGAGGTGAGTTGTTGATGTCTTTGCTCCTGCAGAGCACCAGGGTGGTGAAAGCGCTGGTGCCAGGGTACTGCTTCCCCAGGAACAGTTCGATGGTGGGGATCGTGAAGCTGATCAGCAGCGTTGGCAGGATGACGACCCAAATGCCGTCGGCGTGCCAGGCGGCGGGGCGGCGCAGGGGGTAGAATATAGCAACATAGCGCTCCAGCGACATGGTGGCCAGGATAAACGGAGTGTTGAGGAAGGTGACGGTGGCGACGAAGATCAGAGACATGCAGACTATGATGGAAAGCCGAAACTGGGCCATGAAGAGCAAGCAGAGCAGGACGGAGCACGACACCAGCAGTGTGTCGTTGATCAGCATGTAGCCAAAAAGGATGTAGCGTGGGTTCTCCCAGAACTGCCTGTGTGACGCCAAGGTGTGCAGCATCAGGACAATGAAGCAGAAGAAGATGTAAAAAAGTGGGACGATAGATAATGCTATTATCAGGCTCGTGTTGGATGTCCAGTTTCCTGAATACTCAGTCAGATTTTGCATCATTCAGTGGTGCTCTGAGAAATTGCAAGCACTTGAAGCAACCTTGTTATTAAACCAAATGAAATGTAAAATACAAACAGATACATGCACACAGTAAATTCAACTTGAAAATGCAATGCAAGAAATATCTTTAATATCATAAAGTACTTTTAAAGCAAAATTACTTTCAATGAAAAGTTTTACGTCTTATTGCTAACATTCAGCATAGCAGTATCATTGCAAACATTAATTATCACCTTGTAGACGAATGTTTAAATAAACGCCAATTAATAAGAACAATTTGTGAATGGTTTTTGATTTAAAAAGAGACTGAATAAAATATTATTATGAATGGTAAATAGGAGTAATGATATTTACAGTAATGATATATTCACTATAACACAATGTATAGTGAAATATCAATAGTCACTCATTTAAAAATCTCACAATAATAAATCTCCATGCAGTTTAAAAAAAAATCACACTGCATATAAACTGTCCCACACTTACCTTACAGGGTTAGTTGAGAAATGTTGTGTTGCAGAAGGAGTTGTTCCTTTTATGTAATTTCTTTGCCATAAGACCTTCATTCATTATTTCTCAGAGGGATTTTCTCTTTAGTCACTTATCTTAAAGGGTGGTGCCTGTTATTGTTCTGTACTTCCCAAGGGGCAAATTACGTTCATGGCATGGCATTCAACACATACTTTTCACCAGGGGCGTTTCTAGATTGCTTTGATTGGGGGGGGGGGGGTATGAAGAGACACAAGGGGGGGACGAAATAGCAGGGGGTCTGGGGGTCCTCCCATAAACAAGTATAATTAAAGATGAGCTATATTCCTTCATCATTTCAGTCTCTTTGTGCTATTTTCTATTTACATGTGAAACTACGTTACTGTAACTGGCTCATCATTTTCATTTATATTTTAACCACTCCACTGACTAGCCAAAATGCAGCAGTAGGCTAGCTAACACACACGGGCGCCACACACACAAGTGCAGCCAGCTAGTGCAATGCTGCAGATGTTTCACAGAATCGCAGCTGAAACAACTAGGCTAGATGCAACATGTAATCAATCTATTTAAAATCAAATCTCCCGGACGGAGATTCTCGCCACTATCCTCAACTCACTGAGTAAGCTAGCCTAGAAAATATTATATCCTAAGCAATACGTAAGAGTTACAGTTATCAAGAAGAGACAGCATAGATTGATCAAAGAAACTGACCTCTTTCTCTCTTTTGGCGTCTCCATGTTTTATATGGCCAAACCAACCAATCAGATATGAGAGAAATATACTATTTTGATGTGGCATTTTTATGATTTGCCAAATCGTCTGTAGCTATAATAGCCTACTGACGGTGCTTCATATTGTCGGATTTTATTTTTTCTGGATTTGGCTTCTAAATGGCCAATAGGAAAGCAGTGCATTTTTTGATGACCAATGACAAAATTACAGAAAACTATGAACGCTCAAAGAAATCGCTATAACGGTGATTTTTTCTTAGTTTTCATTGGATGGGAAGACGATTCCTCTGGGTGGGTAAGGCTTATTTCTGGGTGGGCAATGCCCACCCCAGCCCACCTGTAGACACGCCCCTGCTTTTCACAATTCGTAACTGTGCCACAGAGAGAACGTGTAGTTAATAACTGCTTGGAAATATGAATGAAATGCACTTTTTGTTGCACTTAATTCATTGCACTTCAACATTTCTGCACAATTTCATTTTAACATTGTGAAAGTAGTGGGATAACATGTTTTTAAAAAAAATTTAGTTCATGATTAATTTATAGGTTGTTTAATTTCTCCACAAGGACATTATGCTCTATCTTGACAATCATAACACATGGGGCTCTATCTTGGCTGTATAGTGTAATGGTTAAGGAACTGGGCTTGTAACTGAAAGGTTGCCGGTTCGATTCCCAGGGAGAACACTGCCGTTATACCCTTGAGCAAGGTACTTCTCCTGACTTGCTTCAGTGTATATATCCAGCTGTATGGATGGATAAATGTAATAAGAAGTTGTATAAGTTGCTCTGTATAAGAGCGTCTGCTAAATGCCTGTAATGTCTAAGCGCATGGCGTTAAGTGCATTTAGGGCGTGTCCAAGTTCACTTTTGCTATTTCGACGGCGTGTTTTTTGAGCACTAAGCACGACGAAACATGCAAATGGACTGAACCTAGGGCCCTTTCTTACACCCGGCACTAAGCGGCGTTAACCCAAACGCAAGTGTCTTTGCTATCTTAAACCCGGCGCTGGGTTCATTATAACGCCTAGTGCTCACGTCGTTTAAATACCATGTATTATTGCGCCCGCTGCAAGTGCACTGGTTTTAAGATGAGGAGTGGACAGGATAATTTTTGGCGTATTGCTGTCTTGAGCCAGCAGAAAGTGCTTGCACTAAAACCACCACAAACCTGGTCTTGGGCTCTATCTTGGCGCTTGATCTAAGTCAATTTACGGCATGTCCATGTCCATTTTTGCTTGTTTACCGGCATGTATTTTGGGCGCTAAGCACGGCGCAATGCACAAATGGACTGAACTTAGTCTCTTCATTAATTATAGGTGTCTTGGGCATGACATGCAATAAATGTCCTATCCCATTCCCTTTAAAAGCCTGCTTTTTCACCTTGGCGGATTGCTTGATGTCGAAACAGACATGCTCGTGTTTGTTTAGTGCGATCAAGGAATAGGCTAAATGGATCAATAGTATGATCAATATTATTCAGACTAACCATTAGCCTATGAGTTCCCGGTAGTTCCCGACATGGCTGTTATTTTACAAAATATATGTGGTTACATTTCGTTAAAAGGACCTGCAACAGCTGAGAATAAGCTATCAATGGATTCAGTCACACCAGAGAAAACCTCAAATTAGCCTGCTTGTTCAACGAATTTCATTTGATTATGCAATGAAAGTGTCAAACATCAATTCCACGAGGCTGTTCTCATGGAGTTCTCAAAGTTCAAGCTTCACCCGATGTGCATTAGGCTACCTGTATAGTAATATTGATTAATAACATAAATACCGTTATTTTGCCTTAATGATTACACTAAATACAATAAAGCTGTCAGGTTGGCAACCCATATGTTCACACATATTTCCCCTTATTTTATAATGTCCTGCTTATGGAAATGTGACCAACCTGTTAAAACAATCCACTTTAAGACTGTGAAACGTGCGACTTACAGAAGGGGAAACAGAGAACATGTAGCGCACATGCAAAAAATGGCATTAAAATGAATTGGGAATTATTTGTGTAACGTGCTGTTGATTTGTTTTCATTTCTAATTAGATGCTTAGTTCTTTTCTCGTTTTGGTCAGTTATGGAATAACAGGTTAAATCAGCTGGATTTTATTCTGACCCCCAGGCTGAGCGCCTGGCCCTGACAGCACGCCCTTGTGCCATTTGAGGTCCCCTGCACCTGTTCCTGACCCCTGGACTGATTGCCTGAACCCCGGCTGAGCGCCTGGCCCTGACCGCGTGCCCCCGCGCCATCCGCGATCCACCGCACCTGTTTCTGACCCCCAGGTTGAGTGCTTGGCCCTGACCGCGTGCCCCGTGCCATCTGCGATCCGCCGCACCTGTTTCTGACCCCCAGGCTGAGCTTCTGACCCCCAGGCTGAGCTTCTGACCCCCAGGCTGAGCGCCTGGCCCTGATAGCACGCCCTTGCGCCATCCATGGTCACCCGCACCTGTTCCTGACCCCCAGGCTGAGCGCCCGAACCCCAGGCTGAGCACCTGGTTCTGACCGTGGGCCCCCGTGCCATCCGTGGGCCTCCACACTTGTTCCTGACCCCCAGGCTGAGCGCCTGACCCCCAGGTTGAGTGCCTGCTCCTGTCCGCGGTGCCCTTCACCTCTTCCTGACCGCGGCGCCTGCACTTGTTCCTGACACGCACCAGTTCCTGTCAAGTCAAGTCAAGTTCATTGTTCCTCCAAGTTCCTGTCCCACCTGGTTCCTGTCCTGCTTGTTCCTGTCCTGCCTGGCCCTGCTGTCTTTGTCACGTCCAGTTCCTGTCCCATCCAGTTTTTGTCACACCCAGTTCCTGTCACGTCCAGTTCCCGTCACGTCCAGTTCCCGTCACGTCCAGTTCCTGTCATGGCTTGCCCCTGCCTGTTTTCCATTAAATGTACTCCCTGGCGGAGTTTTTTCCTGAGCCATCGCTGAGTTTTGCATCTGGGTCCAGTCCCCCTCGGGGACGTAACAGAATAGTCTGGCCAGTTTTTGACCCAGCAGACTCATAGCGGTTCCTTCCGGTTCCCATACCTTACCCCTCTGTACCTGGTCCTGTTTGTTCGCCCCTTGTCTGTCCCAGGCCCCCTTTCTCGTCCCTATTTCCTGTCCTCCAGTCTGTCCCTCCTGATTCTTCCTTTGGGTGCTCAGGGCACTCTTAGGGGGAGGGGGGGTACTGTCATGTCTCGTTATGTTTCTGGTTTTTTGTTTGTCTGTCAATCCACCCCGTGTTTTCCCTCTCTCCCTCCACTTGTGTTTTCCACTTTTCCGCACCTGATTGTGTCTTCCTCTTCTGTTCTCGTCCCACCTGTTCCTCATTGTCTTGTCATCAGTGTTTGTATTTAGGCTGCCCCGTTCCTCTGTTCAGGGCCAGACCGTTTTGTGATCTCCTCATGTTATGTCCTGCGGTTTTTGTGTTTGTTTTGTCCGTCTGGTCCCGTTTGACCCTTTACCCGGCTGCCCCAGCCCTGTCAGTTCCCTGACCCCCTGGCAGCATTCCTCTCAGGCTCCCTCGTTCTTCCAAGGCTCCTTTGTTCCTCCAAGGCTTTTTGTTCCTTCCAGGCTCCCTTTCTTCTCACAGGCTGAGAGCCTGGCCCTGACTGCGCGCCCCCGCACCATCCGTGGTCCCCCGCACCTGTTCCTGACCCCCAGGCTGAGCGCCTGAACCCCAGACTGAGCACCTGGCATGACCGTGGACCCCCGTGCCATCTGCGGGCCCCCGCACCTGTTCCTGACCCCCAGGTTGAATGCCTGTCCGCGGCGCCCCGCACCTGTTCCTGACCACAATGCCCGCACCTGTTTCTGACCCCGGCGCCCCACACCAGTTTCTCTCAAGTCAAGTCAAGTTCCTGTCCCTCAAGTTCCTGTCCCTCCAAGTTCCTGTCCCGCCTGGTTCCTGTCCTGCTTGTTCCTGTCCTGCCTGGCCCTGCCATCCCTGTCCCTCCAAGTTCCTGTCCCGCCTGGTTCCTGTCCTGCTTCTTCCTGTCCTGCCTGGCCCTGCCGTCCCTGTCACGTCCAGTTCCTGTCCAGTCCAGTTCCTGTCACGCCCAGTTTCTGTCATGCCCAGTTCCTGGCACGTCCAGTTCTTGCATTTGGGTCCAGTCCCCCGCGGGAAAAGTGCAAACGAGAAAACTAATCCAAAAAAAAACTCTAAAGCACTAATAAGAAAGTCCCACGTTACTTTTAAGCAAAACTTATAAGTGAAATGGTTGCTTAATCCTATACCGTACCGGCGTTGTGTAGGAAAGCAATGCAACAACTAAGCACCTGGAAACGGAAAACCAGAGCTTATATAACCGGCAGGTAAACTAGTACAGTAAAGCCGGAAAGTCTGAATACCCCTTTCATCTTCTCCACATTTTATTACATTACAGACATATTCTACAATTGATTGAGTTAATTTTTTGTCTCAAAATTCTACACAAAATAGCCCATAATGACAAAGTAAAAACATGTTTTTAGAAATTTTTACAAATGTATTAAAAATCGAAAACTGTAATCTTTCATTTACATAAGTATTCATACCCTTTGCTTTAACATATTTTTAAAGTATCATATTTAATATTTGGTCGCATATCCTTTGCATGCTGTTACTTCCTGAAGTCTGTGACCATCAAAAAGGTGAAAGCGGTATTCAGACTTTCCGGCTTGACTGTATATAAATGTATAAAATATACTGAAAAAAATAAATAAAATCCAACCTTTAATTGAAGTAAATTTATTATGAGAAAGAAAAAAAAATCAAAAAATTATTATTTTAACAAAACCACATGTGCTACAATTATTGGCACCCCTGCATTTATATATAGAATAAAGTAATCATTTTAAATATTTGGTCGCATATCCTTTGCATGAAATGACTTTTTGATGTCTGTGACCCAACAACATCAAAAGACTTTTGATATCTTATTTTCTGGTACTTTTATAAGCAATACTATAATGTCTCTGCATTTGAATGGATTTCTATGGGAACTGGAGGGTGGGACTAGATTTAGCTCTAAATTATGCTGGAACAGTATGGAATACATGGTTGGTAAAATGGCTGTAAATCACCAAGGGTCGGAGGTATCAAACAAGCCTCAAACCATTACTTTGCTGCCAGATATGCAGTAGATATGTATGGACCACTTTAAGGGTTTCTTCTGCTGACTTATTTTTCAAAAGAAACATTTGCGTGCCTTAGGGGTATGCAGATAGCCACATAGCGCTCCAAGCTCATGGCCATGAGCGTCAGAGGTGCAGCAAAAATGAAGAGGCTCATGACCATATAGAAGCACTGACACAGCGCAATTGGCATCGGGATGCGGAAATAGCTCAGAAGAAGCAAGATGTTGCTCAAAAATAGAAACAGGCTGTCACAGAACAGAGTGTGCACAAAGAGGATGTAGTGCACATCATTACGGAAGACCTCCTTCTTGAAAAAGGTGACGATCATGAGGCAGTTCACATAGAGGAAGATCCCCACTAACACCTGTACTATCAGCACCTTCTCAGTCACTTGCCGTAAAGTAGGGCTACTGCCTATACTGCCATTCTGTGCTGTGCCGTTTTTAGCCATGTGGACTCTCTGGTGTCTGGAAGAAGAAAACGTACAACAAGTGGCAGAATAACGCACACATGGATTTAAACATCTCAATTTATCCAAACTAAGCATTTCCTTAAAATGCAATCAATCATTTTTTTTGTTCTAGAACTTTAATTTTCAGAATCATTGTAGTTTGATCTAACTTTAATTTCTGTACAAATTCAAATAAATGAACCTGCATTCTTTAAGCATTACCAAATATAAAATCTTTTTGTTGATTGTTCAAGTGTTTTTCTACAACATCAGAAGAAGTGCAATACTGGATAAGAGCTCTCAGTACCACGTTTTTATAGCCTCCTCCAAACACATGCATGTTTTGAGATTGTAGAAACTGTTGACAAATCAAGTCCATGGCAACAATGATCACAAAGTATGGAAATGGTAACTTGCTTCTGATTCACAGAAGTCTACCATTCTGTTTTATGGCCCGACCATTGCACTCTCATTAACTGCTATTTGCAATGTTGGTGATTTACGGATCTAGGCCTTTTCTTTGTGCACGAGTTGTAAATTGCTCTGGAAATGAAGGTCAGCTAAATTACTAAAATGGAAGAGTAAAATCTAACTTTATTTGCATTTCAGTTTGTCTCCTTTTCATTAATTGCATTATTAAACATCAAAATATAAATGTATGCAATTACCTGTATTAAAGAGGCCATCCCATATATACTTAAATTGGATGCATTTTGGGGTTTTACTAAATATGTATTCCACACAAATTCCAAATAAACAAAATTTCTGCGGAAAATAAAAAGCATACCCATGTGACACAGATGTTTTCATGAGGTTCAATCAAGATTCACAAATACTCTATCCACCCATATATGAAAATATAAGGATGATCATAAACAAATACAACATTAGATGTGGTTGGTAAAATACGTTTAATGGTTGTCCTTTCTTATGAATCAGTTAGAGACCTGGAAAACCAAGAATTGGAGTTCACACCTTTCTTTAGTTAACCACTGGATTAATTTTGTTGTTCAGGCCAAAAGTGAAGTAATGAACAAAGACAGGTCTGAACATTTCATCCCTCAGCCCGTATATCAGGGGACTCAGACACCTGGGGAGAATGATAAAACACATGAAAATGACATACCTTATATTTGAGCCTATGAGGATTTCTAATTTTAATGTCAGTGTCTGTAACACACCGACCGCAAAGGAAGAGAGGCACAGGCCCAGCTGAATTAGGTGCAGCAGCACTGTGTTTCGGGCCTTTGTGGCCTTGCTTTTGTCAGAAGACACAGACTTGGCCTCAAGCATTATCGCGACGTATGTGTAGATGATAATGAGGCTCACTAAAACAAAGTAAACAGCTGTGAAAACTTTATTCATGTCTGAGTACAGTTTCAAATTATATAAATTTCTCTTTCTACAATAAGCCTGCACTACAAAGAAAGGAGGCCCTATTATTATAAACAGAAAAAATCGTATGTTCATCAAATATTTCTAATTGTTTTGTTCATTTATTTTATAATTTCTCCTCCATACTCCATATGAGGAATAAGGCATACCATGAAATATACATGATTATATAGAGTGATATTAATTATTTGCTATATATTATCACCAGTGTACCTAAAGTGATGAACAATGGGTCAGAGCTTCAGGCTATTCAGGTGGAATACCATTGGCGAGGAGAGCCAGCCAGGGGGTAGCTGCAAGAGTCACACATCTCCACAGAGTTACCTTGTTTGTTCAACAAAAGAGCAAACAAGATGGTGTAATCAGACTCTCCAGGGTTAACTGTTAATATCACCGAACCAAAGAAATGGCTGAAAACTCTCTCTAACTGCACTCTAGAGCTTTCTGGCAGTAACCCAACCCACTCCCCACAAGCATGGTACATGCAAGTCAACACATCACACAGAACATTTTAAAACAACCTTTGCAATCATACTCTGAGTTTCATCATCATGCTATAAGTGAAGCTTTGTATTTGTCCAATGCTTTTCATTACACTGGAGCAGTCAAAAACATAATTCACAGCTATGATTAAAGAATAGAAAATAATGAATTACTGAAAGCAAATGTTGACAAAAAGAGTTCTATAACACAGCAAAAAACACAAGAGCAATATCAAATTCAGATTAAGATTTTATTTAAAAAATTAGTAAACTGCCCTCAACTCCTCCATTAGCAGGGAGCCAGATCCTAATCATGATGATATTTATAGTTACAGATGGAAGCAAATGTCACAGCAGTTAGAAAGCATTCACTTTTCTTTTCTGTATGTCTCATATGGCCCTCTAGTGGATCCACTACAAACTGTGGATGCCATTGTGTGCAATCAGACTTCCCATACCGTTCAGTAGATCAGGGGTTTTCAAAAAAAATAATTTCTCAGCATGGTTGTATTTCCATGTTTAACATGTACAACATGTTTTTAAAAATAAGCATATAGCTTCATAGTGTATGATGTCCTGTTTTGTCATGCATCCATGTACTTATGTAAATACATGAAATAACAACTGCAGTGCATCCTGTTGTAGATGTCAAATACAAGTATGAACAATTAAACATTTTCAAGAGGTTGTGGTCATTTTAGGGGGTCCCTGCTGTACAACACAAAGCACTCTTGCACCATCTAAGTGAAATATTCCCTGTTACCTGCATGACCCTCTTCTTGGACTCTAAACCTGCTCAGTGAATCAGGATTTTTGTGTTCAGGTGTCCATATGACAGTTTAACATGACTGAAGAGTTATGTTTTATTAATATGTCTTTAAAAAAGCTTGATTTCAGTCTGTGCAGGGTCTCGCAAATGTCCAGGGGTGGGGCTAAAGGTTATCTTCAATCCTGCTTCACATACTTGAGCTCGGCATTCATATCACTTCAATCAAATAACCTGAAAACTTCAGATGCTTTGAAAAAATGTTCCACTGTATTATGTATCAAAATGAAAACATGCCACTGATCTCATTGGAGACGGGCATATCTTTCTTATAACTTCCCCTATGCCTTTTTGTTGCTCCAATGCCCACATGCTGTCTAATAAACTCCTCAATGTATATGCAATATTTAATTATATATACATTTGCTGCCATACCTCATTGATATTATTGGGGGAGGGGGGGTTCAATGTTTAACAAAAGAGGACTGTTTATAGTGTAATTGAGGTTTTAAACAACGTTTCGGGAGGATCTCCTGCAGTTAGCTGAATGTACTAACTAAAATGTTTCTCTGCCAGTACAAACTGCTACATAGATAGCAGCAATATTTATTGGGACTCATTTATCAATATGGTTGTAAAAAAGAGCGTATATTTGATGGAGCCAGCTTGCGTACGAAATTCTCACGTGTGATTCATCAAACTTGAACGTAAATGTATGTAAATCAGACTTGATCGTATTTTAGGAAGCGTGTTCACATCATTATGAATTACCTACTCAAGTAAATACAAAAGGACATGGATGGGAGATGGCAAATTAAAACAACAACACACAAACAAAACCGAACAAGACCGAAACACACGTAACAGAAAAACACATCACAGACTCAAATACTGACATGTGTAGCCTAGCTAAAAAGTCCCTATGTGGCAAGGGACAACCAGGGCTAAAATGCTTCCCCTGAATTGCGAACTACAGCTGAGATAAAAAGTTTTTTAAAGAAAATAACCATTCACAAAGTTCTGCCGGACGGTACAGGACGGTGGCATCCCGGACCACTTGTCTGCAGAAGAGAGGGTGGGGGGATACCATTGGAAAAGTGGCCGTGTAAGGATTGATAGAAGACGCGACTGTGAGTTTATTTGTCAAGATTTGAAGATTATATCACACTGGTTGCGACGTTTGTTTGGTCTTCTAGGCTAATAAAACTAGATTGGATTTATGAAAAAAAAATGTAAACAGTTTTGCGTCTTGCATACAACATGACTGGTGATACGTAATTATTCTCATAATACATTTATTTGAAATTAAAGGTTGGAGTTTTCAAATTTTTTCAGTGTGAGATTTATAACCCTTTTTACTCATCTTTACCAGGGGTGCCAATAATAGGTGAGGGCACTGTACAGTAGAACCTTGACATACGAGTGCACCAACTTACGAGTATTCCGAGTTACGAGCCGTTGCTCGGACAATTTTTTGCTTCGCCTTACGAGCCTAGACCCGAGTTACGAGCCGTTGCTCGGACAATTTCTTGCTTCGCCTTACGAGCCTAGACCCGAGTTACGAGCCGAGCAAGCGGAGCGAGCTTAGAGACGCCTCCGCTTGATGGCGCAGTTAACCAAGCGAACACCGCATCTCCCCCACTCACTCGTTCAGTTTACGTGGTTATCTCGTTGTGGAAGCATCTGTTAGTAATCTGTGTTGTGTTTAGCTGCAGCATACGGAGGTTTTGGAGGAGATTGGGGGTAGTGTGGTGGAGGCAGAGGAGGAGGAGGTTATCTCTACAAGTGAGATACAGGAGATGTTGGGAATGTGGGAGAAAGTTTCTGAATTTATACAAAAGAAACATCCCGAAAAAGTGGCAACTGGTCGTGCGTTGGCGTTGTGTAGTGACACTTGCCTAACGCATTTCCGAATTGATAGGTTTTTATCGAAACGCCCTGCAGATCATAGTGAGGAAAGCTTGACGAAAAAGCCAAAAAACGTAACTGAAAACATCACTGACGAAGATGTGTAAGTAAAGAATAATAATGTAGCAATTAAGTTTAGAACCAGTTTATTTCTTTATATTCTATTTTATTATCTTTGTATTATGTTTTGTATTAATTATTTATGATTTATAAATAAAGTTCGCATTTGTATAACTACGTAACAAAGAAATTAGAGTGTTTTTTTGGGGGGCTGGAACGGATTAATGGTATTTCAATTAATTTCAATGGGGAAAATTGATTTGATATACGAGTAAACCGAGTTACGAGCTCGGTCACGGAACGAATTAAACTCGTATGTCAAGGTATTACTGTATATATATATATATATATATATATATATATATACATATATATAGAGAGAGAGAGAGAGAGAGAGAGAGCGAGCACACAGAAACACATTTGTTGTTGTTTTGGCTCTGTGCTCCAGCACATTGGATTTAAAATGGATTTGAAATCTGGCAGCAGAGTAATGGTTCATTTGATACCTCATACCCTTGGCCATTTAGCCAACCATGTATTCCCAACTAGTGGCATGTAATTTACATCTTAATCTAGTCCCACCTCGCAATTCCCATAGAGATCCATTCAAATGCAGAGAGCTTATAGTATCACTTGTAAGAGTAGGCCTACCTGAAAATAAGATGTCAAGAGTATTTTGATGTTGTTGGGTCATAGACATCAGGAAGTCGTGGCATGCAAAAGATATGCAACCAATGCAACCGTATGCAACTTGTCCAATTACTTTTGGTGTCCTAAAATGTGTGTGGGGGGTGGGGGGTGCTTTGCATAAAAATGGCTACAATTGCTACATGGTTCTCCTAATATGGATGAAAAAAACCCTTCAATTCAAGCTGAAAGTCTGCACTTTAACCTCATAGTCACTGTTCCATTTCAAAAATTTAAACAGGCTGCACAGATACAGCGCAATTGGCATTGGGATGCAGAAATGGCTCAGAAGAAGGAAGATGTTGCTCAAAAATAGAAACAGAACAGAGTGTGCACAAAGAGGATGTAGTGCACATCATTACGGAAGGCCTCCTTCTTGAAAAAGGTGACGATCATGAAGCAGTTCACATAGAGAAAGATCCCCACTAACACCTGTACTATCAGCACCTTCTCATTCACTTGCCGTAATGTGGGGCTACTGCCTATACTGCTGTTCTGTGTCGTTTTTAGCCATGTGGACTCTCTGGTGTCTGGAAGAAGAAAACGTACAACCAGTGGCAGAATAACACACACATGGATTTAAACATCTCAATTTATCCAAACTAAGCATTTCCTAAAAATGCAATCAATAATTTTTTTAGTTCTAGAACTTGAATTTTCAGAATCATTGTAGTTTGTTATAACATACATTTCTGTACAAATTCAAATAAATTAATCTGCATTCTTTAAGCATTACCAAATATAAAATCTTCTTGATGATTGTTCAAGTGTTCTCCTACAACATCAGAAGAATTTGTCCCTTCCTCACCACCCACTCAACCCAGATTCTGGTCCAAGCGATGGTGCTGTCCCGCCTGGACTATTGCAACTCTCTCCTGGCTGGCATGCCAGCATCGGCCATTAGACCCCTTCAGCTTATCCAGAACGCAGCAGCGCGCCTGGTCTTCAACCTCCCCCAACACTCCCATGTCACCCCCCTGCTCATTGACCTCCACTGGCTACCTGTGATGGCTCGTATCAAATTCAAAACATTGGTGCTCGCCTTCCAGGCAGTCCGAGGATCTGCCCCTCCATACCTCCAAAAGCTCATCAGACCCTACACACCTGCCAGATCCCTGCGTTCCACGTCCTCAGGACGACTGGTACCCCCCGCTTACTAATGAGCTAAACCATAATTTAGTAATAAAGTTTGTTTTACATGGCAGGTTGATGTTCTGCTTGATCATTGACCAATGTGTGGATATATCATTATCTGCCTTAAACATAAATGAAAAACCCTGGGAGGCTGAAAAAAGCTGTGACAGTCCTTCCCTAAGTATACCTGCCAGTATAACATAAAGACCCCCCCGTCTACCTTGATTGATTAATCTCTTTCCCTTTCTTTGGGGTGGCTGTGGCTCAGGAGGTAGAGCGGGTTTTCTGCTGTTTGCAGGGTTGGCGGTTCGATCCCGGCTCCTCCTGTTCACATGTCGAAGTGTCCTTAAGCAAGACACTGAACCCCAAAATTGCTCCCAATGAGCAGGCTAGCACCTTGCATGGCAGCTGCCGCCATTGGTGTGTGAATGTGTGTGTGAATGGGTGAGTGAGAGGCCATTGTAAAGTGCTTTGGATAAAGGCGCTATATAAGTGCAGTCCATTTACCATTTCTAATTCTAATCTAATTGTTATCCTTAATATTATTGTTTACTTCTTTATTGACATAGGCCACAATTTTCAACAGGATTACACAATCGCAGATAAATCTTCATCAGCTTCCTCTTGCAGTGATATTCGATTATTTAAGCTTTAAAATACATTGAAATGCATTGAAGACTCAGAGTCAGAGAATGGCAATAAAATGCCGGCAGTTAAAATTTGAATTAATGGCCCAAGTGAGATCAAAAAAGGTCAGGTCACATAGAAAAAAAAAATTACCTTCATACACTTCCACTGGGAGAAACATGCACACACACACACACACACACACACACACACGCACACTTATAGGTGTCAAGTACAGACAGGAGTACAGACTTCTACTTTAATTTGACTACATTAACCACGCCCCCATTCGTATCTTATTAACCGTTTGTCGTACAGACTTTTTGGAGGTGTTAATTAACTCAGTACAGACTTCTACTTTCCTTGGACTACATTAACCATTATTAAGCCACGCCCCTTTTAATATCTCATTAACCATTTGTCATACAGATTTATGGGAGGTGTCAATTAACTCAGTACAGACTTCTACTTTCATTTGCCTAGGTAAACTACGCCCCCATTATTAAGCCACGCCCCTTTCTTATTTTATTAACGATTTGTCCTAGAAACCATCTAGCAACACCCTAGCAACCACCTATGACACTGTAGAAACCACCTAGCAACACCCTAGCAACCACCTTAATATAACTATCTATATGCTATAAAATGTTAAAAAGCCAACATTGGATGTTTTGAATATTACATGTGTCTGAATAAAAAAATAACTTTTTCAGCCCATAGCCACCGATATATTTTTTTCTGAAAAATGGGACCAGCGGTACGTCACCAAACTGGGCAGGACTGCTAAGCTGTATAGGCGGCACCCACGCTCTCACAATTTCAGCGGGAATTGTCCAGTTATTCTATATTTCCCTACCTGCCCACCCACCCAAAAAAAAAAACTTTTTTGTACCTTCCCTTCCACATGTTAATTCTATTGACAAAGGATTAACTATCGCTGGTGTGTTATGGCCCAACCATTACACTCTCATTCACTGCTATTTGCAATGTTGGTGATTTACGGATCTAGGTCTTTTTTTTGTGCACTATTTGTAAATTTGAAAGAAGACAAATTGAACTGCAAATAAAGTTAGATTTTACTCTTACATTTTAGGGTCAGCTAAATGACTAAAATGTAAGAGTAAAATCTAACTTTATTTGCAGTTCAATTTGTCTTCTTTCAAATTGAATAGGAGTCCTCTTCATTTGATGCATTATTAATAGCAATCAAAATATAAATGCATGCAATTACCTGTATTAAAGAGGCCATCCCATATATACTTAAATAGGATGCGTTTTTGTGTCAAAGAAAATATGTTTATATACTATATATTATATTTATATACTAAATATGTATTCCACACAAATTCCAAATAAACTAAATTTCTAAGGAAACTACAAAGCAAACCCATGTGACACAGATATTTTCATGGGGTTCAATCAAGATTCACAAATACTCTATCCACCCATATATGAAAATATAAGGATGATCATAAACAAATAAAACATTAGATGTGGTTGGTAAAAGGAGTTTAATGGTTGTTCTTTCTTATGAATCAGTTAGAGACCTGGAAAACCAAGAATTGGAGTGCACATCTTTCTTTAGTTAACCACTGGATTAATTTTGTTGTTCAGGCCAAAAGTGAAGTAATAAACAAAGACAGGTCTGAACATTTCATCCCTCAGCCCGTATATCAGGGGACTCAGACACCTGGGGAGAATGATAAAACACATGAAAATTACATACCTTACATTTGAGCTTGTGAGGACCTCTAATCGTAATGTCAGTGCATTTAACGCACTGACCGCAAAGGAAGAGAGGCACAGGCCCAGCTGAATTAGGTGCAGCAGCACTGTGTTTCGGGCCTTTGTGGCCTTGCTTTTGTCAGAAGACAGAGACTTGGCCTCAAGCATTATCGCGACGTATGTGTAGATGATAATGAGGCTCACTAAAACAAAGTAAACAGCTGTGAAAACTTTATTCATGTCTGAGTACAGTTTCAAATTATATAAATTTCTCTTTCTACAATAAGCCTGCACTACAAAAAAAGGAGGCCCTATTATTATAAACAGAAAAAATCGTATGACAGCATAAAAAGAGCCCAGCACCCACACCACACCAATGGCTACACCAGTCCACTTGCTGGTGGCAATGTCAGCGTGCCTGAGGGGGAAGCAGATGGCGGAGTACCTCTCCAAAGACATTACAGCCAGGTTGAGTGGGGCAACGCGATTGGTTATACTCGTCAGTAACAACACAATACCACATAATCCATTGCTCATGTACACCTTGACTATGGCGGTTAAGTAGGAAAGCATGCTGCATAGAAGCTGAATGGAGTCAGCAAACAGCATGTGACCAAAGAGGATGTAGCGGGAGACTCCTTGGAATGCTGCCTTTCTTTTCAGGGTGAACAACATGACACAGTTGATGTAGATAAAGAAGATAACGGGGATCAGTGAAAAGCCAAACTTTAGCCCGTGAAGATATGCATAATATTCATGAGCATTACTGTGAATTGTGGAGGCATTTTCCATGTCCTGTGGGAGAAAAAGAAACAACAAAAAGCCTGGCGTAAATGAGCAATACTGTCAAGAATCAATAAATAAAGATAAATTATGTATTTATTGGTAAATGTATGACAGTTAATATTAATAGCAATAACAAGGTTACCTTCAAAACATTTAGCAATATTAGTCAACCATATTCTGTTCTTTCCCTCAACCAAACAGCTTGTTCATGCATGTTTTTACGTGTAACTGCTTGCGAATTAAAGCTGATACACAGTGGCTTTCTGATACTTGTCCGATAAAGAGAAAATCAATCAAAATGTATTTTAATAAACACTATGACTCATAGGTACAGAAAGTATCACCGCACGCCGCACAACTGGAAATACACCAAAACTGGTTAGTGTTCTCTTCTGCAGGCAGTCATTTAACACCTTGTGACAACTTTCTGTCAACAGTCAAAAACTGTTGGTCCTTACTTTGGGAATAATGACACCATATATCAGTGAACTCTAAATATCTAAATCTGTTCTTAATTAAATTTTATGACTTTTATGAATATACTTATGAATACAAATTTTGTAGTAGGCTTAACTGGTACAGAACGTATTTGTTTTTTACAATAACAAACTAATATTTACTAATATAAAAAATATTTTCTTGAAACAACTTTACCTTGGTGTCGTCTTGTGACTGTGTTGATTGACTGCTTGGAAGAGGATGAATCGCAGTTGTGTTCTGCCACTCCTCATATCAGCAGAGATCTTTGTGTCCTGTGACGTCACTCAATGTCATCACAGCAGCTCACCCCTCAGTGGTCAGGTATACCCTCACGGTTGTGTGTGACGGTTTGACAGGTGACAGGGGAATAGTGGATAGGGGGGGACTTGAGAGGGGAGAGGCTCATCAGTAGGCCTCGGGTAACCCTTTCTGCAGGACATTGTTTCGCAGTTCTTATTGACAGAAAGTGCTGGAGAATCTGGTGTTGCAGACCCCCCTTCCTAGCCCACTCCTGAACTGCCTACCTGGTGTGCTGCTGACCTGGAAAACCAAAACTAATGTACTTTATTATGGAGCTAAAGAGCCACATGGACATTACTGGTAGTGCCTTGGCCTCCATTTCAAGTCACAAGACTTTTATTGATAAGCCCACACTTTGACCGTATTAATCACTTGAGCCAGTTTGCACACATGATTCAATTTAAATATCAGATATCTGGTCTTTTTGAGATCAAAGGAGTCTGGGATTGCAGAGTAGTGACCGGCTATGTCATTTGATAATGATGTAATTTGTTGTTCACCTACCTATAGTAAGACTGCTAATAAGGTGCTTGGTGCCTGTGTGCCTAATTAGCTGCTTGTTATCATTTTAATCTTAGAACTGGTCATTAATTATTTAATGCAATCCAGCGCATAATGAGAAACAAGCAGCCTTGTTGAAAAACATTTCCTGACTAGGTTGCCATTTATGCACAGAAGTGATTGTGACGGAACAAGGTGGTTTGGACCCAAAATGCACGACTCAGAAACGTGGAATTTAGTAAATAACCCGCAAGGGTTTCTGAATAGGAGCGTTCAAGTTCGTAATCAATATCCAAGCAATGGTCATACACAGGAAATCCACAATCAAAGCACAGGTACCAAATCGAGAAGGTAGTCTCATAAACGGTGTCACAGGCAATGGACAAAATCCAGGGAAAGCAGTCAGCGAGGGCAAAGGTAAAGACAAACGGCAGTCAGGCTCATAGTCAATGTCCGGGCGTGGGTCAGAACCGAAGTTCTACCACGGAGCAGAAGTACCGTAGACAGCAGGCGATTCTTGTAGGTCAGGCAGGCAGTAGTCAAAAACACACAGGCAGTAAACAGTAGTCAGGGTACAGGCGTGGGTAATAACAAGAATCAGGCTTGGAAATAAACGCTCAAAAGTGCAAGACAAGTCAAGGCAACAATTTCACAAGGAAGTCAGGGAAACACTGGCTTAAATGCAGGTGTAGACAGGTGCAAACGCTTAGCTTGAAAACAGAGATAAATTAGGAACAGCTTGGGAAAACGAGACAACAATCATTAATCAATTAGTCTGTTAGTAATTATCCCATCCTAGCGTTAGTAAATTAGTTAATTAGTAAATCACATGAGACATGGTTCGCAGATTAGTGTGTTAGTAATTATCTGACTAGCGTTAGTAAATTAGTCGATTAGTTAACAATAATCGAGAAGGAAGCAAAGCTGGAGACAGAAAGAAAGAGAGAATGTGAGATTGCAGAAAACATGAACAAATGTGCACAAACAAGTGGGATCATGACAGTGATGCTTTTATAACTTTTGTTGCTGCTTCAGGAACAAGTTATTTTGTAAAGAAGAAAGCTAAAAATAATAATAATAATAATGCATTTTCTTCATGCTGTGCTTTTCATAGACCCCAAGCACTGGATGCAGACAATTGTTCAAACATAGCCTATAGTCTAGTGATTTTTCTTTTTCATGTCTATGTGTAACACATCTGAATCACACGTTATTTCCACTATAAATGATTGTCATTTCACAGTTTGATGTGGCACATAAAGTTTAATTGACCACAATTTCTTGAGATGGTAAGAGAAAAAAAAACACAGGGCCATGTTACGTTAAATAAGATACATTCAATTAAATTACATTAAAGATTGGGTAATATTGCTTTGGAATAACAGTGTGTTGAAGTTGTTAAATAAATGTTATCACATGCTGAATAATCCCTGTGTTTTACTTAATTTATATCTGAGGTAATCGGCTGGCTGGCGGGCTAACGTTGCCAGCTGGTCAGTTAACATTAGGGTAATATATAGCTGCAGTAACCTTAACGTTACAGCAATTACGTCAGTCTGTGTCAGTCTAGCTATTTAAGTTAAGTCTAGCTGACACGGCTTTTCAAGCTATGTTGTTGTTAGTGTGATGTTTTGTACTGTTAATACATACATACACATTGGTACTAAACTTTTTTAAACTTTAAGTTCATGAATAATTTATGGTTTGTTTAATTTTTCCAAAACGACATTATGGGCTTGATCTTGACGATCTTAGCGCATGGTCTGATACGCATGGCGCAAGTGCATTTAGGGCGTGTCCAAGTTTTCCTGGAGGGCGCATATTTTCAGTGCAAAGTAAGGCACAAGGTTGGGCTGAACTTAGCCTCTTCATTAATTGGGTGTGTCTTGGGCATAACATGCAATAAACCAATCTCCAATTTCCTTTAAAAGCTACCTGCATTTGTACCTTGACGGATTGGTAATATCACGGCAAATTTAATAAGACTGCAAAAAGAGCGATTTACAGCTGGGGAAACCTGCTTGAAGTGTGCGAGCAAGGAATGTATGGATCAATATTAGGATCAAAATTATTCAGACTAACAATTGTGTGACGTGTTTTTCGTATACACAATAATATTTCCCGATCAAACTATTTCCCGTTTCCCAGAAATATAATAATGGGAAAACAGGAAAATATTTTCCATTAGTCTACGCCAGTGCTGTTATTTTAGAAAATATATGCAGTTTAATTTAGTTAAAAGCACTCGCAACAGCTGAGAATAAGCTACCAGAATATGGCTTCTGTCTCACTGTAGAAAATGCCAAATTATCCTGCTTGTTTAACAAATTGTGTTTGATTATACAATGAAGCATTGTCAAACATCTATTCTACGAGGCTGTTCTCATGAAGTTCTCGAAGTTCAAGTTTCATCCGAAGTTCATACTATGTGCATTCTACTATTGATTAATACACTGCCTGGCCAAAAAAAAAGTCGCACACTCTAATATTTCGTTGGACTGCCTTTAGCTTTGATTATACCGCACATTCGTCGTGGCATTGTTTGGACAACCTTATGCAACGTCACAACATTTATTTCCATCCAGAGTTGAATAACCTTTTGGCCGAGATCTTTTATTGACGACGGGAGAGTTGAACCACTCCGTAAAGTCTTCTCCAGCACATCCCAAAGACTTTCAATGAGGTTAAGGTCAGGACTCTGGTGGCCAATTCATGTGTTAAAATTATTCCTCATGCTCCCTGAACCACTCTTTCACAATTTTAGCCTGATGGATCTTGGAATTGTCATCCTGGAATATGCCCATTGATGGGATAACCTGGTCATTCAGTACATTCAGGTACTCAGCTGACTTCATTTTATTGCTGCATAATGTTGCTGAGCCTAGACCTGACCAATTGAAGCAACCCCAGATCATAACACTGCCTCCAGAGGCTTGTACAGTGGGCACTATGCATGACGGGTGCAACGGCGACTTTTTTTTTGGGCCAGGCAGTGTAACATAAATACCGTTATTTTTCCTTAATGATGACACTAACTACAGTAAAGCTGTCAGGTTGGGAACCTATATATTTACGCATATTTTCCATTGTTTTATAATGTCCTGTTTATGAAAATATGACCAACGCGTTTTTACTGGTAGCTTAATGTTTTAAAACAAGCTCACTTTTCCGGGATTCCAGGGACAACGTGCATCTATTCCGGGAGAGAAAATGTTTTATTTTTAGAAAAAGTTTTAATCCCTATTTCACAATGTAGCCTAATCTTGATTTTTATGCATGTTTGTGCATGCCCCTGTGTGTAACAGACAGACGGGTGTACGTGCGTTGTAATAGACTTACTTATTTTGCGCTGCTAAAATAACATTGAATCAACTGCAACATGACTTAAGACCAGGTATGTGGTGGTTTTAGAGCAAATGCTTTTTGCTGCCTTAAGATAGTGTAAAACATGAATTGACATCCCAGGGCACCTGAACACACAACACCGGGGGGTGGAAGTTTGTTCATCTGGCGGGCTGTAAAGCCAGTGCCAGGGAGTTTACTGGGACTATCTGGCCTGAGGTTTATGACGTCAAAAAATTTCCAAGGATCTTATGATTCTGGGAGGAATGCTTGGACTGTCGTAAAAACAAGCACATGGACAGCGTCACAGTGCCACCGCCTGACCTCACCGGGGCAGGCCACATCCCTCTCCTTAAAATATTTTACACACAACACAACATGACTGTGCAGACTGCTTTTGTCCTCAAAAAAGCCTAAAGACATACAGATGTGATTCATATTTTTGCTCCATTGTACAGGATACTCTGAAACTAGTCTGGACAGTGGAACATACATTATACACTCTTTTTCCAGAGGGATAATCATATATTGTTCAGTTTTTGAGGGTTACATTAGCAAATACACCCAGTTACTGTACCTGACATAACAGGAAAAACTAGGGTGTAATGTAATATTCTCAACAGGAATTCTGGGACCTTTTGTGGCATTATTATTAATCACATCTGAAAAACTATGCAGAGATGGGATTCTCATGACTACACAAACTTAGACCAACTCATGTTTAATATCGTTGTGATGGTCTCGGTGTGGGTGGTGCAATGGCCTACATTTCCTAAATGTTCAACATGGATGGAATGTATATTTCATAACTCAGGAGTAAACTGCCGTTGTGGAATTTCCTCTCAGGAAACCCTTCTGTGAAACCCCCTGAAAGGAGGGATTAAAAGTGCAATTTAACTATTTATGGCCAGTTTATGGTTTTACGACCATCTGCAGACAGATCCAAAGCAGAATTTGGGCATTTAAGCAGAGGAAACAAAGACAGAGGGGAAGCTGTAGTCAGACTCTCCCGCACTTCTCACCACCGTGTTTTTGTGTGTAGCGATGGCCAGGTATGACAAAGTATTAAACTCTGTTTCAATATTTTGTATTTTATTCTGTAAATAACATTGATTAGTTTAAGTAAATGACCTGCCTGTATAATAAATTGTTCTATATCTAGACTATATTTGCATGGTCTCCGTGAATTGTGTCTCTATTACCGGGTTTCACATTGACTAATCTCGATAGTGGTAATGTGACTGCTCTGCTAGGCCTTCGCCAGTACTAGGAGGATTCTATGTTCTAAAACCTCTGAGCACCTGTGATGGTGATACGTTCAAAACCTCTGAGTTTCTGTTTCCTAGTATTTGATAGATCCTATGGTCAAAAACCTCTGTGATACATTCCAAACCCTCTGAGTTTCTAGTTAACCTCGTAGATTCTATGGTAAAAAAACCTCTGTACACCTGTGATGGTGACATGTTCCAAACCCTCTTTTTTCTATGGGCTAGGGTCTCTGAGCTTTCAGTCTGATTCAGTGTGTCAGTCTGCACCCCGTATCTGGGGCTATCAGCATCCCCGGTATAAATAGTTTCAACAGAACAGAATTCCACTCGCAATCAAGCATCAATTCTAATTGGAGTCAGATAAATGAGTACAGAATCAGCGTTGGTGGCTGATAGTCAGTGTAATGTACACAGGCTGCCTTTTGGATAAACTGGGGTGAGCGTAGACCACTAGACCAGACTTAAAGCGGAAGGTAACGTGGTACGATTACCTTTGATACGTGGTCACTTATTAGCTGATCCAGTAAATCTAAAGAGCAGTCTCACCCAGTTGTAAGAACAATGATATTTCACAATAACTTTTGACCTTTTCCCACAGCAATAGTGGAATACATCACGCTTAAACCATCACTCCGAGATATTCCCTCATTGGTCTAGCTGCGCGGGATTTACAATAGCAATACGGCAAAGATTATCCTGGCCATACCTCATCTTAAGACCAACCCGAGCAGTTCACTTGCTAAGTTCACTTGGTAATTAAACAATGTGAGCACTGGACGCTAAAATTACACCTGCACAAGTCTGAAACTAGATAAAACACTTGCGCTTGCGTTACCGCCACTTAGCGCCAGGTGTAAGATAGGGCCCTATATGTTAATACATATCAAAAGAGCTGCCAGTAGATAACAAGAGGGTGATGTAAAGGAAGTCTGGAGGAGTGTCAGAGTTTTGATTGATCTGGCATGACTGGATGGCTTTGGCATGTGAACCAGCTGGTAGGGGGTTAGGAAAAGGCTACCACCAGGACCAGCTGCTGCATGAGGCAAACGGCCAATACATATTCAGTGTGGCTCTTTGGATGCTGGACAGTGGAAGAGGGCTGGTTAGAGTGGTTAGAGAGCTGTCAAGAGTCACTGTGGCTGTCTGGGGAGAGGTGTGTACAGGAAAGCCAGGTATATTATGGGAGTTCACACATGTCCAGTGGATTCCTTTTCGAGACGAAAAAGGACATTTATTTTTGAAGTGCCTGCTTCATGGTTCTAGAGAGGAAGGTGAGAAGTGGTAGTGGTTGGAGTTTTAGACAGAAAATGGGTTCACAATGGCCAGTTCTCAGAGGAAATTTTAATCTATATTTAAATAGTCAGCCAGACAGTTTGCCATCTAGCCAAACATGACCCCTATTATTTATTATTAATTGGGGTAAGTTGTTTACTGGAAGGACCTTTTTGTAATTATTGGGATATGAGGGGTTTGAATACATTATAAATGGTCGAAGGTCTCCCTATTTAAAAGTTTGTGTCTGCAAAGTAAGGAACCAAAAATTCTCACTTGGACTGCTTTGATTGACTTAAACCTTTTGCCAAGTGAATTAAATCATGGCATTTGTCAGACAGACACACATTACAATCCATCATAACTAAAGGGGTAAGATTATATAGCATCTGGCTGTAAGAACATGGTCATCAAACCCGTGAGGAAATCATGAGCAAAAGACAATGGGCCTCATTTATCATTCAGGTGTACGTTCAAATCTGACCGTAGTGAGCGTACGGCCATTTTTAGGGAAATTTCCGGATTTATCAAAATGAACGTGGGTGTACGGTACGATGAAATCTCACGACAGCTCTCGACCTTGCGTACACTTTTCCCAGTGGCGAGGCAGCGACATTGCATACAATGAGCAGCGAGGGAATAGTTGTGCAGCCTATAAATAAAACAAATAACTTTTGTTCAGAGCACTGAGTCAACAGGTGATAAACAAAAAGGTGCTCTTTGAAAAACAGAGGTTATGTCAGCTTTAAAATCACGGTTCGCCTTAAATGCTGCTGATAATAAAAATGACACGTCCAAGTCAATCCATTTATAAAAATATTAAAAGAAGTTAATGCATGTGGGCAATATTTTAAAATGCACTTAAGCTAATATGCATTGTGGCTGTAGATGTACGTTGTGTAGCCTAATTGGCAAAAATAGTATCTGAATAATTTTTCATCACTATTAGTTTAATCTCCATATGAAAATAATTACGTATCACCAGTCATGTTGTACGCAAGACGCAAAACTGTTTACATATTTTTTTTATAAATCCAATCTAGTTTTATTAGCCTAGAAGACCTAACAAACGTCGCAACCGGCGTGATAGAATCTTGAAATCTTGACAAATCAACTCCCCAAGTAACCAAATGTATGTGGCCTAGATATAGCCCGAGTGCGGCTTCTGAGTCGGGTCACCCTCGGTCTTGGCCCGATTCCGGCCAGCCGGCACTGTGCCATAGTGATGGGTCGTTCGCGAATTAATGGCTCTTTTTGAACGGCTCTCTTTGGTGAAGGTAGGGAACCGATGCCTTTCGGTGAATGAGCCATTTAGTTTGGCTCTTTTTTTCCCGTGTTAGCCAACGTTATGTGAACAGACAGAAACCGCCGGTCGGCTGTAAATAGGCCTTCTGTAACCTTAGACTACCTACGGATATAACTCCTAACCTGTTTCCATCTATAGTTTTTAATTATAAATCAAGCAGATACTTAACTGAACAAATATCAATGAATAGGCTATAGCAAGTTTTTCGGTGCATTTTTCTTTGTCTCATAAAACTAAATATGTGTAGCCTAGGCTATGGTGTGCTGGAAAAGGCTGGGTGTAGCTAATGTATTAGTATTAGTTTCCGTTTGTTTAGCTTACGTAGCCTAACAATCAAACAATAAATTTGCTGAATAATCGCTTATAAAATCGCCTAAATAACCTATAATGATTAAGAAATGATCATGACAAAGAGATAACTACTTGAGATTGTTTAACTTGGGTGGCAATAATATGCAGTATGCGTTAAAGAACGTAGGCTAATTAACTTTAAGACGGCACTCAAATTAGTCAAAGCCATTTAAACATTAGAAAGCAAAACCTTAAATAGGACAACCTCTTAAGTGTGTCGAACCGTTGCGCACAACGCATAGGCAAATTCAGGCTAGAAAACGTTCGCTAAAATCGCCACAAATGCTAGCTATAACGTTAGCCAACATCAACAAGCTTTGACAGGTCGCTGTAGCCAGCTAACGTTAATGTTACCGAGAGCTTGTGTTAGCATGTAGCTATGTGATAGCAACTGACACTGTAACGAGCAAGTAACTAAAGAAATGAGAGGCGAGAATGAATAGTTGTCTCGGAATATATTTCACTAACGTTAGCTATCCTTGCAGCCACTTTACCGTTAACTTTATTTTTAATTAATATCTTAACATTAGAAAAATAAATTAGCAAGCTGAGTTATCGTTAGCTGTGGCTTCCTTTAATCTAATGTTACCTCAGATCCAGGTAATTAACGGTCAAGACCATTTCTGAAAGAGAAAAAGATAACGTTAGCGAATGTTTTCCTGAACTTGTTGAACATCAACAGACAACCAGAAAATAAACGTGTTTAGCTATGTAGCTACATCTTAAATTGACTATAAAATTGAACACTACAACTGTGTTTCATTAACGTTGATGAACAATACTCACCCAGCTGTACGCTTTATTCTGTCAGAGTGCCACTGAAAGACTGTTTCTCGTGCAGTTATGCTTGTGATTGGTCACAGAATGACATGTTTATAACTTTAATTTATGTATTTGTTTACCTCAATCATGACCCAAGTATGACTGCTGAAGTTGTGCTGTCAATGCACCTCTGGCCTGAAATTAATTCATTTCCATTATGCGAGAGTGCACATATTCAATCCCTTTGAAATTTTTATCAATGCTCCAAAAGAAGAAAATAACAAATTAAAAGTATGGCCGTTTAAGGCTAAGAAATTTTAGCATTTCTTAAATAGCCTAAATAAATAAAAATAGGTTACATAACTAAGATAAATTGGCTACTGATTGATGGGAAGATTGATCAAACATAGAAAAGCCCATACACAAATGTTTAATCAGACATTTAATCAGATATTTATTTGTAATCGTTGCCCATTTTCAAAACATGCCGAGCAATAACCAGAATCGGCCCGAGTGCGGCTAGCCATAGCATGGCCGCATCTTTGAATCAGGCGAGTCTGCCTAAGGCTAGCCGGAATCGGCCCAGATAGCTGTCGCCGAGGCCGACGGTGCTGACACTCAACCGGAATCGGCCCAGATATGTAGGCTAGCTGGGTCACAGTCGCGTCTTCTATCAGTCCTTACACGGCCACTTTTCCAATGGTATCCCCCCACCCTCTCTTCTGCAGACAAGTGGTCCGGGATGCCACCGTCCTGTACCGTCCGGCAGAACTTTGTGAATGGTTATTTTCTTTAAATTTTTTTTATCTCAGCTGTAGTTCGCAATTCAGGGGAAGCATTTTAGCCCTGGTTGTCCCCTGCCACATAGGGACTTTTTAGCTAGGCTACACATGTCAGTATTTGAGTCTGTGATGTGTTTTTCTGTTACGTGTGTTTCGGTCTTGTTCGGTTTTGTTTGTGTGTTGTTGTTTTAATTTGCCGTCTCCCATCCATGTCCTTTTGTATTTACTTCCCCATTGTGTCCGCCCGCCTTACGCGTCAGCTCCTGATCACTTATGTGTCCCACCTGCCCTGCTGTTCACCTGTCTCTCGTTTGCTCGTTAGTTTCGTGTATTTAAGTTCCACTCTGTCTTGTGTTCAGTGAGAGTTCGTTTCAGTTGATTTTTGTCTCTGTTTCACTACAAGCCTTTTTCCCAGAGTCCAGAGAGTCCTGAGTCCCGCCTGCACCCTGACAGCACACCACTAATGCTCCCAATAAGCACACATTTATTTTCTTGTTCATTCATATGCATTTAAAGTTTACCTTCACAGAAAAATAATTTGCTTTACTGTTGCCTAATAGCTACGGGAGAAAACCGTGTTGGCATGTACATTTTAAAGGAGGTGGCATTGCCACATATAGATAATAAAATGGGCGTGTGAGTAGGTCATTCATAATGATGTGAACACGCTTCCTAAAATACGATCAAGTCTGATTTACATACATTTACGCTCAGATCAGTGATTTCCACAAGTTTGATGAATCACACGTGAGAATTTCGTACGCAAGCTGGCTCCATCAAATATACGCTCTTTTTTTCAACCATATTGATAAATGAGTCCCAATAAATATTGCTGCTATCTATGTAGCAGTTTGTACTTGCAGAGAAACATTTTAGTTAGTACATTCAGCTAACTGCAGGAGATCCTCCCGAAACTTTGTTTAAAACCTCAATTACACTATAAACAGTCCTCTTTTGTTAAACATTGAACCCCCCCAATAATATCAATGAGGTATGGCAGCAAATGTATATATAATTAAATATTGCATATACATTGAGGAGTTTATTAGACAGCATGTGGGAAGCTGAAGCTGCAGGTTATTTGATTGAAGTGATATGCATGCCGAGCTCAAGTATGTCAAGCAGGATTGAAGATAACCTTTAGCCCCACCCCTGGACATTTGCGAGACCCTGCACAGACTGAAATCAAGCTTGTTTAAAGACATTAATAAGACATATCTCTTCAGTCATGTTAAACTGTCATATGGACACCTGAACACAAAAATACTGATTCACTGAGCAGGTTTATGATTCACTGAGAGGGTCATGCAGGTAACAGGGAATATTTCACTTAGATGGTGCAAGCAGCAGGGACCCCCTAAAATGACCACAACCTCTTCAAAATGTTTAATTGTTCATACTTGTATTTGACATCTACAACAGGATGCGCTGCAGTTAATGGATGCATGACAAAACAGGACATCATACACTATGAAGCTATATGCTTATTTTTAAAAACATGTTGTACATGTTAAACATGGAAATACAGACATGCTGATAAGATAAATGATTTTTCACAGAATTATTATTATTATTTTTTTTTTAACCCCTGATCTACTGAACGGGATGGGAAGTCTGATTGCACACAATGGCATCCACAGTTTGTAGTGGATCCACTAGAGGGCAATATGAGACACACAGAAAAGAAAAGTGAATGCTTTCTAACTGCTGTGACATTTGCTTCCATCTGTAACTATAAATATCATCATGATTAGGATCTGGCTCCCTGCTAATGGAGGAGTTGAGGGCAGTTTACTAATTTTAAAACAAAATTCTTATTCTGAATTTGATATTGCTCTTGTGTTTTTTGCTGTGTTATAGAACTGTTTTTGTCATTTGCTTTCAGTAATTCATTATTTTCTATTATTTAATCGTAACTGTGAATTATGTTTTTGACTGCTCCAGTGTAATGAAAAGCATTGGACAAATATAAAGATACAGTTATAGCTTTATGATGAAACTTTCTGTGTGATGTGTTGACTTGCATGTACCATGCTTGTGGGGAGTGGGTTGGGTTACTGCCAGAAAGCTCTAGAGTGCAGTTAGAGAGAGTTTTCAGCCATTTCTTTGGTTCGGTGATAAATATTCATTAATTATTAACAGTTAACCCTGGAGAGTCTAATTAAACCATCTTGTTTGCTCGTTTGTTGAACAAACAAGGTAACTCTGTGGAGATGTGTGACTCTTGCAGCTACCCCCTGGCTGGCTCTCCTCGCCAATGGTATTCCACCTGAATAGCCTGAAGCTCTGACCCATTGTTCATCACATTAGTTACACTAGTGATAATATATAGCAAATAATTTATACAACCAGTGGCAGAATAATACACACATGGATTTAAGCATCTCAATTTATCCAAACTAAGCATTTCCTTAAAATGCAATCAATCATTTTTTAAAACTTGAATTTTCAGAATCATTGTAGTTTGTTATAACATTAATTTCTGTACAAATTCAAATAACTTAACCTGCATTCTTTAAGCATTACCAAATATAAAATCTTCTTGATGATTGTTCAAGTGCAATACTGGATAAGAGCTCTCAGTACCACGTCTTTATAGCCTCCTCCACAAACATGCATGTTTTGAGATTGTAGAAACAATAATGATTGACATGGCAACAATGATCACAAATTATGGAAATGGTAACTTTCTTCTGATTCACAGAATTCTACCAACGCTCTTGATGCTGTTACTGAAAATAAAACAAAAAATGATCTGTTAATCTGTTTATTTTATGTTAGTGGAAAAGCACCAATGCAAAGCAGGCTGGACAAGTTAATGACCTTGGACTGGAGATTACTATAATGTTGATATACAATTTGACAATTTAGTTTCCTAATAATACTGCAACAAAAGGATGCCCTCTAGGACGCTTTGTAGGAATAAATTGAAAAAATGGACTGTTAACTTAAAGTTTTAAAGTTAAGTCATTTTAAAGTTAAATTGCTTCTGTTCGATTCGCCCTGGCTTCTAATTGGATTGAGGAGGGTTGATGACTGAACAAACCAGACAGCAGTCTTCATCTATGTTTCCCCTCCAAAGGCATAGAAAATAGTTTTTTTTCTCAAACTGGCCTGATGTAGACAAAGACGAACAACAAGGTTGCTTACTAATGAGCTAAACCATAATTTTGTAACAAAGTTTGTTTTACATGGCAGGTTGATGTTCTGCTTGATACCAATGTGTGGATATATCATTATCTGCGTAAACATAAATGAAAAACCCTGGGAGGCTGAAAAAAGCTGTGACAGTCCTTCCCTAAGTATACCTGCCAGTATAACATAAAGACCCCCCCCCTGTCTACCTTGATCGTTCCCCTAATCTCTTCCTAATGATTTTATATTTTTCTACCTGCCCACCCACCCAAAAAAAACCTATTTTGTATTTTCCCTTCCACATGTTCATTCTATTGACAAAGGATTAACTATCGCTGGTGTGTTATGGCCCAACCATTGCACTCTCATTAACTGCTATTTGCAATATTGGTGATTTACGGATCTAGGCCTTTTCTTCGTGCACGAGTTATAAATTGCTCTGGAAAAGAGGGTCAGCAAAATGACTAAAATGTAAGAGTAAAATCTTTCTTTATTTACAGTTCCAATTGTCTCCTTTCAAATGGAATAGGAGTCATCTTCATTCGATGCATAATTAATAGCAATCGTAATATAAATGTATGCAATTACCTGTATTAAAGAGGCCATCCCATATATACTTAAATAGGATGCATTTTTGGGTTATAAAAAATATGTTCATATACTATATATTATATATACTATGTATATTTATATACTAAATATGTATGTACACAAATTCCAAATAAACAAAATATCTGTGGAAACTAAAAAGCAAACCCATGTGTTTTCATGGGGTTCAATCAAGATTCACAAATACTCTATCCACCCATATATGAAAATATAAGGTGATCATGAACAAATACAACATTAGATGTGGTTGGTAAAAGGAGTTTAATTGTTGTCCTTTCTTATGAATCAGTTAGAGACCTGGAAAACCAAGAATTGGAGTGCACATCTTTCTTTAGTTAACCACTGGATTAATTTTGTTATTCAGGCCAAAAGTGAAGTAATGAACAAAGACAGGTCTGAACATTTTATCCCTCAGCCCGTATATCAGGGGACTCAGACACCTGGGGAGAATGATAAAACACATGAAAATGACATACCTTATATTTGTGCCGATGAGGATTTCTAATTTTAATGTCAGTCTATTTAACGCACCGACCACAAAGGAAGAGAGGCACAGGCCCAGCTGAATTAGGTGCAGTAGCACTGTGTTTCGGGCCTTTGTGGCCTTGCTTTTGTCAGAAGACACAGACTTGGCCTCAAGCATTATCGCGACGTATGTGTAGATGATAATGAGGCTCACTAAAACTAAGTAAACAGCTGTGAAAACTTTATTCATGTCTGAGTACAGTTTCAAATTATATATATTTTTCATTCTACAATAAGCCTGCACTACAATGAAAGGAGGCCCTATTGTTATAAACAGAAAAAATTGTATGACAGCATTAAAAGAGCCCAGTACCCACACCAAACCAATGGCTACACCAGTCCACTTGCTGGTGGCAATGTCAGCGTGCCTGAGGGGGAAGCAGATGGCAGAGTACCTCTCCAAAGACATTACAGCCAGGTTGAGTGGGGCAATCTGATTGGTTATACTCGTCAGTAACAACACAATACCACATAATCCATTGCAAATGTACAACTTGACTATGGCGATTAAGTAGGAAAGCATGCTGCATAGAAGCTGAATGGAGTCAGCAAAAAGCATGTGACCAAAGAGGATGTAGCGGGAGACTCCTTGGAATGCTGCCTTTGTTTTCAGGGTGAACAGCATGACGCAGTTGATGTAGATAAAGAAGATAACGGGGATCAGTGAAAAGCCAAACTCTAGCCCGTGAAGATATGCATAATATTCATGTGCATTACTGGGAAAGATGGAGGCATTTTCCATGTCCTGTGGGAGAAAAATAAAATACAAATAAATGCTTGCCGTAAATTAGCAATACTGTCAGGAATCAATGAATAAAGATTAAAATGGTGTCAATTTATGACAGTTAATATTAATAGCAATAACAAGGCTACCTTCAGAACACTCATGAATAACGATCCAACAACCATATTCTGTTCTTTCCCTCAACCAGACTCAGCTTGTTCATGCATGTTTTTATGTGTAACCACATACAAATTAAGGCTGATACACAGAGGCTTTCTGATACCTTTCCGGTACGGACTAAATACATTTTTATTTATTGTAATAAACACTCCGACTCATAACTACAGAAAGTATCACTGCACACTGCGCAACTGGAAATACTCCAAGACTGGTTACTGTCCTCTTCTGCAGGAAGTCATTCCACACCTTGTGAGCACTTTCTGCCAACAGTCAAAAACTTATTTTGGGAATATATGACACTTTACAAACTAAATCTGTTCTCAATTAAAATTGATGACTTTTATGAATATACTTATGAATTCTAATTTTGTAGTAGGCTTAACTGGTACAAAAAGCACAATATAGTGTCCCCTTTTCACAATAACAAACAAATATTTACTTTGGCTATAATAAATATTTTTCTGAAAGAACTTTACCTTGGTGTTGTCTTGTGACTGTGTTGATTGACTGCTTGGAAGAGGATGAATCGCAGTTGTGTTCTGCCACTTCTCATATCAGCAGAGAGCTATGTGTCCTGTGACGTCACTCAATGTCATCACAGCAGCTCACCCCTCAGTGGTCAGGTATACCCTCACGGATGTGTGTGACGGTTTTACAGGTGACAAATGATTGTAGATCCACAGAGCTGCTTGTTTACATAATGGTTCCAGCTTGTGGAGTTTTATGAGCGAACGGGGAATAGTGGAAATCGATGGACTTGGAACGGGGGCTCATCAGTAAGGCCTTGGGTAACCCTTTCTGCACAAATTTGTTTCGCAGTTCTTATTGACAGAAGGTGTGGGAGAACCTGGCGCTGCAGATCCCCCTTCCTAGCCCACTCCTAAACTGCTTACCAGGTGTGCTGCTGAAAACCAAAATGATGTTACATTATTATGGAGCTTATGAACCACATGAACACTACTGGTTGTGCCTTGGCCTCTATTTCAAGTCACAAGACGTTTATTGATAAGCCCACACTTTGACCCTATTAATCACTTGAGCCAGTTTGCAAGCATGATTAAATTTATAAATATCAGATAGCTGCATGGGCTATCTGTGATTGCAGAGCAGTGACAGGCTATGTCATTTGATAATGATGTAATTTGTTATTCTGCAACATACAGTAAAGTACTGTGTACGACATAATAAGGTGCTTTGCACCTGTGTGTCTAATTAGTAATTATCTGAATCTTGGATCTGGTCATTAATTATTTAGTGCAATCCCGTGCCTAATGAGGAACTGTCCAGAAACAAAGAGCTTTACTAGCCTGACTAGATTGCCAGTTATGCTATCATAACTTGTGTTGCTGCTTCAGGAACAAGTTATTTTATAAAAAAGAAAGTAGGTGTTTTACACAGAAGTATTCTTAAGGAATCCAATGTATATGAGTTAATTTCATATAATCAATGCCATCCTAATCATAATAATGTGTTACATATACTTTAGATTGTTGGATTTGTTGTCAAACATAAACACTCTCAGGTACATTTTGTTTTGATGGAGAGCAGGCTGATGTTAGTGTTTGGACTAATCAATTTAATTTCCTGTTTTTTGATTATTTTGGCAAACGCAAACATGTCAGTTAAAGTTTTTCTGATTTCTTTTTTATACATCTGCGTCTATCTGCTTCAGGCTTTGAGTTGTAAAGTACTTGAGCAGGCTTTTCCAGTGGAAGTGTTTAACAGGGTTCTCCCGCCCCTTCATAGGGGGTGTGGCATTCTGAACAGCAGGTTCGGTGTCAGGCTTTTTGAAGTCCTTGTCCTTTGGAGAAGTGCATAGAATTTTTTTGCTTGCCAAAAGTTCAGGTCAATTTCAGTGATGTCACATTTCCAAGGTGCTTCCATCAAACTGCTTCACACTGTTGGATTTAATTTAACAAGCAGTGATAAGTAAATGTACTGGTGCATGTGTGGGACATATGACAGTATAACATCAGACACTTGTGATACGGGGTGCATAATTTGATTACTATGATCTTTATGAACAAAGAGGTTTGATACTAGCTAGTTAGTGGCATCAACCTGGTTCTTGGTAAGATTAAGCCTGTTGCAATGTGGTTCAGAAAATGTTGTTGGGAGAAATACATGATCAACCAGCACAGCCAAATGAGCTGACAATTTACTTATAAGATGGCTGGCAGTTCATTCCCAATAACTGTCACCACAGATATATTTTCCCCAGTACAACAGCAATGACACAGCTACTTAGACTTGTTTGTACACTTTCTGATTCAAATTTAATTAAAGGGCAACAGCACCGGTGGCAGGCAGTAATAGAACTAATAAAATTATTCTCTCTTAGACTTTCTATTTCTCAGTTTCTTAAGTACACCATCACATCTGAAAAAAATAGCAGATATGTTGGAATAAGTGGCAATGTCTGGTGCCCTGAGGCAAACAAAGCACCCAACGAACCAATGGGGGATGGGGGTGTTGCTCCACCCCTGGGTTACCCAGACGTGCTTATCTTTGCAGGTCGCTAAAGAGGGTTAGATTAGAAAAAAGATGCATTATCAGTCACCCTATATCAGCAAACATAATCTATTAAATTTCAACAAGGCTGTATATTTCAAGTCAAGTACATTATAGTTACATATTTATGTATAGTTTTTTATGTATTCATTTACCAACAAAGCAGCTTTAAAATGAGTACAAATAATGTGGCATTGCTGCAAAATACAATCCCATGTTTGAACCAATGTGATGTGTCATTGTCTTCACTGTACAAACAGAAACATTCTCATGCGCTGAACACAAACGTACACATACACTTAAAAGTGCAGACTTTTCTTTTTATTTCAAATTTCAATACAGTGTGTCTTTAAAAAATGGTAAACCATTCAGAACAGATTGGTCGTTCTGGGCCTGGTTTTGGACTCGGTATCTATGCAGGCCTCTCTGAACTCAAGAAAGGCAGCGTGTCTGTCGCACCTTGCTGCAGAGCGGCAGGTGACAGTGAAGCATTGCTGGAGGTTGCTCGGCCTGATGGCTTCAGCTGCCCAGGTTGTGCCACTTAGGCTGCTGCATATGCGTCCAGTACAGCGCTGGGCCGTGTGGGTACCCCTTGGCGCCTCCCAACCAGAGCAGATATGCTGTCGCAGGCCCAGGGCCTGCTATAGCACCCTAACCCGGAGTTTTACAGCCTGCACGTTTGGCCCCTGGACGAAAGCCAGCAGTGCTGGGAACACTTTAGGCATCGAAAGCCTCCTCCACGAGGGCGCCTTACACCAGGAAGTGGGGCAGATTCAGCCACTGGTGCGACACTAATGGGTCTAACCCGATCTTATCTGAAATTTCAGTCGTCTTGGCGTTCCTCCAGTCCCTCCTTGAAGAGGGGCTAGCAGAGTCCGCACTAAGGGGGTATTTGGTAGCCATCTCGGAATGCCATGAGCGTATTGAGGGCCGATGGGATCTCACCCTTTCTCCAGCCAGTTACCTTATATCTCCTGCACGAGTGTGGCGAGAAGAACCAACAATCTGTTGTTTTGTTAAGGAGGGGCTACCCGGGGGCGCGCCCTATCTAAGCAGCGCCACACCCTATCTAAGCAGCACCGCACCCTATCTAAGCAGCGCTTGGCCCACTGGATCGTAGAGATGATTTTCACGGCTTACAGCAGCTACAACGTGCCCCCTCCCACAAGTGTGGTAGCTCACTCTACTCGGGGCATAGCTACCTCCTGGGCTTTACTATATGGTGCCCCGGTTGCTAACATTTGTGAAATGCTGGGCTCACTTTCGCCAGGTTCTATCACCTGGATGTAGTGTGTGGAAGTAAGCTGTTTTGTGAAGCTGTTCTGTAGGCCCAAGAAAACCAATATGCAGAAGCCTCTATATAAATAATAAAATAATAGTCAAGGACAAGTGGAATGTCGGGGGGGCGAGAGGCGAGAGGCCTTGCAGGATTCTTCTATCCTCCATGCTTAGGCTTGGTAAATGGTTCCTTATCAACAAGAAAGGCATCTAGCATCCCCCGTCAAAACAGGAATGCCTCCCTCCTGTTTCCCATAGCTAAGCAAGAGTTGTACCCATAACAATAGATAAGATAGATCATGCTGACCGAGCAGGCGGGTCTGATTAAAAAGCACATGAGGATAAGTCACAAACAACTTTATTTGGTAGATCAAGAGGGCCCCCAAGTGCATAGGGCAGGAACTAGTTATATAACACGTTTATTTTTGCCTAATTTGTTATTGGATAAAATAAGATATGACGAAAGAGTGTCACCGGACATTATTGGTGTATTAGTTAGGTAGAAGAGGAGTTATGATATTATATAAACTAATGTCTGTTTTTGTTCAGGGAACTCCTAATCCTCTGCGTAGGGTAAAGGACCTCCCATTGGCATCAATGCTTAATAAAAGGTTAAACTGAATAGAAGACTCTGCTATTTCCTTCATCTTTATCTTGAGAATTCTCTAGCACAAAAACCCATCTCAAATTGAACCTAATGAGGAGAGAGTAAAGGACTTCCCTCCACAAGTTTCATCCACATCAGTTGTCCTCCGGGCAGTGGAGCGACTATGACTATGATTTGTTTGACTTCGGATTTCAATCACCCGGTGGTCATTTTCATTTACGTTTGCTCTTCTAGTAGAACAGCATCTAATAAGTGGATTATGTTGGAACCGCACTCTTGTGACATGAGGTCTTGATTACCCCACTACATCTCCCGCCTCATTTTATCAGGTATACTGTGACCCATACCGTGGCATGTTGACCGATATGAAATGGAAATGGTTCTATGAATACGGTCAACACACCACACTGCGTGGTCATACAGGGGAACTTTTATGCCCTTCGGTCGGCAAAAGAGAGCAAGCGGCGTGCATCACTATGGCACATATGGCACAGTGCTGGCTGGCCGGAATCGGACCGCATGAATTTGCCCAGACTCGGGCCGTAATTCAAGACTGAGGCTGAGCCGATTCAGAAGCCAAACCTGGGCCACACCCAAACCGACTCAGAAGCCGCACTCGGGCCATAGCTGGGCCACATACATTTGGCTACTTGGGCGGGACCTCACTGCTCATCTGTGTCGAAAAACGTGATCGTGTGTGATGCCAATTTTAGGGAGCAGGATTGTCCCCGGGGATTCAGGATGGGATTTTGAAAACAAAGCCGTGTGAGACTGATACCTGGTGCAGTCTTAATGTTATCTGTTCACTTGGCTCACTCGACAGAAACGTGACATTTTTATGGTATGTGATTGCTATTAGCTATCAAGTAATGAAACAATGTTGCTTGCTGTGAGGCTAGGTAGCTAGGCTAGTCAGCTAAACCAACTGATCTAACAATAGCCGTCATAGCTACTGTTAACATCAAGCAATGTTTTCCCTAAATTTGGAGGTCATCTGTGGCAGCATGACGTGTTGTATACATCTTATGGTGTATTCAAATGATCTGGGAAGTGAATATTTACGAGAAGAAAAAAGGATTTGAACGTGAAACCCCGGTGATGAGATGGTGACGAGTTAATGACAACGATCTCGGAAATCCGACATTCAACTCGGGCACCTTCTGAACTTTTGTGAGAGGGTGTCAGACTTTGACAGTCTTTTAAAAGTCTTCTAGTGTATGGTAGGCAGTCTTTGTAAAATCTTATAGTTTGTGACTAAAAACTCAGTGACTTATGACACATTGTCTTCAGATGTGAGCTGGATGTGAGAGGGTGTCAGACCTTAGTCTTTTAGAAGTCTTTCAAAGTCTTCTAGTGTATGGTAGGCATAAGTTACCACCACATTTTTAGTTGTGATGTATGCATTCATGTTTAGCTATTGTAACAATACATGATCATGAGCTGTGTATTCTGTACTATTCTGTACACATTTCCTATCATTGTCACAGTTGCAGCTCAACATACCGATCCATTCAAAGTGTAATTGGCTCGCTAGTTATTTAGCTATTAGTTGCATAGCTAAGTTAATGGTACTGTAACTTAGTTCTCACCAGTTCGCCATATGTGCTCCTCAGACCACAACTCCGTCTCTTGCCATGCCCCATTGTTTCTTCTCATTCTTGCCTGTTCCCGATCCCTCTGACGTCTAGCTTCTAGATTTTCCAGCTCATCGGCCTCGACGATGTCGACATTGCGGTCCATCTTGATGCTAACTTTGCATACTTTACTATTCATTGACTCGCTCTGTTCGCCCTATCCAATGTTACGTCACCATTCAATTTCCCATATTATTCAAATTTGAGGTGCACATGGCCAATTTCGTAAAAAAAATAAGCACAGCCTAGATGTAATAAATGTAGCCTATAACGTTATATATTTTGTATTATTTTAGAATCCCATTACTATGTCAATTTCCCACATATTAATGCACTGGGGATGGCAACTTAAAAGATGCCCTTTAATATTGTAGGCTACGTTAGCTTTGCAGCCATAGCTACAATATAATCGGTCTGCAATATTAGCTAGCAAATAAATAAAAAAACTTGCGACTTTAAATACCCCAGTCTACCTATAACTAGTCTAAACATAACTGACCAAAGTTAATGTTATCTGTGCACTACCCCTACCAAGGGGTATTGCGCATGTGCAAATCACATAGATAATAATTTTTCTTGTGTTTAACGGCACGCCCATAAATTCATGCTACTTCCGCCTCAATTTTTTGACCTACGTTTAGTATTGCATTTTTCCCATAGGTACAGTATTTTAATCACGCTTTCATACCATTTCTGAAGTTAATTCAACCTTTCTTTTACAAAAGAATCACAATTTACTTGTGGTCGTATCTTCTGGTAGGGTAGCAAAGATCGATAGATAACTGCATGACGCTACTGGCAGGATATTTCGACAAGAACACCAGTAACGTTAGCTAACGTTAATGAAGTTAGTCTTACTTTTACGTAGCTAATAAAAAGTAGGCTAGTTAAAATATAATGACGTGAGTATGGCAATAACGTTTGTCTCAATAACGTTTAACTATATCAATTAAATTTCAACATTCCACATCTGACCTACCTCCCAAACTGGAACTAAATGAGAGCCGTGACGAGCTCAGCGCCGCTCACTAGAAAGATTGACGATATCTGCCAACAACTGCTTTTGAATGAAGTGCCCGGATGTGCACAAACTGAAAAACTGAAAGCTTGCTTTTGGAGAATTACATTTTTACTAACTGAATTTTTGAGATCTGAATTTGAAATCCGAGTTTAACTGAATAACCTACTGAAATTCAGATTCAAATCACATAATTACATTTCTAAATATAGTATATACAAATTCAAATGATGAAATACAAATTCAAATGATGAAATACAAATTCAAATTTACTAAATTCTAATTCAGTCTTTTGGTGGCACAAGTTTTACACCATAGCTCACCACCACTGCTGGAGTGAAAGCCATAAAGCTGGCACTTTTAACATGGCTGACTGATAGTGATTCACGCCCCTTGTCTCCTGCGTACAGTGCACTGGCAGAAGTGTGCTATTTAATGTGCACTTTTTAGCAGTCCGCGAAAAATATCCGCCATCCTATTTTCCAACCGTACTGTGGAAGTGTCGTAAGCAGGTCATACGACGTCCCACCAGTGTTGCCATGTCCGCAGTTTTACATCTAAATTGGGATACTTTCAATGTGCAGTCATGGGTAAAAATTAAAAGTCGCAAAGCACTCACTTATTTTTAAAAGTAAAAATATGATGATTTCTATTTAAAATACATTGGTTTCGTTTAAAAATATATTTTGGGCTAGCTTTGAGTCGCCATTTGGCTGCAAAGTCTCTGGCAACCCTGTGTCCCACCCTTGCGCTGCCATGTCACATGTTGTTTTTGTTGTATTTGAAGGAAAACCTCAGCGAAGCTGCTCCTCATTTTTTTTAAACGAAGCTTCACGTCATATTTATGTGACCAAAATGTTCGTGTACTTCTTGAAAAGTGTGCTTACGAATCTACTCAGCGAAACCCCGAAAGTAAGTGCGTCATCCAAGTGTTTCAAGTATACTGCAATTTGAAAAATTTTCACCTACTCAACGACCTTCTCGTCCTATCTAGTCACCAAGGCTACTCAAAAGTGTGGAAGAGTGCTCATTCAGACACGGCCCGAGTTTCACTTCCATAATAAGACAAAGGGATAGCCATTTTCGCTAGCAGAGCGGCCAGTAGCTACAGCGTACTAGCAAAAGCGGGAGCCGGCGATGTACGGCCGGGGATTCTGGGTAGTGTAATTATGTTTCTCAAACTCTGGACTTTGTATCACATATATGTCAAAGTTTGGTCCATACAATGCCATAATATCATCATAAGGGTGACTGGAAGATCCCGAAGTGGGGGCAGGTAATGGCTTCCAGCAGTCTTCCGGGACCAGCCAGGGATAGGAGGGGGCAGGACTACGGAGCTCGATGGCCATGGCCCTGTATATCCGGTCTGTTTAGAACAGATCAGTCACATGTGAATTGGTTTGCTGTGAGAATTCACTGCCCTTGTATTATTACTATTACAGGTGTATTGGTTTTGCATTGTGTGTGCTGGTTTGCTGCGAAACTTTACCGTTTTTGCATTCTTACCATTGCATTTATATTTTGCATCACATGCCTAGGTTTAGTGTGCAGTGCCTTTGGGTGTGTTGTGTAATTGACTAATGAATTATCTAACTATTCTGTGTGTAAAAGTGGTCCGTGGTCCTATTGCCTGCCTGCTTTTTTTAAAGAAACCAAAGAAAATAAAAAAATAAATTAAATACTTGTTTTCTAAACTTGTCTGGGCTACACTTTGTTACTGGGGTCCCATTCCAGATCTTTCGCATTATTTTACTTAACTTAACATTCATTATACAAGCATGATTGAATTTAAATAAATATTAGATATCTGGGCTATCTGGGATGAAAGAAGTCTGGGATTGCAGAGCAGTGACCGACTATGTCATTTGATAATGATGTCACCTACCTATAGTAAGACTGTTGATAATGAGGTGCTTTGTGCCTGTGTGCCTAATTAGCTGCTTGTTATTATCTGAATCTTAGAACTGGTCATTAATTATTTAATGCAATCCAGTGCATAATGAGGAACTGTGCAGAAACAAGCAGCTTTGTTGTAAAAGGTTTTCTGTTTCCTGACAAGGTTGCCATTTATGCACAAATGTGATGCTATCATAACTTTTGTTGCTACTTCAGGAACAAGTTATTTTGTAAAGAAGAAAGCTAAGCATAGTAATAATAATAATAATAATAATAATAATGCATTTTATTCATGCTGTGCTTTTCATAGACCCCAAGCACTGGACGCAGAGAATTGTTCAAACATAGCCTATAGTCTAGTGATTTTTCTTTTTCATGTCTAAGTGTAACACATCTGAATCATAGATTATTTCCAATATAAATTATTGTCATTCCACAATTTGATGTGGCACATACAGTTTAATTGACCACAATTTCTTGAGATTGGAAGATGAGAAAAGACAGGGCCAGCTTACATTAAATAACTTAAATAAAGATTGGGTAGCATTGCTTTGAAATAACGGTGTGTTGAAGTGTTGTGTTAAATTCCTGCATAAATTGGCAAACACAAAATGATAACGTTGTGTGCTAGACATTAGCAGATTGTACCCATGCAGATGCACGGCAATGTAACATGTTATGAATTTCACAAGATTCTTCCTGGTTCTAGTTATTTTATTTTGGGTAATAATATCTACCTGGTATTTGTTTTGGGCTCTGTTCACATTCTGGCAGCAGGCAACTTTGCAGATGCACGCACTACCTTGGTCAAAGCAATGAATGCTGACTGAGAGGTAAGCAACGGCAGGTCTCACTCCAAAAAAAATTATTAAATAAATTAACAAAACAATTAGAAATATTTGATACACATTGAATTGATTAACTTGGAGTGTTTTTCCTCTCTGTCATACATCTACAAGTAATTTATGTAAATGTCAGACATACATAGATATATACATGTTAAGTATATTAAAATATGTATTAATCATATAGAACAAGTACAAGTGTACTTGCAAATTAACCAAGTGCATATTAATCTTTTGCAGCTGTACATTCTCAGAATGTTACAGAAGAACGATAAGAGAACTCCAGTTGGTGATAAGCTGATGAGGCCAAAATAAAAAGCTATTTCCGACTTTCAGGAAATCTTATTTTACCCGAGCCTCAATGATTTTACAGGTTTATCCATTTGCTGAGGGGTAATTTTGGGGGACCTGCACAGGATGGCTCTCTTCATGTGGGCCCTAAGAGTCTCGTCCCGCAGCCCATATATGAGGGGACTGAGGAAGCGGGGTAGCAGGGCAAAAAAAAAATAGTTGAAGAAGGGAATCTGCTCCCTGAGCCATGGCACACGCACCACATGGGCCTGCTCTGTGGCTGGCTGTGTAAAGATCATGATGCAGAGCAGCAGCTGGAGGCCGTGCAGCAGAACCGTGTACAGAGCTTTGTCCACCGCCTGGTCCCGCCTCATCTTCCGCGCCTCCAGCAGGATGCGTACGTAGGTGAAGAGGATGGTGAGCGCCACCGCCACAAAAAAGAACCCATACAGAGAGATTTTGATGAGCATCAGGAGAGGTGAGTTGTTGATGTCTTTGCTCCTTCAGAGCACCAGGGTGGTGAAAGCGCTGGTGCCAGGGTACTGCTTCCCCAGGAACAGTTTTATGGTGGGGATCGTGAAGCTGATGAGCAGCGTTGGCAGGATGACGACCTAAAGGCTGTCGGCGTGCCAGGCGGCGGGGCGGCGCAGGGGGTAGAATATGGCAACATAGCGCTCCAGCGACATGGTGGCCAGGATAAACGGAATGCTGAGGAAGGTGACGGTGGCGACGACGATCAGAGACATGCAGACTATGATGGAAAGCCGAAACTGGGCCAGGAAGAGCACGAAGAGCAGGATGGAGCACAGCACCAGCAGGGTGTCGTTGATCAGCATGTAGCCAAAGAGGATGTAGCGTGGGCTCTCCCAGAACTGCCTGTGTGAATGCACTTTTTGTTGCACTTAATTAATTGCACTTCAACATTTCTGCGCAATTTAATTTTAACATTGTGAAAGTAGTGGGATAACATTTTTATTATTTTTTTCATGATTAGTTTGTTTCATTTCTCCACAAGGACATTATGGGCTCTATCTTGATGGCGCACGTGCATTTAGGGCGTGTCCAACCCTACTTTTGCGAGTTTCAGGGTGCAAATTCTGCAAAATAAGGCGCGAGGTTAAAATGGGCTGAACTTCATTAATTATAGGTGTGTCTTGGGTGTAACATGCAATAAACCAATCAGATTGTTATCTCCCATTCGCTTTAAAAGCTACCTGCATTTGCACCTTGGTAGATTGGTAATATAATGGTGAATTTAATAAGACTGAAAAAAGAGAGATTTGCAGCTGGGGAATTCCTTCTGGGAAAGTGGTTTTAAGCCTAAAACTTTGTAAATAACGTTGGACTACGACCTAATTCCCAAACATGTACTGCAGCTTGATGTCACACCATAAACAATGTGCTGGTAAGCTGTTCTGCTTAATTTTTTTTCACAAAACTTTAGTTGAAAAATTGTTATACCTTTAGGCTTCAAGAAAAAATACTTTAAAACATTCATACGGCTGTACATTATTCTTTTCAAATTATTAAACCGACTTTCATCGTCATCAATTGGGTGTATTTCTTTGACTGCTAGCACAATAGGCCTATCTGAAGTGGGAAAAACTAGCATCGACCTGCCTCCTTTGCGAGTATTATTTGCTTTCCATTGGGTTGTAAAGTGGTCTGTCAAATATTCCAGCCAATAGCCAAGACTCTTATTATATTACATTACAATCATTTAGCAGATGCTTTTATCCAAAGGGACATACAGTCAGTGCATACAGAAACGTCATCGAAGTAACTACAGAACAGATAAGACATAGCACATTCTTCCCATAAAGTAGCAGCTATCCCTAGTAATGAACATTGAATGCAGTTCGCAGTAAACTGGGTAAATCAGCTCTACTACAATACTATTATAAACTTCAACACACAGTTAAACAAGAAACAAGTACCATGAGAGGTCCTAAATAAGTGTATCAGTCCAGGTGAAGTCTGAAAAGGTGTGTTTTCAGGCCACGACAGAACGCAGGCAGGGTTGGCATAGAACGTAGGGGAATGGGAAGTTTGTTCCACCACTGGGGAGCTAGGGTGGAAAAGCTCCGCAGTCGGGATGAGCGAGCACCATTGACACGGAGGGGGGGAAGTGCGAGTCGCCCTGCTGTAGACGAGTGAAGTGCTCGAGCAGAAACATAGTTCTGGATGAAGTCCTGCAGGTAGGCGGGGCCTGTCCTATTGGCTGCAGTGTAGGCCAGGGTCAGAACTTTGAACCTGATCCTGGCTGCAACTGGCAGCCAGTGGAGTGACCTCAACAGGGGGGTGACGTGAAAATATTTGGAGGTTGAACACAAGTTGGGCAGCTGCGTTCTGGATCAGTTGAAGAGGCAGAATGGCGCAGGCTGGTAGGCTTGCGAGCAGGGAGTTTCAGTAGTCCAGGCGTGAGTTGACCATAGTCTGGACAAGGAGCTGGGTGGAGTAGGTGGTCAGGTATGGTCGAATCCTCCTGATGTTGTACAGGAGGAACCTGCAGGACCATGTCGTCGCCCTGATGTGGTCTTTGAAGTCCAGCTGATCATCCAGGACCACCTCCAGGTTCCTTGGAGAGCGGAACGCAGCCACCATGGTCCCGTCAATGGTGATGGAGAGGTCATGTAGTGGAGAGGTCTTGTATGGCATGAAGAGAAGCTCTGCCTTGTCGAGGTTGAGCTGCAGGTGATGGGTAGTCATCCACTCAGAGATGTCGGCCAGACAAGCAGATATCCTCTCCTTCACCTGTTGGGTAGAGGGAAGGAAAGAGAGGAAGAGTTGAGTATCATCAGCATAACTATGGTATGAGAAGCCATGTGAATTAATTACTGAACCAAGAGACTTAGTATAAATGGAGAGCAGCAGAGGTCCCAGTACAGATCCCTGCGGGACTGCTGTAGACAGGGGATGGGGTGCAGAGACAGAACCCTTCCAAGAGACTTGGTAGGATCTATCAGTGAGATATGATACAAACCAAGAGAGGGCAGTCCCAAATTGCCCATCTCAGCGAGTGTGGAGATCAGGAGTTTGTGGTTGACCGTGTCGAACGCCGCAGACAGGTCAAGCAGAATCAGGACAGAGGAGAGGGACGAGGCTCTAGCAGTGGCGAGTGGCTCCGTCACGGCCAGGAGAGAAGTTTCCGTGGAATGTCCAGTTCTGAAGCCGGACTGAAGCAAGTCAAGCATCTTGTTCTGGTGGAGAAAAACAGACAGTTTGGTTATGGACAGCTCGTTCAAGAGATTTGGACAGGAAGGGCAAGAGAGATACAGGACGGTAGTTCCTGACATCAGAGGGGTCTAAGCTAGGTTTTTTAAGGAGTGGGGTTACACGGGCAGTCTTAAAAACAGCAGCAACATAACCACAGGTTAGGGAGTTGTTGATAACAGAGGAAAGATATGGAATGAGCTCACCGGATATAGACTGGAAGACTGCTGACGGGATGGGGTCCAGTGGACAGGTGGTTGCGCGATAGTGCATCACAGGTTGGAGCAAATCTGCGTCCTCCAGAGTCTTGAAGGACGACAGTGTGGCAATGGGTTCGGTATGGGGGATGTGGGGTATCACCCGATGCGTGAAGGAGTTCCAGATCATGGCCACCTTCCCCTCAAAATGGGTCAGGAAGTCATCTGCAGAGGGTGAGGTCGGTGGAAGGGGGATAAGCAGAGAGGAGAAGGTGGAAAAGAGTTTACATGGATTGAATACACATGCATTCATTTTAGACTGAAAAAATTAAGTCTTAGCCGATGTAGTTGCAGCTGTGAAGGCTGCCGGCAGAGTGTGATAGGAGGCCAGGTATCAATTACTTAATGCACAACTAAAACCGAATGAAAATGTATTCTTATCCGACCCGACGGTAGATAATCAACACACGCTGTCTTGATGCACTCTGTAGTAGGAGTGGCAAACACGCTATATGTTCACTCAGGTAAAGCTAGCTCAGATTAGCAACACAAAAGGCCAGTTTTTGGCCTAATAATAGCGACAAATCAAGTTAAACAGATCGCTAATTACTGCAATTCACTTCAGCTACACAGTGACTACAAACGGTTCAATTACTTAATGCACAGCTAAAGCCGAATGAAAATTGATACTTACCTGACCCGACGGTAGATAATTAACACACGCTGTCTTTATGCACTCTTATCTTTCAGATAAGCCCTCATTCAACACTATAGCCGTGACCGAATATGACCCCTGTTCCCTGTCCACTGTCCCCTGTTCATTCAGACCCCTGTCCCTATGTGCCCTGTCCCCTCACTTTGCGAGCAGTGTGCGAAATAAATTCCGCAAAACTTTCCAAACTTGTGAGGAAGTAGTTTATAATATTTATATTTTATTATATAATATTTATTTCATTTTTTATTTTTATTGAGAATATCAATCAGTTAACATATGACGATTGTTACAAAGTGTAGATTATGAATGAAGATAGAATTAACAAAAATAAAAAAGTATTTTGTAATATGAACCTATTTTATACCATATACGCTCTACGTCTTTTACGCTTTTACTTCCGGGTTACTTACTGAATAATCCCCATATGCTGCTGCTCATTGCCTAATCATTGAGCCTTATGCTTTGATTGCTTTGATTGACTTAAACCTTTTGCCAAGTGAATTAAATCATGGCATTACAATCCATCATAACTAAAGGGGTTAGATTATATAGCATCTGGCTGTAAGAACATGGTCATCAAACCCGTGAGGAAATCATGAGTAAAAGACAATGGGCCTCATTTATCATTCAGGTGTACGTTCAAATCTGATCGTAAAGTGAGCGTACGGCCATTTTTAGAAAAATTTCCGGATTTGTCAAAATGAACGTGGGTGTACGGTACGATTGAAATCTCACGACAGCTCTCGACCTTGCGTACACTTTTCCCAGTGGCGAGGCAGTGACATTGCATACAATGAGCAGCGAGGGAATCGTTGTGCAGCCTATACAGAAAGCAAATAACTTTTGTTCAGAGCACTGAGTCAACAGGTGATAAACAAAAAGGTGCTCTTTGAAAAACAGAGGTTATGTGAGCTTTAAAATCACGGTTCGCCTTACATGCTGCTGATAATAAAAATGACACGTCCAAGTCAATCCTCTTATATAATATTAAAAGAAGTTAATGCATGTGGGCAATATTTTAAAATGCACTTAACCTATGCATTGTGGCTGTAGATGTACGTTGTGTAGCCTAATTGGCAAAAATAGTATCTGAATAATTTTTCATCACTATTAGTTTAATGGCCATATGAAAATAATTACATATCACCAGTCATGTTGTATGCAAGACGCAAAACTGTTTACATATTTTTTAATAAATCCAATCTAGTTTTATTAGCCTAGAAGACCTAACAAACGTCGCAACCGGCGTGATAGATTCTTGAAATCTTGACAAATCAACTCCCCAAGTAGCCAAATGTATGTGGCCCAGATATGGCCCGAGTGCGGCTTCTCAGTCGGCTCAGCCTCGGTCTTGAATTACGGCCCGAGTCTGGGCCAGTTCATGCGGCCCGATTCTGGCCAGCCGGCACTGTGCCATAGTGATGGGTCTTTCGCGAATTAATGGCTCTTTTTGAACAGCTCTCTTTGGTGAAGGTAGGGAACCGATGCCTTTCGGTGAAAGAGCCATTTAGTTTGGCTTTTTTTCCCGTGTTTGTTCACATAACGTTGGCTGACAGAAACCGCCGATCGGCTGTAAATAGGCCTTCTGTAACCTTAGACTACCTACGGATATAACTCTTAACCTGTTTCCATCTATAGTTTTTAATTATAAATCAAGCAGATACTTAACTGAACAAATATCAATGAATAGGCTATAGCAAGTTTTTCGGTGCTTGCATTTTTCTTTGTCTCATAAAACTAAATATGTGTAGCCTAGGCTATGGTCCGCTGGAAAAGGCTGGGTGTCGCTAATGTATTAGTATTAGTTTCCGTTTGTTTAGCTTACGTAGCCTAACAATCAAACAATTGATTTGCTGAATAATCGCTTATAAAATCGCCTAAATAACCTATAATGATTAAGAAATGATAATGACAAAGAGATAACTACTTGAGATTGTTTAACTTGGGTGGCAATAATATGAAGTATGCGTTAAAGAACGTAGGCTAATTAACTTTAAGACGGCGCTCAAATTGGTCAAAGCCATTTAAACATTAGAAAGAAAAACCTTAAATAGGACACAACGCATAGGCCAATTCAGGCTAGAAAACGTTCGCTAAAATCGCCACAAATGCTAGCTATAACGTTAGCCAACATCAACAAGCTTTGACAGGTCGCTGTAGCCAGCTAAAGTTAATGTTACCGAGAGCTTTTGTTAGCATGTAGCTATGTGATAGCAACTGACACTGTAACGAGCAAGTAACTAAAGAAATGAGAGGCGAGAATGAATAGTTGTCTCGGAATATATTTCACTAACGTTAGCTATCCTTGCAGCCACTTTACCGTTAACTTTATTTTTAATTAATATCTTAACATTAGAAAAATAAATTAGCAAGCTGAGTTATCGTTAGCTGTGGCTTCCGTTAATTTAATGTTACCTCAGATCCAGGTAATTAATGGTCAAGACCATTTCTGTAAGAGAAAAAGATAACGTTAGCGAATGTTTTCCTGAATTTGTTGAACATCAACAGACAACCAGAAAATAAACGTGTTTAGCTATGTAGCTTCATCTTAAATTGACTATAAAATTTAACACTACAACTGTGTTTTATTAACGTTGAATAAAAGAAACGTTAAAAGGCCAATACTCACCCAGCTGTACGCTTTATTCTGTCAGAGTGCCACTGAAACACTGTTTCTCGTGCAGTTGTCCTTGCGATTGGTCACAGAATGACATGTTTATAACTTTAATTTATGTATTTGTTTACCTCAATCATGACCCAAGTATGACTGCTGAAGTTATGCTGTCAATGCACCTCTGGCCTGAAATTAATTAATTTCCATTATGCGAGAGTGCACATATTCAATCCCTTTGAAATTTTTATCAATGCCATAACAGATCAAAAATATGGCCGTTTAAGGCTAAGAAATTTTAGCATTTCTTAAATAGCCTAAATAAATAAAAATAGGTTACATAACTAAGATAAATTGGCTACTGATTGATGGGAAGATTGATCAAACATAGAAAAGCCCATACACAAATGTTTAATCAGACATTTAATCAGATATTTATTTGTAATCGTTGCCCATTTTCAAAACATGCCGAGCAATAACCAGAATCGGCCCGAGTGCGGCTAGCCATAGCATGGCCGCATCTTTGAATCAGGCGAGTCTGCCTAAGGCTAGCCGGAATCGGCCCAGATAGCTGTCGCCGAGGCCGACGGTGCTGACACTCAGCCGGAATCGGCCCAGATATGTAGGCTAGCTGGGTCACAGTCGCGTCTTCTATCAGTCCTTACACGGCCAATTTTCCAATGGTATCCCCCCACCCTGTCTTCTGCAGACAAGTGGTCCGGGATGCCACCGTCCTGTACCGTCCGGCAGAACTTTGTGAATGGTTATTTTCTTTAATTTTTTTTTATCTCAGCTGTATTTCGCAATTCAGGGGAAGCATTTTAGCCCTGGTTGTCCCCTGCCACATAGGGACTCTTTAGCTAGGCTACACATGCCAGTATTTGAGTCTGTGATGTGTTTTTCTGTTACGTGTGTTTCGGTCTTGTTCGGTTTTGTTTGTGTGTTGTTGTTTTAATTTGCCGTCTCCCATCCATGTCCTTTTGTATTTACTTCCCCATTGTGTCCGCCCGCCTTACGCGTCAGCTCCTGATCACTTATGTGTCCCACCTGCCCTGCTGTTCACCTGTCTCTCGTTTGCTCGTTAGTTTCGTGTATTTAAGTTCACTCTGTCTTGTGTTCAGTGAGAGTTCGTTTCAGTTGATTTTTGTCTCTGTTTCACTACAAGCCTTTTTCCCAGAATCCAGAGAGTCCTGAGTCCCGCCTGCACCCTGACAGCACACCACTAACGCTCCCAATAAGCACACATTTATTTTCTTGTTCATTCATAAGCATTTAAAGTTTACCTTCACAGAAAAATTATTTGCTTTACTGTTGCCTAATAGCTACGGGAGAAAACCGTGTTGGCATGTACATTTTAAAGGGGGTGGCATTGCCACATATAGATAATAAAATGGGCGTGTGAGTAGGTAATTCATAATGATGTGAACACGCTTCCTAAAATACGATCAAGTCTGATTTACATACATTTACGCTCAGATCAGTGATTTCCACAAGTTTGATGAATCACACGTGAGAATTTCGTACGCAAGCTGGCTCCATCAAATATACGCTCTTTTTTTCAACCATATTGATAAATGAGTCCCAATAAATATTGCTGCTATCTATGTAGCAGTTTGTACTTGCAGAGAAACATTTTAGTTAGTACATTCAGCTAACTGCAGGAGATCCTCCCGAAACTTTGTTTAAAACCTCAATTACACTATAAACAGTCCTCTTTTGTTAAACATTGAACTCCCCCCCCCCCCCAATAATAATTCAATATATGGTATGGCAATATATATATATAATTAAATATATATTATACATTGAGGGAGTTTTATAGCATGCATGTGGGAAGCTGAAGCTGCAGGTTATTTGATTGAGTGATATGCATGCCGAGCTCAAGTATGTCAAGTAGGATTGAAGATAACCTTTAGCCCCACCCCTGGACATTTGCGAGACCCTGCACAGACTGAAATCAAGCTTGTTTAAAGACATATTAATAAGACATATCTCTTCAGTCATGTTAAACTGTCATATGGACACCTGAACACAAAAATACTGATTCACTGAGCAGGTTTATGATTCACTGAGAGGGTCATGCAGGTAACAGGGAATATTTCACTTAGATGGTGCAAGCAGCAGGGACCCCCTAAAATGACCACAACCTCTTGAAAATGTTTAATTGTTCATACTTGTATTTGACATCTACAACAGGATGCACTGCAGTTAATGGATGCATGACAAAACAGGACATCATACACTATGAAGCTATATGCTTATTTTTAAAAACATGTTGTACATGTTAAACATGGAAATACAGACATGCTGATAAGAGAAATGATTTTTCACAGAATTATTATTATTATTTATTTTTTTAACCCCTGATCTACTGAACGGGATGGGAAGTCTGATTGCACACAATGGCATCCACAGTTTGTAGTGGATCCACTAGAGGGCAATATGAGACACACAGAAAAGAAAAGTGAATGCTTTCTAACTGCTGTGACATTTGCTTCCATCTGTAACTAAACTCCTCAAAAAAAGTTTGGAAACGTTATTTCGGTCGATTATTCCTCCCCTTTAATAATACCAATTGGTATTGTATTTTATATCGTTGGAAAGCCTGATTAGTCACCTTTACAATGAGGTACAACTTGTAAGGATCATCCATTCGTGGAATGAGCAACACAGCTAACCGTGTGGGTAGCGGCCCAAAAAAATGTGCCAAAATCCCCTGCAATATTCTTCTGTTGGTATTCACTCTCGTTTTGAGTTGCTTGGTGGACTGGATGATTGCACTCTCCCACAGTAATAAGGAAAAAACAACACATATTGGCCATTTTTACACTTTATTCATTTTACACTGTCAGGGACCTCAGTAGCGTGTGGAAGATCCATACGCAGCCACAACAGCTTGGCACCTCCTCCTCATGCTGGTCACCAGCCTGGTCACACACTGCTGTGGGATGGCATCCCATTCCTCAACCAGGATTTGTCGCAAGTCAGTGTCATGGTGTGGGGCGGTATCTCTCTCACAGGCAAAACAGAACTTGTCATCATTGAAGGCAATCTCAATGCAGTGAGATATCGGAATGAGATTCTGGAGCCAGTGGCGATCCCATATCTCCAGAATCTGGGACCTAACTCCATCCTCCAGGATGACAACGCTCGCCCCCACAGAGCCAGGATCATCACAGAGTACCTCCAGAATTTGGGAGTGGAGAGGATGGAATGGCCTGCCGTGAGTCCAGACCTCAACCCAATTGAACACTTGTGGGATCAGCTTGGGCGTGCTGTACGTGCCAGAGTGACCAACGCAACCATGTTGGCTGACTTGCGACAAATCCTGGTTGAGGAATGGGATGCCATCCCACAGCAGTGTGTGACCAGGCTGGTGACCAGCATGAGGAGGAGGTGCCAAGCTGTTGTGGCTGCGTATGGATCTTCCACACGCTACTGAGGTCCCTGACAGTGTAAAATGAATAAAGTGTAAAAATGGCCAATATGTGTTGTTTTTTCCTTATTACTGTGGGAGAGTGCAATCATCCAGTCCACCAAGCAACTCAAAACGAGAGTGAATACCAACAGAAGAATATTGCAGGGGATTTTGGCACATTTTTTTGGGCCGCTACCCACACGGTTAGCTGTGTTGCTCATTCCACGAATGCACAATCCTTACAAGTTGTACCTCGTTGTAAAGGTGACTAATCAGGCTTTCCAACGATATAAAATACAATACCAATTGGTATTACTAAAGGGGAGGAATAATCGACCGAAATAACATTTCCAAACTTTTTTTGAGGAGTGTATAAATATCATCATGATTAGGATCTGGCTCCCTGCTAATGGAGGAGTTGAGGGCAGTTTACTAATTTAAAAAAAAGATTCTTATTCTGAATTTGATATTGCTCTTGTGTTTTTTGCTGTGTTATAGAACTGCTTTTGTCATTTGCTTTCAGTAATTCATTATTTTCTATTATTTAATCGTAACTGTGAATTATGTTTTTGACTGCTCCAGTGTAATGAAAAGCATTGGACAAATATAAAGATACAGTTATAGCTTGATGATGAAACTCAGAGAGTATGATTGCAAATGTTGTTTGAAAATGTTCTGTGTGATGTGTTGACTTGCATGTACCATGCTTGTGGGGAGTGGGTTGGGTTACTGCCAGAAAGCTCTAGAGTGCAGTTAGAGAGAGTTTTCAGCCATTTCTTTGGTTCGGTGATAAACATTAATTAATTATTAACAGTGAACCCTGGAGAGTCTAATTAAACCATCTTGTTTGCTCTTTTGTTGAACAAACAAGGTAACTCTGTGGAGATGTGTGACTCTTGCAGCTACCCCCTGGCTGGCTCTCCTCGCCAATGGTATTCCACCTGAATAGCCTGAAGCTCTGACCCATTGTTCATCACATTAGTTACACTAGTGATAATATATAGCAAATAATTTATACAACCAGTGGCAGAATAATACACACATGGATTTAAGCATCTCAATTTATCCAAACTAAGCATTTCCTTAAAATGCAATCAATCATTTTTTAAAACTTGAATTTTCAGAATCATTGTAGTTTGTTATAACATTAATTTCTGTACAAATTCAAATAACTTAACCTGCATTCTTTAAGCATTACCAAATATAAAATCTTCTTGATGATTGTTCAAGTGCAATACTGGATAAGAGCTCTCAGTACCACGTCTTTATAGCCTCCTCCACAAACATGCATGTTTTGAGATTGTAGAAACAATAATGATTGACATGGCAACAATGATCACAAATTATGGAAATGGTAACTTTCTTCTGATTCACAGAATTCTACAAACGCTCTTGATGCTGTTACTGAAAATAAAACAAAAAATGATCTGTTAATCATGTTTTACATGTATTTTATGTTAGTGGAAAAGCACCAATGCAAAGCAGGCTGGACAAGTTAATGACCTTGGACTGGAGATTACTATAATGTTGATATACAATTTGACAATTTAGTTTCCTAATAATACTGCAACAAAAGGATGCCCTCTAGGATGCTTTGTAGGAATAAATTGAAAAAATGGACTGTTAACTTAAAGTTTTAAAGTTAACAGTCATTTTAAAGTTAAATTGCTTCTGTTCGATTCGCCCTGGCTTCTAATTGGATTGAGGAGGGTTGATGACTGAACAAACCAGACAGCAGTCTTCATCTATGTTTCCCCTCCAAAGGCATAGAAAATAGTTTTTTTTTTCAAACTGGCCTGATGTAGACAAAGATGAACAACAAGGTTGCTTGCTAATGAGCTAAACCATAATTTAGTAACAAAGTTTGTTTTACATGGCAAGTTGATGTTCTGCTTGATACCAATGTGTGGATATATCATTATCTGCGTAAACATAAATGAAAAACCCTGGGAGGCTGAAAAAAGCTGTGACAGTCCTTCCCTAAGTATACCTGCCAGTATAACATAAAGACCCCCCCCCCGTCTACCTTGATCGTTCCACTAATCTCTTCCTAATGATTTTATATTTTCCTACCTGCCCACCCACCCAAAAAAACCCTATTTTGTACCTTCCCTTCCACATGTTCATTCTATTGACAAAGGATTAACTATCGCTGGTGTGTTATGGCCCAACCATTGCACTCTCATTAACTGCTATTTGCAATATTGGTGATTTACGGATCTAGGCCTTTTCTTCGTCCACGAGTTATAAATTGCTCTGGAAAAGAGGGTCAGCAAAATGACTAAAATGTAAGAGTAAAATCTTTCTTTATTTACAGTTCCAATTGTCTCCTTTCAAATGGAATAGGAGTCATCTTCATTCGATACATAATTAATAGCAATCATAATATAAATGTATGCAATTACCTGTATTAAAGAGGCCATCCCATATATACTTAAATAGGATGCATTTTTGGGTCATAAAAAATATGTTCATATACTATATATTATATATACTATGTATATTTATATACTAAATATGTATGTACACAAATTCCAAATAAACAAAATTTCTGTGGAAACTAAAAAGCAAACCCATGTGTTTTCATGGGGTTCAATCAAGATTCACAAATACTCTATCCACCCATATATGAAAATATAAGGTGATCATGAACAAATACAACATTAGATGTGGTTGGTAAAAGGAGTTTAATTGTTATCCTTTCTTATGAATCAGTTAGAGACCTGGAAAACCAAGAATTGGAGTGCACATCTTTCTTTAGTTAACCACTGGATTAATTTTGTTCTTCAGGCCAAAAGTGAAGTAATGAACAAAGACAGGTCTGAACATTTCATCCCTCAGCCCGTATATCAGGGGACTCAGACACCTGGGGAGAATGATAAAACACATGAAAATGACATACCTTATATTTGTGCCTATGAGGAGTTCTAATTTTATTGTCAGTGTATTTAACACACCGACCGCAAAGGAAGAGAGGCACAGGCCCAGCTGAATTAGGTGCAGCAGCACTGTGTTTCGGGCCTTTGTGGCCTTGCTTTTGTCAGAAGACACAGACTTGGCCTCAAGCATTATCGCGACGTATGTGTAGATGATAATGAGGCTCACTAAAACAAAGTAAACAGCTGTGAAAACTTTATTCATGTCTGAGTACAGTTTCAAATTAAATATATTTTTCATTCTACAATAAGCCTGCACTACAAAGAAAGGAGGCCCTATTGTTATAAACAGAAAAAATTGTATGACAGCATTAAAAGAGCCCAGTACCCACACCACACCAATGGCTACACCAGTACACTTGCTGGTGGCAATGTCAGCGTGCCTGAGGGGGAAGCAGATGGCAGAGTACCTCTCCAAAGCCATTACAGCCAGGTTGAGTGGGGCAATCTGATTGGTTAAACTCGTCAGTAACAACACAATACCACATAATCCATTGCAAATGTACAACTTGGCTATGGCGATTAAGTAGGAAACCATGCTACATAGAAGCTGAATGGAGTCAGCAAAAAGCATGTGACCAAAGAGGATGTAGCGGGAGACTCCTTGGAATGCTGCCTTTGTTTTCAGGGTGAACAGCATGACGCAGTTGATGTAGATAAAGAAGATAACGAGGATCAGTGAAAAGCCAAACTCTAGCCCGTGAAGATATGCATAATATTCACGTGCATTACTGGGAAAGATGGAGGCATTTTCCATGTCCTGTGGGAGAAAAATAAAATACAAATAAATGCTTGCCGTAAATTAGCAATACTGTCAGGAATCAATTAATAAAGATAAAAATGGTGTCAATTTATGACAGTTAATATTAATAGCAATAACAAGGCTACCTTCAGAACACTCATGAATAACGATCCAACAACCATATTCTATTCTTTCCCTCAACGAGACTCAGCTTGTTCATGCATGTTTTTATGTGTAACCACATACAAATTAAGGCTGATACACAGAGGCTTTCTGATACCTTTCTGGTACGGACTAAATACATTTTTATTTATTGTAATAAACACTACGACTCATAACTACAGAAAGTATCACTGCACACTGCGCAACTGGAAATACTCCAAGACTGGTTACTGTCCTCTTCTGCAGGAAGTCATTCCACACCTTGTGAGCACTTTCTGCCAACAGTCAAAAACGTATTTTGGGAATATATGACACTTTACAAACTAAATCTGTTCTCAATTAAAATTGATGACTTTTATGAATATACTTATGAATTCTAATTTTGTAGTAGGCTTAACTGGTACAAAAAGCACAATATAGTGTCCCCTTTTCACAATAACAAACAAATATTTACTTTGGCTATTATAAATATTTTTCCTGAAAGAACTTTACCTTGGTGTTGTCTTGTGACTGTGTTGATTGACTGCTTGGAAGAGGATGAATCGCAGTTGTGTTCTGCCACTCCTCATATCAGCAGAGATCTTTGTGTCCTGTGACGTCACTCAATGTCATCACAGTAGCTCACCCCTCAGTGGTCAGGTATACCCTCACGGATGTGTGTGACGGTTTGACAGTTGACAAATGATTGTAGATCCACAGAGCTGCTTGTTTACATAATGGTTCCAGCTTGTGGAGTTTTATGAGCGAACGGGGAATAGTGGAAATCGATGGACTTGGAACGGGGGCTCATCAGTAAGGCCTTGGGTAACCCTTTCTGCACAAATTTGTTTCGCAGTTCTTATTGACAGAAGGTGTGGGAGAACCTGGTGCTGCAGATCCCCCTTCCTAGCCCACTCCTAAACTGCTTACCAGGTGTGCTGCTGAAAACCAAAATGATGTTACTTTATTATGGAGCTTATGAACCACATGAACACTACTGGTTGTGCCTTGGCCTCTATTTCAAGTCACAAGACGTTTATTGATAAGCCCACACTTTGACCCTATTAATCACTTTAGCCAGTTTGCAAGCATGATTAAATTTATAAATATCAGATAGCTGCATGGGCTATCTGTGATTGCAGAGCAGTGACAGGCTATGTCATTTGATAATGATGTAATTTGTTATTCTGCAACATACAGTAAAGTACTGTGTACGACATTATAAGGTGCTTTGCACCTGTGTGTCTAATTAGTAATTATCTGAATCTTGGAACTGGTCATTAATTATTTAGTGCAATCCAGTGCCTAATGAGGAACTGTCCAAAAACAAAGAGCTTTACTAGCCTGACTAGATTGCCAGTTATGCTATCATAACTTGTGTTGCTGCTTCAGGAACAAGTTATTTTATGAAAAAGAAAGTAGGTGTTTTACACAGAAGTATTCTTAAGGAATCCAATGTATATGAGTTACTTTCATATAATCAATGCCATCCTAATCATAATAATGTGTTACATATACTTTAGATTGTTGGATTTGTTGTCAAACATAAACACTCTCAGGTACATTTTGTTTTGATGGAGAGCAGGCTGATGTTAGTGTTTGGACTAATCAATTTAATTTCCTGTTTTTTGATTATTTTGGCAAACGCAAACATGTCAGTTAAAGTTTTTCTGATTTCTTTTTTATACATCTGCGTCTATCTGCTTCATGCTTTGAGCTGTAAAGTACTTGAGCAGGCTTTTCCAGTGGAAGTGTTTAACAGGGTTCTCCCACCCCTTCATAGGGGGAGTGGCATTCTGAACAGCAGATTTGGTGTCAGGCTTTTTGAAGTCCTTGTCCTTTGGAGAAGTGCATAGAATTTTTTTGCTTGCCAAAAGTTCAGGTCAATTTCAGTGATGTCACATTTCCAAGGTGCTTCCATCAAACTGCTTCACACTGTTGGATTTAATTTAACAAGCAGTGATAAGTAAATGCACTGGTGCATGTGTGGGACATATGATAGTATAACATCAGACACTTGTGATACGGGGTGCATAATTTGATTACTATGATCTTTATGAACAAAGAGGTTCTAAAAATCGTTTTAAAAACTTTTGATAGAATGTTCATTGTTATTTGTGGACACATCTAAGAGATTTACCAGAGGAGGGGAGCAGTGGGTAAGGCAATGAATAAATCAGCTAACCTGTCAGTCTGGCTAATAGCTGAAATTTTCAGTTTGATACTAGCTAGTTAGTGGCATCAACCTGGTTCTTGGTAAGATTAAGCCTGTTGCAATGTGGTTCAGAAAATGTTGTTGGGAGAAATACATGATCAACCAGCACAGCCAAATGAGCTGACAATTTACTTATAAGATGGCTGGCAGTTCATTCCCCATAACTGTCACCACAGATATATTTTCCCCAGTACAACAGCAATGACACAGCTACTTAGACTTGTTTGTACACTTTCTGATTCAAATTTAATTAAAGGGCAACAGCACCGGTGGCAGGCAGTAATAGAACTAATAAAATGATTCTCTCTTAGACTTTCTATTTCTCAGTTTCTTAAGTACACCATCACATCTGAAAAAAATAGCAGATATGTTGGAATAAGTGGCAATGTCTGGCGCCCTGAGGCAAACAAAGCACCCAACGAACCAATGGGGGATGGGGGTGTTGCTCCACCCCTGGGTTACCCAGACGTGCTTATCTTTGCAGGTCGCTAAAGAGGGTTAGATTAGAAAAAAGATGCATTATCAGTCACCCTATATCAGCAAACATAATCTATTAGATTTCAACAAGGCTGTATATTTCAAGTCAAGTACATTATAGTTCCATATTTATGTATAGTTTTTTATGTATTAATTTACCAACAAAGCAGCTTTAAAATGAGTACAAATAATGTGGCATTGCTGCAAAATACAATCCCATGTTTGAACCAATGTGATGTGTCATTGTCTTCACTGTACAAACAGAAACATTCTCATGCACTGAACACAAACGTTCACATACACTTAAAAGTGCAGACTTTTCTTTTTATTTCAAATTTCAATACAGTGTGTCTTTAAAAAATGATAAACCATTCAGAACAGATTGGTCATTCTGGGCCTGGTTTTGGACTCGGTATCTATGCAGGCCTCTCTGAACTCAAGAAAGGCAGCGTGTCTGTCGCACCTTGCTGCAGAGCGGCAGGTGACAGTGAAGCATTGCTGGAGGTTGCTCGGCCTGATGGCTTCAGCTGCCCAGGTTGTGCCACTTAGGCTGCTGCATATGCGTCCAGTACAGCGCTGGGCCGTGTGGGTACCCCTTGGCGCCTCCCAACCAGAGCAGATATGCTGTCGCAGGCCCAGGGCCTGCTATAGCACCCTAACCCGGAGTTTTACAGCCTGCACTTTTGGCCCCTGGACGGAAGCCAGCAGTGCTGGGAACACTTTAGGCATCGAAAGCCTCTTCCACGAGGGCGCCTTACACCAGGAAGTGGGGCAGATTCAGCTGCTGGTGCGACACTAATGGGTCTAACCCGATCTTATCTGAAATTTCAGTCATCTTGGCGTTCCTCCAGTCCCTCCTTGAAGAGGGGCTAGCAGAGTCCGCACTAAGGGGGTACGTGGCAGCCATCTCGGACTGCCATGAGCGTATTGAGGGCCGATGGGATCTCACCCTTTCTCCAGCCAGTTTCCGGGCTCTGTGGTCTTATATCTCCCGCACAAGTGTGGCGAGAAGAACCAACAATCTTTTTTGTTTGTTAAGGAGGGGCTACCCGGGGCCGCGCCCTATCTAAGCAGCGCGGCGCCCTATCTAAGCAGCGCCGCACCCTATCTAAGCAGTGCTTGGCCCACTGGATCGTAGAGACGATTTTCACGGCTTACAGCAGCTACGACATGCCCCCTCCCACAAGCATGGTAGCTCACTCTACTCGGGGCATAGCTACCTCCTGGGCTTTACTATATGGTGCCCCGGTTGCTGACATTTGTGAAATGCTAGGCTCACTTTCGCCAGGTTCTATCACCTGGATGTAGTGTGTGAAAGTAAGCTGTTTTGTAAAGCTGTTCTGTAGGCCCAAGAAAATCAATATGCAAAAGCCTCTATATAAATAATAAAATAATAGTCAAGGACTAGTGGAATGTCGGGGGGGCGAGAGGCGAGAGGCCTTGCAGGAGTCTTCTATCATCCATACTTAGGCTTGGAATAATGGTTCCTTATCAACAAGGAAGGCATCTAGCATCCCCCGTCAAAATAGGAATGCCTCCCTCCTGTTTCCCATAGCTAAGCAAGAGTTGTACCCATAACAATAGATAAGATAGATCATGCTGACCGAGCAGGCGCGAGAATAAGAACAAATAAAATAAATTACATGGTCTGATTAAAAGGCAGATGAGGATAAGTCACAAACAACTTTATTTGGTAGATCAAGAGGGCCCCCAAGTGCATAGGGTAGGAACTGGATTTATATAACACGTTTATTTTTGCCTAATTTGTTATTGGATAAAATAAGATATGACGAAAGAGTGTTACCAGACATTATTGGTGTATTAGTTAGGTAGAGGAGGAGTTATGATATTATATAAACTAATGTCTGTCTTTGTTCAGGGAACTCCTAATCCTCTGCGTAGGATAAAGGACCTCCCATTGGCATCAACGCTTAATAAAAGTTTAAACTGAATAGAAGACTCTGCTATTTCCTTCATCTTTATCTTGAGAATTCTCTAGCTCAAAAACCCATCTCAAATTGAACCTAATGAGGAGAGAGTAAAGGACTTCCCTCCGCAAGTTTCATCCACATCAGTTGCCTCCTCTGTCCTCCGGGCAGTGGAGTGACTATGACTATGATTTGTTTGACTTCGGGTTTCAATCACCCGGTGGTTATTTTCATTTCCACTTTACGTTTGCTCTTCTAGTAGAACAGCATCTAATAAGTGGATTATGTTGGAACCGCACTCTTGTGACATGAGGTCTTGATTACCCCACTACATCTCCCGCCTCATTTTATCAGGTATACTGTGACCCATACCGTGGCATGTTGACCGATATGAAATGGAAATGGTTCTATGAATACGGTCAACACACCACACTGCGTGGTCATACAGGGGAACTTTTATGCCCTTCGGTCGGCAACAAAAGAGAGCAGGCGGCGTGCATCACTATGGCACATATGGCACAGTGCTGGCTGGCCGGAATCGGACCGCATGAATTTGCCCAGACTCGGGCCGTAATTCAAGACTGAGGCTGAGCCGACTCAGAAGCCAAACCTGGGCCACACCCAAACCGACTCAGAAGCCGCACTCGGGCCATAGCTGGGCCACATACATTTGGCTACTTGGGCGGGACCTCACTGCTCATCTGTGTCGAAAAATGTGATCGTGTGTGATGCCAATTTTAGGGAGCAGGATTGTCCCCGGGGATTCAGGATGGGATTTTGAAAACAAGGCCGTGTGAGACTGATACCTGGTGCAGTCTTAACGTTATCCGTTCACTTGGCTCACTTGACAGAAATGTGATATTTTTATGGTGATTGCTATTAGCTATCAATTAATGAAACAATGTTGCTTGCTGTGAGGCTAGGTAGCTAGGCTAGTTAGCTAAACCGACTGATCTAACAGTAGCTGTTATGTAAAATGCCTATAATGTACTGTTAACATCAAGCAATGTTTTCTGTGGCAGCATGGCCTGTTGTATACATCTTATGGTGTATTCCAGGGGTCGGCAACAGGCGTCCCGCGGGCCATTGTTGGCCCGCCAGCAATAATATTTGGCCCGCCAGATAATTTTGAGATTTAAAAAAAAAAAACTTTTTTTTTTTTTTTTTTACAATATCGAACCGACAGTCCCACGTATAGGCTATAATGTCCGAATAGAGAATCTACCCACACCTGAAGAATGCTTATTGTACTTTTATCCATGTTGAGAGTGAATGACACGCACAGACAATCAGGCAGCGGGCTGCACTGACGCTGAACCCCTAGTAGTGAATCAAAATAAGTAGGTGGACAACGCGTGGTGCTGAAATAGCCAACATGCGGTGTGTGGTTTGAAAAAAATAACACCAGCTCAGTAAATCATTCAAACTTAATGTTTACTTATATGTGACTGCACCACACATGTAAACAGTAACAAAGCAAATTCAGTTTAATTTTATGAAAAACATCAAAAACAACAAAATCGGCGCAAAAAAAAGCTTGATCCGCTTGATCATGGAGTGCGAGGGGTGGTGGTGCATAGGCCTATGCTCCTGAAACGACAGAGCAATAATTAAATGAGCCAATCATTAAAAATATAAAAAATACAATTAGGCTATTAAATGCAATAACGACAGGCTTAGTACTCACTTAATGTGAAAACTGGCATCTCCCATCGGTCACTATTCGTTGGATATCTGGTGATATGGACGTCACTTTAATCCGCAGGCAGTTTTCAAGGTTTTTATGCGTCAATCGATTCCTCTCGTGCGTCTTTGTGACACTGATATTTAATTGATACAACTGCTGTCCGCTGTCGGGCGTTTTGCACGTAAAGTTTTTCACTCTCTGATTACACCTGTATAAACTGTGAAGTGACAATAAAATAACTTGAACTTGAACTTGCTTTGGTACTCATATCGGACTTTTCTTTTGAAACACGGAACTACGTTTCAAGGTTGTTGAGAATCACAACACAAACTTGCTAGTCAAGCCAAAATACTGCAGTGCAATGGATTCGGTGAGTAATCCCCACTGCTACCTAGTTAAGAAATGTATTCACATTTTTCGAAAGAAAAGTCAGATCATTACACCAGATCCCGATATGAGGACCAAAGCATTAGAACGTGTCACATTTTTTAACGATCAATTACTTAAATTAGCCTTTTATTATGTTCTAGCCCGCCACCTAGTGGCTCAGAAAAAAATTGGCCCGAGGCCAAATTTACTTGCCGACCCCTGGTGTATTCAAATGATCTGGGAAGTCTGAATATTTCCGATTTACGAGAAGAACGTGAAACCCAGGTGATAAGATGGTGACGAGTTAATGACAACGATCTCGGAAATCCGACATTCAACTCGGGCACCTCCTGAACTTTAGTGAGAGGGTGTCAGACTTTGACAGTCTTTTAAAAGGCTTCTAGTGTAAAATCTTATAGTTTGTGACTTAAAAACTCAGTGACTTTGTCTCAGACACATTGTCTTCAGATGTGAGCTGGATGTGAGAGGGTGTCAGACCTTAGTCTTTTAGAAGTCTTCTAGTGTATGGTAGGCATAAGTTACCACCACATTTTTAGTGGTGGTTTATGCATTCATGTTTAGCTATTGTAACAATACATGATCATGAGCTGTGTATTCTGCACATTTCCTATCATTGTCACAGTTGCAGCTCAACATACCGATCCATTCAAAGTGTAATTGGCTCGCTAATTATTTAGCTATTAGTTGCATAGCTAAGTTAATGGTACTGTAACTTAGTTCTCACCAGTTCGCCATATGTTATATGCCTGTCGGCCCTTATATGCCTGTTCCCGATCCCTCTGACGTCTAGCTTCTAGATTTTCCAGCTCATCGGCCTTGACGTTGTCGACATTGCGGTCCATCTTGATGCTAACTTTGCATACTTTACTATTCATTGACTCTCGCTCTGTTCGCCCTATCCAATGTTACATCACCATTCAATTTCCCATATTATTCAAATTTGAGGTGCACATGGCCAATTTTGTTACAAAAATAAGCACAGCCTAGATGTAATAAATGTAGCCTATAACATTATATATTTTTTATTATTTTAGAATCCCATTGCTACGTCAATTTCCCACATATTAATGCACTGGGGATGGCAACTTAAAAGATGCCCTTTAATATTGTAGGCTACGTTAGCTTTGCAGCCATAGCTACAATATAATCGGTATTGCTAGCTAATATAATTAGCTAGCAAATCAATTAAAAAAACATTTGCGACTTTAAATACCCTAGTCTAACTATAACTAGTCTAAACGTAACTGACCAAAGTTAATGTTATCTGTGCACTACCCCTACCAAGGGGTATTGCGCATGTGCAAATCACATTTGCATCATTTTTCTTGTGTTTAACGGCACGCCCATAAATTCATGCTACTTCCGCCTAAATTTTTTGACCTACGTTTAGTATTGCATTTTTCCCATAGGTACAGTATTTTAATCACGCTTTCATACCATTTCTGAAGTTAATTCAACCTTTCTTTTACGAAAGAATCAGAATTTACTTGTGGTCGTATCTTCTGGTAGGGTAGCAAAGATCGATAGATAACTGCATGACGCTACCGGTAGGATATTTCGACAAGAACACCGGTAACGTTAGCTAACGTTAATGAAGTTAGTCTTTCTTTTACGTAGCTAATAAAAAGTAGGCTAGTTAAAATATAATGACGTGAGTATGGCAATAACATTTGTCTCAATAACGTTTAACTATATCAATTAAATCTCAACATTACACAGCTGCCAAACTGGAAGTAAATGAGAACCGTGACGAGCTCAGCGCCGCTCACTACAAAGATTGACGATATCTGCCAACAACTGCTTTTGAATGAAGTGCCCGGATGTGCACAAACTGAAAAACTGAAAGCTTGCTTTTGGAGAATTACATTTTTACTAACTGAATTTTTGAGATCTGAATTTGAAATCCGAGTTTAACTGAATAACCTATTGAAATTCAGATTCAAATCACAAAATTAAATTTCTAAATATAGTATATACAAATTCAAATCATGAAATACAAATTCAAATTGACTAAATTCTAATTCAGTTTTTTGATGGCACAAGTTTTACACCATAGCTCACCACCACTGCTGGAGTGAAAGCCATAAAGCTGACACTTTTAACATGGTTGACTGATAGTGATTCACGCCCTTGGTGACAGTCTCCTGCGTACAGTGCACTGGCAGAAGTGTGCTATTTAATGTGCACTTTTTAGCAGTCCGCGAAAAATATCCGCCATACTATTTTACAACCGTACTGTGGAAGTATTGTAAGCAGGTCATAAGATGTCCCACCAGTGTTGCCATGTCCGCAGTTTTACATCTAAATTGGGATACTTTCAACGTGCAGTCATCGGTAAAAATTAAAAGTCGCAAAGCACTCACTTATTTTTAAAAGTAAAAATATGATGATTTCTATTTAATATACATTGGTTTCGTTTAAAAATATATTTTGGGCTAGCTTTGAGTCGCCATTTGGCTGCAAAGTCTCAATATCTGGCAACCCTGTGTCCCACCCTTGCGCTGCCATGTCACATGTTGTTTTTGTTGTATTTGAAGGAAAACGTCAGCGAAGCTGCTCCTCATTTTCTTAAAACGAAGCTTCACGTCATATTTATGTGACCAAAATGTTTGTGTACTTCTTGAAAAGTGTGCTCACGAATCTACTCAGCGAAACCCCGAAAGTAAGTGCGTCATCCAAGTGTTTCAAGTATACTGCAATTTGAAAAATTTTCACCTACTCAACGACCTTCTCGTCCTATCTAGTCACCAAGGCTACTCAAAAGTGTGGAAGAGTGCTCATTCAGACACGGCCCTAGTTTCACTTCCATAATAAGACAAAGGCCATTTTCGCTAGCAGAGCGGCCAGTAGCTACTGCGTACTAGCAAAAGCGGGAGCCGGCGATGTACGGCCGGGGATTCTGGGTAGTGTAATTATGTTTCTCAAACTCTGTTAATTATGGACTTTGTATCACATATATGTCAAAGTTTGCTCCATACAATGCCATAATATCATCATAAGGGTGACTGGAAGATCCAGAAGTGGGGGCAGGTAATGACTTCCAGCAGTCTTCCGGGACCAGCCAGGGATAGGATGGGGCAGGACTACGGAGCTCGATGGCCATGGCCTTGTATATCCAGTCTGTTTAGAACAGATCAGTCACATGTGAATTGGTTTGCTGTGAGAATTCAATGCCCTTGTATTATTACTATTACAGGTGTATTGGTGTTGCATTGTGTGTGCTGGTTTGCTGCAAAACTTTACCGTTTTTGCATTTTTACCATTGCATTTATATTTTGCATCACATGCCTAGGTTTAGTGTGCAGTGCCTTTGGGTGTGTTGTGTAATTGACTAATTAATTATCTAACTATTCTGTGTGTAACAGTGGTCCGTGGTCCTATTGCCTGCCTGCTTTTTTTAAAGAAACCAAAGAAAATATCTTAAATAAATTACATACTTGTTTTCTAAACTTGTCTGGGCTACACTTTGTTACTGGGGTCCCATTTCAGATCTTTCGCATTATTTTACTTAAGTTAACATTCATTACACAAGCATGATTTAATTTAAATAAATATTAGATATCTGGGCTATCTGGGATGAAAGAAGTCTGGGATTGCAGAGCAGTGACCGACTATGTCATTTGATAATGATGTCACCATAATGAGGTGCTTTGTGCCTGTGTGCCTAATTAGCTGCTTGTTATTATCTGAATCTTAGAACTGGTCATTCATTATTTAATGCAATCCAGTGCATAATGAGGAACTGTGCAGAAACAAGCAGCTTTGTTGAAAAATGTTTTCTGTTTCCTGACAAGGTTGCCATTTATGCACAAAAGTGATGCTATCATAACTTTTGTTGCTGCTTCAGGAACAAGTTATTTTGTAAAGAACAAAGCAAAGCATAGTAATAATAATAATAATAATAATAATAATGCATTTTATTCATGCTGTGCTTTTCATAGACCCCAAGCATTGGACGCAGAGAATTGTTCAAACATAGCCTATAGTCTAGTTATTTTTCTTTTTCATGTCTAAGTGTAACACATCTGAATCATAGATTATTTCCAATATAAATTATTGTCATTCCACAATTTGATGTGGCACATACAGTTTAATTGACCACAATTTCTTGAGATTGGAAGATGAGAAAGACAGGGGGTGGTCCTGGACAGGGCCAGCTTACATTAAATAACTTAATTTAGCGCAGTGCTGACATTAAATTCCTGCATAAATTGGCAAACACAAAATGATAACGTTGTGTGCTAGACATTAGCAGATTGTACCCATGCGGATGCACGGCAATGTAACATGTTATGAATTTCACAAGATTCTTCCTGGTTCTAGTTATTTTATTTTGGGTAATAATATCTACCTGGTATTTGTTTTGGGCTCTGTTCACAATCTGGCAGCAGGCACCTTTGCAGTGCGCACACTACCTTTTTCAAAGCAATGAATGCTGACTGAGAGGTAAGCAACGGCAGGTCTCACTCCAAAAACATTTATAAAATAAATTAACAAAACAATTCGAAATATTTGATACACATTGAATTGATTAACTTGGAGTGTTTTGCCTCTCTGTCATACATCTACAAGTAATTTATGTAAATGTCAGACATACGTATATATATACATGTTAAGTATATTAAAATATGTATTAATCATAAAAAGCTATTTCCGACTTTCAGGAAATCTTATTTTACCCGACCCTCACTGATTTTACAGGTTTACTCATTTGCTGAGGGGTAATTTTGGGGGAGCTGCACAGGATGGCTCTCTTCATGTGGGCCCTAAGAGTCTCGTCCCGCAGCCCGTATATGAGGGGACTGAGGAAGCGGGGTAGAAGGGCAAAAAAAAAATAGTTGAAGAAGGGAATCTGCTCCCTGAGCCATGGCACACGCACCACATGGGCCTGCTCTGTGGCTGGCTGTGTGAAGATCATGATGCAGAGCAGCAGCTGGAGGCCGTGCAGCAGAACCGTGTACTGAGCTTTGTCCACCGCCTGGTCCCGCCTCATCTTCCGCGCCTCCAGCAGGATGCGTACGTAGGTGAAGAGGATGGTGAGCGCCACTGCCACAAAGAAGAGCCCATACAGGGAGATCTTGATGAGTATCAGGAGAGGTGAGTTGTTTATCTCTTTGCTCCTGCAGAGCACCAGGGTGGTGAAGGCGCTGGTGCCAGGGTACTGCTTTCCCAGGAACAGTTCGATGGTGGGGATCGTGAAGCTGATCAGCAGCGTTGGCAGGATGACGACCCAAATGCCGTCGGCGTGCCAGGCGGCGGGGCGGCGCAGGGGGTAGAATATGGCAACATAGCGCTCCAGCGACATGGTGGCCAGGATAAACGGAGTGTTGAGGAAGGTGGCGGTGGAGACGAAGATCAGAGACATGCAGACTATGATGGAAAACCGAAACTGAGCCAGGAAGAGCACGAAGAGCAGGATGGAGCACAGCACCAGCAGGGTGTCGTTGATCAGCATGTAGCCAAAGAGGATGTAGCGTGGGCTCTCCCAGAACTGCCTGTGTGACGCCAAGGTGTGTAGCATCAGGACAATGAAGCAGAAGAAGATACAAAAAAGCGGGATGACAATACATATTTTCAATGCTATTATCTGGCTCGTGTTGTGTGTCAAGTTTCCTGGATACTCTGTCAGATTTTGCATCACTCAGTGGGGCACTCAGAAATTGCAAGCACTTGAAGTAACCTTGTAAAAACAAATAAAATGTAAAATACAAACAAATACATGCACACAGTGAATTCAACTTTAATGCGCGAAACAAGAAATATCTTTAATATCATAAAGGAAGTACTTTCAAAGCAAAATTACTTTCAAAGAAAAGTTTTTCATCTTATTTGTAACTAACATTCAGTATATAAATATCATTGCATTCTTTAATTATCACCTCATAAAGGAATGTTTAAGTAGCAGCCAATTAATAAAACAATAAGTCAATGGTTTTTGATTTGAGAAAAATATTATTATGAATGGTAAATAGGAGTAATGGTATTTACAGTGCCCAAACATAATGTATAGTGAAATATAAATAATCGCTCATTTAAAAATCTCACAATAATAAATCTCCATGCAGTTAAAAAAAAAAATCACACTGCATATAAACTGTCCCACACTTACCTTACAGGGTTAGTTGAGAAATGCTGTGTTGCAGAAGGAGTTGTTGCTTTTATATAATTTCTTTGCCATATGACTTCCATTCATTAGTTCTCAGAGGGATTTTGTTTTTTGTCACGTATTTTAAAGGGTGTTGCCTGTTATTGTTCTGTACTTCCCAAGGGGTCAATTACGTTCATGGCATTGTCACAACACAACGTAGATAATAGCTGCTTGTAAATATTACATTACATTATAGACATTTAGCAGATATGCATGAAATGCACTTTTTGTTGCACTTAATTAATTGCACTTCAACATTTCTGCGCAATTTAATTTTAACATTGTGAAAGTAGTGGGATAACATATATATATATTTTTTCATGATTCGTTTGTTTCATTTCTCCACAAGGACATTATGGGCTCTATCTTGATGGCGCACGTGCATTTAGGGCGAGTCCAACCCGACTTTTGCGAGTTTCAGGGTGCAAATTCTGCAAAATAAGGCGCGAGGTTAAAATGGGCTGAACTTCATTAATTATAGGTGTGTCTTGGGCGTAACATGCAATAAACCAATCAGATTGTTATCTCCCATTCGCTTTAAAAGCTACCTGCATTTGCACCTTGGTGGATTGGTAATATAATGGTGAATTTAATAAGACTGAAAAAAGAGAGATTTGCAGCTGGGGAATTCCTTCTGGGAAAGTGGTTTTAAGCCTAAAACTTTGTAAATAACGTTGGACTACGACCTAATTCCCAAACATGTACTGCAGCTTGATGTCACACCATAAACAATGTGCTGGTAAGCTGTTCTGCTTAATTTTTTTTCACAAAACTTTAGTTTGAAAAATGGTTATACCTTTAGGCTTCAAGAAAAAATGCTTTAAAACATTCATACGGCTGTACATTATTCTTTTCAAATTATTAAACCGACTTGTGCTTTTCTGCACTTCATCACGAGTAGTTGTGATTTTGGGTGTATTTCATCGTCATCAATTGGGTGCATTTCTTTGACTGCTAGCACAATAGGCCTATCTGAAGTGGGAAAAACTAGCATCGACCCGCCTCCTTTGCGAGTATTATTTGCTTTCCATTGGGTTGTAAAGTGGTCTGTCAAATATTCCAGCCAATAGCCAAGACTCTTATTATATTACATTACAATCATTTAGCAGACGCTTTTATCCAAAGGGACATACAGTCAGTGCATACAGAAACGTCATCGAAGTAACTACAGAACAGATAAGACATAGCACATTCTTCCCATAAAGTAGCAGCTATCCCTAGTAATGAACATTGAATGCAGTTCACAGTAAACTGGGTAAATCAGCTCTACTACAATACTATTATAAACTTCAACACACAGTTAAACAAGAAACAAGTACCATGAGAGGTCCTAGATAAGTGTATCAGTCCAGGTGGAGTCTGAAAAGGTGTGTTTTCAGGCCACGACGGAACGCAGGCAGGGTTGGCATAGAACGTAGGGGAATGGGAAGTTTGTTCCACCACTGGGGAGCTAGGGTGGAAAAGCTCCGCAGGTGGTATGAGCAAGCACCATTGACACGGAGGGGGGGAAGTGCGAGTCACCTTGCTGTAGACGAGTGAAGTGATCGAGCAGAAACATAGTTCTGGATGAAGTCCTGTAGGTAGGCGGGGCTGTCCTATTGACTGCAGTGTAGGCCAGGGTCAGAACTTTGAACCTGATCCTGGCTGCAACTGGCAGCCAGTGGAGTGACCTCAACAGGGGGGTGACGTGAAAATATCGGGAGGTTGAACACAAGTCGGGCAGCTGCGTTCTGGATCAGTTGAAGAGGCAGAATGGCGCAGGCTGGTAGGCTTGCGAGCAGGGAGTTTCAGTAGTCCAGGCGTGAGTTGACCATAGTCTGGACAAGAAGCTGGGTGGAGTAGGTGGTCAGGTATGGTCGAATCCTCCTGATGTTGTACAGGAGGAACCTGCAGGACCATGTCGTCGCCCTGATGTGGTCTTTGAAGTCCAGCTGATCATCCAGGACAACCTCCAGGTTCCTTGGAGAGCGGAACGCAGCCACCATGGTCCCGTCAACGGTGATGGAGAGGTCATGTAGTGGAGAGGTCTGGTATGGCATGAAGAGAAGCTCTGCCTTGTCGAGGTTGAGCTTCAGGTGATGGGTACTCATCCACTCAGAGATGTCAGACAAGCAGATATCCTCTCCTTCACCTGTTGGGTAGAGGGAAGGAAAGAGAGGAAGAGTTGAGTATCATCAGCATAACTATGGTATGAGAAGCCATGTGAATTAATTACTGAACCAAGAGACTTAGTATAAATGGAGAGCAGCAGAGGTCCCAGTACAGATCCCTGCGGGACTGCTGTAGACAGGGGATGGGGTGCAGAGACAGAACCCTTCCAAGAGACTTGGTAGGATCTATCAGTGAGATATGATACAAACCAAGAGAGGGCAGTCCCAGAATTGCCCATCTCAGCGAGTGTGGAGATCAGGAGTTTGTGGTTGACCGTGTCGAACGCCGCAGACAGGTCAAGTAGAATCAGGACAGAGGAGAGGGACGAGGCTCTAGCAGTGGCGAGTGGCTCCGTCACGGCCAGGAGAGAAGTTTCCGTGGAATGTCCAGTTCTAATGCCGGACTGAAGCAAGTCAAGCATCTTGTTCTGGTGGAGAAAAACAGACAGTTTGGTTATGGACAGCTCGTTCAAGAGATTTGGACAGGAAGGGCAAGAGAGATACAGGACGGTAGTTCCTGACATCAGAGGGGTCTAAGCTAGGTTTTTTAAGGAGTGGGGTTACACGGGCAGTCTTAAAAACAGCAGCAACATAACCACAGGTTAGGGAGTTGTTGATAACAGAGGAAAGATATGGAATGAGCTCACCGGATATAGGCTGGAAGACTGCTGACGGGATGGGGTCCAGTGGACAGGTGGTTGCGCGATAGTGCATCACAGGTTGGAGCAAATCTGCGTCTTCCAGAGTCTTGAAGGACGACAGTGTGGCAATGGGTTCGGTATGGGGGATGTGGGGTATCACCCGATGCGTGAAGGAGTTCCAGATCATGGCCACCTTCCCCTCAAAATGGGTCAGGAAGTCATCTGCAGAGGGTGAGGTGGGTGGAAGGGGGATAAGCAGAGAGGAGAAGGTGGAAAAGAGTTTACGTGGATTGGATACACATGCATTCATTTTAGACTGAAAAAATTAAGTCTTAGCCGATGTAGTTGCAGCTGTGAAGGCTGCCGGCAGAGTGTGATAGGAGGCCAGGGCTGCATTCCAATCCCATATTTTTACTGCTTGCATCTTTTCCTCGGTCCTTTCCTCGCTCATTAGCTCCACCCAGTGGAGGCCATAAGGAAAGGATCCAAGGATCGCATACGAGGACGAAGCAACCAAGGCAACATGAATTAGGCAAATGGAACGTTCTTGCTCAGTCAAGCGTCAGCTGAAGCGACGTCAATTACTAATGACGTGTTGCACAGCTGTATCACCTGTCAAAAAAATAAAGAAAGCCATATCACCTGTCAGTGGCCATGAAGGCTAACGGATTGTTCTGTAGCCTATCATATTTTTATCTCTGAGCTTGTTTTTGCATGCAAAATGGTATAAGCTATTGTTTTATCTGACGCTATATTGCACTGTGAAGTTATCACAATTATTTTCAATGATTTTCTCCCGTGGAATTTGACAGTTGTGAAAATGACATGGGAAATAGGGATATTGTCTCTCAATTACAGCTGTTTGTGTTTGACATACAGTGTCCCATTAACACATCCACAACAACCGGCTATTTATTACTGTGTGAATAAAGATCACACGAAGAATAATTTAAATTGTAAGTAGGCTACGCCTATATTCCACACGCTCAATGGCCAGTCCCAGCAATTCATCAATGGACTTGAACGCATGTTTGTTCGTTAAAATCGGAGCACATTACAAATGACACTTGAGTCATTTGGCTTAATATCATGCAGTCCTATCAAATCAGCTGCGGTATCCAATTATTGGACATGGCCGGCGAGACCGACTGGCGGGGCAACTGTGTGCTAGCGTCCAGTAGCACTCAACGAACACGATTATATGTAATTTGTCAATTGTTAAAATTATTATTTATACAGGAGAGCTTTTTGTTAGTGTGTTCGTTTTTTATGTTTGTATATTATCCCTTGCAGCCCCTCTCTCTGTCCATAGTGTTCCTCCACATGTTTTATTTGTTATGTTAATGTGAATAAAATCACTTCCGAATACTAACATATCAGTTTCATACATCTTTTCTGTGCCACATTTTCATTATAACCTTTATTTATTTAAAAACACACTAAGCATACCACTTTGACACCAATGTATGTCAACCACCTGTTGGGGAAGTGAGGATTCTGTAAAATGTCTATTTTCCAACAGTTAAAATTTTCAGAGCTCTGAATACTGAACACAGGCAATATTGCGTGGTAGAACCCCTCACTTATCCTGCAGTAAAAATCTATTTCACATCATTTCATAATTATTAGAAATGACAATCCTCAATTCAATCACGCAATTCGTCCATAGGTCAGTCGGACAGTAACCTGGTGGAAGCAACAAATCAAGAAGTCTAATTAAGAGTACATAATTACAGTAAAAGAAAAACAGTCAATTCCAATAATGACTGCAAATCATACATTCATTAATGACTGTAGGCTGACTACTTTGAATTTACAAAAAGGAAGACATTCATTTGAAGTTACCAGTAAAGAGACTGATAAGCCAGAAATAGCCCAACTATTACCCTCCTGAAGCTTACACGATCAGCAAAGTAGTAGTTTTTGTTAGTATTTGTGTCTTTCTTTTCTCCCAAATTGTTCTGTGCTGCAGAAGGGGTCACTCAGATGACAACTATATCTTAAAAGGTAAAAACACAAGTAAAAAATTGACAAACACTTATGTGAACTATTTACATTTTATTCAACATCTTTTTAAAAATTTCCAATAGTTTGTTGGAGCTTTCTTGTGTGGCCTGGAACCGCTCCTCCTCTCTGGCAGCATCTTCCCTGAGGAACTGCAGAACGGCTCCCTCACTGGTCCTTCTCCTTTTGGGGGGTGGGGGACAGGCAGAGGTGGATGGCCCATCATCATCCTCCAGTGGGAGGCTACTTGAGCCAGGCTGTGCATCCTCTTCCTCCACACACGCCCAGCTACAAGTGACCACCCCAAATCCAGGAAGAGATGAGCCAGTGCCAATTGAGGCCTCATCAGCCACATGTGCCGGGTTTTCTGCAACACATGAGTCCATCAGGACAGGAGGATCAATAGATGGCCTCCCCCCGATGGCCTCATGCATTGCAGTAAACCATGGCCATGTGGCTGCTGTGGCCTCTCCCCTGTCTGTCCCCGTCCCTGTAGCAGGGCATCTGAGGGCCTACAAGGAAAGATGTAAGGGTGAAGGTGAGCCGTGAGCCAATTGCACAGGCAGAATTGTGTTTCACTATGTAAGATAAACTAAAAATTTGCTAAAGAACAACATCACAAATTGAACCTCACCTTATTTTTTCCCTTGAGGTTGTCCCATTTTTTGGCTATTTGGGCAGGGCTCACCTGGCCCTGTAGGCCCATCTGCTGAAGAATTTCACTGAGGAAAACAACACATGTTACCATACCATACCCAAGTGCCCTACAACAATTACTGCCATGCCATAACATGTTTATGTGCTATCCATTTACAGGGGCAGGCATGCCTCTTGCCATCACACTTACATTAGGGATATCAGAAGTTGTCAATTGCATACAATTAACTGCTTCAACACAAGACATGGTGCTGAGGAGTGATTCCGTCAACATTAATCTATGACATGTAGGAACACCAATATGGACAGTGACATGGTCCTGCAAGAACATAAAAAATGGCTTATTGCCAATGTTTCTGTGTAACATATTTTAGTTCTATGTGACATCACACATTATAGAATGTCACTAATGACTCACCCCCAAGCTTTCTTTGCTACATGCCTCTTCCCCGTAAACAGATGCTCATTCTCACACCTCAGCCGAATGAGGCTGAGGGTGCTCTCATCTGTCCCTATAAATGACACAACAGACCTGCAAGTAAAAACCAGCTAGTAATGTCTGTGTATAGCCCTAAATCACAACGGCATGTGTCAAGGGGCTTCACAAGCCCATAATTCAGACATGACATATGTAAGTAGGCTACATGATGCAAAATAGTAGCCTATCCTAATAAGCTAGCCTAATGTGCATTTCATCAGTCAAAGACAGCAAATGCAATAACATAGACTGAAATTACATTATTTCTGTCATACAAGAGTGAGGAAAAATATATTTTAAACGCAAAGCAGCTGCGTGTTCATGTTTCAGTTGTTACACTGGAAATCGAGCAGCGACTGTCGAGCCTATTTCAGTTAGCCTACTTGCCGGGATGCATTCAACAGTGTGAACATAGGCTAAACGTAACATAGCCTATTGCATAGCGTACAATATAAAATTGTATACAGTTTTGAAAGGACATGGGTTAATTGAAGCTTGCGTTTCCTATGCAGTAACGTTAGCTAACAAACTATATGGGACAGAAACATGTCCTAAATGTTACGCTTACACGCTGAACTACAATATTTGTTGTCTCTTTTTTCATGAATAAACTTGCCTTTCGTTTGTCCGAAAGAACGAGTGACATTATAAATGAAAGCGCTTTATAAATTAAATAGAAAGGAATGATAAGCACTTACATTTGTGTATGAGTGGTCCCGCCATGTTTTTACACAGTGACAGATGTGATGAAACACGTCACGCGTTCTGAGTAAAGACTTCCGCAAAGGCTGCACTCGTGTTTCCTCACTGAAGAATTCTTCGGGAGCCTACTCTTTCCCCACTGCTCGCTCCTCGGTGGAGCATTTAGCGGTTTGGGATGTCCTTAAAGATGGCGGACCTCGATCGATTTCCGGGTCAGACGAGAACCAAGTAGATAGGACGGCTAAAAAATGGGATTGGAATGCAGCCCGGGTATCAATTACTTAATGCACAACTAAAACCGAATAAAAATTTATTCTTATCCGACCCGACGGTAGATAATCAACAGACGCTGTTTTGATGCACTCTGTAGTAGGAGTGGCAAACACGCTATATGTTCACTCAGGTAAAGCTAGCTCAGATTAGCAGATAAGAAAATGGCGCCTGCCCTGACGGCGACTCGCTAACTTCCTGTGTAGTTGTTTGGTGTCTTTTACTGTCTTTTACTGTTTATTGTTTTAATTATTCGTCAATACGGTATATGTTATTGATCGGAGTGCATAAGGCAAATGCGTAACATGGTGGGACTGAAAGAAATTGCGGTTGGACTTTTCCTATGGCTGTTTTTTGAATTTGTTTCTACAACTGTGCGGGCTCGTGGAGAGATTTCTACCCCGCCGGTGACATACTCCTACAGCTTACGAGAACTCTACAATCTTCGGGCTGCTGTGGTGAACCACTCCCCCGTGAATCTACCTTCTGGGCCGAAGCGAAGGAAAAGAGGCCGACGGAGTGGCGCACGGGTGAGGAACAGACTAAGAAGATGCAAGCCCGTTCTACCATCGGTGATTATGGGCAATGTTCGCTCCTTAGCGAACAAAGTTGATGAATTGGCGGCGCTACTGAAACATGACCGTCTTTTTCGGCAAAGTAGCCGTCTGTGCTTTACAGAGTCCTGGCTTAACGGCAGCACTCCTGCGGCATATACAGAAATGGACGGTTTCTCGTTGATTAGACTGGATAGGGACGCGGAGAAGACGGGCAAGAAAATAGGAGGGGGTGTTTGCCTTTATGTGAACAATCAGTGGTGTCACCCTGCGCACATTACTATGAAGGAAACAGTGTGCGACCAGAATGTTGAACTGCTGGCGGTGAGTTGCAGGCCCTACTATCTTCCCCGTGAGTTCTCCAACGTCATTGTTATCGTGACATATATTCCACCGTCTGCTAATGCCAAACAGGCTACTGACACGTTAGTCAGAGTTGCTCACGAACTTCAAAGTCACTCACCTGACGCTCTCATGATTATCAATGGTGATTTTAACCACTGCACCCTCTCCTCCTCATTGCCTTCTTTTAGGCAGTTTGTTACCTGCCCTACGAGGAATAATAAGACCATTGACTTGTTTTATGCTAATGTCAAGGACAGTTATTATTCCACTGCTATGCCACCCCTGGGCAGCTCAGACCATAACCTGGTGCTGCTGTCAACTAAATACACCCCTCTGGTTCGTAAACAGCCCATCTCCACTAAATCTGTGCGTGTGTGGTCTGAGGAGGCATGTGAGGAGTTAAGGGCCTGCTTTGAATGCACAGATTGGTCTGTCTTTTATGATGTGGACAACAATAACACAGAGGTTGATGGTGTGGCTGACCGTGTTACTGATTATGTAAACTTCTGTGTTGATATGATAATCCCATGTAAAACTATTAAACTGTTTTCTAACAATAAGCCCTGGGTCACTAAGGAGATAAAGATTGCTATTAATAATAAGAAGGTAGCTTTCACTAGTAGAGACAAGGATTCGATCAAATCTGCACAGAAAAAACTTAAACAGGCTATAAGGCAGGGAAAGAGGAATTATAAAGAGAAAGTAGAAAGTAAATTACAGGAGTGTGACACAAAGGGCCTATGGAAGGGCTTAAAGTCAATAACAGGCTATGGCCCTGCCAGCTCTAACCTGCAGGAAGGTATTTTTACTCCTGATGAGGCTAACCAGTTCTTTGCTAGATTTGACACCAATGACCTCCTAGCAGAGCATGATTCGGCCTATTCAACCCTCTCCTTGAGGGGGTTGGAAGGCAGTTCTACTCTTTGCCCCCCTATAAGCATTACAGTTAATGAGGTACGCACCCAGCTAAGAAGGCTTAATGCAAATAAGGCCCCTGGCCCGGATGGGGTCCTTCCACGTGCTCTCAAAGTGTGTGCAGATCAGCTATGCACAGTGCTTCACTATTTATTTTTTCTGTCTTTGTCCCAGTCCAAGATTCCAGTCAAGTGGAAAACTTCATGTATTGTGCCTGTGCCTAAAAGAGCAAATGCCAAGGCTCTTAAAGACCTTAGGCCTATTGCTCTCACCTCACATATAATGAAATCCTTTGAAAGGGCAGTCCTGGGGCATTTCAGTCGGCAGGTTGGTGCCTACCAGGACCCGCTGCAATTTGCATACAGGAAGGGAGTAGGAGTGGATGATGCCCTCCTCTACATGGTACACAGAATATACAGCCATTTGGAGTTAGCCGGTGCATCTGCTAGAATAATGTTCTTTGACTTCTCTAGCGCTTTTAATACAATACAGCCACATATTTTAGCAAACAAGCTTTTAAATTTTAACCTGAATAGGTCCACAGTCGCATGGGTCATGGATTACCTAACATGCAGACCTCAGTATGTGAGGATCCATGGCACTGTGTCTGACACCATCACTACCAACACCGGGGCGCCGCAAGGCACAGTTTTATCTCCATTTTTATTTACACTGTACACATCTGACTGCAGGCATAGCAATGCATCTTGCCACTTACAAAAATTCTCTGATGATTCTGCCCTGGTTGGCTATATTTTAAATGATAATAACTTAGCTTACCAAGAGGAAGTGGACAGTTTTGTCAGATGGTGTGAGGGAGCCCACCTTATTCTTAATACAGATAAGACTAAGGAGCTCATTGTTGATTTTAGGAAGAAAAAAGCAGAGGTAACCCCCGTCCTGATTAAAGGACAGGCAGTCGAGGTGGTCCCCTCATACAAATACCTGGGTGTTTATGTGGATAACAAGCTGGACTGGAAGGAGAACACTAGAGTTATTTTTAAGCGGGCCCAGTCCAGATTGTTCTTCCTCAGGAAGCTCAGGTCATTTGAGGTCAGCAGGTCTCTTTTAAATGTCTTTTATCAAGGTATTGTGGCAAGTGTTCTTTTTTATGCTGTTGTCTGCTGGGGTGGCAGCCTAACAGTTGAGGATAGGAATAGGATCAATAAGTTGATCAAGAAGGCAGGATCTATTATTGGCCTGACCCCAGATTCTCTGGAGGCCATTACAGAGCAGAGAACCAGAAGGAAGCTTAGGAGTGTTCTGTCACGGGACGACCATCCCTTGTACAGCACTTTTAAGGGCAGTAGGAGTAATCGGCTCCTATTGCCAAAATGCTCAACTGAAAGGTTCAGGAAATCTTTTGTTCCTGCAGCAATCAGGTTTTTTAATGAACGTTGATGTAATGTTTTTAAAAAATGTTTTTTTTTTTTTTTTGTTTTGTTTTGTTTTGTTTTGTTGTTGCAATGGAATTATGCACTTACCCTTCAATGATTCTGCCTGATGTCATTATGTATTTATTGTGTACGTATATTGTGTCTATGTCTTTGTTATGGTAGCAAACCAGTTTCCCCTTTGGGGATCAATAAAGTTTATCCTATCCTATCCTATCCTAACACAAAAGGCCAGTTTTTGGCCTAATAATAGCTACAAATCAAGTTAAACGGATCGCTAATTACTGCAATTCACTTCAGCTACACAGTGACTACAAACGGTTCAATTACTTAATGCACAGCTAAAACCGAATGAAAATTGATACTTATCTGACCCGACGGTAGATAATCAACACACGCTGTCTTGATGCACTCTTATCTTTCAGATAAGCCCTCATTCAACACTATAGCCGTGACCGAATATGACCCCTGTTCCCTGTCCACTGTCCCGTTCATTCAGACCCCTGTCCTTATGTGCCCTGTCCCCTCACTTTGCGAGCAGTGTGCGAAATAAATTCCGCAAAACTTTCCAAACTAGTGAGGAAGTAGTTTATAATATTTATATTTTATTATATAATATTTATTTCATTTTTTTTATTTTATTGAGAATATCAATCAGTTAACATATGACGATTGTTACAAAGTGTAGATTATGAATGAAGATAGAATTAACAAAAATAAAAAAGTATTTTGTAATATGAACCTATTTTATACCATATACGCTCTATGTCTTTTACGCTTTTACTTCTGGGTTACTTACTGAAATTGTCGGATGAGTGCACCGTTCTGCAAATGAGTGTGCTCCTGAATTCCCTCAACAAAACCCCGGAAATAAGGGGTTCATCCTGGTATTTTAAGTTCCCCCATTTGTGAGAAAAAGTCGCCCACTCAAAAGCTTTTTGACAAAGTGGACTCAAATATGCGTCCCCAAAAGGGTGTAGGGGTCGTATTTGGACATGGCCAAAGCCTTCGGAAGTCACGGAGATACAGCTCTGCATAAGACGGAGATGCACCCGGGCGTAATTTTTAAACCAAGATGGCGCAGAGTGTTTTTAGCCATAGCACTTGCAGCTCATCAGGTAAAAAATCTGAAATTTGAATGTAGGTACCTGTTTTTTTAGTTTTTTCATAATTTCTGTACATACATTGTTGTAATTAAGTAGCAAGAAATGTATGAATATGAGTTCTGACTGCTTAGTCATAATTGTGCAGTTCTCTGTTTTAATAAAAGCTATGAACTTGTAGCCTTGACAGTTTTTGAGATAAACAGCTTTGTTTGTCACTAGTGAAAACAGGCGAGAATTGGCATATATTGCCCTTGGTAGGAAGAGGTTAACGCATTTCAACATATTCCATTACATTTCCCTCCTTTTATCATTCTATCATAAGTAAACACCCGGTGTCAGGGAGAGCGAACCATGCCTGCCAGAAACTGTCTCTGTCCCCATTTCAGGGACCAGCCAGTATTATACCATTCAACACAGCTGGCTTCCCAGGCTGGTTGGGGCAACGGTAAGATGGTGGGCAGTTGCTTTCGCTGTTTACAAAGTATACAATCCTCCTCATTTACATTTAGTGTTCGGCACATTTTGGCCGAGAGGCATGTGGTCAGAGGCGGAGGGTTATGGCCCTGAGGACCGTTGCTGGGTGCCCTCCAAAAACATCTTGGACCCAGCACTCATTAAAGACTTCCGCAGAGATATGGCTGATGGATTGTCTGGGGCCAACTCTTAGAAGGGGGGGGTCCTGTCATGGTCTCGGCAGGTTATCTGTCTTTCTGCGGTCGTTCTTCCCCGGAGCGGCTCGAGAACACTCTTGTCGGAATTTTCCGTTTTCCGTTTCGGGGTTTCCTTGTCTCCCGGCTCTCAGTTGCTTCACCTGTCCTGATTACCTGCCCGCTACTTAAGCGCCGCATTTTCGTGTTTCCGGTGCTTCTGTATTGAATTGTATTTATATAAAGCCGGTACGGTATAGTAACAGGCACTTTAGGAAACCACTTTACGCCATCGCATTGGTATAACGTACGATAGTTTCCTTAGGATTGTTTTCCTTTTTTTTAGCAGTGTTCGTTTTTCGTTTTGGTTGTCTTTGCAAGCTCGCTAAGACTGTGTTTTATTTTACCGTTTTCTTCCTGCCTCTCTGTCTGCTGTCTTCCTGAGAGCGAGAGGTTTCTTTTTTGTTTGTTTAGTTGGTTAAAGGAGCTTTGCCATGATGGCTGTGAACACTCCCTGTATTTGGTGGTACCTGTTACTCGCCCGCAAATTATTTTTCTGATTGCATATGTCCACAATGTTCTTGTAACATTACTTTATTTATTCTCGTATATATTTTTAAAAGGAGAAAATTAAATAAATGTATCTGACGGTTTAGTATTTATATAGTATTTATACATTTTAATGCTGGCCAAGATGTCCGGGAGGTTTTAACTTTCCTGAACTTTGATCATTTTTACCAGGCAAAAAACAAGGCTTGTTGGCTAACTATCAGTCCGATTACTAAACTCATTGGAAGTAAATCTTTCTTCTATTATGGAATTGTCCTGACATCTGAAATAACCAAACTTCAAACAAAAAACAGATAATGTATTTTAGAATGTTATGTGCATGGTTATGTATTATGACAATGCCTTTAAAGTGCCTGATTTTGAGGGGTGACTCCATTATATTTCAGTTTTCCTTACGTCTCTGTCGGTCTCGTGGGAACACCTTGCTGAGAGCAGGAGCATACTTTGTGCTGCAGCCTTATGGCCCAGTCTAGAAAAGTTTGAAAGTGGCAGATTCACAGGAGGCATAAGATGTTTACTGGATTAAAAGGCCATCTAGATGAACAGCAGGCTCAGTATCAGGCTTTTTGAGGCCTTTGGCCTTTGGACAAGTGCATAAAATTTTTCACTTGTCCAAACTAGGGATGTTAACAGTTAATCGACTATCGATTAATTGCTAATAAGAATGTAATCGATAAGATTTCAAATTAAACAATTAACTGAACAATCTGCGGTCTTGTTTCAACGGGAGTTTTTGTGTGAAACGTAATCATGGTTTAACTCACTCAGTGCCAGAGGCGCTTCAAAGCGCCCCAACTACGAATGTTCCAGAGTGCCAGGGGCGCCTTAAGGCGCCCTGAACTAGTATTTTACATACTCTTTTTTTAAATTTATTTTTAGCCAATGAAATAAGTTAAATTCAACAAATACATGTTGTTACTGGGCAAATATTAGTCAGCCGTAATAGATGGATGATCTTATTGGTTAAAACAATTACTATGTAAAATTGGCGGTCTTTTTGTGCAGTTAGAAATACGAGCTGGCAACTTGAAAAAAAAGTAGCGAGAGGCGATATCAGAATGGCGAACGGTGACGAAAGCGTATTTGTGTTTACCTGGAATAGCGATAGTGGAGAGGGAGATGAGGAGCAGTGCTCGACATTAACGCTTGTCCTCAGTCCACCGCCAGACACCTCTCCTTTTTTCACCCTCACTGCTCTTGTGCATATGCATCTGACGGATAGCATATTGCAAAAAGATTCCAACTTTAATACATTATATTGTATTTATCTTTATGGTTATCATCACAACAATACTATTATTACTTTGTGACTTAACTCATAGCAAAGCAAAGCTATACATTTCAACGTTTTAATTAGAACTTGAACATTACCGTTTTGACTGTTTGCATAATAATAATGTTGTACGTCCCCCTGCGATGGATTGGTGACCTGTTCAGGGTGTATTCCTGCCTCAAGTTCTGACCATTTCGTGGTAAGTAACCTATTGTAAAACATTGCGTTTTCAAATGGTAAAGTTGTCAAAAGGGTGACAAGGGCCATAGTTTATCCTCTTTTTTATTTATTTTTAAAAAGCAGATGATTCTTTTCTCCCAAATTGAATGTCGATGTTCAGTCATCTATGGGGGGAGCCCTTATACAAAGGGTTGAGCTAGGTGCACTGATGTAGCATAGTGCTATTAATCACCCAGTTCGTCAGTAGGCTACTAGATTAAAATAGCGGTTCAGATTAAAATAGCAATCATTCACGCAGTGCGTGATCTAGACTCAAATTACCTGACAACAAATAAAGAAAAGTGCTTTAGCTAGACTTCTTACTGAATTTCAAGTGTAAAGAAGAGACAAACGTATAGCCACATATTGGTTATATCTGTGTAGCCTATATAAAACATGGTTATAGCATATTAGGCCTTCTTAAAATAGCCTACATTTATTGTGCTATTTCGATACAAAAGAAAACACGAATGTGCTTCATTTAATCAATATCATTATTACAGATTTGAAATGGTTTAATAACGGGCAGACTTTCATTAACTCTTATTTTGATAGTTACAGAATAGGCCTACATGGAAAATGTACAATATAGCCTACAGTAGCCTATGCGATTTTGATTAGAAATGCTTGAACCGTTTTGCTTTCGGTAACGTTACGTTGGGTGGACGTCTGATGCCAGTAGGTAGGCTACAGGTTCCGATCAAGATTGCAGGCTATATTTTTTAAATGTGAAACTGTACCAAAAAACAGTTTACCGGGCTATATTATTTTACTAATACCCCCGCCATTTGTTGCTAACTAATTTATTAGGCTATTGAGTAGCCCGTAGCCTATGCAGAGAGTAACTGATTCGGTTGACAATTATGTACGCTACTGCGGTGCGATAGTCAGCAGTTCATATAGGCTAGTCAGTTCAGTAGGACTCACTGAGGTTGATGGTTGAAAAGGACATGATGCCAATAAGCACCATTGACGGTGAGGGATTTCGAGAGCTAATAAACGGGCTGCGCACACGACGTCGCTCCCAACCACGTAGTTTAAATGTTCTTGAATAAAAATACGTAGGTCTATCTAGTATGCATATGAGGAGCCTATTCAAAACATAATAGCCTATTATTTAAGTTGACTGTTCTAGGCTAGGTCTACTAGTTTAACTGTCGCCTTTCCATTTCAAGCGAGATTATGTTAATGCTGCTAGCGGAGCAACGGTTTCGCTTGCAACTGATGAGACGGAGCGCAATTTCTTTTCTGTTGAAGTAGCCTATACACGCCTTCATATTCTATTTTTGTTACGCTGCAATAATGCCTGTTTCTCAAATGTTACAATAAATCTTTGATTGAGGAATATAACATGCATTTTGTATTCTGTATATCATAAGCTATATTTAGTATATTATGTTATCAATTAATCGACTATTGTTTGTTAAGGTTAACAACTATCGATTAAGGAAATTCCTTAAAATTTGCATCCCTAGTCCAAACCATCCAAAAAATAAATCCGCAAGACTTAGTGTTACATGGTAGGTAGCTCATGTTCATTTCCTTATCAGGTTAAACAAAGACATCTTTCATGGGCCGCCAGCTATAAGGTTATTTTTGCTTCAAATTATGCCTTTCATTGCAGTGATGTCACATTTTCAAGCTGCTTCCATCACACTGCTTCACACAGTTGCATTTAACTTAATTAGCTGTGATATGTAAATGCACTGATGCCTGTGTGGGACAGTATTACATTAGACACGTGGTAAGGGGTGCGTAATTTGATTGCTACAGTTTTTATTAATAAAGAGGTTCAACAAATTGTATTTAAAAGTTTTGATAGTTATTTGTGGAAGCAACTAACAGAGTTAAATTAAATTAAACAGTTTAATGAATTCAGCAGCTAACCTGTCAGTCTCGATGGTATAGCTAATATAGCATTGGCTCAGTGTTCATCAGAGTATTTGATTTTTCTGTTTGATACTAGCTAGTTAGTGGCATGAACCTGTTTTCTGGTAATATTAAGCCTGTTGCAATGTGGTCCAGAAAAGGTTGTGGGGAAAAATGTATGATTTTATTAATTATGGCAAGATCAACCAGCACAGCCAAATGAGCTGACAATGTACTGATAAGATGACTGGCAGTGTATTCCCCATAACTGTAAGCAGTAGCCCAGATGTCTTTTCCACAGTACAACAGCAATGACACAGCTACTTAGACTTGTTTCTACACTTTCTCATTAAAATTAAATTAAAGGGCAACAGCACTGGTGGCAGGCAGTAATGTAACTAATAAAATGGCTCTCTCTTAGAATTTCTCTTTGTCAGTCACTGAAGTACACAATCACTTCTGAAAAACACTAGCAGATATGTTGGAATCAGTGGCAATGTTTGTATGCACTTCTGTATGTTGCTTTGGATAAAAGTGTCTGCTAAATGATTGTAATGCAATGTAATGGTGCTCTGAGACCAGCAAAGCACCCAACCAACCAATGGGGAGGGAGGTGTTGCTCCACCCCTGGGTCACCCAGATGTGCTTATCTTTGCAGGTTGCTAAAGAGGGTTAGATTAGAAAGAGTATGCATGATCAGTCACCCAAGATCAGTAAACATAATTTATTAAGCTTTAACAAGGCTATGTATATTTCAAGTCAAGTAGATTATAGTTACATATTATGTAGTTTTTTATTTTATTTTTACCGACAATGCAGATTTAAAATGAGTACAAATAATGTGGTATTGCTGCAGAATACAAGCTCATGTTCGAACCAATGTATCAACAGGTCTTCACTGTAAAAACACAAACTTTCTCATGCACTGACACGAACTTCACATGCACTTAATGCCATTAAAAAAAATACTCCAAACTTTGTTTTGACTTGAAATTTCAATACAGTGTGTCTTTGAAAAATGATAAACCATTCAGAAAAGTATGTTTTTGAAAATATTTCCAGTGGTTTAACTTTTCAATTATGTTTTTATGAATACAATATTTGTAATGTTTTTTGTGGGGGAGGATTATAACTCAGAAAAAGCTGGGGATATTTTCTTGCAGAGCCCACAAAGGGCATAATATTTCAAAACCAAGAAAAACTTATCATCCCGTAAACCATACACAAGTGGACTGAGGCATCGTTGGAATGAAAAAAATATAGTCAAAATATCTCACATTTATGAACAGTTCCAAATCAATCTCCATTACTGCCATCTCTACAAATGGGCACCACTGCTGAACTAAACAAACAGCTGGATTCCGTGAAGGGGAACTGTTCGAAGACCCTTGGAAGTGGACTTCTTGTTGTCCTTCGAGGCAAGTTTGGCAGCACCCATGATTTTCGAGAAGACAATGACACTTGACATGACCAAGAAGTAGAGCTGTAAAATGGCTGTGGTAGTGGTAGTGGTTGGAGTTTTAGACAGAAAATGGGTTCACAATGGCCAGTTCTCATAGGAAATTTTAATCTATATTTAAATAGTCAGCCAGACAGTTTGCCATCTAGCCAAACATGACCCCTATTATTTATTATTAATTGGGGTAAGTTGTTTACTAGAAGGACCTTTTTTTAAATTATTGGGATATGAGGGGTTTGAATACATTATAGATGGTCGAAGGTCTCCCTATTTAAAAGTTTGTGTCTGCAAAGTAAGGAACCAAAAATTCTCACTTGGACTGCTTTGATTGACTTAAACCTTTTGCCAAGTGAATTCAATCATGGCGTTACAATCCATCATAACTAAAGGGGTAAGATTATATAGCATCTGGCTGTAAGAACATGGTCATCAAACCCGTGAGGAAATCATGAGCAAAAGACTGGGCCTCATTTATCATTCAGGTGTACGTTCAAATCTGATCGTAAAGTGAGCATACAGCCATTTTTAGAAATATTTCTGGATTTATCAAAATGAAAAGTGTGTGTACGGTACGATGAAATCTCACGACAGCTCTCGACTTTGCGTACACTTTTCCCAGTGGCGAGGCAGCGACATTGCATACAATGAGCAGCGAGGGAATAGTTGTGCAGCCTATAAAGAAAACAAATAACTTTTGTTCAGATAAACAAAAAGGTGCTCTTTGAAAAACAGAGGTTATGTGAGCTTTAAAATCACGGTTCGCCTTAAATGCTGCTGATAATAAAAATGACACGTCCAAGTCAATCCATTTATAAAATATTAAAAGAAGTTAATGCATGTGGGCAATATTTTAAAATACACTTAACCTATGCATTGTGGCTGTAGATGTACGTTGTGTAGCCTAATTGGCAAAAATAGTATCTAAATAATTTTTCATAACTATTAGTTTAATCGCCATATGAAAATAATTACGTATCACCAGTCATGTTGTATGCAAGACGCAAAACTGTTTACATATTTTTTTATAAATCCAATCTAGTTTTATTAGCCTAGAAGACCTTACAAACGTCGCAACCGGTGTGATAGAATCTTGAAATCTTGACAAATCAACTCCCCAAGTAGCCAAATGTATGTGGCCCAGATATGGCCCGAGTGCGGCTTCTGAGTCAGCCTCGGTCTTGAATTACGGCCCGAGTCTGGGCCAATTCATGCGGCCCGATTCCGGCCAGCCGGCAGTGTGCCATAGTGATGGGTCGTTCGCGAATTAATGGCTCTTTTTGAACGGCTCTCTTTGGTGAAGGTAGGGAACCGATGCCTTTCGGTGAACGAGCCATTTAGTTTGGCTCTTTTTTTCCCCGTGTTAGCCAACGTTATGTGAACAGACAGAAACCGCCGGTCGGCTGTAAATAGGCCTTCTGTAACCTTAGACTACCTACGGATATAACTCTTAACCTGTTTCCATCTATAGTTTTTAATTATAAATCAAGCAGATACTTAACTGAACAAATATCAATGAATAGGCTATAGCAAGTTTTTCGGTGCTTGCATTTTTCTTTGTCTCATAAAACTAAATATGTGTAGCCTAGGCTATGGTGTGCTGGAAAGCTGGGTGTAGCTAATGTATTAGTATTAGTTTCCGTTTGTTTAGCTTACGTAGCCTAACAATCAAACAATAAATTTGCTGAATAATCGCTTATAAAATCGCCTAAATAACCTATAATGATTAAGAAAAGATAATGACAAAGAGATAACTACTTGAGATTGTTTAACTTGGGTGGCAATAATATGCAGTATACGTTAAAGAATGTAGGCTAATTAACTTTAAGACGGCGCTAAAATTAGTCAAAGCCATTTAAGCATTAGAAAGCAAAACCTTAAAGAGGACAACCTCTTAAGTGTCTCGAACCGTTGCGCACAACGCATAGGCAGATTCAGGCTAGAAAACGTTCGCTAAAATCGCCACAAATGCAAGCTATAACGTTAGCCAACATCAACCAGCTTTGACAGGTCGCTGTAGCCAGCTAACGTTAATGTTACCGAGAGTTTTTGTTAGCATGTAGCTATGTGATAGAAACTGACACTGTAACGAGCAAGTAACTAAAGAAATGAGAGGCGAGAATGAATAGTTGTCTCGGAATATATTTCACTAACGTTAGCTATCCTTGCAGCCACTTTACCGTTAACTTTATTTTAAATTAATATCTTAACATTAGAAAAATAAATTAGCAAGCTGAGTTATCGTTAGCTGTGGCTTCCGTTAATTTAATGTTACCTCAGATCCAGGTAATTAATGGTCAAGACCATTTCTGAAAGAGAAAAAGATAACGTTAGCGAATGTTTTCCTGAACTTGTTGAACATCAACAGACAACCAGAAAATAAACGTGTTTAGCTATGTAGCTACATCTTAAATTGACTATAAAATTGAACACTACAACTGTGTTTCATTAACGTTGATGAACAATACTCACCCAGCTGTACGCTTTATTCTGTCAGAGTGCCACTGAAAGACTGTTTCTCGTGCAGTTATGCTTGTGATTGGTCACAGAATGACATGTTTATAACTTTAATTTATGTATTTGTTTACCTCAATCATGACCCAAGTATGACTGCTGAAGTTGTGCTGTCAATGCACCTCTGGCCTGAAATTAATTAATTTCCATTATGCGAGAGTGCACATATTCAATCCCTTTGAAATTTTTATCAATGCTCCAAAAGAAGAAAATAACAAATTAAAAGTATGGCCGTTTAAGGCTAAGAAATTTTAGCATTTCTTAAATAGCCTAAATAAATAAAAATAGGTTACATAACTAAGATAAATTGGCTACTGATTGATGGGAAGATTGATCAAACATAGAAAAGCCCATACACAAATGTTTAATCAGACATTTAATCAGATATTTATTTGTAATCGTTGCCCATTTTCAAAACATGCCGAGCAATAACCAGAATCGGCCCGAGTGCGGCTAGCCATAGCATGGCCGCATCTTTGAATCAGGCGAGTCTGCCTAAGGCTAGCCGGAATCGGCCCAGATAGCTGTCGCTGAGGCCGACGGTGCTGACACTCAGCCGGAATCGGCCCAGATATGTAGGCTAGCTGGGTCACAGTCGCGTCTTCTATCAGTCCTTACACGGCCACTTTTCCAATGGTATCCCCCCACCCTCTCTTCTGCAGACAAGTGGTCCGGGATGCCACCGTCCTGTACCGTCCGGCAGAACTTTGTGAATGCTTATTTTCTTTATTTTTTTTTTATCTCAGCTGTAGTTCGCAATTCAGGGGAAGCATTTTAGCCCTGGTTGTCCCCTGCCACATAGGGACTCTTTAGCTAGGCTACACATGTCAGTATTTGAGTCTGTGATGTGTTTTTCTGTTACGTGTGTTTCGGTCTTGTTCGGTTTTGTTTGTGTGTTGTTGTTTTAATTTGCCGTCTCCCATCCATGTCCTTTTGTGTTTACTTCCCCATTGTGTCCGCCCGCCTTACGCGTCAGTTCCTGATCACTTATGTGTCCCACCTGCCCTGCTGTTCACCTGTCTCTCGTTTGCTCGTTAGTTTCGTGTATTTAAGTTCCACTCTGTCTTGTGTTCAGTGAGAGTTCGTTTCAGTTGATTTTTGTCTCTGTTTCACTACAAGCCTTTTTCCCAGAGTCCAGAGAGTCCTGAGTCCCGACTGCACCCTGACAGCACACCACTAATGCTCCCAATAAGCACACATTTATTTTCTTGTTCATTCATAAGCATTTAAAGTTTACCTTCACAGAAAAATAATTTGCTTTACTGTTGCCTAATAGCTACGGGAGAAAACCGTGTTGGCATGTACATTTTAAAGGAGGTGGCATTGCCACATATAGATAATAAAATGGGCGTGTGAGTAGGTAATTCATAATGATGTGAACACGCTTCCTAAAATACGATCAAGTCTGATTTACATACATTTACGCTCAGATCAGTGATTTCCACAAGTTTGATGAATCACACGTGAGAATTTCGTACGCAAGCTGGCTCTATCAAATATACGCTCTTTTTTTCAACCATATTGATAAATGAGTCCCAATAAATATTGCTGCTATCTATGTAGCAGTTTGTACTTGCAGAGAAACATTTTAGTTAGTACATTCAGCTAACTGCAGGAGATCCTCCCGAAACTTTGTTTAAAACCTCAATTACACTATAAACAGTCCTCTTTTGTTAAACATTGAACCCCCCCCCCCCAATAATATCAATGAGGTATGGCAGCAAATGTATATATAATTAAATATTGTATATACATTGAGGAGTTTATTAGACAGCATGTGGGAAGCTGAAGCTGCAGGTTATTTGATTGAAGTGATATGCATGCCGAGCTCAAGTATGTCAAGCAGGATTGAAGATAACCGTTAGCCCCACCCCTGGACATTTGCGAGACCCTGCACAGACTGAAATCAAGCTTGTTTAAAGACATATTAATAAGACATATCTCTTCAGTCATGTTAAACTGTCATATGGACACCTGAACACAAAAATACTGATTCACTGAGCAGGTTTATGATTCACTGAGAGGGTCATGCAGGTAACAGGGAATATTTCACTTAGATGGTGCAAGCAGCAGGGACCCCCTAAAATGACCACAACCTCTTCAAAATGTTTAATTGTTCATACTTGTATTTGACATCTACAACAGGATGCGCTGCAGTTAATGGATGCATGACAAAACAGGACATCATACACTATGAAGCTATATGCTTATTTTTAAAAACATGTTGTACATGTTAAACTTGGAAATACAGACATGCTGATAAGATAAATGATTTTTCACAGAATTATTATTATTATTATTTTTTTAACCCCTGATCTACTGAACGGGATGGGAAGTCTGATTGCACACAATGGCATCCACAGTTTGTAGTGGATCCACTAGAGGGCAATATGAGACACACAGAAAAGAAAAGTGAACGCTTTCTAACTGCTGTGACATTTGCTTCCATCTGTAACTATAAATATCATCATGATTAGGATCTGGCTCCCTGCTAATGGAGGAGTTGAGGGCAGTTTACTCATTTAAAAAAAAGATTCTTATTCTGAATTTGATATTGCTCTTGTGTTTTTTGCTGTGTTATAGAACTGTTTTTGTCATTTGCTTTCAGTAATTCATTATTTTCTATTATTTAATCGTAACTGTGAATTATGTTTTTGACTGCTCCAGTGTAATGAAAAGCATTGGACAAATATAAAGATACAGTTATAGCTTTATGATGAAACTTTCTGTGTGATGTGTTGACTTGCATGTACCATGCTTGTGGGGAGTGGGTTGGGTTACTGCCAGAAAGCTCTAGAGTGCAGTTAGAGAGAGTTTTCAGCCATTTCTTTGGTTCGGTGATAAATATTCATTAATTATTAACAGTTAACCCTGGAGAGTCTAATTAAACCATCTTGTTTGTTCGTTTGTTGAACAAACAAGGTAACTGTGGAGATGTGTGACTCTTGCAGCTACCCCCTGGCTGGCTCTCCTCGCCAATGGTATTCCACCTGAATAGCCTGAAGCTCTGACCCATTGTTCATCACATTAGTTACACTAGTGATAATATATAGCAAATAATTTATACAACCAGTGGCAGAATAATACACACATGGATTTAAGCATCTCAATTTATCCAAACTAAGCATCTCCTTAAAATGCAATCAATCATTTTTTAAAACTTGAATTTTCAGAATCATTGTAGTTTGTTATAACATGAATTTCTGTACAAATTCAAATAACTTAACCTGCATTCTTTAAGCATTACCAAAGATAAAATCTTCTTGATGATTGTTCAAGTGCAATGCTGGATAAGAGCTCTCAGTACCACGTCTTTATAGCCTCCTCCACAAACATGCATGTTTTGAGATTGTAGAAACAATAATGATTGACATGGCAACAATGATCACAAATTATGGAAATGGTAACTTTCTTCTGATTCACAGAATTCTACCAACGCTCTTGATGCTGTTACTGAAAATAAAACCAAAAATGATCTGTTAATCATGTTTATTTTATGTTAGTGGAAAAGCACCAATGCAAAGCAGGCTGGACAAGTTAATGACCTTGGACTGGAGATTACTATAATGTTGATATACAATTTGACAATTTAGTTTCCTAATAATACTGCAACAAAAGGATGCCCTCTAGGACGCTTTGTAGGAATAAATTGAAAAAATGGACTGTTAACTTAAAGTTTTAAAGTTAAGTCATTTTAAAGTTAAATTGCTTCTGTTCGATTCGCCCTGGCTTCTAATTGGATTGAGGAGGGTTGATGACTGAACAAACCAGACAGCAGTCTTCATCTATGTTTCCCCTCCAAAGGCATAGAAAATAGTTTTTTTTCTTCAAACTGGCCTGATGTAGACAAAGACGAACAACAGGGTTGCTTACTAATGAGCTAAACCATAATTTAGTAACAAAGTTTGTTTTACATGGCAGGTTGATGTTCTGCTTGATACCAATGTGTGGATATATCATTATCTGCGTAAACATAAATGAAAAACCCTGGGAGGCTGAAAAAAGCTGTGACAGTCCTTCCCTAAGTATACCTGCCATTTTAAAATAAACCCCCCCCCCCCCCCCCCGTCTACCTTGATCGTTCCCCTAATCTCTTCCTAATGATTTTATATTTTCCTACCTGCCCACCCTCCCAAAAAAAAACTATTTTGTATCTTCCCTTCCACATGTTCATTCTATTGACAAAGGATTAACTATCGCTGGTGTGTTATGGCCCAACCATTGCACTCTCATTAACTGCTATTTGCAATATTGGTGATTTACGGATCTAGGCCTTTTCTTCGTGCACGAGTTATAAATTGCTCTGGAAAAGAGGGTCAGCAAAATGACTAAAATGTAAGAGTAAAATCTTTCTTTATTTACAGTTCCAATTGTCTCCTTTCAAATGGAATAGGAGTCATCTTCATTCGATGCATAATTAATAGCAATCGTAATATAAATGTATGCAATTACCTGTATTAAAGAGGCCATCCCATATATACTTAAATAGGATGCATTTTTGGGTTATAAAAAATATGTTCATATACTATATATTATATATACTATGTATATTTATATACTAAATATGTATGTACACAAATTCCAAATAAACAAAATATCTGTGGAAACTAAAAAGCAAACCCATGTGCTTTCATGGGGTTCAATCAAGATTCACAAATACACTATCCACCCATATATGAAAATATAAGGTGATCATGAACAAATACAACATTAGATGTGGTTGGTAAAAGGAGTTTAATTGTTGTCCTTTCTTATGAATCAGTTAGAGACCTGGAAAACCAAGAATTGGAGTGCACATCTTTCTTTAGTTAACCACTGGATTAATTTTGTTATTCAGGCCAAAAGTGAAGTAATGAACAAAGACAGGTCTGAACATTTTATCCCTCAGCCCGTATATCAGGGGACTCAGACACCTGGGGAGAATGATAAAACACATGAAAATGACATACCTTATATTTGTGCCGATGAGGATTTCTAATTTTAATGTCAGTCTATTTAACGCACCGACCACAAAGGAAGAGAGGCACAGGCCCAGCTGAATTAGGTGCAGTAGCACTGTGTTTCGGGCCTTTGTGGCCTTGCTTTTGTCAGAAGACACAGACTTGGCCTCAAGCATTATCGCGACGTATGTGTAGATGATAATGAGGCTCACTAAAACTAAGTAAACAGCTGTGAAAACTTTATTCATGTCTGAGTACAGTTTCAAATTATATATATTTTTCATTCTACAATAAGCCTGCACTACAATGAAAGGAGGCCCTATTGTTATAAACAGAAAAAATTGTATGACAGCATTAAAAGAGCCCAGTACCCACACCAAACCAATGGCTACACCAGTCCACTTGCTGGTGGCAATGTCAGCGTGCCTGAGGGGGAAGCAGATGGCAGAGTACCTCTCCAAAGACATTACAGCCAGGTTGAGTGGGGCAATCTGATTGGTTATACTCGTCAGTAACAACACAATACCACATAATCCATTGCAAATGTACAACTTGACTATGGCGATTAAGTAGGAAAGCATGCTGCATAGAAGCTGAATGGAGTCAGCAAAAAGCATGTGACCAAAGAGGATGTAGCGGGAGACTCCTTGGAATGCTGCCTTTGTTTTCAGGGTGAACAGCATGACGCAGTTGATGTAGATAAAGAAGATAACGGGGATCAGTGAAAAGCCAAACTCTAGCCCGTGAAGATATGCATAATATTCATGTGCATTACTGGGAAAGATGGAGGCATTTTCCATGTCCTGTGGGAGAAAAATAAAATACAAATAAATGCTTGCCGTAAATTAGCAATACTGTCAGGAATCAATGAATAAAGATAAAAATGGTGTCAATTTATGACAGTTAATATTAATAGCAATAACAAGGCTACCTTCAGAACACTCATGAATAACGATCCAACAACCATATTCTGTTCTTTCCCTCAACCAGACTCAGCTTGTTCATGCATGTTTTTATGTGTAACCACATACAAATTAAGGCTGATACACAGAGGCTTTCTGATACCTTTCCGGTACGGACTAAATACATTTTTATTTATTGTAATAAACACTCCGACTCATAACTACAGAAAGTATCACTGCACACTGCGCAACTGGAAATACTCCAAGACTGGTTACTGTCCTCTTCTGCAGGAAGTCATTCCACACCTTGTGAGCACTTTCTGCCAACAGTCAAAAACTTATTTTGGGAATATATGACACTTTACAAACTAAATCTGTTCTCAATTAAAATTGATGACTTTTATGAATATACTTATGAATTCTAATTTTGTAGTAGGCTTAACTGGTACAAAAAGCACAATATAGTGTCCCCTTTTCACAATAACAAACAAATATTTACTTTGGCTATAATAAATATTTTTCTGAAAGAACTTTACCTTGGTGTTGTCTTGTGACTGTGTTGATTGACTGCTTGGAAGAGGATGAATCGCAGTTGTGTTCTGCCACTTCTCATATCAGCAGAGAGCTATGTGTCCTGTGACGTCACTCAATGTCATCACAGCAGCTCACCCCTCAGTGGTCAGGTATACCCTCACGGATGTGTGTGACGGTTTTACAGGTGACAAATGATTGTAGATCCACAGAGCTGCTTGTTTACATAATGGTTCCAGCTTGTGGAGTTTTATGAGCGAACGGGGAATAGTGGAAATCGATGGACTTGGAACGGGGGCTCATCAGTAAGGCCTTGGGTAACCCTTTCTGCACAAATTTGTTTCGCAGTTCTTATTGACAGAAGGTGTGGGAGAACCTGGCGCTGCAGATCCCCCTTCCTAGCCCACTCCTAAACTGCTTACCAGGTGTGCTGCTGAAAACCAAAATGATGTTACATTATTATGGAGCTTATGAACCACATGAACACTACTGGTTGTGCCTTGGCCTCTATTTCAAGTCACAAGACGTTTATTGATAAGCCCACACTTTGACCCTATTAATCACTTGAGCCAGTTTGCAAGCATGATTAAATTTATAAATATCAGATAGCTGCATGGGCTATCTGTGATTGCAGAGCAGTGACAGGCTATGTCATTTGATAATGATGTAATTTGTTATTCTGCAACATACAGTAAAGTACTGTGTACGACATAATAAGGTGCTTTGCACCTGTGTGTCTAATTAGTAATTATCTGAATCTTGGATCTGGTCATTAATTATTTAGTGCAATCCCGTGCCTAATGAGGAACTGTCCAGAAACAAAGAGCTTTACTAGCCTGACTAGATTGCCAGTTATGCTATCATAACTTGTGTTGCTGCTTCAGGAACAAGTTATTTTATAAAAAAGAAAGTAGGTGTTTTACACAGAAGTATTCTTAAGGAATCCAATGTATATGAGTTAATTTCATATAATCAATGCCATCCTAATCATAATAATGTGTTACATATACTTTAGATTGTTGGATTTGTTGTCAAACATAAACACTCTCAGGTACATTTTGTTTTGATGGAGAGCAGGCTGATGTTAGTGTTTGGACTAATCAATTTAATTTCCTGTTTTTTGATTATTTTGGCAAACGCAAACATGTCAGTTAAAGTTTTTCTGATTTCTTTTTTATACATCTGCGTCTATCTGCTTCAGGCTTTGAGTTGTAAAGTACTTGAGCAGGCTTTTCCAGTGGAAGTGTTTAACAGGGTTCTCCCGCCCCTTCATAGGGGGTGTGGCATTCTGAACAGCAGGTTCGGTGTCAGGCTTTTTGAAGTCCTTGTCCTTTGGAGAAGTGCATAGAATTTTTTTGCTTGCCAAAAGTTCAGGTCAATTTCAGTGATGTCACATTTCCAAGGTGCTTCCATCAAACTGCTTCACACTGTTGGATTTAATTTAACAAGCAGTGATAAGTAAATGTACTGGTGCATGTGTGGGACATATGACAGTATAACATCAGACACTTGTGATACGGGGTGCATAATTTGATTACTATGATCTTTATGAACAAAGAGGTTTGATACTAGCTAGTTAGTGGCATCAACCTGGTTCTTGGTAAGATTAAGCCTGTTGCAATGTGGTTCAGAAAATGTTGTTGGGAGAAATACATGATCAACCAGCACAGCCAAATGAGCTGACAATTTACTTATAAGATGGCTGGCAGTTCATTCCCAATAACTGTCACCACAGATATATTTTCCCCAGTACAACAGCAATGACACAGCTACTTAGACTTGTTTGTACACTTTCTGATTCAAATTTAATTAAAGGGCAACAGCACCGGTGGCAGGCAGTAATAGAACTAATAAAATTATTCTCTCTTAGACTTTCTATTTCTCAGTTTCTTAAGTACACCATCACATCTGAAAAAAATAGCAGATATGTTGGAATAAGTGGCAATGTCTGGTGCCCTGAGGCAAACAAAGCACCCAACGAACCAATGGGGGATGGGGGTGTTGCTCCACCCCTGGGTTACCCAGACGTGCTTATCTTTGCAGGTCGCTAAAGAGGGTTAGATTAGAAAAAAGATGCATTATCAGTCACCCTATATCAGCAAACATAATCTATTAAATTTCAACAAGGCTGTATATTTCAAGTCAAGTACATTATAGTTACATATTTATGTATAGTTTTTTATGTATTCATTTACCAACAAAGCAGCTTTAAAATGAGTACAAATAATGTGGCATTGCTGCAAAATACAATCCCATGTTTCAACCAATGTGATGTGTTATTGTCTTCACTGTACAAACAGAAACATTCTCATGCGCTGAACACAAACGTACACATACACTTAAAAGTGCAGACTTTTCTTTTTATTTCAAATTTCAATACAGTGTGTCTTTAAAAAATGGTAAACCATTCAGAACAGATTGGTCGTTCTGGGCCTGGTTTTGGACTCGGTATCTATGCAGGCCTCTCTGAACTCAAGAAAGGCAGCGTGTCTGTCGCACCTTGCTGCAGAGCGGCAGGTGACAGTGAAGCATTGCTGGAGGTTGCTCGGCCTGATGGCTTCAGCTGCCCAGGTTGTGCCACTTAGGCTGCTGCATATGCGTCCAGTACAGCGCTGGGCCGTGTGGGTACCCCTTGGCGCCTCCCAACCAGAGCAGATATGCTGTCGCAGGCCCAGGGCCTGCTATAGCACCCTAACCCGGAGTTTTACAGCCTGCACGTTTGGCCCCTGGACGAAAGCCAGCAGTGCTGGGAACACTTTAGGCATCGAAAGCCTCCTCCACGAGGGCGCCTTACACCAGGAAGTGGGGCAGATTCAGCCGCTGGTGCGACACTAATGGGTCTAACCCGATCTTATCTGAAATTTCAGTCGTCTTGGCGTTCCTCCAGTCCCTCCTTGAAGAGGGGCTAGCAGAGTCCGCACTAAGGGGGTATTTGGTAGCCATCTCGGAATGCCATGAGCGTATTGAGGGCCGATGGGATCTCACCCTTTCTCCAGCCAGTTACCTTATATCTCCTGCACGAGTGTGGCGAGAAGAACCAACAATCTGTTGTTTTGTTAAGGAGGGGCTACCCGGGGGCGCGCCCTATCTAAGCAGCGCCACACCCTATCTAAGCAGCGCCACACCCTATCTAAGCAGCACCGCACCCTATCTAAGCAGCGCTTGGCCCACTGGATCGTAGAGATGATTTTCACGGCTTACAGCAGCTACAACGTGCCCCCTCCCACAAGTGTGGTAGCTCACTCTACTCGGGGCATAGCTACCTCCTGGGCTTTACTATATGGTGCCCCGGTTGCTAACATTTGTGAAATGCTGGGCTCACTTTCGCCAGGTTCTATCACCTGGATGTAGTGTGTGGAAGTAAGCTGTTTTGTCAAGCTGTTCTGTAGGCCCAAGAAAACCAATATGCAGAAGCCTCTATATAAATAATAAAATAATAGTCAAGGACAAGTGGAATGTCGGGGGGGCGAGAGGCGAGAGGCCTTGCAGGATTCTTCTATCCTCCATGCTTAGGCTTGGTAAATGGTTCCTTATCAACAAGAAAGGCATCTAGCATCCCCCGTAAAAACAGGAATGCCTCCCTCCTGTTTCCCATAGCTAAGCAAGAGTTGTACCCATAACAATAGATAAGATAGATCATGCTGACCGAGCAGGCGGGTCTGATTAAAAAGCACATGAGGATAAGTCACAAACAACTTTATTTGGTAGATCAAGAGGGCCCCCAAGTGCATAGGGCAGGAACTAGTTATATAACACGTTTATTTTTGCCTAATTTGTTATTGGATAAAATAAGATATGACGAAAGAGTGTCACCGGACATTATTGGTGTATTAGTTAGGTAGAAGAGGAGTTATGATATTATATAAACTAATGTCTGTTTTTGTTCAGGGAACTCCTAATCCTCTGCGTAGGGTAAAGGACCTCCCATTGGCATCAATGCTTAATAAAAGGTTAAACTGAATAGAAGACTCTGCTATTTCCTTCATCTTTATCTTGAGAATTCTCTAGCACAAAAACCCATCTCAAATTGAACCTAATGAGGAGAGAGTAAAGGACTTCCCTCCACAAGTTTCATCCACATCAGTTGTCCTCCGGGCAGTGGAGCGACTATGACTATGATTTGTTTGACTTCGGGTTTCAATCACCCGGTGGTCATTTTCATTTACGTTTGCTCTTCTAGTAGAACAGCATCTAATAAGTGGATTATGTTGGAACCGCACTCTTGTGACATGAGGTCTTGATTACCCCACTACATCTCCCGCCTCATTTTATCAGGTATACTGTGACCCATACCGTGGCATGTTGACCGATATGAAATGGAAATGGTTCTATGAATACGGTCAACACACCACACTGCGTGGTCATACAGGGGAACTTTTATGGCCTTCGGTCGGCAAAAGAGAGCAAGCGGCGTGCATCACTATGGCACATATGGCACAGTGCTGGCTGGCCGGAATCGGACCGCATGAATTTGCCCAGACTCGGGCCGTAATTCAAGACTGAGGCTGAGCCGATTCAGAAGCCAAACCTGGGCCACACCCAAACCGACTCAGAAGCCGCACTCGGGCCATAGCTGGGCCACATACATTTGGCTACTTGGGCGGGACCTCACTGCTCATCTGTGTCGAAAAACGTGATCGTGTGTGATGCCAATTTTAGGGAGCAGGATTGTCCCCGGGGATTCAGGATGGGATTTTGAAAACAAAGCCGTGTGAGACTGATACCTGGTGCAGTCTTAATGTTATCTGTTCACTTGGCTCACTCGACAGAAACGTGACATTTTTATGGTATGTGATTGCTATTAGCTATCAAGTAATGAAACAATGTTGCTTGCTGTGAGGCTAGGTAGCTAGGCTAGTCAGCTAAACCAACTGATCTAACAATAGCCGTCATAGCTACTGTTAACATCAAGCAATGTTTTCCCTAAATTTGGAGGTCATCTGTGGCAGCATGACGTGTTGTATACATCTTATGGTGTATTCAAATGATCTGGGAAGTGAATATTTACGAGAAGAAAAAAGGATTTGAACGTGAAACCCCGGTGATGAGATGGTGACGAGTTAATGACAACGATCTCGGAAATCCGACATTCAACTCGGGCACCTTCTGAACTTTTGTGAGAGGGTGTCAGACTTTGACAGTCTTTTAAAAGTCTTCTAGTGTATGGTAGGCAGTCTTTGTAAAATCTTATAGTTTGTGACTAAAAACTCAGTGACTTATGACACATTGTCTTCAGATGTGAGCTGGATGTGAGAGGGTGTCAGACCTTAGTCTTTTAGAAGTCTTTCAAAGTCTTCTAGTGTATGGTAGGCATAAGTTACCACCACATTTTTAGTTGTGATGTATGCATTCATGTTTAGCTATTGTAACAATACATGATCATGAGCTGTGTATTCTGTACTATTCTGTACACATTTCCTATCATTGTCACAGTTGCAGCTCAACATACCGATCCATTCAAAGTGTAATTGGCTCGCTAGTTATTTAGCTATTAGTTGCATAGCTAAGTTAATGGTACTGTAACTTAGTTCTCACCAGTTCGCCATATGTGCTCCTCAGACCACAACTCCGTCTCTTGCCATGCCCCATTGTTTCTTCTCATTCTTGCCTGTTCCCGATCCCTCTGACGTCTAGCTTCTAGATTTTCCAGCTCATCGGCCTCGACGATGTCGACATTGCGGTCCATCTTGATGCTAACTTTGCATACTTTACTATTCATTGACTCGCTCTGTTCGCCCTATCCAATGTTACGTCACCATTCAATTTCCCATATTATTCAAATTTGAGGTGCACATGGCCAATTTCGTAAAAAATATAAGCACAGCCTAGATGTAATAAATGTAGCCTATAACGTTATATATTTTGTATTATTTTAGAATCCCATTACTATGTCAATTTCCCACATATTAATGCACTGGGGATGGCAACTTAAAAGATGCCCTTTAATATTGTAGGCTACGTTAGCTTTGCAGCCATAGCTACAATATAATCGGTCTGCAATATTAGCTAGCAAATAAATAAAAAAACTTGCGACTTTAAATACCCCAGTCTACCTATAACTAGTCTAAACGTAACTGACCAAAGTTAATGTTATCTGTGCACTACCCCTACCAAGGGGTATTGCGCATGTGCAAATCACATAGATAATAATTTTTCTTGTGTTTAACGGCACGCCCATAAATTCATGCTACTTCCGCCTCAATTTTTTGACCTACGTTTAGTATTGCATTTTTCCCATAGGTACAGTATTTTAATCACGCTTTCATACCATTTCTGAAGTTAATTCAACCTTTCTTTTACAAAAGAATCACAATTTACTTGTGGTCGTATCTTCTGGTAGGGTAGCAAAGATCGATAGATAACTGCATGACGCTACTGGCAGGATATTTCGACAAGAACACCAGTAACGTTAGCTAACGTTAATGAAGTTAGTCTTACTTTTACGTAGCTAATAAAAAGTAGGCTAGTTAAAATATAATGACGTGAGTATGGCAATAACGTTTGTCTCAATAACGTTTAACTATATCAATTAAATTTCAACATTCCACATCTGACCTACCTCCCAAACTGGAACTAAATGAGAGCCGTGACGAGCTCAGCGCCGCTCACTAAAAAGATTGACGATATCTGCCAACAACTGCTTTTGAATGAAGTGCCCGGATGTGCAAACTGAAAAACTGAAAGCTTGCTTTTGGAGAATTACATTTTTACTAACTGAATTTTTGAGATCTGAATTTGAAATCCGAGTTTAACTGAATAACCTACTGAAATTCAGATTCAAATCACATAATTACATTTCTAAATATAGTATATACAAATTCAAATGATGAAATACAAATTCAAATTTACTAAATTCTAATTCAGTCTTTTGGTGGCACAAGTTTTACACCATAGCTCACCACCACTGCTGGAGTGAAAGCCATAAAGCTGGCACTTTTAACATGGCTGACTGATAGTGATTCACGCCCCTTGTCTCCTGCGTACAGTGCACTGGCAGAAGTGTGCTATTTAATGTGCACTTTTTAGCAGTCCGCGAAAAATATCCGCCATCCTATTTTCCAACCGTACTGTGGAAGTGTCGTAAGCAGGTCATACGACGTCCCACCAGTGTTGCCATGTCCGCAGTTTTACATCTAAATTGGGATACTTTCAATGTGCAGTCATGGGTAAAAATTAAAAGTCGCAAAGCACTCACTTATTTTTAAAAGTAAAAATATGATGATTTCTATTTAAAATACATTGGTTTCGTTTAAAAATATATTTTGGGCTAGCTTTGAGTCGCCATTTGGCTGCAAAGTCTCTGGCAACCCTGTGTCCCACCCTTGCGCTGCCATGTCACATGTTGTTTTTGTTGTATTTGAAGGAAAACCTCAGCGAAGCTGCTCCTCATTTTTTTTAAACGAAGCTTCACGTCATATTTATGTGACCAAAATGTTCGTGTACTTCTTGAAAAGTGTGCTTACGAATCTACTCAGCGAAACCCCGAAAGTAAGTGCGTCATCCAAGTGTTTCAAGTATACTGCAATTTGAAAAATTTTCACCTACTCAACGACCTTCTCGTCCTATCTAGTCACCAAGGCTACTCAACAGTGTGGAAGAGTGCTCATTCAGACACGGCCCGAGTTTCACTTCCATAATAAGACAAAGGGATAGCCATTTTCGCTAGCAGAGCGGCCAGTAGCTACAGCGTACTAGCAAAAGCGGGAGCCGGCGATGTACGGCCGGGGATTCTGGGTAGTGTAATTATGTTTCTCAAACTCTGGACTTTGTATCACATATATGTCAAAGTTTGGTCCATACAATGCCATAATATCATCATAAGGGTGACTGGAAGATCCCGAAGTGGGGGCAGGTAATGGCTTCCAGCAGTCTTCCGGGACCAGCCAGGGATAGGAGGGGGCAGGACTACGGAGCTCGATGGCCATGGCCCTGTATATCCGGTCTGTTTAGAACAGATCAGTCACATGTGAATTGGTTTGCTGTGAGAATTCACTGCCCTTGTATTATTACTATTACAGGTGTATTGGTTTTGCATTGTGTGTGCTGGTTTGCTGCGAAACTTTACCGTTTTTGCATTCTTACCATTGCATTTATATTTTGCATCACATGCCTAGGTTTAGTGTGCAGTGCCTTTGGGTGTGTTGTGTAATTGACTAATTAATTATCTAATTAACTATTCTGTGTGTAAAAGTGGTCCGTGGTCCTATTGCCTGCCTGCTTTTTTTAAAGAAACCAAAGAAAATAAAAAAAAAAATTAAATACTTGTTTTCTAAACTTGTCTGGGCTACACTTTGTTACTGGGGTCCCATTCCAGATCTTTCGCATTATTTTACTTAACTTAACATTCATTATACAAGCATGATTGAATTTAAATAAATATTAGATATCTGGGCTATCTGGGATGAAAGAAGTCTGGGATTGCAGAGCAGTGACCGACTATGTCATTTGATAATGATGTCACCTACCTATAGTAAGACTGTTGATAATGAGGTGCTTTGTGCCTGTGTGCCTAATTAGCTGCTTGTTATTATCTGAATCTTAGAACTGGTCATTAATTATTTAATGCAATCCAGTGCATAATGAGGAACTGTGCAGAAACAAGCAGCTTTGTTGAAAAAGGTTTTCTGTTTCCTGACGAGGTTGCCATTTATGCACAAATGTGATGCTATCATAACTTTTGTTGCTACTTCAGGAACAAGTTATTTTGTAAAGAAGAAAGCTAAGCATAGTAATAATAATAATAATAATAATAATGCATTTTATTCATGCTGTGCTTTTCATAGACCCCAAGCACTGGACGCAGAGAATTGTTCAAACATAGCCTATAGTCTAGTGATTTTTCTTTTTCATGTCTAAGTGTAACACATCTGAATCATAGATTATTTCCAATATAAATTATTGTCATTCCACAATTTGATGTGGCACATACAGTTTAATTGACCACAATTTCTTGAGATTGGAAGATGAGAAAAGACAGGGCCAGCTTACATTAAATAACTTAAATAAAGATTGGGTAGCATTGCTTTGAAATAACGGTGTGTTGAAGTGTTGTGTTAAATTCCTGCATAAATTGGCAAACACAAAATGATAACGTTGTGTGCTAGACATTAGCAGATTGTACCCATGCAGATGCACGGCAATGTAACATGTTATGAATTTCACAAGATTCTTCCTGGTTCTAGTTATTTTATTTTGGGTAATAATATCTACCTGGTATTTGTTTTGGGCTCTGTTCACATTCTGGCAGCAGGCAACTTTGCAGATGCACGCACTACCTTGGTCAAAGCAATGAATGCTGACTGAGAGGTAAGCAACGGCAGGTCTCACTCCAAAAAAAATTATTAAATAAATTAACAAAACAATTAGAAATATTTGATACACATTGAATTGATTAACTTGGAGTGTTTTTCCTCTCTGTCATACATCTACAAGTAATTTATGTAAATGTCAGACATACATAGATATATACATGTTAAGTATATTAAAATATGTATTAATCATATAGAACAAGTACAAGTGTACTTGCAAATTAACCAAGTGCATATTAATCTTTTGCAGCTGTACATTCTCAGAATGTTACAGAAGAACGATAAGAGAACTCCAGTTGGTGATAAGCTGATGAGGCCAAAATAAAAAGCTATTTCCGACTTTCAGGAAATCTTATTTTACCCGACCCTCAATGATTTTACAGGTTTACCCATTTGCTGAGGGGTAATTTTGGGGGACCTGCACAGGATGGCTCTCTTCATGTGGGCCCTAAGAGTCTCGTCCCGCAGCCCATATATGAGGGGACTGAGGAAGCGGGGTAGCAGGGGAAAAAAAAAATAGTTGAAGAAGGGAATCTGCTCCCTGAGCCATGGCACACGCACCACATGGGCCTGCTCTGTGGCTGGCTGTGTGAAGATCATGATGCAGAGCAGCAGCTGGAGGCCGTGCAGCAGAACCGTGTACAGAGCTTTGTCCACCGCCTGGTCCCGCCTCATCTTCCGCGCCTCCAGCAGGATGCGTACGTAGGTGAAGAGGATGGTGAGCGCCACTGCCACAAAAAAGAACCCATACAGGGAGATCTTGATGAGTATCAGGAGAGGTGAGTTGTTGATGTCTTTGCTCCTTCAGAGCACCAGGGTGGTGAAGGCGCTGGTGCCAGGGTACTGCTTCCCCAGGAACAGTTTTATGGTGGGGATCGTGAAGCTGATGAGCAGCGTTGGCAGGATGACGACCTAAAGGCTGTCGGCGTGCCAGGCGGCGGGGCGGCGCAGGGGGTAGAATATGGCAACATAGCGCTCCAGCGACATGGTGGCCAGGATAAACGGAGTGCTGAGGAAGGTGACGGTGGCGACGAAGATCAGAGACATGCAGACTATGATGGAAAGCCGAAACTGGGCCAGGAAGAGCACGAAGAGCAGGATGGAGCACAGCACCAGCAGGGTGTCGTTGATCAGCATGTAGCCAAAGAGGATGTAGCGTGGGCTCTCCCAGAACTGCCTGTGTGAATGCACTTTTTGTTGCACTTAATTAATTGCACTTCAACATTTCTGCGCAATTTAATTTTAACATTGTGAAAGTAGTGGGATAACATTTTTTTTTTTTTTTTCATGATTAGTTTGTTTCATTTCTCCACAAGGACATTATGGGCTCTATCTTGATGGCGCACGTGCATTTAGGGCGTGTCCAACCCTACTTTTGCGAGTTTCAGGGTGCAAATTCTGCAAAATAAGGCGCAAGGTTAAAATGGGCTGAACTTCATTAATTATAGGTGTGTCTTGGGTGTAACATGCAATAAACCAATCAGATTGTTATCTCCCATTCGCTTTAAAAGCTACCTGCATTTGCACCTTGGTAGATTGGTAATATAATGGTGAATTTAATAAGACTGAAAAAAGAGAGATTTGCAGCTGGGGAATTCCTTCTGGGAAAGTGGTTTTAAGCCTAAAACTTTGTAAATAACGTTGGACTACGACCTAATTCCCAAACATGTACTGCAGCTTGATGTCACACCATAAACAATGTGCTGGTAAGCTGTTCTGCTTAATTTTTTTTCACAAAACTTTAGTTGAAAAATTGTTATACCTTTAGGCTTCAAGAAAAAATACTTTAAAACATTCATACGGCTGTACATTATTCTTTTCAAATTATTAAACCGACTTTCATCGTCATCAATTGGGTGTATTTCTTTGACTGCTAGCACAATAGGCCTATCTGAAGTGGGAAAAACTAGCATCGACCTGCCTCCTTTGCGAGTATTATTTGCTTTCCATTGGGTTGTAAAGTGGTCTGTCAAATATTCCAGCCAATAGCCAAGACTCTTATTATATTACATTACAATCATTTAGCAGATGCTTTTATCCAAAGGGACATACAGTCAGTGCATACAGAAACGTCATCGAAGTAACTACAGAACAGATAAGACATAGCACATTCTTCCCATAAAGTAGCAGCTATCCCTAGTAATGAACATTGAATGCAGTTCGCAGTAAACTGGGCAAATCAGCTCTACTACAATACTATTATAAACTTCAACACACAGTTAAACAAGAAACAAGTACCATGAGAGGTCCTAAATAAGTGTATCAGTCCAGGTGAAGTCTGAAAAGGTGTGTTTTCAGGCCACGACAGAACGCAGGCAGGGTTGGCATAGAACGTAGGGGAATGGGAAGTTTGTTCTACCACTGGGGAGCTAGGGTGGAAAAGCTCCGCAGTCGGGATGAGCGAGCACCATTGACACGGAGGGGGGGAAGTGCGAGTCGCCCTGCTGTAGACGAGTGAAGTGCTCGAGCAGAAACATAGTTCTGGATGAAGTCCTGCAGGTAGGCGGGGCCTGTCCTATTGGCTGCAGTGTAGGCCAGGGTCAGAACTTTGAACCTGATCCTGGCTGCAACTGGCAGCCAGTGGAGTGACCTCAACAGGGGGGTGACGTGAAAATATTTGGAGGTTGAACACAAGTTGGGCAGCTGCGTTCTGGATCAGTTGAAGAGGCAGAATGGCGCAGGCTGGTAGGCTTGCGAGCAGGGAGTTTCAGTAGTCCAGGCGTGAGTTGACCATAGTCTGGACAAGAAGCTGGGTGGAGTAGGTGGTCAGGTATGGTCGAATCCTCCTGATGTTGTACAGGAGGAACCTGCAGGACCATGTCGTCGCCCTGATGTGGTCTTTGAAGTCCAGCTGATCATCCAGGACCACCTCCAGGTTCCTTGGAGAGCGGAACGCAGCCACCATGGTCCCGTCAATGGTGATGGAGAGGTCATGTAGTGGAGAGGTCTTGTATGGCATGAAGAGAAGCTCTGCCTTGTCGAGGTTGAGCTGCAGGTGATGGGTAGTCATCCACTCAGAGATGTCGGCCAGACAAGCAGATATCCTCTCCTTCACCTGTTGGGTAGAGGGAAGGAAAGAGAGGAAGAGTTGAGTATCATCAGCATAACTATGGTATGAGAAGCCATGTGAATTAATTACTGAACCAAGAGACTTAGTATAAATGGAGAGCAGCAGAGGTCCCAGTACAGATCCCTGCGGGACTGCTGTAGACAGGGGATGGGGTGCAGAGACAGAACCCTTCCAAGAGACTTGGTAGGATCTATCAGTGAGATATGATACAAACCAAGAGAGGGCAGTCCCAAATTGCCCATCTCAGCGAGTGTGGAGATCAGGAGTTTGTGGTTGACCGTGTCGAACGCCGCAGACAGGTCAAGTAGAATCAGGACAGAGGAGAGGGACGAGGCTCTAGCAGTGGCGAGTGGCTCCGTCACGGCCAGGAGAGAAGTTTCCGTGGAATGTCCAGTTCTGAAGCCGGACTGAAGCAAGTCAAGCATCTTGTTCTGGTGGAGAAAAACAGACAGTTTGGTTATGGACAGCTCGTTCAAGAGATTTGGACAGGAAGGGCAAGAGAGATACAGGACGGTAGTTCCTGACATCAGAGGGGTCTAAGCTAGGTTTTTTAAGGAGTGGGGTTACACGGGCAGTCTTAAAAACAGCAGCAACATAACCACAGGTTAGGGAGTTGTTGATACCAGAGGGAAGATATGGAATGAGCTCACCGGATATAGACTGGAAGACTGCTGACGGGATGGGGTCCAGTGGACAGGTGGTTGCGCGATAGTGCGTCACAGGTTGGAGCAAATCTGCGTCCTCCAGAGTCTTGAAGGACGACAGTGTGGCAATGGGTTCGGTATGGGGGATGTGGGGTATCACCCGATGTGTGAAGGAGTTCCGGATCATGGCCACCTTCCCCTCAAAATGGGTCAGGAAGTCATCTGCAGAGGGTGAGGTGGGTGGAAGGGGGATAAGCAGAGAGGAGAAGGTGGAAAAGAGTTTACGTGGATTGAATACACATGCATTCATTTTAGACTGAAAAAATTAAGTCTTAGCCGATGTAGTTGCAGCTGTGAAGGCTGCCGGCAGAGTGTGATAGGAGCCCAGGTATCAATTACTTAATGCACAACTAAAACCGAATGAAAATTTATTCTTATCCGACCCGACGGTAGATAATCAACACACCCTGTCTTGATGCACTCTGTAGTAGGAGTGGCAAACACGCTATATATGTTCACTCAGGTAAAGCTAGCTCAGATTAGCAACACAAAAGGCCAGTTTTTGGCCTAATAATAGCGACAAATCAAGTTAAACAGATCGCTAATTACTGCAATTCACTTCAGCTAAACAGTGACTACAAACGGTTCAATTACTTAATGCACAGCTAAAGCCGAATGAAAATTGATACTTACCTGACCCGACGGTAGATAATTAACACACGCTGTTTTTATGCACTCTTATCTTTCAGATAAGCCCTCATTCAACACTATAGCCGTGACCGAATATGACCCCTGTTCCCTGTCCACTGTCCCCTGTTCATTCAGACCCCTGTCCCTATGTGCCCTGTCCCCTCACTTTGCGAGCAGTGTGCAAAATAAATTCCGCAAAACTTTCCAAACTTGTGAGGAAGTAGTTTATAATATTTATATTTTATTATATAATATTTATTTCATTTTTTATTTTTATTGAGAATATCAATCAGTTAACATATGACGATTGTTACAAAGTGTAGATTATGAATGAAGATAGAATTAACAAAAATAAAAAAGGTAGAGCAGCAGCTGTGGCGCATTGTAATTCCCATATGCTGCTGCTCATTGCCTAATCATTGAGCCTTATGCTTTGATTGCTTTGATTGACTTAAACCTTTTGCCAAGTGAATTAAATCATGGCATTATAATCAGGATTATATAGCATCTGGCTGTAAGAACATGGTCATCAAACCCGTGAGGAAATCATGAGCAAAAGACAATGGGCCTCATTTATCATTCAGGTGTACGTTCAAATCTGATCGTAAAGTGAGCGTACGGCCATTTTTAGAAAAATTTCCGGATTTGTCAAAATGAACGTGGGTGTACGGTACGATTGAAATCTCACGACAGCTCTCGACCTTGCGTACACTTTTCCCAGTGGCGAGGCAGCGAAATTGCATACAATGAGCAGCGAGGGAATCGTTGTGCAGCCTATAAAGAAAGCAAATAACTTTTGTTCAGAGCACTGAGTCAACAGGTGATAAACAAAAAGGTGCTCTTTGAAAAACAGAGGTTATGTGAGCTTTAAAATCACGGTTCGCCTTAAATGCTGCTGATAATAAAAATGACACGTCCAAGTCAATCCTTTTATATAATATTAAAAGAAGTTAATGCATGTGGGCAATATTTTAAAATGCACTTAACCTATGCATTGTGGCTGTAGATGTACGTTGTGTAGCCTAATTGGCAAAAATAGTATCTGAATAATTTTTCATCACTATTAGTTTAATCGCCATATGAAAATAATTACATATCACCAGTCATGTTGTATGCAAGACGCAAAACTGTTTACATATTTTTTAATAAATCCAATCTAGTTTTATTAGCCTAGAAGACCTAACAAACGTCGCAACCGGCGTGATAGATTCTTGAAATCTTGACAAATCAACACCCCAAGTAGCCAAATGTATGTGGCCCAGATATGGCCCGAGTGCGGCTTCTGAGTCGGCTCAGCCTCGGTCTTGAATTACGGCCCGATTCCGGCCAGCCGGCACTGTGCCATAGTGATGGGTCTTTCGCGAATTAATGGCTCTTTTTGAACAGCTCTCTTTGGTGAAGGTAGGGAACCGATGCCTTTCGGTGAACGAGCCATTTAGTTTGGCTTTTTTCCCCGTGTTTGTTCACATAACGTTGGCTGACAGAAACCGCCGGTCGGCTGTAAATAGGCCTTCTGTAACCTTAGACTACCTACGGATATAACTCTTAACCTGTTTCCATCTATAGTTTTTAATTATAAATCAAGCAGATACTTAACTGAACAAATATCAATGAATAGGCTATAGCAAGTTTTTCGGTGCTTGCATTTTTCTTTGTCTCATTAAACTAAATATGTGTAGCCTAGGCTATGGTCCGCTGGAAAAGGCTGGGTGTCGCTAATGTATTAGTATTAGTTTCCGTTTGTTTAGCTTACGTAGCCTAACAATCAAACAATTCATTTGCTGAATAATCGCTTATAAAATCGCCTAAATAACCTATAATGATTAAGAAATGATAATGACAAAGAGATAACTACTTGAGATTGTTTAACTTGGGTGGCAATAATATGCAGTATGCGTTAAAGAACGTAGGCTAATTAACTTTAAGACGGCGCTCAAATTGGTCAAAGCCATTTAAACATTAGAAAGAAAAACCTTAAATAGGACACAACGCATAGGCCAATTCAGGCTAGAAAACGTTCGCTAAAATCGCCACAAATGCTAGCTATAACGTTAGCCAACATCAACAAATTTGACAGGTCGCTGTAGCCAGCTAACGTTAATGTTACCGAGAGTTTTTGTTAGCATGTAGCTATGTGATAGCAACTGACACTGTAACGAGCAAGTAACTAAAGAAATGAGAGGCGAGAATGAATAGTTGTCTCGGAATATATTTCACTAACGTTAGCTATCCTTGCAGCCACTTTACCGTTAACTTTATTTTAAATTAATATCTTAACATTAGAAAAATAAATTAGCAAGCTGAGTTATCGTTAGCTGTGGCTTTCGTTAATTTCATGTTACCTCAGATCCAGGTAATTAATGGTCAAGACCATTTCTGAAAGAGAAAAAGATAACGTTAGCGAATGTTTTCCTGAATTTGTTGAACATCAACAGACAACCAGAAAATAAACGTGTTTAGCTATGTAGCTACATCTTAAATTGACTATAAAATTGAACACTACAACTGTGTTTCATTAACGTTGATGAACAATACTCACCCAGCTGTACGCTTTATTCTGTCAGAGTGCCACTGAAAGACTGTTTCTCGTGCAGTTATGCTTGTGATTGGTCACAGAATGACATGTTTATAACTTTAATTTATGTATTTGTTTACCTCAATCATGACCCAAGTATGACTGCTGAAGTTGTGCTGTCAATGCACCTCTGGCCTGAAATTAATTAATTTCCATTATGCGAGAGTGCACATATTCAATCCCTTTGAAATTTTTATCAATGCTCCAAAAGAAGAAAATAACAGATTAAAAGTATGGCCGTTTAAGGCTAAGAAATTTTAGCATTTCTTAAATAGCCTAAATAAATAAAAATATGTTACATAACTAAGATAAATTGGCTACTGATTGATGGGAAGATTGATCAAACATAGAAAAGCCCATACACAAATGTTTAATCAGACATTTAATCAGATATTTATTTGTAATCGTTGCCCATTTTCAGTACGATACGTGGGATGTGATAGTCGACAGCCTATCAAGCCTGAATCCCACGTTCAAAATGACCGATTTGGAAGACACCGACTTTTGGAAACTGCTGTACCCTCTTCTGAGTAACAATACAGAGCCCCATAAAATGACCCTGGCCAGCTTGCTGGAGGAACTCACCGCTACTGAGTTAGCCCGAGTGAAAGTGTTTCTACAATGGAAACTCTTCGAGGGCTACAGGGCTATGCCCTATGGAAGGATAGAGAAAATGGATACCTGTGATCCAGCGTTTGGCGTTGCCTCCATGTACTCTCACAAGACAGCGTTCGTTATGGGTATGATCTTCACGCAAATCGAGCGCACGGACCTAGTGCTGAAACTGTCCGAAGGGTTAGGTTTAGGTCCATAGTTATTTTGGTGATCTCCGGGGATCTCCAGGCGTCTCGACCGGTTGGACGGAGCACACTGCTACGGCACGCTTTGTAAACATCTTCAGACACATCTGTTTCACCGCAAACGTCTATGTAACCCGTGTTCATGTGAATAACAATAAAGCCTTGTGTACGGATACTCATTGCGTGTAAGCGTTCATTTTCAACCACACGAAAAGAAAACGTTGAATGGACCTAGTAACGTATAAACCCTGTTTGTTAACAAGAGCCTGGTAACGATGTGTGAAAAGGTTTATAAAAAATTCAACGTTTGGTGAATTAGCTTAGTTTCAAAAGACTCTTGATTTTCTGGTGCTCTTACAAGCGATACTATAACGTCTCTGCATTTGAACGTATCACGTTGGCCTAGATTTAGCAGTAAACTATGCTGGAACAGTATGTAATACATGGTTGGTAAAATGGTCGCAAGTCCTCAAGGGTCTGAGGTATCAAATGAGCCTCAAACCATCTCTCTGCAGCCCGATATGCAGTAGATATGTATGGATCACTTGAAGGGTGTACTTACTTTTTAACATGACTGTACACTGCTTTTCCCCGCACACACGGTAGAGTGCTCTTAAAAAGATGGTTTAAGATACAATTTAGGTAAGTAAACGTAATCTGAATAATGCTTACAACTAAAATATTGGTGTTGAAGAAACTAGTATACTATTGTTGTGTATAGCTTATTATGTGTTGCTTACAAACATTTGCGCATGTGTAACAACATTTTGAAGCTGCCTGTACGCTTAGATGATAAAATCAGCCCTCTTTTCGAGTGTATTTAGAGATCTATTAGCTGTTAGCCTACGACCACAGATGTCCAAATAATGTGGCACGTTTGTGTTGGTGACATAATTATGCCAAAGAGTAAATCTTAAACAGAAGAGATCAAGCCATTCAATGCATGTAACATGTTGATTTAGAATGGCCAATGTTGAAAAATTACAATATTAATCAACTCTGTGGTGCGTTTGAACACATTTACTAAAATATTGTAATTTGTGTAAACATCTAAACAGGCCATTGTGGCTGCCTAGCAATTATACACGGTTAGTCTTGAAAAACCCCAAACAGGTTTGCAACAAAGTGCTTTTCAATTGATCTGATCTTGAAACAAACTTTAAAGTGTTTCAAAACTATTGTTCAGTTGATTGTGGTACCCTTATGTCTTTCAATGGTTGGCAGTCTGAAGAAAATACTGTACAAAAGTTCCATTATTTGCATGGTTTGTGTGTAATGTGTACTTTAATTCAGCAACAACAAGATATGCTCGCTCTGTTTTAAACAACAAAATAATTAAACGCTTCCGTTTAATTGTACCAAGGTAATGCCTGTCGTCCCTTATGCACCTTTGGTGTTATGCGTTTCATGTCAGTATAGGGTACACTTTTCCTGGTTTTGATACCCCTTCTAACAACTCACTGTCACCATATCTAGTGTTTCAAGCCTCAAAAACTTAGAACCAAAAACAACAACTTGTAAACAATATTGACAGTGTCTTTTTGTGTATTAAATGCTTTTTAAAAACATAGTCACTTCACAACAAAACAACATTTGTACAATATTGAGTCTTAGGGTGCCATAATGTCACACACAAACACACTCACACACACGCACACACACACACACACACACACACACACACACAGCCACCGTAAAGAGACTTTAGTGTCCTTAGTCTCTTCACATGTTGGCTGTTCTTGTTGGCACCATAGTGTGATCCCGACTGGAGACAAACTCTCAGTCTCTGGTATGCATGCGTTTTGATGCTGCAAAAATCTGTCTCTTAATCAGGCTATGATGCCCTCTATTTTCACCTGTAGGTCTATATCGTCATTCAACAACAACTCTTGTGGAAATAAAATACAACTTAATAAGTTTAAACAACTCATTGTCATTCTGTTGATGTCTGTTTAAAAGTTCCGTTATTTACATGTAAGTAAAGTGAGTAATGAAAAGCCTACCGTACTTTAATTCTGTTACATCAAACATTCTAACGCAACATATCACCGGCTTTAATGGTTTGACCTTTTCAGTTTAAGACCTTAACTTTCACATATTTTTATACCACACTATCTGTAGCTAGCGACCTCTTTTCCCATAACAGAGAAAAACCCTCAAAATACACGTTTAGATCGGTCTTTAGATGGTTAGCTGTTTATATTTGTGCGCATAAGTCCTGTTACCTAAAACGATAGGTCACGTTGTCCATGTTCGTCCTGTTATTTTGTTAAAATCTACATAGTTACAAACAAAACAACCCCCATTTAAAAATAAAATTGTATCAAGCACGCACACACACACAAACACACACACACACACACACACACTTCTGAAAAAATAAATAACTTCCTGGTGAACCCCCTCCTGGTGATCCTAAGCTGGGGCCTTAAACATGTGTTGGGTATGTTCCGTGCATTAAGATGAGCAAAGCTGAAATAAAATTTGATATGTATAAGAATAAAATTACACAAAGAGTCATTTAACAAAACTGTTGAACTGAATCATTTTATTTCAAAAGTGCTGTAGCACCTTTCATTATGGTAAGTTTGACTTCTGCCTCTTAAATTTGAATTTAAAATGCACACTAAATTAAAAGTTACTTTTGAAGGGGGGCAGAAAGACCTATTTAATTAGGTGTGTTGTGGGGTCCTCTATTATTAGTAATACATTGTTGGTATAACCCTAGTTTTTAAAACATTACACTTTTACAACCCTGTCACAACAAACAAACTTTATTATTTAAAAACCATCGCACATGCGTGCACACACACACACACATTTTTTTTTTTTCATTTGAACTTTGATATAATTGTATTTACTATAACCTACAATACACAATGCTTCAAAATAACATTTGAAAATTAGCTGAATAAATACCACAAAACCGCACCAAAATATCAAATAACGTCTTGAGAATAAACTAGGCTACAGTAATAAAAAGCATGACGCAAAAACAACCCTTCTGGGCTTTAACAGAGAGGTATAGACCGCGTGAGCGTTGTAACTTCGAGGCTGTAACTTCAACAGACCATCGGCTCTCGCAGAATGACTGGATATGGATTTATCACAAAACAGTTCATTAACGTTTCATTACCAGACCAATTAACTCAAGTTTCACTTTTCTTTATTAGCTTTTGTTTGCCTAGGTTGTCAGCACCCCGTACTACTGCTTAAAAACCATTATGATTTTGACTATGCAACAAAATCCTACTTTAAATCCTACTAGGTCCACTCTAAACATAGTCTACGTTATGTAACTTTAGTTGCCATGATAACTGAAAACACTACTGCGTTCGCATGCCTGATAATTTCCCCCTTTGTATACTGAAAAAATCCAACGTGGAAAGGTGTCAGTTGATTATCGCGTCTTAAATCTAACATTTTTGCTTGTAAGGACAAAATAAATAAACAGATAAAAAAACTAAACAGTGGAAAGTCGTATCTTGTTACCCCATGTAAAGCACGTGTTGCATACAAACTGGTGAAGACGCAACGCTTCGTTATACAGGACCCTGGAATACTGAAAACGTTCATAGCCATACATTAGCCTACATAACTTTATGCAATAGGTCACTTTCTGAGTGGTCGTGTGGACTATTTAATAGCCTACCAAGGTAGCAAACGGTTTTCCAAATTATAGTTTTAGAACAAATAAAATCAAAAAATTTTACACAAAGCTCTCCATGACCAACCAGTAGATTATATCCTTGTGATTTGAATAGCCTACACAGTGCTGCGTCTAATTTACTTTTTTTCTTCTTTTTTAAAAAAAAAACGTTTAAAAAATCGGAGAAGTTACAACAACTAACAAGTTTTAGAATGCCAACATTAAATTTGAGTAGGCTATTTGAAGAAAGTTGTACAAACAGTCAGCTAGCTAACCGTACTTTACGCGTAGTCTCCAATTATTTAGCCCAAAAGCTAGGCATACTTCTTCTTCTTCGTGTTTGTTTATTGGTTCTTCCCAAACTACACTACGTTCAAGGGGTATTACTGTCTAGGCCTGTGTAAAAAATTAAAAATTAAAAAAGGTTTCTTCGCCATAACTTCTGGAGAGTTGTGTGTTGGTAGACCGCTGTAGACAAGCTTCTTAGTAGGTTCATTAGAAGCCCGCGTTGCGGTCTGTTTCGACTACAGGCATCGGCCATGCAAAAAGTTTTAAGATTTATAGCTACACCCCCGCAAAGCCTATGGCTAGGCTGACACCTGTCCATGTCGTTCATGCTGTAAACCCCCCTCTCCCACGCGTGGCTTTTCCGACAATTGAAGACACTTTTAAAAGTAACTATGATTACACGTTATATGCTACATATAATAGAGCAACTCTGTTTAAATTTAATAGCCCCATCTTTTTACAAACCATTCGATACCAAACATGCCTATTAACCCCTGCAGAAAAAATAATTTAAAGATGTGAAAAATTAATTAATTAATTATAAAAGTGTCCTGTGTAATTCGCTTTAATAGGCCTTGTACGTTTAGAGATACGTTTAGATTATATTTTGTTTCTAGTTTATATATTTAAAAAACAGTCTTAAAATAAATGCGATGTTCATAATGGCTTGGATGATATAACAGCATGGGTGATACACCCACAACCATCACATGGTGATACACCCCCATCAATCAGATAACTGGTTATTTTGTCAGAAACCGTGAAACGAACACGCGCCAACGTCACTACGTCAAATTCCAGCGTTGGTCTGCGTAAAGGTGCGTCAAATTCCACGTAACAGGACGTTTGGGGGGGCGTATTCCTGTTTGAAACATACAAAGTTCTCTCTGGACAATTTTAGTCATGCCTGATAGCCGCGAGCTGTCAACATGCTGGTCGTATATACTCTGCTACGACTTGAAACTTTCCGAGTTCTTTTTTCGTTTTTCGTTTTAATTCTTTAAAACGTAACATATTCTTTTATTTAAATTCTTTCTTCATAGTCTTTATTTCGAACCATTCTAGGCGTACTTTTAAACTCTCTATCATGCATTTTGGACCTATCTTTGTCTATTTTGCACAGTATTGTGAATTCACGGACTCCGAAATTTCTTCAAAGTGTTTTTGTCCACGGTCTCTCCCTATGTAGCCATTCACGGGGTCTCCTTTCGACGCTAAGTTTTATTCTATTCTCTATGTTCACTGGCTATGTATTGAGTTCGCCTTTCAGCGCTTTTTAACAAACTGCTTGAATTATTCTATTCTTTTTAACACGCGGCTGTTGCGTTTAACACAAACTGCTTTTTAAAAATAAAACTTAATTGCCGCTGCTACTACTGCTACAACTAACAACATATACATTTATACACCATTACTTTTTCACGATGTTTTTCAAATAAAAAAATGTACAACACAATACATTGCCAATATGTTTCCCTAAGCACCATGGCCCATCCATAAAAACAATTTACATTCGTCGCAAAACCATTCACCAACGTTTACAACAATTCCCAATAAAATGACATCGCCAAACCCTTGAAACGAAAACCCCACAAACCCCCGCCCGAATGATGATGCATAATCATAATCATAAAAAAAAATATATATATATCAATTTTTATTCATAATTATAATTTTTCATAAACTCATTAATATTCATAAATTGACCTTTTGACCCCATCAATCATATTTTGACATTTACCGAATGCTATATACTACTGACGTGAGACATCGTGTATGAGTATCCCATGAGCCTCATTCTGAAGCACTGTATGCGTGGGGGTAGGATGTCCAAGGCTTGGGCCCCCAGTAGACTCAAAAGAGGCTTGTGATCGGTCTCTAATTCAAAGTGCTGTCCTATGAGAAAGTCTCTGAAACGTTCACATGCCCACGTGAGTGCAAGGGCCTCTTTTTCGACCTGTGCGTATCTCTGTTCGACGTCTGTGAGAGAACGTGACGCATAGGCTACAGGCCTCCATACATCACTCCATTTTTGCAGAAGCACTGCTCCCAACCCAAAGGAAGATGCATCCGCTGATACTTTAGTCTCCTTGTTCGGGTCGTACAGTGCCAGCACAGGTGTGGATGAGAGCTCCTCTTTCAGCCTATTAAAGGCTCTGACTTGGTCTGCTCCCCATAACCAACAATTCTTCTTAGAGAGTAGGTCTCTGAGGGCTTTGTCCTTTTCAGCAAGCTGTGGCACAAACTTTCCTAGCTGGTTCACCATACCTAGGAAACTGCGTAGCTCACTGACATTCGTCGGCTCAGCCATCTCTCTGACCGCTGACGTTTTGGCTGGGTCTGACTTCACACCTTTGTCTGAGATAATGTGGCCTAGGAACTTCACTTCCTGTTTGGAGATTTCACATTTCTCCACATTAAGTGTCATGCCAGCTCTCACCATGTTTTGCAGAACAGCATGAAGCCGAGAGTCATGTTCTTCTTGTGTGGACCCCCATATCAGCAGGTCATCCATACAACACACGACTCCTTCTAGGCCTTCTGTGACCTGTGTGACCATTCTGTTCTGGAAATGTTCAGGAGCAGAGGCTATTCCGAACGGCAGTCGGTTGAAGTAGAACCTCCCGAAAGGCGTGATAAAGGTAATCAGCTTTTGTGTCTCCTCAGCCAACGGAATTTGCCAGAACCCCATGTTGGCGTCCAGCTTGCTAAAGATTTTGGCTCCAGCTAGTGAGCCCAGGGTCTGCTCAACCGATGGGAGGATGTATTTTTCTCTGTGCACTGATTCATTTAGTTTGGTGAGGTCAACACATATACGTGGATCAGCATTCTTTTTCGGCACCACCACCATACCTGAGCACCAATCTGTGGGCTCCTCCACTCTGCTGATGACCCCCATCTTCTCCATGCGCTCTAGCTCTTTTTTGACTTTGGGCATTAAAGGAAGAGGGATCCGTCGTGGAGTCTTAAGCGAGTATGGCACTGCATCTGGCTTTAACTTAATGGTGTAAGGCTGCTCTATCATGCATAAACCGCTGCATAGCTTTGGATAGCTGTCTTTCAGGTTTTGGATGGTAATGCTGTCCAGGCGAGCTACTAGGCCCAAATTAACACTGGCTGACCTACCAAGCAGGGCTGTGTGTAGGCTCCTTATGACAAACACTTCCTCTAGTGCCTTCCTCTCTCCCCTCTGCACTAGAATGTCCGTGGCCCCCAACACATCCAGTGGGGCACCACCTGGACCCAGCAGGGATTTAGTTGCTTTGTGCAAGGAGGGTTTGTCACTGGTGTACACTGCATTGAACACATAGTCTGGGATGACAGTCACATCTGCCCCAGTGCCAATTTTGAATTGGACTTTTTTATTTTTCAATAATAAATTAACAGTCCATCGGTCTTTTCCTGCTATCACAGTCCCTAGGAATAGACTATCCTCCTCAGAGTCTTCCTGGACCTCATTCACTGTCTTGGATGACAGACACACGCGTTGGTAATGTCCTTTTTTTCCACAGCCACGGCATGTGACTCCATTAGCAGGGCACTGGCTTGGAGGGTGTGATGGACTTTTTCCACATTTGCGACACTGCTTAAATTTCTCTGCATTTGCATGGTTGCTCTTCTCTTTCTGAGCATTTGGCTTTTTGTGATACTGCTGCTTGCTTTTGAACACAACTCTATCCACAGAGTGTGTTTCTTTAGCACTTGAATCACAGCGAAGGCTTATCTGCTGCCGCTTTATTTCTTCGCTCTGCCTTGCCATGCTGATAGCCTTGTCTAACGTGAGGTCTTTGTCAAGCTGCATACGTTCAGACAATTTTATGTCAGCTAGTCCAACCACTAGTCTGTCCCTGATCAAGTCGTTGTGCAGAGCACCATAGTCACAATGCTCTGACAATGTGTACAAAGCAGTCACAAAGGAATCCACACTTTCACTTTCCTCTTGTTAAAACGTGCTCTCTCATATATCACGTTCCTTGAAACGATGAAAAACCTATGGAAAGGATCCCTTACCGTGTGATTAGTCACAGAATGACATGTTTATAACTTTAATTTATGTATTTGTTTACCTCAATCATGACCCAAGTATGACTGCTGAAGTTGTGCTGTCAATGCACCTCTGGCCTGAAATTAATTAATTTCCATTATGCGAGAGTGCACATATTCAATCCCTTTGAAATTTTTATCAATGCTCCAAAAGAAGAAAATAACAGATCAAAAGTATGGCCGTTTAAGGCTAAGAAATTTTAGCATTTCTTAAATAGCCTAAATAAATAAAAATAGGTTACATAACTAAGATAAATTGGCTACTGATTGATGGGAAGATTGATCAAACATAGAAAAGCCCATACACAAATGTTTAATCAGACATTTATTTGTAATCGTTGCCCATTTTCAAAACATGCCGAGCAATAACCAGAATCGGCCCGAGTGCGGCTAGCCATAGCATGGCCGCATCTTTGAATCAGGCGAGTCTGCCTAAGGCTAGCCGGAATCGGCCCAGATAGCTGTCGCCGAGGCCGACGGTGCCGACACTCAGCCGGAATCGGCCCAGATATGTAGGCTAGCTGGGTCACAGTCGCGTCTTCTATCAGTCCTTACACGGCCACTTTTCCAATGGTATCCCCCCACCCTCTCTTCTGCAGACAAGTGGTCCGGGATGCCACCGTCCTGTACCGTCCGGCGGAACTTTGTGAATGGTTATTTTCTTAAAAATGTTTTTATCTCAGCTGTAGTTCGCAATTCAGGGGAAGCATTTTAGCCCTGGTTGTCCCCTGCCACATAGGGACTTTTTAGCTAGGCTACACATGTCAGTATTTGAGTCTGTGATGTGTTTTTCTGTTACGTGTGTTTCGGTCTTGTTCGGTTTTGTTTGTGTGTTGTTGTTTTAATTTGCCGTCTCCCATCCATGTCCTTTTGTATTTACTTCCCCATTGTGTCCGCCCGCCTTACGCGTCAGCTCCTGATCACTTATGTGTCCCACCTGCCCTGCTGTTCACCTGTCTCTCGTTTGCTCGTTAGTTTCGTGTATTTAAGTTCCACTCTGTCTTGTGTTCAGTGAGAGTTCGTTTCAGTTGATTTTTGTCTCTGTTTCACTACAAGCCTTTTTCCCAGAGTCCAGAGAGTCCTGAGTCCCGACTGCACCCTGACAGCACACCACTAATGCTCCCAATAAGCACACATTTATTTTCTTGTTCATTTTAAGCATTTAAAGTTTACCTTCACAGAAAAATAATTTGCTTTACTGTTGCCTAATAGCTACGGGAGAAAACCGTGTTGGCATGTACATTTTAAAGGAGCTGGCATTGCCACATATAGATAATAAAATGGGCGTGTGAGTAGGTAATTCATAATGATGTGAACACGCTTCCTAAAATACGATCAAGTCTGATTTACATACATTTACGCTCAGATCAGTGATTTCCACAAGTTTGATGAATCACACGTGAGAATTTCGTACGAAAGCTGGCTCCATCAAATATACGCTCTTTTTTTCAACCATATTGATAAATGAGTCCCAATAAATATTGCTGCTATCTATGTAGCAGTTTGTACTTGCAGAGAAACATTTTAGTTAGTACATTCAGCTAACTGCAGGAGATCCTCCCGAAACTTTGTTTAAAACCTCAATTACACTATAAACAGTCCTCTTTTGTTAAACATTGAACCCCCCCCCCCCCCCCAATAATATCAATGAGGTATGGCAGCAAATGTATATATAATTAAATATTGCATATACATTGAGGAGTTTATTAGACAGCATGTGGGAAGCTGAAGCTGCAGGTTATTTGATTGAAGTGATATGCATGCCGAGCTCAAGTATGTGAAGCAGGATTGAAGATAACCTTTAGCCCCACCCCTGGACATTTGCGAGACCCTGCACAGACTGAAATCAAGCTTGTTTAAAGACATATTAATAAGACATATCTCTTCAGTCATGTTAAACTGTCATATGGACACCTGAACACAAAAATACTGATTCACTGAGCAGGTTTATGATTCACTGAGAGGGTCATGCAGGTAACAGGGAATATTTCACTTAGATGGTGCAAGCAGCAGGGACCCCCTAAAATGACCACAACCTCTTGAAAATGTTTAATTGTTCATACTTGTATTTGACATCTACAACAGGATGCACTGCAGTTAATGGATGCATGACAAAACAGGACATCATACACTATGAAGCTATATGCTTATTTTTAAAAACATGTTGTACATGTTAAACATGGAAATACAGACATGCTGATAAGAGAAAAGATTTTTCACAGAATTATTATTATTATTTTTTTTTTAACCCCTGATCTACTGAACGGGATGGGAAGTCTGATTGCACACAATGGCATCCACAGTTTGTAGTGGATCCACTAGAGGGCAATATGAGACACACAGAAAAGAAAAGTGAATGCTTTCTAACTGCTGTGACATTTGCTTCCATCTGTAACTATAAATATCATCATGATTAGGATCTGGCTCCCTGCTAATGTAGGAGTTGAGGGCAGTTTACTACTTTAAAAAAAAAATTCTTATTCTGAATTTGATATTGCTCTTGTGTTTTTTGCTGTGTTATAGAACTGTTTTTGTCATTTGCTTTCAGTAATTCATTATTTTCTATTATTTAATCGTAACTGTGAATTATGTTTTTGACTGCTCCAGTGTAATGAAAAGCATTGGACAAATATAAAGATACAGTTATAGCTTAATGATGAAACTCAGAGAGTATGATTGCAAAGGTTGTTTGAAAATGTTCTGTGTGATGTGTTGACTTGCATGTACCATGCTTGTGGGAGTGGGTTGGGTTACTGCCAGAAAGCTCTAGAGTGCAGTTAGAGAGAGTTTTCAGCCATTTCTTTGGTTCGGTGATAAATATTCATTAATTATTAACAGTTAACCCTGGAGAGTCTAATTAAACCATCTTGTTTGCTCGTTTGTTGAACAAACAAGGTAACTCTGTGGAGATGTGTGACTCTTGCAGCTACCCCCTGGCTGGCTCTCCTCGCCAATGGTATTCCACCTGAATAGCCTGAAGCTCTGACCCATTGTTCATCACATTAGTTACACTAGTGATAATATATAGCAAATAATTTATACAACCAGTGGCAGAATAATACACACATGGATTTAAGCATCTCAATTTATCCAAACTAAGCATTTCCTTAAAATGCAATCAATCATTTTTTAAAACTTGAATTTTCAGAATCATTGTAGTTTGTTATAACATTCATTTCTGTACAAATTCAAATAACTTAACCTGCATTCTTTAAGCATTACCAAATATAAAATCTTCTTGATGATTGTTCAAGTGCAATACTGGATAAGAGCTCTCAGTACCACGTCTTTATAGCCTCCTCCACAAACATGCATGTTTTGAGATTGTAGAAACAATAATGATTGACATGGCAACAATGATCACAAATTATGGAAATGGTAACTTTCTTCTGATTCACAGAATTCTACCAACGCTCTTGATGCTGTTCCTGAAAATAAAACAAAAAATTATCTGTTAATCATGTTTTACATGTATTTTATGTTAGTGGAAAAGCACCAATGCAAAGCAGGCTTGACAAGTTAATGACCTTAGACTGGAGATTACTATAATGTTGATATACAATTTGACAATTTAGTTTCCTAATAATACTGCAACAAAAGGATGCCCTCTAGGATGCTTTGTAGGAATAAATTGAAAAAATGGACTGTTAACTTAAAGTTTTAAAGTTAACAGTCATTTTAAAGTTAAATAGCTTCTGTTCGATTCGCCCTGGCTTCTAATTGGATTGAGGAGGGTTGATGACTGAACAAACCAGACAGCAGTCTTCATCTATGTTTCCCCTCCAAAGGCATAGAAAATAGTTTATTTTCTCAAACTGGCCTGATGTAGACAAAGACGAACAACAAGGTTGCTTACTAATGAGCTAAACCATAATTTTGTAACAAAGTTTGTTTTACATGGCAGGTTGATGTTCTGCTTGATACCAATGTGTGGATATATCATTATCTGCGTAAACATAAATGAAAAACCCTGGGAGGCTGAAAAAAGCTGTGACAGTCCTTCCCTAAGTATACCTGCCAGTATAACATAAAGACCCCCCCCCCGCCCCCCCCCCCTCTACCTTGATCGTTCCACTAATCTCTTCCTAATGATTTTATATTTTCCTACCTGCCCACCCACCCAAAAAAAACCTATTTTGTATCTTCCCTTCCACATGTTCATTCTGTTGACAAAGGATTAACTATCGCTGGTGTGTTATGGCCCAACCATTGCACTCTCATTTACTGCTATTTGCAATGTTGGTGATTTACGGATCTAGGCCTTTTCTTCGTGCACGAGTTATAAATTGCTCTGGAAAAGAGGGTCAGCAAAATGACTAAAATGTAAGAGTAAAATCTTTCTTTATTTACAGTTCCAATTGTCTCCTTTCAAATGGAATAGGAGTCATCTTCATTCGATGCATAATTAATAGCAATCATAATATAAATGTATGCAATTACCTGTATTAAAGAGGCCATCCCATATATACTTAAATAGGATGCATTTTTGGGTTATAAAAAATATGTTCATATACTATATATTATATATACTATGTATATTTATATACTAAATATGTATGTACACAAATTCCAAATAAACAAAATTTCTGTGGAAACTAAAAAGCAAACCCATGTGTTTTCATGGGGTTCAATCAAGATTCACAAATACTCTATCCACCCATATATGAAAATATAAGGTGATCATGAACAAATACAACATTAGATGTGGTTGGTAAAAGGAGTTTAATTGTTGTCCTTTCTTATGAATCAGTTAGAGACCTGGAAAACCAAGAATTGGAGCGCACATCTTTCTTTAGTTAACCACTGGATTAATTTTGTTGTTCAGGCCAAAAGTGAAGTAATAAACAAAGACAGGTCTGAACATTTCATCCCTCAGCCCGTATATCAGGGGACTCAGACACCTGGGGAGAATCATAAAACACATGAAAATGACATACCTTATATTTGAGCCTAAGAGGATTTCTAATTTTAATGTCAGTGTCTGTAACACACCGACCGCAAAGGAAGAGAGGCACAGGCCCAGCTGAATTAGGTGCAGCAGCACTGTGTTTCGGGCCTTTGTGGCCTTGCTTTTGTCAGAAGACAGAGACTTGGCCTCAAGCATTATCGCGACGTATGTGTAGATGATAATGAGGCTCACTAAAACAAAGTAAACAGCTGTGAAAACTTTATTCATGTCTGAGTACAGTTTCAAATTATATATATTTCCCATTCTACAATAAGCCTGCATAACAAAGAAAGGAGGCCCTATTGTTATCAACAGAAAAAATTGTATGACAGCATTCAAAGAGCCCAGTACCCACACCACACCAATGGCTACACCAGTCCACTTGCTGGTGGCAATGTCAGCGTGCCTGAGGGGGAAGCAGATGGCAGAGTACCTCTCCAAAGCCATTACAGCCAGGTTGAGTGGGGCAATCTGACTGGTTATAATCACCAGTAACAGCACAATACCACATAATCCATTGCTCATGTACAACTTGACTATGCGGATTAAGTAGGAAAGCATGCTGCATAGAAGCTGAATGGAGTCAGCAAAAAGCATGTGACCAAAGAGGATGTAGCGGGAGACTCCTTGGAATGCTGCCTTTGTTTTCAGGGTGAACAGCATGACGCAGTTGATGTAGATAAAGAAGATAATGGGGATCAGTGAAATGCCAAACTTTAGCACGTGAAGATATACATAATATTCACGTGCATTACTGGGAAAGATGGAGGCATTTTCCATGTCCTGTGGGAGAAAAATAAAATACAAATAAATGCTTGGCGTAAATTAGCAATACTGTCAGGAATCAATGAATAAAGATAAAAATGGTGTCAATTTATGACAGTTAATATTAATAGCAATAACAAGGCTACCTTCAGAACATTCATGAATAATGGTCCAACAACCATATTCTGTTCTTTCCCTCAACCAGACTCAGCTTGTTCATGCATGTTTTTATGTGTAACCACATACAAATTTAGGCTGATACACAGTGGCTTTCTGATACCTTTCCGGTACGGACTAAATACATTTTTATTTATTGTAATAAACACTACGACTCATAACTACAGAAAGTATCACTGCACACTGCGCAACTGGAAATACTCCAAGACTGGTTACTGTCCTCTTCTGCAGGAAGTCATTCCACACCTTGTGAGCACTTTCTGCCAACAGTCAAAAACGTATTTTGGGAATATATGACACTTTACAAACTAAATCTGTTCTCAATTAAAATTGATGACTTTTATGAATATACTTATGAATTCAAATTTTGTAGTAGGCTTAACTGGTACAAAAAGCACAATATAGTGTCCCCTTTTCACAATAACAAACAAATATTTACTTTGGCTATAATAAATATTTTTCTGAAACAACTTTACCTTGGTGTTGTCTTGTGACTGTGTTGATTGACTGCTTGGAAGAGGATGAATCGCAGTTGTGTTCTGCCACTCCTCATATCAGCAGAGAGCTTTGTGTCCTGTGACGTCACTCAATGTCATCACAGCAGCTCACCCCTCAGTGGTCAGGTATACCCTCACGGTTGTGTGACGGTTTGACAGGTGACAAATGATTGTAGATCCACAGAGCTGCTTGTTTACATAATGGTTCCAGCTTGTGGAGTTTTATGAGCGAACGGGCAATAGTGGAAATCGATGGACTTGGAACGGGGGCTCATCAGTAAGGCCTTGGGTAACCCTTCCTGCACAAATCTATTTCGCAGTTCTTATTGACAGAAGGTGTGGGAGAACCTGGTGCTGCAGATCCCCCTTCCTAGCCCACTCCTAAACTGCTTACCAGGTGTGCTGCTGAAAACCAAAATGATGTTACTTTATTATGGAGCTTATGAGCCACATGAACACTACTGGTCGTGCCTTGGCCTCTATTTCAAGTCACAAGACGTTTATTGATAAGCCCACACTTTGACCCTATTAATCACTTGAGCCAGTTTGCAAGCATGATTCAATTTAAATAAATATCGGATAGCTGCATGGGCTATCTGTGATTGCAGAGCAGTGACAGGCTATGTCATTTGATAATGATGTAATTTGTTATTCTGCAACATACAGTAAAGTACTGTGTACGACATAATAAGGTGCTTTGCACCTGTGTGTCTAATTAGTTATTATCTGAATCTTGGAACTGGTCATTAATTATTTAGTGCAATCCAGTGCCTAATGAGGAACTGTGCAGAAACAAAGAGCTTTACTAGCCTGACTAGATTGCCAGTTATGCTATCATAACTTGTGTTGCTGCTTCAGGAACAAGTTATTTTATAAAAAAGAAAGTAGGTGTTTTACACAGATCATATTCTGTCACAAATAGCTTTCTTGTTTTCAAGAAGTATTCTTAAGGAATCCAATGTATATGAGTTACTTTCATATAATCAATGCCATCCTAATAATAATAATGTGTTACATATACTTTAGATTGTTGGATTTGTTGTCAAACATAAACACTCTCAGGTACATTTTGTTTTGATGGAGAGCAGGCTGATGTTAGTGTTTGGACTGATCAACTGTGCCTTAGCATGGCTAACCCTTTCGACTTGTTCTCTTGCTATTGATAAAAACAAACACCATGTTTACCCTTCTTTTTTAGTATCAGACAGTGCCGTAGCATGCTCACCATGTTTGGCTTACTGGTCATGTCTGCCTCAGGACTGATCAATTTAATTTCCTGTTTTTTGATTATTTTGGCAAACGCAAACATGTCAGTTAAAGTTTTTCTGATTTCTTTTTTATACATCTGCGTCTATCTGCTTCAGGCTTTGAGTTGTAAAGTACTTGAGCAGGCTTTTCCAGTGGAAGTGTTTAACAGGGTTCTCCCGCCCTTTCATAGGGGTAGTGGCATTCTGAACAGCAGATTTGGTGTCAGGCTTTTTGAAGTCCTTGTCCTTTGGAGAAGTGCATAGAATTTTTTTTCTTGCCAAAAGTTCAGGTCACTTTCAGTGATGTCACATTTCCAAGGTGCTTCCATCAAACTGCTTCACACTGTTGGATTTAATTTAACAAGCAGTGATAAGTAAATGCACTGCTGCATGTGTGGGACATACGACAGTATAACATCAGACACTTGTGATATGGGGTGCATAATTTGATTACTATGATCTTTATGAACAAAGAGGTTCTAAAAATCGTTTTAAAAACTTTTCATAGAATGTTAATTGTTAATTGTGGACACATCTAAGAGATTTACCAGAGGAGGGGAGCAGTGGCTAAGGCAATGAATAAATCAGCCAACCTGTCAGTCTGGCTAATAGCTGAAATTTTCAGTTTGATACTAGCTAGTTAGTGGCATCAACCTGGTTCTTGGTAAGATTAAGCCTGTTGCAATGTGGTTCAGAAAATGTTGTTGGGAGAAATACATGATCAACCAGCACAGCCAAATGAGCTGACAATTTACTTATAAGATGGCTGGCGGTTCATTCCCCATAACTGTCACCACAGATATATTTTCCCCAGTACAACAGCAATGACACAGCTACTTAGACTTGTTTGTACACTTTCTGATTCAAATTGAACTAAAGGGCAACAGCACCGGTGGCAGGCAGTAATAGAACTAATAAAATTATTCTCTCTTAGACTTTCTATTTCTCAGTTTCTTAAGTACACCATCACATCTGAAAAAAATAGCAGATATGTTGGAATAAGTGGCAATGTCTGGCGCCCTGAGGCAAACAAAGCACCCAACGAACCAATGGGGGATGGGGGTGTTGCTCCACCCCTGGGTTACCCAGACGTGCTTATCTTTGCAGGTTGCTAAAGAGGGTTAGATTAGAAAAAAGATGCATTATCAGTCACCCTATATCAGCAAACATAATCTATTAAATTTCAACAAGGCTGTATATTTCAAGTCAAGTACATTATAGTTACATATTTATGTATAGTTTTTTATGTATTCATTTACCAACAAAGCAGCTTTAAAATGAGTACAAATAATGTGGCATTGCTGCAAAATACAATCCCATGTTTGAACCAATGTGATGTGTCATTGTCTTCACTGTACAAACAGAAACATTCTCATGCGCTGAACACAAACGTACACATACACTTAAAAGTGCAGACTTTTCTTTTTATTTCAAATTTCAATACAGTGTGTCTTTAAAAAATGGTAAACCATTCAGAACAGATTGGTCGTTCTGGGCCTGGTTTTGGACTCGGTATCTATGCAGGCCTCTCTGAACTCAAGAAAGGCAGCGTGTCTGTCGCACCTTGCTGCAGAGCGGCAGGTGACAGTGAAGCATTGCTGGAGGTTGCTCGGCCTGATGGCTTCAGCTGCCCAGGTTGTGCCACTTAGGCTGCTGCATATGCGTCCAGTACAGCGCTGGGCCGTGTGGGTACCCCTTGGCGCCTCCCAACCTGAGCAGATATGCTGTCGCAGGCCCAGGGCCTGCGATAGCACCCTAACCCGGAGTTTTACAGCCTGCACGTTTGGCCACTGGACGAAAGCCAGGGGCTAGCAGAGTCCGCACTAAGGACATCTCGGACTGCCATGAGCGTATTGAGGGCCGATGGGATCTCACCCTTTCTCCAGCCAGTTTCCGGGCTCTGTGGTCTTATATCTCCCGCACAAGTGTGGCGAGAAGAACCAACAATCTTTTTTTTTGTTAAGGAGGGGCTACCCGGGGCCGCGCCCTATCTAAGCAACGCCGCACCCTATCTAAGCAGCGCTTGGCCCACTGGATCGTAGAGACGATTTTCACGGCTTACAGCAGCTACGACGTGCCCCCTCCCACAAGCATGGTAGCTCACTCTACTCGGGGCATAGCTACCTCCTGGGCTTTACTATATGGTGCCCCGGTTGCTGACATTTGTGAAATGCTAGGCTCACTTTCGCCAGGTTCTATCACCTGGATGTAGTGTGTGAAAGTAAGCTGTTTTGTAAAGCTGTTCTGTAGGCCCAAGAAAACCAATATGCAAAAGCCTCTATATAAATAATAAAATAATAGTCAAGGACTAGTGGAATGTCGGGGGGGCGAGAGGCGAGAGGCCTTGCAGGAGTCTTCTATCATCCATACTTAGGCTTGGAATAATGGTTCCTTATCAACAAGGAAGGCATCTAGCATCCCCCGTCAAAATAGGAATGCCTCCCTCCTGTTTCCCATAGCTAAGCAAGAGATAACAATAGATAAGATAGATCATGCTGACCGAGCAGGCGCGAGAATAAGAACAAATAAAATTAATTACATGGTCTGATTAAAAGGCACATGAGGATAAGTCACAAACAACTTTATTTGGTAGATCAAGAGGGCCCCCAAGTGCATAGGGTAGGAACTGGTTATATAACTGGTTATTTTTGCCTAATTTGTTATTGGATAAAATAAGATATGACGAAAGAGTGTTACCAGACATTATTGGTGTATTAGTTAGGTAGAGGAGGAGTTATGATATTATATAAACTAATGTCTGTCTTTGTTCAGGGAACTCCTAATCCTCTGCGTAGGATAAAGGACCTCCCATTGGCATCAACGCTTAATAAAAGTTTAAACTGAATAGAAGACTCTGCTATTTCCTTCATCTTTATCTTGAGAATTCTCTAGCTCAAAAACCCATCTCAAATTGAACCTAATGAGGAGAGAGTAAAGGACTTCCCTCCGCAAGTTTCATCCACATCAGTTGCCTCCTCTGTCCTCCGGGCAGTGGAGTGACTATGACTATGATTTGTTTGACTTCGGGTTTCAATCACCCGGTGGTTATTTTCATTTCCACTTTACGTTTGCTCTTCTAGTAGAACAGCATCTAATAAGTGGATTATGTTGGAACCGCACTCTTGTTGTGATGTTCTGTTATTATGTATGTCTGTTTGTTTATTATTATCATTCATCATTGCATTCCCCTCTGTTCGTGGGTTGTCTGAGTCGCATTCGTGTGTTTGTTTACCCTGTCTCGTGTATGCACTGTTTAGGTGACTTCGGGATTTCCGAAGGTTTCGTGTTCTGCCACTTCCTGGTTTCCCTTACGCTAATTGTATAGATTACTAACTCGTGCTAACAATCACTCGGGTGGTTTATTAATTAAATGCACTTACTAAACCTATTAACATAAATGTCTACTAACGAACTAACGGTCTGTCTTATAGTTAGGTATTAACAAGATTAACCAGTTTGTCCGCGATCTCTTATTCGCCCCAGCTGTTTGTATGTAGTTTCACCTCTCGTGATTACTGAGCACACTCCGCTCCACTTCGAGCCCGTTGTTTGTTATGCATGTTTCCGAGTCCCTTCCATGTCTTTGTTATGTTTACGTGATTGTTTCATTTCTACCTCATGTGTTAACCTCACGTAGTTTGTTACCCCTCCCTTTCCTATACGTATATATAGACCCACATATCCGTTTGTTCCCTGTCAGAACGTACCCATTATTTCCTGAGCCTGAGAATTAGAAAGCCAGTGACTTATTGCATACCTGAGACAACCTTTTCCTTACGACCCGAGATAGCCTACCGTTTTTGTACCTCTGCCTTTGATTTCTAGTTTTTCGACCTTTGATTGTTTTTGACTTTGCCTTGCCTGCCGATTTTGTAACTCTGCCTCTGATTTCCGGTTTTCGACTTTAGCTTCCTCACTACTCTTTGCATTCCGTTTTTGTACTGTACTATTTGATATCCTGGCTTTTTGACCTCACCCTTTTGAAATAAACCTCGTTCTTGCTCTATCCTTGTCTGCTATTGGGTCTGTGTCTGAGACGTAACAGTACGTTCTGACCAGAGATGGACCCAGCAGACAGCTCCCGGGTGAACTTCGCCCTCGAGCAGCAGGGTGCCATGCTGGGTCGCCACCAGACCCAGTTGGATTCGGTTTCGCATCATCTGCAAAACCTCACCCTCTGTGTTACGGAGCTGACATCTACGCTCCAGGCACTTCAGCCTGGCCACGCTCCCCAGCAACCTCCTGTTCCTGTTCCGGTTCCTGCTCCTGCTCCCTCAGCACCCCCTCCTGTTCCGGTCCGGGAACCTCGTCTACCCCCGCCGGAGAGATACTCCGGAGAACCTGGCGGTTGTCGGCCCTTCCTCACCCAGTGCCAGCTCGTCTTCCAGCTGCAGCCTACTACCTTCCCCACTGAACTCTCCCGGGTGGCTTATATCATCACGCAGCTATCCGGTCGAGCCAAGAAGTGGGGAACGGCGGCCTGGGAGGAGGGTCTTCCGTGCGTCCAGACCTCATACCTGTTCGCGGAGGAGATGAAGAGGGTCTTCGACCGTTCCAAACACGGGCATGAGGCGGCGAGGGAGATGCTGATGATGCGCCAGGGCAATCTCTCTGTATCGGATTTCGCCATTGAATTCCAGACATTGGCGACGTCCAGCAGGTGGGAGAGCAGGGCGCTGTACGACGCATTCCTCATGGGACTGGCGGAACGGATTAAGGACGAGCTGCTGACTCGGAATCTTCCGGAGAACCTGGAGGACCTCATCGCGCTCGCCATCCGCGTTGACCATCGCCTTCAGGACCGCAGCAGGTTTCGTCAGCAGGCTACTCCTAATCAGGGGGCCTCCTGGAGGTCCCACATCAACGATCCGTCCATTGCCACCAAGAAACCACCGTCCCGGGCTCCAGAGACGGAGGCCATGGAGGTGGATCGTACTCGCCTGTCTAAGGAGGAACGTGATCGGAGGATGAGTTCCAGAGCCTGCCTCTACTGTGGCCAACCGGGTCACTTTGTGGCTAAGTGCCCTGGAAAAGCCAACGCCCGCTAGTGACCAGAGGAGCACTAGTGGGCGTTATTCCAATTGATCACTCCTCTAGGAACCGCACCTGCCTTCCTGTGACGCTCGAGTGGGCAGATCAAGCGAGGAGGACATCCGCCCTCGTCGATTCTGGAGCGGAGGAGAGCTTTCTGGACGCTGGGATGGCGTCCAGATGGGGAGTTCCTCTCCTTAAGCTGTCACACCCACTAGCCGCCAAGTCCCTCAGCGGCCAGAGATTCGCCAGCATAAGCCACATCACCGCCCCACTCAAGCTGCGGATCTCAGGCAACCATCGGGAGGAGCTTCAGCTCCACATCATCGATTCTCCCCACTCACCCATTATCCTGGGACACCCCTGGCTGGTCAAGCACAACCCCACGTTCGAGTGGTCGACACATGAGATTTTGGGCTGGAGCCCATTCTGTTCATCTCATTGTCTCCGAGAAGCCCACTCTCCTCTTCCGAGTCCCCTTCCGAGCTCCCCCTCTTCCGAGATGTGCGAGGACCTGTCCCGTATCCCGTCCGAGTACCTGGACCTCAAGGAGGTGTTCAGCAAGTCCCGAGCCGTCAATCTGCCTCCTCACCGTCCCTATGACTGTGCCATTGAGCTACAACCCAGCGCAGTTCCACCTAGACGGCGAGTCTTCTCTCTCTCCCGACCTGAGCACGAGGCCATGGAGAAGTATCTACGGGAGTCTCTGACGGCAGGAGTCATTAGACCTTCCTCCTCGCCCGCTGGAGCGGGGTTCTTCTTCGTGGGAAAGAAGGATGGTTCCCTAAGGCCCTGCATCGACTACCGGGGTCTCAATGACCTCACGATCAAGAACCGCTACCCGCTTCCTCTCATGGCGTCCGCGTTTGAACTTCTCCAGGGGGCGTCCATTTTCACCAAATTGGACCTCCGCAACGCATACCACCTGGTGCGTATCCGTGATGGGGATGAGTGGAAGACGGCCTTCAACACACCCACGGGCCACTGGGAATACCTGGTGATGCCATTCGGCCTCACTAATGCCCCTGGCGTATTCCAGAAATTGGTTAATGACGTGCTCGGCGACCTGCTCAACAGGGTCGTTTTTGTTTATCTGGACGATATTCTTATTTTCTCCAAGAACGAGGCCGAGCACGTTACCCATGTCCGCCAGGTGTTGAGACGCCTCCTGGAGAATAGACTGTTCGTCAAATCAGAGAAGTGCGACTTCCACTGTTCCACCACGACCTTCTTGGGGTACATCATCTCCGCAGGGAGTCTGAGCATGGACCCCGAGAAGGTCAAAGCTGTCATGGAATGGCCTCAGCCGGAGAGCCGGAAAGACCTACAACGATTCCTGGGATTCGCTAACTTTTATCGGCGTTTCATCCGAGGATACAGCTCATTAGCCGCTCCACTCACTGCTCTCACCTCTACAAAGACGTCGTTCTCATGGAATTCTAGAGCCGGAACAGCGTTTAAGGAGCTGAAGAATCGCTTCACCACCGCTCCCATCCTGATCCACCCTGACCCCAAGGCCCAGTTCATTGTTGAGGTTGATGCCTCCAATGTCGGAGTAGGGGCGGTGCTGTCCCAACGGTCCGCTAAGGACAACAAGGTGCACCCGTGTGCATACTTTTCCCATCGTCTCACACCTACGGAGGCGAATTATGACATCGGCAACCGGGAGCTCCTGGCAGTCAAGATGGCTCTGGACGAATGGAGGCACTGGCTAGAGGGAGCTCAAGAACCTTTCTTAGTCTGGACCGATCATAAGAATTTGGAATATCTGCAGACAGCCAAGAGACTTAACTCCCGTCAAGCCCGCTGGGCTTTGTTCTTTACCCGCTTCCACTTTGTGCTCGCCTACAGACCGGGATCCAAGAATGTTAAGCCCGATGCACTGTCCCGCAGATTTGACACACCTACCAAGGAGGAGGACCCTGACACCATCCTTCCGGTTAGCTGCTTCGTCCACGCCATTGAGTTTGACGTAGAGACCACCGTGCTCAATGCACTCAATGGCGAATCAGGTCCCAGTGGTTGTCCGACTAACAGACTTTATGTTCCTGAGGCAGTCCGGACCAACGTCCTGCAGTGGGGTCACTCCTCCAATCTGTCCTGCCACCCAGGGGTCACCAGGACACTCACGTTCATCCAGCGACGGTTCTGGTGGCCCCATATGAAGGAGGAGATCAAGGACTTTGTCGCTGCCTGCTCAGTCTGTGCCCAGAATAAGGTACCACACTCACACCCTGCAGGATTACTTCAGCCCCTCCCTATTCCTCACCGACCCTGGTCACACATCGCACTAGATTTTATCACTGGGTTGCCCACTTCCAATAATTACACCACAATTCTCACCACTGTCGATAGATTTTCTAAGGCTGTTCACTGTATTCCCCTCACTAAACTCCCCTCCGCCAAGGAAACGGCATCCATCTTAGTCCAACACATTATTAGGTTACACGGCATCCCCACAGATATAGTTTCAGATAGAGGTCCACAGTTCACAGCTAGGTTCTGGAAAGCTTTTTGCACTCTCTTAGGCACCACTGTTAGTCTGTCATCAGGTTTTCATCCCCAGAGTAATGGCCAGACTGAGCGGGCTAATCAAGTTATAGAGACAGTTCTACGGTGTTTGTGTTCAAGGAACCCCACGTCCTGGAGTCATCAGTTGCCTTGGGCCGAGTATGCGATCAATTCTCACACCTCCTCTGCCTCTAAACTATCCCCTTTCGAGTGTTGTTTAGGCTACCAGCCACCCCTGTTCCCGAGCCAGGAGGAGGAGGTGGGAGTTCCGTCGGCCGAGGCCTTCATCCGGCGCTGCATCCGCACCTGGAAGACTACCCGTCAGAATCTGCTTCGTGCCAGCGCCAGGATGAGGGTAACGGCCGACCGGCGTCGGTCCAAGGCACCCCAGTATCGGCTGGGGCAACGGGTGTGGCTCACGACACGGGACATTCCCCTCAAAGTGGACTCTCGCAAGTTGGCACCTCGTTACATTGGGCCCTACACCATCACCAAGGTTTTGAGCCCCACAGCCGTGAGACTCAAGTTGCCGGTCACCATGCGTCGGATCCACCCGACTTTCCACATCTCACGGCTCAAACCGGTAGTCACCCACCCCCTTTGTCCCGCCCCTGATGCCCCCCCTCCCCCCCGTCTCATCGATGGAGGCGATGCGTATACTGTACGTAAACTTTTGGACTGCCGTCGTCGGGGTCGGGGCCTCCAGTACTTGGTTGACTGGGAGGGCTACGGCCCCGAGGAGAGAAGTTGGATTCCCACCAGTTTTATACTGGATAAGACTGTCATTAAGGACTTCCACAAGACCCATCCTGTGCCACCTGTTAAAGCACCAAGAGGTGCTTCTTAGGGGGGAGGGTACTGTGATGTTCTGTTATTATGTATGTCTGTTTGTTTATTATTATCATTCATCATTGCATTCCCCTCTGTTCGTGGGTTGTCTGAGTCGCATTCGTGTGTTTGTTTACCCTGTCTCGTGTATGCACTGTTTAGGTGACTTCGGGATTTCCGAAGGTTTCGTGTTCTGCCACTTCCTGGTTTCCCTTACGCTAATTGTATAGATTACTAACTCGTGCTAACAATCACTCGGGTGGTTTATTAATTAAATGCACTTACTAAACCTATTAACATAAATGTCTACTAACGAACTAACGGTCTGTCTTATAGTTAGGTATTAACAAGATTAACCAGTTTGTCCGCGATCTCTTATTCGCCCCAGCTGTTTGTATGTAGTTTCACCTCTCGTGATTACTGAGCACACTCCGCTCCACTTCGAGCCCGTTGTTTGTTATGCATGTTTCCGAGTCCCTTCCATGTCTTTGTTATGTTTACGTGATTGTTTCATTTCTACCTCATGTGTTAACCTCACGTAGTTTGTTACCCCTCCCTTTCCTATACGTATATATAGACCCACATATCCGTTTGTTCCCTGTCAGAAAGTACCCATTATTTCCTGAGCCTGAGAATTAGAAAGCCAGTGACTTATTGCATACCTGAGACAACCTTTTCCTTACGACCCGAGATAGCCTACCGTTTTTGTACCTCTGCCTTTGATTTCTAGTTTTTCGACCTTTGATTGTTTTTGACTTTGCCTTGCCTGCCGATTTTGTAACTCTGCCTCTGATTTCCGGTTTTCGACTTTAGCTTCCTCACTACTCTTTGCATTCCGTTTTTGTACTGTACTATTTGATATCCTGGCTTTTTGACCTCACCCTTTTGAAATAAACCTCGTTCTTGCTCTATCCTTGTCTGCTATTGGGTCTGTGTCTGAGACGTAACACTTGTGACATGAGGTCTTGATTACCCCACTACATCTCCCGCCTCATTTTATCAGGTATACTGTGACCCATACCGTGGCATGTTGACCGATATGAAATGGAAATGGTTCTATGAATACGGTCAACACACCACATTGCGTGGTCATACAGAGGAACTTTTATGCCCTTCGGTCGGCAAAAGAGAGCAAGCGGCGTGCATCACTATGGCACATATGGCACAATGCTGGCTGGCCGGAATCGGACCGCATGAATTGGCCCAGACTCGGGCCGTAATTCAAGACTGAGGCTGAGCCGACTCAGAAGCCAAACCTGGGCCACACCCAAACCGACTCAGAAGCCGCACTCGGGCCATAGCTGGGCCACATACATTTGGCTACTTGGGCGGGACCTCACTGCTCATCTGTGTCGAAAAACGTGATCGTGTGTGATGCCAATTTTAGGGAGCAGGATTGTCCCCGGGGATTCAGGATGGGATTTTGAAAACAAGGCCGTGTGAGACTGATACCTGGTGCAGTCTTAACGTTATCCGTTCACTTGGCTCACTTGACAGAAATGTGATATTTTTATGGTATGTGATTGCTATTAGCTATCAATTAATGAAACAATGTTGCTTGCTGTGAGGCTAGGTAGCTAGGCTAGTTAGCTAAACCGACTGATCTAACAGTAGCCGTCATAGCTACTTTTAACATCGAGCAATGTTTTCTGTGGCAGCATGGCGTGTTGTATACATCTTATGATGTATTCAAATGATCTGGGAAGTCTGAATATTTCCGATTTACGAGAAGAACGTGAAACCCCGGTGATAAGATGGTGACGAGTTAATGACAACGATCTCGGAAATCCGACATTCAACTCGGGCACCTCCTGAACTTTAGTGAGAGGGTGTCAGACTTTGACAGTCTTTTAAAAGTCTTCTAGTGTATGGTAGGCAGTCTTTGTAAAATCTTATAGTTTGTGACTAAAAACTCAGTGACTTATGACACATTGTCTTCAGATGTGAGCTGAATGTGAGAGGGTGTCAGACCTTAGTCTTTTAGAAGTCTTTCAAAGTCTTAATCTAGTGTATGGTAGGCATACGTTACCACTACATTTTTAGTGGTGGTGTATGCATTCATGTTTAGCTATTGTAACAATACATGATCATGAGCTGTGTATTCTGTACTATTCTGTACACATTTCCTATCATTGTCACAGTTGCAGCTCAACATACCGATCCATTCAAAGTGTAATTGGCTCGCTAGTTATTTAGCTATTAGTTGCATAGCTAAGTTAACGGTACTGTACCTTAGTTCTCACTAGGGATGTGCGCGTTTAGTCGACTAGTCGAGTAAACGTTGCTACCCTCGCTAGTCGGCACCAGAAATACTAGTCGGTTAAACTTATTATTTTATTCATGTACACATTTAAATTACATATTGACATAATTTGCACTGAAATGTCATGTTTTCCGGGTCAAATGTTGCTTTATAAAAAAACGAGCATCCGTTACTAATGTTAACAACGCCGGATTAAAAAAAATAATTTAAATAACGAAGGAAAAAAACACATTAGCCTGTTCGCCCTGCAAGTTAAACCAACGTGGTGGAAAGAGTAAGTAGGGATGGCAACTTAAAAGATGCCCTTTAATATTGTAGGCTACGTTAGCTTTGCAGCCATAGCTACAATATAATCGGTCTGCAATATTAGCTAGCAAATCAATTAAAAAAACTTTTGCGACTTTAAATACCCTAGTCTAACTATAACTAGTCTAAACGTAACTGACCAAAGTTAATGTTATCTGTGCACTACCCCTACCAAGGGTTATTGCGCATGTGCAAATCACATTTGCGTTATTTTTCTTGTGTTTAACAGCACGCCCATAAATTCATGCTACTTCTGCCTCAATTTTTTGACCTACGTTTAGTATTGCATTTTTCCCATAGGTACAGTATTTTAATCACGCTTTCATACCATTTCTGAAGTTAATTCAACCTTTCTTTTACGAAAGAATCACAATTTACTTGTGGTCGTATCTTCTGGTAGGGTAGCAAAGATCGATAGATAACTGCATGACGCTACTGGCAGGATATTTCGACAAGAACACCAGTAACGTTCACGTTCAGTGATTCACGCCCCTTGTCTCCTGTGTACAGTGCACTGGCAGAAGTGTGCTATTTAATGTGCACTTTTTAGCAGTCCGCGAAAAATATCCGCCATACTATTTTCCGACCGTACTGTGGAAGTGTCGTAAGCAGGTCATAAGACGTCCCACCAGTGTTGCCATGTCCGCAGTTTTACATCTAAATTGGGACACTTTCAACATGCAGTCATGGGTAAAAATTAAAAGTCGCAAAGCACTCACTTATTTTTAAAAGTAAAAATATGATGATTTCTATTTAAAATACATTGGTTTCATTTAAAAATATATTTTGGGCTAGCTTTGAGTCACCATTTGGCTGCAAAGTCTCTGGCAATATCTGGCAACCCTGTGTCCCACCCTTGCGCTGCCATGTCACATGTTGTTTTTGTTGTATTTGAAGGAAAACCTCAGCGAAGCTGCTCCTCATTTTTTTTAAACGAAGCTTCACGTCATATTTATGTGACCAAAATGTTCGTGTACTTCTTGAAAAGTGTGCTCACGAATCTACTCAGCGAAACCCCGAAAGTAAGTGCGTCATCCAAGTGTTTCAAGTATACTGCAATTTGAAAAAATTTCACCTACTCAACGACCTTCTCGTCCTATCTAGTCACCAAGGCTACTCAAAAGTGTGGAAGAGTGCTCATTCAGACACGGCCCTAGTTTCACTTCAAAGGCCATTTTCGCGAGCAGAGCGGCCAGTAGCTACTGCGTACTAGCAAAAGCGGGAGCCGGCGATGTACGGCCGGGGATTCTGGGTAGTGTAATTATGTTTCTCAAACTCTGGACTTTGTATCACATATATGTCAAAGTTTGGTCCATACAATGCCATAATATCATCATAAGGGTGAATGGAAGATCCCGAAGTGGGGGCAGGTAATGGCTTCCAGCAGTCTTCCGGGACCAGCCAGGGATGGTAGGGGGCAGGACTACGGAGCTCGATGGCCATGGCCCTGTATATCCGGTCTGTTTAGAACAGATCAGTCACATGTGAATTGGTTTGCTGTGAGAATTCACTGCCCTTGTATTCTTACTATTACAGGTGTATTGGTGTTGCATTGTGTGTGCTGGTTTGCTGCGAAACTTTACCGTTTTTGCATTCTTACCATTGCATTTATATTTTGCATCACATGCCTAGGTTTAGTGTGCAGTGCCTTTGGGTGTGTTGTGTAATTGACTAATTCATTATCTAACTATTCTGTGTGTAAAAGTGGTCCGTGGTCCTATTGCCTGCCTGCTTTTTTTAAAGAAACCAAAGAAAATATCTTAAATAATAATAATAATAATACTTGTTTTCTGAACTTGTCTGGGCTACACTTTGTTACTGGGGTCCCATTCCAGATCTTTCGCATTATTTTACTTAACTTAACATTCATTATACAAGCATGATTGAATTTAAATAAATATTAGATATCTGGGCTATCTGGGATGAAAGAAGTCTGGGATTGCAGAGCAGTGACCGACTATGTCATTTGATAATGATGTCACCATAATGAGGTGCTTTGTGCCTGTGTGCCTAATTAGCTGCTTGTTATCTGAATCTTAGAACTGGTCATTCATTATTTAATGCAATCCAGTGCATAATGAGGAACTGTGCAGAAACAAGCAGCTTTGTTGAATAATGTTTTCTGTTTCCTGACAAGGTTGCCATTTATGCACAAAAGTGATGCTATCATAACTTTTGTTGGTGCTTCAGGAACAAGTTATTTTGTAAAGAAGAAAGCAAAGCATAGTAATAATAATAATAATAATAATAATAATAATAATAATAATAATAATGCATTTTATTCATGCTGTGCTTTTCATAGACCCCAAGCATTGGACGCAGAGAATTGTTCAAACATAGCCTATAGTCTAGTGATTTTTCTTTTTCATGTCTAAGTGTAACACATCTGAATCATAGATTATTTCCAATATAAATTATTGTCATTCCACAATTTGATGTGGCACATAGTTTAATTGATCACAATTTCTTGAGATTGGAAGATGAGAAAAGACAGGGCCAGCTTACATTAAATAACTTAAATAAAGATTGGGTAGCATTGCTTTGAAATAACGGTGTGTTGAAGTGTTGTGTTAAATTCCTGCATAAATTGGCAAACACAAAATGATAACGTTGTGTGCTAGACATTAGCAGATTGTACCCATGCGGATGCACGGCAATGTAACATGTTATGAATTTCACAAGATTCTTCCTGGTTCTAGTTATTTTATTTTGGGTAATAATATCTACCTGGTATTTGTTTTGGGCTCTGTTCACAATCTGGCAGCAGGCACCTTTGCAGATCCGCGCGCTACCTTTTTCAAAGCAATGAATGCCGACTGAGGTAAGCAACGGCAGGTCTCACTCCAAAAACATTTATAAAATAAATTAACAAAACAATTTGATATATTTGATACACATTGAATTGATTAACTTGGAGTGTTTTGCCTCTCTGTCATACATCTACAAGTAATTTATGTAAATGTCAGACATACGTAGATATATACATGTTAAGTATATTAAAATATGTATTAATCATAAAAAGCTATTTCTGACTTTCAGGAAATCTTATTTTACCCGACCCTCACTGATTTTACAGGTTTACTCATTTGCTGAGGGGTAATTTTGGGGGAGCTGCACAGGATGGCTCTCTTCATGTGGGCCCTAAGAGTCTCGTCCCGCAGCCCGTATATGAGGGGACTGAGGAAGCGGGGTAGAAGGGCAAAAAAAAAATAGTTGAAGAAGGGAATCTGCTCCTGAGCTATGGCACACGCACCACATGGGCCTGCTCTGTGGCTGGCTGTGTAAAGATCATGATGCAGAGCAGCAGCTGGAGGCCGTGCAGCAGAACTGTGTACTGAGCTTTGTCCACCGCCTGGTCCCGCCTCATCTTCTGTGCCTCCAGCAGGATGCGTACGTAGGTGAAGAGGATGGTGAGCGCCACCGCCACAAAGAAGAGCCCATACAGGGAGATCTTGATGAGTATCAGGAGAGGTGAGTTGTTTATCTCTTTGCTCCTGCAGAGCACCAGGGTGGTGAAGGCGCTGGTGCCAGGGTACTGCTTCCCCAGGAACAGTTCGATGGTGGGGATCGTGAAGCTGATCAGCAGCGTTGGCAGGATGACGACCCAAATGCCGTCGGCGTGCCAGGTGGCGGGGCGGCGCAGGGGGTAGAATATGGCAACATAGCGCTCCAGCGACATGGTGGCCAGGATAAACGGAGTGTTGAGGAAGGTGGCGGTGGAGACGAAGATCAGAGACATGCAGACTATGATGGAAAACCGAAACTGAGCCAGGAAGAGCACGAAGAGCAGGATGGAGCACAGCACCAGCAGGGTGTCGTTGATCAGCATGTAGCCAAAGAGGATGTAGCGTGGGCTCTCCCAGAACTGCCTGTGTGACGCCAAGATGTGCAGCATCAGGACAATGAAGCAGAAGAAGATGCAAAAAAGCGGGATGACAATACATATTTTCAATGCTATTATCTGGCTCGTGTTGTGTGTCAAGTTTCCTGGATACTCTGTCAGATTTTGCATCACTCAGTGGGGCACTCAGAAATTGCAAGCACTTGAAGTAACCTTGTAAAAACAAATAAAATGTAAAATACAAACAAATACATGCACACAGTGAATTCAACTTTAATGCGCGAAACAAGAAATATCTTTAATATCATAAAGGAAGTACTTTCAAAGCAAAATTACTTTCAAAGAAAAGTTTTTCATCTTATTTGTAACTAACATTCAGTATATAAATATCATTGCATTCATTAATTATCACCTCATAAAGGATTGTTTTATTAATTGGCTGCTACTTAAAACATTAAGTCAATGGTTTTTGATTTGAGAAAGATATTATTATGAATGGTAAATAGGAGTATGCATGCATTCAGGCGGGTGAATGCATGCATGTGTGTGCAAGTGTGTATAGCTGTGAGTAGTCCGTGTTTATGTGTGCGTAAGACTGAAGGTTACATTCTGGCACTCAGCAATCTTGATAACTCAAGTCCGTAGAATCTTTTCACGAAACACAGCAAGTTGCTATGGAGATATCCTCGATGTAACTAGTCCGTAGGTCTTTTCGCGATAACACAGCAGGTTGCTATGGAGATATCCTTGATTGCCCTGTCCAGAAGTAAACAACAGGAGTCCAGGGAAGATAGATGCGTAGGAACGCCTCTTTGCATGTGAGTCTTCTGGGAGAGATTTCTGCAGGCGTCCTTGCCAGGCCAACAAGCGATGGGGCTCCGAAAACAAGATTAGATGTTTGGGTTATAGCGAGGAAAACAGCATTCCAATTTGTTACTCCTCTATACTCTCTGGGTCTCTCAGCTTGACCACTTCTCCTCGCAAAACAGTAATTTCTTCCAAAACGTTAACCATCTTGCGATTTAGGTCACATATCGCAACAGTCTGAGTACTCACTGCTCTGCCGACCCCGTTAATCATCACGGGCAGCCTTTGGCCTTCTTGAATAGCTCGATAATGAAATGTGGTATTCCACAAGGATCAGTGCTAGGTCCAGTACTCTTTTCGTTATATATGCTACCCCTTGGTGATATTATTCGGGCACATGGGGTAGATTTTCACTGCTACGCGGACGATACTCAGATATACATTTCCATGAAACCCGGCGAAGCACTACCACTTTCTCGATTAGAGGCTTGCATTACAGATATTAAAGCTTGGATGCTCTCCAATTTCCTGCTCTTAAACTCAGAGAAAACCGAAATGCTGGTTTTAGGTCCTAAAAAACAAAGGGAGAAATTGTGTACATATACTTTAAGTATTGATGGTTGCTTAGTTGTTCCAAATTCAGCTGTGAAAGACCTAGGTGTTACTATAGACCCAGATTTAACCTTTGGCGCACACATAAAAAACATCTAGAGTTGCTTTCTTTCAGTTAAGGAACATAGCTAAAATTAGGCATTTCCTATCAGAAGGGGATGCAGAGAAATTGATTCATGCTTTTGTTACGTCTAGGCTAGAGTTTTTGCTAAATAATCTCCAGCTTGTGCAGAATGCAGCCGCTCGCATTTTAACGAGAACAAAGAAATATGAGCATATTACCCCAGTACTAGCATCACTTCATTGGCTACCAATTAACATAGGATAGACTTTAAGGTCTTGCTTCTGACCTTTAAAGCTTTAAATGGACTTGCACCAGTGTATATATGTAATCTGCTTTTACCATATAAGCCGAAAAGATCCCATCGTTCCCAAGACGCAGGCTACTTAGTAGTCCCTAGAATATCTAAAAACTTGACGGGTGGTAGAGCTTTCTCCTACAGAGCACCACTACTGTGGAACACCCTTCCAAAATCTATAAGGGAATCGGACACAGTCTCAATATTTAAGTCTAGATTAAAAACGCACCTTTATGATCAGGTTTATAATGAGTTGTAGTCCGGAGACAGGACCAGAGAAGCCTTTTTGTCGTAGAGTAATGCGGAGTGACATCCTTTCCTTACTGTCACCTGTCAACAGCTGTGACCCCATCTTCCTGGGCTGGCTCTTGAGGGGTGGATAGGATTGTTTACTTTCTCGTGACTGGATGGGTTTCTCAAACCCTGTCTTCATAGCTATGCAGCCATAAGTTACTCCTGGCGGGGGTACTTGTCCAACCCCCCCACCCCCCTAACTGTTCTCTCTCTCTCTTCTTCTACATTCCGCCGGCGGGGCTCATGCCCCGCATCTCGAGAGTTGCTGTCCTGCTTCCTGTCCGTCGCCGCTTGCCCCTCCCTCCCCACCACAGCTGCCAGCTGATACTGCTGCCATCGGCACCCGGTTTCCCACCAACATTGCCACCACATATGGACTGTCATCTAGCTGCTGAAATTTCTAGTATCATGGATATTGGCAGTCAGTTTTGACCATGCTGGTCATTAAGATCTAGACCCTGAGCCGACCTGAGGAGAATGGGTTTCCCCCTTGAGTCTGGTTCCTCCCAAGGTTTCTTCCTAGTTACCTTAGAGAGTTTTTCCTTGCCACTGTTGCCTCTGGCTTGCTCTTGTGGGGGTTTGATATGACTTTTTGTTGCACTTAATTCATTGCACTTCAACATTTCTGCGCAATTTAATTTTAACATTGTGAAAGTAGTGGGATAACATGTTTTTTTTTTCATGATTAGTTTGTTTAATTTCTCCACAAGGACATTATGGGCTCTATCTTAATGGCGCACGTGCATTTAGGGCGTGTCCAACCCGACTTTTGAGTTTCAAGGTGCAAATTCTGCAAAGTAAGGCGCAAGGTTAAAATGGGCTGAACTTCATTAATAATTATAGGGGTGTCTTGGGCGTAACATGCAATAAACCAATCAGATTGTTATCTCTCATTCCCTTTAAAAGCTACCTGCATTTGCACCTTGGTGGATTGGTAATATAATGGTGAATTTAATAAGACTGAAAAAAGAGAGACATGTACTGCAGCTTGATGTCACACCATAAACAATGTGCTGGTAAGCTGTTCTGCTTAATTTTTTTTCACAAAACTTTAGTTTGAAAAATTGTTATACCTTTAGGCTTCAAGAAAAAATACTTTAAAACGTTCATACGGCTGTACATTATTCTTTTCAAACCGACTTGTGCTTTTCTGCACTTCATCACGAGTAGTTTGGCTGTGTTCTGTTTGGCGTTTTGAAACTCATCCAGTTGCTGGAGCATCAATCCCGTGGCTTCACGTATTTTAACCACGTATCTGCAACTTGATTGCAGAGTTTTATGCAAAACCGTCATCAATTGGGTGTATTTCTTTGACTGATAGCACAATAGGCCTATCTGAAGTGAGAAAAACTAGCATTGACCCGAGTATATTTGCTTTCCATTGGGTTTTAAAGTGGTCTGTCAAATATTCCAGCCAATAGCCAAAACTCTAATTATATTACATTACAATCATTTAGCAGACGTTTTTATCCAAAGCGACATACAGTCAGTGCATACAGAAATGTCATCAAAGTAACTACAGAACAGATAAGACATAGCACATCCTTCCCATAACGTAGCAGCTATCCCTAGAAATGAACATTGAATGCAGTTCACAGTAAACTGGGTAAATCAGCTCTACTACAATAGTAT